>CM049437.1:1506672-2756672 GCA_026929855.1 Poa annua
TTTTGCACCCTCCTCGTGCTAGATTTTCCCATCAATCAAAGACATTAATACCTTCCACGATCGATTCCTTTCCTGAATTTCCTTTCCCAAATATTGCTGCACGCAATAAATGGACTTCCATATCGCAATCAATCAACTTACGCCGAGGTGATGCAGGAGCTGGACCGCGTCAAGAGAGAGATGCGTGAGCTGCAGCGCGAGGTGAAGACCGCCAGGGAGTCCGAGGGTGGCCCGGCGTTGGCGGTGGTGTCGGCTTCGTCCACGACGAGCCCAACTCGATGGTCGCGGGCGGCGCCAAGGACTGGACGCCGATAAGGGATACGAGGAGCGCGTCGTAGTTGAGGTTATTGGCGCCGGGTCGATCGTCGCCATTGTTTGTACTACGCCTAATTTTCTCTATTCCCCGTCATGGTGGCGGCGATGTGGCGGCCAGCAGAGCTTCCTCCAATGATGTCCCCATCATCTAGGCGGATAACCTCACCAGCACGCCAGGTCAGTCCCCAGGACGCCCCTCTTTATCCACTCCCTCCCGTGAATCACCATTCTTTTTATGGGTTTGATGGCTCGATCTAATCTGGCGTCGTGCTCAGTTTTTGTTAGGTTGTTTTTCTTTGTCAAATTGTGTTAGATTGTTAAGGTTTCATATGAGTTTATCTTATGCATCACTAGAGCAATTACATGCCACTACATGTTTCACTTTATGTATCAATATGAAAGGAGTCAGAGGAGTTTAATTTTATTGTCAGGAAGGGGATGACGGGTGTAGAATTAGTGGTTTCTCCTACAACTATGTTGTTCTATTAAATACTGCTACTCAATTCAACTTTGTGGCACCTGTGTGGCGGATCGATTGAGTTGACCTAAACGTATTTGCTTGAATTTTCCTTATAGGATGAGGTAAACTGTACTATTTAGAATTACTGTTCTTCGGTCCAAGTGTTTGTTCTTCACGTTGGGCTGCTGCAATGAGATGGTGAATCGACTGGAGCACATGGGAGAACTGAGGCAATCGTTGCAGCCCACCAGCCCGACCACAGTCCTCTCCCCACCGTCATTTGACTCAAGCATTTAAGCAGTCTTGCGGGTGCTACTTATCTACTTTCAGTTTTTAAAAAGAAAAGTTACAAGAGGTACAGGTTTCAACTTTCTCAGTTCAGTCTGTTCTATTCTATTTTTATATATCTTATATTAGTGGTTCAAATATTAATTTAGCCACAGATGCTTGTTGCAAAGAGGAATATGAGTCAGTGTGTGTACAAATGTTCTAAATCTATCATCTCTAATGCCTCATACAGTATACCTTTAGATTTACAAATTCGGCTTTCCGGTGTTTAAATTTGATTTGCATCTTTGTAGAAGCTTGAATATTTAGAAGATGGTGAGGTAGAGGTTAAGATCAAAATTTAGGAATCTATTTTTCAGTTTTTTTTTGAAAGAAAAGGTACAACACAAGCTAACAAACTGAGTGTACACGTTTCACCTTTCTCAGTTTAGTCTGTTCTATTTTTATATATCTCACATTGTTGGCTCAGATCTTAATTTAGCTACAGATGCTTGACGCAAAGAGGAACATATATAAATCAGTGTATGTACAAATGATTCAAAAGCTATTATCTCTAATGCCTGATACAGTATACCTTTAGTTTCACAAATAGGTGTTCCTATATTTCAATTTGATTTGCATCTTTGTAGCAGCTTGAATATTTAGAAGATGGTGAGGTAGAGGTTAAGATCAAAATGTAGGAATGCATTTTTCTGTGTTTATAGAGTCTCAAAATTGTTAGCTATTTTAATGGATTGTCAACACAAATGGGAAACTAGAACCGAAATGCAGGATAACGGGTTATGACTCCTTCAATCCTTTATGCATTCTCTCATACATATATGTTATATATATATTCCAATTCTTAGAGGCCAGAGGATTTTGCCTGAAGTATTTTCTGATATTCCAAGAGGATTCTGATATAAGGGTTGTGCTCAAGAGGCTTAATAGTTCACTTTTACAGGCAAATAATGCAGTTGTGTTGTAAGGTTATGGGGAGCAGAAGCGGGTCGAACAGAAGATACTTGAAGGGCCTCGAAAACACTGACTAGCTCTGTAGGTACGATTCGGATTCCTGCTGTGATTTCCCCGTTTTCTGGTAGCTTTCTTCGGTGGTAAATGTTGGACTAGCCGAAGTCGGAAGGAATTGTGGCTCTGTTTGCATTTTTTTTTGCTGGTGTTGAAGGATAGGATTGATTCTTTTGACGAGTTATGTCCCTGCAAATCGTCTCCTGCAGACAACATGGATATGTGCAGGGTTGTGAGATGCATCTCGCAGGAGCAGAGAAGCATTGATTCGTCGGGTAATTATTCTTGATTGTTTATGTTTCACTTTCACTAAGTAATACTAATTACTCAGTTTATTTTTTGTGACCTATGATTGTGCTATTGATTCCTTTAGACCAGATAATACATTCCCATGCTATACTACTCTAAAACATCTCAGTTAATTGATCAGTGATTCCAAGATATTATTTTTTCTTGTTGAACATTTTTGAATCCTTGCTGGAATGCTACCTTGTATTGCTCAAAATAACACAGACATTCACGATCCCATAATTTTGTGATGTCTCATTAGGCTTTTCAATGCATTATCGATGGAGTAGTCAATCTGGACCACCCAGCTAATTTTTTGTATTCTCCTGCCGCTCCATTGTCCATGCATTTATCTGCTCTTATCGATGTTTTGAAAAAAAAGAGTAGGACAATGATGCACCTCCTGATTGTTTATGCCCTAATCTAATGTGAGTAGGTACCAGAAACAACAGGGAATTGAGGTACTAATTGTAGCTGCTCTAAGAAGTTGCTTACTCCGCATCTTTGATTTGGCAAAGAAAGTTAAAAATTCTGTCTGTCTATAGCTGTTGTTTTTCTTTTGTGGTGGATGTGGAATCTTATTATTCAGCTTTCAGTGACCATTAACGTAAACATTCGTTGTGAATTTCCGCCTAGATGAATGTACATTTTTTTCTTTGACCGGTGTAGCAGCCACAAAAGAAACTTGGTGGGCAAATATCCGTTGTACTCATATTGGCGGTCACTGCTGACAGTGTGCTCACTCATATTGGCGGTATGTCACTGTTTCTAGAGCAGACTTGGGATGCCCACCAGGAGCTTGAGCAAGAGATGGACAATCTCACGTACTTGTATCGCTGGCGGCCGCGGGGGCGTGACAGAAGTTCTTGCATTGGATGTCCCCTAGTAGTCTTCTTATATCAACCTGCTCTTTATTTTTGTTGTATATGCTTGTAGAAAAATCGCATATTGGTAACACAATAAATTCTTACAAATTGAAATCCAATGCTGAAACTTAAATCTTCCTATGTATTGCTTCAATACTCTTTTATCTAGAAACTATTGATTTATGAGTTAACTCTTATACAAAAAAAATTGATGCTTGTTTGAAAGTACTATCCATGAAAAGTTTTTACTTATATGATATAGTTGTTTACCCCTTGTCTATTTGTTAGCAAACTATAGATCATTTCATTGAGTCACTTCATTCATAACATGAGCCTTACAATATGATCAAGATTGTGTGAAATCATGTCACTTCAGAAATTATTTATTTTTATCGTTTTACCTACTCGGGACGAGTAGAACTAAGCTTGGGGATGCTTGATATGTCTCAAACGTATCTATAATTTCTTTCGTTACATGCTTATATTATACCAATTGCTACATGTTTTATATGCACTTTATATCATTTTTATGTATTTTCTGTAACTAACCTATTAACAAGATACTTCAGTGTCAGTTCCCTATTTTCTGCTGTTTTTGGTTTCGGAAAAGTTGGTAAGGAAATATTCTCGGAATTGTACGAAATAAAAGTCAAAGTCCCTATTTTCTCCAGAAGCATCCAGAACCCCGAAGAGGAGATGGAGGGGGCCACAGGCCAGCCACACCTGGTGGCGGCGCGGCTCCCCACTCTACCGCGCCACCACGTGGTGTGGGGCCCACGGGCGCCCACGGACGTCACCCTTTCGCTTATTTAATCTCCCCGACAAATAAACCCTATGCACCCGAACACTTTTCCACGAAACATCCCGTAGTCGCCGCCGTCATCAACCCTAATTCGGTAGGGTTCAGAACCTCTTCCCGGCACCCTGCCGGAGAGTGGAATCATCACCGGAGGGCTCTACATCACCATGCCCGCCTCCAGACTGATGAGTGAGTAGTTCATCCTTGGACTATGGGTCCATAGCAGTAGCTAGATGGTTGTCTTCTCCACTTGTTTGTGCTATCATGTTTAGATCTTGTGAGCTGCCTATCATGATCAAAATCATCTTATTGTAATGCTACATGGTGTGTTTGCTGGGATCCGATAAATATTGAGTATTATGTCATTTGCTTCATAATTATGTGAGTGCGTTATTTATGATCTTGCATGCTCTCCGTTGCTAGTATATGCTCTGGCCAAGTAGATGCTTGTGACTCCAAGAGTGAGTATTTATGCTCGATAGTGGGTTCATGTCTTCATTTAATCTGTGGGAGTGACAGCAAACTCTAAGATTGTGAATGTACTGTATCTAATAGGGATAAAACAGTAGTGCTTTGTCTAAGGATAATTATGCTACTTACATTACACACTTTACCTAATGCAATAATCTGTTGCTTGCAACTTAATACTGAAAGGGGTGCGGACGCTAAATGGAAAGTGGATTATTAGTCATACATGCGGTTGGAACGGTCTATGTATATTGTTATAATGCCCAAATTAATCTCACACTAGACACCATGACATGTAGATGCATCATTATGCAGTTCTTTATTTTGTTAATTGTCCAACTGTAATTTGTTTACCCGCATGTATGCTATTATTTATTTATGGAGAGACACCACTAGTGAACTGTGGACCCCGGTTCATTCTTTTACATTGATAATACAACCTACTTCAAACTGGTTTCTTTCATTCTCTACAAACAAACATTATCTTCCACACCATACGTTTAACCCTTTGTTACAGCAAGCCGGTGAGATTGACACCCTCACCGTTTCGTTGGGGTAAAATATTTTGATTGTGTTGTGTGCAGGTTCCACGCCAATTTAGCGCTCACCAAGACTTTCTGGCGCAGTTGACACCTTCAGAAGAATCTTCATCTCCTACTGGATTGATAACCTTGGTTTTATAACTGAGGGAAAACTTGCTGCTACACTCTTCACACCTTCCTCTTGGGGTTTCCCAACGCTGCGAGAGCATCAACCTCAATGCGGGCGAAGACGTGGATGAAATTGAACTCCACGTCCTCGTTGTCGTCGTGGCACACCTGGATCATAGCGCGCATCTACAATGGCAAGCAATGGCGAGGTTGAATAATGAACAACAAACAATGGCCGAGAATGGACGGCGTGCTTACTTGATCGTCGAAGTTGGTGCCGCTGACGTGCATGCGGCGAACCTCCTCGAAGACGCCGTGCCACTTGTTGCAGGCGTGCTGAATCATGGCACAGCGGTGAGACATGCCGGAGTCGTTGCGGTCATGGTGCAAGCCCTTGAAGTACGGATCCAAGAGCCGCCGCTCGTCGAACGCCGCCTTCGCCCGCTTCCAATAGCAGTCGCTGTTTTGGTTAGCGCCGGTGAATGGATCGATGCTCACCGATTTCCACATTTCGGCGAGGCACTCGTCCTCCCTTGAGCTCCATTTTGGTCCGTGGCCTCCGTTCCTCTTCTTCTCCGCGGCCTTCTGAGCGTCGTTCGCGGCCTTGGCAGCAACGACCGCGACCCTGGCAGCAGCCGCATCAAGCTTCCTCTGCTTCGCCGCTGACAACGGTTTCGGGGCGGCCACCTCCGGCGCATCGTCCTCGGCCTCGGCGAAGTCGTATGCGTCGTCCTCCCACGCTTCGTCGTTGCCGCTGCCATACGCCGCGGCCTCCTCCTGCGTGAATGAGGGCGGCCCACCTCCACAGCCGCCGCTACAGATGAGGTCCTCCATCTGTTGCGCCATCTCGGACTCGTCGATTGGCGCTGGGCAAAACAGGCCCTGCGGCGCGGTGCCATGACCGGTGCTAGACGGGATCTGCGTGAATGAGGGCTGCGGAGGGGGTATACCGTTGACGTGTGCGTGACGCAGCTCCGGCGACACAGAGAAGACGGCGTTGAGGTCGAGGCCTCTAAGGATGCCGGGGTACTGGTCAAATCCGGCCACCGACGGCGCGCTTGAAAACGATGGCGACGCCGCGGCCATATGTGCCTATGCAGCCATCTGTGCCTATGCGTCCATCTGCGCCTCCGCCATAGCCGCTGCTTGCATCTGCAGCGCCATTCTCTGCTTCGCCTTGATCTCCCGCTGGCGGCGACCGGCATTCTCCATCTGCCGCCGCTGGAGGTCGAAGGCCCACTCAGAGTTGGTCATCCTCGGCGGCCTCTCCTTCTCGGCCTTGCCCTTCTTCTTCGGCGGCAGTTCCGCCGACAAACGGGGAGCGGCGTACCTTTTCGGCGGCATGGCGGCGCGGTGAGGTCAGGTTTGGTGGGGGGAAATGGCGGGAATGGGCGAGCGAGCGGGAGAGCGCGGGGTATTTGTGAGGACAAATGGAGGGAATAATTGGAATTAGAGGGAACAATTTTAATTCGTCGCCGACAGGGGAATTAATGTGCCGCCGGCGCCCCAGCTAACCCCATGTATCGGGTTTCGCCTGGGGGCGCCGGATGAATCGCTGGACCGCGCCGGCGCGAAATTAAAATTGGGGGCTACGGCTGGGAGAGATTTTCAGCGCCGACGCCCCGCATAGGGCTATGGGGTGCTTTTAGGGGGGCGGGTGGGGATGCTCTTATGGCCAAACCGGGTGCAAGCTTTGGCTTGTACAGCCACTGCCCAAGCCTATCTACGATGAAGCCATCATTGGCCATGCAACTATGTAGTACCACTGGTGCAGAGCACTGCTCAAGAAAGACCTGGTGACTGGTGAGAAAAGAAGAGACCTTTAATATCAGATTCGAAAGCCCGGATCCTCTGCGAGTCCCATCACCTTTCGAGACGGATGGCGCCCCTGCACGCACATGTGGGATTGTAGCAAAACCTACACCCTCGTCTAGCTCGCTGGTGTACTAGGCGGCTATTCCATCGCTCCTCGATCTCGATCCACCACGCGAGAAAAGCGCTTGTTTGGCCAAAACGTCTGGCATGCAGATTGTTCGGTAGCGGTTTGGCTCTTGCTGTAGCAGGGTCGCCCCTTCGCAAGCAAACGAGGCCAGCTCACGTCCTTAGTGGCAAAACATGGCTCGGGACATTAACAATGGCACAAAGGTCAGGATCTCGTCTCGTCGATCTATCACCATCCAGATCCAAGCAGTGGCCACTACCCAGATGCAGCAGCTCTTGCAACCATAAAAAATATCATGGCAGATGATGCGGAGCAGCCCCAGGAGGCAGCGGCACATGCATAGTTGCGCCTCCATCACGGAGGGAGAGATTCCGAGTTAGTGGCGGCGACGAGGCAGGTTCGGGGACTAAAACAATCAAGATCACGATTATATAGCGAGAGCAGATAGGGAGCCATGTGAGCTCTGATTAACAAGAGGGTTGCACGCAAGGGCATCTCCAACGGACCGACACATTTTTTAGATTAAATTATGTCTGATTTGATCCGTTTGCGTCGATCCGCGGATAGGAAATGAGTGATGTCCGATCACCTTGTCCGTTTGGGTCGCGTCCTAGTCCAGCGGCCCGACGCATTTTTGACGCGCCCTTTTTTCATTACGAATTCTATGAAATGGGTTGCATCTCCACTAGCAAAATGTCTCAGCCATTACAAATAAGGGTAAATTGGCGCCAAATCGATCACGCGGCGCAAGCTAAAATGATGGCACGGTGCTTCATCACCCATGCCTTTTGGTCCTCAGCCATGTCGGTGGTGTCCACGAGCATGATCGCCCTCTCCTCGGCCATGATCTTCGCCTTTGCATGGATCTCTTCAATTTCTACAGCCTTCTTTGTGAGGTCATGGAATTGAGCGGTCATCTCCTTCTTCTCGTGGCGCTTCTTCTCCTCTCTCGCGGCAATGGCCTCCTCTTTGTTGGTCATGTACCCCTTCAAGGTCTCGGTCAGTGATTGCACATTGGCATCCCTCTTCATGTCCATTGCTGAGGCTTTGTGTCCCCTCGGCCTTCCTTTGGAAACAGCGGGCTTGTCGCCGCCATCATCTTCCGCCCCCACGGTGGTCGGGTCTGCCGTGGGAACTGGCATGTACGGGCGGTCCCTGACCTTCTTGGGCGGTGGCGATCGGCGTGAGGAGGAGGAGCAGCCGCCGTACTCCTTCTTGGGCCTCCTGAACGGCCACAACGTCATGGTGGCGAGTTGGAGATGGTGAGAAGAGAAGATGGCCAGGGTTTTGGTCGTGGGGTGCTGGCCTCGCCTCGCCGTCCCTTTAAAAGGGAGGCCGAGGACGCGGTCTTCCAAGCCATTGATCATGAGGCGCTGAAGACAGAGGCGGTGGCGCAGTGACGCATCGCAATTCATGGCGGTAGCGCAGATGCTGAAGCTGCGCGACGCGGCCTTTGCTCGAGTCGTCGCGGCCTCGGGAGCTGAACCGAAGGCAACGGTCGTTGATGCGCGGGGCCCGGTTGAAAGGGGGAGGACACACGTGGACACAACGGACTGTCCGCGGCGACACAAACCGCGCCGAAATTTGGGCCGCGTTTGCGTCGCGGCGGACAGCTCGGACAAAATGCGTCGGGCCGTTAGGCTGGGTTTTTCCTGCCCCCGGTCATTTTCGAACAGAAACGGACCGCAGACGTTCGTTTGCGTCGGGCCGTTGGAGATGCCCTAAGAGCATCTCCACCGGGGGCCTCTAAATCGGTGTCCGGCACCCCCCAATTGGGCCTCCTTTGGGGGGTGCCCGACATGTGTCCGGGCAACATTTGGAGGCCGCCCACAGCGACACTCCCTAAAAACCCACCCCTCAAACGGCCCAAATTTTGAGCAAACTGTCGAACACCTTGCGGGCGCACGAACCGCCACCGGCAACCGCCGCGTCGCTCCGCATTACGACACTTCGTGTGGATTGCAACCGCCGCCGCGTAGATTCGGGTTGCGTTCGCACCGCTTGGCACCAATATAACAATCCTCGCGGCCGCACATCGATCTCATTCTTTCCGCCCACAACTTGCTCGCCATGTCGTCGCCTGAGAAGAAGGAGGTGCTGCCCGATCAGGAGGAGAAGAAGGAGGAGGTCATGGTGGTCGATCAGGAGGAGGAGAGGGAGGCCGTGCTGGTCGACGATCAGCATGCCGTGGTCGCCGCCGAACAATAGCAGGAAGAGGACGCGGCGGAACAGGACAGCGAGCCCGCAAATCCATCCCCGGCACGCACTGCTTTCTCTCCCTGGAACCTTGGTCGCCGTGGCCGTCCCGTGCGGCAGGGGCATATGCAGGACCGGCCGTTCCCCAGGCCCCAGAACCGGAGTGGCAGCCAGGAACTCCTGACGCGGCATCGGCGGCCGACGTGCCTAGGACACCGCCGTCTAAGGCTGAGTTCGATGACGATGAGTAGTTCTAATTATATGTAATAAGTACGCATGCATTAATAAAGTTTGAAAGTAGTAGGTTCTATTACAACACAATTTCATATTCGTTTACAAAGTCACTCAACCAGCTGATTCGTTTTGATAGCCCATGCGTGTGCCACGAGGTCATTGTGCAGTCGGTTATGCGTAGCTTCATCACAAATTTCCCGAATTACGGCAACAAATTCACGATACGCCGTCGGCAAGCCCGGCTGTGGATTAGCCATAGGCCCTTGGAAATCGAACTGTTCGCCGACCTGTTGCCTCCTTGTAGGACGCTCGTCCTTAATGATCATATTGTGCATGATGATACAAGCATTCATGATAGCATCCATTTCTTTTGGAGACCATGAAAGACAAGGGTAGCGGACAACAGCCCACCTGGCCTGGAGCACACCAAAAGCCCGCTCCACATCTTTCCGAACAGCCTCTTGTCTCTTTGCAAAATGGCAATCTGACTCGCCGACAGGGTTGCGGATTGTCTTCACAAATATAGCCCAACTGGGGTAGATACCGTCAGCAAGATAGTACCCCTTGCTGTACTCATGGCCGCCGATCACATAGTTGCATGGTGGAGCTAGGCCATCCACAAGTTTCTTGAACACAGTGAAATTGTAGAGCACGTTGATGTCATTGGCGGCACCGGCGGTGCCGAAGTAGGCATGCCATATCCAAGGTTCATGATCTGCCACGGCTTTAAGTATAACACTGCACTTCCCGTGATGCACTGACTTGTAGATCCCTTGCCACGAGTAGGGTCAGTTCTTCCAGTTCCAGTTTATGCAATCTATGCTTCCAAGCATCCCTGAAAATCCTCTTGCTGCTCCTTGTGCCAAAATACGCGCCGTGTCTTTCTTATTTGGCGTTCTCAGATAGTGCTCGCCCAACACCTTCACAACTGCCCTACAGAATCTGTAGGTGGCTTCGACGGCTGTGGACTCAGACATATGGAGATAGTCATTCAGAGCATCCGCGGGTAACCCGTAAGCAAGGCACCGTATGGCCGCCGTGCATTTCTAAATAGACGAGAACCCAATCATGCCGGTGCAGTCTCTCTTCAGTTCAAAGTAGTCGTCGTAGTCCCGAACGCCGTGCAAGATTCGCCAAAACAAGTTCCTGCTCATCCAAAAGCGCCGGTGAAATTCATGAGGCAAGTTCGTCGGTTTTTTGGCAAATTAGTTCTGAAACAACAGAGCGTGCCCAGTTGCTCTGTTGAAGTTCTTGTCGAGCCGCCGCCCCTTCGATGATCCTCCAAATTTCGGCGCCGCGTCTGCCTCGACTGCGGCATCTAGAAGTGCGGCCATCATCATCATCTCATTCTTCTCTGCGTCGGCCACAAGAGCGGCATCCTCCGCCATCATTTCAAAAAACATGACCTCCTCGTCGTCGTCCATTGCCTGTTTGACGAATCAACGAATTCAGCCTATCAACCAATGGTCGAACAGCTTGCGTGCAGGGCGGGAGGGAAGAGTACCCGGGCAAGAACTAGATGAGACGAGATCAGAGACCAGCGGCGCGAGACGGTCCCTAGCACTGCGCCAAGGCCCCTAGGTGCGAATCAAGCAGCCGGCGCCGAGAGTGGTGGCGATGGTGCGAATCGTCAGCGAGAGGACCGTAGGGGACGAACGACTCAGGGCACGGGCGCGTCGTGTGAATTACGGGCGGACCATCGCTCTCAGTGCCATGGCCAAGGCGATGTACGACGCCCCAGGACACAAAATCGCTCGGAGCGAGTGTTTGCGGGTGCAGCTGGTGGCGGTTTTTGATGTCCGCCCCCCAAAGGTCTTTTGGGTCCTTTTAGACGCCGCCGGAGGAGAGATCAAATCGCTGGTAGGGCATGTGAGCGTCATGGCAAAAGGCAAGTGACAAGGCTTGAGCATTCATTGCAACACCGGAACAGCGATGCTGTTGCTGTACTGGTAGTAGTCAACAGGATTCAAGAACCATGTGAATGGAGATGCCGCTGGCAGAATGATAAGAGGACAAAAGAACAAGATTGATGATAAAATTCCAATGACTCCGGTAGTAGTTCGCTAATTAGTAACTGATGGAATGAGGTGGAATGTAAGGGATACAACCTACAAAAGACTACCAAAATAGCATCTGGGGGGTACGAAGAACTACAGACGAAGGAGAAACTATTGTACAGTACCATAGTTGATACTGGCAGCATCTATAACAAAGAGGTAGATGACAAAAGCAGCATTCCACATTGGCATAGGCATTCCTTTCTGCGAAAAATAGATTCAAAGAACCAAAGTCCTCCAGCAGTTTTCTAAATAATAACTGAAATAAGGTGGAATACAAGGGATACAACCTACAGAAGTCAATCAAAACAGCATCTGGAAGCTACAAAGTACAGACAAAGGAGAAACTTTTACCATAGTTGGTACTGGAATCATCTCAACAACATGAAGAAGATGACAGGGCAGCAATCAACATTGGCATAGGCATTCCTTCGTGTGAAAAGTAAATTAAAAGTACAAAAGTCACCAAAGGAACCTATTGTTTGACGCTTGAGGGGTAAAGAAACAATCCGCAATCAGCCCCTGCTCCTTATCCATGCGGTAACTGGCATCAGCGGAAGTGAACTATGATCTCCATGTCTTGAACTGTCTCACATAGCAGATGCCCACATATAGCTGCTTCACTAAATGCCACTTTGTCAAGAAAGAAACTAATATACTTCAATGAGGGTACGCATAGTTGGTGCTTCTTCAGTCCACTGAATGATATTGATATGTTGTTGTTGCCTGCGAAATCATGAAAACCATCCGCAAGAAACCCATATCCACCGGCTCCAGTTAACTTGATCAGGAACAACACCAATTAACAAGATCGATCAGGAACAACATGAGGATCAGATCAACTGCCCAACTTCAACAACATAAAAGATGGCTACAAAATTTTCACAAATTTAGGTACATCACTCCTCGGCTCTGCTAGTGATCGGTAGAGGTACAGTTTCTCGACGGTTTCTGTTTCCATCTCATCCTCCTGGTCCGGGTCCCCAATTACTTCAACCACCAAGTTAGGCATCTGCTGAGCTACCTCTCTACAACCCCCAATGGTTAGCCTGCATGTATTCATCCACAGGAACCTCATATTGTAAAAATTATGGAGTCCATAAAGCAATCCCCTATCGCCGAAAGGGCTATCTCTGACCTCAAGCTTCTGTAACCTGGTGCATCCCTCAAACAAATACTGAAGCGACAGGTCACTGTTCCCAGAGAAGGCTAGAGACAGAGTCTTTATAAGTTTGCCGTATTTTCCAATGTATGTAAATGCCTTATCAGTGAGAAGACCAGAGACAGAGAGCCTAGTAAGTTTCTTGCAGTTCATCACTATGGCGCCAAAGCCATCATCCATGGGCTCACCAGTGATCCGATCAGGGCGGTGGCGACCCATAATGCAAAGGCGGAACACCACAAGATCAGGGCAGTTCTTAGACATAGCCATGACTGCAGCGTTTGTCATCCGCTGACAGAAGTAAAGTATGGATTCAAGCTTCGGGCAGCCTTCCGAGATAGCCTGAAGACCAACATCAGACACAGACCCATCAGAGTCCTCAGTGGCATCCAGTGGAAATACTCGCAGCTCACAAAGATCTGAGCATGTCTCGGCCAC
Organism: Poa annua; assembly: GCA_026929855.1. Taxonomy (NCBI): domain Eukaryota; kingdom Viridiplantae; phylum Streptophyta; class Magnoliopsida; order Poales; family Poaceae; genus Poa; species Poa annua. Next base: position 1,519,844 of record CM049437.1, read on the forward strand.
AGCCCGGAGGCCTTCATCACCCACAGTATCAAGTACCTGAACAACATGCAGTTTAGTTCAAATCAGACAAACAAATAACACAGATACTACTATGGAAGCAAAGAGTATGGACCTACCCAGAATGTCCGAAGTTTGTGGCATTGGCGAATAACTGGTACGAGATCCTCAGCACTGAGGCTTGCAAAGCTAAAGTTTAGGGACGTGAGATACCCACAGACAGGGTAGATTGCTGGAAGATATTCTGGATTGACCTCCCGGAAGCCTGAGAGGCAAACAATAGAACTGGAGGCTGCAAAAGAGGGCGCAAGTTCGGATACCGACATGACCCCACCTGGTGGACTCTCAGTCCGAAAGGCCCCGGTGCCAAGGTGCGTGAGCTGTGGAGCCCGTGCCATGAGACGGCTTAGCTGCTCCACAGAAACGTGGTGGTTCACACGCAGTCGGCGAAGAGAGGGCGAGCGTGCAACAAGGGCCTCCAGGGCATCAAAGTTGAATGGGACACCAACGCAGTCAAACATGAGGGACTCCATTGATGTGTTTGACACTGGGAACTTGGAGATCCAATCCACTAGTCCATCATCCTCATCCTCCACAGAGTTCTCAATTAGTTCCAGAACTCTCAGATGCCTACAAAGTAAGGACATGAAGATGATGCCATGAGAGACAACCACGCTTGACAATATTCCTATTACTGACTAAGGCAAAAGTAAGAAAACGAGCACATCTGGAAACGTCCAAATCTAGGACTGACCGAAGTAGACAAGCATTAAGCTATAACTGTACCGTGACAAATGTAACCGAATACCAAGTTGTCTACCACAATTAGAGGGAGTTTTGCTAGCCCGGATTCCCTAAAGTTTGCTATTGCAAGATATATAAACTGCAATATTTCGATTTTTCATTGATCAATGAGCACCACAAATGCACTCCTTGGAGCACTACCGAAACAAAGTCATTTTGTTTTGTCTTTACTGGTGCATGGTGGAAGGACCATTAATAGGAGCAGGGGCATCAAACTTACTAGCTCGCCAAGCTATATTCTGAGCTCATGGAGCGTCAAAGCAAAAATGCAAGTAAATGTGGCAACAAACATTGCAAGTTCGATAAGCTCAGGGATGGCACAAGTTCATAAGTAAACAGCGGAAATGCGCTTAACGATCCAATCAAATTATTAACGTAGCAAGGATTCAGTCTAAAGACGACGAAAAGAGGTTGGGATCATTAAATACCGGCAGCGTTCGGCGATGACTGCGAGACCCAGGGTGGTGAAGCCGTCACAGCACACGAGTGACAGCTCTTTGAAGAGCGGGAAGGAGCGCGCGACGAGTGCGAGGTCGTCGTCGGTGACGGTCATCCGCTTGAGGCAGATGCGCTCGAGGCGCGGGTAGGCGGGGCCCAGCGCCTCCACCCAGGGCTGCACGTGGGCGCCCCACCCGGGCGGGATGAGGCTGAAGTCCGCGAAGCGCGGCTTGCCCTTGAGCACGACGGCGCGCACGCCGCCGCCGCCGCCGCCGCCGAAGCGCTGGACGGCGCGGCCCGGAGAGACGGCGTAGCAGTTGCCGATGAAGAGCTCGCGGCGCGTCTGCGCCTCGGCGCGGTACCATGAGCGGCAGACGAGCGAGGCGGCGTTCCGGTCGCGGGTCGCCGTGAGGAACTCGAGCACGCTCTCCAGCACGTTCTCGAGGACCTGGTCGGGAGGGGCGGAGCGCGGGCCGCCGTTGCCGCCGCCCCGCAGATCCGGCGTCCACCTGTCGCCGTTGCCGCCGGAGGAGGTGGAGGAGTCCTCGGACATGTGCGTCGTCGGCGAGTCCGCCTCCTCCGCCGCCTCGCTCATACCGGAGGCGGGGGAGGAGGAGGAGCGGGGTGATGACCTGATGGGATCGAGGTGCTGGTGGTGGTTGGGTGGGGGGGGGGGGGATCGGAGAAGGGTGGGGCAAATAGTAAATTATCTCGTGTAGTGCTCATGTGAGACTGGAAAAGGATTAAATAACGATTAGATCGGAGAAGCGAAGTGCACGGAGACGGGGGAGGAAACATTTGTTTTTTCCTTTGCAAGTATCTCCGCAGAGAGTAGTGCTACGGTGAGTACCTTTGTGTACTTTTCTGTACCCTTAAAACAAAAAAGTCTGTATCATTTTCTTTTTGATTATATTCGTAATACCATATACATATACTCCATCCTATTTCAAGTTAGAAGACTTACATTTATAAAAAATGGATGTATCTAAACATGTTATAAGTGTAGATATATTCACTTTTATATAAGCATCTCCACCTGCACTTCCAATTTAGGCTATTAATATGTCCAACGGTCAAGTTGTCGGAGACCCAATACCGCGTTCGGGGTAGGTGGGAGCATTGGCGGAGCCACGGCATGCTAGCCGGGTACACAGGACACCGGTTAGAAACAATTTTCTTTGTAAAATCATATTTTTCCACCATGTATGCACCCCCTAAAAATAATTTTTAGGTGTTGTGACACCCTTGGTGACCCGTGGTTCATGAAGCTGTAGCTCCGCCACTGGGTGGGAGTGCCGGCAACCGCCGCCCCGATGTGTCATTGACATAACCGCATGTTAAGTTATTGTGGTCGATATCCATGTTATATGGCGCAAGGCCTCTCTCAACGGGCGCGGAATGATGTGACACCTCGAGCTGCGCCTAGCACGTTCTAATGGCGCGGCGGCTCCCCTAAACGGTGGATGATTACATGTCATCTACATAAATGCATGCTAGACAAACCGGTGCTCGATGTTAATGGACGTCACCAACCTCCACTCCTCCGGCAAATTTAAAACGCCGCACACGCCTCTCATCTCCCACACAATCCACCGACCCACTCTACTCTTCCAAGTTTTACCGCTAGCAGATTCCTCGCCCACCATAACTGGCCTCGAGGAGAAGATGGAGCACGACCTTCTTTGAAGTGCACTAAGCGCGGACTGTGTGTGTGGCCGCCAGCTTCACCAGTCGAATGACGCGCGCGAGCTCGGAGAGGCGTTCCGCTGCGAGTTGCCTCGTAAGGAGCCGTCCAACTGCTCCCGAACGCCACCACCTCCGGCATTTCCACTGTCGTCCTACATGCACGGCGTCCAGCGGAGCAGCTCCTCCTGCACCGCCACAACATCTAACGACGGTCCAGGAGACGCAACTCCACTTGCGCTACAACATCCCGGTGCCAGCCGAGCAAATCCTAACGGATAACTAGGGACCAACATCATCAAGTTTCTTGGCTATATCAAGAACGTGTGTGGGACCATGCCAGAGGATCGAGGGACCCCCCCCCCCCCCCCAATCATATTTCGCCCCTAATGCACCATCGTGGTGGTGGCAGAGTACGACGCGCGCCTCCACAGTTTCTTCCTTCATGCCAGCATGTCGAAACCTCATGCGGAATGGTTCTCGTCGGACGATTAGAAGGACGTCCCCTACCTTGATCCGCAGCCTGCCGAAGCGGCTAACCTTGCACCAGAGGAGAAGGAGGACGAGGATGACTAGAAGGAGACACAATGGCACGACAAGCAAACGGCTCTCGAGGCTTTGTCTGACTTCGGATAGGACGGCGATGTAGAGGCATGAAATTTATCGAAAGCGCCACGTTATACTTGGATACAAAACACAGTCAACTAAAAGAACCGATGAAATTCAAACGAAAAGAGAAAATATTTCTCAACAATTTAGAACACTCCAGAGCTAGGAAGTGGCAGGAATGCCCGTGGTGAGCCCATTCCTGTTCCCGGTCTTGGTTGTCGTTCGAAAATCCATCGGACGGCGAGGGGAAAACAAAAGCCACGAGTCAACGATCCACGGGCCCCCCTAAGGCCTTGTTCGGCACGCGTGTTTGGGCCGGTTTTTCGGTGTAATTTCCCGCCTCATCTAAATACACCATAAAACACTCCAGCGTTGTTCGGCAGGCCGGGTTTGGTAGGGCTGAGCCCGAAAAACCCCGTGGAAACCCGTCGGGTTCGAGTGAAATCGAGACGCGAGGGGGCAGTCGCGTTTTGGCATGTCTCTGGCGGCGCCGTCGCTCGTCCCTCGCCCCCGTGCTCGTCCCTCGTCCCTCACCCTGCGCCGCCGTCGATCATCGCCGAAGCTTCCCCCGACGCCAAAGGCTCCCTCTGCTCTTGTCGCCTCCGTCCCTGGCAACTCCAACGAGTTCTTCACGCCTGCCGCCGACGACTCTCCCGCCTCCGCAGCTCTCCTTCTTCGCGGCGGCCGCCACCTACGTCTTCTATCAGGTAAGCCTCGTCCCGTCCTCTCTCGATCTGGCCTAGGATTAGGCGGGGATCTCCTCTTGATGATGGGGATTCTTGCCCAGATGGTGGGGATCTTGGATGCGTTGTGTTGATTCTTGTACTAGCACAGCTTGTCCTAGATCTCTTCTTGATGATGTACTAGCACAGATCGAAATCCACGCCGACATGAAACGGCTTTGCTCTTATAAATAGCAGTTCTGCTTGCAGTATGTTTGCTTAATCCTGATCCATCTGTTCATAGAAATCCAAACCTCATGTATCCATTTTTGCAACATTATGGTAATCCATGATACTTTACTGCATGTGTACGTAGTGAAAGTGTGTGTTTGTTAGTTCACCGTAGTTACTGCATGATACTTTACTGCATCCGTTCATAGAAATATTGTGTTTGTTTGTGTGATGGCATATGAGCTAAGTGTGTTTATTTGATGGCAATTAAACAATTTTCTTCTACTTGAACACCCATGCAGTTTGTGTGAATCCAGACTGTTCTTTTTGTGTGAGAAATTCAGTCTGGTCTGCAGTTCTCTCACTAACACTGCTACCTTACAGTTACAGTTCTCTTGGTTTACTCCATTGCACAACTGTAAGAATTCAATTTCCAAACTCAGCTTTTCGTTTGCCTTTACTTCCTAATCAACTAATATATCTTACAGTAATTAAGCACATTACTCCAGTCCTTTGTAACAAATAGACCAGAGAAGAGAAAATATGTCGTTGTGTCATTTATATTTACGTTAAGCTCGGCTGATATTTGATCTGGACACTGTTTTTATTTTACATGCAGTCCTCATTTGTTTCTGATTTTATTTTACATCTTGTTCTTTGTTTTGTTATTATTAGCATATTGTGAATAAGTTGAGGGTTTTAAGAAGTAATCTGCATTGTCCTAGCTCTCACGGTAGTCACAAGTTACTTTGTTTTATTATTATTAGCAAGAAGCTTTCTTGATTGAGAATTATCTTTAGCTAGAACAATTCAAGGGCTCTCGTGTACAGATACAACTTTTTTTTCATTTTCATGTGTATTATTCTTCTCCATAATAAACAAACCAAATAACTTGAGCCCAGAACGTAATTCAAGAACAATGTGAATTGCATATCTTTTTCCATGACCTCACAGAAGATAAACTGAATTTGGATATTTTCCTGTCCTCTGTAGAGCTAACCATTTCGGTGTGTGAACATTTATCAAGCCTTGAACATTTTATTCATTCAGGTTATGTTCCAGACGTCAAGAAAATAGAACTTCAAGCCCACAAGAGCTTAGCAGCAATGTGACTAGAAGATCTGTGAATTTACATTATCTGAAAGTTTTGGCTGTCCTTGAAAGCGGATTGGAGTTTCCATCGTTTCTCTGAAGGCTCCACTTGATGTTCGTGAGAAGCATTCGATGATCTTTTTATCAAATTGTGTTGTAATAACCTGGGATAAACTTGGGAAGCATGAGTTATTGTTACTTAATGTTATAAATTGCTTAAATTGTGTGTCAAATATCAGGTTTTTGTTGATAAACTGTGTGCTTACATGCTGTTAAAAAATATCATATTTTTGTTCTTGTGAAATATTCATTTAGAAACAATAGTTTTGCATTCCTGTGAAATTTTCGTTGCAAAACACCCTTTGCAAAACCTGTGTACCAAACAACATGAAATGGTGAGGGTTTTGGTGAAGAAGGGGATTGGGAGGGATTGGAGTGTTTTGGGTGTGAGGGGTATTTTCACCCAAAACACTAGGTAATATACACTAGAAAACACCCCAAAACTCCTCTGCCAAACAAGGCCTAAATAAGTAGAGAAATTGAACCAAACGCACTGCGTTGGCTGTTGGCTTTTCCGAAGCCGGCCCGACGGCCGTGGAATAGGCAGGCCGAGTGTGTAGCGCGGTCGTACGGTACAGTGCTGGACCGCAAATATGCTGGACGCGCGCTGTGTACGTACGTGCATGTGTTTACCTGGCTGGCGCTGTGTGTGTGCGTGACCACGCCACAGGCACGTTGGACCGATAGCAGCCTCGCACCGCAACGCATCTCGGCTGCTTTTTTTTTCCTCAAAGGTGCTGTATATAAAAGTTGGACAGATTGAGGACCAGATCCAGCATCCACCTAGAACCCCAGATCGATAGGAAAAGAAAGGTCGCGGCTAGGGTTTCAACCTAGTCGCCGCCGCCGGTATCATCTGCAACTTCATCGTTGCCTTCGTCTAATAATTGACGGCTCCTCACCTTCTCTAGGTGCCGCTCTGGCACCAGGAGGGGTGGAGACCTCGGACCTGCGCAGGGCGCTATACAAGGGTCCTTAATGTTAGAGCTTGGTTTTGATTGTTATCTTCTTTGTCAATGGAGATGGCATCGTTTGCAATAAGTGATCTTCCGCGCTTCGGTCGTCGGCGACATCTCTTTCTCGACGTCAATGGTGGCTTTGGAAGATTAAATTTGTCTAGGTATGGTTCTTCAGATCTTGCTTCGCCAGATCAATCTTGGATTGTTTCTCATGGTTGCCGCGAGGAGATTTGTCCTCGCGTTATCTATCCCGGCTCCTACGTCTTCGACAATGGTGATTCGTTCTCTCGGCTCCCAGCGTCATCGACAAAGTGGCTCGGTTATTTGTCCCTGGAATATCAGTGGTGGTGCTCTTGCCGATGTTGCTTGATTAATTTAATGGTTGCGTGCGTGCACAAATCCTTGGCATTGCGGCTCAAAATTAAAAAGGGAGAACCTTCATGGGTGTGTGGTTTCGTGGTTTGGCGTTGTTCTACGACTGCCTTCAGAAAAGTACAAGATTATATCATGGATGAAGAAAGGGCTTGAAGATCTCATATATTGGCTAGTCTATTTAGATTTGTTTTTATAATCAATGTAATCGTGTACTTTTTGTTGGTTTAATATATGTGGAAAATTCAAAAAAAAGGAAGATCCAGCATCCATGTCACCCTTTGATCCTCGGCCGTTCGATCTTCCCATCCAACGGCTCGGATCGCACGATTTCACCTGCACCTTCCGGTTACTGTAGCACGGAGGGTTTCTATCAATCAGGAGACGCCACGTCTCCCGGTTCCCGCCGGTCGCGTCCCCGGTCACCCAGTCGTCCGCCTCCGCGCCGTCCGATTCAGATCCGACGGTCCGCCCGATTTGTTTGCAAAAAGGCCCTCCGCGTTCTGAAAATTACTAAACAGTCCCGCGTATAAAGCACCAGGTCGTAACCCTAGATCCCTTTCCATCTCATTTTTCCCCACCCAGCTTCCTCTCCCGACCAGGCGGCGACGGACGGCGCGCCGACCGCGACCTCGCCCTTCTTCTTCTTCCAGCTCGGCGCACCGCCCCTGCCTTCCTTCCTGTCAGGACCCGATGGTCGCTAACATTTCTAACAGCGAGATAATTGGGGACAAGAGCTGCGGGTGCTCGGGAAAGAACATGAAAGGTAAATTGCAAAGCGAAGAACAGGGAAAGGAAAATATTTAGGGTTTCTAATGGTTGATCCTCCCAACCTCCCCACCTACTCTTTATATCGAAGAGTAGGCACAAGCAGTTTTACAACAATACCCTATGACTGGCAGTTGTGAAAAAGGAACCTAAAAGGTTACAAGAGTAATTTGACGGTATAGCTGAGAACCGTTGGATGAATTCAGAACCATCTGGAGCATTGCTTGTTGCCTGAACTGATACAGTAGATGCAGGGTCCTGACAGATCCCCCCTCTTTAGTTCAGACCTCAGGGCTGAAATTATGGGAATGTCGCCTGGACGAAGGATTGATACGTCTCCAACGTATCTATAATTTCTTATGTTCCATGCTTATATTATACCAATTGTTACATGTTTTATATACACTTTATATGGTTTTTATGCATTTTCTGGGACTAACCTATTAACAAGATGTCACAGTGCCAGTTCCCTGTTTTCTGTTGTTTTTGGTTTCAGAAAAGTTGTTCTGGAAATATTCTCGGAATTGGACAAACCAAAAAGGCAAAGTTCCTATTTTTCCCGACACGATACGGAGTCCGAAGGAGAGACGAAGGGGGCCGAGGAGGCAGCCACACCATGTGGTGGCGCGGCTCCCCCTCTGGCCGCGCCACCATGTGGTGTGGGCCCCTCGGGTGCCCACCGACGTCGCCCTTTCGCCCATATAATGCCCCCGACATGAAAACCCTAAAACAATCGTCGTTTTCCAGAGAAGAGTCCCGAAGCTCCGCCGCCACCAAAAACACCAATTCGGGGGACAGAAGTCTCTGTTCCGGCACCCTGCCGGGACGGGGAATTGCCCCCGGAGTCATCTCCATCAACTCCACCGCCATCTTCATCGCCGCTGCTGACTCCCATGATGAGGAGGGAGTAGTTCTCCCCCGGGGCTGCGGGTTCTACTGGTAGCTATGTGGTTTATCTCTCTCTCCCATGGTGTGATCTTTATGTGATCATGAGCTTTGTAATCTAGTTGAATATGTGATGTTACTCTTTATCTATTATGCACTCTAGAGGTTACTTTAATATGAACTCCGGGGTTATTCACGGTTGTGAAGGTGACAGTGAGCGCACCGTGTGTGACTCCTTTATGACGTTGTGGTGTGTGTTTACTCATACTTTGAGGGTGCTGTTATAGCCCTACGCAATGAATGGTGTTTATCATCCAACAAGAGAGTGTTTGAGAGTAGTATTTATTGTTGAGAATGTCTACTAGTGAAAGTATGAACCCTAGGCCTTGTTTCTAAGCATTAAAACACCGTTTACAACCTGTTCTGCTACATGTTTGCTTGCTGCCATTTTTATTTCAGATTGCAAATACTACTTATAATTATCCATATTACTTGTATTTCACTATCTCTTCGCCGAACTAGTGCACCTATACATCTGACAAGTGTATTGGGTGTGTTGGGGACACAAGAGACTTCTTGTATCTTAATTGCAGGGTTGCTTGAGAGGGATATCTTTGACCTCTACCTCCCTGAGTTCGATAAACCTTGAGTGATTCACTTAAGGGAAACTTGCTACTGTTCTACAAACCTATGCTCTTGGAGGCCCAACACTATCTACGAGAATAGAAGCGTGCGTAGACATCAAGGATGCATCTTCCCATGCAGCGTCTTCAGGAGCCATATTTTCCCAATGTATCAGCCATTGTGGTACTGGAACATCGTATTGCCCGTTGCTGCGCGGAATCTGTTGGCGTTGAAGGATAGCTCTTGGTGCAGTCTTTACCTTGCCGTCAGTTGTAACAAGTGGAAGCTTCGGATTTGGTATGGCCTTGCATCCTAGGTGTTTCTTCAGTTGATTCACGTGAAAGACATCATGGAGCTGGGCATCTGCCGGAAGTTGCAGCTGAGAGGCGACCTTGCCGACCCGCTTTTGCACTCGATAAGGACCATACCACTTGGAGGTGAGCTTGAGAGCGTTGCGGAGTCCCAGTGCTGTCTCTCTGTAGGGTTGCATCCTGAGGTACACAAAATCGCCAACCTCGAAGGAACGCTCAGTGCGGTGTACATCGATGTTGTGCTTTCTTCATTCTTTGTTGTGCTTTCAGCAGATTCTGCTGTAGTCGTTGCAGCATGAGTTCCTTCTTGAGAAGTGACCTGCAATTCATCATCGACAGTGCAAGGAATTGAAACATGTTGTAGTAATGGAGGAGGATACTCATATAGGGCCTCGAAGGGAGACATGTTGATCGCAGTGTGGTGGGAGCAGTTGTACCACCATTCGGCTGCTGCCAACCAATTCATCCATTTCTTGGGCTCTTGGAAAGCCATGCATTGAAGGTACTGTCTAGGCACTGATTTACCCTTTCGGTTTGGCCGTCAGATTCAGGATGATGAGCAGAGCTGTAATTGAGAGTAACTTGCATCGATGAAAACAGTTGTTTCCATAAGTTGCTAGTGAATATTCTGTCTCAATCACTGACGATACTTGCTGGTGGACCATGAAGTTTGATGATATTTTTCATGAGTAGGTCTGCGACTTTTTGCACTGTGTAGGGATGGGACATTGGAATAAAGTGTGCATACTTGGTGAGACGATCAACCACCACCAATATGACATCTTTACCTTTTGATTTTGGTAAACCCTTGATGAAATCCAAGCTGATATATGTCCACTTCTGCTTAGGAATTGGTAGTGGGCTCAGAAGTCCAGGATATGGGACTGTTTCATGCTTGGATAACTGACAGGTTGGGCATTCAGCAACAGCAGTTGCTATGGTGTGTTTCATCTTTGGCCAATAGAATACCTGTTTCATTTTGTGCAAGGTAACCCGTAGCCCAGAGTGTCCTCCGAAAGATGAAGAGTGGAAGGTGAGAAACAACCTCTGTCTCAGATCAGTACTGTTGCCCACAAGAATTCTCCCTTTGTATCTAATCAGGGTTAACTGGAGGGTAAAGTTTGGTATACTGTCAGGCTTAACAGCTAGTTGTTGGAGCAATCCTTCGCAGTAAGAGTCCTTTTCGTATGAAGCAGTAACTTCATCAAGCCAAGATGGTATGGTACTGGAGATTGCTTGGCATGTGACTGCCGTTGAGCTCTTGACAGTTTCATCTAGAGATTCTTGTTGAAATTGTCTCGAGAGGGCGTCTGCAGCTGTGTTATCTGACCCCTTTTTGTACTCAATTGAGCAATCGAATTCGAGCAGTTTGAGCATCAGTTTATGCTGAATGCCTTCTAGTAACCTTTGGCTGCCAAGGTACTTTAAACTTTGCTGATCTGTTTTTATTATCACCTTGTTTCCCAAGAAGTAATGGCACCATCGCTTCAATGCGTGCAATATTGCAAGTGCTTCTTTTTCGTAAATTGATCATGCTGACACTTTAGGGCCAAGACATTCGCTGTAATAAGCTATTGGTCTGCCCTCCTGCATAAGAACAACACCTAACCCAGATTGGCATGCATGTGTCTCAAGCACAAAAGGCTGTGTGAAATCTGGTAATTTCAGTACAGGAGGAGTTGACATGGCCTGTTTCAGAGCTAAGAATGCTGCTTGCTGTTCCTCTCCCCAATGGAAACTATCTTTCTTTAGCACCTGATACAGTGGCTGATAGATTAATGCATATCCCAAGATAAACTTCCTGTAATAGCCTGTGAGCCCCAAAAATCCTCTCAACTTCTTTATTGTTTATGGTTTTTTCCATTTCTGATTATCCCTGATTTTTGCAGGATCTGTAGCAACTCCTGCACTGGATATGATATGCCCTAAGTATTCTACTTGTGGCTGACCAAAACTGCATTTGGTTAACTTGACCTTCAGTTGGTTGTTCCTGAGGATCTCCATCACCTGTTGGAGGTGTGCCTTGTGCTGCTCCAAGTTGGTGCTATATATGAGGATGTCGTCGAAGAAAACCAAGACAAATTTTCTCAGCAATGGTGCAAACAGTGTGTTCATTAACTCTTGGAAGGTGGCAAGGGCATTGCTGAGACCAAAGGGCATAACCCTATACTCATAGTGACCAAGATGTGTTGAGAACGCTGTTTTTGGGATGTCTTCTTCTTTCATTCGTATCTGGTGATACTCTGAGCGTAAATCTAGCTTGGAGAAGATTGTAGCACCATGGAGCTCATCCAATAGGTCTTCTATGATAGGTATAGGAAATTTGTTTTTGATGGTGAGATCGTTGAGACCTCTGTAATCCACACACAGCCGCCAAGACCTGTCTTTCTTCCTCACTAGAATGACAGGTGAAGAGAAAGGGCTGGAACTCATTCTGATTTCTTCATTTTGCAGCATTTGCTTGATGATTGTTTCAATCACTGTTTTCTGGCTGTGTGACATTCTATATGGCCTTATGTTTGGTGGTTTTGCACCAGGCAGTAAAGGAATTGTGTGATCAGTTGTCCTATGTGGAGGGAGTCCTTCAGGAGTTTCAAATATATCTGGGAATTGATCGATCACATCCTGTAGGTCAGCATGTGCAGGTGTCAGGTCTTGCCTCTGTGGTTCCTCTGCTGTATCTGCTGAGTGATACAATAGATAGCCCATAGCATTCTTGTCTAACAGTTTAGCACATTCCTCTGATGAGATGAACAGTCTGTCGGCCTGAACCAGGTGGTCGACAAATGTATGTGCTGACCCCTTGTGATTAAGAGTAAGGGTTCGTTCCTCAAAGTCAAATGTGACAGGATTGTGGTTCTTGAACCAGTTTACCCCCAAGATGATATCAGCGCCTTGCAACTGTAGTATTCGAAAATCACTAACAAATTGCACTCCTTGAATGCTGAAAGGATAGTTGGTTGCTATTGTATCTAATATCAGTGTTCCTCCATCTGCCACAGTGACTGTCTGAGGTGGAGCTGGTGTCATGGTGATATTGTGTTTGATAGCAAATATATAATCCATGAAGGTATTTGTGTTGCCTGTGTCTGCCAAAGCTACAGCTTGAGTTCCCTTAAACTGGAGCAGCAATGAGATGGTGGAGTCACTAGGTGCTCCATTATAAGCTGCAGCTGAAATTTCCATGCACAACTGGTTTAGGCCTGTTGCTGGCTGTTCTGCAGGTGGCAGAGCTGGTTCCACTGGAACAGGTGGTTCTTCTGGTATAATGAGTTCCTCCTCATCATTAGGGTGGTACTGCATCGGAATAACATTCAAAGTTCTTTGCATTTGTTGGCACCTATGTCCAAGAACCCAATTTTCAGGGCAATACCAGCATTTTCTTGGCTCTCTCGGCCGTTCATTGCCCATTCTGTTCCTGTTGTCTCTAGGTGCTGCATTTCTTTGCATTTGTTGCCTGTGTCTGCCAAAGCTACAGCTTGAGTTCCCTTAAACTGGAGCAGCAATGAGATGGTGGAGTCACTAGGTGCTCCATTATAAGCTGCAGCTGAAATTTCCATGCACAACTGGTTTAGGCCTGTTGCTGGCTGTTCTGCAGGTGGCAGAGCTGGTTCCACTGGAACAGGTGGTTCTTCTGGTATAATGAGTTCCTCCTCATCATTAGGGTGGTACTGCATCGGAATAACATTCAAAGTTCTTTGCATTTGTTGGCACCTATGTCCAAGAACCCAATTTTCAGGGCAATACCAGCATTTTCTTGGCTCTCTCGGCCGTTCATTGCCCATTCTGTTCCTGTTGTCTCTAGGTGCTGCATTTCTTTGTTGTGGGAAGGGAGCTGGAGGAATTGGAGGTCTTGTTATGTTTGATATATGAGCTTTTTCATACAATCGAGCAAACCAATAAGCTGACAGGAGAGAGTGAGGCTTCTGTCCTTGGACAGTGTGCTTGATTGTTTCTTTTAAGCCACTGATGAACCTCTCCACAAAGAAATCTTGTGGTAGGTATGATCTTCCACGTTTCATCAGTGTCATCCAGTTTTCATAACTGTTGATGTAAGCGTCCACCGTGGTCAGTTGCTTGAGGTGTTGCAATGAGTCCATTGGGTCTGCTATTTGCAAATCTGGGAATCTTTCAATCAAGACCTGACACAATGCAGACCAACTGATGGTCTTGAGGTTCAACCCAGCGGTACTCAACAACGTTTTTGCCTGACCGCGAATGTGTGCTAATCCCTGATGCACACGGTGGTGTTGTTGGGAAACCCCAAGAGGAAGGTATGAAGTAGTGCAGCAGCAAGTTTCCCTCAATTATGAAACCAAGGTTATCGAACCAGTAGGAGATGAAGATTCTTCTGAAGGTGTCAACGGCGCCAGAAAAATGCTTGTGCTTAGTTGACGAGGGAGTGTCAAGGTCTTCTAAACAGAGATGCTTCTTCTCCCCGGCAACGGAGATGATCCTGACGGTTGACTTGGAACCTGCACACAACACAATCAAAATACTTTGCCCCAACTTAACAGTGAGGTTGTCAATCTCACTGGCTTGCTGTAACAAAGGATTAAACGTATGTGTGGAAAATGATGTTTGTTTGCGGAGAATGAAAGTAACAGGATTGCAGTAGGTTGTTTTATCAGTTTAAAGAAAAAGGACCGGGTCCACAGTTCACTAGTGGTGTCTCTCCATAAATAATAATAGCATACATGCGGGTAAACAAATTACAGCTGGGCAATTGACAGAATAAATAACTGCGTAACAATGCATATACAAGTCATGATGTCTAGTGTGAGATTCATTTGGGCATTACAATATGATACATAGACCGTCATCCAACTGCATCTATTACTAATAATCCACCTTCAGGATAGCATCCGCAACACCATTCAGTATTAAGTTGCAAGCAACAGATTATTGCATTAAGTAAAGTGTGTAATGTAAGTAATACAAATATACTTAGATAAAGAACTACTGTTTTATCCCTAGTAGCAACAGTACATCTACAATCTTAGAGGTTGCTGTCACTCCCCCAGATTAAATAGAGATATGAACCCACTATCGAGCATAAATACCCCCTCTTGGAGCCACAAGCATCTACTTGGCCAGAGCATCTACTAGTAACGGAGAGCATGCAAGATCATAAATAACGCACTCACAAGATATAATATGAAGCAAATGACATAGTACTCAATTATTCATCGGATCCCAGCAAACACAACATGTAGCATTACATAAAGATGATCTTGATCATGATATGCAACTCACAAGATCTAAACATGATGGCACAATAGGAGAAGACAACCATCTAGCTACTGCTATGGACCCGTAGTCTAAGGATGAACTACTCACGCATTAGTCCGGAAAAAATAGGAACTTTGGCTTTTGATTCGTCCAATTCCGAGAATACTTCCTTAACAGCTTTTCTGAAACCAAAAACAGCAGAAAACAGGGAACTGGCACTGTGGCATCTTGTTAATAGGTTAGTTCCAGAAAATGCATAAAAACCATATAAAGTGTATATAAAACATGCACTAGTAGGAAAAGGGCTATCAGTGGCGCACCTTTTTTTAATTCTGTGGCGCACCATGGGTGCGCCACAAAAACGTCTGATACGTCTCAAACGTATTTATAATTTCTTATGTTCCATGCTTATATTATACCAATTGCTACATGTTTTATATACACTTTGCATTGTTTTATGCATTTTCTGGGACTAACCTATTTACAAGATGCCACAGTGCCAGTTCCCTGTTTTCTGCTGTTTTTAGTTTCAGAAAAACACTTAAGGAAATATTCTCGGAATTGAACGAAATTAATACCAAAGTCCATATTTTTCACGGGAGGTTCCAGAACACCGGAGAGCTAACGGAGAGGGGCCACGAGGCCCCCAGATGAGGTGCCGGCGCGGCCCCACTTCTGGCCGCGCCAGCACCTAAGGAGGGAGCCTCGGCCCTCCACCGCATTCGCCCTTTCGCCTACTTAAAGCCCCCGACAGATCAAGACCTAACAGCCGAACACTTTTCCAGAAACCCTTACGGAGCCGCCGCCGTCGTCAACCCTAGTTCGAGAGGGTTCAGAACCTCTTCACGGCACCCTGTCGGAGAGGGGGATCATCACCGGAGGGCTCTACATCACCATGCCCGCCTCTGGACTGATGCGTGAGTAGTTCATCATTGGACTACGGGTCCATAGCAGTAGCTAGATGGTTGTCTTCTCCTATTGTGCCATCATGTTTAGATCTTGTGAGCTGCCTATCATGATCAAGAACATCTTTATGTAATGCTACATGTTGTGTTTGCTTGGATCCGATGGATATTGAATACTATGTCATTTGCTTCATAATATATCATGTTGTGTGTTGGTTATGATCTTGCATGCTCTCCGTTGCTAGTAGATGCTCTGGCCAAGTAGATGCTTGTGACTCCAAGAGGGGGTATTTATGCTCGATAGTGGGTTCATGTCTTCATTTAATCTGGGGGAGTGACAGCAGCCTCTAAGATTGTGAATGTACTGTTGCTATTAGGGATAAAACAGTAGTTCTTTGTCTAAGGATAATTGTGCTACTTACATTACACACTTTACTTAATGCAATAATCTGTCGCTTGCAACTTAATACTGAAAGGTGTTGCAGATGCTATCCTGAAGGTGGATTATTTGTCATAGATGCAGTTGGATAACGGTCTATGTATCATGTTGAAATGCCCAAATGAATCTCACACTAGACATCATGACATTAGTATATGCATCATTATGCAGCTCTTTATTCTGTCAATTGCCCAGCTGTAATTTGTTTACCCACATGTATGCTATTATTATTATTATTATGGAGCTGTGGACCCCGGTCCTTTTCTTTAAACTGATAATACAACCAACTGCAAACTGTTACTTTCATTCTCTGCAAACATCATCCTCCACACATACGTTTAATCCTTTGTTACAGCAAGCCAGTAAGATTGACAACCTCACTGTTTCGTTGGGGCAAATTAGTTTGATTGTGTTGTGCAGGTTCCACCTCCCTTTCGCGCCAACAAGCTGTTTTCTGGCGATTGCCAGGGAGACCTTCAGACGTGTTCTTCATCTCCTACTGGTTTGATAATCTTGGTTTCATAACTGAGGGAAGACTTGCTGCTACACTCATCATACCTTCCTCTTGGGGTTTCCCAACAACATCACCGTGTGCATCAAGCCGTTTTCTGGCGCCGCTGCCGGGGAGCTGAAGCACATCTGTAAGGGGAGTCTCTCACTTCCCAATCTCTTTACTTTGTTTTTGTCTTGCTAAGTTAAATTTTATTTCCTGTTTAGTTTGCTATTAAATATCAAAAACACAAAAAAAATAGTTAGTTGCATTTTATTTACTTTGTTATTATCTTCTTGCGACAATTGGTTATGTGCCCCGGTTCTCTCTAGTTTATCCGTCTGTGCCATACCCGCGTAGTTTCTCTCGTCTGTGCCCTTGCTGGCTCGCAAATCGGCCGAACGCTCCGTTGCCCTCTAGTCAACCGTCACTTGGCCTGACTGGTGGGGTTGGCCTGGCGCGGCTCGGTTGGGATTTCCTGGGGCCGGCTTGTGTGCGGCTCGGTTCAAACTTACCACGTCTCCCGCTGTGTTGTTGAGTTGTTTTTTAGTCCCACCTCGCTAGTTGGGTGTGTGCTCGACCTCTTTATATACCACAACAGTCCAAGGCTATTGTAAAGCATTGAAATGAACAGGGTTTAATCGGGCCCGGACCCTCTTCTTTCAATGCTTTTACGGATGATTAGTCATTTGTCCCAACAAATATAAGCAATTTCTGGTGTAAAATACGTGTTGCTGTATAGATCCGCCCCTAAAATTGTAGATAGTTTTGGTACGGATGATTAGTCATTTGTAATAGTAGATTGTTTTGGTATGGATGATTAGTCATTTGTAAGCAATTTCTAGTGTAAAATACGTGTTGGTGTATAGATCTGCCTCTAAAACTGTAGATAGTTTCGGTGATTAGTCATTTGTCCCAAAAAATATATGTAATTTCTGGTGTAAAATACGTGTTGGTGTATAGATCTGCCCCTAAAACTGTAGATAGTTTCGGTAGAGATGATTAGTAATAAGCGGTTGGTCCAAATGAGAGGACTGGTTTATCATAAGCGGTTGGTCCAAATAACATAGAGGTTACATTGCATTAATTATGCTTACATCGCATTAATTAATTACGACTAACAATCAGCAGATAAACAAATCCTAGAGCAAGTATACAGAGATAAAATCCTGTAGCTATCAGATTAGCCTGCTTCTTCAGATCATTCATCTGCCTTAAGTTCTTGTTCAACTTCTTCAGTTCGCCTCTCACTTCCTCAAGCCCCATCAGCGGAGAAACCATGTCAGACCCCATCGGCGAAGCAGAGGGCGCAATCTCCACATCAGACGGCAGAGAAAGGTCGCTGGGCACGGGCCACCTTCCATCCCGTTTAAGCTGCGAAACGTATTCATCCATCCACTGAAAATGGCTGCATGGTTCCAACCCCTCGAAAAGTCAACCTGAACCCTAAATCCCAAATCTGAGCAAGAAATTGAAAACACTGAAGATATCAAAACAAAAGGATGCGAGAGAAAGATCTTTACATCATGTGGCAGGCTCTGGCATTTCGAATACTCGCGCCCCTTCTTGGGTGTCTCCGCCTTACTAGCCTTACGGAGCAGTGGCTCCTTGCGTGAGCATTTAGAACATGGCGGCAACGGCACCTCAGGCTGCTTTGGCCAAGTGGGGCGAAGGAATGAACTGGAGGAGCTCGACATTGCTGCTGCCCTTTGTCGCCGGAGAGGAAGAAGAAGAAGAAGAAGAGGAAGGAAGAGTAAGGAAGAGGAAGGAAGAGGAAGAAGATGGTCCAAAGAGGATGGATGCTCTGTCTGTGAAGAGGAGGAAAATGGTGGGTCCGCGGTGAGCGTGTAACAGTCCCATGCGGTGGTGCGGCTGTTGCGAGTCCACCAACCCTTTTTGCTTAGAAATGGGGCCGTTTACCCTACCTTTGGAGCTCATTTGAAACACATCGAACGGGTTGTGCAGAATGAGCTTCTCACACGGGTTACAGCCAATCAGATCACAGAATGAGCCTCTCGCGGATCGCCCCGAGTCTGCCAGATTCCTTCTAGAGGACGATCAAACGGCTGCAGTTCAGCGCTAGGGTTAAATCGACGGTCATTGTTCAAATGGGGTTTGGAGGCACTCAACGGGGTTTTGAAAAGTTTGATAAAGTGTCCAAGTTTAATTTTCGAGTGACTAAGAAGGATCGATGCTTCCTTTTTCAAATTTCATGTTTTAAACTTGTTATCGAAATTTGAAATGAGCTTCAAATATTAAAAAAAAAATCAAAAAAAGGAAAATATTGCGCACAGTCATCTTATGTCATATACTAGCGACTCAAGTTGAAAAACATGGTCTACATACATTCAAAATGAGAAGGGCATGGATCTCTTGTGATATCGCAAAACTCAAATGATGAGTTCTAAGGTTGAAGAGAAGTGGTTTTGGAATTACAACATGAAATTTTCAAAACCTCACAAAAGCTTCATTTTGGAGTGACTAAGAAGGATCCATGCTTAGTTTTTCATTTTCATGTCAAAAACTTGTTTAAATGTTGCTCAAACTTAGGTTTGATCGAATTTGAAATAAGCATAATAAATTCAAAAATTATCGAAAAATTGAAAAACCGACGCACATAGTCTTCATATGTCATATACTAACGACTCAAGTTGAAAAACATGGTCTACATACATTCAAAAGGAGAAGGGCATGGATCTCATGTGATATTGCATAACTCAAACTCTGAGGTCTAAGGTTAGAGAGAAGTGGTTTTGGTATTGCAACATGGAATTTTCAAAAAACTCACAAAATCTCATTTTGGAGTGACTAAGAAGGATCCATGCTTAGTTTTTCATTTTCTTGTTTTAAACTTGTTTAAATGTCGGTCAAACCTAAGTTTGACCGAAATTTGAAATGAGCTTCAAATATTCAAAAACATTCAAAAAAAGGAAAATCCTACGCACATAGTCGTCTTATGTCATATACTAACGATTCAAGTTGATAAACAAGGTCTACGTACATTCTGACAAGAAATGCATCTATCAATTGTGTTTCTCAAACTATGTCGTATGAACTCAAGAGTAAAGAGAAGTGGTTTTGGACTTGCAACATAAAAGTTTGAAATAAATGACCGGAGGCAAGCTTATCCATCATAATATAATTACGGTGACGCATAGAGCGCGCACAGAACGCATAAAGCGTGCCAGAGCGCGCCCAGAGCGCGTCAGTTCATGCCAAGAGCACGCCCATAAGGTGTTCGACCAAAATACATCCGACCAAAATACAACTCATAGTAATATTAATCACTCTTCTTTGACGTCGTCAAAGTTGGACATCATCTCATCAGCCCACTGCTCGATCTCTTCGCTGGGGTCGCTGATCTCTTCGTCCGACTGCTCGATGTCTTCGTCGGGACCCTCGACGTCTTCGCTGACCTTCTCAAATGTCAGCTCGATGTACTCCTCCTTGAAGATCACCTTGATAACATAGAGATCACCAAAGAGAATCGGCAGTTGCTCCCAAAATAGATCCCAGTTCTCCGTGAACGCGATGTAAACCTCATCGTTGACCACTCGATATGATCCAAAGATCTCGACATCGTCTCTCGCCAAAAGACGAGAATTTCCGTGAACTTGGGTTAATATGAGATCACGCGATGGAATGACATCGTAGCCATCTAGTACCTCAATCTTGAGATGCTATCAAAATAACATGAGCATCGTATCAGAATAGTTCAAATGACAGAACTGAGGGATCATTCAAATGACAGAACATGAGCATCGTATTAGAATACCAGAGAAACGACATCTAGAGAATCATTCTCAATCCTGCGCACGTAGAACTGAGGGATCTCTTCCAACTCCTTCGTGGCATCTTTGAATAAAGCGAGAGATATCGCATTCATTTCTGAATAGGTGACATCTCTCGGTTCCTCAAATATGGTCGACAGGAGGGCTGGCTTGCAGCATCCGTCAATCTGTTTAAACTCTGATCAAAGAGAGGAAGACATTCAGAAAACATGTAAACTACTCAATGTGTAAGAAAAAGAACACAAACCAGCATACCCGTGTGTTGCACAAAAGGTTTTGTAGCATTGTGCTCGTTAGTCACTTCAACATTGAACAAATGCTGATCTTCATTCCAAGTGAATTTGACAACATCGCCCTCCTCGATGCCGTAGCATTCACATAGTGCTCTCACACTGCGTTCCACAGATCTCCGTGTAGATATGGGTGTTCAGGCTACCACTTAGCCGCTTACAGAGATATGTCCAATCCGTGTCAGTTTCAGTTACCCACCTATCCAGGTAGAAGAAGTACTGGTCTCCGTTCGAGCACCTTGCCTCCATCCAGTGCTTATGAGGGCCAATTGCCCGGCTATGATCTAGAAGATATCTTAAAGGGCATGGCAGAATCTACATGTAATACAAAACCGGAGAAACTATGAAGACACTCATTGAAGGAAAAACAAATGACATTCCCTCGAATTTGAAAGGCAATACTTACAACGGCCGTTTTGCAACCGTGTTCCATCGGGACTTTGAAAGTATTGGAACGACGAGTTAGTGTGCGACAGAAAGTTGCTTCGTGAAGGCACATAGCACAGTGATCGACGCCATCGCTATCACTATCGGAATCCTATTTTAACAAATGAAATTTAGAACCAGATAAACAGGCGGAACCTGGGGTTTTTCCCCATTCCGCAAGCCAAATAGAAAATCAAATCTACTCACATATAATGCACCAAACAAGAAAATGAAACATGTAGAGAAGATAGCACTGACCATCGAAATGGGGTTGATGGACTGCAGCTGGAACCGTCGCCGACCAAAAAACCCTAAACAACGAAGGCGGTCGTACAATGGCGATGACGATGGAGCTCCTTGCTTGTCCCTCCTTCTCGACGGGCCACGGGAGACGGGCGGGCGACGACAATGGCGATGGCGATGGAGCTCCTTTGCGCCTTCAATCACCCTGCTCTCCGCGCTCAATCCAACTCCTATTGCTCTGTTCTTGGGGGTTCCTCGGGGGTTCTCTCGGCGGCAGCAGTGAGCCAGGGAGAAAGACCACGTGGGCCCCATCGGCGGTATCCCTTGATTAAACAAGTGCCCCGGCCCCACACCGACCCCATGCTCTGACCCCACGCTCGGACCCCACGCCGACCCCAGGAAATCCCAACCGAGCCGCACACAAGCCGACCCCAGGAAATCCCAACCGAGCCGCGCCAGGCCGACCCCACCAGTCAGGCCAAGTGACGGTTGACCAGAGGGCAACGGAGCGTTTGGCCGATTTCCGAGCCAAACGGGGCACAGACAAGAGAAACTACGCAGGTATGGCACATACGGATAAACTAGAGAGAACCGGGGCACAGAAGCAATTGTCCCTATCTTGTTTGCTTCTTATTATCAAAAACACAAAAAAAATAGCTACTTGCATTAATTTTTGTATTTCGGTTTTAGCTTTATTTCTGTTAAAATGTTGGTCCCTAAGTACACCCTGGAAGACCTGCTAGTAGGAAGTGGTTCTATAATTGGAAAAGATAATATTGAAGAATTCTTTGACCATGTTAGTATGCATGATAATTTTGAGGATAGATCCATAGCAGAACTTGCTCCAAATTATGAAATTGCTGCAGCTTCCTTGGTTCACATGCTAGAGGCTAGGTTTGTTAATCTCCGTCCCATAATTCAACAAATGTTTCTTAATCTTCATAATGTTGAAAATGCTGAAAAGAAAGACTTTATTCTAGAAACCCTGCTTAAAGAATTTGGTGATTTTGCTAAAGAAGCTAGTAAAGTCTTTGATCGCTTTAATATGCTAGGCTCATGTGTAGAGGTCATTAATACACTAGAAAATTGGGGCAAGCCGAACCTAAAAAGGGAGAAGTAATCAAAGAACCAATACCTATTAAACTTGTCGCTATGCATGAAGCTTTGGAAGAAAATTTTGATTGGATTGTCCCTGCAAACCCCTTTGATGAATGTAGTAAACCTAAGAGTAATCAAAAAGGGATCTCTGAAACTCATATAGATAAAATACAATGCATAGTTGAGAGGATTTCTTGCATTGATTTTGATGCTTCTTCTCTTGGAAATAATTGAGTTTCTGCTGCCCACCGTTAAATTCATAACTCTTTGCAGCAACGTCGGAATGACCTGATATTTTCTGAGCGTGATCCTCAGATATGTATGCGACTTTCATTAGTTTTGAGTTTTCTGATTTGAGCAAGCTAAGTGCCTCGAAAAAATTCGTCTTTACGGACTGTTCTGTTTTTGACAGATTCTGCCATTTATTTTGCATTGGTTCTTTTGCTGTTTTTGAATGGATCTTTTTGTTACATAAAATTCCAGTGGCTGTAGCTAATGTCCAGTACCATGATAATGATTGTCTCCATGCAGAATACGAGAATTTTTGATTATGCACTAACCCTCTAATGAAGTTTACTTTGAGTTTGGTGTGGAGGAAATTTTCAAGGATCAAGAGAGAGAATGATATGATGTGATCAAGAAGATGAAAGAGCCTAAGCTTGGGGACGCCCCCGTGGGTCACCCAAGCATACTTCAAGAAGACTCAAGCGTCAAAGCTTCGGGATGCCAAGGGCATCCCCTCCTTCATCAACAACTTATCAGGTTGTCTCTAGTGAAACTATATTAAATTCCGCCACATCTTATGTGCTTTACTTGGAGCGTCTGTTTGTTTTTATTTTTTCTTTTGTTATTTTTATTTTCTGAATAAAATGGATCCTAGCATTCTTGTGTGGGAGAGAGAGACACGCTCTGCATTTTCATTTGAATACTCCTATTCTTCACTTATATTTGTTGAGTATTCTTCTATAGCTACTGCAATACTTCCACCTCTTATTTTTCATGCACCTCTTGTTCAGAGCTGTTAGTTCTAATATGTTATACTCTCTTGCTTCATTGTTAAATACTTGGAGAGTTTATGTTTTAAATAAGTTGATTGATGTTTGGTTACGAACAGAAAATGTTAAGTGTAGTAGATGTTATAACTAAATGATACATAATCTTGTAGATCATTAAATTGTGTCACTTGAATCATTGAAGTTGTTTTGAGATATTAATATGCTTAATGGTAAAACATGATGGTTTAGTAAAGTGGAATGATTAATGGTTGGTCTAGAAAACTTGAAGCTGTGCCACACTAAATATACAGTTGATAGCATAATGATATATGACTTCTAATGTTAAAAACAATCGTAATGACTTTGTGTTATGCGTTACGGTCGGGGTGCCAACAGTGACTTGTTCATTTGCCAAAGTACCTCATGGAGTGATTTTCATTATGCCTTGTAAGATCATATTTCTAGTTGGAATCTTTTTGCTTGTGAGTTCTAAAGCTGCGGTTTTCATGGCACTTCCACCACCATATTTGCTAGCCTCTTCGGTACTTTGCATTGCCCTTTCTCACATTGAGAGTTGGTGCATACTTTACGGGTACATCCAAAACTCGTGGGAGATCTTCATCATGTTCTCCTACACATAAGCCAAATATCTTTCTCAAAACATCCACCGTACCTACCTACTACAGCATTATCATAGCTGTTCCGAGATATATTGCCATGCAACTTTCATCTTACATTACATGACTTGTTGTCATTTATCATTTATATATTGCTTTGCATGATTCTATATAGCTGATGTGTGGTTTTACCCATGTTACGCTAGATCATCGCATATCATGCTACACTGGCAGAGGCACCGTTTCATACACCATGTTTTATCCCTTATGAGATCCTTGTATCAAAAGTGTGTTATCATATTAGAATGTTTGCCCCTAAAAGTGAAAAGAGCCATGGAGGCCATCGAAAAGAGAAACAGAAAAATACAAAAAATGGAAAAATAGAAAAAAGAAAAAAAAGAAAGAAAGAATAAAAAGGGGGCAACATTACTACTCTTTATCCACACCTGTGCTCATGTTATAGCACCTATAATATTCATAGTCATCATTTGTGCTCATGTTTAGCACCTTTACTCCATATGAGAGAGTTTTCATGATCTACTTGTATAACTATGTGGGTAACTTTACATTATAGAACTTGGCTTGTATATTCCAATGATGAGGCTCCTCAAAAGTGCTCTAGGTCTTCATGAGCAAGCAAGTTAGATGCACCCCCACTAGTTCCATTGGAGAGCTTTCATACACTTATAGCTCTATGTGCATCCGTTGTGTGGCAATCACTACTCCTTGCATAGCTTCGATTATAAGACTTCCTCTTGTCTAATGATCACTTTCAGCTATGTGAGACTTTCTTCCGTTGGCCTTCCAACCCCCCCCCCCCCCCCTTATTATTCTTTTAGCCACAACATCCTGGTGCCAGGAACCAACGCTGAACACTTGCTTGTTTTTGAGTGAACAAATAGAGAGATGATCTTCTACGTGCATATTGTTATTGCTTCACTTGATCCTTTCACAAAGTTGTCATGAGTGTTTGATTCATTAGATGATTATATTGTTATTCTTGAAGCGTAAATCATCTTTAAATATCTACTTTGCACGGTTGATTGTTCTCTAGTACTAATTCATTGAAAGTTTTGCTTTGTTCTTCCTACTTGTTTATTCATTACTCATTTGATATGAATATAAACTACAGTTTTTATTCATTTGATCTCAGTTTACATGCATTACATTATTATATGATCAAGATTGTGTGAAAGCATGTCACTTCAGAAATTATTCTTGTTATCGTTTTACCTACTCGAGGACGAGTTGAACTAAGCTTGGGGATGCTTGATACGTCTCAAACGTATCTATAATTTCTTATGTTCCATGTTTATATTATACCAATTGCTACATGTTTTATATACACTTTGCATTGTTTTATGCATTTTCTGGGACTAACCTATTAACAACATGCCACAGTGCTAGTTCCCTGTTTTCTGCTTTTTTGGTTTCAGAAAACCACTTAAGAAAATATTCTCGGAATTGGACGAAATTAATACCAAAGTCCCTATTTTTCACTGGAGGTTCCAGAACACCGGAGAGCTAACGGAGAGGGGCCACGAGGCCCCCAGATGAGGTGCTGGCGCGGCCCCACTTCTGGCCGCGCCAGCACCTGAGGAGGGAGCCTCGGCCCTCCACCGCCTTCGCCCTTTCGCCTACTTAAAGCCCCCGACAGATCAAGACCTAACAGCCGAACACTTTTCCAGAAACCCTTACGGAGCCTCCGCCATCGTCAACCCTAGTTCGGGAGGGTTCAGAACCTCTTCCCGGCACCCTGCCGGAGAGGGGGATCATCACCGGAGGGCTCTACATCACCATGCCCGCCTCCGGACTGATGCGTGAGTAGTTCATCATTGGACTACGGGTCCATAGCAGTAGCTAGATGGTTGTCTTCTCCTATTGTGCCATCATGTTTAGATCTTGTGAGCTGCCTATCATGATCAAGATCATCTTTATGTAATGCTAATGTTGTGTTTGCTGGGATCCGATGGATATTGAATACTATGTCATTTGCTTCATAATATATCATGTTGTGTGTTGTTTATGATCTTGCATGCTCTCCGTTGCTAGTAGATGCTCTGGCCAAGTAGATGCTTGTGACTCCAAGAGGGGGTATTTATGCTCGATAGTGGGTTCATGTCTCTATTTAATCTGGGGTAGTGACAGCAAGCTCTAAGATTGTAGATGTACTGTTGCTACTAGGGATAAAAACAGTAGTACTTTGTCTAAGGATGATGTTACTTACTTACTTTACACACAGTGCTTAAGGCGATAATCTGTTGCATGCAACTTAATACTGAAAGGGGTGCGGACGCTAACCGGAAGGTGGATTATTAGTCATAGATGCGGTTGGAACGGTCTATGTATATTGTTGTAATGCCCAAATGAATCTCACACTAGACATCATGATATTAGTATATGCATCATTAGGCAGCTCTTCGTTCTGTCAATTGCCCAGCTGTAATTTGTTTACCCGCATGTATGATATTATAATTATTATGGAGAGACACCACTAGTGAACTGTGGACCCCGGTCCTTTTCTTTAAACTGATAATACAACTAACTGCAAACTGTTATTTTCATTCTCTGCAAACATCATTTTCCACACCATACGTTTAATCCTTTGTTATAGCAAGCCGGTGAGATTGACAACCTCACTGTTGAGTTGGAGCAAAGTTTCCTGATTGTGTTGTGCAGATTCCACCTCCCTTCAACGCTACTTTTTCGTTGCCGGGGAGACCTTCATTGTGTTCTTCATCTCCTACTGGTTCGATAACCTTGGTTTCATATCTGAGGGAAACTTACTACTACGCTCATCACACCTTCCTCTTGGGGTTTTCCAACTCCTCACACCCGTGAGCATCAGGGTGACATGGTGATTGGTCTTTCATTTGTAGCTCATTGTTGTCTCATTGCTTTCATCTCACATTTGTAGCTCATTGGTCTATGTTTTGTGTAGTTCAACATTGCTCAAAACTTGTTTAGAGGAGATGGGAAGAGGACAAAGAAGGGAAATTTGATTCAAGGGAAGCCATTTGCATTGTTTCATTGCTACAATGAGCTCGAGAATGAGGAGGAGTAGAAGCACCGTGATGTGCTAACGGTGCCAAATCAACCCTAGAAGGAGACATACGAGGCTCATGTGCAAGTTGATGATGATTCAAGTGAAGAAGACAAGGGAAGCCTACTCCATGCTCGGCGCCCAAGACCAAGAGGCCTATTGGACAAAAGCATGCCAAGGAAGCAAAGAAAAGGGGAGATGGCGATGAGTTGACAAAGGCGGTTGTGGCTATTGCGGATGCAAGGAAGGAAGCCGCGGTGGAGCGCTACCGCCATAGGGAGAAGGACTTGGAGGCCGAGGCTTGCAAGGCGGCGGTTGAGGAGAGAAGGCTTGCTTTGGAGGAGAAGAAGGTTGCGATGGAAGAAAGCCAACGTCTAATGGAGGAATAGAGGAAATTCTTTTTCATGGACACTACCCATTTGGATGCAAAGCAAATGGAATACATCAACCTATGCCGTGATCAAATCATAGCTCAAAAAAGGTTGCTGGTGAATATGGGAGCACCTCCGGCTCCAATGGGTGGCATGGGAGGCACAAGAGCTATGGGAGGAATGGGAGCTATGGGAGGCATGGGATCTATGGGAGGCATGGGTGGCATGGGAGGCATGGGAGAACCTCCAAATGCCTATGAAGGGGTTGGAGCACCGTCGGCCCCTATGGGTGGATATGGTGGCATGGGAGCATCATCGGCCCCTATAGGTGGGTATGGAGGCGTGAGAGCACCTCAGGCCGCCATGGGTGGATATGGTGGCATGAGAGCACCTCCGGCTCCTATGGTTGGCTTTGGTTCCATGGGAGCACCTCCAAATGCATATGGAGGCATGAGTGGCTATGGAGCAACTTCAAGTGCCTATGGTGCCATGGGAGGCATGAATGTACCTACGGGTGGATTCATGGCAACTATGATGAACATGGGTGGCGGGGGAGATGTGTATGGAGATACAAGGAGCAACGCACCTCAAGATCATACCTCCGTCCAAGTTTCCAATGAAGTTGAGGCTCAAGATGGACAAGACAAGGAGAAGGAGAACGTGAAGGAGAAGGAAAGTGATGAAGATGAAGTTGAAGATGTTTGATATGTTCATGTGATGGTGAGCATGAAGTTATTGATGGATTTTGTGTTGGTGAACTAGAACTTTGTGGATCATGTAATGGTTTTAAAACATGTGATATTGTGTTCATCTTCTCGTGTTTGCTATTTCTGTTGCGCGCACTCTGTATTTGCAGCGCCTGTCAAAGCGCGTTTCTGCTCGCGCGCGCTAAAACTAGTTTATAGCGCCGCTGTCTTTTGCGAAACGCGGCCGCGCGGTAAAGAGCGGTTCCAGCGCGCGCGATAGTGCTTTTACCGCGCCAGATTATAGCGCTGCTGCTGGAGATGCTCTAAGCGAAAGTGACGCCGCCGCATCTTGGCGTACCTATCACCTACGCAGTACTTGGTCGTGTGTTTGTTGCCGCTCTACGCTCTCACGTACTGTACGTGCATGCCCGCTCTGCGTTGTTTCAGTCGTTCAAACCTATATCCCGTGAGTGAGGTGAGGCCACGACCCACCACCGGGTCGCCGGGCGCTCAGTTTTATGCATCCTGCAACGCAACCTGCCGATCGATCAGCCTGCACCAGTTTCAGGCCTTCGCTGGGCCTGCCCCCACGGGGCCTGTTCTGGGCGATGCAGCCTCCTGACCTGTTTCCGCAGTCTGTTTGGTGGGCTATATCGCACTGCAGGCAACGCAGATGCATCCCGATTGGTTGCCTTCTTTTTTCCATTTCCGTCTCTGTCAATGCAAACACATGGTGTTTGGTTGACACCAATATTTACATATGTGACACAAAATATATAGATCCCACACCACATTCAAATTTGGTGAGGTTAACAGCACAAAGAATGAAACATGATCACACAGGAACACACATCACAACTCACAAGGGCCTAATTAACACATACATACATAATGCATATGGCAAGTTTATATCAGGTGCATACCATGCCACCTGACAGGTTAACAACAGCCTGGGGTACAGACCCCTGGCCCAAAATATGAGGTTCAGTACAGACTGACCTCCCTATAGACTGAGGAGAATTAAGTTTGTATTAGGTGCATCCCATGCCACCTGATTAGTTAAACAAGACCCAAAAGAGAAGGGTTTAAGAAACTTCCCTTCACACTATCTTGAACTCGAACTGGACAGATGGAGATCAAGCCCTTGGATGTTACTCACACTGGAAGACCTCCTCGGTGGAAGTGCGGGGCTTGAAGACCTTGACGTCAAAGCCCCCATCGCGGTACTTGAACACCACGACGTCCCCAATCCAGAGGCCCTTCTCCTTGGCGAACTCCCACCAGCCCTTGAAGAGCACGAGATCCTGCTGGAACCACTGGAGCTGGACGGAGTACTGGCAGCAGTTGGACCAGAAGATGGGCACACAGGCCTTCGGGTGAGGATGGGACCTGCACGGATTCATGATGATCTTCTTCACATCGACTAGAAGAGGCTTCAGCTCTTGAGGGATGATACGTCTCCAACGTATCTATAATTTCTTATGTTCCATGCTATATTATACCAAGTTATTACATGTTTTATATGCATTTTATATAGTATTATGCATTTTCTGGGACTAACCTATTAACAAGATGCCACAGTGCCAGTTCCCTGTTTTCTGCTGTTTTTGGTTTCAGAAAAGTACTTAAGAAAATATTATCGGAATTGGACGATTTCTTTTCTGAAGTCGGTTTTTCATCGGGAACGTTCCAGAAAGCCGAACACGAGACGAAGTGGGCCACCGAGGTGGCGCCACCACGTGCTCGCGCGGCAGCACCCCTGGCCCGCGAGGACCAGGTGTGGGCCCCTCGGGGCGCCATCGACTTCGCCCTTTCGCCTACAAATAGCCCCTAGACTAAAAACCCTAACACGGTGTTCATATTTTCCTCCACGGGTCCCGAGCCGCCGCCGTCGTCAACACCAATTCGGGAGAGATCAGAACTTCTCCCCGGCACCCTGCCGGGAGGGGGAATCGTCACCGGAGGCCTCTACGTCACCATGACCGCCTCCGGACTGATGCGTGAGTAGTCTACCCTTGGACTACAGGTCCATAGCAGTAGCTAGATGGATGTCTTCTCCTCTTGTGCTATCATGTTTAGATCTTGTGAGCTGCCTATCATGGTCAAGATCACCGTTATGTAATACTTCATGTTGTGTTTGCTGGGATCCGATGAATATTGAGTACTAAAGTTATTGCTTCATAATATATCATGTGTGTGCTATTTAATGATCTTGCATGCTCTCCGTTACTTGTGTATGCTCTGGCCAAGTAGATGCTTGTGACTCCAAGAGGGGGTATTTATGCTCGATAGTAGGTTCATGTCTCTATTAAATCTGGGGTGGTGACAGCTAGCTCTAAGGTTGTAGATGTACTGTTGCTACTAGGGATAAAACAGTAGTACTTTGTCTAAGGATGATGTTACTTACTTACTTTACACACAGTGCTTAAGGCGATAATCTGTTGCATGCAACTTAATACTGAAAGGGGTGCGGACGCTAACCGGAAGGTGGATTATTAGTCATAGATGCGGTTGGAACGGTCTATGTATATTGTTGTAATGCCCGAATGAATCTCACACTAGACATCATAACGTTGGTATATGCATTGGTTTGTTCATCATTATTCTATCAATTGCCCAGCTGTAATTTGTTTACCCGCATGAATGTTATTATTATTTATGGAGAGACACCACTAGTGAACTGTGGACCCCGGTCCTTCTCTTTAATCTGATAAATCACAAACTGCAAACCTGTTACTTTCTGCAAACAAACATCTTTCTTCCACACATACGTTTAATCCTTTGTTACAGCAAGCCGGTGAGATTGACAACCTCACCATTAAGTTGGGGCAAAGTATCTTGATTGTGTTGTGTGCAGGTTCCAAGTCACCTACGTCCCAGGAAGCATTTTCTGGCGCCCTTACGTCGCAGATTTTTCTGGCGCCGTTGACACCTCGGGGGAATTCATTATTTCCTACTGGTTCGATAACCTTGGTTTCACAACTGAGGGAAACTTGCTGCTGCACTACTTCATACCTTCCTCTTGGGGTCTCCCAACAACACACCCACCGTGTGCATCAAGCAATTTTTCTGGCGCCGTTGCCGGGGAAATAAGAATTCCTTTGAAGACCTTCACACTCCTCCGTCAACTTCGTTGCCGGTGATTTGAAGATTCTTCTACGAGGGGAGTTTTCGCACTTCCAATCTTTTTATTTTGTTATTGTCTTGCTTAGTTTATTTTTATTACTGTCTTGTTTGCTTAATATCAAAAATACAAAAAAATTAGTTACTTGCATTACCTTTCTTATTTCGGTTTGCTATTTTATTTTCAGTTTTTGTTATTTGTTTTATTTCGGTTTGTTAATTAATTTGCTAAAATGAGTACTGCTGAGAATACTAAGTTGTGTGACTTTACTAGCACCAACAACAATGATTTTATATGCACACCTATTGCTCCACCTGCATCTAAAGCTGAATTCTTTGAAATTAAACCTGCTTTGTTGAACCTTGTTATGAGAGAGAAATTTTGTGGTGTTAGTTCTGATGATGTTGCTGCCCATCTAAATAATTTTGTTGAACTATGTGAAATGCAAAAATATAAGGATATAGATGGTGATATTATAAAACTGAAATTATTTCCTTTCTCCTTGAGAGGAAGAGCTAAAGAATGGTTGCTTTCATTGCCTAGGAATAGTATTGATTCATGGATTAAATGTAAAGATGCTTTTATTGGAAAATACTATCCTCCTGCTAAGATTATTTCTCTAAGAAGTAGCATCATGAATTTTAAACAACTTGATAATGAACATGTTGCTCAAGCTTGGGAAAGAATGAAATCTTTGATAAAGAATTGCCCAACCCATGGACTGACTGCTTGGATGATCATCCAAACCTTTTATGCAGGACTGAATTTTTCTTCAAGAAACTTATTGGATTCGGCTGCTGGAGGTACTTTTATGTCCATCACCTTGGGGGCTGCAACAAAACTCTTGGATAATATGATGGTGAATTATTCTGAATGGCATACTGAAAGGACACCTCAAGGTAAGAAGGTAAATTCTGTTGAAGAAACCTCCTCCTTGAGTGAAAAGATTGATATTATTATGTCTATGCTTGCAAATGGTAAATCCCATGTTGATCCAAATAATGTTCCCTTAGCTTCTTTAGTTGCACAAGAAGAGCATGTTGATGTGAACTTTATTAAAAACAACAATTTCAACAACAATGCCTATAGGAACAATTATGGTAATAACAACTATAAGCCCTATCCTCCTAATAATGGTAATTCTTTTGGTAACTCTTATGGTAATTCTTATGGTAAAATGCCTAGTGAGGAAAGGATTCTAGAGATTGAAAAAGCTACTAAAGTTTTTATGCAAAACCAATATGAGCAAAATAAAGTGTTCACTAAAACCATCGAAGAACAATCTAATATGTTGAGAAATATTAGTCATCAAATGGAAAAATTAAATAGGGAGATTTCGGGTCTTCAAGGAAAAATGACTAATGTTGAAACTTGTATTTCCTCTATGTCTGCAGCACAATCTTCTTTAATTAATAAAATGGCTGCTAAACCTGAAATATTGATGATAATCCCTTTGCTACTGCTAATGCCATCCAAGTTCAAATAGATGAAAATGTTAGGATGATGGCCTAATTACGTGCTAGATGGGAAAGAGAGAAAGAACTAGATAAAGAGACTAATATTGTTAAAGTTTTTACTATCACTACCTCTGAAAATAATGGTGTTTCACGTGCTAGTAAGCCTCCTATTATCAATGGTAACATAGTTGGTGTTGGAAATGTCTCCTCTACTTCTTCCAAAAATTTAAAATTGCCCAAAACTGCTGAAACTAGTGTTGATAAAAGTGCTGAAATTTTTAAGAACATGGGAGAATGTGGTTCAGTTTGCTTTGATGATAATAATTTTGATTTTGATAATTGTAATATCTCTGAAGTTATTAAGTTCTTGCAAAAGTTGGCCACAAGTCCTAATGCTAGCTCTCTTAATTTGGCTTTTACTACTCATATTACAAATGCTCTCATTAAAGCTAGGGAAGATAAATTAAGACTTGAAGCTTCTATCCCTAAGAAGTTAGAAGATGGTTGGGAGCCCATCATTAAAATGAAAGTAGATAAATTTGATTGCAATGCTTTGTGTGACCTTGGTGCAAGTATTTCTGTTATGCCTAAAAAGCTTTATGATATGTTTGATTTGCCACCATTGGAACATTGCTATTTGGATGTTTTTCTTGCTGATAATGCTTTGAAGAAACCTTTGGGGAGAGTAAATGATGTTCCCATTATGGTTAATAATAACCTGGTCCCCGTTGATTTCATTGTCTTGGATATTGAATGCAATCCATCTTGTCCAATTGTGTTGGGAAGGCCTTTTCTTAGAACTGTGTGTGCTATTATTGATATGAAAGAAGGTACCATCAAGTACCAATTCCCACTCAAGAAAGGTATGGAACACTTCCCTAGGAAGAGAATGAAGCTACCTTTTGAAGCTACCTTTTGATTCTATTGTTCGTTCAAATTATGGTGTTGATGCTTCATCTCTTGATAATACTTGAGTTTTGCTTTCTGTGCCTAGCTGAAAGGCGTTAAACAAAAGCGCTTATGGGAGACAACCCACTTTTATTTCCTGTTATTTTATTTTGTTTGTGTCAAGGACTTGTCCTACCTCTGTATCAATTCCTTTGTATCTTTATTTTATTGCATAGTTGTGTCAAGATAAGCCTCTAGTTGAAAGTACATGCTAAATTTGGATTCCTGCGCAGAAATAGTTTTCTGCTGTCCACCATTTAATTCGTAACTCCTCACAGAAAAATCCAAATAATCTGCCCTTTTTTGTGCGTAATCCTCAGATATATATGCAACTTTGATTAGTTTTGAGTTTTCTGATCTGAGCAAGTTAAGTGCCTCGAAAAAATTCGTCTTTACGGACTGTTCTGTTTTTGACAGATTCTGCCATTTATTTTGCAATGCCTCTTTTGCTATTTTGATTGGATCTTTTTATCCTATGAAGTATCAGTGGCTGTAGCTAATGTCCAGTAGCATTGGTAGCAATTGTGTTCCTACAGAATATCATAATTTTTCGTGCACTAACCCTCTAATGAAGTTTACTCTAAGTTTGGTGTGGAGGAAGTTTTCAAGGATCAAGAGAGAAGGATGATATGATGTGATCAAGAGGATAGTAAAGCCAAAGCTTGGGGATGCCCCGGTGGTTCATCCCCAACATATTTCAAGAAGACTCAAGCGTCAAAGCTTGGGGATGACCAAGCCATCCCCTTCTTCATCAACAAACTATCAGGTCCTTTCTAGTGAAACTATATTTTAATTCCGCCACTTCTTATGTGCTTTTCTTGAAGCGTCGGTTTGTTTTTGTTTTTGTTTTCGTTATTTTCATTCTCTGAATAAAATGGATCCGAGCATTCCTTTGTGGGAGAGAGACACGCTCCGCTTTTTCTTATGAATACTCGTATTCTTCACTTATATTTGTTGAGTATTCTTCTATGTTACTTCAATGCTTTCTAGCTCTTGTTTTTCATGCATCTCTTGCTAGAGCTGTTAGCTTTATTATATCATACTCTCATATCTCATTGTTTAATTACTTGGAGAGTTTATCTTTTAAATAAGTTGATTGGTGTTTGGTTGAGAATAGAAAATGCTAAATGTGGTAGATGGTATAAAGAAAAGATATACATGCTCTTATGGATTGTTATCTTGCATGTTGTGGTGCTTGGCAATTATTTTGAGCTCTCAAGTAGATCATGTTTAAGCTTTTACATCATGTAGTTAAAACCTATTAGTGAGGAACTACCGTAAAACTTGCTGAAATTTGGTTTGCATGTTTGGTATCTCTAAGGTCTAGATATTTTCTAGTTAAAGTGTTTGAACAACAAGGAAGACAATGTAGAGTTTTATAATGCTTGCAATATGTTTTTATATACGTCTTGTTGTCATAGTTTATACTTGTGTTTGCTTCAAACAACCTTGCTAGCCAAAGCCTTGTACTGAGAGGGAATGCTTCTCGTGCATCCATAATCCTTGAGCCAAAACCTATGCATTTGTGTCCACCATACCTACCTACTACATGGTATTTCCTGCCATTCCAAGTAAATACTTCATGTGCTACCTTTTATTCAAAATTTATTATCCCTTATTTGTGTCAATGTTTATTAGCTCATGAGGAAGTATGTGGTGTTACGGATATCAACCTTGTCATTTGCTTTTAGACAGACTTTCACCAACCGGACTAGTGGCATATACACCGCTTATCCATTAACTTTGCAAAAAGTGCTGGCAAATGGGGTGCCCAGTCCCAATTAATTACAACTTTAACCGCTGCATTCTCTTCACATTTTTGCCCTGATCTAATCAGCCAAGCAATGATACTAGTTCTAAACTACATGTGTAAACAAAAGAGAAAAGAGGGATGATCTGCCCTTGGGTAGAAATAACGTCCTTCATGGGAGCCGCTCTTAAGAAAGTCTGGTTGACAAGGGGGATAGAGTGCCCATTACCATTCGTTGACAACGACAAACACCGCTCAAAACTTACTTTTATGCTCTCTATATGATTTCAAAAACCTATAAAACTAAGAAGCTCTAGCACATGCTTGTATCCCTGCTTCACTCTGCGAAGGGCCTATCTTTTACTTTATGTTGAGTCAATTTACCTACTTCTTTCTATCCCCGAAGCAAACACTTGTGTCAACTGTGTGCAACAATTCTTATATGCTTACTTATTGCACTTGTTATATTTCTTTGTGTTGACAACTATCTATATGATATACATGTTCAAAAGTTGAAAGCCAATGCTGAAACTTATATCTTCCTTTGTGTTGCTTCAATGCTCTTTTGCTTAGATAATATTGCTTTATGAGTTAACTCTTATGCAAATCTTTTTGATGCTTGTTTGAAAGTACTATTCATGAAAAGTTTTTACTTATATGATGTAGTTGTTTACTCCTTGTCTATTTGTTAGCAAACTATAGATCATTGCCTTGAGTCACTTCATTCATAACATGAGCCTTACATTATATTATGATCAAGATTGTGTTTAAGCATGTCACTTCAGAAATTATTTTTCTTTTATCGTTCTTGCCTACTCGGGACGAGTAGAACTAAGCTTGGGGATGTTGATACATCTCCAACGCATCTATAATTTCTTATGTTCCATGCTATATTATACCAAGTTATTACATGTTTTATATGCATTTTATATAGTTTTATGCATTTTCTGGGACTAACCTATTGACAAGATGCCACAGTGCCATTTCCCTGTTTTCTGCTGTTTTTGGTTTCAGAAAAGTACTTAAGGAAATATTCTCGGAATTGGACGATTTCTTTTCTGAAGTCAGTTTTTCATCGGGAACGTTCCAGAAAGCCGAACACAAGACAAAGTGGGCCACCGAGGCGACGCCACCACGTGCTCGCGCGGCAGCACCCCTGGCCACGCGAGGACCAGGTGGGGGCCCCTCGGGGCGCCACCGACTTCGCCCTTTCGCCTACAAATACCCCCCAGACTAAAAACCCTAACACGGTGTTCATATTTTCCTCCACGGGTCCCGAGCCGCCGCAGTCGTCAACACCAATTCGGGAGAGATCAGAACTTCTCCCCAGCACCCTGCCGGGAGGGGGAATCGTCACCGGAGGCCTCTACGTCGCCATGACCGCCTCCGGACTGATGCGTGAGTAGTCTACCCTTGGACTACGGGTCCATAGCAGTAGCTAGATGGATGTCTTCTCCTGTTGTGCTATCATGTTTAGATCTTGTGAGCTGCCTATCATGATCAAGATCACCGTTATGTAATACTTCATGTTGTGTTTGCTGGGATCCGATGAATATTGAGTACTAAAGTTATTGCTTCATAATATATCATGTGTGTGCTATTTAATGATCTTGCATGCTCTCCGTTACTTGTGTATGCTCTGGCCAAGTAGATGCTTGTGACTCCAAGAGGGGGTATTTATGCTCGATAGTAGGTTCATGTCTATTAAATCTGGGGTGGTGACAGCTAGCTCTAAGGTTGTAGATGTACTGTTGCTACTAGGGATAAAAACAGTAGTACTTTGTCTAAGGATGATGTTACTTACTTACTTTACACAAAGTGCTTAAGGCGATAATCTGTTGCATGCAACTTAATACTGAAAGGGGTGCGGACGCTAACCGGAAGGTGGATTATTAGTCATAGATGCGGTTGGAACGGTCTATGTATATTGTTGTAATGCCCGAATGAATCTCACACTAGACATCATAACGTTGGTATATGCATTGGTTTGCTCATCATTATTATATCAATTGCCCAGCTGTAATTTGTTTACCCGCATGAATGTTATTATTATTTATGGAGAGACACCACTAGTGAACTGTGGACCCCGTTCCTTCTCTTTAATCTGATAAACCACAAACTGCAAACCTGTTACTTTCTGCAAACAAACATCTTTCTTCCACACATACGTTTAATCCTTTGTTACAGCAAGCCGGTGAGATTGACAACCTCACCGTTAAGTTGGGGCAAAGTATCTTGATTGTGTTGTGTGCAGGTTCCACGTCACCTACGTCCCAGGAAGCATTTTCTGGCGCCCTTACGTCGCAGATTTTTCTGGCGCCGTTGACACCTCGGGGGAATTCATTATTTCCTACTGGTTCGATAACCTTGGTTTCACAACTGAGGGAAACTTGCTGCTGCACTACTTCATACCTTCCTCTTGGGGTCTCCCAACAACACACCCACCGTGTGCATCAAGGGACGACTATGGCCTTCATGTCGTAGCTGTTGATCTGCACATAGAATTGTCGAGGGCCTTCGTACTGTGGATCATTCCCCAGATGAGGAGGACGGCCAACAGAACTCCTGCCTTCGTCGTTCTTGCGCTCCATCTCATCCATAGCCTCCAGCATCCCTTCCACTATGGGCTTCCGAACTAGCACATTGTGGTAGATGAGGTCCGGATGTTCCGGCGGAGGAGTGGGCGTGTTCGCACAGCGGACCTCCCAGGACTGCGAATCAAGAAAGACAGTGCAAGCATCAGATGATCACTACCAGGTCTGCGAATTAAGCATACTTCATCTACATCATGCTAGCATCGGATTGGGGATTAGTTGCTTACCACAGGACCCAGCATCGGGTCCTTGCCCTTCCTCTTCCTATTGTTCGGTGTAGCCGTGGTCGACGGTGCCGGGGCCGATGGTGCGGTGGTGGATGCCAGAGTTGAAGCCACCGGAGTCGGAGACGAAGCAAGAGAAGCGGAGGCGCCGGGGAAGATCCCAGATCCAGTGCCAAGAGGAGACGGCGGCGGAGGTGCATACTGTACCTGTGCGTTAAATCCAGGAGGCGGCGGCGAAGGCGGCGGAGGAGGAGCAGCACCGGCCATCGGTCGCCTCGGTTTCTTCGATGATGGGACGTGAGAGGGCGGGTGGGCGGTGACAGGAGTGAGTGAGGGGAGAGACAGTGGACTGGTGGCGTCTCCCGCTCTTCTCCAACGTGCAACTGCCGCAGCATGGTGCGCTCGCCAGGGCCTGGCTCCAGCGGCACGGTCGATTCGAGCGTGCCCAGCGGGCCTGACCCAACGCTGCTTTGCGGTTCGTGCTGGCCTGACCCAGCAGCTCATACAGCCATCCAAACGCTGCGCCTGGCGGGCAAGCCAAGCCTCCTGCAGCTACCAAACGCGCCCGTACTATACGTGCATGCCCGCTCTGCGTTGTTTCAGTCGTTCAAACCGATATCCCGTGAGTGAGGCGAGGCCACGACCCACCACCGGGTCACCGGGCGCTCAGTTTTATGCATCCTGCAAAGCAACCTGCCGATCGATCAGCCTGCGCCACTAGCTGCTCGACCGATCCATCTCAGCCTCAACCTGGAGACCTTGTCACCTTGTGCCCATCCACGACACTCCGAGCTGGTGCTGGTTACTGAATACCGACGGACTGTTTGCATGCATGCACAGAGATGGATCGCTACGGACCTCTGAGGCCGCCCAGGAGTTGGTAATCATGCAACATCCGATAGTAATCGGACGCAAGTGTAGGAGATATGCCCTAGAGGCAATTAATAAAGAGTTTATTTGTCATATCTCATTTTGTTCATAATACGTTTTTGTGTCATGCTATAACTGTATTAAGCGGAAACATTAATACACGTGTGATACGTAAAACAACCAGGTCCCCAGTAGCCTCTATTTGACTAGTTCATTGTGCAATTGATGATCGAGGTTTCCCGATCATGTGACATGGCGTCTATTTGACAATGAAGTCATGTCGTTGGTAGAACGATGTGATGGACATACCCAATATTTGTAGGACGTAGTCATTACACCTTCGACCGTGAGATCTACTCTTATTGCTATTCCTGGAAGACACTTTGATTGCATCAAACGTCATATCTTACATAGTGTGACAATAAAGGTGTCCCTCTCGGGTGTCGGAAAGGAGTATGTTGAGACGGGGGATCAAGAGCGGGATTTGCCAGTCCCATAGCAGGATAGATACTCTAGGGCCCACTCGGTGAGATTATGTCAAAAGAGCTTGCAAGCGTGTGACTAGGTCACCAGGACATAATATCATGGATGAGTAGAAGTTAGCAGTGTCGGTAACGAGATCAAGCTAGGTATGGAGATATCTATGAACGAGTCTCGGACGCGCTAAGTATCGCATGGCAAAAGGTCTAAGACTCAGACGTCTAGGTTCGATCGGTAAAGTATTCATTATCTCGCAGGGATTAATTCTGGGTATCCAAGGTCCACGAACTAGTCATTGATCGGAGAGGAGTCTCGATCATGTCTGGTGAGATAATCGAACCGCTAGGGTAACACGCTTAAGGGGAGTCGACATTTTACCGGAAGAGAAAAATAGGAAAAGAGAGACCGGGAACGTCCCGGGAAAGTTCCGATGGAGATCGGGCAGCAACGAAATAGTTTTCGGAGACAGAATAAATTATGTAATATGTATTTAATATTAATTAGTGTTATTAATAGTTAAATATATTTTATTTTAATTTTTCCTGAATTTTTAAAGGCAAAAATCCCTAAATGGGCCTTTTTGGGCAAAGAGGCCCATGAGGGGGGGAAGAGTCCCCCCAAGTGGAGGGGCCTGGTTCGGCCGGCCTAGGTGGGCCACATGGGGCCCACCTAGGGCCGGCGCATCATGCTTGGCCGGCTGGGGTGTGGGATTAGTCCCACACCGCCAGCCTGGCAAGTTGGGCAGCCCCTGGACTCCTATATATATGGGGGTTCCCTTGGCCTTTAAAAGACACACCAATATCTCTCTCTCTCTCTCTCTCTCCTTGGATCCCGTGACTCCCCAGTTTGGAGTTGCGCCGAGGATAAGTTTTCTCCACCATACGCACGCCGCCACGCTGCTGGTCTTCCGGTCCCAGTCTTCCGCTGCTTCGTCTTTGGATCGGAGCCCGGAGTTCGTCGGCTTCACCGTACGTGTGTGACGCCCTGCGAGGCACCACGCTAGTGGTGCTAGAGGTCTGCTTCCTCTACACGGCATCGAAGTCTTCGTTGGCTTCATCGACAACGCTTGTGCGGGAGCGTAATCCCCGCTTTTCGGTCTACAAGAGGTATGTGCACCGAACCCCTTGCGTACTACTATATCTGCATAGTATAGATTCTGGCTAGTTTAAGGTTATCGCTGTTAGGAATTTTTTTGTTTTCTGCTTGCGATCCCCTTCAGTGGTATCAGAGCCGATCTATGCGTAGATATAGCTGTGCGCTAGCTGCACCCGTGTTTAACACGGGGACATCGTTCTTATTATTTGCTACCCTCTCGCGTGCACTTGCACTGCCGGCAGCATCGAGTTGATGAAGCGGCCCGGACCGACCTTACGCGTACGCTTACGCGAGGCTGGTTCCACAACTGACATACGGCTGGTTCCGTATATGTGGCTGGCGGGTGTCTGTCTCTCTCTTTAGTTGGCTTTGCATTTTCAATGGAGGGCCCGAAAGGGATGAATAAATATGCAATTATTTGATCGTTGTTGTGGTCATAGGTTCGTAGGTATGAAGCGGTTCTATTTACGACAGCCCCAAGCCACGTAAAATATGCAAAAGATAAAGTAGAAGCGTCTAACTTTATTTTGCAGGGGCAATGTGATATGGTCAAGGTAGGTTTATTAAATTGTTTATGAACTGTTGGCGCGAAGGAGACCATCGGCGCAAGGACCATATCACGTCGCATTACATTTGATGTTTTGAGTGCATCTTATATTGTGTGTACATATATAGTATATATTAGTTACACCGCGGTAGTTATATAAGATGATCCCTCCAAAATACCATCCGTGTTCTCCCTTCGACGTGCACCACCAAGAAAGTTCTACGTTATGAGGCAGGCCGTGACGATCGGGTGTCAGACATATCGTCATTCGCATACAGTGGGTGTAAGCCATGTTGCACGCGCGTTTACGTTGAAGGTTATTGTGGCGAGCCTAGCATGTACAGACATGGCCTCGGAACAAGGTGACCGAAAGGTCGAGCATGAGTCACAAAGTTGTTGTGATTGACATTCCGATGTCTACCTTTGAAGTTGTGTTGCCGGCTCTGATGATGAGGGGTTGCGCAATGAATTAGGGTCGTGTAATCACTAAAGCGATAAGAGGGATATTCGTTTTGAGTGGGAGTTCTTATAGTTATTTTCGAAAATACTTGAACTCAAAATTTTATGAACAAAGTCTTATGTTTTGCAAATTCCATTGTAGATGTCTCGCCCCTCCTTTAACCTAGGCCTGTTCCTTGAGAAAGAAAAGCTTAAGACCAATGGGTCAAACTTCATGGCCTGGTTCCGCAATCTGAGGATCCTCCTCACTCCCCACAGAGTGGCTTACGTGATTGAAGCCCCCCTGGGTGACCCTCCGGCAGATGATGCCTCCGACGATGAGAAGAAGGTCTTTCAGACCAAGTCGGATGATTCCTCCTTTGTCCAGAGTGGCATGCTCTATGCCATGGAAGCCGACTTGCAGAAGCGCTTTGAGAGGATGAGTGCCTTCGAGATAATTTCTGATCTCAAGGCTGTCTTTGCGCCGCAGGCTAAGGCTGAGAGATATGAAGCTTCTGAGCTTTTCTTCTCAGCCAAGATGGAAGAGCACAGCAGTGTGAGCGAGCACGTAGTCAAAATGTCTGGCTACGTTCAATGCCTGAACGCTCTGGAATGCAAGATTCCCGATGAGCTGGCGATTGATAGGGTGCTGCAATCGTTGCCTCCTAGCTACAAAGGCTTCGTCATGAACTATAACATGCAGGGCATGGCTAAGTCCCTGGGTGAGGTGTTCGTGATGCTCAAGACTGCTGAGGTGGAAATCAAGAAGGAGCACACGCTGTTGATGGTCAACAAGACCGTCGATTTTAAGAAACCTAGCGGCAAGGGCAGGAGAAACTGGAGGTCTAAGAAGGATGGCAAGCACGTTGCCAAGCCTAAAACTAACAAACCTGGTCCCAAAGCTGGCGTGGAATGCTTCTACTGCAAGGGAGATGGTCACTGGAAGCGCAACTGCCCCAAGTATCTGGAGGATAAGAAGGCCGGCAAGATTGTCGGAAAAGAGAAATGTATATTTGATATACATGTTATTGATGTGTACCTTACCTGCGCCCATAGCAACACCTGGGTATTTGATACTGGCTCTGTTGCTCATATATGTAACTCTCAGGAGGAGTTGCGGAATAAGCGGCGTCTGGCAAAGGACGAGGTGACGATGCGCGTCGGCAACGGATCAAGAGTTGACGTGGTGGCTGTCGGCACACTCCCTCTACATCTACCATCGGGATTAGTTTTGGTTCTGAATAAGTGTTATTTTGTACCGACCTTGAGTGTAAACATTATCAGTGGGTATTGCTTGTTGCAAGACGGATATTCGTTCAAATCAGTATCAAATGGTTGTGCTATTTCTATGAATGATATCTTTTATGTTAATGCTCTCGAGAATAATGGTTTATTCTTGTTGAATCTCGATCGTAGTACTCACATCCATAGCGTAGATGCCAAGAGGATTAAACTTAGTAGCGATACCGCCATGTATATATGGCATTGCCGTCTCGGTCATATTGGTATAAAACGCAAGAAGAAACTCCATGCCGATGGACTTCTGGACTCGTTGGATTTTGGATCCCTCGACACATGCGAACCATGCCTCATGGGCAAGATGACCAATACACCGTTCAATGGTTTCATGTAACGGGCGTCGGACTTATTGGGAGTCATACATACAGATGTGTGTGGACCGATGAGCGTGTCGACACGCAATGGTTATCGTTACTTTGTCACCTTCACCGATGACTTGAGTAGATATGGGTATATCTATTTGATGAAACACAAGTCTGAAACATTTGAAAAGTTCAAAGAATTTCAAAGTGAAGTTGAAAATCAACTCAACAAGAAAATCAAGCACCTTCGATCCGATCGTGGTGGCGAATATTTGAGTTTTGAGTTTGGCACACATCTAAAGGCCTGTGGCATCGTGCCGCAGCTTACGCCAGCTGGAACGCCGCAACGCAACGGTGTGTCCGAGCGACGTAATCGTACCCTATTAGATAGGGTTCGGTCTATGATGTCTCTTACTGACTTGCCTGTATCTTTTTGGGGGTATGCGTTAGAAACAGCCGCATTCATTTTAAATAGGGCTCCGTCCAAATCCGTAGCAACGACACCGTATGAGATATGGCATGGCCAGAAAACTAAGTTGTCGCTCCTGAAGGTCCGGGGTTGTGAGTCGTATGTTAAGAAACTACAGCCCGACAAGTTCGAACCGAAATCGGAGAAAGTCGTCTTTGTAGGTATCCGCGGGAAACCATAGGATACACCTTCTACAACCAAGCTGAGGGCAAAACGTTTGTCGCGAAGAACGGTACCTTTCTGCTCGCCAAAGGAGTAAGTGGGAGGAAAATAGACCTCGACGAGATCGTTGATCCTGAACTCAAAATTCCGAGTGGCGCAACGGAAGCTGTTCCGGAAACGTCCTCCACAGATGGAGTGGGAGAAGATGTCGAGGGTGCTATTCTACCTCGTAGGTCAGGGAGATCTCGGATCGCCCCTGAATGGTATGGCAACATGGTTTGCACCGTCATGTTGATTGAACAAGATAAACCTACGAACTACAAAGAGGCTATGCCTAGTCCTGAGTCCGAGAAATGGCTTGAAGCCATGAAATCCGAAATAGGATCCATGTATGATAACAAAGTGTGGACTTTGATGGAGATTCCCGAAGGGCGCAAGGCCGTCGAGAATAAATGGATCTTTAAAAAGAAGACTGATGCTGATGGTAATGTGACCATCTATAAAGCTCGGCGTGTCGCCAAGGGTTTCCGACAAGTTCATGGGATTGACTACGATGAAACGTTTTCACCGGTAGCGATGCTAAAGTCTATTCGGATTTTGCTAGCACTTGCCGCATATTATGGCTATGAGATATGGCAAATGGATGTCAAAACAGCCTTCCTAAATGGTAACATTGAGGAAGAGTTGTATATGGTACAACCTGAAGGTTTTGTCGATCCAGAAAATGCTGGCAAGGTATGCAAGCTTCAGCGTTACATTTATGGACTGAAGCAAGC
The DNA here is from genome assembly GCA_026929855.1 of Poa annua. NCBI lineage: Eukaryota > Viridiplantae > Streptophyta > Magnoliopsida > Poales > Poaceae > Poa > Poa annua. The sequence goes on from CM049437.1 coordinate 1,564,500, forward strand.
ATCTCGGAGCTGGAATCTTCGCTTTGATGAGGTGATCAAATATTTTGGATTTGTCCAAAATAGCGAAGAGACCTGCATTTACAAGAAAATGAGTGGGAGCTCAGTTGTGTTCCTAGTACTATATGTTGATGATATACTACTAATAGGGGATAATGTGGAACTTCTGAATAGCGTCAAGAAATATTTAAACAGTAAATTTTCGATGAAGGAATTAGGAGAAGCTGCATACGTTTTGGGCATTAAAATCTATCGTGATAGATCAAAACGTCTATTAGCGTTGAGTCAGAGTACTTATATTGACAAGATACCGAAACGGTTCGGTATGGAGACGGCAAAGAAGGGTTTTCTGCCGGTTGTCAAGAATAAGGTATTGAGCAAGGCACAGTTTCCGGTGACGGAACATGATAAAGTCGAGATGACTAAACATCCTTATGCTTCAGCCATAGGATCGATCATGTATGCCATGTTAAGTACTCGACCTGATGTAGCATTGGCTCTTAGTTTGACGAGCCGGTTCCAAAGTAATCCTGGAAAGGATCATTGGGTAGGTGTTAAAAGCATTCTTAAGAATCTCAAGCATACAAAGGAAATGTTCCTTGTGTATGGGGACTGTGAGGAAGAACTTGGCGTAACAGGTTACGTTGATGCAAGTTTCTGCTCAGACCCAGATGACTCTAAGTCACAGACAGGATATGTGTTCAAGGTGAACGGAGGCGCTGTATGCTGGAGGAGTGGGAAGCAACCCATCGTGGCCCAATCTACAATGGAATCGGAGTACATTGCTGCTTCTGAAGCCGCGAATGAAGCTGTGTGGCTGAGGAAGTTCATCATCGAGCTTGGAGTGTTCCCTAGCGCGTAAGACCCCGTGACTCTATACTGCGACAATACGGGCGCCATTACTAACGCGAAGGAACCAAGGTCTCACTCGACTGCCAAACACATACTCCGACGCTTCCATGTGATACGACAGTTCGTACAAGGAGGTGAAGTGATGATTTGCAAAATACATACGGATCTGAATGTGGCAGATCCTTTGACGAAGCCTCTCCTGCTTGACAAGCACGTGAAACACCAAGGTGCTATGGGTGTCCGGTTTTTACCAAGTTGTAAACTAGATTAAGTTGTACTCTAGTGCAAGTGGGAGACTGTAGGAGATATGCCCTAGAGGCAATTAATAAAGAGTTTATTTGTCATATCTCATTTTGTTCATAATACGTTTTTGTGTCATGCTATAACTGTATTAAGCGGAAACATTAATACACGTGTGATACGTAAAACAACCAGGTCCCCAGTAGCCTCTATTTGACTGGTTCATTGTGCAATTGATGATCGAGGTTTCCCGATCATGTGACATGGCGTCTATTTGACAATGAAGTCATGTCGTTGGTAGAACGATGTGATGGACATACCCAATATTTGTAGGACGTAGTCATTACACCTTCGACCGTGAGATCTACTCTTATTGCTATTCCTGGAAGACACTTTGATTGCATCAAACGTCATATCTTACATAGTGTGACAATAAAGGTGTCCCTCTCGGGTGTCGGAAAGGAGTATGTTGAGACGGGGGATCAAGAGCGGGATTTGCCAGTCCCATAGCAGGATAGATACTCTAGGGCCCACTCGGTGAGATTATGTCAAACGAGCTTGCAAGCGTGTGACTAGGTCACCAGGACATAATATCATGGACGAGTAGAAGTTAGCAGTGTCGGTAACGAGATCAAGCTAGGTATGGAGATATCTATGAACGAGTTTCGGACGCGCTAAGTATCGCATGGCAAAAGGTCTAAGACTCAGACGTCTAGGTTCGATCGGTAAAATATTCGTTATCTCGCAGGGATTAATTCTGGGTATCCAAGGTCCACGAATTAGTCATTGATCGGAGAGGAGTCTCGATCATGTCTGGTGAGATAATCGAACCGCTAGGGTAACACGCTTAAGGGGAGTCGACATTTTACCGGAAGAGAAAAATAGGAAAAGAGAGACCGGGAACGTCCCGGGAAAGTTCCGATGGAGATCGGGCAGCAACGAAATAGTTTTCGGAGCCGGAATAAATTATGTAATATGTATTTAATATTAATTAGTATAATTAATAGTTAAATATATTTTATTTTAATTTTTTCTGAATTTTTAAAGGCAAAAATCCCTAAATGGGCCTCTTTGGGCAAAGAGGCCCATGAGTGGGGGAAGAGTCCCCCCAAGTGGAGGGGCCTGGTTCGGCCGGCCTAGGTGGGCCAGAGCCGGCGCATCATGCTTGGCCGGCTGGGGTGTGGGATTAGTCCCACACCGCCAGCCTGACAAGTTGGGCAACCCCTGGACTCCTATATATATGGGGGTACCCTTGGCCTTTAAAAGACACACCAATTTCTCTCTCTCTCTTTCTCTCTGGATCCCGTGACTCCCCAGTTTGGAGTTGTGCCGAGGATAAGTTTTCTCCACCATACGCATGCCGCCGCGCTGCTGGTCTTCCGGTCCCAATCTTCCGCTGCTTCGTCTTTGGATCGGAGCCCGGAGTTCGTCGGCTTCACCGTACGTGTGTGACGCCCTGCGAGGCACCACGCTAGTGGTGCTAGAGGTCTGCTTCCTCTACACGGCATCGAAGTCTTCGTCGGCTTCATCGACAACGCTTGTGCGGGAGCGTAATCCCCGCTTTTCGGTCTACAAGAGGTATGTGCACCGAACCCCCTGCGTACTACTATATCTGCATAGTATAGATTCTGGCTAGTTTAAGGTTATCGCTGTTAGAATTTTTTTTGTTTTCTGCTTGCGATCCCCTTCAGCAAGAGCATCTCCACCGGCACCACCAAACGGCACTCCAAAGGTCTAACGGGTCCTAAACATGTCCGTCCGCCAAATTTGTGTTCGGCACCCCTAGTCCACCCGCCAAACTTAAGGGTCTGCCTGGGCGCCGGACATCGTCCGGTCACCCCACCCCACAGTGTCGGCGGCCCCCACCCCATCAGTGTGACAAACCCCGACCAATGCAGTTTAAAGCCGCCATACAGAAGGCCGGTGAGGCCACGTTAATGGCAACGACGGGAAGCGGTTCGTTCTCTATTCCACACGCCAGGCAATTACTTCGACGGGTCGCGTCTGCAGGCTTCCCGGCTCCCCAAGCGGCGGGATTGACACTGCGGCCGATGATGATGATCCCCTCCGGCGCCATTCGGGCTTCCCTGGAGACCGCCCGGAGGGAGGAGCAAGTCCGCGCCTTCATGGCCGCGGAGCTCCAGGTCTACGAGCAGCTCAACGCCAATGCGGCGTCATCGACGCAGCAGGCCCTCGTCGCGTGGGCCGAGGTGGACCCTGACTCGTTCATGGCCGCCCAGCGTGCGACCCACGAGGAGTTGAACGCCGTGCGGGCAAGCCGAGAGGCGTTGCAGGCTGCCCGGATCGACATGGACAACGCGCACCGCGTCCGCGTCGACGATGCCTTCCGTCGGGCCCGCGAAGCTCAGGAGATGGACGGCGAGGTGCGACGGCGGATGTCGTGCGTGCGCCGTCGCTCGGAGGCGGTGCAGTTGCACCGGATGCGGCTGCAAGGCAGGACGGAGCAGCGTTGGCTCGGTCAGGTAGCGAACGCATCGCTTAGCTCCGAGCCGGAGGGGAACGACGACGAGGCTGGCCCCTCCAATATGGCGGTCGACGAGGACGACGCGGACGAGGACGACGACGAGGAGGATGTCGAGGATAGTTTTAGACTAGTTTCAAATTTCCCGCAGTAGTTCAAATTTTAAATGTAATCCTATGAATGTTTGAGATGAAAGTTTCTATTGCCCACAAGGTGTTTGTGTTCACAACTTCATAGATGGTTTATTTGGAGCGTTTAATTTGGAGGGCACCGGTGTGGCACCCGCCCATCAAATAATCGGACACATGTCCGGCGCCCCCAAAGTGAGCTCAATTGTGGGATGCCGGACACATATTTGATAGGTGCCGGATCTCCTTTTCATGAAGGAAAATTTGGAGATGTCAAAAACACGGTAGATCTAAGGATACAAAAACAGTATCGTCTTGTCCCATTTTCTGTGCATTTTGTGTATATCTAGTTTAAATTTTAGTCCTAAATTTTATACTAGATATCGTTGGAATGTACATCAGAAAAAAATGAGACAAATGGATCCTGTTTTAGTATTCCTGGTTGGATCGCGTCGGAACATTCTTGATCGCATAGCCAGCTCGTCCTAGCTAGGGGTCAAAGTCGCCACGTTTAGTACTACTAGGAGTAGATTGGCTGTCGATAGGCTGGCTGACTTTATAGCGACTTTGAGTCATTGACATGTGATGGACCCCACCTATCAGTGATCCAAAGTCACCTGACTTTGTGAGCAGCAAAGTTAGCCAATCCACGCTCCGGTATACAATGCTTTCGCGCAATGATAAGTAAGAAAGTCATTACTTGCCAATTACATACGTCGATGAGTTGTAACAAGCCCTCGGTAAAATGGCAACTTTATTTGGATAAACACCAAGTACTATATTTGAGTATTGAAGTATCAAGATTAGCTAACCTCATTGAAGTTGATTCGCAAAAAAAAAAACCTCATTGAAGTTCAGGCTTAGGTCATCGAATTTGATTGACAAAGTTACCACAAACCAGCAAACAACATGTCAAAATTGATACACAAGAAACAGTTGAGTGAGAAGTTGACCTCCTTGCGTCGTCCGCTCCAAGCGATCGGGGAGGCGAAACCCTAGCCCCCACCTCCGCTGCCACTCCGTTGGACAAAGGCCATGCGCTGCCAGTGAAGGGGGCAGTGAGGATCTGCTGCCACGACCCCGTGCTACAGTTTGGGAGGCTGCAATGCCAGTCTCATCATCATCCTCACGCTGTGGGCGTCCCTCGTGTCGGCGGCCTCCTGTTCTGACGAGCCCTCCTCCGCTCCTTGCGTGTCCTCGAGCCGGCGGCCTTCGGTCCGACGATCTTCGCCCGTGCTCAGCTCCCGCGCGGCGTCGGGCACCCTCGATGGGCAGTGTGCCTCTGGCTGCCATGTAGGCCATCCGTGGTGGTGGAATTTCGGTCAAGGACGCACCACTTAACAGACAATGCATTGTTGTGGTTATCTCTTATACGAAACTACTACTACATATTACATTATGTGCTACAACCAATGCATTGAAATAGGCCCTCAGTGAAAGGGCTCGCACATTAGAACTTTATTTGAATAAACACCAAGTTTGACTATGTTTGAGTATTGGATTATCAAGATTAGCTAACCTCATTGAAGTTTAAGCTCAGGTCATCAAATTTGATTGACAAAGTCACCACAAACCAGCAAACAATATATCAAAATTGATATAAGTTCTGGTGAGCTTCGATTACAAATATCTCTAACGTAGCTAACGTTAGCTAGTCGTGAACACTATTAGACGTGTAAATACACTAGCTTGCCTTTTTAAAAGAAAAAGAGGAGGACCCTATAATTTTTTTTTTTTGAGGAACATAGAAATTAAGGGAACTTAAAAAGGGGATATTTTTTCGGCCCCTTGAGCCTACAATAGGGCTGTCTAGCCTGTAAGCCCTTAACAAGCATGAGAGGGCCAGGCCATCATACAATCTGGCTAGGCCCATCATCAAATCGGGCCAATTTATGTGGTAAGTCCACTTTCGAAGAGGAGCCGAGCAGAATCTCATTTACCCGTTGCCAGTGGCGTGCGTGCCTGCGACTTCTCCATCTTCTGCACGAGAAAAAGTGAGAAGGTTTGACCCCCACCTCGAACCCAAACTCGCAACGCATTTCCTCTTCCTCCCTCACTCCCACGAAGCCTCCAGATGCAGCCGGCCGCCGAGATGCAGCCGCCCGTCGGCTCCTCCACCGCGGCCCCGTCCGAGCCCCCTCAGCCGCCGCCAACCTCCGATCCCTCACCTCCTCCGCCGCCACCGGATCCCGAGCCGGCCGATCCGCCCGCACTGGCGCCGGTGCAGTTGCAGGCGCAGCCAAAGTCCGTCTCGTGGAGCGAGAAGCTGACGTCGGAGTCGCCGACCCACGTGCCGGCCGCCGCCGCCGCGGAGGCCGAGGCCAGCCAGTACGTCTCGCGCGGGCCCGCCGCCTCCTCCTCCAAGGGTAAATAAGATAACCCCGCTGCGCTGATCCGCTCGGTTTGGCGCCGTATCTGGAGGGGAGAAGCTCTTGGGTTCTGACCCTCTCCGTGTGCAGGCGCGGTGGAGGCGATGAAGGACACGCTGTCGAGGTGGGGGAAGTCGATGGGGGAGACCACCAAGATGGTCGAGAGCCTCAGCCGCGACACGTGGCAGCACTGTGAGATCTCAACACCCCAACCCACCCGCCCAATGTGTTTGCTAGGGAATCGTTGTTTCTTCGTTTGATTACCGTTCTATTCCCAAGGTTCGTTTCTTGAGTGGAGGGATTGCGTGCCGTGGGCCAAGGTTCTAGCCTTTTAGCTTTTTAAGGATGAAACGAAACGAATAAAGTACTAGTAGTAAACCTTAGGAAGAATCTGTGTTAGATTGGAAGAGCTGGGGCAGAAGGATAAGTATCTATCTTTTGCCCGACGAAAGAGCTTTCCATGTCTATTTTACAGGCTTAGCATGATGTATGTTGAGTTCACTAGTGCCTGCAGCTTTCAATCTGTGATCAGTTTCCCAAAAAATCATAATGGTACTGAAAATCTTCTTCCAGTATCCGTACTAAATGCCCAGTATCGTTCATGCAGAAGAAGCTACCTTGTGTGTGTTTCTTCTGCTTATCCAGTTCAACTCGTGCGTCTCGACTTTGTGATGTTTCTGATGTGGAATAGTCGCAGCAGCATTAAGTATTAAAGATTTAACTAACAATCTGCCAATGTAAATCAGCATACGCATGTACTCCCTCCGTTCCACAATATAAGATGTTATAGGTGTTGTACATCTCTAAATTCATTTTAAAATAAGTGTACACATACACTAAAATGTGTCTAGATACAAGTTTGTACATGTGCATGTGGAAAAATACTAAAACATCTTCTATTGTGGAACGGAGGGAGTAGAATGTTATTCCCTGCAATTAGCACAAATGAGTTAGGAACAACGCAAACCACTTTAGGAGTAACGTGGCCTATTGACATTTGATTTTCTCTTAATTTTAGGCATTGACCCTTTGGCTAGGGGCTTTCGGTTGAACAACTAGCTCTAGCTGTTTTAGATCCTGCCATGGATTTTGTGTGCCAATTTATTTTGTACTTGAAGACCCCTAATGATGAAAAACTGAGACCGGGTGGATAGGAACCTTGGTAGTTATCTAAGGGAAAACCCAACCTATAATTCGACTGACGCACATCTTCATCTTCCTGTTAATTCAGTAACTATAGTAATTTTCCAGTATGTAGAATGCTTAATCGTTCTTGCGGAGGAAGAAGTTGTTGGTCGCTTCCTCTATTTATCTAGTTCACACCATTGGTTCTAGTGTTCTAAGCCATGATGTTTGCCTATAAAATGGTCAAAATAGATAACTATTAGAGATTAACGACTCAACTCGTGTACACAAATTGCATATACATGTGTAACATTTTGTTCTGTGAGATTATCGCAAATTCCTTAGGATAAATAGATATTACTTGAGGCTAATCTGTGGCATGTTGACATCATATCTGCACTTCATTTAGGTGGAAACCATTCAGTTATGGGCTTAGGCGTAAACACCTATTTTCAAAGAACTAATGATGCATTTTTAATTCCAACTAGCAAGGTGGCCCTCGCAAATGCGAGGGCATTGTCTTAGATAGTGGTTATGTTTATGAACCAAATTTGAGATATCTTAGATACTATAAAGACAGTAATCTAAATTAGCACAATCCGTGTCTCTCTCATTTCTCTTTTTTTGCATATTTAGTTTGGATCATGGAAAACAATAACACGCTTTTTCTTCGTTAATAGTGTGCTATCTACCTATATATAATGGCTAATAAGATTGCCGGCCAACTAGGCTATCCACGTCATGGATTTTGCTTCTGATTGCAAATTTACTGTTCACTGGTCTATTTATTGTCCAATCATCCATCGACACGTTTCCTGGTCGTCTCCACGCCGTGCATCGCGGATCCGACGGTGCACGCGCCGTCCGCCCGGCATTTATGCAAAAAAGCCCTCGCGTCCTGCAGAAATTGTGAACCGGTCTGTATGTACATAGACTTGACCGGAACCCTAAATCTCAATCATCCCCATTTTCCCCATCCTAGCTGAGGCCAGAACCCTAGACCTCCTCCGCCGCCACTCCGGCGCTCGCCTCCTCCCGCAAGCGGAAGCCCACCGCCACCGCCACCGTCCGGGCTGACCAGGACGCCGCGGACGCCGCCAACAAGCGCCCCCGCAAGGAGCCATCGTCGTCGGGCAGGCAGACCGAGCCTCCCACGGCGCCGAGAAAGAAGGCCTAGAGTTGGTCCGCCATGTCCCAATCCCCGCCTCCTTCCTCCAGATTCGCGCCCCACCCCTTCCCCAATCTGCCGCTGCTGGCCCGCTGTGCCGCCTGCGCGTCCGCCATCCTTGCGCCGCACTACTCCGTCGTGCCGCCCCCCTCCACCGCGCTGCTGTTCCCCACCTCCGTCCCATCCCTGCGTGTGCGCGGGGCTTCTCCTCGCCTTCCGCCACCCCGGCGCGGCCGCCGCCGCCGCCAACCCGCAGGGCGCCGCCGTCCTAGAAGATGAAGAGGAGGTTCAAGAGGTTGCTCTTGGCCATCGTCTCCTGCAATCCTGCAACAGTAACTCCGCCGGCCAGCACGGGCTGGAAGGCGTCTCCAACATTCCTCGTATAATATTAAAATTACATGCTAATTTTTTGTACTTGTACTCGCTCTGGCTATTCGCAAAATAACATGCTATATCGCGGTAAATCATCATAGCAAGCATGCTATTTTTTTTGTCCTATCGATCCAAAGACCCGAGTTTTCCCCTTTGTCGTGATGATGAACTACAATCTACTGGTTACTCTTCTGAATCGGAAGATGATATCAATAGTACTGATGATTTTGAATAAGTAATTTATACTATGTTATTGCTCTTGTGAGATGTTGATGTTAGAACTCAAGACAATTGGAGGGAAAAAATTGTATGTGATTATGCATATACTATTCTGACATTTTTGGACTATATCCTTTATTCTTGTCAAATTAGTTATTTTGGGGCCTTATCTAGTTTTTATTCAAAACACGATTTGAATAATGACACGCCATTAGCATAACCTGGATATCATCTGGAGAAAGCCACCACTATTCTCATAGTACATTAGCTTTTACCTTGGTTTGGAGACGGTATAACCTATGCGTCCACAATTTATTATTTTGAAACGGAGCTAATCATACGGTTGGCGACCTTTGACGGTGTCACGTAATTAAATGACAACACCAAGTTTCTCATTAATAATACACATATAATACATATGTTTTGCGTCCACACGCGTTGAGTTGCCCTTAGGCCGTGATTAGAAGATGTACTTAAGTATTTCCATATGTGGTGAAGTGCACGTATATCTCTACCTCGTGGTCAATTATTTTATGTCTACCTCGTCCTCAATGTATAAGTTTCTCGTATACTCTTCAATTATGGTGAGTATCACCACCTTCAATGATGTTAGGGACTTAGGGTACTCATCTAGGTTTTTTTTGGGGATCTGTCATGTTTTCTAATAAGCTATGGCCTGCCCGGCTTACGATTGACACTTTATCAGTTTGTATGATCGGGTTTCTTAGCATGTTCTAACTAATTCATAGAATGCACGATCGATATTCTCCAAAAAAAACAAACAATGAGGGTTTGACACGACTAGTGTGGACTGAAGTAATGATACGACCGGTGACATACAACTTTGATAGACCTTTTTTAAACGTGACCACATATTTATACATGAATCTTGCATTTAAACATGTATGTATACATGTAGACAAAAAAGACTTAAACATCTTACATTTTGACACGGAGGGAGTATGCGAGTATGCGTTGTTCTCTGTTTATTAAAAAATATGTCACCTTAGTTAGGAGATCCAGATACAACCAACAAAAAAATTGATGCTTATCTTTGTCTTTCCACCTCCATTAGTCCTAATTTTTTTACAACTTTGCAAATTCAGTAATGTATCTTATTAAAATTAAATCATAAGAAACGATCGAAAGTTCCTTGCAAAATAAACACGTAAAGAGTGTACTTAACCACACCATAGGAAACCATATGATGTTGAAGTAAACCGATGAAAACTTTTGGTTGTGAAGAGATTACGTTATAATATTAACTTTATACACTTTAGGAAGATATATCAGTAGGTACAATTACCATGGTGTGTACTGATCATGATTTTCTTAGTAGAATTATGAAAATCCATTGACTTGTGATTTTTGTCGACCCAATTAGGATGATATATTTGTTTTCATTTTGTTTATTAATTATTATATACACTTTATGTGTATTATCTACAGCTAAAAGAGTTGTGCTAGATTGACGACCAGATGTTTCTCTTTTCTAGTAAATTAGGGCATGTCTATATTGCTGTACCATATTGTGTGTGTATCTAACAATTATTTTAAAGTACAATTTTTTGGGAGATAAATATTTAAAATTATGATGTTTGTTATAAATTAGACGCTCTTTTAACTTCAGAATTTCCTTTGGTTTGCGTTTCTGAAGTTCCTTTTCACTAAAAGGAAATTGTTTCTATTTCTGTCAATCTCAATTCAAGCTCGACAATAGATAAAATGTCTTTGAGTGTTCTTCCTAAACATGTCATAGGTTCGAGATAATGTCATGTGGAATAAAATCCTATTGGATTCACCTTGGTGTTTTCAAATGAATCAACGCTCTCAGAGTTCCGATCGAATTGTTCTCGTGGCTTATCATTTTATTTTATCTTTATAATCAAACCTCGCGCTTTACACCAAATATGTATAATTGAAGACAATTACACTCTTGATTATGAGTCTTCGCTTCTGATGATAGTGAGCCAATAGTGGTATCGATCCTTTTAATCTCAAAGCTACTCGACTCAAATCGTCAACGATGTAGTGTAAGTATGTTCGTATATATAGTCAAGGTATACTCATGAATATATCTTCATCGTACTCAATATTTTAATTTGTTATTTATTTTTTGATTATTAAATCTTGTCAATCATGCACATATATTGACATATACTCGTTCTGTTCATAAAAGATGACTCAACTTTGTCTAAATTTGCATGTATCTAGATATATTTTAGTGTCTAGATACATGCAAATTTAGACAAATCTGAGACATAGTTTTATGAACGGAGCGAGTACCTATGTGCGGAAATAATTGACATGGATATGGATGTAGATATACATACATACGTACATATTTATATTTGTTAAGTATATTTTTGAATGGAGGGAGTATAAGTTAGTACGCTTTTGTCACCATGTTCAACATAGGATGTGCAATTCTTTTTGTATGGGCGAAGGAAGGATAAGAGTCACGCCCAACACGATTAAGCTGAGTATGATCAAGTTCGTGGGTCGCTAGCAGTTGTTTTTTCCCTACCGATAGTTGTTTTTTTCCTATGGATCGCTGATTACGTAATCAGCTGTTGTTGGGCTTGTAGTTTCCTGTTTGTTTTTATGTATACGGATAGAGTCCTACATGACACGCTAATATCATTTAAATAAATAAGTAGCGATACCTCTTCGTACTTTTCACATACCTACGTGACAACATATTTTTTTTAAGCTGCCCGATCTAGCGTACATGTAATCTAATTAAATCCTAACCATCAATTATAGATCTAACTGTCTACATAATTAAGATGATGTGGATTAACGTGGTGTCTCGAAATTAAAACCTCCGTATTGTGCTTTTAGTATATAATAGATATGTCATGGAACCAACATTTTCTCCGTACATGGATATATTATTTCGAAGGGAAGTCTCAAGGATTCACACAGTTGGGTGGTATGTTTGTCACATAAGGCACCGTACCTTCTAAACAATCAACAACGCATCTAACTGAAGATGGCGATCGTATCCCTTGAATAACCTTCCCGTGATAAATAAAATGATGAAATTAGGTACTTGGCAGAATCTCCATTCCTGTACATAGCCAACCCAAATGTTTTGCAGTATCTTGTACTAACTAAAGAATATACACGTGTCAGGATTAGCAGAACAAAGAACCAGCAGGATAAGTTTAATACCTTCGAAACTCATTGGTAACATTGTATATGTCTGATAATATGACCTTATTTTCTTAACAGTCAAGACTGGACCTAGCTTTACTGAAGCTGCCATGGGACGCCTTGCTCAAGGAACTAAAGTATTAGCGGAAGGTGGCTATGACAAAATATTTAAGCAGACATTCGAGATTCTTCCGGACGAGCAGCTGAAAATATCTTACGCGTGCTATTTATCAACATCTGCTGGTCCTGTAATGGGAGTTATGTACATTTCTACAGCTAAAATTGCATTCTGCAGTGACAACCCTCTTTCTTACAAAGCTGGAAATAAAACTGAATGGAGTTACTACAAGGTAAGGGCTATTGGATAATGAAGTAATTCGTAGCATCTATCTATAGATTGGATTATGAAATCAATCATGTCCATTACCTCTTTACTTTATCATTTTTCTACATGTTCTGTTGCTAGAAGCGAAGTCTAAGGACTGTTGTTTTTGCATTCATGAAGTGTAGCTTATCACATGAAGTGGCAAAACTGCCCCATTGGTTCAGAGATAATAATACTTATCGACCTTTGATTTTTATTGTTGGGGAAGAAAATAAATAAGGATGTTGCTTGTTTCCACACTGCTAACCTTGATGTGGTTTGATTCTGTTACTAGATGCTTTGTTTCCATTGTAGCTTGATTTGGTTTGGTGTTTAATTGCTTGTCTATGCTCTGGATACACCCTTTATATTAAAATGGTGTTTTCTCTTGCCAAAAAATCAGGTGGTCATTCCTCTGCATCAGCTAAGGACAGCTAATCCTTCAGTGAGCAAAGTGAACTCCGCCGAGAAGTATATTCAGGTTGTCTCAGTTGAAGGCCATGAGTTCTGGTTCATGGGTTTTCTGATGTATGACAAGGCCGTAACCAGTCTTCAAGAAGCCATGGATAGTGCTCGTGAGTTGCAGCCGTAGATATCGATGGAAGTTCCAGCTAATTCAACCTGTAAAATTTCGACGAATCTCCAGTTCATCACTTGATGTCTTCGCTTCTGAGCATCTCCTGTTAAAGACAGATCCTTCTCGAGGTGCCCCTTGGAGCTTTAGGTTTGGCACATTCACGAGCTTTGTATACATATCTGGAGTGTTTGTTGTTCTTTGCACTCCCCGTGTTGTGATGATGATGATATATATGGGAAGAACACTGGTGCTGTCCATTTTCAATGCTTGTGCTGTACATCTTAAATGCTTTCTTATTATCGACATTTAACTGGCAGTTGTTGAACTAGAACACTAGCCCTACAAACAGGACAGCTGATGATTTTTCTTCTTTTTTTCGAAAAATAGGGATAGTTTATTTGTTTGTGCGATTGAGTTTTACTTGGTTCACATGGCACACGAAGCTCAATGACCAGCCATTCCGATTTCTGAATTATTTGCAAACACGGTGGAGAGGATATTACTACAAGCTGTAAAGTTGGAGACCTACCCGCTTATTGAGGGCACTCCCGCGCGAGGCGTTTCCAGCCGTCAGATCATCTCTAAAACTGATCCACGACCGTCGGATCGAAGCGGTGAGTAATAATTTAGTTACCGTGGTACTCCTCACTTGCCATCGTCCCACCCACAAACGGACCCACAGTTCAGCGAGAGCGGCGCCGAGCGGGTAGAAGAAATAGTCCATGTTGCTTGCCCTGCATCTGCGCCGCGCTCCCGGCCACCCCCAAACCCCAGCCCGGAGCCTGGCCGAGATTCTTTTCTCCTCTTCTGCTCGATCCCCCTCCCTCCCAAGACAGCCGCAAACACATCGCCGGCAGCCCCATCCCCACACCTCGCCGGCCTCCCTGCTCGCTCGAGCAGCTCCTGCGCCCTCTCCCCGTTCGATCCCACCTCCGAAGCAGCTGTCTTGCGCCTCCTATTACTGCGACGCGCAAACCCTAGCCTCTCTACTGTCATCCAGCCGTCATCCAGTCCCGCCGACGACGCCCCATGCCTTCCTCTCCTACGCCGGCTCCCCCGCACGTACGACGTACGGTACGAACAGCCCTGGCCGCCCCTGTTCCGCCAACCTTCCATCCGGTAGAAGGACGATGACGTGTTGTTTCTCCGGACGCCCTGCTGCCGCCGCGACGAGGTGAAGGTAGACCTCCTCCTGCTGCTGCTCTCTTCCAAGGACAAGGCCGAAGATGCCGGGGACGAACGACGTGATGCTGCTGCTGGTCGACCCCCATCTCCCTGCGCCATCGAGGCTGCACTCTGGTGGGATGTTGACTTTTTTATATGTGTATGAATGTGCTGAGGACCCTAGATAGATTGGAGCGTTGATGGTACAGCCCGACTCACAAGGTATTCTTCACATGGCCCTTAATCCAGAGAAAGGTGCGCTGTGATTGATTAGTTATTTTTCCTTTATTATTTAGTATCTTTTCTGATATATGATGGCATCAATTCTTTGGTGATAGATGGGAGGATGTACATGATGGAGAACTAATGAAATATGTGGCAAGTACAATGAAAATTGAAATATTATAGTGTAATTATTTGCTTCTTTGATTTTTTAGATTCAAGAATTTCACTACCATAACAATGGTGTATGGCAGCAGGCGCAGCGGCACCTGCACTGTCTGGCTGATTCGGCCGGCCGAGTAGCTTTTTTGCATCCTAGACAACTAATTCTACTAGGGAAGCGACGAGGTACCATGTTACGAAAAAAGATACAGATTATTTCTGTTATGTTCAAACTCTAAATGATAAGCAGGAGGATTGATCACACCTTTTTTTTGCCGACGTCTATCTTGAATGTATCTGATGGAAACCACAGTGCAGTTCATCCATGTGATTTTTTGGTTACATGTGCTAAGTGCTAACAACTTTGGTGGTTCAGCTCTTAAACTTTAAATTCTATAGATGTAAGCAGCATGTACTCCTTTAATTAGCACTACAGATTTGCTCAGTTTTGCACCTTAAGCATAATTACGTTTTTCGTGCAGAATTAGTAAGATTCTCCTTACTTACGATCTCTACGTTTTGGTAGGTGTACTACACAACTTACAAGGCATTGCTTTTTAAATAGGTTATTGTCCGGGCTTCCAATTCTTGACTTTGAAAGTATAAACTGGTACATAAATATGCTTACAGAATGACATGCTCAATCCATTATCCTTGAACCGAAGTTCATACTAAGCTTGCTGGTACTTAGCACAAGATATAGCTTGGTATCTCATTTACTCCCAGAAATATGCAGATGTGTTCAATGTAGGTCTATGATACAGTTCATACTATGCATTATACAATGATACAGCTTGGTATTCTTTACGGCTGTAAGGCCGGTGCCGAGCGAGCGCTCTCAGGGCACTTGTGCCCCCTGCGTTCTATGACAGTTGGGCCCTGCACGATCTGTTCTCTGTCGTGTGGGGCCGGTTGTTTGCTGTGTCTACCAGGACGGCGTGTCTGGTGCCTTCTAGCGGGTGCGCACCTGTCGGCTCCTTTTTTCTTTTCTCCTTCCATTGCTTCTTCTTGCTCTGTTTTCTCCGCGGTGCTGTTGTCGCTTAGATCTGCGGGGCGGTTCTTTCGGGGGTGAGCTATTCCTGCGGCGCCTGCGTCTTGCGGCTGCTATCAGATCTTCTTCTTGTGTGCGAGCGGTGTTGGTCTCTAGCTGGCCGTTGGGCGTGGTGGTTTCGGCGTGTCGCCAGGCCTTCTTCCGGAGGTCGTCGAGCTCGCTGTTGGAGGTTAATTTGCCTTTCCTTGTTTTCTTTTCGTTCTATCCTGCTTCGATTATTTTTTTAGCGTTTTCCCTTCTGGTTTTACTTCTGTTGCGATTGTTCTGATGCTCTTAGTTGTCCGTTCTTTGTTATTTGGGGGTCTTTTGGGTTTACCTCTGTCGCGATTTTTCCGGTGCTTTTGTTTGTTCGTTCTTTGTTATTTTGGGGTGATTTTTGGTTTACCTGTGTTTCGATTTTTCTGCTTATTTTTGTTTGTCCGTTCTTTGTGATTTTGGGTTCCTTTGCTGTTCTGTTTTCGATTTTTTCCTGTTCTTTGTCATTTCGTAGGATCTATTCCGTTGCATATTTTTGTCAGGAGTTTTCTTTTGCTTCACGGGAAGCTATGTTCGGCGAGAGATAGTTCTTACAAGATTTCATAGAGCCTGTCGGATATGGTGAGTGGAAATCTCTGTGAAAATGTATTAGCAATAATACTTAGTATTTGCAGATATGTTTTGGATTGATGTCTTTTGAGAAGATTTAGGAAATAGTAAGTAGGTTGATTCCCATGTTATGACAGCAAGTAGAAGCAAATCAGTGTGGTGATATTAAATTACAGCATGATCAAAATGTTTCTAAGTAGGTTTGTGCTGTTCAGATGGTGTAGATTTCTTTTTTCTGGTCCGGGAGAAACTAAAGGTGAGTTTAGAGGATTTGTTGAGAGGTGTGTTTTAGCTTTCGATGTTTTTAGAGTATTATTAGTATGTTATAGCGTGGTTTAGTAGGTAGATTGGTTGATAATCATTCAATTGCGACAAGTTTCTTTGGCGCTGTGGGAAGCTATGCTTAGCGAGAGATGGTTCTTAGTAATTCTACAGAATATTTCATACAGATGACATGATATTGTGAGGGGAAATCTTTATGAGGATATAAGTAGCACTGATACTCATTACTTGCCTATAGTTTTTTGATTGTTGTCTTTTGATAAGATTTAGGAAATGGTGGAGCTTTTGTCTAATGTGGACAGGAGTAAATGGAAAGGTTTGTTTTGTATTAATAGTCTTCATTGCCGTGTATGATGATAAGTAGAAGGAAGGGATGCTGTCCTGTCAGATTATCGTGTTATCCAGATTGTTTGAAGTAGGTCTGCATGCGGTGCTTAGATAGCGTAGTTTCCTTCTTTCTGTTTTTTGGGGAAAAAAAATGAAATGAATAGCATCTTTAAGAAATTAGAGGATTCATTAATATGTTAGCAGTTAAACTTATTACTTTCGGATATGGTTTGGGCTGCTGTGTTTTGAGAAGATTTAGGAGAAAGTAAATAGGTGATCTAAATTAGACAGAAGAGGATATGATTTGAGTTTGTGTTTTGAGAGTCTTTGCTGCCATGTTATGACAACAAGTAGAAGGGAAGCAATGTTGTCGTATCAGATTATCGCATGGTAAAAATGTTTTAAGGCAGGTTTGTGGTGTGTAGGTAGTGTGGGTCTCTTCTTTCTGCTATGGGAAACAATAAAGGCGAGATTAGAGGATTCATTAAGATGTGTGATTTAGCTTAAATGCGCGCTTAGCTTTAGATGTTTCTGGAGGATTATTAGTATGTTATAACGCGTTTTAGTAGGTAGATTGCTAGATAACTAAACAGCTATATTCATGTAACGATAGTTTGATTTAGCGTGATGGGAAGCTATGCTTGGCGAGAGGTAGTTCTTAGCAATTGTACAGAAGATTTCATAAGATTTCATAGATATGACATCATACTGTGAGGGGATTTTGTGTGTGTGTGGATATAAGTAGCAATAGTACTCATTATTTGGGTTTTTTATTTTTGGTTGTTGTCTTTTGAGAAGATTTAGGGAATGCTAAAGGGTTCGTTTAATGTACAGAGCTTAGTTTGTTGTCTTTTGAGAAGATTTAGGGAATGCTAAAGGTTATTGTCTTTGATTGCTATGTCATGATAATAGGTAGAAGGAAGGGGATGTTGTGCTATTAGAGTGTTGCATTATCTGGATGGTTTGAAGTAGGTTTGTGGTGTTTAGATAGTGTAGGTTCCTTCTCTGTGGTATGGGAAAAAATAAAGGAAATGGGTATTATGTTTAAGAAATTAGAGGATTCAGATATTCTGAGGGAAATGTTCATGAGGATAGAGGTAGCAATAGCAATCATTATTTGGATCTGTGTTGGAAAGGGATGCTCTGCTATCAGATTATCGCGTTATACAGATTTAAGAGATATAAGGGTTTGATGGGTTGTGCATCTGATCTTCGTAGTTTGGTAGAAAATTACTGTCCTTTTAGGTTGTATCGTTTTTTCGAGTGCGTTTGGACAGAGGTGTTTCTGGAGTTTCTGCAGGTTATCGTAGAGGTGTGGTTATTACCGTAGTATATTTTTATTTATTGTTGATGTTATTTTGTTATTCCTGCGCTATGATTCTATTGGTTGGAGTCAGTGTGGTTGTTGTTCGGTGTTTTCCCGTTTTGGCTTGCTGGGTTATTGAGTTTTCTGGCACTACATGTTTTTGTTTGATTTATGTATGGTTCAGTTTGTTTATCTAGAGTTGCTGGATGTTGTTCCGGACTTGCCTTCTCTGATGTGTGGTTTCTTTGATTTCCTTTTTCCTGTGCTTCTGAAGGTGTGGTATATATTTTCTGGGTTCTTGTGTTTCCTTTTTTGGTTATGTTTTTTTAATCTTTGTTTTTTGTGCTGTTTTAGTTTTGGCATCGTGTTGATGGCGGACGGGGGAGGTGGGTCACGGGTGCGGGGAAGGAAACGTTCTGGTAGGGTCTTTCAGAGTGTTTTCATTTTTCGAGTGCTAGCCCTAACTTTCTTATTCTGTTGTTATTTGTATAGCTGTTGGGAGCGTTGATCTGCAGCGTTGTGTTGCGCGGTCTGAGATAACAAGGTAGTTTCTTAAAATCACACTGTTGTCCGTTTGTTTATATGTTTCTCAGTGTGTGATCTGGCAGGTTCAAAGATTTTTTATGGTGTGTACAGGGTTTCCTATATGTTTTTAATTCAGTAGATTGCATCTACACATAGGAGATTGTTTGGTACAATCAGATATTGAGTACCTGATTTTTCTTCGAGGAGCTTCCATTTAAATGTTAGGTCTGCGCCATGACCTATGTTTTTCGCTAAAAAAATGTTGAAAAGGACGGTTAAGACTACAAACAGATTATGAAACTATTAAGCTTTATAATGCTAATTGCAGATTATGAAACTATTAATTAAGATTGGGTTACAAAATCATCCGCAGGGAGGATGCAGCAGATTTGTTTTAGCTGTCAGTTTTAGGAAGGCTCCTCTTATTGTACAGATTTCATAGGGTGTAAGATCGCCATCTTCGATGAAAGCACGTTTTTTACTCTGTCAAAGCAGCCTGAGAAGATAAGTATATTATTAGGAAAGGTGTGGCAGATTTCTGTGAAAATATAAACTTATAATTAGTGTTATAGCATTGGAGACCAGCAGCAAAATGCATATGTTTTTCTTAGTAGTTCTCTAGGAGCAAGCAAATAAGAAGAGGTCTTATAGTAGGTCCTCAGGTAAAAAGCTGCGTATGTTGATCACAATGTGTCTAAACTGTTATCTTCACAGTGATGGCTTAGAAGCCTTCGGAGTCGTTGTTCATTGAGTTCTATTACGATGCTGACTCTATTCTCTACATCTGATCATTGGTCTGAAGCCATTGTGTTCGATTTGTTTGCACAAAAAGTGCGAGCACGCTGTGCAGACAATGGTAGGACGGACAGGGGATTAGTTTCCTTGAAGGTGAAGCTAGATTTCAGATAAATCTAATGCAATTTCCCTTTATCCACTATTGTTTAATGATATCACAAATCTTTTTTGCAGGAGATGTATAAGCTTACTGTCGAAAACAACGGCAAGTTGAGGAAACATATGATTGCGGTAGCGTCAGCTTGATAGCCTTAATTAACAGTACCAGCTACACGAGACCGAAGTCTTTGCTACAGTTTCACCTTACTTTAGACATGCGAGAATTGTTGCTGCTTAAAAGATGTCTTACATGATTCGGTAGTAAACATATGCCTATGATATAACTTCCTTCCCGGTTTTTCGACCCACGGTCAGTTTTAGCCTTGATTGACGATACCAGTTTCATGAGGCTGAAATCTTAAGCTGTTACAGTTTCATCTTTCTTTAGATAGGTGAAAAATTATGATGGTTAAAAGATATCTTACATGATCTTTTACTGAAATATCTACCTAAGGGCCGGGTAATTCCCTTAAGTTTACAGTTGGATTTTAGAGAAATAGCTTCGAGAGAATACATGTGCTACTATGAGCTCCTCTTCGCTTATCTACATTTCTGAAAATCTACTGCAAAAGGACAGGCGCAACACAGCCAACAACACCCCATGCCAAGGCTGCATCGCCTTCCAACATCTACACAACTACTAAGGGCATCTCCAGCCGTGCCCCCCAGCGCCCCCAAGGCCACTTTTTCGGCCAAAAACGCTAAAAAGCGCCGAAAATCTATCAGTCAGCTCGCAGGACTTGAAAAAGCGCCGGCGAACCCAAGGGGCTGGGTTTGGCCGGGCGGCAAAAGGCGTCGTTTTGCATGCAAAAAGGCATATTTCTCCTACTTTTTCTCTACTTTGCATGCAAAGATGCCTCTCTCTCCTCCTTTTTTCTCCCCCACCCCACGGTGCTCTCACAAAAAGCCCCCAATTTTCCGTCCTTGGGTGGGGAGACGACTGGAAAATCATCCCCCAAGAATCAAAATAGCGTCGGCGTTAACACAAAAGCGCAAAAAACCTGGGCTGGGGGGGGGGGGGGGGGGGGGCAACACGGCTGGAGATACCCTAACCACCCTACCAGCATCTACCTAACTACCAACGTGAGTAGCCACCGAAAAGAACAAGCAGCGATACAACACGTTCCAAGTAACCTAACCAACAGGGCCAGCAAACCCCAGAGCAGCAGTAAGCCTACCACTCGCCGCATTAGCCCCATCCAGGCATCCGGCAGGCGCACAGACAGAGCCTGCAGGCCCTCAATCACCTGAGTAAGATCAGCAGTACCACTGGCAGGGGCCAAAAAAGCCGACGCCAAGGAACAGATCTCCTCACATGCATCGTGAGCAGAGAGCAGATCATCGACAGTGATAGCCCACCCCTGCTCAAGCCGACGCGCCTTCTCCAGCGCCTCCTGCTTCTCACCAAAGGCAGCTTACAGAGCTCCCCGAAGTGGACTCCATGACGGTGCATCCTGTTGACATGGCTCCAGTTGGCGTCCCCAATGACGACGCCACGACGCCAACGCAGGGCATGGAGGAGCCTAGCAGCCGCGACCTCCTCAGCCTGTGTCGCCCTCCCAAGCGGCCCGCTCCTCGAGCTCAGCACACCGGAGCAGCCAGGATGGCACCGCCTAGGAACACGTTTGTCTATCGTGCAGACAATGCCACCGTTCTCCCACGCAGTCCGCTACCGCGCAACAGTGCTGTGAGCCCTCAGCAAAGCTTCTCCCAGCATCATCCGGCTCAAAATCGGCGCCACGATCTGATCGTCTGCAGC
Source organism: Poa annua (assembly GCA_026929855.1). Taxonomy (NCBI): domain Eukaryota; kingdom Viridiplantae; phylum Streptophyta; class Magnoliopsida; order Poales; family Poaceae; genus Poa; species Poa annua. The sequence continues at coordinate 1,585,829 of CM049437.1, forward strand.
AATGGACAAGAGATCAGTACACGTCGCACAATGAGAGCAAAAGAAAGACAGGTTTCAAGGATTCAGAGAAATACGGTAAGAAAGACAAAACCTACTGCCCTGAGCCGCATCAACGACGTCCATCGGAAGAACAAACATGGCTTCTCCCGTAAAATCAGTCACAGGCGGACCCTCAAGGACAACGGTGTGGGCAGCACCGACCGTCTCAGCATGAACTCCGAGACCAGCCGCAGCTGTGACAGCTGCTGTCTCACCCACAGCGGCCGCCACCAGGATCTCACCTCTCCCTACATCAGAACACCCCCACCTACGACGCTACCCAGAACGCTGGCATCACTCCCAGTCCCAGCAAACCCATTTGGAAGCGAGGCCATCACCCACACACGAGGAAAAGAAAGTACACTGGCTAGACAAACGGCACAACGAAGAAGCACTACTCCACTTGGACGGAGAGACCGAGAGCCAGAATATATAGTGCGCGCAAACAGCTTATGACCCGCCACGTCCAACACTCAAACGAGCGCCCAAGACACGCACGACGCCGACCAAACCAGTCACATTAGGCGTTCCAGCTCAACGCAGGTACACGACATGCGCACGGCAGGCGGCGCGGCGGAGCGCGCACCCCGTCTAGTATTGATTTAACGCTGGCTTCAACGGCGCCATGACGCCACATGCTGTGAATGGGCGTTGCAGTATCGAGAGCTTTTTTACGGTACCCCGTACTGCAAGGAGGAGAGAGCAGTATGGAAACCATCTGGCCGTTCATCTCTTTGGGTAGTTTAGACTTTTCACATACACAGATTAACAGGTCCTCCCCAATCCGTGGCCGCCGCCCCGCACCCTCTCGTTCTCATCTCCCATCTACCATCTCCCTGGCCGCAGGCCGCCACCCCGCCGGACGCTCGCCCCACCCTCTGAACTGACCGCCATAGCCGGTCTGACCTCGCCGAGCTCGACGGCATAGCCGGTCCTGTCGTCGCCAAACTCGCCGCCGCGTCCCTGTTCATGTTCCCTGACGCTCCCTCGCCGAGCTCGCCGCCATAGCCGGTGTGGCGTCGCCGAACTAGCCACAGCGTGCCCCATCAGCGTGCCCCATCCTCGGAACCTCGTCGTAAGTAAAATCTGAACACGCTTCCCACGTACAATCCATGTGAGAATTGAGAAGGTGTTCTACTTGCAGTCTTGGATCGGTATTCAGTTTGAAATTTCCCCTTTAGGACTTGCTTTTTGGAATTGTTCTTCTTTCAGTAGCCATAGCTGCGCTAATGGTATCTTTGAAGGAAAAATTGAGATGTTCTTACATAGATTTTCATAGCAGAGCTAGAAACTGAATGTACATGTTGAACTCAGATTGTGAACGGTTGTATTTTTTCGTGAAGGACATCATTCTGAAGCATGGTTAGCGGTAGTGTAATCTTGAAGTTAATAGTTTTATGAACTGAATGGTGACGATATTGCAATAAGAAAATGTGTTAGTTAGTTTAACAATCGGATTTGTAATAATTAAGTTTTGATTCTTCATTGCAGTGTACGGCATGGAGGACATGGAGGACAACGAAGACTATGCTATGGTGGTCAATGAAACTTTTAGTAGCTAGGAAGAAGGTTACAATTTCTACAATGCATATGCTCGATTGAAGGGATTCGGTGTTAGAAAGGAAGAACTGACTAAGAAGCCGGGCACGGACATAGTTTTTCGGCGCCTTTATGTGTGCTCTAAAGAAGGATACCGGGTGAGGAAGCACTTTGAAAAAACTGATCGAGTACGGGCACCTAGGCCGTTGTCGCGTTGTGGATGTGACGCTCGGATGGAGATCGAGATGTGTATGGAAAGTGGTGAATGGTTTGTGAAAAAATTTGTGGCTGAACATAACCATACACTTGCTAAGGGTGATCAGGCAGCTTTCATAAGGTCTCACCGTGGGTTGAATGATGCTCAAAAGGCTGATGCCATTGAGTATGGGATTGGTGGCCTTCGAACACATGAGATTATGGAAGTAATGGAGCAGCAGCATGGTGGTTTCGGGAAGTGTGGTTTTATACCTCAGGACCTTTATAATTTTTTTGCCAAGTACAAAAAAGAGAGGATTGAAGGACGTGATGCTGAATTTGTGCATTGAAGGACGTGATGCTGAATTTGTGCTGAATTATATGGCAGCAAGAGAAGAGAGAGATCCCGAGTTCTTTTACAAGTACAGCACTGATAGTGAAGGGCATCTGCAAAACCTATTTTGGGCAGACGCACAGTCTCGTATGGACTACGATGCATTTGGTGGTGTTCTGGTATTTGATAGTACATACCGTGTGAACAAATACAACCTGCCGTTTGTCCCCTTCATTGGAGTGAATCACCATCGCAGCACGACAGTGTTTGGTTGCGGTATTGTGTCAGATGAGACAGTTGTTTCTTATGTTTGGTTGCTTCAAGCATTTTTGGAGTCGGTGCAGCAGAACCATCCTAGGTCAGTAATCACTGATGGTGATCTCGCAATGGCGAAGGCAATATCGCAGGTATTTCTCAAAGCAGATCACCGGTTGTGTAGCTGGCACATCGAGCAAAACATGATACGCCACCTCCGTAAAACAAAACTCAGCGACTTCAGAAAATTCATATATTACTATTAGGGGAATTGAAGAGTTTGAGAGTCGTTGGGCGGATTTTTTGGAGGAGTATGAAATCTCAGATAAAGATAAATGGTTTAAAATGATGTACGAGCTGAGGAAGAAGTGGTCTAGGGCCTACACCAGAGGTAGATATTTTCTTGGCATGCAGAGCAATCAACGTAGTGAAAGTCTAAACTCCAGGATACATAAGAATTTGGACAGGCGAATGTCACTTGTTGATTTGTTGGAGCATACAGATCACTCTTTATGGCGTATACGGAAGAATGAGGCCCAGTTGGATGCTGCAGCGACACAGACGGTACCTTTTACTGAACTAAATGCTGAGCCACTTGAGAAGAGCGCTGCACGTATTTATACTCCAGTGATGTTCAAAAAGGTAAAGCACCAGATTGTTCAGTTACCAAAATGGGAGGTAGCAAACGTGACCAAGCATGATGGTATCGTGGTGTATGCAGTTGCTCACAAAGAGATAAGGGATGTGATGTATAATGTTAACCTTTTCATGGCTGGCCCAAAGCTTCAGAGTGTTAATTGTCGGTGCCGAAAGATGGAGTCGGAAGAGATCCCGTGCTCACACATATTCTCGGTTCTGAAATACCTTGGCTTAATTAGCATTCCTAGCTGTTGTATTTCTAGAAGATGGACAATGCTAGCCAAGCCTGCATTTGAGTCAAGAGAGGAATGCTAATAGGCATGACTGGTCTGAACGGATGGAGCGTTACCACGATCTCCGCAATAATACAAATCTCTATTTATTCAAAGCTTCAAGCAACGCTGATATATCACAGAAGGTTATTGATTTTCTCAAGACTCTTACGGCAGATGGTGGCGGCGATAACGAAGGGCCAAATGAGGCGGCATCACTTGGTCCTTTTCCTGCATACTTTTCAGGGTCGAACCAAACTTCTACATTCTAGTAAGAGACGGCAGTGTTGCCTCATATAACAGCGACGTGAGAAGGAAGAAATATGGTACAACCAAGGGGAAAATGTACATTTCCCATGACATGGTAAGTACCAGTACCATAAGAACAGTCATTTTAAGCATTCCCGGGTGCTAATTATGTTTTTGCTACAGATTTTTCTTCCACTCAATCATTGTAACGTACATTGGTTAGTGGTCAATGTGGATCCTAAAAATAGGCGAATACAAGTTCTTGACTCAGCGCGTAAGAATACAAAGAATTTCAAGAAATCACACCCAGAACTGGAGCACATGGTTAGTCCGTAAGACCATTGTTACAAACAATTGTGCCAAGGAAAATAATCTTATCTTCTCATACTTACAGCTCAAAGGAATGGAAGCACATCTGGATGTAACATCTCGGCACGAATGCGAGAAAAGTAGTAGCTGGCCTGATTATGCCGTGAATACTTGGCCGGTTATCGTTGAAAAGAATGTGCCACAACAAAAGGACGGGTACAGTGCAATTATATTTATTTCCACATATTTTGAATTGTACTACAAATATGCATTATGATCTACATGCATTTGCAGAATGTCATGCGGCCTCTATGCACTGAAGAACATGGCGAACTGGATAGGTCACAAGCTATCAGAAGGTTTTACACAGGTACGACTACCCAAATATTTAAACCAAATGATTTTTCAAGGGCTACAACTATTAAACTAACTCCACCGTATTATGCAGTCTGACATCGACAAATTCAGGAAAGAAATCCCAGCTCTATTAATAGATTCTCCAATGAATGAAGCTCCACGAGAAGCACAAAATGAAGATTAGAAGAGACGGGCATCCTGATGTTGGTCTACATATGCTGCTGCCTTGTGGGTGTTCGAAAATTGTTTGCTTGTTCTTTTAGTTGGTTGTTCTGCCAACGTTTACTTCGAAACATTTTTCTCTACGGCTGGTAGTGGTAGTAGGTTTTTGCCCCGTAGTGTGTTCTCAAGTCTGAGATCACACAGCGGGTTTCCTATTAGTGCTCAGTGGCCGTTGAGCAAATATATTTACTTATAAGACATATCATGTTTTTCACTGCTTGTGATATCTAGTACTGAGCATTCATATATTTGAGAAATCCATTTGATTTTACAATGGCGTTGTCAGTCACTGACCATGAAATTTGCCCATATGAGCATTGATGCGTTGTTTGGCTTATGTGTTGGGGGCTCTATTTGGGACTAAACCGCCACATACATGCTCACTCCTACTTGCTGGATCCCAAAGACCAAGCAAAACGAGATGGAAAAGGTACAGCACACACAGCTACATACTTGTTTCCGATTGTACAAACATGTGATGCCAACAGATGCTGCAGCTATGATGCTCAAGAAGAACCACATATTACCAAATAGTAAATCATGACAATCAAGTTATAGGTGAGTACCACAAATGTGACAAAATCATGCTGGGTACCTTTAAGTAGCAGGACATGTATAACTGTTCGTGCCCAAGTCTCGCCAAACCCAAACCTCTGGACACATTCGTGAACTATTCGAGGCGCTAAGCACTACAGCATAGTTGCTCTCAATTTCCAGAGGCATAATCGCCAGATTACAGCGGAAACAGATTAGCACAACAAGAAGAGAAGCGATGCAGGCATTGATGATACGCCTGGCCACAAAAATTAGCACAATTGGATAGCCTCCGCGCCGGACAACATGGACGATCTAATCTTGGGCTTCAGAGCTTGGCAGTTTAGCATCGTTCGACACAAAGTCCTCACGTTGTTGCGCCGCCTACTCGCTGCCACCAAACGTCGGACGGGTATTGGACAAATTTCGTCGTACGTGTAGCATGACTCTTTGAAGATAGTACTAGCAGCAGCAGTGTTGCTCACTGACAGAAAATTCAGACTTTAGGTATAGACATCGACAGAACCTGATGCTTCTCCACCGGATGAGGAGCCCGTCTCTGGTTCACGAACTGGAGGCCCCTCAGCGCCTCGCGGCTGTGCTCCAGTCCAGCCGGGGCCGCTGCTGCTGGCGGCGACTTCGTCATGGACGCGATGCGCCTCAGCTTGATATTGAGCCTCGACGACAGGCCGCCGGGGCCGGAGTAGGTGGCAGGAGCGCTGCCTCCGACATCTCGCCGCCGCCGCCGTCCTTGACGACGTGGATGGCCCCTCGTCGGCGTCGCCCCACGACCTCCACGAACTCCTTCTCCTCCTTGATCCGCATGGTCCGCCGGCTCGCGCTCTTGTCCTGTGGGAGGGGGCGGTGGCGGCGTCGGAGGGTCATGGAGTATGCGTACGGGGGCTGGGGGTGGCCGGCGATGGAGGAGTGGAGAAGGGGATCGGCGCTGGGATTTCTCTTTTCCACGGGAAGATAGGTTTCGGTAGGTGGAAACGAACGGTGGAAATCTGATCTACCGAAATTGCCCTCTGACAATACCGATGCTTTCATTAACAAGCGGTACACGCCTATACTGCTCGCGAAAAAATAGTCGAACCACACCAGTATGGATTCATACGGGCTCTTCGATCCACAGATCGATTTCCGATCGGAGCGTCCATATTTCTCTCTGGGTACCGTAAAAGAGCTCAGTATCGATACCAGCTTCAGCCAAGTGCTAGGCAGACCTATCTGTTGAGCGTTTTTCTCCCATTTTGTTATGCTTCTGCAAATTTCTGGCATTTTCCTAACATTCTTCAGCTATTTTCTAACCACTCCGGGAACAAAGAACACTGTTGCTTTTGAAAATTGCTTCTTCATCCTCGTTGTGTTACATATTTTTTTTCGACATTGGTGTTGTTACATAATTGATGATTACACCAATGTCAATTATATAAAAGTTACATATAATACTTTGGACAGGTATTATTTTTGTGGACTACATTATCTATAATGTATCATATACCCAACGCGTGAGGTACTCCCGATACTCTAGATTCCACGGCGGAGAAAGAGGCATGCTGTGCTTTTGCTTCTTCATCGTCCTTTTCCTTTTCTGAAAGAACAGTGTTCTTTGCTTTCGGGAAGGGCCGTTGATGAACTGCCATTACTATTCTGCATTTTTATGTCATGGTGCATGGTTGGAGCTGCATACATTACTATTCTTCAGATTCAATGCCCAAGTTGTATATGCACTGTACCAACATTTCCATGATAAAAATGGTACGTATAGAGCCTGCTTAAAAACTGGTTTGGCCATGTAGTTTGTACGTAGATCCATCATCCATCAGTACTAGCAACCGGCAAATGTGGCGCTGATGAACATTATGATTTTTTTCCCCTATTTTCATTTTTCAATAATGATGTACTTCGTTTGCAGCTACCACACGCATTCAGTTGTCATTGCAGAAGGTGAAGAAAAGAGATTAAAGACTACAGACTACAGAGTTGTATCCTCTGATGTTTAACATATTTCCTACCAAGCCCCATTTATTCACCGTACTATTGTGCTGTCTTGAACCCGAGATCAAAACGACCACGCCATAGCAAACAGTAGTGAGCCTCCTAGACAAATTATAGTATTTCAGAAACATGATCGAGAAGCCCGCGATGTCACCGGCTGATCTGCAACCCGTTCTCGCTCCAAGCAGAGAACCCTCCGGCGATGTCGGTCACGGCAGTGAATCCCTGAAAAAGGTTGCACGAACAGGACAAACCGTCACCTATGGATGACATATCATGCCTGTGAAACAGCATCGATGACGAGATAGATGTCCATTAACGTGCTTACAGCGGAGCAGAGTTCGGCTGCTGCCATGAGAGACCTCCTGCCGCTCTGGCATCCCTGTAAAATTCATTTTACAAGTCAAGTATTCTGAAATCTGAATACGAGAAGGATACGAACGGATCAAATGGGAGAAACGAAACGAGGGGTGATCAGAATCAGTGGCAGACGTACGATGATGATCTCGGCGTCCCTCCCGAAGACCACTGACACTTGCTCGACAAAGTGCGAGTTCTTGGACATCCCTGCAGACGAAAAAAAAAGAGTTAAGCCAGCGATTTTTTTTTGCATTTCCGAAATGGGTTTGATAACATTAGACACAATTATTCATGTGCACGTTTGTTCGTCTTTAAAATGTTTGTGATCATCATGGTCACAAAGTAAGTACATTGTATATGCTATATCCGGTGACGGCCATCCGCGGTGCCGAGAAGCCACTTCGTTCTGGTTTAGATGTTGCAAGTTGATGGACAAAAGGCACTCATAAGTCAAGCAAATGAAGACTAGCTTTTGTGTTCAGGTTCAAAAGGAGGCAAGTTGAGACTTAAGATGCACCCATGTAGCGCTGGACAAGATGATTAACCTGATTTGTCACTTTGTCAGTGCAGATCAGATTCTGAAACCACTGAACCAACTATAAGCTTAGAATTGGACCAGACAATTAACTAATATGGCTTTTAATTCACTATAATAACACGTCACATATGTATATTTTCACCGTGATCACAAGAGCTTCACTGAAAAGGTTGGTTTATTTACCTGAGCCGGTGCTGTGCATGTAGGGTATGTTCACAGCTCCTGCCGGATGCCTGCCGCCGAACTCGCCCTCGGTTCTGCGAGGAGCCGAGGACAGGAGCGGCCGAATCAGCCATTTAGATTGGTGCAAACAAAATGGCTCAGATTACGGGTCGTTCAATGGGGAGAACTGGATGTGAACTGAATTTTTCTGTCAGTCGACACTTGACAGTACAGAGAGTGCAGGGGGAGAGCATGGAGCTGGTGATTGTGTGGTCTGTGCGCTGATTATCCATGTACTACAGTATAATACCTGACGTCGAGGTAGCGGTGGCCGGCCATCTGTAGCTCATAGGCGACGCGAACGGGCACCGACGGCGGCACCGCCACCTCCTCGCGCAACGCCGCCGCGCCAGTGCCGTATGATCTGGAAAAGAAAAGAAGAAGACGAGTGTGAATTACTGAATGCCGCGCCGGTGCCGTATCTGGCCGATCGATAACTCACTCACTCGTGTTGTACTCACCTGACGGAGCCGAGCGTCCTCTTCCTGGCCGCCGCCGCCGCTGCCACGACGACATGAGAGCTTCTAGCGGCGCTGTGCCGCAGCCTGCGTGCGATTCAGACAGAGCAGTGTTGAGGACGGAGATGACAGAGGCGCAGCAGATCGGAATGTAGAGGATTTGGTTCGTTGAGGTTGCTTACCTGCAGGAGATGGCGTGGGCTGGGGGCTGGGTGAGGAGGAGGAGCGCGGGGAGGGAGACGCGGCCGAAGAAGCACGTCGACGCCATCGCTAGCTCGCTCTTTGATGACGAATTCGAACCTCCGGTCGATGTCGTTTTATTGTTCTTTGGGACTTCCTCCGGACGCTAGCTGCAGTGCACTAGGAAAGGCTACAGCTAGAGCTACTAGCTCTTGGAATGTCAAATGTGGCTAGCGTCTGCCTTGTTCACCGTCCTATTTATCGGAGAAGGAATGCAATTTTCAAACCAGAAATTTCCAAAGTGAATTGAAAAGTCTCTCGTGCGTGTGAGAGTCCTCCTGTGGGTATGATCTCCACGACATGCACACGATGCTGCGTCGCAAACTTGCAATCAGCGTTTTCTAAACCATTTCCGTTTCTTGTTTCTGTTACAGCCTCGTTAATTTTGTTGCAGCTCACTTTTTTTTCTGCTATACTTTCCAACACTGACCTTGCACTTGCACATGGTTCTTGTGCATTAACCTTGCACTTGCGCATGGCGTAATTAACCACGTTTGATGTGTCTAGCAAGATGTTTAATTGCTTTGTTCATGACGATTGGTTGGCAACCGGGAAGCTGCACCTGTCCTCGGCGAAGCAAGCGTTGTAGAGGATCCCAGTGTCTGTGACTGTGACTGGGTTCAGATGGGGAGACATATCCGTTCGAATTTGGCTTGGTTGGTTCCGGATAAGGTGGGATCATCTCGCCGCGTCTGAGGGCATGTACAATGCTGCCATCCACGTCATCTGTTATTACCATCCCTAGCGATTAATGAGAATTAATTATGTTTTAATAGAAAATTAAATTTCTAAGGGAAGACTAATGATACAATGGTGAAATTAGCTTTCCCTTATTTTGTAAGAGATCATCCCTTAGCTAAGGGGAGGCAGCCTTCATTTTCGTCATTCTCTTCTCCACCTAGATAATTGTTAAGAGAAGGCTGACGTCACCCCATTGTACATGCCCTGATCTCATCTCGGCGTAGGGGACCCTCGTGCATGCTACGGTCAGGGCATCTCAACTCGCGACGTTCGGATGACGCCCCAGTGGTCCCTACCGGTCCGCCATGAGCGGCGTCCCTTCCCACTCGCGTCGCAATAGCCCGACGTAAATGAACGGTGACCGTCTGATTTTGACCGGGGCAGTTGGGAAAACTCAGCCCAACGGGCTGACGCGAAATTATCGTGCTGTCCGCCGCGAGGCAAACGCGGTCTAAATTTGAACGAGGTTTGCGTCGCCGCGGACTGCCGCGCTGTCCACATCCCCTTCCATCGGCCTCGGCCCCACAACTCACACACAATAATAAATTAGATAATTTCATTAATAACTAATATGATTATCCCACCTATTACATCTAAAATTGCGCCGACGGTCGTATACTCGCTGTCGCGCCCTATCATTACGGGGCTACTCGCAGTCGCTCCCCTACTGGCCGCCGGAGCAGCCGGCGTCGGATGGATCGGCGCCGCCATCGCCCCAGATTGCGCGCTGGCGCTTGTCGACGAGGCGGCGACGCTGCTGTGGCGTCAAGGTCAGGAACTCCTCTTCCGCCGGACGCATCGCACTCATCCTGTGGTCCTCCTCCATCCTCTGCCGCGCCTGGCCCTCCTCCATGTAGTTTGTCCAGTGCGCCTGCCGAACCGCCTCCGGCTGCGCCTGCATCGCCCGCGCACGAGCAGGCTCCGCCGCGACCTCCGCAAGCGCATCCGCCTCCGTCCTTGCTGCGGCAGCTTCGCGGTACCGCCGCCTCCTCCGGTCGGTAAACCGAGCGCACCTACGAGCGATGGGCGTCCATCCGGACGCGCTGCCACATGCAACGGACCTCCTGTTGGGCGGGGCACTGCTCGGCCAGGAGATGCCGCCCAGCTCGATCACGGCGAGCCGTAGCCAGGAGCGCCCTCTGCTCCTTGCCGGGTGATGCATGACGATGCTTTATTCTTCTTTTAATGGCGTCAGAAAACTTCTGCTGAATGCGTAGTTGATTTTTTTCGATAAAGGAATGCGTAGTTGATGTGTACCTGAAATATAAGAGATAAAGAAAGTCAACACACTTGTTGGGACTCGAAGAGAAGAGTGGTGTAGTAAGAGAAGATTTCCCTACGAGTTGACTCAAGTGTTTAAATATCGAACTCTTGGGAACTGTGTGTAGATTGATTTTATTTTCTTATCCTTCTCAAACAACCAATAAAGTGAATGTAGTTTCCTTTGTTTCGCCAACTCACCAAGTGGTTGTGAAGCACAATGTGTGAAATAAAATATGAAATAAAAATGCAATGTAAGAAATAAATATGCAATGATAATGAAAACAATAAAAAAATGATGTTCTTGTGTTTTGGTTTGTGAATGCAATTAATAATAGTGTTTTTGTGTTTTCTGATTTTTAAATAGCTAAAAATGAAAAGTGCTTAAAAGTTGTTGGAAAGTGTTTTTTTATGATTAAAAATGAACCGGGTTCATGGTTTCACTTATTCAATCTCTCTATAGGTTGTGGTGGACTATGGGACACTATCGTTGACATATTTTATTGCAACATGTTTATGTAGAGAAGATATTCATATGGGCATCACGTCCTAACATAGAGATGTTTTGGTTATTCATCTCTCTCATACTCCACACGGAAGGGAATTGACGAGGGGTGGCCTCATCAATACCCATGGTCGATAGCCTAGGTTTAGAGTTATGAGGTAGAGAACGCGTAGTGCTGGTAGACTCGACGGCTGACAAGCTGGATTTACCCAGGTTCAGGGCCCTCGACTGAGGTAACACCCCTACTTCCTGCTTGTCTGTTATTGCTCTGTGAATATGCGGTGATTACAAGGGTCTAGCGAGAGTTCGTCTCGCTAGGGTTTGGAGGTTCTGATATGGCGTATCCCTTGATCGGTCGCCCTCCCAGCCCTTATATGGGGGGCTAGGTCTCGGGTACGTAACCGTCTAGGATTACAAGTATGGAAACTACAACCGACTATGACTAACTTGGAAAGCAACCTTTGTCTTGGGCCTTCCTTGATGGGCTTCGCCAGTCTATTGACAATTGGGCTGTAGTCATCACGTGCACCAGGTACCCACACGACAGGGTACCCGTTTGGTATATCTTCGTCATTAGCCCCCGAGTGCTTGGCTGACTCGGAGAATCAGGCATGGACTCACTCGACAGTGCACGTCACATGTTTGTGTTTGGTATCGTATGTTTCATATTGTCTTTCGACTATGACTTTATGCTTTTGACAAAGGATTATTGACTTAGTAGGCCTGGATTTACTCGATAAGTCGAGACCAGTTAACTGCACATTTGGGCAAAACCTTACTAGTCTTCAATCAAGTTCGAGTCCCCGGGCTCGAACCTGGAACATACTGGACAGATTCGACTCAGGCCGTTGAGGTCTTACTGACTCGTTGTGCAGTCTTAACTTTGCTACCCAGCGCGTCCGCCAGGATTTTCATCGCATCTGCTGACGCGGAAAAAGAATTAAGGACTTAGCACTGCCGGAGTGGTCCTCAGCCCAGCTCGACTGATCGGCGGGTCTTACCTTTGCATTTTATGCATGCAGCATCCGAAGTGTCATCGACTGACGCAACTCGGGAATTTCTTTGATTTTATGCCTTTTTGCTTTTGACTAAGGCGAGTCTCCTTAACCAACTGCCTTTTTGCTTTTTGAATCTATCGGGTGCGCGGCAGCGCTCCCGATGGGAGTAGCCCCCGAGATTGTGCTTTATTACTCGTAATGAAGGATAATCTCAAATTAATGAACGTAAAAGAAAAAATGTCAGTCGAAGACATTTTCACCCACTCCCGATGGGAGTGTGCCTGACAATATTCGAAATGCCTGCCTTTAGCTTAGTCGATAGACCTTTTGAAGGGTTGCGTGATCTTGTTGTATGTCAGTCGAAGAAATTTTTACCCGCTCCCGATGGGAGTATGCTTGACTATACTTGCTGCGTTTGCTGTATGATTAGTCGAGAGACTTTTGCAGGATTGCATGTCATTGGTTCAGTCGATTAGCTGATCGACTATCACTTTTGTATTCCACTACTCTGCCAGCTGGGTGATGTCATGCATGACCACCGTGGCGTGCGCGCGGACCTTTGACAGGACATGTCATTGTGGGTCCGCTTGTTTGACCGTGGTGGACGCCGGTTCAGTTCTGATTTGACTAGACGTGGCGAGATTTCCGCGGGCGTGATCATGATTTCCTCGTTTTTCGTGCGTGGTGGGCGTCGTGGCCTGCGACGGTTACTCTCCGAGAACGCCACGTGGCTTGGCGATTATGCACGAACGGCCGAGATCATTTCTTCCGCCGTGGTAAATATAGATCTCACCGCCGTAGGTTATCTTACCCTGCCATTTGCCTCCTCTGCCTCCTGTTCCTCTTCTTCCTCGCGCGCGTGCTTCCTTTGCCCTTGCTCTTGCTCCCACTGTTCGCCATGGCCCCGAAGAAGAACACGAGCGCCGCCGTCCCCTCTTCCTCCGCCAACGTCAGCAAGAAGAGGAAGGGTGCCGCGGCCTCCACGGGGAATCCCGCCGCCGCCTTGAAGAAGGTCTCCGGTGACTGGGTGAAGTCCGCAGTCACCGAGAAGAAGATGGCGGCGTTCCGCCATACGGGCCTGCTCCCGCCGGCCGACAAGCTTGCTGCCCGCGCGCCCTCCAATAAGGAGGTACTCCCTGAGCCCCGCGCCGGCGAGCGTGTTTGCTTTGCTGAGTTTCTGCCTCGCGGCTTTGCCCTCCCGCTGCACGATTTTGTGCGCGGGCTTCTGTATGCATATGGGGTGCAGATCCATGATCTCACCCCCAATAGCATTTTGCACATTGCCTGCTTTATGGTTTTGTGCGAGTGTTTCTTGGGGGTATCCCCTAGCTGGGCGCTCTGGAAGTCCATCTTCTGAGTGCGCCATATGGTCCGCGACGGGCGTGTGTGCCCGCTTGGCGGGGTTGGCATCCAAGTCCGCAGCGACTGCCACTACTTCAACCTCAAGGCAGTCGACTCTGCCCAAGGATGGAGGAACAAGTGGTTCTACGTCCCCGTCGACCAGGACGTGCGTCCGGCATTCTCGATTGGAACGACCCCGCTGAAGACGAAAGCATGGGAGCACCCTCTCTCGACTGCGGAGATGGAAGAGGCTGCTCCGCTTATGGACAAAATTAGCAAGCTGCTGAGCACCGTTACCGGTGTCCAGTTGATGAGCAACTTCATCAAGCGTCGAGTGTGGCCTCTGCAGCAGCGCTCCCACCCGATGTGGCGATATGAAGGCCCGCTCGATGCCACCAGGATGAGCAATGTGGAGCTGTCGCCCAATGAACTGGACGCGCATGTGAAGTACATCACCAGCATCAAGGCTGACGAAGTCATCGACTTCAACTCCTCAGTCGCTCCTTTTGGTTTGGAGAACGCCCTCCCTGAGGTAAATATTCTGGACTCTATTGTTTTTGCCGTCCTTTGTCTCTGGTGTAAATACCTTTTGAGTGTCATTTTTTGTTTGCGATCAGGGCCATTCGACTGCTGCATCTCTTCCTCCCCTCCCCGAGTCTGGTCCTGCCGAGGAGGCAGTTGTGCTAGATGAGGGGAAGAAAACCGTCACCACCCCGCCTTCGGCTAACACCTCTGCCACAGAGGAAACAGAAGCCGAGGAGGTGAATCAAGTCCGTAAGGGTAGCAACCTTGCGACTGGGCCTGCCACTAAGCGCCGTCGTGTGCCTCGCCAGGAGGTTTCGAGTTCTCACTCGGGGAGTGCAGAGCGAAGGGATCTGGAGGATTCCGGCAACTCCTCGCCTGCGAAGGATGCCTCCCCTCTGGCTCGGCGCTCGCCGCCGCACTCGTCTGGGCGTATGAGTTTCAGAGGCCCATGCCTTGATGCTGAGCCGGAGTCAGATGAGTTTGAACACAGGTGTGTATTTATGAGGCACTTTTGCCGTTTTTGCTTTTCGCCTGTTTTGTTACTTTGCCTTATGCCTGTTGATACCGTTTCAGCAGCGCTAGTGACGATCGGGTGCAGTCTCCTCCCATTGTGGAGGAGGCGACTGTGGCCTCCCCCCGTGCTGACTTAGATGTCGCTAAAACCACTTTGGTGGTTGAAACGACTACCATGGGTATGACGCCACCTGCTGCTGCTTCGACTGCGAACCCTTCCACTTCTGCAACTCCCTCATGGACTGACCATGTAAGTATTTTCGCGTTTTATGTCTTGTTCTGAATCAATCGCCTTGCTAATATCTATTGCATATCTTTTGCAGCCTGCCGTCCGTGGCCTTGTCGCGGCTGGCAAGGCTTTTGTGCAATCGGAGGAGGAACGGGTCATTCTTCGCTCCCACCTCGACGAATTGAGCCGTAAGCTTTTCTGATTTACCTCTTGAGATGCTTCGCTTTTTTGCTTTTGATGTTCTGCAGCTGAGTTGGGAATTAACCGTCCCAGGTGAGAAGGGCATCGTCGAGAAGCGAGCGACTGAGCTGGAGCAGCGACTGAAGGATCTGGAAAGACAATTCGTCGACCAGCAGTCGCGTGCGAAGAAGGATCTTGACGATGCTCTGAGCTCGGCTGCCTCTCGCGAGCAGGAGTACGCGACTCAAGTGTCAGATCTTGCGCGTGTGATAGAAGGTTAGTAGGCTTTGTTTTTGCTTTGCTCTTTTCTTTGCTGGTCCTTGTGCTGACTTTCCAGTTGTTCTCCTTTTTTGAAATTGTGAAGGATCTGCTGCCTCATCTGCCTCCGATGGTATGGTGAGGGACGACCTGTCACTTGACCGCGCCCTTGAGAAGCTTAGCGTCGCCATCCAACACGCCAAGAGTTCCCTGGATACGTCCACTCGAACCCTTGGCGCCGTCTTCAAGGAAGTGCTTCCGTCGAGTGAAGTTCCTGCCACCGCACGAGGTTTTGCAGACGTGCTGGGTCCCGGCTCATCGACTTTGGCTGCGTTTGCACGCGACTTGACGGTACGCGGCTCGGAGTCTACCCTCAAGCTCCTCCTTGGTAGCGGCGTTATCGCCGAGTATGAGGCTGTCCTGTCTGAATTCCCGAAAAGGTCAGATGGGCAGCCTTTGTCGTTGAAGGGTGTGACCGAAGCCGCCACACGACTATCGCGTATCTGTATCGACACCATGGAGCGCAGATCTGCTGCTGTTGCTGCTATGTCCAAGTCGCGTAGGGCTAGGTCCGAGTCGGTGTCCCGTGTTTAGACTTTTTATTTTGAGTTTATGTAATGAAGACTCGGCACCCAACATGGGCGCTTTTGCTACTTGCTTTGTTTATGATATGAACCCCATGATGCGCCTCACTTTATGTATTTGTCTTCTGTTGTCTTGCCTTGATTTGTGCCTTCATCTGAAATATATGATTATGCGTTTGTCAGCCAGACGATACCAATCCGACTGAGGCTTCTCAGCCGTGCGAGGATACTCGAGCAACTGCCGAAGCAAAAAATAACGCCAAGGTTTTGGCTTACGCGAAGAAGCGAGTGGTCAATTTAGAGCAGGAGCTAAAAGCCACTCAAACGGAGTTGAAAATTCTTAAGGCGAAACCAGCTCTTGCCACCCAGCGTGAAGAATATGTGCTTGGTGAAGTCGAGCATTCGAACAGGCAGCTCGAAGGTATGTATCAGGCGATCGCCTTTGTGATCTTCTTATGTCTTCTTTATCTTCTGTTGATAGTTGCTCGTCTGCAGTTTTCGTCCAAAACTTCAAAGAAGAGGGGGAACGGGTCAACGAGCGTTTGGACAACGCGACTGATAACCCAGTCTCCGGCCATCAGCATTTTTGGGCAGACAGGCATCGCGCCCGCGAACTCGCTACCCTGAAGGATCGAGTGTTCCGTGGCGCGATCCTACTCGAGCGTTGCCGGGCGGCATTTATGCGTGTCAACCACTTCTTGTTTCCCGAGGGGCCGCAGCCGCAAGGAATTCATGCGCTGGTTGATCTGTTCCAATCTGCAACTCCCATCCGGGAGGCCTTGACTCGAAGAGTTGTTCTTGGAGCCAATGCCGTCATGGGATATATTCGTAGCCAACATCCTACTATTCGTTTTTCTTCACCTGCAGCTGGCTCGCGTCTGGAGCAGAAGTTTTTGGACAGGACTGCGGCTTCAGCGAAAGTGTTTGTGGATTGTTTGCACGACCAGCTTATTGACTCCAGCTTGCCTGTAAAGGATGAACCTGTGTAACTTGTGTAATTATCCAGCCCCCGAGTCCCTCGAGTGGGGTGTGAATAGTAAGATGCTTATGTAAGTATGTATGTATCCAGCCCCCGAGCCTTCGGGTGCAGCTGGGTGTTCATGACAAGTACCCAGCCCCCGAGTCTTCGAGTGTGGCTGAGTTTTGCTGTTTATGACAAGGACCCAGCCCCCGAGTCTTCGAGTGTGGCTGAGTTTTGCTGTTTATGACAAGGACCCAGCCCCCGAGTCTTCGAGTGTTTCGGGTTGGGAGTGATTGGACTTATGATAGTAAATTATGCGAAACGAACATGTTTCTTTATTCCAGATATTGGCCAGCAAGCCGCCTCATTAAAAACCTTCCAGTCCCCTTAGGTACCCTGGTAAGGAAAAGAGCGCGTCTGAAACCCGCTGGCCTTTTCGACATTTATGCTCTGTTACATTGATCGACTATGACACCTAGGCATAGAAGCGACGCAGGTGCGCCACGTTCCATGGGTTATTTGATAATTCTCCCGTCTGGGCGTGCTTAAGTCGATAGGCACCACCATCGATGACCTCCGTGATAACGAAAGGCCCTTCCCATGGTGATGCGAGCTTGTGCACCTTCTTCTGCTTCATCCGGAGTACCAAGTCGCGTACCATAAATGTTCTGGGGCGGAGTCGTCGACTGTGGTAGTTACGGAGATCCTGCTGATAAACAGCTGTGCGAGCGAGGGCCGTGTTGCGTGATTCCTCGAGTAGATCCACCGAGTTCTCGAGTGACTCGTTCGCGTCGTCTTCGTCGTACACCTCGACTCTTGGTGCGCTGAATTTCACTTCTGGTGGTAGTACTGCCTCTGCGCCGTAGACCATAAAAAACGGAGTAAACTGGGTCGAGGCGTTTGGGGTTGTGCGCAGACTCCATAGTACTGCCGGGAGCTCGTCGACCCAAGCACCCGCGGCCCTTTTGAGTGGTATCAGTAGTCTTTTCTTAATGCCCGTGCAGACGAGACCATTGGCTTTTTCAACCTGTCCAATGGACTGCGGGTGCGCCACCGATGTGTAATTGAGCGCAATGTTCCACTCTTTGCAAAAGGAACGAAACTCCTCGGCTGTGAAGTTTGTGCCGTTGTCCGTGATGATGCAGTTTGGGACGCCAAAGCGATAGACGATAGATTTTATGAAATTGACTGCTGTAGCGGCAGTCGAGCTTGTGATTGGGACTGCTTCTATCCACTTCGTGAATTTGTCCACTGCCACCAGCAGGTGAGTATGTCCTCCAGGTGATGACTTTTTGAGTGGTCCAACCATGTCAAGCCCCCATTGGGCGAAGGGCCAAGCCAATGGTATGGTTTTGAGTGCTGATGCGGGTGCGTGAGGCTTGGTGGCGAATTTCTGGCACCCGATGCACCTTTTGACAATGTCTTCTGCGTCCTTAAGTGCTGTAGGCCAGTAAAACCCTGCTCGGAAGGCTTTGGCTACGAGTGATCGACTGCCGGCGTGATGCCCACAGGTTCCTGCATGAATATCGCGAAGTATGGTTTTTCCATCCTCGATTTCCACACACCTTTGGAACATACCTGAGATGCTTCGTTTGTAGAGTTCACCGTTGATGATGGTGTATGCTTTGGAGCGTCGAGTGACTCGTCGAGCCTCTGCTGCATCGTCTGGTAGTTCGTCGCGGAGCATGTATGCTAGGAAGGGTTGAGTCCATGCTGGTATTACCTGATCGCCCTGGCATAGTAGTACTTCGACTGGCGGATCCTCTGAGCTGGGCGCTTTGCCTTTGGATGTGGCAGTCGAGGTCGATGGGGGCCGCTGTTTTTTAATGGACCTGTGCTGGATTCGCTCCAGGAAGACGCCTGGTGGGACTTGTGCTTTAGTCGAGCCAATGTTGGCTAGTATGTCCGCTTCCTCATTGCTTTCTCGCCCAACATGTCGTAGCTCGCATCCATCGAAGTCACCTTCTAATGTGTTGTAGAGGTCACGATATGCGATCATATTGTCGGCTATGGCATCGCAAGCTTTCATTGTCTGCTGCACGACTAAGTTTGAGTCACCGTATATCATAAGTCGAGTGCACCCCAGTGCCTTAGCCATTCGCATGCCATGGATCAGGCCTTCGTATTCTGCCTCGTTGTTGGATGGTCGCTCGAAGTCCATCTGCAACACGTACTTGAGTTTATCGCCTTTAGGTGATATGAGTATGACGCCTGCACCCGCGCCTTCGTTCTTCTTAGACCCATCGAAGTACATTGTCCATGAGTTGGACACATCAGGGATTCCTGGCAGTTGAGATTCTATCCACTCCGTTGTGAAGTCGGGTAGGACGTGTGCTTTGATGGCCTTCGGGTGGTCGTATGTGATCCCGAGTGGCCCGAGCTCGATGAGCCATTTTGCTACTCGCCCCGTCGCGTCGGGATTGGTGAGTATATCTCCGATTGCCGATTTGCTGACCACCGTTATCGGGTGCTCCGTGAAGTAGTGGCGTAGCTTCCTGGATGTTATGAAGACAGCGTATGCCAGCTTTTGAAAGTGCGGGTATCTTTGCTTTGACAAGGACAGGACTTCGCTGACGTAGTAGACTGGCCTCTGGATGCTCCGAGTTTTTCCTTCCTCCATGCGTTCGACTACCAAGGCCGTACTTACTACTCTATTTGTGGCTGCAACGTACAGGTACAACGGTTCCCTCTCCTTGGGTGCCGCCAGGATGGGAGGATTTGTGAGTATTCGTTTGAGATCTATGAAGGCTGCTTCAGCTTCATCTGTCCACTCGAACTTGTCCGCCTTCTTCATCAGTCGATAAAGTGGCAACGCCTTTTCACCCAATTTACTGATGAAGCGACTGAGCGCTGCTATTCGACCTGTCAACTGCTGCACCTCGTAGAGCTTCTTAGGTCTTTGCATGGTTAATATGGCCTGTATCTTTTCTGGGTTCGCTTCTATTCCCCGGGCAGACACCAAGTACCCCAAGAGCTCTCCGGCTGGAACACCAAAAGTACACTTGTCTGGGTTAAGTTTGATGTTGTACCTGTTGAGATTGTCGAATGTTTCTCGCAAGTCTGCGAGTAGTGTGCTTTCTTCTTTTGACTTGATGACGATGTCATCCACATAAACCTCGACGTTGTGTCCAATTTGTGTCTTCAAACAATTCTGCATCATACGCTGGTAGGTGGCACCTGCGTTCTTGAGCCCGAAGGGCATTGTGGTGTAGCAATATACTCCGAGTGGAGTTGTGAAGGCTGTCTTCTCCTCGTCCTCGACTTTCATCCGTATCTGGTGATACCCCGAGTACGCATCCAGGAAGGATAAACGTTCGCATCCCGCAGTGGAGTCGACGATTTGGTCGATACGTGGTAGTGGAAAATGATCTTTCGGGCAACACTTGTTGAGCCCGGTGAAGTCGACACACATCCTAGTTGCTCCTGTCTTCTTCTTTTCGACTAGCACAGGGTTGGCTACCCACTCTGATTTTTTGATTTCTCGAATGAAGTTTGCTTTGAGTAACTTTTCTACATGCTTCTCTATAGCCTCTCTTTTGGGACCGGAGACACGACGTATTGCTTGCTTGACTGGCCTAGTTCCTGGATTAAGTTGGAGGGAGTGCTCGGCGAATCCCCTGGGAATACCTGGCATGTCGGCTGCACACCATGCAAATATATCCCAGTTCTCACGGAGGAATTCGACGAGCGCGTTTTCCTATGCAGGAGACAGGCTTGTGGACACCTTGACTGTCTTGGCTGGATCAGTCGGGTGGACCTGGTGCTTCTTTACGCCATCTGTGACGCTGAATACCTTGTCGACTGCCTGTTTCTTTTGTTCGGGCATTTATGTTGGGTCGTTGGTGAGCGAGAGCTCTTCGAAGGTTTGCTCCATACCGAACGTCTCGGAAATTTTGCTGAAGTCGCGGTCGCAGGCATCTGACCTTTGAAAGTTTCCGTTGACTGTGATGACTCCTTTCGGACCTGGCATCTTCAACTTGAGGTATGCGTAGTGTGGCACCGCCATGAACCGAGCAAATGCGGGGCGCCCTAATATGGCATGGTATTGTGACTTCCAGTCGACGACTTCGAATTCAATCGACTCGGTTCTGAAGTGGTTTGCGTCGCCGAATGTGACGTCGAGTTGTATCGTGCCTTCTGGGAGAACAGGTTTACCTGGGACAATACCATGAAAAGTGTTTGTGGACTGGGGTAAATTTTCGACTGACCTATTCATCCGGCGAAGTGTATCAGCGAAGATGATGTTGATGCCGCTGCCTCCATCCATGAAGACCTTGGTCATGGTGTATCCACCAATCTGAGCGTCGAGTACCAGGGCAGCGTGGCCTGGTCGGTAGACAGATGGTGGGTGATCTTCTCGATTGAAGGTTATTGCGGTTTCAGATCCCCGCAAGAAGTCTGGTATGGCTGGAGGCGCCATACCCGCCATGTTAACGTGTCGAGTGTGGATCTTTTGCTGCCTGTTGGAGGGACGTCCTTTTTGAATCATGAACATCTGTCCCTGGGGCTTTGGGTATTGCTCCTCCGTTGCTTGAGGTATGTGATGTATGGCTCCCGCGACTTGGCTTCCTGGGTTGTATGGTGGTGGGGGTGGTAATGCCGCGACTGGCTGTGTTGGTGGTGGTGCGATGTAGGTTGGTGGAACAGTCGAGGGTGCAGCCCTTCTGATTCTCGTCATGTAATCCGCCGCTATTTGTTCGAACTCTCGGCAATTCCCCATGGTGTGGTTGGAGATTAGCCTTCCATCATCTCCCTTGAATAGGTGCAGCCTGCAGTAATCATCCATCTTCTCTTCAAATGTTTTCTCTGGTTTTGCATCTGTGCGTTTACGCCACTCTTGCCTTCGGTATCCACCGCTACGCTGATCGCGGTCTCGACTGCCTCGTCGGTCGTCCGTTCGACTGTCTCGGCGATCATCTTCTCGACTGTCGCGACGACTATCGTTTCGACTGTCGCGGCGATCTTCTGGTCGTCTGTCGTTCTGGACGTGATTGTCCTGTGAGAAACCAGCTGCTACGAATTTTACCTTGTCGTTGTCGCTGTAACCGCTTTTGCGTCTTCATCTTCTGTCATCCCTGTCGTGGCGGTCTCGACTATTACGTCGATCCTCACGGTCATGTGGGGAAAGTGGGCGCTTGGACCTTATGGAATCTTCGCCGTCTGCCCACTCGGTCGCTATTTTCATGAGCTCTGCCATGGATTTTGGCTTTTGGCGACCGAGTGCTTCTCTGAAGTCTTCTCTGGAGACCCCCATGGTGAAGGCATCCATGGCTCTGTCTTCGGAGATTGTGCCAACTGAATTGCGGATGGCAGTCCATCGCCTGATGTATGTTCGAAGTGGTTCGTCCGACCTTTGCTTGCAAGCCCGTAATTCCTCGAATGTTTTGGGCCGCTCACACAGAGGATCGAAATATTTGATGAAGTCCTCCCGGAAGTGATCCCAGGAGTCGTATGATGCTTCGGGTAATGCTTTGAGCCAGTCACGAGCTGTGCCTTCGAGCATCAGCTGTATGTACTGCAGTGCTGTTGTAGTTGTCCCCCTTTGACACACGACTGCGAGCTTGTAGTTCTCGAGCCATCCTGATGGCTCTTGTTTGCAGTTGAATTTCGGCGTCGTTGGTAACCCGAACCTTTTGGGCAACCTGGCCTCGCGGATTCGCCGTGTGAAGCATCGTGCTCCGCAAGGTCCTGTATCGCGATCGTCACTCGAATCGTTGCTGGCGGATCTCCTGGATCTGCTCCGTGAGCGGCGACGACTCGAGTTTTTTCGTGTGCCACTCCTGCGAGGGCTTCGACTGCGACGATCTCGCGAGCGGCTTCTGCTGCGCTCTCTGTGTTTCTCCGTCTGGAGTCCTTTTGCTGCGAGTGCGAGCGCCTTTAATTGCTGAAGATGTAGTTCTTCGGCTGGATCGCCTGCTGGAGGTGCTGTCGCCTTGAGGTATGCTCCAAGTGATATCAAGGCACCTTCAGCTGTTTTGGGCACTAGTACGCCTTCGGAGTCCAGGGTCATGAACGAATGTTCTAAGTTGCGAGTGACTCCGGATCTCTCTCCTTCTGGGATGTTGGCGAATCTCGATCTATGCCTGCGCTCCGTCGCACCTGTGGAGCTAAGGGAAAGCTGCCTTCTCCGCATACTCGAGATGCTAGCCTGCTTTCTGCGTTCTTCGAGTGTTGCTCTGTATTCCTTTAAGCGCATCGTTTCTTGCCAATTGAAATAATTGTATGCCATCAACTCCTCTGGGGTTGCATCTGCTGGCATCATTGTGCAGTCCTTTATGATTTTGTCAACTTTTGCTGCTATCTCTGCTGTGATAGTTAATGTTGTCACGCCATCTGGTAATGTGACTGTGCAAGGAAATTCTGTAGGTCTGCGACTAGCTGCTGCCGCTGAGGTTTCGGCGCTGAACGCAACATAGACCTGCCGAGGTATGACCGGAGGATATGTGTATGTGCTATCGATGCCGGTTATGGGCTCGGAGTCGTCGTCCAAACTCATGTCGGAGTTGTTTCTGATCTGGGCGTCGGTATTGACGTATGCTTCGAGTATCTTCGCAGGATCGTCTTCGCTGCTGGAGAGGAACTCGTGATCCGCTTGGATCTCTGGCCCGGCGAAGTCGGCGAGGTAGATGCTGTCGCCCGTGTCTTCAGATTGCCTGTAGTCGAGTGCCACGATGTGTTCGACTGTGGTGACTTGATAGTCAGACTGTACCTCATCATCTAGAAGCTCTTGCGCCAAGAGTTTATTGAACTCTTGGGTTGTCATGGAGAAGACTAGAGATCTTGACGGCGAGATCGAGTTGACCTTGGACGACGTAGCTTCCATGCTTGCTGGCGATGTGACCATAGTAGATGGTTCCTCGACTGCGCCTACCTGATGGGTAGACTGTGCCTCATCCTCCGGGAATTCTTGCGCCATGATCCTATTGAATTCTTGAGTCGACATGGATGAGGTTGGGGATGCCGGCGATGGGATCGAATCGATCTGTGATGAGGTATCTTCTTTGCCTGCTGTTGATGTGATCGCAGTCGATGGATCTTTGAGTGCCTCCATCGCGATCGAATCGGTCAAGTCCTGCACACCAAGCTTATCGACGAAAAAATTGTGCTCTCCAACGGTTAGATCGAAACCTGAATCGAGATTAGCGAAAACTTCCTGTGCTTCCGGTGAGTACGGTTTGATTCTTTTCAGTGATGCGATTTGCGAAGTTGACGACTGATCGCCTGATGCTTCAATGCCAGTCGAGATTGTCAGCGCATGGCTGTTTGCAGATGTAGTCGGCGAGTTACCGTTTGAAGACGAAACCAGCGAATCCGTAGATCCAACACTACCTGTTCCCACAGACGGCACCAATTGACGAGGGGTGGCCTCATCAATACCCATGGTCGATAGCCTAGGGTTAGAGTTATGAGGTAGAGAACGCGTAGTGCTGGTAGACTCGACGGCTGACAAGCTGGATTTACCCAGGTTCAGGGCCCTCGACTGAGGTAACACCCCTACTTCCTGCTTGTCTGTTATTGCTATGTGAATATGCGGTGATTACAAGGGTCTAGCGAGAGTTCGTCTCGCTAGGGTTTGGAGGTCCTGATATAGCGTATTCCTTGATCGGTCGCCCTCCCAGCCCTTATATGGGGGGCTAGGTCTCGGGTACGTAACCGTCTAGGATTACAAGTATGGAAACTACAACCGACTATGACTAACTTGAAAAGCAACCTTTGTCTTGGGCCTTCCTTGATGGGCTTCGCCAGTCTATTGACAATTGGGCTGTAGTCGGTACCCACACGACAGGGTACCCGTTTGGTATATCTTCGTCAGGAATTAAATCTTATTAACCTAGTATTAAGAAATAAATCAGAATAGCCTTAGCTTCTATGACATGAAATTAAAATAAGAACATGCTAGATCTAGTCATGCAATAAAGTAAGTTACAGATCTGAATGTGGCAGATCCTTTGACGAAGCCTCTTCTACTTGACAAGCATGTAAAACACCAAAATGCTATGGGTGTTAGGCTTTTACCAAGTTGTAAACTAGATTAAATTATACTCTAGTGCAAGTGGGAGACTGAAGGAGATATGCCCTAGAGGCAATTAACAAAGTGTTTTATTTATCATATCTCATTTGTTCATAATACGTTTTTTTGTGTCATGCTATAACTGTATTAAGCGGAAACATTAATACATGTGTGATACGTAAAACAACCAGGTCCCTAGTAGGCTCTACGTGACTAGTTCATTGTGCAATCGATGATCGAGGTTTCCCGATCATGTGACATGGTGTCAATTTGACAATGGAGTCATGTCGTTGGTAGAACGATGTGATGGACATACCCAATATTTGTAGGACGTAGTCATTACGCCTTTGACCGTGAGATCAACTCTTATTGCTATTCCTGAAAGATACTTTGATTGCATCAAACGTCATATCTTAATAGTGTGACAATAAAGGTGTCCCTCTCGGGTATCGGAAGGGAGTATGTTGAGACGAGGGATCAAGAGCGGGATTTGCCAGTCCGCATAGCAGGATAGATACTCTAGGGCCCACTCGGTGAGATTATGTCAAATGAGCTTGCAAGCATGTGACTAGGTCACCAGGACATAATATCATGGACGAGTAGAAGATAGCGTTGTCGGTAACGAGATCAAGCTAGGTATCGTGATATCTATGAACGAGTCTCGGACACGCTAAGTATCGCCATGGCAAAAGGTTTAAGACTCAGACGTCTAGGTTCGAACGACAAAATATTCGTTATCTCGCAGGGATTAATTCTGGGTATCCTCGGTCCACGAATTAGTCATTGATCGGAGAGGATGTCTCGATCATGTCTGGTGAGATCTCGAACCGCTAGGGTAACACACTTAAGGGGAGTCGACATATTTACCGGAAGAGAAATTAAGAAAAGAGAGCACCGGGAACGTCCCGGGAAAGATCCGATGGAGATCGGGCAGCGACGAAATAGTTTTCGAAGCCGGAATAAATTATGTAATATGTATTTAATATTAAATAATGTAATTAATAGTTAAATATATTTTTGTTTAATTTTTTCTGAATTTTAAAGGCAAAATACCCTAAATGGGTCCTCTCATGCAAAGAGGGCCCATGAGGGGGGGAAGGTTCCCCCCAAAGGGGAAGGGGGGGTTCGGCCAGCCCTAGGTGGGCCACATGGGGCCCACCTAGGCCGGCGCACCACCATGGCCGGCCGGGGCTGGTGTGGGATTAGTCCCACACCGCCCGGCTGGCAAGGTTGGCTGCTCCCTTCTCCCTTTATATAGAGGTGCACCCCTGGCCTTTGAAACACACCAAATTCCTCTCTCTCTTTCTCCTTGATCCCGTGATTCCCTTCTTGGAGTTGCGCCGAGGAAAAGTTCTCTCCACCATACGCACACCGCCGTGCTGCTGGTCTCCCGGTCCCAGTCTTCCGCTGCTTCGTCCCTAGATCGGAGCCCGGAGTTCGTCGGCTTCACCGTACGTGTGTGACGCCCTGCGAGGTGCCACGCTAGTGGTGCTGGAGGTCTGCTTCCTCTACACGACCTCGAGGTCTTCGTCGGCTTCATCGACAACGCTTGTGCGGGAGCGTAATCCCCGCTTTTCGGTCTACAAGGGTATGTATACCGATCTCCTCTGATTACTATATCTACATAGTATAGATCCTGGCTAGTTTTTGGTTATCACTGTTAGGAATTTTTTTGTTTTCTGCCTGCGATCCCCTTCAGTTTAGGGCATCATTGCATGCCCCTGTCGCGTTCAGCACACGGACCCGCGTTACGCACCCCACTGTGCCCACGTTGATGATCCCGAACTTCCTTGCCCCCAACCCGTATGGAGGCGAGAGTGGCACAGAGGACGACAACTTCCACCGGAGATTTGGGCTTGGTTTGGAACAGGTCGTTGCTGCCGATGCTGAGGAGGAAGAAGGAATTGGCTAGGAGCGAGGAGACCTTGTGGGTGCCCCAAGCGGCCTCCATCTCCAACTTGGTTGACGAGAAGTAGCGCACCTGCGTCGACAACGGAATGTTTTTCCCGGCGTTCTGCAATAAGTCAGCGGTTAGTTACTGAACTGTAGTTACAAATAGTAGGACTAGCTAGACATTGTTCGGACTTGAATGTGTGGAATATTTTTGCTGCTGGGTTTCTATGGGACTTGGGTTAGTTACCAGCGGAATATTATTTTGTTTTTGAACATAGGGGTAGTTGTCACGCCGAAAGCTGCATCATATCAACTATGGTGGATACAAATTATAGACAGAAGCCTAAAACCAAAGATGGAAACCCGATGGAGACATATGTGATGTCTAATATATGAGATATTCTAGTTTCCGATTTAGATGTACAATCCAACTCAATCAAAAGTTCATACTGATGGAAAGTGGCACTTAATATATTTATATTCCAAAACTCATACTTATGTTTAGGCTATTTCATTTCTTAACATGGGTTAGGTATATATATATGTCGTAGAATCCTTTTCAATACGATGTGGGCATGATCTTACACTTGAAACCTCTGTATTCTGATACCATATTGATTTAATATTAAATGATGAACTAGCCAACTTAATCAAAAGTCTGAAGTGATGGAAAGTGTCATACAATATATTTATATTTCAACAAAATGGTCCCCAAAATGTAAACTTAAGCCACACTTACCGTTGAGTCAAGGATCCCAGCTCCTGCAGAAGCATAGCTTACGCCTCTCGTAAGAGCGCTTGGGACGAGGCAATTGCGTGATTTGAGCTCCAGATAGGCCAAAGGGCTTCTCTCGAACCCCAAGTTCTTAGCTGCATCCATGAACACATGCATATGATCCGTAGTTTATACATGTAGTTTTGAACACTTGGTTCGTCCATACACATATATAGATGAGAGAGACGTACCGATGAAGTCGGCGATGTTGTAGCCGTTGCTGAACCGTCCGGTGGGCTTCGGGCCACCGGGGAAGTCGATGCCGTAGAAGGGCTTGTCGGCCCTGGGCACGTCCTTCCCTGGGAGATAGTTGTTGTTCCCGACGTCCAGCGTCGAGTCCCCTATAGCACGAACACCGCCGGCACCACCGGGCGTCGGGCCGCACCTACACCAACGGCGAGCGCCACCACCGCAAGGCCGAGAATCGTAAGAACCTTCATGGCTGCCTAATTTCCTTGCACACGGTGTGCCGTACGTGCAAACCGATGTGCATGCACACTGGCTAGCTATTTGATCATGTACTGGTTGTGGTTTCAGTTGATGGCAAGGGGTGTGTACTTATAAGACCGACTTCTTTCATCGATCGACATGATCAACTAGCAAGTGAAATTAGTCTACAACGACTCTACGTACCACCAAGTCTGGGTCTTCTTGTAGAAGTATATCAGTGCACAAGTATTATCTACAGTTGAGCGGCTCGACTGTATTCATATGTGGACACATGTGATGCCTCCCTCGGAGAGTTTCTGCTCGAGACGACTAGCTTACTTAGTCTTTGACATATATATGTTGCGTCTGCATCGACGACGCTTCCGTTGGCGTGTGTGCTGTCGAGCCAACTCTCTCCCTCCCTTCCCAAGCTAGCTATGGATGGACGACCACGTTCTTTCAATTGTTTTAGCTCTTTTGCCGACAATTACCGGATCGTTGCATTCTTTGATTCTTATTAGAAGGTGACAGCTCAACGAAACACACACACATACACATGCATACCTTTTTTTTTTTTGAAATTCATACACATGCATACCTACTTACATACATATCCAAAATGAGATAGAATTAAGATGGTGTGCTTTGAGTGGGTATGTACTCAAGCTAGGATATATACGTACATATGAGGTGGACCGATCGATCAGTTTGGAGATATATATTAGGTCAAACATAATGTACAAGTTTTGACGATTTATTTCATGTCCATATATATGTATCATCTGTATTTTATCCATTTTTTCAAATGCATCGTAACTTCGTTGAATTTTTCAGTTATATTTCAGTCGAGAAACATCACTTAGCACGTATAATCCCTTCGTTCTTAATCTACACGAACCATCCCAAAAAAAAAAAATTTATAAGCAAATCGTGAAAAAATTCGTAAAAACTCTAATCACACAATAGTTCTAGGTAAGAGTCGCCACGCATGGGAGGGAGGACAGGCCATCACCACTATGTCCCTTCTCGTAATGAGAATTGCCCGTCTCATATTTTTTATCAGTGTAGTGGACTAGTAGCGGCTCATTGGAGTAATCGAAGAACAAACAATGTACACATGAAGATCCCAAATTAATCAAACAAGGAGGTGGAGATAGATTCAAGAAAATAAAGCAACATGGTGCATGTATATCCACTTCTGATTATAGTTTTTCTCTATAGGAGTTCAACTTCATTTATACCGAACAACAACAATAAGAACAAAAGCGACGCCACAATAGACAAGACAATCAACTCTTGTTTTTTTGGGGAAAAGAATCAATATCTCATTTCCCTCCCAATAAAAAAGAATCAATATCTCATGTGAGCCAGCTGCTTGAAATTGATGGGTGAGGTAAGCTGGGCCGGGCCATCGAATACTCCCTGGGCCCCGAGCTCGGCGACTCGCTGGGTGGAGTGGACAGAGTCCCAGAACTCGTACGCGTCTCTGTTGCCACACAACGTGGCGTTCTTCGTGCATGGGCCCTCTGCACCTAGCCTCCCACTCCCGCAACACGCGCTGTCGGAGCTCACGATCCCTTAAAATGATCACGGCCAAGTCAATACATATTTTACAGGAACTCAGAAAAAGCAAGAGCATGTAGATTTTTATAAAAATCGCAAGCAGCTTCCGTTATCTGACATCACGTACCGAGTGATGGGTTGGCGAGTCTGGCCTGTGCAGCGGCGAAGGAGTCGGCGAGGGAGTAGGCGAAACCGGGGAGCTTCGGCGCGAGGTTGGCGAGCCCGGACTTCAGTACGGCAGCAAACCCGGCGGCGTAGAGGTTCAGGGCGTCGCTGCACGCTCCTGTCGCATTCAGCACGCGGACCCGCGGCACGCACCCCAGCGGGAACATGTTGATGATCCCGAACTTCCTCGCCCCCAGACCATACAGATCCTACGTAATGTTTAATGAAAAGTTTATTTAACATGTTAGAAATAGTTCAAACGAGATTAATGTATATGCATGGTTGGGTTTATACGGTGATGGCAGCAGAGTAGTTGGAGATGAGGGTGGCATAGACGGCGGCAACTTCGGCCGGGGTTGTGGGCTTGGTCCGGAACAGGTCGTTCCCGCCGATGCTGAGGAGGAAGAAGGAGTTGGCTAGGAGCGTGGAGACCTTCCGGCTGCCCCGAGCAGCCACCATCTCCAACTTGGTTGACGCGAAGTAGCCAACCTGCTTCGACAGCGGAATGTTGCTGCCGGCGTTCTGCAAGTAAGGTCATGCGGTTAGCTACTAAACTGTAGTTACAACTTACAACAACTACGAGTCTACGCCTAACTAGACATTGTTCGAACTGGAATGTGTCGAATAGCCGCGCGCTTGGATTGTCAACTCTGAACTAGACAGAGCTCACGGTCTTGTTTCGAAAAGCTGGCATATATATATGAGTCAGACCCCAAAATGTAAGTTAAGCCACACACTTACAGTTGAGTCGAGGATCCCAGCTCCTGCAGAAGCGTAGCTTACGCCTCTCCTCAGAGCGCTGTGGACGAGGCAACTGCGTGATTTTAGCTCCAGATAGGCCAACGGGCTTCTCTCGAACCCCAGGTTCTTAGCTGCAACCATGAACACACGCCCATGATCCTTTTAGGACTTTGCTTATATGTATTTTGATCTTTTCAACACTTGGTTCGTCGATACACATATATGAGAGAGACGTACCGATGAAGTCCGCGATGTTGTAGCCGTTGCTGAACCGTCCGGTGGGCTTGGGGCCGCCGGGGAAGTCGATGCCGTAGAAGGGCTTGTCGGCCCTGGGCACGTCCTTCCCTGGCAGGTAGTTGTTGTTTCCGACGTCCACCGTCGAGTCCCCCAGCACGAACACCGCCGGCACCACTGGCCGGACGGCGCCTGCACCGACAGCGAAGGCCACCACCGCAAGACCGAGAAGTACAAGACCCTTCATGTTCATGGTCGCCTTTCCTTGTGCACAGGTATGCACGTACGTCTACGCACTATTTGATCATGTACTGGTTGTGATTTCAGTTGATGGCAGGGGGTGGGTACTTATAAGCCCCGACTTCTTTTACCAATCGACGTGATCAACTGGCTAGTGAAATTAGTCTCCAACGACTCTACACACAAAGTTCGGGTCTTCTTGTAGAATACATCATTGGAGAGGTTATTTACAGCTGGCCGTTTCGATTTAGAACATGACTAGCATAATTAGCTACATGTATTTAGAACATGAATAGCAGAGGTAATTTACACATGGACGCATAGGGACATATGATGCCTCCCTCGGAAAACTTCTGCTAGAGATCGATCTGAGAACATGACTACTTAGCATAATTAGCCACATGTATTTATGTTTAGTAAATATATGTTGCGTCTACATGGATGATGATACCTCCCTCGGAGAAGTTTTGCTCGAGATCCATCGAGGAGAGACGACTGGCTTAATTAGTCTCTCTTTTTTTTGCGGGTAAGCTTAACATGTGTTGCGTCTGCATCGACGACCATACTTGCGTGTTAGCGTGTCTGCTGTCGAGCTAGCTCATCGTCAACTCTCCATCACCCTCCTTCACACAATAGCTAGAGAGACAGACCACCACCACGTTCTTTCATTTGTTTTAGCTTCTCTTTGAGGGTGACAGCTAAAGTAAACGCACACACATACAGCTAAAGTAAACGCACACACATACTCCCTCCGTTCTGAAATAATTGACTCAGATTTAGTATAGTTTGTATTAAATCTGAGTCAATTAATTCAGAACGGAGGGAATACATACCTACTTACATATATCCACTTGAAGCAACATCCTAGCTCGCTCGAACAATATAAAATGAGATAGAATTAAAGTGGTGTTGTTTGAGTGGCTGCAGCCTTCTCCTTTTGGGGGTGTATGTACTCAAGCTAGGATATGTACGTATGAGCTGGACCTATCGATCAGTTTGGAGATATATATTAGGTCAAACGTAATGTACAAGTTTTGACCAAGTGGGGATGGCCAAGTGGGGGGGTTGGTACCGCACCTAGTAGAGGGTGGAGTATCAATCCTCCAATATGCGGATGACACGATTTTATTTCTTGAACACGACATTGCGAAAGCCGTAAACATGAAGTTAATACTAGCATTCTTTGAACAACTTTCCGGGTTAAAGATTAACTTTCATAAGAGTGAGTTGTATTGTTTTGGGAAAGCTAAAGATGAACAGGAGGAATATCGCCGCATTTTCGGTTGTGAACTCGGATCACTCCCATTTCGATATTTGGGTATCCCGATCCATCACCGCAAGCTGCGGAACAAGGAGTGGAAAATAGTAGAAGATCGGTTTGAGAAGAAATTGGCAGCTTGGGTGGCCAAGATGTTGTCATACGGTGACCGTCTTGTGTTAATAAACTCGATTTCAACAAGTTTGCCAATGTTTCTACTCTCATTTTTTGAAATACCAAAGGGGGTTCGGAAAAGATCAGATTATTACCGCTCCCGGTTCTTTTGGCAAAGTGACCAATTAAAGAGAAAGTATAGGCTTACGAAATGGAATATAGTGTGCCGACCGAAATATCAAGGAGGGTTGGGAATTGCGGTTCTGGAAACTAAGAATAGATGCCTATTGAGCAAATGGCTTTATAAATTATTAAATGAGGAGGGAGTCTGGAAAGAAATTTTAGTCAATAAATATTTGGGTGAGAAAGCATTATGTCAAGTTCAAGTTAAACCTTTTGACTCACCTTTTTGGAAAGGTATAATGAAGGCTAAGGATGAGTTTCTCAACCGTGGTACATTTCAAATTGGGAATGGTGAGCAAACTAGGTTCTGGGAAGACTCTTGGTTAGGACAGGGTACACTACAATCTGAATATCCTAGGCTGTATACCATCGCCTCAAATAAGCATAGTACGGTAGCTGATGCTATTGGGGTAGCTCCTATTAATCTCCCTTTTCGACGGACTTTACTAGGACAATGCAGATCGGATTGGTTCCATCTAGTTGAAAGATTGATGCGAATAAATCTTATAGATGAACCGGATAAATTTAAATGGTCTCATACTAACAATGGAGTTTTTACGGTCAAATCATATTATGAAGATCTTCTCAATGATAACACTAGGTATCTGCGTAAATACCTATGGAAATTAAAGGTACCTTTAAAGATTAAAATATTTTTATGGTTCCTCAATAGAAAGGAAATATTGACAAAGGATAATTTGGTTAAACGACAGTGGACAGGATGCAAGAAGTGTGTCTTTTGTGATGCCGATGAGTCTGTGGAGCATCTCTTTATCAAATGCACCTTCGCTAGAGATATTTGGCGTTTAGTACACTTTACTTTCAATGCTTATCCTCCTGTAAGTATTGCGAACTTGTTTGGGAGATGGTTGAACGGGATAGATAGTGTAACTAAGGCTCGCATTTGAATTGGTGTAGCGGCCATTTTGTGGGCTTTGTGGAATTGCAGGAATGATATCGTCTTTAACAAAACAAACTCTACTCATTACTTGCAGGTTATCCACAGGGCATGCTACTGGATCCACTCATGGTCTTTCCTGCTACCGGAGGATCAACGTGGTCTTATGGATGCCGGATGTACCCGTTTGTTGACAGTCATGCGGGCTATCTTCAGTCGGGCTGGATGGCTTCATACTAGAAGAATTGATGTTTAGTACAATTTTATTTGATTGGCTGATCTTTGTAGCCACCCTTTGTGATCCATGAATTGTAACACTTTGAACGTTTCTGGTTAATAATTGCGGATGGCTGTGTGCATCTTTTGGATGCAGAGGCCGGGGATCCGCACCCCTTTATCTAAAAAAAAAATGTACAAGTTTTGACAATTTATTTCATGTCCATATATACAGGTCATCGGTATTTTATCCATTTTTGAATGCATCATAACTTCGTTGAAATTTTCAGTTATATTTCAGTCAAGGCAACTCGTTATGTATATGTCAAAGTTAATTATACATCTCTCTCTTCATTATGTTCTACTACTATTCAACAATGTGGCTCGTGCTGGCATGCATATGATGTAGTCGTGGGTTAGCTCATGGTTGATCCTACGAAATAGACTAAATTGCAAAGAAAAACCACAATTATGTCAGGAAAATATGTTTTTTCTATTGTAATTTATCTTATTTTTGCTTCAGCCTAGTTTTCTTGAGCTATATAAAATAATATTAGTATTATGTTGTCTTACTATTGCAGCCTCCGCCTTTGGAGGCGTATGTACTGAAGTTGGGTATATAAAAATCTCATTTTGGGAGGCTCCTTGGCTTGAGGGAGAGTAACCTAGAAACATTGCCCCGCTTCTCTCCAACATCTCCTCGGGGAAGAAACGATGCATCGAAAAAGCTTTGCTTAACAATGCTTGGATTGAAAACATCAAAATGGTTGCAGATTTTTCCATGCAACACATGTTCGAGTTCCTTGACCTTTGGACCAAGATGAGGCATTACCACTTGGATGACTCCGTGGAGGATACCATTACTTGGAACCTCACCACGGATGGCGTATATTCGGCCAAGTCGGCGTACAAGGCGCAATTTCTAGGGGCCCCTTCTTCCGACTTGAAGTGCGGCATTTGGAAGGTTTGGGCTCCCCCCAAGAGGAAGTTCTTCACTTGGCTTGCTCTCCAAAACCGCCTTTGGATGGAGGACTAATTGACTCGCCGTGGTTGGCAAAATTGCGACCCTTTCCCGCTTTGCAAGAGGACCACCGAGTCGGCCATGCACCTCTTCAGCCATTGTCGATTCACCGTTAGGATTTGGACCGCCTTGAAGGATTGGCTTGGACTCCACGCATTAGACCTCTCCCCTTAGCCGGACCTCTCCCTCCCGAATTGGTGGCGTCAAATGTCTTGCGCAGGCACGCTACAATGCAAGGTAATGGCTTCCCTTGTTCTCTTGACCTCTTGGGAGATTTGGAATGAAAGGAATGTGAGGGTTTTCCGCGACAAGAACACGCCACCCACCTCCATCCTCGCCAAGATCAAACATGAGGCGCGTCTTTGGTCTCTTGCAGGCGCAAAACATTTGGGGCAATTTTACCGGGAGAGTTGTAATCTTTTGTCTTCTTGTGGTTCGGCCACGTTTAAACTATTGTCTCACTCTTATTTAATATAACTAGATGAAACCCCGCACGTTGCTGCGGTAATATATGTGAAGACGGTACTTGTAAAGGATAACAACGTGAATACATATATGCGCGGCGCGTTGTTCAAAGAACCATTTAAGTACTTGTATGCAGATTAAGACATGTATGTACATGCATCACATTTTGTAATACAGTATGTAGAATGTTATATGTAGTCAGATCTTCTTCTTGGTGCTTATGGCAAAGCAGGTGCAACAGTGATGATCTTCCACGACAAAAATAATTTAAATGAACCTAAGAGATCATATACCAGTTCTAAAAAGCACACTTCTAAGAACATCAATTCTTCATCTGTACTTTAACTGGAGTGCAGAATAAGTACTTATTTGAAGAAACAGTGTACATCATTTTAGAAGTGCTCCTTCTGCCACGGACAAATTCAGTTATTATTCTTTCTGAAGATGTAACAAAGAAAAATGCATCAATAATATAATTCATAGGACTGTCTCAGTTTGCAGCCAATAACAACACAATTCGTAAATGATGCTATTGACGTTTGGTTGCAGGACTACACCTCAAGCTAATTCTTCGACGATAAAAATCCTGCAATAAATGCATTTGTTTCAAAACACCTCAAGAGCCTGCAAATCCAACTTCATATCACAAAATGAAAGTACATCAGTCTGCATATGCTCATGACTCCAAACTCAATGCCTGTTCTACCAAACATACCGAGTGGCTGTGTAGTGTGTAGGCTTAACTTGCACATTTCCGGTATATGTCATGCCCATGCAAAAGAGAGTGGAGCCATTGCTTGGTAATAATATGCTAAAAGCCTAAAGGAGTGCATGTGTCGCAGTTCATTCAAAGAGAATGCCGTTACAGGATTGCGGAGAGCTCTGACAGTTGAAGAATCAAAGTTGTCCCCGGTTATGCAATGAGAAGGAAATAAGTTGGAAGGGATTAAATTCCGTTGATCTGCATCTGGGATTAGTTCAAAGAAAGTTATCACTTGAGCTAACCTAATTCACAATAAGCCATAAGATTTGATATGTAAATAGAATTCCAGGTTAACATTGAAAGAGAAAACTTACTTGCAAGTAGAAAAAACAACAATGCGACACAGGCTTGCAATCCACTCGGGCATGCAAGCAAATCTAAACCAGCACCACCCGGACTTACCAACAATAGCACAAATGAGAGGAGAGGACTGACCATAGCTTGGAGTAAAATCAAAGTCGACACTGTGTAACTCTTCTGAGAATGGGATTTGCATTGGTATTGGTATAGTCGGCATCATAGCCATCCGCCTATTGGACATGGGTGTCTTTGCCCCGTAACTTCCCTTGACGACGGCCCTGTCGTTCTTTGCCTGAGAGTATGAATATGGCTGCATGGCGGCGGGGGTTTCACCTGCAGAATCCAAAGAACCAACACAGACTCGATCACCAGAAGCGACTTTCACCATATCCCACAGTACCAAACTAAAGCCCAGAAACCAACATTTTGTGGAATCTAATCTGCAAAGATGAGAAAAACTCCGGCATCTTCATTCAGCATCTTCATTGATTGGCGGCACCAGGGAGTCTGACATCTCCGGCAAGTAGGTTAATTCATTCCTCTAGCTGCTGAGACAGAGAGGAGATGATGTGAGGACCTCGTCTCGCTGAGGACAGCTGAGAAGCAGAGAGGAAACG
The DNA here is from genome assembly GCA_026929855.1 of Poa annua. Classification (NCBI taxonomy): domain Eukaryota; kingdom Viridiplantae; phylum Streptophyta; class Magnoliopsida; order Poales; family Poaceae; genus Poa; species Poa annua. The sequence continues at coordinate 1,622,573 of CM049437.1, forward strand.
GAGGGTAGAAGATTGATGCGGTGGGAGAGAAAAAGAGACGGGCAAGGGGCCGAGGGGGATAACTGCTGCAGCAGTAAAGCGATGTAAATCAGGCTCTAATCAATGTGTTGAATGGGTGAGGGGAGACGGCTCGATGCATGCATATGCAATTGAAGAATACCAAAAGTTAACGCAGCGGTACCAGCTGCTAATTAAATGGGGCTACTTCAAACATGAACATGAGTTGCTCGTGAGTGCCAATGCTAATAGGGGTGACGTGGCTTCACGAAATTGCAGAGAATTCGATATAGAAGATGGGGAAAGCTTTTGCCCCACGTTTCTAAAAAAATAGCTGGACCGATCAATCAGCTTGGAGATATATATATTGTGCTAAATATAATGTACAGGTTCTGACCATTTATTTGCGGTCCACATTTCATGTTGTTTATCCTGTTTTCGGCCGCATCACAACTTCATTAGAATTTTCAATTTAAATTCATCTGACGCCACTCGTTATATGTTTTTTCAACATAGTATTATATATCAAAGTTAAGTATACATGTCTCCCTTCTTTTATGTGCTACTACTATTTGATAATGTGGCTCGTGATGGCATGAATATAAGGTAGTAGTGGGTTAGCTCAAGGTAACTACGTTGACCTTACTAAATGGAGTAAAATGCAAAAAATCAACATAATTGGGGCAAAGGTATAAAAACCAACTCGAGTTAATATGTTACTTTTCGCAATTTAATTTATATTCGGCTACAACCTAACTCCTTTAACTATACAAAAAAGTATTAAAACGGTTTTGTTTTAGTGGCTGCAGCCTCCGCCTTTGTACGCATATGTACTCCAGTTAGGATATGTGCTGGACATTGAAAAAACGTGGTCAACGGGGGAATGTTTCTTGACTTTACGTTGTTAGGTAGGTGAGATGCCCGGTTTATTCGAGTATGCCTCGGCGCAGCCATTTAGACGCAGATGGGACTCGAACCCGGGCTGGCTAGGCGCGCACTCGCAGCCTCTGAGCTAGCAGATATATATTAGGTCAATGCAAATGTACAAGTTCTGAATATTTATTTCCTGCCCATATATATGCCCTCGTCCATATTTTATTTTGTTTTGGTCTGCATCATATCTTTGCTAGAATTTTCAGTTTAATTCTATTCGAGGCAACTAGTTATACAATAATCAAATTTAATTATACATATCTCCTTCTCTTTACGTGCTACTGTTATTTAACAATGTGGCTCGTGGTGGCATGCATATGAGGTAGTAGTGGTAGACATGGTATGTATGTTGGCCCTGCAAAATGGAGTGAATTGCGAAACTGCCTTCAACTTGATCCGCGGGTCCTTGCTCTTTTCATACGCATGTTGCCACGTGGTTTAATTTAATTTTGCACTTTGGTTCACCGCATCCGTCCATCCATATGCGCTTGTCACGAGCAGAGCATGACCAAGTACCTTCTATCTTGCCATCTCAAAAAAAAGTACTGTACCTTCTATATTACATTTGTCATATACGGGTCTTTGAGAAGTTTTGTAGCAATACAACCATGTTATAGCATCTCTAACAGAGCTCTCAAAAGCGGTCAAATCCGTAAAAATCGGACGTTTACAGTTTTCGTTGTCAAAAAATCCCCCGAATAGAACCCTTAAAAGTGGTCAAACCCATAAAACGTTTAAGGGGCACTGGGAATTCCAACCCACAAACCGTGAATACCCAGATTTGGAGGCTATTTGAGTATCGATTTGAGGGTGCTTGAGATCTTGTCAACGCTCACAAAATGTGATCTCCGCCGTGCATTCTCCATCCTACGGCCGCTAGAATCTGTCCGGCGGCCGGCGGCCGGAGCTGCACCGCCGGTGGTGCTAGCTTTTAGCTTAGCATCTGACACCGCATATGCCGGCGCTGCACTCACGCCGGTCGGAGCTTGTTTTAGCTAGCAGCGGCCGGAGCTGCACTCACGCCGGCGGCTGGCCGGCCGGTCGGAGCTGCACCGCCGGTGGTGCTAGCTTTTAGCTTAACATCTAAGGCCGCATGTGCCGGCGCTGCACTCACGTGGCCGGAGCTGCACTCACGCCGGCCGGAGCTTATTTTAGCTAGCAGTGGCCGGAGCTGCACTCACGCCGGCGGCCAGCCGGCCGGCCGGAGCTGCACCGCGTGGTGCTACCTAGTTTAGCTAGGAGGCCGGAGCAGCAGCCGCGTGGTGCTAGCTAGCTCGTATGTGATGATGCATTATGTCCGGCTAGCAGCGGCCGGAGCTGCACGTGACGCCGGCGGCCGGCCGGCTGGAGCTGCACGCCGGTGGTGCTAGCTTAGCTTACCTAGGAGGGACGAAGGTCATGCTAGTACGATCTCAACACCGTTCTCTCTCCTACGGACGAAGGAAAAAGATGATGGGATATTTTACAGAATATTCTGTTTTGAGGTTCTGCTTTACACGTACTGCTATGACGCGTCTCGTTTTCGCGTAAAAAACACGGCGTTTGTGAACCTTATAATGGTTTTAAAATTCTGCGGTTTAAGGGCTCTGTTAGAGATGCTCTTAGGACACGAGTGAATACACTCTCAGGACACGAGTGAATACAGGTTTGCAAAGTGCAAATTACCCAGCACTCCGCAACAACGTTCTGAATGTCAAAATGCTATGAAAATACATTCGGTAAAGTATGACAATCTTAAGACGCTTGGTATGACACTCTTAAGATGCTTGATTGTATTTTTGTTGGCACTCGGCAAACCCACCATGTATACCGAATGGGACATTAGGCAAACTACAATAGGAAAAATGGAGGACATGTGTCCATCTAACCGGATACTTGGTGCCGTTAGTGTTTGTCAAGTGTCTTGTTAGAGGGGCTACAGTTTGTCGTCAGTTCTCACAGACTATCCGCTGAGATGTCACACTACCGAAATTGGGCATGTTGCCGAGTGCCCAGGAGGTTTCAAACTGCAATTTGTCGGTCACTGGACGATTACTCATGTACGCTGAAAACACAGAAAATACACCAAAGACGGTTCCACCAAAGATGTCGTGGAAAATATCACTATCGGCTCAATGTAGCCAATCTCACCTATACTAGCAAAGAATGCTCCAACAATCTAGCAATTTAATGAAGCGTCAACAACAAACTCCACATAACTTTGTGATTTGACTGTTAAGAACTCATAAATCATTTCCCGCAAAGAAAACGAGAGCTATAAATTATTTTGCATGCCTGCTATATTCCAGCAATCCACTTCTCGCGACCCCAAAATTGTGAATTCTCCTGGCCAAAAAATATCTTGGCCAGATACTCCTGTTCAGTTTTTTATGTCAAGGCGCAGCTTCTACTTTTTTATGTCACCGCACAGCCCTGACAAATGCAGCTTTCACCACTTTGCTCAGTGCATCAGCATCAGATAAATCACTATGACAAACCCAAGCCCAAGCATGAAAGTTTGGCTCTTCATATTTTCAGCGATTAGCTCCAACCTGTAAGTATTAACCAGTAGATAGCTGCTCGTAAATCCTGTTTGAAATTTCATCTTTATTACTACCATATGATGCAGGCTATAAAGCAGAGTCGATGTCAATGAAGAATGTTGTGGGACAGAAGAAAACTTTGCTTGCGCACCAGGCTACAGCGATTTTAATAAGTAAGGTCTAACACATCGATCAATGCATTGACATTAATAAAACTTGCAGTTTTCATTATAGGCCCGGTCGTTCCCATGATGGCCGAAGATGATTCAAATAAATGGTGAGGGCAGTTGATTACCAGTTTCCTGCTGCAAAAGAACTCTGTTCTTTAATGGCTTCCTCTACTGCAAATTCTTCCAACAGTGCACGCTGATGTTCGTTAACCTTCCTGCAGATAAGAAATTCAAATTGTCATAAATAAAACTGAATAGGGATGTAGTGATCACTTACGCTTTAGAATAAGAATACTCCATGGGAAAGCAAAGGATTAGCGCAAGGCCTTTAAATGCACCAAACTGAAAATTTAAGCTTTAGCATAAACTAAACACAAAAGCAAGAGTGCTAGTAAAACCATAGATTGACTGAAAGTGCACTTAACATTAACCAAAGTGAAGCGTCAGGTGCTGATGAAAGTTCTGCCTAGTAGTCAACATTAAACTATCGTAGCTCAATAACCAGTGGACTGCCTGTAGAATGATAAATGCTATGAATGTGCAGAGCACTGGATGGATACGATCATACTGACTTCAAACATTATTTACTGAGCCTCTAGTATTTCCACTTCCACCTTTGGAAGACATTTTTTTAGATAAAAGAGCAGAGTTCCAAGTTTTAGTTATTCTTTATTTCCTGTAGTTTCATGTGTCGACCATGTTCACCAAAAGCATCAGCTGTTAGGGAAACGTGAACAATCTACTAACACATTCACGCTACGATAGTTCCACTAAAGAGTTCATAATTGGGCTAGTCCCAGTAATGCCACGTCTGTCAAAAAACCTAACAGCATTAAAAGTGTGAAGAGTTGATAACTGGTCAGGCTCAGTAATGGCATGGCTCTCACGGAACCAAACATCATTAATCATTTGAAAATGCAGAAGGACGTCAAACTAAGTACTAGCAAGTTAAACTTGTCAGTCTAACCCAATCTTCTTACTAGTTTGACCTCATATTGCAACAATCAGTTCTAAAGAATATCTACTGCATCCATTATGCATTGCTTGAAATGGCTAAACTTTTCTGAACGTATTAGCAAAGCCATTCTCGTGGAATGACAGTTGAAACTTGAAAGGGAATCGAACATAACCATTTTCACTTCATGGACAAATACATGATCAAAGGAAGTGGAATAGCACCATATGCAATAGGGTAATGCATAAACCAAATTAAGAAATTCAGTGTGCACCAAAAAAAAGGGGGACCGGGAACACAGGCAACTTACGAGGGAAAATGTATTCTGAATTTTACATGTTGGTCCCCGAAATATCCAGCCAGATTTGGCAATCCTGATTACACGAATATCCTTAGCACTCAATCAGAGCAAACATTGGTCTTAAAATTTATTTATTTATTTATTTGCATAACGTACCTTTCCCCCTTAAAATTACAATTTGCCCTGGTTGTACTCCTTTGGGTATCTGAACAAAATTACAACAAATGTCAACTAAGCGAAACAAATAGACGGAGAAGAGACATTTGTCGAACTTGACAGCCTGCCCATCCAACCAATAGATGGCCAGAAGTTTCTCAAAAGAAAGAGCCAGCCATATAAGGCCCAGGAATTCTAACCAGAAAAAGGATCTACTTAAAAAGCATAGAAATTTGAAACATGGAGACTAACCGACTAATTAAGCTCTCATAGAATAGAAGATACTATAATGGCAGAAGTTTGTACTATAATGGAAAAAGTTTCAAGTGCTTTTGAAATTTTCACAGTAGCGATACAGTGATACACGCATGTCTTTTTTCAACCAAGTATTTACCTTAACTTCTGTTTTACCATCTAAAGTGGGCACTTCAATTTTTCCACCAAGCATTGCCTACACAACAAAGGTAAATGATCAGCAAAAGCCCAACACTAATGCACCAATTCACAACAGAAATTCAATGCCTATTGTCGGCACACATCGACAAATGCAACTTGATCCAACAGTGATAGCTTTATAACTTTGACAGCTAATAGTCATGAGTATGAAGTCTCCTAATCCTTAACTTTAACAATCATATCTGATTCATCCACATCTCCATGTTCATCGGTGCAGCATTTCTCGAAGGCCGCTACTCTTTTGTACAGGCTCCCCATCCACAAGTAGCAGCCTTCGAGAAATAAAATTCTATATGTTACGTGACCAATGGTGTGATTACCTCTAAGTATTAATGAAAATAAAATCACGAACTGTTTTACTGATTAGATTAAAAAAATCCTGAATAAGAAATTAGAGTTAATTATAAGAACCAATCTTGGCATAAGCTATAATCTATGGAAATGGGAATGAAGTTACATAACGTATGAATGGGAAAACAGTTCTTGAGAAATAGGATATTTCTGCAAATGCTTACTCGATAAGGGAGTAAAATAGTAGGACATCAGTATGAAAAAAGATCCTGGACAATATTTGCTACTACCTGTGTGAAGCTTATCTTTTGTTCCACATGGACATCAGCACCGTCTCGAACAAACACTGGATCACTTGCTACCTACGGTAGACATGGTTAATGGAAGAATTAAAAGCAGGATTGCTTGAGGTAAAAGAGGCTGACAGAGCAGCAGCATTTTATGTGTTTATGACAGTAGAGGCTGGTAGCCATACACCAGGTGTACCACAGTTCTATAAATAATTTTAATTCATCAGTAATTCAGTACATACACCAAACCAAACCTGTTAGATTTCATAAGTAACAGTGCATTGCATATGGTCTCAAATCTCAATGCAACACACACACACACACATCATAAGTAACACTGCATTGCATATGGTCTCAAATCTCAATGCAACACAAACACGCATAGTCATGACAAAACCTCACCCTTATAGAGAGGCATATCTAATCAAACCCAGTAGCATCAAACATGCATAAAGATGAGGATCCCACAACACAACGAAAATTCATTATACTGGTCACAAACGCCCGAGCATTCATATGCTTTGACAAACCGAAAGCAACTGGTGCACGTTATTGGGGTGCCTACTAAAGACTACTTAAGGAGGCTAATCTGATCTTGGATATTAAGTAAAAGCCAATGTGCTACATAGTGCCGCACTAGGCACAGCTAGCACACTGAAGATATGGCTCCCGCTCCATAATGGAACACCTAGCGAGATATCAACCAGTACTATTTGTGTGTCCCATAGAAGGAACCCTGTAAAAGTGGTCTGACAGAAATGCTGTAATGCGAGGTTATACACTTACTTAGTACTGACCTACCATTCAACTCAACTAACACATATTTTCTGATGTTACAGGCAACTCAATGTGAAAATATTAAGCCTTACTATCTTCAAACAAACAAAGTTGTATAACTACCGTTCACAAGTTCAATCAATCAAATGCTTTACATGATTTGTTCTAATACAGCCAAATAGGTCAGAATGTCAAATGTTATGAAAAATAAATCATGAAAAAATAAATTTGCTTCTAAAACCCTGACCTTTTGGCACTTCTAGCACTAAAGAATGATATCTGACAACATTTAACAAAGTTTTGGAAACATGTGAAGTAGTTAACCAATGAATCTCAGTATTTAGAGAACAAATAAGTGAATATACGAAAATAAGGAAAAGCATGCATGACAGTATTCTCACTCGAAGCTTAATATATAGACTTCCAGGTAAGGCTCCATGTCCACCACTATTTCCAGCCTCCCGTACATGAATTGTATCACCAGAATCAACTCCTGTGAAAATAAAACTTTGGTTAAGTCAACAGAAAAATAACATCCACAGTCTAAGAAAAAAGTTTAAGTGAAAGAAACATGCAGTAGCTGTAAACAACCATGAAGCAATATCCTTCTTAATGGCAAAAAGTAAAACCTATGAATAGGATTGATAGGAGATAACACCCTTCCAAGGTTAGCAGGTCTTACATGTTCCTTGAATAAGCTTAGCGAGCTAACTATGAAAGTCAAGTTTCAGGAAGAACTAATGCGCAGACAACATATGAGTGTACTACAGTGGTGTATCCAGATTTTGGTAAAAACATCAAAAAATATAGTACGTGATAGCTCCGCCTCCGATGGACATTTTGGCAGCTCACTGGTATTTAAAGCAGGCTCCAGAGGAAGTAACTCAAAAATAGTTCGAAAGTATGATCACCTGCTGGAATGATCACGTTTGCATATTTCATACCATCTATCACCCCTGAACCTTTGCATGTCAGGCAGTAATCCTGTGAAAATCATCCCATGTGAGATAAGACAAAATAGACAGATTATACATGCTACTCACAGGAACCGATACCTTAATTACTTTCCCAAAGCCTCTGCAAGAAGTACATATGGATGTGAATGGATACATACTAACCTGCACAAATCACCGGTGCATAGTTTAGAACGAATCTCCACCCCCGATGTTAGCAAGGAAGCTATTAACGTTGAAGCAAATACTTACTTTTCCTACACCTTTACACGAAGGACAAACATATTTCCTTGCATTTGCCGAGTAACCTCTCCCATCTACATTAAAATATATATGAGGGAGCTTTTCTAACAAGATGAGCATGAGATCAAACGGGAGAATAATCATATACCTAAGTAGCTTTAAGTCAAGCATTTATTGCTGTTTTAATATTATCGGATTATAACCTTACATCATTAAGCAAGCCATCACCAACATTAGCATTCTAGTCCTATATATGTCGGGATTCACCACATACATGGGGTAACAGTAGTTCACTACATTATTTTCCACGCCAGGAAATGGTTCTAAATTGTTACTGCTGATTACTGAAGAAAAAATTAAAGATACCTCTGTTTTATATTGTTCAAACGGAGGACAGAAAACACATATAAACCTACCTATCTTACAGTTCACTGAATGTGTGGTTGAATTCACATACAACTGTCATCTAAACATTTTTTTTTGAAACAAAAGGCAAAAGCTTTTGAAAGAGTAAAGGGTATCAACATGACCATAATATGACGACGATGCTGCTTATTTTATATAACATGACTGAACTGAAATGTTAACCATGTTGGCCTGATATAATCTTGTCACTGTGGAAACTGTACACATAGGTTGTGTGCAGGCTATAATGTGAACACACATAGGTTGTGTGAGAGTAATCCTTGCTTAGGGGTTAAGTCAGTAGGTGCTAGTATGTTCTAGACTACTCTACTATTTGGTAATTCTTAGGCTGGGCAGTAGAAAGGGGCTCTACAATACTGTAATTCTTAGCCAGTAAGATAGGTAGCAGTAGAAGCACTACAATGCAGTAGCACCAACCATGAACCCTCTATATAAGGAGAGGCACTCTATATGGAGAGAGAAAAGTAGCAAGCCAAGATGTAGTAGATTGTCTGTCAGGTTGAAGCACATATGAATGGGTGTCATGCATATGTGTAAGGTCCTAGCATAGGTTGCTGAGGGAAAGCATAGGTTGCTAAGATTTGCCAGTATTTGCTGTTGTGGCGAAGCTTCGGTAGGCATTCGTTGCCTGTGTAGTGTAGCATTTGTTGCTACAAAAGCTAATATATAAGGAAGGCATTTGTCGACTCAAAATGGTGTGGTCCTCTATAGTGCTAGTCTCCTGTTTTCTTCATTTCCTAGAGGGAAAACATAGAGAATAGAGAACAGAGAGGGAACACCTAACAAACCATGGCAACCTAATGGAATATGACCTTCCATTTGATTAAGCTAAAAAAACAAAAGAACTAGCAGTGGTTTGGCAATAGGTGCCTATTTAAACAGACTTGATACTAAGAAAACTACCAAGAGATGAAGTACATAAAACAAATAGGTTCGGGAAAATGTCAAAATATAATAGCAGAAAGTTCACAATTAGGTCTGGTCTAGCAAAATCATTGCTCCATAAATATCTACAAAATTATTGCAGACAACAGATATTATAAATAAGGATAGAAATAGGTAGCATAAACGTGTACTCACCACATGAGTAGCAAATATTCTTTGCACTGAAGGGAACTTGCTTCGTACATCCTTTAGCAGCTTCGCCAAAAGATAGATTCAACTCTACCTACCAAGTCAAGAGTTGAAATAAGTTCATGACTAAAGACATTTAGAGATAAAAGAAGAATTTTCTGAAGAATGAACCTCGATGTCATTGGCATGTACATCTACATCATACTCGAAAACCTGAAAACATAGAAAAATAGTGGTACTGTAATGTGACGAGTTGGAGTAAAAGTAAAAGGAGTGATGGGTATGGAGTCTAACAGAGTACTACCTCAGAGAATATTTTGTAAAATTTACTAGAGAAAGGACCATTATTTTGTCTGTAGAACTCTGCAAAAGGGTCATTGTTCTGTTTGTTGAATCCTGAAAATGGATCTTGGTAGGATCCATCAAAATCTTCGCTACCCTCGCCTGAGCCTCTAGAGAATAACTGCAGTGTTACAACATAACATAAACTTAACCAGAACAGTACAGTATGAATCACACCTCAAAATGCAAAATTTACAGAGCTTGAGGAAATGAGAAGTAACGATCCATAGGGCCATTATATAATAGAAGAGTTTGGAAGCTGAAATGTTGCATCTTCATAATAAGCAAAAAACTACTCCTAAAAATGCCAAATAAATCATGAAAAGAAGAAGATAAAGAACAATTATTACCATATCATATTGCTGTCTCTTTGAAGGATCCCGCAAAGTCTAGAACCAACAGTACCAACATATGACACTGTTAATTAGGCATAATAATCAACATAAAAGCTAAACGCATGGTGGTAACTTACTTGCCTCGTATGCGTCTCTTACTTCCTGAAACGTTCTTTTTGCAGCAGTATTACCCCTATTTGTGTCTGGATGGTGCTTCTTTGCAAGCTACACCAATTAGTTTGAGGTTTAGAAGCAGAAACTTGTAAACATTTCAATTACTTAAGCATATCATGCACATGTCCTTTTGCAGGAAATTTCCTTCCGAATGAGAATATGTATAGTTAACACAAGTCAGAAAACAGTTATCTGGGACAACTTTTCTTAATAAAGACAGTTCTTTCTTTCCATAATATATCTGGCAATGTAGACCTAAGTCCTGAATTTACTGTTCAGTAAATATAGTTCAGATTATCCTAATCCCAGGTTGGTCCAAAAGTGCTAAGACATGCAAAAGAACATAATATGTTTTCAATTGTCAGGTAGATTGTTTGTATTATCAACAACATTTACCCCAGAAACATTTCATAATGATACTTCACACAAATAGGTGAAAGCAAGTACTGCTTTTTTTCTGAAGCTAACAGCAGCATACATGAATGAATGAATGATAGAAAGTGGACGAGATTATGGCTTTTCAAACGGATACTAACTTCCCCGCATCGCAATGTTGAACAAACAGTGAGCAAGCCTAGTTAGATTTCAAAGATTTCTGAACTGGGATGAAATACTCACAGAATGAAAAGCCTTCTTTATGTCATCCTGTGAGGCATCTTTAGGAACACCAAGAATTTTGTAGTAGTCCTTCTCCATCGAACAATGTTGACCTTACAGATGCACCCCGAAATGTTTTATTGGCAAATGTGGTTGCAACAAATTGATGATAATAACAACAAGATATTTTCATATTAAATTTCATTCATGTGAGAGAAGTATAACAACCTGTAGAATGAAAGAACCTTCTCAATACAGATGATGCCGACATGGATCGACCATAGCATCTATCAGCAAGATATGTGCCCCTAGAGATGCAAGCTGTGCACATTCTCCAGATAAAAAAGAAATAATTCAAGGAGAAGAATAAGGATCAAAGAAATAAACAAGATCAAAAATATTATATATTTGAAATGAAAGACTCATAGAGTAACTAGTAAAAGCATATTTTGACTTAACTTTGCATCAAACCATTGTATGTATCAGCAACTCATTTTGTGGAGGGGGGACAATTTAATTGGTATCATTACCATATAAAGCTATTCCACAAGATGCAGTTCACTGGTCACCAAACCCTAATGTAGAAATATTTGACATCTGCTACTATTTTGATATGAACAATGAAAAAGTCACACCTCCAAATCATACACTAATTACATGACGACACATCCCACAAGTTCATAAGATTCTCTATATGCACAATATTTTACCAACTGAACAGGAAGGTGTTAAATATCAAACAGGATACTTTGATCAAGTCAGTAAACCACCACAGCAATGTGCAGAAATGACACTGTTCACCCCAAGGGCTAAAAAGTTAACCAGTCCTTTCTTAATCTGGTAGGTTCTCCCCTTGGAATAGCCTAACCTTTGACAAACCAAACTCCTCCCGCTAGGCTAGCAGTTACCAACTGGATAGCAACCATTAACCGTCTACACCATGTGTGAACAGCAGAACTGTAGTGTGCACGGAATGAGCCCATAACAGGTGTCTCTAATGCAAATTTCCTTCTCGAATCAGCTAATGCTTAGTTCCTAACATGCGTCTGTACCAACATACATGGATTTGCAAGTGTTGTTTCCCCGAGTCCACATTGAACCGGAAAATAAATTGTGTCTACTGTCTATTCCAACAGAACCCTAGCATTCGATAAACATAACTAACAGGTAGTATAACCCATAAACGAAGGATTGTCAGAAGTTTGGAGCTCCAGCACATCAAAGTATCAACCAGCTACACAGGTAGCAGTCCCCCCACCCCCACAAAAAAAAAGGTAACCAGCACGAGATCAATTGTAAAACAAGAGATGAAAGGAAATTACGTGTAGACGGCCGGTTCCATATGCTCCTCTGCGCAGACACCTGCACGCAGAACTCGAAATGAAGTAAAAACTGGAACTCCTAAAAAACACAAAAAAGGACCAAAACAGGGGAGTGGAAAGATAGGATCGAGCTCGTGTTACCTCGCCGGAGCGGAGCGTGAGGGACCTCGAAGCGAGCCGGAGCCACCCGAACCGGCCCATCAACGGCGGCGCGCACTATGCGCGAGAAAAGGAAGAGCGGCGGGGAGGAGGGGACCGAGGGTTGCACGGGGGAAAGTAGAAGATGAGGGCTATGGTGGAGGAAACGAAACTTGTGCAGGAGCTCTGCGCGAGTAACCGCCGCCGGCTGCCGCTTCAGCCGTAGGCTACGGCCTACGGGAATGGCGAGAGCTTCTTCCGCCGGGGCGGGGAGAGAGGAGGGAGAGGGCGGCGTGGGGAGGGGCGGTCACAAGGGTGGAGTCGAACCGAGAGATTCGACCGGACCTCTCCAGAAAACGAAGCCAGGCCCACGGCGAGGGCCCGGATATTTGAAGGCCACGAGGCCCAGTAATCCAGTATGCGAATTCTAATCCTGCCGCGAGTGGATGGCTATGGTGATTTTGCTTCTTGGCTGACTTGGCTTTATGTCAATATAAAAGCTATATCAATGTAAAAAGTAAAGCTTTTATCTGATTTTGAAAAAGGTCAAAATAATATAGGATAAACTGAAAAGTTCTTATAGTATTAGACTGAAGCTTAAAATTGGATCCCTGATGCTTCAGAACTCACATGGTTGTGTTGGCTGTATCTATTTCGCATATATGGGAAAATAGAAACTATTTGGCATATATGGATCTGTAAACAGTTGCGCCGAGTATTTGTAAACTCATGTGATCAAATAACGCGATACTGGTGGAGGATGTCTTCGCCCGCACGCAACCCGCCGTCGCCGCCGCCGGAACCAGCACCACTGCGGCCTCCTTGGCTACCATCGCCGAGATCCACGCGGTGGCACGTCACGTTCACCACCGTACTTGCGTCGGGTACGTTTTTGGGAGCCCTCATTCTCCGTATTGAGGCCCGACGACTTGTTTTGGTGGACGATGCAGGAGTCGCCATTGATGCGAGGCTGCTCCGTGCCGGTGAGGAGGTCACCATTGATGGAGTCTACGAGTTCCCGTGTCACGTTGCGACAGTGCGCGCCTGTTTCACTTCCCCGTGTATCCCACCTTCCTCTCGTGTTCCTCAGCGACCGAGCGGGGGTTTGGGGGCCTTGTTCACGGTGACGTCGGGTAACGCCGTCGCTAACGGCGGTGCTGCGCATGCCACGCGGCGTACGCCTGGAGTTGGGTCGCCGACGTGTGGGCGTCGACGAGTGGGCCGCCATTAAATCCCCTTCGTGGATCTCGGTCGGCGACCATTGCTTTAGATCCAGATCTGGTGAAGTCTAGATACAGCCACATTTGGGAGAGGTCGCGGGCGGAAGGGAAGCAGAAGGTTGTCTTCGTCGCCACTCCAGTTCTACGGCCGATCCTCTGGCCGTCCTCTCGTTCACCTTCATGGCGGGGTACGGTGCGGGATGACCGCCGCTCCTTTGCAGCAGTGGTCAAGCTTCCGCAGGCGACCATGTCGTTCAATTACAATCGCAATCGAGGTCGGGGAGGGGCGCCCCCTCAGCGGGCGAATTTTCCTCCGCGTCGACCTCCTGGCGGGTATGGATCTGGTTCCTTTGAACCAGTGATGGGAAATCGTGAGAGATTTGCTGATCCTCGGGGCCGGGAGGTGGTTCGTCGGGAGACGGGCGCTGCTAGGTTTTCCAATGACAACAGATCGCGGAGTCGGGATCCGGGGCGTGGTGGCCAGAACTTCAATCGTGGCGCCGCCAGCAATGCCCGTTTGGGTGCCATCGGCCGCGACAACTCCTTCAACAATTCCCAAGGTAACATGCATGGTCGCTGGGGTCACAGAGCTGAGATGAGAGGGGAGGAATCTGACAATTCTTTGAATGATCGTCGCGTGGAGTTTCAATCTACTGCGAACCCTAGATCCAATACTAGTGGTTCTTCCGTCCCTCTCACCTCCTCTGAGCTTCGGAGAGACATGGAAGATGATATCTATGAGGAGGGAGACAATCAGGAGGAGATGAGGGAGGGGCTTAATAATGAAGGTAGGAATGTTAACTTCCAGGAGCCAGTTGCTGTGGAGGCTGAGATAGCGAATGCTTGCCTAATTTGTGATGCAAATCATGTTGATTCTTTCATTTTCGCTGAGAGCAAGCCATGGGAAGTTGGAGCTCCCTTTGTGGACGCAGCTGTTCCTGGTAGTGGTTTCTATGTTATACCTGATGTCAGGAATGCTGCACCTACCAAGGTGATTCATCAAGCAGTGGTGGATGTGATGATGGGTAATCCAACCAGCAGACAGATTGAGAATGAGTTCTCCCATTGGGCTGGATCAAGCTGCACTTGGCGGTGGTATGCAAAAGCCTGGTCTGGTAACAAGTTTCTGATGAGATTTCCGAGTTCAAGAGATATTGATGCATGGGTTCACTTTGGGAGGACAAATCTGAGGACTATGCCATCTGTAGCAATTCAAGTTGATCACTGGACACCAGATTATGGCGCTACTGGTGAGTTAGAATCTGCTTGGTTTCAGGTAAAGGGGATTCCTCTGGATAATAGAAATTGTCCTACTCCTACCTTTGTTTGCAGTATGGTAGGGAGAACCTTGTCAGTTGACAGAAACAGTTTGAACAATGTGGAGTATGTCAGAGTATTGATTGCACTAGTAGAAAAAGGCTTATAGGTGGAGTCCTTTTTGTGGCGCACCAAACATCATGCGCCACAGAAAAGCATTTTTGTGGCGCATCTTTTTGCATGCGCCACAGAATGTCCAATTTCTGTGGCGCACCCCACCTGATGCGCCACAGAAATATGACTTTGGTGTGCCACAGAAATATGACTTCTGTGGCGCATCAGGTCACATGCGCCACAGAAATTCGACTTTCTGTGCCGCATCAGGTGAGGTGCGCCACAAAAATTAGATATTTTGTGCCCCCCCCCCCCCCCCCCCCCCGTGGATCGCCTTTTTAATTTTGCGGAAAAAAGAAGAAAATGAAAAAATGTTCAAAAAATTCCATCCTTTAAGATATGGTTAGGTATTAGTGTCTACTTCGTGTAGAATATTTGAAATATGAGTTTTGACCTTCTATGCAAAATCACTGTAGGTGATTCTCCAAATTCCAAAAGGAAAAAAGTTATTTAAAAATGATTGTTTTTCTCAGCAAAATCAAAAAAAAAAAAAAAACTGTGGCGCACCGGGAGGGGGTGCGCCACAGAATTTTTGGGCGGAAAAATAAATTCGAAACGGAGCAGCCAGCTCCCCCTTATCCTCTCCTCCTTCTCTCATTTCCTCCTCCTCTTCTCCACTTCTCCACCACCACTCCTCCTCTCCCTCCTCTTCTCCACTTCTCCTCTTCCCTTCTCCACCACCACTCCTCCTCTCCTCTCCTCTACTTCTCCTCTCCCCTTCTCCTTCCTCCTCCTTCTCAACATATTCCGGCGACCTCCTCCTCCTCCTACTACTCCGGCGACCACCTCCACCTCCTCCTACTCCGGCGACCACCTCCGACGACGACTTCCTCCGACGACCACCGACGAAGACGACGACCTTCGGCGACCACCACCACCACCTCCTCCTCCTCCTACTCCTAAGGCGAACTCCTCCTCCTCCTCCGACCACGGGCTCCAACGAAACTCCGGCGACATACTTCGACGACCTCCTACACCCACCTCCAGCGACCTCCTCCACCCACTCCGGCGAAGACCTCCTCCTCCGACCACGGGCTCCGACGAAATTCCGGCAAAAAACGGACGGCTCCAGATCCAGATCTGGATCTGGCCGCCTATTTTTTTAATTCAAAAAAATAATTTAGTGGCGCACCTAGGTGGGGTGCGCCACAGAAATATTTCTGTGGCGCATGGTGATGGGTGCGCCACAGAAATTTTGGATTTTTCTGTGCCGCACCGGCGGGGTGCGCCACAGAAATATATTTTAGTGGCGAGGATTCTGTGGCGCACCCCCCATTTCCCTGGGTGCGCCACAGAAAGGCTTTTTGGTGCGCCACTAGTAGCCCTTTTTCCACTAGTGGAGGGATGTCAGGATCTCAGAGTTTATGGCTATGGTTAGATTTATCTTAATTACTTTCTAGTATTTGCCGATGCTTACTAGGGGTATAATCACAAGTATGTATTAGTCCTAGGAAGGATGGTGCATTAGCATAGGTTCACCCACACGAGACTTATCGAAACACTAAAGATTAATCATCTATATGAAGCGAAAGCACTAGACATAAATCCCGTGTGTCCTCAGGAACGTTTGGTCATCATAAGTAAACAAACCGGCTTGTCCTTTGCTCTAAAAAGGATTGGGCCACTCGCTGCAATTATAATTGACGCGCTTTATTTACTCGCACTTTATTTATCTGTATTACCAAAAACTCCTAAAAACTTGTCTGCTAGTATGTGAAATCCTCATCAAAACCACTTGTCAGCACCTTCTGCTCCTCGTTAGGTTCGACACTCTTATTTATCGAAAGTACTACGATACACCCCCTATACTTGGGGGTCATCAAGACTATTTTCTAGCGTCATTGCCGGGGAGTGAAGCGCTATTGGTAAGTGGAATTGGTAAGGAAAACTTTAGCTGTAAGTGTTGTTTTTATTGCTGTCTCCTAATTTGCTTAATTATGGAGAGAGGATCTATTGCGTTCCTGTTTGGAAGAGCTTCTACCGCTGCTGAGGTAGAAGAGGAGGTGCCACCTAAAGAAATAGCGCCATTTAAAATACCTATGAAAATTATTGATCGTTTTATGAATAACCGCTATGTGGGGGATGGAACTGTCCATCCCGGTGATCATTTGCTATTTTTACATGAGTTATGCGAGTTGTTCAAGTGTGCAGGTATTTCAATGGACAAAGTAAGGAAGAAATTATTCTCTATATCACTTGGTGGAAGGGCTTCTCACTGGTATAAATCGCTGAAGAATAGGAATTCTCTTGGATGGGTACCTCTTTTTTATTCTAAATTTTATCCTCCAAGTGAAATTCACCAAGATCGTAAATCTATATATAATTTCTGGCCTCATGAAGGAGAAAGTATCGCCCAAGCTTGGGGGAGATTGAAGTCACTAATGCTCAAATGCCCCATTCATGAGCTTCCTGGTAATATTATTGTTGATAACTTCTATGCAAGACTCTCCTTTGAAGATAAAACATTATTGGATACTTCTTGTGCTGGATCATTTACGCATAATAAATAAGGTTTTAAATGTGATCTTCTTGACCGTATTGAAGAGAATACTGAAGCATGGGAGAACGATAAAGGTAGGGAGTCAGGTATAAAATATGACTTCGAATGCATTAAAACTTTCATGAATACTGATGCATTTCGTAATATTAATAATGCTTATGGTCTTGACTCTCAAGTTGTTGCAAATTATTATAAATCCTTTGCTGCATATTTCGGTTTGCCTAAGGAGGGTTTTGAAAAATATCATGAGCCTTATAAAGATAAGTGTATTACTCCCATAACTAAAAGCATTGAAGTTAATACTGTTGATCGTATTATTCCTGAGCCTTATATTGAAAAAGTCCCTTTTCCTGTTAAGATGAAGGAACATTCTGTTATGGCTAGTGTTGTTAACAAAAGTGCTAAGTAAGCTATAAAACCTGATGAACAAATTAAAATTGAACCTCCTGTGGCTATAGTTAAAGATCTTGTTACTAAAAATGATGGAGATGAGTACATTATATTTTGTGAGGATGCTTCTAATGTTGTTTCTCATCCTAAAAGTTCAAAGAAAACTAGTGTGCCTGTGTTATCTGTTCGAATTGGAGATCATTGCTATTATGGTTTATGTGATATTGGTGCAAGTTCTAGTGCTATTCCCTATGAGCTTTACAAAGAAATTATGCATGAGATAGGTCCTTGTGAACTTGAGGAAATTGATGTGGTTATTCAACTTGCTAATAGAGAAACTATCTCTCCAATTGGTATTGTTAGAGATGTTGAAATTTTATGTGGTAAGACTAAATAACCTGCTGATTTTCTCGTACTTGGTTCAGTTGCTAGTAAGACTTGTCCTATCATTTTTGGTAGACCTTTTCTGAACACTTGTGGTGCTGTTATAGATAGTAAGAAAGAGAAAATCTTGACTAAGTTTGCTGGTGATTCATATGAATTTAATTTTTCTAAATTTGCTAAAGTCCCTTATGAAACCGAATTGCCTAATGAAGACTTTAAAGTTGAACAGCTTGCCTCTATTGCTCTTGCTTCGAACAATGTTTTGCAGCAATTTTTGGAAGATCATGAAAGTGAAGCCTTTAGAGAGGAAAGGGATGAGCTTGATGAAATATTCCTTCGTCAACCCATCTTGAAACACAATTTAAAGGTGGAAGATTTGGGTAAAACACTCCCACCTAGAGAGGATCCTGTCTTTGAGTTAAAACCTTTGCATGATAATCTTAAGTATGCTCATATTGATGATAAGAAAATATATCCTGTTATTATTAGTGCTAACCTTTCAGGTAAAGAAGAGGAAAGATTACTGGAAGTATTTAAGAAACACCGTGGAGCAATGGGTTATACTCTGGATGATTTAAAAGGGATTTCTCCTACTATATGTCAACATTCTATTAATATGGAGCCTGATGCAAAGCCAGTTGTTGAACATCAACGCCGTTTAATACCCAAGATGAAGGAAGTGGTAAGAAATGAGGTATTAAAGCTTCTTGACGCTGGTATTATTTATCCTATTGCTGATAGTAGATGGGTTAGTCCTGTGCACTGTGTCCCTAAGAAAGGAGGAATTACTGTTGTGCCTAATGAAAATGATGAACTTATTCCTCAAAGAGTAGTTGTTGGTTATAGGATGTGCATTGATTTTCGAAAGGTTAATAAAGTTACTAAGAAAGATCATTATCCATTACCCTTTATTGATCAAATGTTAGAGAGATTAGCTAAGAAAACTCATTTTTGCTTTCTTGATGGTTATTCTGGCTTCTCACAAATTGTTGTTAAAGCGCAAGATCAAGAGAAAACCACATTTACTTGTCCTTATGGTACTTATGCTTATAGACGCATGCCCTTTGGTTTATGTAATGCTCCTGCTACTTTTCAAAGATGCATGTCTGCTATTTTTCACGGTTTTTGTGAGGAGATTGTGGAAGTGTTCAGGGACGATTTCTCCGTCTATGGAACTTCTTTTGATAATTGCTTGCAGAACCTTGATAACGTTTTGCAGAGATGTGAAGAAACTAATCTTGTTCTTAATTGGGAGAAATGTCACTTTATGGTTAATGAATGAATTGTTCTTGGACATAAAATATTGAATTAGATAGAGCTAAAGTGGAGGCAATTGAGAAAATGCCCTGCCCCCGAGATGTTAAAGGTATTCGTAGTATTCTTGGTCATGCTGGTTTCTATAGAAGGTTTATTAAAGATTTCTCTAAAATATCAAAGCCTCTTACTAATCTTCTACAAAAAGATGTACCTTTTGTTTTTGATGATGATTGCAAGGAAGCTTTTGAAACTTTGAAAAAGGCTTTAATAAGTTCTCCTATTGTTCAACCACCTGATTGGAATTTACCATTTGAAATTATGTGTGATGCTAGTGATTTTGCCGTTGGTGCTGTTCTTGGACAGCGAATTGATAAAAAGTTGAATGTTATTCATTATGCTAGTAAGACTCTTGATTCTGCACAAAAGAATTATGCTACAACTGAAAAAGAATTTATAGATGTTGTCTTTGCTTGTGATAAGTTTAGACCTTATATTGTTGATTCTAAAATTATTATTCACACTGATCATGTTGCTATTAGATATCTGATGGAAAAGAAAGATGCTAAGCCTAGACTTATTAGATGGGTGTTGCTTTTGCAAGAATTCGATTTGCATATTGTAGATAGGAAAGGTGCTGAAAATCATGTTGCTGATAATTTGTCTAGATTGGAAAACATTGCTTATGATCATATTCCTGTTAATGATAGTTTTCCAAATGAACAATTGGCTGCAATAAGGGTGAGTTCACAAGATAGTCCTTGGTATGCTGATTATGCTAACTTTATTGTTTCGAAGTATTTGCCTCCAACCTTTTCAGCTCAACAAAGAAGAAAATTCTTTTATGACTTGAGGCATTATTTTTGGGATGACCCACACTGATTTAAAGAAGGAGTGGATGGTGAAAGTGCATGGTTGCCCCCATGCGTGGTTTTGGTAATTAATGACAATCCTTATGGACTAATGTTTGCTTTGAGATATACTTGTAGATCTTGTCCATAGGAAAAGATTGGAGTTCATGTGTTGGACTCTAGTAGATTACATGATGATCAACGCTCTACTCAAGGGTTTATATGAAGAATGGTCATGTGAAGAGTTGAGCTCATTACAAGTATGGCTTGGAATAGAAGATTGAGTGAACAATCATGTTTACCACCAAGCCATCATACATATCAAGAGAAGAAGATGAAGTGCAAGCTCAATATGATGCATCTCGAAGATATCATTTGATTGAAGGTTGCAAAGGAGTCATGAAGACGATGCTTAGCGAGGCCCTCCCATAATGGAGTATGGGGGAGCATTTGGAGAAGTCTTCATCAAGCATGTGCTAGCAAGCACAATCAAGAAAGGTGTTTCAACTTGAGAGAGTCAAGATCGTCATCATCGAGCTCAAGTGGAATGCGCAAGGCAAAGGTATGATCTTGATAGGTTTTCTATTTTACCGGTCTCATGGTGTTAGTGGGAGACCGGGTTTTAGGATAGACGGCGTACTATCAAGAGGGGCTCTCAAGTGAGTAACTTGATCGCATCGTTGTGGAGAGCTCAAACCTTTGCATACTTGGCATATCATATTTCTTGGTTCTTATTTGGCTTTTATGGTGGTGAGGAATTAGAGCTTGGTTCATCTCCATGTCAAGCTCTAGTTCATCGAAAACGGTTTTACCTTGGAAAACTAGTTGCGTTTTCGGTGGCGGAAATATTGCCGGTTCAACCGTGAGGAAAGTCCCACACCTTGCCATGTGTGGTGATTTTACTCTATTTATGGGATGCAATATTTTCACTTTTTGTAGCCTTCTCCTTGTCGGTACCTTTCCAACGGAGTTGGTCTCACCTCATTCGGAGTTCATTTGCAAAAGTTATAGCTGTGTTTTTGGTGTTCGGACAGGCCCGGTAGTACCGGAGAGTTTTGTTCCGGTAGTACCGCAGTCAGCCGGTAGTACCGGGCTCGCTGCGGTAGTACCGGGCTCTCTGCGGTACTACTCTCTGAAGTTGGTTTTCGGACGTTTTGGCACGGATGGCCCCGGTAGTACCGGGGTTGGAGCCCAGCACTTGGGCCCGGTAGTACCGTGGTATTTTTCCCCGGTAGTACCGCGCGCTCGGTTTAGGGCCGGTACTACCGGGCTTTAGGCCGGTACTACCGCACTTGCGGAACAAGAAGCTGCTGCAACGGCTGGATTTTTGGGATGAGCTATTTAAGGGGCCTTCTTCCCCATTGGTTTGCCAAGCTCAAGAGCAAGTCTTTCTCCTCTCTCTCCTCCATTGTTGCCCTTTGTAAAGCTTGCTCTTCCTCTCAATCCCTCCCATGGTTCTTGCTAATATTTGAGGGAAAGTGAGAGGTGATCTTGATCTACGTTTCCACCGATCGATTTCTCCTCTATGTGAGGGAAACCTTGTAGATCTTGATCTTGGAGTTCTTGGTGCATCTCCTCTTTGTTCTTCCTCTCTTATTCCCCCATAAGCATTTGTTGCTTTGTTGGAATTTGAGAGTGAAGGATTTGAGCACTTGTGCTCTTGCCTTTTGCATTTGGTGCATCGGTGTGCTCTCCACGAGGATTCGTGGAAGTTGAAAGCTTGTGAACTTGTTACTCTTGGGTCCTTGGACCCTAGACGCCTTTGTGGTGGTTGGACCCTTGTGTGGTCACTTGAAGCCGTTCGGGAGCCCCCAATCCCATTGTGGGTTGTGCCCCGGATTGTTGTTGGAGGCCGTTCGGGAGCCCCCAATCCCATTGTGGGTTGTGCCCCGGATTGTTGTTGAAAGGCTCCGGATTCCGCCTCGAAGGAATTCCGATAGTGGAAGGTGAACCAAGCCTTTGTGGTGCGGTTCATCGGAGAAGAAGGTGAAACCTTTGTGGTTGTTGAACCGTTGTGTCGGTTCACACCTCTCCAACGAGACGTACTCCCTTAACAAGGAGGAACTCGGGAATACATCCTCGTCTCCGCGTGCCTCGGTTATTTCTATACCCGAGCTTTTACTTATGCACTTTACATTGTGATAGCCTTCGTGCTTGAAGTATTCTATTGCTATCACCTTGTTGTTTATCTTGTTTAGCATAAGTTGTTGGTGCACATAGGTGAGCCTAGTTTATTTAGGTTGTCGGCTTGTTAATTTAAACACCTAGTTTTATTCCGCAATTATCAAGCCTAAACCGGAAAAGTTTTAAACCGCCTATTCACCCCCCCCCCCTCTAGGCGACATCATTGTCCTTTCAGATGGAATTATGCGAAGATGTGTTCCGGAACATGAACAAAAAGAGATATTGAGGAAGTGCCATAGTAGTGCTTATGGAGGACATCACGCTGGAGATAGAACTGCACAAACGGTTCTTCAGTCAGGTTTTTCTTGGCCTACTCTCTTTAAAAATGCAAGAAAGTTTATTTTATCTTGTGATGAGTGCCAAAGAACTGGTAATATCTCTAGACGTAATGAAATGCCTATGAATTATACTCTTGTTATTGAGCCATTTGATTGTTGGGGATTTGACTTTATGGGTCATTTTCCTCCTTCAAAGGGTTATACTCATACACTTGTTGCTGTTGATTATGTTACTAAATGGGTAGAAGCTATACCTACAAAAAGTGATGATGGTGAGACCTCATTAAAAATGCTTCAAGATATTATTTTCCCTAGGTTTGGTGTACCTAGATATCTTATGACTGATGGAGGTTCTCATTTTATTCACGGTGGTTTTAGAAAAGTTCTTGCTAAATATGGTGTTAATCATAGAATTGCTTCAGCCTATCATCCTCAAACTAGTGGGCAAGTGGAACTATCAAATAGAGAAATTAAATCTATCTTGCAAAACACTGTTAATAGAACTAGGAAAAATTGGGCTAACAAATTAAATGATGCCTTATGGGCTTATAGAACTGCTTATAAAAATCCTATGGGTATGTCTCCTCATAAAATGGTTTATGGAAAAGCTTGTCACTTGCCTTTAGAATTAGAACACAGAGCTTATTGGGCTGTGAGAGAACTTAATAGAGATTTTAAACTTGCTGGTGAGAAGAGGTTACTAGACTTGAGTTCTTTAGATGAATGGAGAAGTGAGGCATCTGAAAATGCTAGACTCTTTAAAGAGAAAGTTAAGAAATGGCATGATAACTGGATTATTAAGAGAGAGTTTCATGTTGGTGAGAAAGTTCTATTGTATCGTTCTCGTCTTAGATTTTTTGTAGGGAAGCTACTCTCCAAATGGGAAGGACCTTATGTTATTGTAGAGGTATATCGTTCGGGTGCAATTAAAATTGCTTCACTCAAGGATGATACTACACAAGTGGTAAATGGACAAAGACTCAAACATTATATTTCTGGAGATTCTTATAATGAAGATGTTGATATTATTCAAGTGATTACTTCGGAAGTTTTTATTAAAGAGCAATTTCCTGAGCCTGCAGAAGCTGAATTCGAAAAGGTAAGGTTTTGGTAAGAAAAAGTCCGCGTTTTTTATTTTGGAAGATACTATATTAGTTTTTCAAAAATATGGAAAAATACAAGACGAAAACGAGCAGGACACGGAGCACGAGGCGCCGTCACCACGTGGTGGCGCGGGCCCCATGCTGGCCGCGCCACCGTATGGTGTGCGCGCCTCGGAGTCCGTCTCCTACCCGATTTCGCCCTGTTGCCTTCCTTTTGTTGCGTAAATTTTTGCTATATAATCTCCCGGATCCCCCGAGGTCTGTTTATCGTGTTTTTGACTTGTTTTTGTTTCGAGCTGTTTCTGTCCAGATTTCGTCCCAGGGTTCCTGTTCTGAAGACTACGCGCTGCGCCGCCAACGCAAACTCCTTCAAGATCTTGATCAAGGATCTTTGATTGGATGGGCGGAGGAGGAAAAAGTGAAGGCCGGGCGCAAGGGCATGGACAAGAGCGTCATGAGCGAAGTGAAGAAGATGTCATCAGCCAAAAGAGAACGAGCAGGAGCAAGGGGTAGCAAGCCCATCTTTGTGGGATCCATTAACACTCAACGTGCTTTTTCTCATAACATGCAGGAGCGATACCACCTGTTCCAGATCTTAGCTCTTTCCCAGATGTTGAAGACGCTCTTCGTATCTGATCAGTTTTGCGATCAGTATCAAGTCCTGAGGATGGAAGTGGACATACTTCAAGAGGAGAACAACAGGCTTCGCAACATGCTGGAGCGTTACTTGACCCCACTCAAAGTTGTCCCACCATCACCGCCGAAGGAGTAATTCATCATCGGTATTGGCATCCCCTTGGCTTGTTCCAAGCTTGGGGGAGTGCCGCGGTATCATACCACTATCTTTTACCTTTTTACCTTTTCAGTTGAGTCATATCATGAGTAGAGAAGTTATCTTATAGGATAGTATGCAATGTGGAAGTATCTCTCTTTTAGTTGGTTATCTATGTATCCCTTGGTGTGAGTTGCCGATATGGAATATTAATGAGAAGTTTATTATTTACTTTATGCACACCTTATTTTAGTTTGCAACTTCTATTATATATGATTGATCTTGTCATTAGTATTGGTTTCACTTTGGGAGCATATAGTAAATCTTTTGGTTTTGGCAAACTTAGCATTGGTCAGTAGTTACAATACTTTGAGACTTAAGTGGAGAAAATAAGTACATGTAGATATATTATTCAATGATCTTTCGCACTTGTAGCTCATAAGCTTAGTACTCACAAATTAAAATTGTTTGTGCTTCCAATGAAGATTGCATGATTGTTCTTACTACATGTATATTTGTTTGTATCCATCGACTCTTATGCTTGCTACTCAACCTTGCTAGCCAAAGCCTTGTATCGAGAGGGAATGCTTCTCATACATCCAAACCATGAGCCAAAACCTTTGCCATCTGTGTCCACCATAACTACCTATTATGTGGTATTTTGCGCCCCTCAAAGTAAATGTTTCGTGTGCTATCTTTATTCAAAATTATTATCCCTTACTTGTGTCACTGTTTATTAGCTCATGAGGAAGTATGTAGGTTACTCTATGTTTAACTTGTTAGATAGACTTTCAAATGAGCTGGCAAATGGGGTGCCCAGTCCCAAGTTTAATTGTTCGATTCTCTTCACATGGTTTTCAATGAGTTATCAAAAAGAAAGTTCCAAAGTGTTATGTTATTCAAAAATAAGCACTCCTCCAAGGTTTGAGATGGATTGGAAGGCACCCGAGGATTCGGTTAGCCATGGATTGTGTAAGCAATTGTGGGGAGGAGTGCCAAACCAATTTATAAAAAGTGTGCATGTGTAAACAAAAGAGAAGAGGGATGATCTACCCTTGGGTAGAAATAACGTCCTTCAATGGAGCCGCTCTTGAAAGTCTAGACAACATGGTAAATATAGATTTCATTCACTATCATTCGTTGACAACGACATACATAGCTTAAAACTTATTTCATACTCTCTATATGATGTCAAAACTTCAAAGCTCTAGCACATGTTTGTATCTTTGCTTCCCTCTACGAAGGGCCTATCTTTTACTTTCATGTCGAGTCAGTGAACCTACTTCACTCGGTTTTAAGCAAGCATTTGAGTTGTTGTGATTCAACCATCTATACATTTGTATTATTGATCACGTCTTTATTTCTTCCTTGTTTAGCACAATGCCGTTATCTCATAGATATAATCTTGGAAGTTAGCAACTACTGTAAGAGGGCTGTTTTGAAGAGTAAGTTCAAACTGTTCATTGTTCTCTGACCAAGAACGAAGTTTGCCAACACCAACTTGATTGTCTCTATGCACCTTATTGTGATTTCCCTTTACTTGTTACAAGTTGAGTTATATGAATGGGGTTGTGATCTAAGATGATTTGTGTATTAATAGATGTGATGCTTCTTGTCCGTATATTCTTTATCGACACTTCACTCCATAAACCTGTGGTCATGTTTACTGGGTTCAGCTTTCGCTTGGGGAGAAGCGAGGTCTAAGCTTGGGGGGAGTTGATACGTGCATTTTGCATCACTATTTTATATCATAATTTACTGTTATTCATTGATATATTTCGTATTTAGATATGATACTTATGTTATTTCATCTATTTTGCATGTTTGATGATTATTGGAGAATGAATCACCGGAGCCTAGAATCTGCTGGAAAAAGCACCGTCAGGATGCATTATTTGCGAAGCTCAGAAAGCTAAAATAAAAAGATGGAAATTCCTATTTTGCCAGATAATGGGGGAGGCCAAAAGGGGAGCCCGAGGTGGGGCCCAGGGGGCCCACACCATGCCGTGGCGCGACTCCACTTGCTGCCGCGTCGGCAGGTGGTGAGGAGGCCCTGGCCCACCTCTGGCGCAACCCCTTCGCGTACTTCACCCCCCCCCCCCCCCCCGAAAACCTAAGGTCGGGGGGTTCGAGAAGAAACAGAGCCGCTGCCTCCACGAGGCGGAAAACACCAGAGAGAGAAAAGCTCTCCGGCAGGGAGAAATCTGCCGGGGAAATCCCTTCCCGGAGGGGGGAAATCGTCGCCACCGTCACCGTCATCGAGCTGCAGTTCATCGGGATCATCATCACCACCATCTCCACCGCCAACACCATCATCTCCATCGGTCCACTCCATTCCCGCTGTAACATCTAGGGCTGAATCTTGTATGTTTGATAGGGGAAACTCTCCCGGTGTTGATTACTCTTGTTATTGATGCTATTGAGTGAAACCGTTGAATTAAGGTTTATGTTCAGATTGTTACCCATCATTATATCACCTCTGATCATGTTCCAAATAATGTGTTGTGAGAAGTTCGTTTAGTTCTTGAGTACATGGGAGAAGTCTAGATGTTAGTAGTGAACTATGTTGAGTAATATTTAATGTTTTGATATTTAAGTTGTGGTGCTATTCTTCTAGTGGTGTCATGTGAACGTCGACTACATGACACTTCACCTTTATGAGCCTAGGGGAATGCATTGTGTATTCGAATATTAATTGTGGGGTTGCCGGAGTGACAGAAACCTAAACCCCCGTTAGTATCTCGATGCATTAGGGATGTCAGGATCTCAGAGTTTATGGCTGTGGTTAGATTTATCTTAATTACTTTCTAGTATTTGCGGATGCTTACTAGGGGTATAATCACAAGTATGTATTAGTCCTAGGAAGGGCGGTGCATTAGCATAGGTTCACCCACACGACACTTATCGAAACACTAAAGATTAATCATCTATATGAAGCGAAAGCACTAGACAGAAATCCCGCGTGTCCTCAGGAATGTTTGGTCATCATAAGTAAACAAACCGGCTTGTCCTTTGCTCTAAAAAGGATTGGGCCACTCGCTGCAATTATAATTGCCGCGCTTTATTTACTCGCACTTTATTTATCTGTATTACCAAAAACTCCTAAAAACTTGTCTTCTACTGTTTACAGTGAAATCCTCATCAAAACCGCTTGTCAGCACCTTCTGCTCCTCGTTGGGTTCGACACTCTTATTTATCGAAAGTACTACGATACACCCCCTATACTTGTGGGTCATCAACGTCTTGTTGTCATAGTTTATATTTGTGTTTGCTTCAAATAACCTTGCTAGCCAAATCCTTGTACTGAGAGGGAATGCTTCTCGTGCATCCAAAACCTTGAGCCAAAACCCATGCCATTTATGTCCATCATACCTACCTACTACATGGTATTTCCTGCCATTCCAAGCAAATACTTCATGTGCTACCTTTATTCAAAACTTATTATCCCTTATTTGTGTCAATGTTTATTAGCTCACGAAGAAGTATGTGGTGTTACGGATATCAACCTTATCATTTGCTTTTAGACAGACTTTCACAACCGGACTAGTGGCATATACATCCGCTTATCCATTAAGTTTGCAAAAAGAGCTGGCAAATGGGGTGCCCAGTCCCAATTAATTAGAACTTTCATCATCATTCTCTTCACATGGTTTTGTAAAAATTTATTACGCTTCAAAGTGTTATACAGAACTTTCATCATCATTCTCTTCACATGGTTTTGTAAAAATTTATTACGCTTCAAAGTGTTATACAATTTTATATAGACACTCCTCCATGGTATGTGATTGTTGGAAGGCACCCGAGGATTCGGTTAGCCATGGATTGTGTATGCAATGGTGGGGAGGAGTGTCAAACCAGTTTTTAAAAAATATACATGTGTAAACAAAAGAGATAAGAGGGATGGTCTGCCCTTGGGTAGAAATAACGTCCTTCATGGGAGCCGCTCGTAGAAAGTCTGGTTGACAAGGGGGGTCGAGTGCCCATTACCATTCGTTGACAACGACAAACACCACTCAAAACCTTACTTTTATACTCTCTATACGAGTAGAACTAAGCTTGGGGATGCTTGATACGTCTCAAACGTATCTACAATTTCTTATGTTCCATGCTTATATTATACCGATTGCTACATGTTTTATATACACTTTATATGGTTGTTATGCATTTTCTGGAACTAACCTATTAACAAGATGCCACAGTGCCAGTTCCCTGTATTCTGCTGTTTTTGGTTTCAGAAAAGCTGTTAAGGAAATATTCTCGTAATTGGACGAAACAAAAGCCAATACCCCTATTTTCCCCGGAAGCATCCAGAAGAGGGCCACGAGGCGGCCACACCTGTTGGTGGCGCGGCGTGGCCGCGCCACCACGTGGTGTGGGCCCCTCGGGGCCCCACCTCCTTCGCCCTTTCGCCCATATAATGCCCCCGACAAAATAACCCTAACCACCGAAGTCTTTTCCCGAGAAGAGTTCCGCTGCGCCGCCGCCATCGAAGACAAGTTTTGGGGGACAGAAGTCTCTGTTCCGGCACCCTGCCGGGACGGGGAATTGCCCCCGGAGCCATCTCCATCAACTCCACCGCCATCTCCATCGCCGTTGCTGACTCCTATGATGAGGAGTGAGTAGTTCTCCCCCAGGGCTGCGGGCTCTATCGGTAGCTATGTGGTTTATCTCTCTCTCCCATGGTGTGATCTTTATGTGATCATGAGCTTTGTAATCTAGTTGAATATGTGATGTTACTCTTTATCTATTATGCACTCTAGAGGTTACTTTAATATGAACTCCGGGGTTATTCACGGTTGTGAAGGTGACAGTGTGTGCACCGTGTGTGATTCCTTTATGACGTTGTGGTGTTAGTTTACTCAGACTTTGGGGGTGCTTTTGTATCTCTACGCAGTGAATGGTGTTTATCATCCAACAAGAGAGTGTTTGATAGTAGTATTTATTATTCAGTTTTGATGTCATTGTTGAGAGTGTCCACTAGTGAAAGTATGATCCCTAGGCCTTGTTTCTAAGCATTAAAACACCGTTTACAACAAGTTCTGCTACATGTTTGCTTGCTGCCATTTTTATTTCAGATTGCAACTACTACTTATAATCATCCATATTACTTGTATTTCACTATCTCTTCGTCGAACTAGTGCACCTATACATCTGACAAGTGTATTGGGTGTGTTGGGGACACAAGAGACTTCTTGTATCTTAATTGCGGGGTTGCTTGAGAGGGATATCTTTGACCTCTACCTCCCTGAGTTCGATAAGCGATTGATAAGAAAACAGGCGGTGATAAAAGGGTCATTCCAATAGCAAAAAGGAAGAGAGGTATGTGCAACAAGAGTGACTCCTGTTTCGACAATGTGACGGTGCTTGCGTTCATCACTCCCATTTTGTTGGTGGGTGTGTGGACAAGACACACGGTGAGTGATACCAAGCTGTTGAAAGAAAGCATGCAACTTAATATACTCACCCCCAATCAGATTGAACATATTTAATTTTGTGACCAAGGAGACGCTCAACATGAGCCTGATACTGACGAAACACCTCAAATACATCACTTTTGCGCTTAATCAAATAAAACCATGTAAAACGACTATAAGCATCCACAAAACTGACACGAGGTATGAGGGGCAAGACCCCAAATGTCATGGGATTGTCACGGCAGATGTTTCCGGGTGGAAACTTGAGTATGGGGACATAGCGACTTCTGACATCGGGAGCTTGTCTAGCACGGCGTGGGGAAACAAGGATTTACCCAGGTTCGGCCCCTCGTCTCGAGGTAAAGACCTACTTCCTGCTACTGCTTTATTAATATGGGTTTCGAGGACTCGGCGCCTTAGCTTCCGGGTCTCGAGATTACAATGGTGGTACTTGCGATCTGGTAAAGCTTGTTTCTCCAAGGACCAGGAGACCCCCTTATATAGGCGGTGGGTCTCGCTGGACATACAGGCGTGATCCGGGTTACAATCGTACCCGGATTCTAAGTCTTCTAGGTCTTCGCCTCCTTTAGCAGGACTCCGTCTTGTACTTGGTCTCCAGCCCTCTAGACTCTTCTTGACGTGCGGGCCAAGACTCACGCAGCGTACCGACTCTCATGAATCCCGGCCCACACATTCTTGCTTAACCCGGCCCAGGTTCTCACCAGGCCGGCGGGTCTTCTCTGTCGGTGCGCCTACCGGGTTACGACCCCCCCAACAGTAGCC
This sequence comes from Poa annua, assembly GCA_026929855.1. Taxonomy (NCBI): domain Eukaryota; kingdom Viridiplantae; phylum Streptophyta; class Magnoliopsida; order Poales; family Poaceae; genus Poa; species Poa annua. Next base: position 1,653,589 of record CM049437.1, read on the forward strand.
CCCAGGATAACTTGGACATCGGAATTGACTCGCTTCGCCTCACACTCTAGGGTATAATCTCGGGGAAGCCGTCACTTCTTTTGTCCGGGTTATCATCTGAAAAACAATAAACAACTTATTAAGCAAGCGAGCACACAGGTGTCGGTTTGGCCGGCTCTTACTGGCGGCCCGTTCCTAACCCGGTCATCGCCTGCTGACTCCCACTTCCAGACTTGGCAATTTCCAGCTTTCTTTATGCTTCCTCGAAGACGTCGGTCAACCTCCAGGGTCAACGACATTTTTAATGCTTATCCTTCCGCGAGAACCGAGGAATCGCGCGTCCGTCTCGGGAACCCAAGATTCTGTCAGGTACAAAATCTGGCACCACAGATATGGTTCCTCGAGGTCATCATTATCCTTGGATTCTTCCTGTTTTGCCCCTAGGTCAACTCCCACTTGGGATATAAATAAGTGGGGACGGGGAAGAAAGCGACCATTTCCCCCGTGCGTCCCCACTTCTTCTTCTTCCTCCAGCGCCGCCGCTGTCACTCCCAAGCTCGAGCTCTCCAATCTTCGCCGGAGCTAGCTAACGCCACCGTCCTCTTGCTTCTCCTGCTCAAATCCAGAACCGTGCCGCAGTTACCCCCGCAGCCATCTCCTCGCATCCCACTTTTAGATCTAGATCTCGGCAACTTCTTTCAATGGGGAAAAAAGTTGCAAGCAAGGGCCCCGCCGCCGCCGCCGCGGCCGCCGCGGCTAAGGCCAACCTGAAGAAGGCCAAAGCTGCCGCTGGTGCCTCCGCTTCTGGCGCCGCCGCCGCAGCGCCTACTTCCGGGAACTGGACTGGATCAACCGTCTCTGTCGCCAAGCTGCAGGACTTGGTGGATTCCGGCGATCTTCAGGCCCAAGACATCATCCACTGGCGCGCCCCGGGTAACGAGGTCGTGCCGGCTCCTCGAGATAGTGAGGTAATAATATTTGCCGATCACCTCAATCGCGGCTTCAAACCTCCGGGTTCCCTCTTTTTCCGCACTCTGCTCGCTTACTACGGCCTCAGGCCTCAAGACTTGGCCCCGAATTCGATTCTTTCCCTCTCCAACTTTACCGTTTTATGCGAAGACTATCTTCAAATGGAACCCTCTCTCGACCTCTTTCTTGAATTTTTCTATTGCAACCCACAACGCTCCTCTGCCACTCTTCCTTTGAACATCTGCGGAGGAGTCGCGATTCAACGTCGCCGAGACTCCCTTTTTCCGGCTCTCAAACTTAACAGCCACCCTCGCGCCTGGCAATCAACCTTTTTCTATTGCAAGGACACTTCTCCCAAGGGCCAACCCAGACTACCGGGTTTCCGCGCTGAACCTCTCGTGCTAGGAGAATCAACCAACTCCTACGCCAAAAACCGCGCGGCTTTGGCCCCCATTCTTTCCAGGATCCGAGCTCTCAAGGCCCACGGCCTCAAAGGCACCGACCTGGTCAAATGCTGGGTCGGGTGGTGTATAAAACCACTATCCATCCGACCCAAGCTTATCTGCGACTACACCAACATTCCCTCTGATTGTCTCCGGTTCACATTTGAAGAGCCGGACGATGAAGAAGTCATCCGAACTTCTAAGAAACTTTTGTCCGAGTCTATCGCTACGATAACTCTAGACGGGCTCCTCCCCTTCAGTTCCGAGAACCCGGCTCCAAAGGTACTTAACTTGCTCCCCTCTAACTCTTATACTTCTTTCTTTTTATCCCTTCTGTATTTCAATAACCCATCATGAACTCCTCTGTTCCTTCCTCAGGCCACTGAAGACTGGTGGAACGCCGCCGATGAAACGCCCGTCTCCTCCGACCAAGAAGATGAGTCGGATCAAAATTCAGAAGAAGAAGCAGGCGAAGGTGAGCTTGACTCCATGGACCGGCTTTGGAAAAAACTCCTAGAAGCCGATCTTGAAGACGACATTTCTTCTCATACTCCCCACATTCCAGGTCAAGGTGAACAAGACTCCACCAAGGCTCCGACACCTCCTTCTCCACCAGCTGGAGCAAAGCGGGCCCGTAACGCGGTACAATTGATACCACGCTCTCGTTTCATCAATCTAGAAGCTGCTTCCGGGTTTCAAACTTGTCCGTCTGCGCAGGACAAGGAAGAGGTGACGCCTAAACGTCCAAGGACTCGCTCGTCCGTATCTTCCGACGAGCTCTCCTCAGGTATCCCAGACAGTCCTCCCCGCGGGAGGAACGCTCATCAGACTTCCCCCGATGCACGTTATCCTTTGGCGGGCTGCCTCCGGGTTTCTGAATCCCGGTCTATGTCCTGCTCTTCAGGTTCCGGTTCAGAGGCTCTTCCCTCCGACTTTGTCATCAACAAGGGGTAAGTCTTAATTTTATTTTGCGCCATGTCTTTGCTTTAGCCCACTTACTATTCCTCACATGTCTTTACACTTTCCCAGAGCCCAAGCCGTCCTTAGTGATGAGGAAACCCCTGATGTCATCACAACCCCTCCAGCTGAGCCTGAAGTTGAAGAGACTCAAGCTGAGAAGCCGTCTGACCCGACTCTCCCTGTTCCAGACTCTTCTTCCCCTCCGAAGTCCGATCTTCCTGTCATTCCGGAAGAACCGGATGTCGCTGTAACGGGCACCGGCTTTCAAGATCCCGCCGCGCCCTCAACTTCCGTGGCGAAGGTCTTTGAGCCGGAACTTAAGGCTGGGGAAGGGCCCGCTACCCGTGCCGCAGGCAAGGAACAGGTCAAGGAAACCGAAGAATCGGACTCTGAAGATGAAACTCCTTACAACACCTTGGAGTTTCCAGAACTTTTTGAGAGAATCCATAAGCGACTCTCCAGGGTGCGAAAGGAGGAATCTCAGCTGCGCAACTATCTGCATTTCCGCTACCAGGTATGTTCCCTCTAGTAGCCCCCAAGTGCTTAGACTTTACTTAGGTAAATGCTTAGTACTTGCATGATAGGGAACCTGTCTCAATAGAAATGTTTCTTTGAAGTAGTCCCCAAGAGTCGGAGCAGTAGCTTGCTGCGCTCCGGGTCTTTCTTACTAACGAACTTTTTGCAATGAGTAGTCCCCCAGAGTCGGAGCAGTAGCTTGCTGCGCTCCGGGTCTTCTTTGAGATACCGTCATTGCTTCATAAACTGCTTCCTGATATGTTTGTCTCTGTCTTGATAAATATATGTTCCCTCTGCAGGAGTTTTCGAAAGCCACCGCCGAGAGCAACAGCGAAACACGCCATGAACTTGCGCGCCAAGCTGGCCTTCGTGAGAAGGCTGAGGAACAGCTGAAGCTTCAAGAAGAAGCCCTAAAACGGCTTCAAACTGATAATGAGGCTTTGCAGAAGAAGGTGTACGAACAAGAGCTCGCCATACAGGTGAAGGCTCTTGAACTGCAAAGAGTAATCTCCGAGTTGGAGAAAATAAAGAAGCTCGTTCACAACTTGGCCGTTGCTGTCTTCGGTGAGTCTTCTTCTTACCTTTTCTTTCTTGTATTGCTTTGTCCTCGTAGGTTTCCTTATCCTCCGTTTGCTCCCTGCTAGGTCCGGCTCAGGGGGTGACCATAAAGGGAACACTTGAGAAAATTCAGGCCATGTATGGCGTCACCCGCCGACTCTACTTCGGCTGCGCCGAGATGATCAAGGCGTCTACTTCTTCTGGGGAATGTCCTCCGGGTCTTTCGGATTTTCTCGCCGCCACCTCTATGGTGCCTATGCTGATGGAGCGATGGAAGGCGTCTGCCTGTCGCAAGGGTGCTATCCGTACACTTGCATTGGCGAAGGCATACTACCCCAACCTTGACCCGGCCAAGCTCACAAAGGGCTTCCCTGAATTCCAGCCTGATGGCACTGAGACCTCAAAAATATATGGGAAGCTCGTGAAATCCGTTCGGCGTCCGGCTTGTCAGATTACCAATGGGTTGGCCCTAAACGAGTTCCAAGCTGCTTATGACGAAGACAACCATGCCATCAAGGAGGTCCCGCCGGAGCCGATCAACTTATGGAAGCCGGTAGAAGAGGCGCCGCAACTCTTCACGCCCTTCACAACAAGTGCGAACCCCTCAAGCTCAACTCCCGACATTCCAGCTCCCTCTCGTCCCTCCGATCTTGACGGCTTTGAAGCCTTGTCTTCGGTCGTTTTGCAGAGGCCACGAGGCGGAATTACAAAGGATACGAGGGACCCTGGGCAAGGATCTGCGTCGGCTCCTCCGCACCAATAGACCGCCCGGATGTTCCAAACGCCGACTTATGTACCGGCTTACAAACTTTCGACCTGACTTAAATTCTTGTAACTTTATGTTGTGCTTCATGGCCTGTAATAGGTTAGATCGAAATACTCGCTATACCTTTTGATGCGCCTTCGTGCGCCACTGCTGTAATGTAACATGTCTATAAATGTCTTACTTCCTTGGTTTCTTTTACCCTTTTGGTTTCTTTAGCTCTCTGCATAGTCGGGTTTCTCGTGACTTCTGTGTCTGAAAACCCGGAGCAATCAGGGTCTGCTAAGTCCCCATGGGCCTCATAGTCAGATTGAAAGCCGGCGTTTTAGCATCTGGTCATGTATGAGAATGCCATCAAGCTATCAGGCAAGAAACCAAGAATAATTGTGGCTTCTTTGCCGGGTTGTGAGTTTACAACTTACAACTTTCTTAGTTAGTAAGCCCCCAAGATCCTGATCATATAAGGAACTGAAAACACAATACTCTTTTCTTCTTAGAGGTGCCTTCCTCACTTTATTGATCATATAATATGTACATAGCTAGCAAGCCGCCTCATTAAAAACCTTCCAGTCCCCTTAGGTACCCTGGTAAGGAAAAGAGCGCGTCTGAAACCTGCTGCCTTTAAACGAAAGAGATACAAAAAGGTGGAGCCCGTCTCATCCGGGGGCTCACAAAACCTAAGTGTAGTATGGTCGAAGTTCTGCTATATTCCAAGGCCTGTCGTTCTCTGTCAACGGGTTCCTTGTATGGTCTGTATTGTTTCCTGTCCTTGTAGCTTGTTCTCTAGCATCCACCAAGTAATAAGACCCGTTGTGCAAGTTCCGGCTTACCACGAAAGGGCCTTCCCATGGGGGAGTTAGCTTGTGGAAGCCGGTCTTGTTCTGTGCTAGCCTTAGGACCAAGTCGCCTTCCTGAAAGGTTCTTGACTTAACCCGGCGGCTGTGATAACGCCTCAGGTCTTGCTGGTATATGGCTGATCTTTCTAAGGCCAGCTCTCTCGCCTCCTCCAGCATATCAACTGAATTTTGCCGGGCTTGCTCGTTCTCAGTTTCAACATAGTTTGCCACTCTCGGGGAATCATGGATGATGTCACTGGGTAACACGGCTTCCGCCCCATAAACCATGAAGAAAGGAGTGAAGTCTGTTGATCTATTTGGGGTTGTGTTTATGCTCCAGACGACTGATGGGAGCTCCTCTTCCCAGCACCCGGCGGCTCTGACTAACGGGACCCGGAGTCTTGGCTTGACGCCTCTTAGCAGCTCCTGGTTTATCCTCTCCACTTGGCCGTTCGACTGAGGGTGTGAAACTGAGGCAAGGTCGAGCCGGATGCCGTTCTCTTTGCAAAATATCTGCATCTCTCCAAGCGAAAAATTTGTCCCGTTATCAGTGATGATGCTGTGAGGATACCCAAAACGGTATATGATTTTCTTCAGGAACTTGACAGCTGTTGCCGCTGTGCAACTGTTGACGGCTTGCACTTCTACCCACTTTGTGAATTTATCCACTGCGACCAGTAGGTGAGTCTTTTTATTGGGTGAAGTCTGGAAAGGTCCCACCATGTCCATACCCCAAACTGCAAAGGGCCATGTTATTGGGATGGTCTTCAGGTCTTGAGCCGGAATATGAATCTGCCTTGCGTATCGCTGGCATCCATCGCAAACCCGGGCTATATTTTCTGCATCAGCCAGAGCGGTCAGCCAAAAGAATCCATGCCTGAACGCTTTAGAAACCATCGATCTTGTGGACGCGTGATGTCCGCAGTCCCCTGCGTGAATTTCCTGAAGGATTTTCCGGCCTTCCTCTGGTGAGACACATCGTAAGAATACCCCGGACGTGCTCCTCTTGTGTAACTCGCCATTGATGATAACGTAGCCCTTAGCCCGGCGCACAATCTGTCGTGCCAGTACTTCGTCTTGAGGTAATTCTTCCCTCTGCAGGTAAGCTATATACGGCTCAGTCCACGACGGTGTTTGATGTACGGCTGCGACTAGCTGTGATTCCGGGTCATCAGGGTTTGCCAACTCTTCTTCTGTTGGCAGCTTGACCGAGGGATGATGTAACTCGGCGAGGAACACGTTTGGAGGTACCGGCTCTCTGCTAGAACCGAGTCTTGATAGGGCGTCGGCCGCCTCATTCTTTCGTCTGTCGATATGGTCGACTTGGTAGCCGGAGAAGAAGCCGGCAATACGATCTACTTCTCGCCTGTAAGCCGCCATGTTGGCGTCTTTTCTATCCCAGGTTCCTGAAACTTGCTGAGCCACAAGGTCAGAGTCTCCATAGCACATGATTCTTTTGATGTTCATCTCTCTAGCGACTTTCAAACCGTGTAACAAGGCCTCATACTCTGCCACGTTATTGGTGCATGGTTCGAAATGTATCTGCAGGACGTAACTCAACTTGTCTCCTTTTGGCGAAGTTAGTACAACGCCGGCTCCTGAGCCTTCAAACTGCTTTGACCCGTCGAAGTGCATAGTCCAATGCTTGGCGCTTGGAGGCGGAGGTAAGGGGTCAAACTCTGTCCAATCATTGACGAAATCCACCAAGGCCTGTGACTTGATTGCTGTTCTTGGCTCGTAGTTGATATGATAAGGCCCCATCTCGATGGCCCACTTTGCGATCCTGCCTGTAGCTTCTCTGTTTCCGATGATTTCCGCTAAGGGAGCGGAACTCACCACAGTGATTGGGTGTTCCTGAAAATAGTGAGGCATCTTCCGGCTTGCCATAAACACGCCGTATACCAACTTCTGCCACTGCGGGTACCTCTGCTTGGACTCTGTGAGAGCTTCACTAACATAGTAGACCGGCCTTTGAATTGGGTACTCCTTTCCTTCTTCTTTGCGCTCCACTACGACCACAGCGCTGACGGCTCTGGAATTTGCGGAAACGTACAACAACATCGGCTCCTTGCTCGTGGGGGCCGCTAACACTGGAGCTGTGGATAATGTCTTCTTTAGGTCTTCGAAGGCGTCATCTGCCTCCTGGCCCCAGACAAACTTATCTGACTTCTTCAATAGTTTGTATAGTGGCAGAGCTTTCTCTCCCATCCTTGCAATGAACCGGCTCAGGGCTGTGACACACCCTGTCAGCTTCTGGACATCATTAACACACTCCGGCTTCTTAAGGTTCATGATGGCATTAATTTTAGCCGGGTTAGCTTCTATCCCTCTCTCTGAGACTATGAAACCCAGTAACATGCCAGCCGGAACTCCAAATACGCACTTGGTCGGGTTTAACTTCATCTGATATTTGCGCAGGTTGTCGAAGGTCTCCTTTAGGTCATCCAGGAGTGACCCGGCTTTCTGTGACTTGATCACGACATCATCGACATAGGCATGCACGTTGCGACCGATTTGGTTCTGGAAACAATTCTGGATGCACCTTTGGTAGGTGGCACCTGCATTCTTGAGGCCAAAGGTCATATTTTTATAACAGAAAGCACCGAAAGGGGTGATGAACGACGTCTTCTCCTGGTCGTCAACATTGAGCTTGATCTGATGATACCCGGAGTATGCATCCAAGAAACATAACAACTCGCTACCGGCTGTGGCATCGATGATCTGATCTATACGCGGCAATGCAAAGGGATCTTTCGGGCAGACCTTGTTCAAGCTGGTGTAGTCAATGCACATGCGCCACTCTCCGTTTTTCTTCAGGACTAGGACCGGGTTAGCCAGCCACTTGGGATGGTAGACTTCCATGATAAACCCGGCTGCAAGCAAACGAGCTACCTCTTCTCCAACAATCCTTTTCCTCTCTGCGTTGAGACGACGTAATCCTTGCTTTACCGGCTTTGCCTTTGGATCAACATGTAAGCTGTGCTCAGCAAGTTCACTCGGGACACCCGGCATGTCTGAAGGAGACCATGCGAAGATGTCCCGATTCTCACGGATGAACTTGATGAGCTCGCTTTCCTATTTCGGGTCCAAGTGGGTCCCCACTGAGAACTGCTTGGAGGAGTCCCCTTCTTCGAAATCAACCATCTTTGTATCTTGAGCTGATTTGAATTTTTTCTTCTCTTCTTCATGAGCCGGCTTTTCCAGCACACGCTTATCTGTCGGGTCTACTTGAGACTTGTAGAACTTGAGCTCCTCCTCTGAGCAAGCCTGTTCTGCCATGATAGCATCCCCGTTGTCACACTCTGCAGCCATGGTTTTGCTTCCCTCTACTGTGATTATTCCCTGGGGACCTGGCATCTTAAGCTTGAGGTACACATAACAAGGCCGCGCCATGAATTTGGCGTAAGCCGGCCTCCCGAATAGAGCGTGATACGGACTTTTTAAATCAACAACCTCAAACGTCAGGAACTCCGACCTGAATTGCTCTTTGCTCACTCCGAACGCCACCTCAAGGCTGATCTGGCCAATCGGATGTGCCGACTTCCCTGGGACTATGCCGTGGAAGATGTAGATGTAGGGGTAAGGCGATCTTGGGTCAGACCCATCCTTCTGAAAGTGTCGAGGTATAAGATATTGATGCTGCTGCCTCCATCCATCAGGACTTTATTCAGGGAGAACCCGTCCACTTGTGGTGCCACGACGAGAGCCAGGAGACCCGGATGTTCGACTGCTGGAGGGTGATCCTCTCTACTCCAAGTTATAGTTTGCTCTGACCACCTCAAGAATCTTGGAACGGCTGATGCCACTGCATTGACGGCTCTTGCTTTTAATTTCCTGTCTCTCCTGGACGTACTGGTGGTGAAGACGTGATACTGTCCTTGACTATGAAGTTCTTTCGGGTTCTGCTGATATCCGGTTGTGACTTGATTCTGTTGTTGACTGGACCCGGCATTATTGTTTGGCGGTCCATTTGACCCAGCCCCCTGTCCGGGTCCCATCGAGTTGCCGTTGTTTCCATTGAAACCGCTGTTACCTCCGAAGTTCCCCTGACTCCTCTGGCCTTCCTGCTCATGTCTCATCCAGGCTCTGATGTCCGCGCACTGAGCTAGCGAGTGACTGGATGGTCTCCCGTTCTTGCTGTGTTTTGGACATGGCATGCTGTACATCTCGCTGAAGTTCGAGCTTCTCGGAGGTCCTCCTCTAAAGTTACCACCGGGTCTAGGTCCCCTGTAACCCGTCGTCTGGGTTGTGCCCACGAACTCTGAATTTCCGCCCTCATAGGGACGCTTGTTACTTCCGTTCTGATTGCTATTACTCTGGTTCGGGTTTGGGTTACGGCCTCCGCTGATCCGGTTGTTCCTCTGTTGTTCCTCTGTTTCGCCCGGCCTCTTATCCGTGGCTGCATATTTGTTCGCTGTTGTCACCACTTCCCCTATTGAGATGTTGTTGCAGGCCGGGTCTTCCCTCATACGTCCAAGCTTGTGGGTCAACGGCTCGAAGCCACAGTTTTTCTCCATGTACGATATAGCTGTGTGTGCCGAGATGTTGAGGGATGACTGCAAGATTTCCGTAACCCGGCCCATCCATTGTCTGGCTGACTCGGTTTTCCTCATGACGCATCGATCCAGGTCGGCCTCAGTGTACTGTTTCTTGCAAGTTCCGGCGAAGTTCTTGATGAACGCCGCCTTCAGTTCCTCCCATGAGTTGATACTGCGTGGCGGGAGTCGGTCTAGCCAAATTTTAGGTGCTCCTTCTGCTAACATAAGATACATGTAGCGTGCACACAGATTCGGTGAAGCGTTCTTCATGTCCATGGCCATGCCGTAACTGCTCAGCCATGTTTCTGGATTCATGTTTGGCTCGTAATTGCACACTTTGGTCGGCTCTTTGAATTTTTCTGGAAACGGCTCCGCCCTGATGGCATCTGACAAACACTTTGGTCCCGTCAAGTTTGAAGTTGAGCCCCCTGTGTAACCCGGCGCAGGAGGAGGTGCTGCGGGGGTCACTATTCCGACTCCTGGTGCTCCAGCTGCTCCGGCTCCCGCTGCCGGTGGTGCTGCCGCCGCAGCTGCACGCCTTGCTCTTGAACTATTGACTATTGACTGAGCCGCGGACACGGCCGGCTGTGGCGGCTGGATTACTTGCTGATTTTGTTGTTGGCTTCGTTGGCTTACTGGTCTGAGCCGGTTCTGGATAGATCTTGCTGCTTGTGGTTCTCCGTGCCGGCTCCTGGTACGACTCCTTTGTGGTTCTGAGTTGAATGCTTGTGACCCGCGCGGATTATTGTTCTGTTGGACCACAGCAGTACGCAGTAAATCCACGGCTCTCCGTGCCTCAATACCGGCTGGCGAATTGTCGAACGGGATCTGCTGTAGCGCGTGTGCAGCTGCAAAGACGTTGTCAACCGGATTATTATAATGACCCGGGGGGGTAGTGAACCTGGGAGGTGGCGGAGGTAGTTGTTCTGCGGCTGCTTCCCCGGTTCCGGCTCCTCCCGCTGGATTTCCTGCTCCTCGTAACTCGGCCTGTGGGGCGCCGGCTCCCATCACCGGATTTACCGCTGCTATGGGCGCATTGGCTGGCGTCGTCTGATATTCCAAGACTTGAGGCACTATGGTGTTGACTCCAGTCGGCAAGGGTAGCCGGCTTCCGCGCCTTCTGCTCTGCACCGCAGTTAACTCGTCCCTTCTCCTCTGGAGGGCGTTTCTTTCGTCTTGTAGCCTCTGCTCCTGCTGGGCCAAAGATCGTTCCTTCTCCGCTACGCGCCGGGCTTCATCCGCGCGCTCCTGGTTCGCCCTAGCCATGGCTCGCCTTAAATCTTCCAACTCCCTCTGTATAGCTGAACTGGTGTTTGTTACTTCTCCCGGGTTCTGAGCCGGGATTCCCGATGCACCGGCTCTCGCCTGATCGTTCACCGCGGTCAGGATCGGGTTTGTGAACGCTGTCCCGGGTGCTGGCGCGTGTGTCTGTACTCCCGCGCCAAAAGTTGGTAAAACGGGTCCGGTGTTGGGGTGTAGTGGGGGGTACGCCGCTGGTGGCATGCCGAGGTTGCTCTGATCCCAAATTTCTCGATCCCGTCTGGCGGTTCTTTCTGCACTTGTTTCACTACTCACGGATGCTTCCACCCCATCGGTTTGCTGAGCCGCCGTCACCACGTGAACCGTCATGTGTCGTGCGGGTGCCGGGTGATCTTCTTCTTCGAGCCCAAATCCCCACCGGTCTTCAAACAGCGGCAGAATTGACTCGGTATCCGTATCCAGATCGGACACGTTCGTTGGTATTCTGACGGAATCCTGTAGTGCTTGAATTGCCGCCTCTTCCTCGATAATCATGACTTCGCACTCTGGCGATCCAACAGATTCTTCTCCATCCGACTGAGCCACGGTAGCTGACCCGGATTCTGACTCGAACTCCGGCTCATACTGCTCTGAGCCGGCTCCTGTGGTTTGGACTACGCCGACGAAAACATTGATCTGACCGAAGGCGATCATAGATCCGGTTTCCAACCGATCTGCTTCTTCCTTCCAACCAAAGTCGTCCACGATCCGCTCCCCTCCCGGGAGCGTGTGGATCTGGCCGATAGCTAGGTTTTCCATACCGCGCCGTGCTTCTCCACAAATCATGATGTTCTTGGCCGCAGGCCCCACGGTGGGCGCCAACTGTCGTGGATATGGGACACGGGTACCCGCATGGACGGTGATTGTGGCCCATCAAGAGGTGGCCCAGTAAGCCGGAAGAACTACCATAGTAGGACTAGGACACCTAACCAACTTGTAATAGAAGAGGAGACTAGTCTGTATCCAACTAGGACTCTACATGTAAGCCGGCCCCGTCCACCTATATAAGGAGGGGCAAGGCGTCCCAAAGAGGACACGCTCAACACAGTCAATCCCACCACCTAGACAGGCAAGCCATACACAAGAGAGGAGCCGCCTCATACGGTGACTTCCACCACGAGCATACGGAATAGACCTAGCCACAAACAGCACGTAGGGGTATTACCGGATGATGTTTCCCGGGCCCTGAAGCTGTCTAAATCTTGTCTTTCGTGTGCTAACCCACATCGACGATGCCCGCGCGTACATAGCCCCGTATAAATCGTCTCCGGATGATATTGTTGATCTATCCCATCAACACCAAACATCAGAATAAATAAGCTCAAGAGGAGCGTTCGTTACATGTTGTGAAATAGAAAAGGGTAACTGATAACTCTTGCCCGGTTGACAGGCATCACAAACATACACTACTTTATTTGACTTTGATGGTAGCTGATGACGATGGAGCACATGTTGCACAACCTGCGTAGCCGGATGGCCTAGACAAGCATGCCACTGGGAAGACGAGGCTTTAAGAGCGTTGAAGACTTGTTTGGGTGATGGAGTGGTGGGTGGAGCGTCAAGAGTGTAGAGACCACCAAGAACGCGCCCTCTAAGCAGGATGACCCCGTAAGTAGGTCCTTTACAAAAAGACTATTAGGATGGAATTCAATGAAAACACGATTATCATAGGTAAATCTACGGACAGATAGAAGATTTTTAGTGACACTAGGAACGTGCAAGACATTACGAAGATGAAGATGCCTAGATGAAGAAGTGGGAATGAGAGCTTGACCAACATGAGAAATACGCATACCTTCCCCGTTGGCAGTGTGAACTTGCTCTGAGCCGTGATACGGCTCGTTCATGTGCAGCTTCTCCAGTTGACCGGTGAGGTGGTCGGTTGCACCGGTATCGGCATACCAGGTTGGATCCACAGGGAGGGTCGATGTCTGACCCTGTGGAGCCTGATAGACGACGTTGGCCTGAGCGAGCTGACGTTCAAGGAAGCGCCCGTCGTTGCCCACGCCGAGGAAAGACTTCTGGAAACGTTTGAAGCAGCGTGCAGCGATGTGGCCAGGCTCATCACAGAGCTGGCAGTGAGGCCGTGATCCATTGCCACGACCATAAGCCGGAGCACCACCACCAGCGCCTCCTGCTCCAGGATGACGAGCACCGGCGCCCGGTCCAGATGGCGAGCGATAGGGCGAGGGCGATGGAGACGGTGCGGCAGGATGAGGAGGCTTGTACCCGCCCGTTTTTGCATCGTTAGCGGAGTGAACACCTCCGACGACATGAGAACGGCGGCCCTCCTTGCACTGCTCGGCGGACATCAGACGCGCATACAGATCATGCGCAGGCATCGGAACCTCACGATCCCGAACAACCTCGGCCAGAGCGTCGTACTCTTCATCAAGACCATGGAGCACGGCGGAGACCAATTCCTCGGGACGGAGGGGCTGGGCATGGGCTATGGAGTAATCATCCGATGCCATTCTGCACGGTGGTAGATCTCAACGTTGTTTACACGGCTACACCTAAAAAAATTGATTTCGATTTTTTTGGCATAGAGCTCGGCCTCCAAATGCAGTTTCCGCAGTGTATATATTGTGAAGCAATAGGCCGAGGCTTTCAAGTGTGTGTGATTGCTGAATGCTGATGCTTTCTCTCGTTGCTCGTGTCTACACGCGAAGTCAACCAAACCAGATCAGTCTCTGCTTGTCTGCCTCATTAAGCAAGCCCTAGCAAGTCTTCCTGGCTCTGTTTAATTTTCCAGACCACAGAGTCCTTTAGTTTAATCGAGTCATCCACGTCGACATGAACACATGACTCGGTGTATGGATGTGGACCTGCACACAAATTTTGTGAACCATGCATTCCAGTCGGAAGCTTGAGAAGTACTAGTAAATTCAGTGTTCAACTGCATTTGATCGACCCGCAAAAAAAAAAAATGCATTTGATCGGAACTTTGAAAAGAAAAGGAAGAACATCGATCGTGTCTAGGACTCCAGGTTGATGCATCACAAACTGATGATGATGGCTTGTTGATTGAGCAAGTTGCAGGCAAACGCGGCACCGAGGAGGCTGAATTGTGAATTTGAATATTCACAACACATGCGGCATTTCTCGGCATTTATACAATCTGTCGCGCGACCGACTCTTCCCCGTTTATTAAACGTCAAAGAAAAACTGAATCTTTGCACATTTCTCTACGCTTACCAATGTCCTAAAAAATAGTTGATGTAAGGATAAGGAAGAAATTAACTAGCCGGCAACAAATTTCAACACACACAGATCGTATCTTTCTAGCAGTTCGGTTTCCTTTTCCATGCGTGCTGCATCAGCTGCTTGGTCGAAGATCACATGGGCCATGGCGGGTACGTCGGCCGTGACGACGAGTCTCCTTCCTCGATCATCATCTCATTTTCAAATTCCTCATCGTGCATTGATTCTTGATCGATCCGCTAATTAATACTAATAGGTGCCGCGCGTTGACGTTTGAATCTCTTGATGTGACCATACGAAGGAGGAAGAGAAGTGGACAGCGCACCGGCACTGATGTCTGAAGGAATCCCGCTTCAGTTCAGACTCGCCGGACGATCGCCTTCTCCTCCTCCGGCTCGTCTTCGCTGTCGCCGACCCTGGCGCCCGCGACGCCGCCGCCTCCGCCACCGAGGCAGTCGAAGCGCACGCTCCCCTTGGCCGAACTCGCGGTGGCGGACCCGTCGTCACCCGTCTTTTCACGAACGGTCGCGGGCGTTTCCGCCCCGTCCGGCGCTCTCCTCGACGCCGCCCAGAACGGCACCCTGGAGGAGAACGTCCTGGCGATGAACGACGGCCAGCGGTCCGACCGCCCGATCCGCGCGCTCCGCCCTCGCGCCACCGTGCGGCGCAGGCTCTCGGAGACCATCTCCCTGCGCACCTGCTCCGGGAGGCGCAGCGTGAACCGGTCGAGGTTCTCGCCGTGCAGGCGCGCGGAGAGGGAGTGGCCCGTGGAGTGCGCGCGCGAGAACGGCCGGCCCGACCGCGACCGCACCGCGCGGCGCAGGCTGCCGATCCGCTCCAGCTCCGCCGCCTCCATCCTCCTCCTCTCCTCCTCGCCGCCGCCCTCGCGGCTCACGTCGATGACCACCGCCGCCTCCGGCCGCTCCTCCTCCGCGGAGGCGTTCGGCTTCTCCTCCGGGACGAGGCTGCGTCGGCAGACGGGGCAGGTGACGTGGCCGGCGAGCCACTCGCCAATGCAGTCGGGGTGGAACGCGTGGCTGCACTCGGGGAGCAGCCGGAGCCGCTCCTCGTCCTCGAACTCGCTCAGGCACACCGCGCACTCCAGCACCGCGTCTTTGCCATTGCCATCGTCCTCCCGGAGCGCCCTCGCCTCGGCGTACGTCATGGTGGGGAACGAGGCGAGCACGTCCAGGTCGAGCCCGCGCTGCTGCTGCTGCTGCTGCTGCTGCCGGTTCTGCTGGTCCTGCCGCGAGAGCGCGAGCAGGGCCGCGGCGGGGATGGAGCGTGCGGGCGGGTCCCCGCGGCCGCAGCGGCGGATGTAGATGGAGAAGAAGCCGATGAAGAAGAAGGTGGCGATGAGCGCCACGAGGAGCACCACCATCGGCGCGCTGAAGCTGGGCGGCTGCCTCGCGCCGGGCGCGACCCCGCCGCTGCCCCTGTCCCACGGCTCGACCGTCTGGGCGTCGGCCGCGCCGGCCGCGAGGAGGAGCAGCAGCAGCGCGGCGAGCAGCGGCGCATGGCGGTGAGGCGTCGGCATCGGCATCGGCATCGGCATCGGTGGCGCGTTTCTTGGGAGGGGTCGCGGGCGAGCGCGCGCGGTGGTTTGTACGTATTAAAGCGAAGGAGTGAAGCAGCAGGGGTGACCGGAACGGGTCCCGTGGTGGCGTCTGGTGGGGGTGCCGGCGGAGGCGAGTCGCCCGTCAGATTTGTTGGCGCCGTGCGCTGCCGTCCAGGGGTCTAGAAGCTTGGGTCGTCGTCGTCGTCGTGCCGGTGCACGGGTTGGACTTCCGGGAGGCGTGCTGGGCGTTTGTGTGGCTTGGCAGAACACAAGCAAGGCACTAGCTAAGACAGATCACAGATTCAGAGATCTAGAGGACGTACGGCCGGTGCTGCTAACAAGCAAGCAACGTGGCTATCGCTCCTGACAAACACGACCAGTTCCAGTCTCGGACATCGTTCGCAAAACACGAAAAATACTACTCCTCCGTTCCTTAGTTTGATTCAAACTTATATATTTATACACTAAACATGTCTAAATATATATAAGTTTAGACGAAGTTAAGACAGACAGAGAGAGTATAGCTTGGAGTTAAGAGCGACCGTCAGTTACAGAGACTCGGAGATTGGAAAAAACGTCGTATCAAATGTCTTATTCAGAATAATTTGTCTGTTTTTTTATTTCTTAGTCTCAGATAAGTTAAAGTAAATAACATAGGAGTAGTAAAAATCCTGGATGCTTTTAAGATTTTTCAGACTGTCAACACGGGAATGAATATCTACTGGAGCCTGGATGGCCACTTAGAAGCCGCCACCTGCCCTAACCGGTGAAGGGCTACAGTGAAAGGCTAGATGTGGATAAACTCAGCGCGAATCTCAAAGCAGAGATCAAAGGCAGCCAGCTATCCGGTAGGTACCGACTCCGGTAAAATTTCTGGGTTGCTGCCAACACGAATAGCGTTTTTCGGGACGAGTCTTTAAGAGTTTTTTTTTTTTTGAGAAACCATGTTTACTTAACGAACATTTAGAACGAGTGCAGCCTCTGCAAAGCTTGGGCGTCGCTCGCCAAACACGAAACATAATATAGCTAGGAATTAAAGATGACTCCAGCGCGCGTCCGTTTAGGTGTAACTGGAGCGAAACAAGGGCTAACACGTCGTTGTAAAAAACGAAGACTCTTCGTTTTCGATACGCTCTCGACATATTTTTTGTTCAAATTTGGACCAACTTTGCAACGTCACGACGATCCAAGGGTTCGCGCGATGTCCTCCCGGAACCCACTAGCAACGGCACAACAACCGGTAAGCCTCTCTGGCTGATCCTATTTAATGTGGCATGGGTCGATAGGGATGGCCACCACTTCCCCATCCCCACTCTGCTTCCGCGTCGCTAGAACAAACCCTAGCCAGCGTATACAGCATTGCCAGACACGGGAGGATTCCAGTAGCTCGGGAAGGGCAATCACAGTACCCAGTACCGTGGTTGGGCGTGCACCTCCCCGACTTATGGCACTTAAACTTAAATCCCGAGAGGATTTCGATGCCTCGACGGGCCCCGACCGTGAGGCCGACATCGTGGCGCGTCGGGCCCAGCTCCCCGCCGACCTCATGGACCACCCGTCCTTCCACCCCAAGTCGTCGTACTGGACCACTTGGTTCGAGGACGAGCACAACCTGTGGCGTCGGTCCTTATTCAGCGGTGGCCGGTCCGCACGCATTAGGTCGCGAGTTCTTTGTCGCGCGCCCAGGGTACAGGAGGCGTCGTGCTCATGTTCACGGCGTTGCTTCTCGCGGCGCTCATGCTCGAGGCCGTGCTCCACTAGCGCCGTGCGTGGTGAAGAAGGAGGCCTACGACTCTGACGAGAACCCGCATATGAAGGCTGCCCTTGCCACGTCCATGCTCACCGTGGACACAGACGAGTTGGCCCGCTGGCCGGCTGAGTAGGCGGAGGTGGAGCAGCAGCGGGCGGCACTGTTGGAGGAATACCGCCAACAACGCGCCGACGGGAGCAGGAGGAACGCTACTCGCGCGTCCTGACGGCCGAGCTCGCCGTGATGTCGTCCTATTTCACGCCGATGCACGACCAATACTGGTCCTAGGCCGAAAACCCCGACGACATGTTCCCGAAGCGAAAACTAGGAGTCGGCCACCTCTCCGCATTGGGCGCCTTCGCACCTCTACAAGGCTCCGACTACGTCATCCTCGATGGTTCGGATCACGAGGAGAAGTCTCTGGCGGCCAGTGACTAGTCTTGACCTATCCATAGTACATGTTTATATACTCCCTCCGTCCCAAAATAAGTGTCTCAAATTTGATAAAAATTGGATGTATGTAGACATAACATGACATGTTTATTTTGGGACGGAGGGAGTATTTTTTTACTAAGTATAAAGTTAACGTTTGTGGTCCATCCCTATCTGTGCAAGGAAAGTCCAAGTATGACATGTTTTCAAAATCGGCAGAAAAAATGAAAATGCGTATGTAGGTTTACGTCCGTCCGGCTATGCAGGGCCATAAAAAATGGGCATAGACCGTCCATCTATCCGTTTAGCCACGCACCAAACGTAACCAAAAATACGTGCATGTTTGCGTCTTGCCGTTAAAATCATCCTAAGAGCGACTGTCAGTACTTTTAGATCAACCTTAATTAGGTACTAGTCTCACTGAACTGTTCCCTGTTCGGATGGTTGCACACGCAATAGCTACCGTTTGCAGCCGCTGCTGTCCAGCGTGTCGAGACGCACATAGTCATAGACAGAGCGAGAGAAAAGCTAACCCCTGCGACCTGGTCTAGCACTCTAGCCGTCGATCGGTCACTAACCGCCTTCGAGTCTGAGGAAAATAATCACTCAAAGTCAAAACCCCGCACGTGGACCCGGACTCCCGGTGCAACATGGTTGATCCATCCACGGATTTAGAAATAGAGTGAAACTTAACTCCGTTTAGAGCATCTCCACAGGGAGGTGTGTTTAGTAGCCCGGCTGCTCTCAGAAAATTTCCACCCACCCTGATTTTTTCTGTTTGGGAGCATGTGTCGGGCCTCTCCCCCCGGCTCAACTCGCCCAAAAACGTTCCTCAGCCAGGCCGAGGAGAGAAGCTCAGATCGAGCTTCTCAACTCAGCCAGGCCCGCCTCGTACCGAAAATCCCACGCTTGGGTCCAGACTCGCATCCAGCCTCCCACCCCGACCCTCATTTCCCCCCGCATCATCTCTCTCTCTTTCCATTCTCCCGTCGCCATCCTCCCACCCCTGCCGACCTGCCCCGCCGCCAAGCGCCTCGCGCCAACCTGCCCCGCCGCCCAGCTGAAAGGACAATGATGTCGCCTAGAGGGGGGGGGGGTGAATAGGCGGTTTAAAACTTTTCCGGTTTAGGCTTGATAATTGCGGAATAAAACTAGATGTTTAAATTAACAAGCCGACAACCTAAATAAACTAGGCTCACCTATGTGCACCAACAACTTATGCTAAGCAAGACAAACAACAAGGTGATAGCAATATAGAATACTTCAAGCACGAAGGCTATCACAATGTAAAGTGCATAAGTAAAAGCTCGGGTATAGAAATAACCGAAGCACGCGGAGACGAGGATGTATTCCCGAGTTCCTCCTTGTTAAGGGAGTACGTCTCGTTGGAGAGGTGTGAACCGACACAACGGTTCAACAACCACAAAGGTTTCACCTTCTTCTCCGATGAACCGCACCACAAAGGCTTGGTTCACCTTCCACTATCGGAATTCCTTCGAGGCGGAATCCGGAGCCTTTCAACAACAATCCGGGGCACAACCCACAATGGGATTGGGGGCTCCCGAACGGCCTCCAACAACAATCCGGGGCACAACCCACAATGGGATTGGGGGCTCCCGAACGGCTTCAAGTGACCACACAAGGGTCCAACCACCACAAAGGCGTCTAGGGTCCAAGGACCCAAGAGTAACAAGTTCACAAGCTTTCAACTTCCACGAATCCTCGTGGAGAGCACACCGATGCACCAAATGCAAAAGGCAAGAGCACAAGTGCTCAAATCCTTCACTCTCAAATTCCAACAAAGCAACAAATGCTTATGGGGGAATAAGAGAGGAAGAACAAAGAGGAGATGCACCAAGAACTCCAAGATCAAGATCTACAAGGTTTCCCTCACATAGAGGAGAAATCGATCGGTGGAAACGTAGATCAAGATCACCTCTCACTTTCCCTCAAATATTAGCAAGAACCATGGGAGGGATTGAGAGGAAGAGCAAGCTTTACAAAGGGCAACAATGGAGGAGAGAGAGGAGAAAGACTTGCTCTTGAGCTTGGCAAACCAATGGGGAAGAAGGCCCCTTAAATAGCTCATCCCAAAAATCCAGCCGTTGCAGCAGCTTCTTGTTCCGCAAGTGCGGTAGTACCGGCCTAAAGCCCGGTAGTACCGGCCCTAAACCGAGCGCGCGGTACTACCGGGGAAAAATACCACGGTACTACCGGGCCCAAGTGCTGGGCTCCAACCCCGGTACTACCGGGGCCATCCGTGCCAAAACGTCCGAAAACCAACTTCAGAGAGTAGTACCGCAGAGAGCCCGGTACTACCGCAGCGAGCCCGGTACTACCGGCTGACTGCGGTACTACCGGAACAAAACTCTCCGGTACTACCGGGCCTGTCCGAACACCAAAAACACAGCTATAACTTTTGCAAATGAACTCCGAATGAGGTGAGACCAACTCCGTTGGAAAGGTACCGACAAGGAGAAGGCTACAAAAAGTGAAAATATTGCATCCCATAAATAGAGTAAAATCACCACACATGGCAAGGTGTGGGACTTTCCTCACGGTTGAACCGGCAATATTTCCGCCACCGAAAACGCAACTAGTTTTCCAAGGTAAAACCGTTTTCGATGAACTAGAGCTTGACATGGAGATGAACCAAGCTCTAATTCCTCACCACCATAAAAGCCAAATAAGAACCAAGAAATATGATATGCCAAGTATGCAAAGGTTTGAGCTCTCCACAACGATGCGATCAAGTTACTCACTTGAGAGCCCCTCTTGATAGTACGCCGTCTATCCTAAAACCCGGTCTCCCACTAACACCATGAGACCGGTAAAATAGAAAACCTATCAAGATCATACCTTTGCCTTGCGCATTCCACTTGAGCTCGATGATGACGATCTTGACTCTCTCAAGTTGAAACACCTTTCTTGATTGTGCTTGCTAGCACATGCTTGATGAAGACTTCTCCAAATGCTCCCCCATACTCCATTATGGGAGGGCCTCGCTAAGCATCGTCTTCATGACTCCTTTGCAACCTTCAATCAAATGATATCTTCGAGATGCATCATATTGAGCTTGCACTTCATCTTCTTCTCTTGATATGTATGATGGCTTGGTGGTAAACATGATTGTTCACTCAATCTTCTATTCCAAGCCATACTTGTAATGAGCTCAACTCTTCACATGACCATTCTTCATATAAACCCTTGAGTAGAGCGTTGATCATCATGTAATCTACTAGAGTCCAACACATGAACTCCAATCTTTTCCTATGGACAAGATCTACAAGTATATCTCAAAGCAAACATTAGTCCATAAGGATTGTCATTAATTACCAAAACCACGCATGGGGGCAACCATGCACTTTCACCAGCTCCCTCGACGCAGACGCCCGGCAGCTCGTCCTGGCAGAGCGTTTCTTCGATGACGACGTCCAGGACGCGGGGCTCGTCCTGGTGGAGCCCTTCCTCTACGTGGACGCGGAGCAATCCAGCGCCCTCCCGGCGGCGACCTGCCCCGCCACCCAGCGCCCTCCTGGCCAACGCTATGCAACGGCTTCGTGGACCGCGGCCCTGGCCGACCACGCGTGTTTCGGCCGCCATTGCCCGCACGGCCGCTCGTCATCCCAGTTGTCAAAGGCTCGCCGGGCTCATCCACTGCTCACGTGCATGCCCACAACAAGCTCCAGCAAGCTCATCCCTTCAATTAGGCTGCTCCTCCGGTGGAGCGGGGACGGCGGCGGCGGTAGGCGGCGACGGTGGGTAGTGCAGTGGCGGCAGAGAAACCATAGAGAGGGAAAGGGGAACGGGAGAGCTCGGACGTGAGAGGGCGCGTGAGAAGAGGGAAAAAAGAAACGGTTCCAGGAGCACGGTGGCAATTTGCTGTAAAAACGATGTACAGCAGGGGCAGCGCTAGAATAACGGTTCGATGCATTGCTGGAAGCTATCGGTAAAGGATGGACTGATTTGTGCTTCCACAGTAAACGGCGTAAAATCCAGTTCTTTTGTACTTAGGCATTTCTTTTTTTATGGTCACCGGGGGTATAAATCCCCACCTGAATTTTCTCTTTTTATATAGAAACTGTGAGAACCTCTACAACAGGAGATTACAGGGGGGAGGAGATGTACAAGGAGGAGGCCTGACTACCCCTATCTAAAGGTCACCAGCCAGGAATCAGCATCGTCTGCGTAGGGAGGCGAACTTTCCACCTTGCGGAGGAGGGGGATGCTGGGTCGCTGTTCACAAAACACGACCGCATTCCTGTGCTTCCACAGACACCAGGTGCAGAGCAGGAGGAAGGTCGATGCAGTATTGGTCGGCACTGCATTAGGACTTGGAACTCATGCAGCTGGCGGACATCAGCGTCCCGAGAGAAAGCAAGACCAGCCGAGGCCCAAAAGCTCTGAGCGAAGCGACACCCGAAGAAGATGTGGTTTGGCGTCTCCTCGACCTCATTGCAGATTGGGCAAACGGCTTCAGCGGTGGTCAGCACTCCTTTCTTCAGAAGAGCACTGCAGGATTGGATCCTAGCTTTTGAGAGGAGCCAACCGAAGAAACGGACTTTAGACGGTGCGTGGTTCTTCCAGACAAAGTTGAAGGCTGGGGACTCAACTCCACCCAGGAGCGCAGCTTGCAGTACATTCCGGCATCAAAGGCACCATTTTCTTTTTGCATCTGGCCAGCGTGCGGGCATCAGTATCCTCTGTCAAAACCACTTCAGAGAGGAGCGAGTCAAGCCGATCCATCTGCCTGCTACCAGCCGTGTTCAGCCTTGGCAGGAGAGTGCGCCGCACCCCACGGGTGATCACGGTGGAAACGGAGACGTCGGGCACCAGGGCATGAGAGAAGAGGGCGGGGAGCTGGTGCTTGAGCGGGCTGCCGTGCAGCCAAGAGTCCAGCCAGAAGGCAGTTCGCTGCCCGTTCCCGACCGCAGACAGGCCCAGGTTTCTGTATATCGGCATCAGAGCATCCAGCCGCTTCCAGTTGCGGCCCGAGGCTGCTTCGATCTTCCGCAGCTTTCCAAGCCCAACGAGGCTAGGGAGCATCGTCGGTAGCGTGGAGACGATGCACCAGCTTGAGCTGGAGGGATTCGTTCCTGGTGGCTAGGCATTTGATCCCAAGCCCTCCCTCTTCCTTCGGTCTGCAGACAGCATCCCATGCAACCAGACATTTCGCGCCACAGGGACAATCTTGCATGTTCCAGAGAAAGGACCGACGCAGCCCCTCGATGATGCGAAGAAGAGCGGGCGGGAGCTCCACGGCACCCATGGCAAAAGTCGGGAGCGCGTCAAGGACGGCATTGAGGAGAACGATCCCCCCCCCCCTCCCCCCCCCCCCCCCCCCCCCCCCCCGCATGAGAGTAGGATTGCAGTCCACCCCGAGAGGTATCTATCGACCTTCGCGATCAAAGGGGCAAAGTGAGCAAGAGTGAGCTTTTCCGCGGTCAGGGGCAGCCCAAGGTAAGTTTGGGGAACCCCTCGACCCTGCATCCAATGGCGTTCTTAATAAGCTCCAGATCGCCATCATCCACCTACATGGGCATGAGGGTACTCTTATGAAAATTTATTGTCAATCCGGTGGCCGCAGCAAACAGGTCCAGCAGCGTTTTCAGCCTCGCCGCAGCAGCAACATCCGCTCTCATGATGATAAGCGTGTCGTCCGCATACTGCAGAACAGGGCAAGGATCTTCAGGGAGCAGGGGTGGCGGAGCAAAGGATCACTCCTGATCAACCTTTGAAGAACATCAGCAAAAAGCAGGAAGAGGTAGGGGGAGAGAGGGTCCCCTTGCCGCAGGCCTCTCTTGTAGTCTATCCAGGGGCCCGGGATCCCATTGAGCAGCACCGCAGAACGCGATGTGGAGAGGATCAGATCCATCCAATCACACCACAAGTCAGGGAAACCACGAGCCAACATGATCTGGCGCAGACTAGCTCAGTCGATCGAGTCAAAAGCTTTGGAGAAGTCGAGCTTGAGGATGAGAGCCGGAGTCTTTCTCTTGTGGCAGCACTGAACCAGCTCGGTGGCAAACACAAAAGTCTGAGAGATGCTTCGACCAGAGAGGAAGCCAGTTTGATGCTCATCGATCAGGTTTCCGATCTGTCCTTGGAGTCTCGTTATTAGGGTTTTGCAAACCGCCTTAACGGAGCAATTCTGGAGTGAGACGGGCCGAAAGGAGCTTGGAGAGAGGATCCCCTCGGCCTTTGGAAGCAAAACCACATGGGCCCGATTTATCGAGCCCAGCTCGGCGTGGCGGGAGTGGACAGCTTCAAACAGGCGCAGCATCGCGGGTCTGACCGACTTAGGCATTTTTCCACCTAGAAACCACTTGGAAGTTCCAAAAGAACTGGGCCTAATTTTCTTGCCCTCCGGCTCCAGGTGGATATAACAAGAAAACCACAATCAGAAACAGGGTCTAATCGATCTAACCGCAGCATTGCTTATCTGGAAATTTCGAGGCCACATATGTCACTCGCTCTATATCGATTGCTTGCTATATACTGGATCAACAAACGAGATCGGTCAACCTCAAATGCCGGCTTTGCTTCCACAAAGCAACTGCAATCGAGTTAGCAACTGCAAACGATGAACAAATTAATTAACACAGCAGTACTACGTGCATAGTCACCAAAACACAGCAGAGAAACATCGATTTACCTTGTACCTCAGCCAATCTATTGATTAGTCTCGGTGTTAAGAGACGGATAAACGCTGACACAACGATTGTTGGAAGAGCTTGTTGCAATGTGTGTCATATTTCTTGGTGGCCATTGTACTAACAAATTCTTCTACTTCGACCAAAATTCCCGGTGCAAATGGGCAAAGTGACTGAAGCCTGAATATAGATATAACAAAATGAGACGAGGCTCACATAACAGCATGTGATGCTTTGACAAAGCGAGCAAAAGGCTACCAACAAACAAAAGTACTTAACAGCTCTACCTGCACCAGACACGGAGCAAACCTAATCGTCTCATGTTAGGTACGTGATCACCAACCGGATTTGAGATCGATCTCCATGGATCCATTGCATGGTCGCTAGCTTGTTCTCTAATTTTCTTGCCCTCCGGCTCCAGGGTGGATATAACAAAGAAAACCACAATCAGAAACAGGTCTAATCGACCTAACTGCAACATTGCCTCTCTGGAAATTTCCAGGCCACATATGTCACTCTATATCGATTGCTTGCTATATACTGGATCAACAAACCTTTTTTTTTTTAGAAAGTAGGGTGCGGACCCCCGGCCTCTGCATCAAAACGATGCACACAGCCACCGCAATTATTAAAAAAGTCACCAGCGTATATCCACAAACGAGATCGGTCAACCTCAAATGCCGGCTTTGCTTCCACAAAGCAACTGCAATCGAGTTAGCTAGACTGTTTGGAGAAGTCCTTTCCAGAGGGTAGGTGCCTTGGCCCAAACGATGAACTAATTAATTAAGACAGAAGTCGTGCGTAACATATAAAAAATTTGGGGGAGAATTTCACTTCCCCGACCTCTGCACCAACTAGGGATGCACACAACCTTTTAAGCATGAGTATCATGATTTTTATCGGCTGTGTGCATCTTCGTTATGCAGAGGCCGGGTGTAATGCTTAGCACTCTTTAAGTAATAAAGCTACTTTTATTGGATAAAAAACTTACGTAACATATACTCACCAAAACACAGCAGAGAAACATCGATTTAGCTTGTACCTCAGCCAATCTACTGATCAGTCTCGGCGTTAAGAGACAGATAAACACTAACACAACGACTGTTGGAAGAGCATGTTGCAAGCTAACAAAATGATCGCCGGTAAGCAACTCAGCCTGTCCCGGTGACAATGCCAAGCCACCAAGTGACTTATCTTTTCTTCACATCGATCGCAAGAATATGATGCCTGCGACGTGTGTTCATCATGAGAAAGATGTTGGTGCCCAAAGAAAGTAATGAGTTAGCATGCATTAATTAATTGGTACTCCGGCAAGCTTGGCGATCACGGGAAACATGTGTTTTGCCCTCTCGAAAAGGTTGCGTATTGTGTATCGTTCCAGCGAACAGTGGTACTTAGCTAGCTGGAGGCCTGGAGTAGAGTCATTTCTAAGGCATTTCATGTCTAGGCGTCGGCGACTCGCGGGGGCGTTGGAAAAGGGCACCGGTGGTTCCTGCTCCCAACCAACTCCAACGGAAGCCACTTCACCAACTCCCAGCGGCCGCGGCGTACATACCGTCGCCAGAGCCTGCCAGTGCCGTGTATATAAGGGCCTCCTTGGTCTGCAATCCTCTGCACCGCACATCCATCCATTGATCTCAACTGAGAAAGGAATTCGACGATTTGACACTAGTGCATTCTCGTTTCCTGTTCGGTTGATCGAGCTTAGCTGCTACGATGGCTTCCAATCCGGCCTTGGGGGCGGCGGTGCTACTGATCGTGAGCTGCGCGTCGATGGCCTCGGCGGCCAAGTACACCGTCGGCGACACGTCCGGCTGGACCACCGGCGCGGACTACACCACCTGGGCCAGCGACAAGAAGCTCAAAGTCGGCGACTCTCTCGGTTAGTACAACTAATCTACTCCTACTACCAAGTCAGTCACCTTTCCTGTCACGCGTTTACGTACTCATGCACGGGTGGGCGAATTTTACAGTGTTCAACTACGCTGGCGGGGCGCACAATGTGGCGGAGGTGAGCGCGGCAGACTACGCGTCGTGCTCGGCCGCCAACGCGCTCAGCACCGACGGCGGCAGCGGCACCAGCACCGTCGCGCTCAAGACCGCGGGGAAGCACTACTTCATCTGCGGCGTCGCAGGGCACTGCAGCAGCGGCATGAAGCTCGCCGTCAACGTGGCCGCCGCCACCGCCGCCTCGCCGCCTCCCAAGGCCTCCCCGGCGCCCAAGGCGTCCCCAACCCCAGACAGCCCCGACACCACGCCGGACACCACGCCGACCAGCTCCGGCGGCGCCACGCCCAAGACCCCGGTCACCGTGCTCGCGCCGCCGACCAAGCAGTCAGAGTCGGGCGCCACCGGGCTCAGGGCCACGGCGCTCGCTGGCCTGGGTCTGGCAGGGCTTGTAGCCGCGGGACTCTTCTAGGGCCGAGGCCAGGGTGGAGGCAGTGCCGTACTTCAGTAGGTTGCATGTCATCTCGATCGGTCAATCGTTTGTTGCGGGACAGAGGTTTCTTTTGAGCGAGGGATCTAGCTTTTGTTGTGGTTGGCGCGTTAGTTGGATATACTTTGATTAATTCGGTCTTATGATTTATTTACATCACATCTATACAATGCTTTTTTGTCTATTCTTTGTTGTGGT
Source organism: Poa annua (assembly GCA_026929855.1). Classification (NCBI taxonomy): domain Eukaryota; kingdom Viridiplantae; phylum Streptophyta; class Magnoliopsida; order Poales; family Poaceae; genus Poa; species Poa annua. The sequence goes on from CM049437.1 coordinate 1,680,682, forward strand.
CGGACCATTGTCTGTATATACTTGTGGTTACTGAACCAACCCACGCTTCCTTCAGGATCAGGCGCCCACCACTGAACCCCGGTAATCAGTGCCTCAGGGCATCTCCAGCCCTTCGGCCCCCATAGGTTTTGGTGCGGCGCTTTTTAGCGTTAACGCCGCCCCGCACCAAAACTTGGGGGACGATTTCACCAGCCGTTCGGCAACCCAGAAAAACATATGGCTCATAAATTTGAAAGTACTTCTTCCCGCCCCAAAAAATAGTCCGAGTTCGGCGATCACAGCAGGCAATCATTACAAAAAAACGCCACAGTTGGACGATTAAATAGTGTCGACCAAACCACAGTTGGGCGATCACGGCCACATTCGGCATTCTGCTGCTGATGCACAGATCAGATAGAGGCCGGCGACGCCGCGGCGTCAGAGCCGACGTCGACGATGGGCGTGGTGGTCGGAGCTGGCGCCGAGCTCGGAGTGGCAGTCTCGGCGGCCTCGAGGTCGACGACGGGCGTGGCATCCTCCAGGTCGATGGCCGTCGCAGCAGTCTCGGCGTTCTCCAGGTCGATGGGCGTGCTCGGCGCAGTGGACGTAGGCTGGGCGGGCGGCGTCTCGGCTGGACTGGCCGAGCTCGTCGGGCTGTCGTAGGTCGTGCCTGTCGGGGTGTCGTAGGTAGTGTCCGTCGGGGTGGCGTAGCTCGTGTCCGTCGGGGTTGGGGCCGGAGCCGGAGCCTGGCTGATGTCGCCGAGGATGAGACGGCGCTGCGCCATGAACCATGTCCTCACCTCGGGGTACATCGCGGCCGGATCGCCCCCCATGAGAAAGGTGAGGTCATGGTTCCTCTTCTTCGCCACGGTACCGGTCCCGAGGAGCTCGATCTTAACCTTGGAGTTGCCCATGAGCGCCGCCTGAGTTTGTCAATCTCACCGGCTTGCTGTAACAAGGATTAAACGTATGGTGTGGAAGATGATGTTTGCAGAGGATGAAAGAACGCAGTTTGCAGTTGGTTGTATTATCAGTTTAAAGAAAAGGACCGGGGTCCACAGTTCACCAGTGATGTCTCTACATAAATAATAATAATAGCATACATGTGGGTAAACAAATTACAGCTGGGCAATTGACAGAATAAAGAGCTGCATAATGATGCATATACTAATGTCATGATGTCTAGTATGAGATTCATTTGGGCATTACAACAATATACATAGACCGTTCCAACCGCATCTATGACTAATAATACACCTTCCGCTTAGCGTCCGCACCCCTTTCAGTATTAAGTTGCAAGTAACAGATTATTGCATTAGGCAAAGTGTGTAATGTAAGTAATACAATTATCTTTAGACAAAGTACTACTGTTTTATCCCTAGTAACAACAGTACATCTACAATCTTAGAGCTTGCTGTCACTACCCCAGATTAAATAGAGATGTGAACCCACTATCGAGTATAAATACTCCCTCTTGGAGTCACAAGCATCTACTTGGCCAGAGCATCTACTAGCAGCGAAGAGCATGCAAGATCATAAACAACACACAACATGATATATTATGAAGCAAATGACATAGTATTCAATATCCATCGGATCCCAGCAAACACAACATGTAGCATTACATAAAGATGATCTTGATCATGATAGGCAGCTCACAAGATCTAAACATGATGGCAAAATAGGAGAAGACAACCATCTAGCTACTGTTATGGACCCGTAGTCCAAGGATGAACTACTCACGCATCAGTCCGGAGGCGGGCATGGTGATGTAGAGCCCTCCGGTGATGATTCCCCTCTCCGGCAGGGTGCCGGGAAGAGCTTCTGAACCCTCCCGAACTAGGGTTGACGACGGCGGCGGTTCCGTAATGTTTCGTGGAAAAGTGTTCAGATTCTAGGTCTTGTATTGTCGGGGGCTTTAAATAGGCGAAAGGGCGAAGGCGGTGGAGGGCCGAGGCCCCGTCATCAGGTGCTGGCGCGGCCAGAAGTGGGGCCGCGCCGGCACCTCGTCTGGGGGCCTCGTGGCCCCTCTCCGTTAGGTTTTCGGTGTTCTGGAACCTCCCGTGAAAAATAGAGACTTTGGTATTAAATTCCTCCTATTCCGATAATATTTTCTTAAGTGGTTTTCTGAAACCAAAAACAGCAGAAAACAGGAAACTGGCACTGTGGCATCTTGTTAATAGGTTAGTCCCAGAAAATGCATAAAACAATGGAAAGTGTATATAAAACATGTAGCAATTGGTATAATATAAACATGGAACATAAGAAATTATAGATACGTTTGAGACGTATCAAGCATCCCCAAGCTTAGTTCTACTCGTCCTCGAGTAGGTAAAACGATAACAAGAATAATTTCTGAAGTGACATGATTTCACACAATCCTGATCATATAATAATGTAATGCATGTAAACTGAGATCGAATGAATAAAAGCTGTAGTTTATATTGATATCAAATGAGTAATGAATAAACAAGTAGGAAGAACAAATCAAAACTTTCAATGAATTAGTACTAGAGAACAATCAACCGTGCAAAGTAGATATTAAAGATGATTTAAGCTTCAAGAATAACAATATAATCATCTAATGAATCAAACACTCATGACAACTTTGTGAAAGGATCAAGTCAAGCAATAACAATATGCACGTAGAAGATCATCTCTCTATTTGTTCACTCAAAAACAAGCAAGTGTTCAGCGTTGGTTCCTGGCACAAGGATGTTGTGGTTAAAAGAATAATATGGGGGGTTTGGAAGGCCAGCGGAAGAAAGTCTCACACAGCTGAAAGTGATCATTAGATAAGAGGAAGTCTTATAATCGAAGCTATGCAATGAGTAGTGATTGCCACACAACGGATGCACATAGAGCTATAAGTGTATGAAAACTCTCCAATGGAACTAGTGGGGGTGCATCTAACTTTCTTGCTCATGAAGACCTAGAACACTTTTGAGGAGGCTCATCTTTGGAATATACAAGCCAACTTCTATAATGTGAAGTTCCCCACATAGTTACGCAAGTAAAACATGAAAACCCTCTCATATGGAGTAAATGTGCTAAACATGAGCACAAATGATGACTATGAATATTACAAGTGCTATAACATGAGCACAAGTGTGGATAAAGAGTAGTATTGTTGCCCCCTTTTTATTCTTTCTATCTTTCTTTTTTTTCTATTTTTTTTATTTTTCTGTTTCTCTTTTTGATGGCCTCCATGGCTCTTTTTACTTTTAGGGGCAAACATTCTAATATGACAACACACTTTTGATACAAGGACCTCATAAGGAATAAAACATAATGTATGAAACGGTGCCTCTGCCAGTGTAGCAGGATATGCAATGATCTAGCGTAACATGGGTAAAACCACACATCAGCTATATAGAATCATGCAAAGAAATATATAAATGATAAATGACAAGAAGTCATGTAATGTAAGATGAAAGTTGCATGGCAATATATCTCGGAACAGCTATGAAAATGCTGCAGTAGGTAGGTATGGTGGATGTTTTGAGGAAGATATTTGGCTTATGTGTAAGAGAACATGATGAAGATCTCCCACGAGTTTTGGATGTACCCACGAAGTATGCACCAACTCTCAATGTGAGAAAGGGCAATGCAAAGTACCGAATAGCCTAGCAAATATGGTGGTGGAAGTGCCATGAAAACCGCAGCTTTAGAACTCACAATCAAAAAGATTCCAATTAGAAATATGATCTTACAAGGCATAATGAAAATCACTCCATGAGGGACTGTGGAAAATGAACAAGTCACTGAGTCATTTATCATTATGCTATCAACTGGATATTTAGTGTGGCACAGCTTCAAATTTTCTAGACCAACCATTAATCATTCCACTTTACTAAACCATCATGTTTTACCATTAAGCATATTAATATCTCAAAACAACATTGATGATTCAAGTGACACAATTTAATGATCTACAAGATTATGTATCATTTAGTTACACCATCTACCACATTTAACATTTTCTGTTCTTAACCAAACATCATCAACTTATTTAAAATATAAACTCTCCAATTATTTAACAATAAAGCAAGAGAGTATAACATATGAGAACTAACAGCTCTGAACAAGAGGTGCATGAAAAATAAGAGCTGAAAGTATTACAGTAGCTATAGAAGAATACTCAACAAGTATAAATGAAGAATAGGATTATTCAAATGAAAAAGCGGAGCGTGTCTCTCTCCCACACAAGAATGTTAGGATCCATTTTATTCAGAAAACAAAAATAACAAAAGCAAAAATAAAAATAAACAGACGCTCCAAGTAAAGCACATAAGATGTGACGGAATTAAAATATAGTTTCACTAGAGATAACCTGATAAGTTGTTGATGAAGAAGGGGATGCCTTGGGCATCCCCAAGCTTAGACGCTTGAGTCTTCTTGAAATATGCTTGGGTGACCCACGGGGGAATCCCCAAGCTTAGGCTCTTTCATCTTCTTGATCACATCACATCATCCTTCTCTCTTGATCCTTGAAAACTTACTCCACACCAAAGTCAAAGTAAACTTCATTAGAGCGTTAGTGTATAATCAAAAAGTATCATATTCTGCATGGAGAAAACCATTAAACATGCTACTGGACATTAGCTACAGCCACTGGTATTTTATGTAACAAAAATATTCATTCAAAAACAACAAAAGAACCAATGCAAAATAGAAGGCAGAATCTGTCAAAAACTGAACAGTATGTAAAGACGATTTTTTTCGAGGCACTTAACTTGCTAAAATCAGAAAACTCAAAACTAATAAAAGTTGCATACATATCTGAGGATCACGCACAAAAAATCACAGGTCATTTTGATTTTTCTGTGAATTCTAACGAATTAAACGGTGGACAGCAGAAAACTGTTCCTGCGCAGGAATCCAAATCTAGCATCAACTTTCTACTAGAGGCTTAACTTGGCACAACTATGCAATAAAGTAAAGATACAAAGGAATTGCTACAGAGGTAGGCATGTTCCTTGACTCAAGAAAATAAAATAACCGGAATAAAAGTGGGTTGTCTCCCATAAGCGTTTTTCTTTAACGCCTTTCAGCTAGGCATAGAAAGCAAAACTCAAGTGTTTCCAAGAGAAGAAATATCCAAATCAATAGAAGAAATCCTCTCAACTATGCATTGTATTTTATCTATATGGGTTTCAGAGATCCCTTTTTCATTACTCTTAGGTTTACTACATTCATCAAACTGATTCGCAGGGACAATCCAATCGAAATTTTCTTCCAAAGCTTCATTCATAGCTACAAGTTTAATAGGTATTGGTACTTTGATTACTTCTCCCTTTTTAGGTTCGGTTTGCCCCAATTTTTCTAGTGTATTGATAACCTCCACACATGAGCCTAGAATATTAAAGCGATCAAAAACTTTCCTAGCTTCTTTAGCCACATCACCAAATTCTTTAAGCAGGGTTTCTAGGATAAAATCTTTATTTTCAGCATTTTCAACATTATGAAGATTAAGAAACATTTGTTGAATTATGGGATGGAGGTTAACAAACCTAGCCTCTAGCATGTGAACCAAGGAAGCTGCAGCAATTTCATAATTTGGAGCAAGTTCTGCTATGGATTTATCCTCAAAATTATCATGCATACTAACATGGTCAAAGAATTCTTCAATATTATCTTTTCCAATTATAGAACCACTTCTTACTGGCAGGTCTTCCAGGGTGTACTTAGAGAGCAACATTTTAGCAGAAATAGAGCTAAAACCGAAATACAAAAATTAATGCAAGTAGCTAATTTTTTTGTGTTTTTGATAATAAGAAGCAAACAAGATAATAACAAACACAACGAAGGTCTCCCCGGCGCTAGAAAAATGCTATTGCGGGGAGGTGGAATCTGCACAACACAATCAAGAAACTTTGCTCCAACTCAACAGTGAGGTTGTCAATCTCACCGGCTTGCTGTAACAAGGATTAAACGTATAGCGTGGAAGATGATGTTTGCAGAGAATGAAAGAAACCAGTTTGCAGTTGGTTGTATTATCAGTTGAAAGAAAAGGATCGGGGTCCACAGTTCACTAGTGGTGTCTCTCCATAAATAATAATAATAGCATACATGTGGGTAAACAAATTACAGTTGGGCAATTGACAGAATAAAGAGCTGCATAATGATGCATATACTAATGTCATGATGTCTAGTATGAGATTCATTTATTGCATTAGGCAAAGTGTGTAATGTAAGTAATACAATTATCCTTAGACAAAGTACTACTGTTTTATCCCTAATAGCAACAGTACATCTACAATCTTAGAGCTTGCTGTCACTACCCCAGATTAAATAGAGACATGAACCCACTATCGAGCATAAATACTCTCTCTTGGAGTCACAAGCATCTACTTGGCCAGAGCGTCTACTAGCAACGGAGAGCATGCAAGATCATAAACAACACACAACATGATATATCATGAAGCAAATGACATAGTATTCAATATCCATCGGATCCCAGCAAACACAACATGTAGCATTACATAAAGATGATCTTGATCATGATAGTCAGCTCACAAGATCAAAACATGATGGCACAATATGAGAAGACAACCATCTAGCTACTGCTATGGACCCGTAGTCCAAGGATGAACTACTCACGCATCAGTCCGGAGGCGGGCATGGTGATGTAGAGCCCTCCGGTGATGATTCCCCTCTCCGGCAGGGTGCCGGGAAGAGCTTCTGAACCCTCCCGAACTAGGGTTGACGACGGCGGCGGCTCCGCAATGTTTCGTGGAAAAGTGTTCGGGTTCTAGGTCTTGTATTGTCGGGGGCTTTAAATAGGCGAAAGGGCGAAGGCGTTGGAGGGCCGAGGCCCCGTCATCAGGTGCTGGCGCGGCCAGAAGTGGGGCCGCGCCGGCACCTCATCTGGGGGCCTCGTGGCCCCTCTCCGTTAGGTCTTCGGTGTTCTGGAACCTCCCGTGAAAAATAGGGACTTTGGTATTAAATTCGTCCAATTCCGAGAATATTTCCTTAAGTGGTTTTCTGAAACCAAAAACAGCAGAAAATAGGGAACTGGCACTGTGGCATCTTGGTAATAGGTTAGTCCCAGAAAATGCATAAAACAATGCAAAGTGTATATAAAACATGTAGCAATTGGTATAATATAAGCATGTAACATAAGAAATTATATATACGTTTGAGACGTATCAGCGCCGCCTTGGAGCCCTTCCTGGGACGGCGGCCGCCCGTGTCGCCTTCCTTGGCCGGGCCTTCTGCTCCCTCCGCTGCTGCAGGCGTCGTCTCGCCTTCTTCCGCCTCCTCCGTGCCGACACCGGCGCCAGACGCACCTTGGCCGTAATCCCCGCCGCCATGCGAGAAAAACTCCCCACCTTGCGAGAGGAAGCCCGGGCATGCCGCTGCCACCACCGAGCCGGTGTTGATGATCTCTTCCATGAAGCTGGTGTCTTGGGGCATCCCGCCCAACAGGGACTGCGCGGCGAAGGGGAGGGAACGGCGGAGCGACGGCGAAGATGCGTAGCCCGGCGAGCCGACGTACATCATCGGCGGATGGTGGGGGAAGGTGAGGTTGGGGTTGAAACCACCAAGGGGGTCAGCGTCGGCGTACCCAGGGGAGTAGTGCGGGGGCGCGTTCCTGAAGGGGATCGCAGGCAGAAAACAATAAATTTTCTAACAACGATAACCTTAAACTATCCAGGATCTGTACTATGCAGATATAGTAATACGGAGGAGATCGATATACATACCCTTGTAGACCGAAACGCGGGGATTACGCTCCCGCACAAGCGTTGTCGGTGAAGCCGACGAACACGACCTCGAGGTCGTGTAGAGGAAGAAGACCTCCGAGCACCACTAGCGTGGCACCTCGCAGGGATCCACACACGTACGGTGAAGACGACGACCTCCGGGCTCCGATCCAGGGACGAGCAGCGGAAGACTTGGACCGGAAGATCAGCAGCACGGCGGTGTGCGTATGGTGGAGAGAACTTCACCTTGGCGCAACTCCAATGGAGGAATCACATTTTCAAGGAGAAGAAGAGAGAGAGAGATTGGATTGTACTTTAAAAGCCAAGGGGGCACCTCTATATATAGGTGGAGGGGGCTGCCAGCCTTGCTGGCTGGGTGGTGTGGGACTATTCCCACACCAGCCCGCCCCCAAAGGGTGCGCCGGCCCTAGGTGGGCCCAGCCCCCCTTCCTCATGCGCACCTAAGGGGGAAATTCCCCCCCTATGGGCCTTCTCTCCCATGGGAAGGCCCATTTAAGGTGGGCTGCCTTTTAAATTCTGAAAATTATTAAATAAAAATGTATTTAACTATTAATTACACTAATTAATATTAAACACACATTATCTAATTTATTCCAGCTCCGAAAACTACTTCGTCGCTCTCCGATCTTCATCGGATCTTTTCCGGGACGCTCCCGGTCCTCTCTTCTAATTTCTCTCCCGGTAAACTTGTCGACTCCCCTTAAGTGTGTTACCCTAGCGGTTCGAGATCTCGCCAGACATGGTCGAGACGCGCTCTCCGATCAATGACTAATCCGTGGACCTTGGATACCCAGAATTAATCCCTGTGAGATAACAAATAACTTTGTCGTTCGAACCTAGACGTCGAGTCTTAAACCTTTTGCCATGGCGATACTTAGCGTGTCCGAGACTCGTCCATAGATATCGCGATACCTAGCTTGATCTCGTTACCGACAACACTATCTTCTACTCGTCCATGATATTATGTCCTGGTGACCTAGTCACATGCTTGCGAGCTTATTTGACATAATCTCACTGAGTGGGCCCTAGAGTATCTATCCTGCTATGCGGACTGGCAAATCCTGCTCTTGATCTCTCGTCTCAACATACTCCCTTCCGATACCCGATAGGGACACCTTTATTGTCATACTATTAAGACATGACGTTTGATGCAATCAAAGTATCTTTCAGGAATAGCAATAAGAGTTGATCTCACGGTCAAAAGCGTAATGACTACGTCCTACAAATATTGGGTATGTCCATCACATCGTTCTACCAACGATATGACTCCATTGTCAACTGACACCATGTCACATGATCGGGAAACCTCGATCATCAATTGCACAATGAACTAGTCACGTAGAGGCTACTAGGGACCTGGTTGTCTTACGTATCACACGTGTATTAATGTTTCCGCTTAATACAGTTATAGCATGACACAAAAACGTATTATGAACAAATGAGATATGATAAATAAAACACTTTATTAATTGCCTCTAGGGCATATCTCCTTCAGTTCCTGCGCGGCGACGGCGATGGCGAGGCGACGGTGTTTGGCTCCAACCGGCAAAGAACTGAGGATGAGGAGAGAAGCCGCCCCTCCGCTTTACCGACGGCGCCGCAGACGCAGACGGTGTTGCCGGCTCATCCAGCGCCTCCACCTCATCTTCCTCTTCTTATTCCTCGTCGACGGCCTGGTCCTCAGCCTCTGCCAGCTGCGCGGCCAGCTCCCTCTGCCGCTGCGCCTTCTCCCTCGTCCGGCGCTGGAGGTTCTCCGACCTCAGGCGCGCCTCCTCGACGATCCACTTGGCGTTGCTCATGCCCGGCGGCTTCTCCTTCGACGCTCTCGGCTTCCGCGGCTTCTTGCTGATCATGGAGGTGGCGGAGGACGCGGGGACGGCGACGACGCGGGGTCCTGTGAATCTGGCGGGAGCAGATCTGTGGGAAATGGCGGGGTCGGGGCGGGGGGAGAGGTATATGTGGGGGAGAACTGGAGGGAAAGATCAAAATTATGGATGTAAGAGGGCAAATTATGGAGAGAAATCGCCTTCCATCGCCGACAAGTCTGGCCCGCGCACGCCTTTTGCCCACCCAAGCGGAACCCAGCGCGCTGGGTTTGGTCTGGGTTCACCGACACAAAACAGCGCTAACCGGCGCTAAATCGACTTCTGGAAGGGCGGCTAGCAGATTTTTGTTAACGCCGGCGCTAAAAAGACCTCCTAGGGGGACGACTGGAGATGCCCTTGGAAGTTCCTCCAAGTCTCCTAACAAAATGTTCCTCCAAGCTTTTTTTTGTGTGCGGGGGCGGAACTACTTCCCCCCAGTCGGTTCAAGTTAAGTTTGGACACAGTATTTCAACAGCAGTTTTTGGAAACCATGGTTTTTCAGTGCCTGGGTAATGGGCATGGAATACTATAGTTTACAAATACTTCAGTTTTGCTCCAAAAAAGAGGTCGGAAGCCTTTTTTTCCAACTCCAAAAAAATATGTGGTTTAGACAATACCACAGTTTTAAATGCTACGGTTTCTATCATTACCAAATACTTCAAAGTATCCAATACCATATTATTTATAGAAACTGCTAAAAAATTGCTTCTAAAAAAGACATGGAATCATAATCGGCCAAAAGGACCCTTGCCGAAACCTGCCTAAGTCCTTCGGGAGGGTCTTGGAACAAATATTACCCAAACTCCATCTTGCTAATAGTCTGATCCTCTAATAGCGTAGTTCCGTCAGCAAGAACTAGCAATGCATATTACGGTTCACCAAATAAGTAGTGGCAAACGTATATCGACAAAAGAAACGGTTAAGGAGACATAAGAGACTTTTAGTACAAGACGACTACAACTCGCTGCAAACAACGGAGTGTAGTAAGAACTCCACACCAGCTAGTACGAAGACAACCACCACAAACACGACATGATTCAGTTAAGTAGCCTCATCTCAAAGAGCCAGTTTCTTGCAATTTGGATGGGAAGATATCATCTTAATTCATATTCCTCGCCAGAGTGCTAAGAAATGTTCACTACATGTGTTTTTTGGGCCATGTCAAAAAAACACAATAAGCAGACACGGGTAGATCTTGCTTCACGGCTCCACCACAAATCCTGTATATATCGTTAAGAATGTCAATTTTAAGCAAACTCAAGCCATGGTTGGCACTCATTAATTTAGCAAAGGGACACAAAATAAGTAGGTATAATATTTAGTTAAGGGAAATCACAATCTGTTTTGTAGCTATAAAAAAATCTTCCAAAAATGTGCAGCTCAATCGGAATTCAATAAGATTACAATGTCTATTAGTTAACCTTAATTTAATAGGAACCATGTTTATAAACTCTGTACACCCATTCTAGAATTCTGACCAAGAAACTGATGACAAGTAACTGAATCTCACATATCAAAGATTAAAAAATATGCATCAATCGGGCGAGATAACGACGCAACAGATGAGCTGTGTGTTTTACCTTAAATATCATGTTTTCCTGGAACGACTTTTCTTACTTTAACTTTTTAGGTTGTCATATGACAAGCCAAGAAAAATCGATATCAAATTGACACAGATTCAGCATTGACAATATCCATGTGGCAGTATGCAGACACTATTGGTAGTTTATTCAGGAAATGCTGATTCCTCCAATTGGTCAGTCTTCCTAACATGGCAATTGTGGTTCGAGTACCAAGAGTCCAAGATACATAACATGTGATGATTCAAAGCTAGAGTAGATCACCTTAGCATATGGCTTATACCAAACCACAGATGATATACATGTATGTTCATGAATCTTCATGTTGCTGCTTCAGAAACTATGTACTAGAATAGTAGGAAGTCCTCTTTAAGCTTCCCACGAATTAACTTCTCCTGTTCGATGTCTATAACATGTCAAGGAAACAACGATGGTGAGTGCTGCTTGTATGTTTACATTATCTATATATCTATATCTATATATATATATGCATATCCTGATATAAGTATATTAAGTGGTAATGAGCCAATAAACAGCGGAAAATAGTCTGTTTCATATCGAACTAACATATTAATGGAAAGTGTATATCCTAGCTTGCCCTAAAGGCTGTGCCCAAGATATACAGGCAAGAACTCTGGTGCGTACAGCAAATAATTATCAATTAAATCTTCGATATATTTGAATAAATACAGTTCTAAATCATACGCTAGGATACACTCCTGATCAGGGTTCTTTTGAAAATTGGAGTTCAGAGCGTTTCCAGAACCGTCTATGATTGCAGATATTGTCATGGAGGACTCGATGCATAAGATCGCAGCAATAGCATCAAGTTGTGTGACCTCATTTCTGAACATTAGCCTTGCATGTGCTACAACAAAGAAAAAACAAAAAGGACTGTAAAAATGAGGCAAGTGAGTCAGAAAATATATCTGAAAGGTTGAAAAGTCCACTGGAAATGGCAGAACATGCCTTGCGCTAGTCTTATCAAACTCTCGAGCATACGCACAGTTGTCCTCGCTGCACAAAATCCTGTTTTTGAGAAGCTGCAGAACTCTCAAGGGGAAAATAAATATTTTGCTAACCTGCATTCTGTGCTCCAGATCTCCGCTGAAGCTGATAATAGCCCGAGATAACTTCCTCAGCTTCTTTTGTCAACACTGGTTTAAACCGCTGTCTTACATAGTGGATGTACCTGGGATTATATAATAATCAAGCGTCATTATATGTAAATGACAATGAAAGTCTCAGTAGTAACGAACAAAATCAGATGCATGGTCTGACACAATAACACTTGTTAAGGCAACAAAAGATTCTGAATATTCAATAAGCCATAATGAAACACATGTACTCGTAGTTTGGGCACTAGTATTTTAGCTCAACTTTTGTCATGTTGGCTATTTACCTTCTCAACCAGGGGAGCGTCCATTTTTTTATACCCGAAGGGAGGGTGCTCTTTACACCAGAATCACTGCTCTTGTCTTCTTCTGATTTAGTGCTCTGCGTAATTTCAAAAGATAGTGCTTACACAGCAGTTTATTCTAGAATGACGATGTGACAGATTATTTGGATCCATATTGGTATGTTAAGAGTAGTATTGCTTATGTATATGAATATCTCCATGGGTACATGGCATAGCAGGGCATATGAGGCCCACATCCTGTATATGTCCAGATTGTGCAATAGAGAGAAATGATTTGGCCATTTTCCATGTTTCCAAACAAGGGTAAGCTTATACAAGAAGCAACAAAGCGAATTCAATAAAAGCAACTAAATGTACCTGAGATAATATATGAGATGCAATTATCTTATCCAATTCAGGATTCTTCTTATCCAAGAGAACAAGAACTATATCAAATCTACTCAGTAATGGTCCTGAAAGTGTTGTATTCACCGATAAGGCTGAAAAGGAAAAGCATGGATACAATGATCAGACTAGAGTGGCACTTGTCCAAGAATGTTTCAATGGTCAGCACAGACACTTCAGAAGCATAAATTCGCCTTCTCATGCCATGCTAAACTAATATCCAGATCTGAATAAAAATATTTTCTAAATGTTATGGAAATGCTTCAAATGTCTAAAGCGATTACAAGAATCAAAATACCATCATGCAAAGAGCACCATCAAATTATTGACCCTAGAAGTGTGCTAATATGTGATGTTAAAGGCATTTATTGCATTGTAGTGGACTGGTGGTAATCTATTGGTATGCCATACTTGATTACATGGTATGCTTCTATTGTAGAGAACTACAAAAGTAAATACGTGATGCCTGAAACTGTGATGGTTATACTGCTTGATATGTAAGTGCAGTACATTCATTCGAATCATATTGTCCTTTTGGGTTAGTGGCACCAAATACAGTAGTCCTCGTGCTGAGTGTTGTCACAAGTCCAGCCTGAAAGACAAAGAAGTAATAATGCTTAATGAAAATGCATGCTAGTGAGTGTGAATGGCTCATTAAATGGAAATTGTTTTGAGTAAAAGAAGCATGTTACCTTTGCAACGCTTATTGTTTGTTGTTCCATGGCTTCATGTATTGTTGTCCTGTCATGCTCTCGCATACTATTGATAAGAATGTTGGACAGGAATATATCAGATAAGACTCGAGGCATACAGACATAGCCTTGATCACAGCAGAAGGTTAAGAGCAATGTTTAATAAGATACTATCATGCCTTGCAGCACTCCAAAGAGAAAAGCTATTCATAAAGCGTAAAAAATATATCAGATAAAACAACTGAAATGTACAGGGATATTATCTGGGAGATAATTGTGTGTCCATGGACTAGGGCTGGTAGCCGTCACTCAACAGGAGGCTGGGGCTTTATTTCATATGCCAAGCTTGTCTACATATAGAGAGAGAGACTGCAAATCCTAACAAAGAAACTAATCTGATCCAGAGAGATAGCAAGCTTAGCTCTATCCTTGGACCCCGATACTTGTACTGCTGACTCCACATCATAGTTAAGTGTGTATTGTACATGAACATGAGAGTAGACAAGCTGGAATGTGGGTGACTAGGTTTACGAGGGTAGATTCACCTTGTAAACTATCTTATTTTGACATGCATAAGCTTTTGAAATGATGGTAGAATTAAAGACTTTCAGCTTGTAAAAATGAGAGATATCATATAAAGGAGGGTAAAAAGTGTTTGTGATGAGCAAAAATGAGAGAATTCATGTACAGAAGGGTAAAAGGTGTTTGTGATGAGCATCATGGAGCTCCTAATAAGAATTAACTAAGAGTAATGGTCATACAGTGGAAACTTTTGGGTACAATTTTTGGTACAACAAGTGGAGGTTACAGAATGTTATCAAGTTACTGGAGATTCAAATAGCGGCTATTATCGAGTAGCGTGCAGGTATCTTAGTTTTATTGTCCATAAAAGATTTTTCAAGGTAAATATGCAAATTGATCCATTACAATATTTTCACAATGTCAGGCCAGTTGTATTACAAATCAGGAACTGGGATCTGTTGAATTTCAGATAAAAATAAGGGCCACTAATTACATTATCGAATAAAGGTACTAGGAACAATTTGGCGAGAGAGACAGTCTAACCTATCAAATTCATCAATGCAACATAGACCACCATCAGCCAGAACAAGGGCACCAGCCTCAAGCATCCACTCACCTATCATTAGGTTCAAAACATGCTACCAAGTTTCAAACTAAAAACACCAAAAATATTGTATAATGCTGACAGGGAATGTGATGTCAAACATAGATACCTCCATCCTTGACAGCAGTGACAGTCAAGCCAGCACTAGTGCTTCCAAGACCAGTTGTAATCACAGAGCGGTTGCTTAATTTAGCAGCAAACTTCAAAAACTGGGATTTACCAGTACCTGAAATTCAATGGAACATAGTACAGTAGCTTAAAATATATTTAGCAATCTTAGATTTTTTTAGATAAAGGGATTTTATTACTTAAAAGGTTTAAGCATTACACCCGGCCTCTGCATAGCAATCTTAGATGTGGCATACAAGATCTAATATCATGGAATTATAGGCTTTAGGGCATGTTTGTAGTTTTGAACAGTGGAAAGGCTTGCTTTGTAAGTATTGTACTTTAATGGCATACAAGATGTACTTTTTTCTCAAGGAAATTTATATGATGTAGTTTAATGTCACGTGTACTGATCATATGGCAATAGACCATTAGATACCTGGATCACCAACAAGAAGCATATGTGGTTCTCCACGAACCTTTGTTCCAGAAGCATCAACATGCTGCACTCCACCAATCAATGTAAGAGCAACTGAAATTTAAGTATATTATGAACATTTACAATGGTATAACAGTATTTGAGACAGAAATGCTTAAAAAAGAATAATGACTTCTTTCCAGAAACATCCAGGTGAATGTCCAGGCAAGGCTTAAAACACCACTGAAACACTAAAAGTATAGCTTACTGACAGAAAGTAGCATACCTGCAAGCTTTACCATGAATAACCCATAAATCTGCGGACAAATGCCTTTCAAGATTTTATTTCTTCCTATTGACAAAAAATGAAACAAAATGTAACTTATAGTACTGACTGAATGGTAAAACTCTAGGATGTGATTTGAGAACCGGAAAGATCAGGAATTATAGCTGGCATGGATAGGGTAGAGTTTTCCACTGGAACTATGGTAAATCAGAAGTATGCCAATGAATATGTTAGTATACTGTGTTTAGACCAGGAATACACCATCTATGGTAGCATCTCAGTTGGGTGATTTCTGGAGATATCGTGCTCACCTTTAATTCACGGAAATATGTGTCAATCTGTTGTGAGTTGAAAATTAGTTTTGCTAAATTTTCAACAATGAGGCAAAGTTTTTTGGCAGCCATATTTGAACCAGTGATCTAGACATCAAAAACAAAAATGTAAATAAAACACCTTTTATTGGAATAGCCCTGTATTTTTTCCAGAATTTATCGAACTCCTGGATAATTTCCTCGGGGATATCTATACCAGACTTCAGCTCATTTGTCCTCCTGTAGTACACAGCACAAAGACTAAAGACATTAGTAAAAATCAGAACAAAGGAGAAGACACCGACATTATTTAAATTTCAAAACCCAACAAAGTGCTGGGCAAATGCTGTTCATGGTGTCACCAAACGATTTCTCAAATTTTCAAAATAAAACTACAGTGCAATGGACCGAAGTGAAATATTGACCCAGTCACAAACTGTACAGAAGGCTTCCCTTCGCATGAGACCATATGATTGAGTAGATATCAAGATATCTATTTCATGTAGATTTTTCAGTTTTCCAACACAAACCCAATACACTAGCGCAACAAAACATCAACTGCTATTCCACAAATCTCCTAGAGTAGCAATAGATAGTAAAGATTACTGGTATTACTTGTATCGTTCTGGAGAAGAATGAATGAATTATGCACACTAGGCAATGCCAAAATGCTTCAACAGACCAACATCCGGAATTGGTTCACCGCATGCTCGAAAAGATTTGAAATAAAATCATTTGATTAATGCGCATACATAAAAGATTTTCACAGATGGGAAGGAAAATAAAATAACTACTTTACTAGAGCTGAAGTTGGAACTACTTTACTAGAGCTAAGTTGGAGAAGAACAAAAATACTACTTATCAATTACCTCACATAATTGGCAATAAACACAGGGTCGAGGTTGCAACGGACATCCTTAACATCAGAAGACCACTTTGCAGATAAAATACCCGTAACAATGACATCATCTGAAGAAAGAGCACACTAGCGGTAAACCAAAAAAGGACACGCTTGACTGAACATCAAAGTCACATGACAGCAAGCTGAATCAACAATTGAGGCCATATAGGTTGCAATTCTAGCAAAAGAAACACATCACTTTTCAGCTTGGAAAAAAGAGAAATTAGCATAGAAATTTCTAACTTATCTGGTTAATAAGCTCCTGATATAAAGGTCAAGCACTACGATTTTGTTTTCAAAAAATCATCAAAACAAACATACTCCTATAAATGGATGATCCCAGACAGGCTTCTTACCTCCAGCTTTAACAATATCAACAAGGTCATCCATCAAAATCACAAGCACTGAACGGGGTATAGACCCAACATCCAGAAGTTGCACGCTTTCTTGGATCTTTATTTCTTGATAATCATGACATGTTATGCTATCTTCTATTAATTGGAAAGAAGCACTTTGACAGCCTTTTGAGCTCTGTAAGAATGTCAAAACAGTTAGTAGTTACTTCGAAAGAAGTTTCAGTAAGGTGTCAAACAGTTATAAAATACAGTAGGTGAAAAATAACAATACATAAAATGAGAAATTGACACCATACAAGTGTCCACCAGACATGGACAAATATAGTTCGAACCACAAAAAATAAAAATCGTTTTTTCACTCAACAAAATCATAAGGTAGAGAATCTGTCTTCCTTTACAAAAAGTAAGGAAATCAAGTACCGTGGATGGGCAAGATGCAGGAAGAGTTATACGATTCCCAGCCTCTAGCTCAGGGTGGCAGATGAACCTATTTAAGATGCAAATGAATTAAGGTCTTGTGTATCTGTATAAAAATGTAGGGTCATGGCATTCAAACACGCTCTGTAAGAAGTAGTGAGGACATCACCATAAGTGAAGGAGGCGCAAAAGTCTGAATCTGAATTTCTTATAAAGGCAAGAAACGAATTGATTCCATTGCTGAATACACCGCGCTCAATTATTCAATACTACCGCTTTAAGGAATTTAAGCCCCTCATTCACTACATACAATTACAAGAGAAAGCTTAAGCCCTGACCGCAGACAGATTACACTTAACTTACTCACTCAGCTTGGCTTATAGACACCCAGCACAGAAGATGCTACTTAATTGCTTATGAAAATCATTGGTCCAAGAAAAAATGTCTTCGATCTCTACCAAAAAAGCCTCTACATTACCAGCTAACTCAGTATATCACCATCTAAAATTACCCGATTACCCTAATATATGATTCAATGTTATGCTTTACAGGCCAATACATACTATTAAGCCCTGAAACATGCATCACCAACCTGTAGTTGCATTTCCTGCATTGATACTTCCGCTCGCCCTCGATCATCTTCACACCACCTGACCTGATCACAGTCCCCTTCAAAGTCAGAAGAATCCCCCTATGCTTAACCCTTACTTTCCCAATGCTCGGGGACGTTTCTGCAATTAACACAATCGTAACCAAATCAGGGAAACCGTGAACAGCTAGAAAATCACGCCACCATACAGTCTCGCAAGCATTTCAACGAACAGGAAAGACGCATGGGTGAGCGCACCAGGGAATTCGAGTGGCGACCCGCAGGTGTTGACACGCACGTGCACGAATTCCTTCTTAACGGCGGCGGGACTCAAATCATCCGGATCACCCAACGCCCCGCTCTTTCTCGGAATGCTCAGCACCTCACTCTGCGAAGACCAAAATGCTCTGAGAACAGCGGGGATGGAGAAAACGAGACAGCAGACTGGTCTACTCACCTGGGCGCGTTGAGCGGCGGCGTCGAAGGAGGGTAGGAAGCCCCTGGGGTTGTAGCAGAGTTTTTTGCCCAAGCCAGGGTTGAACTCCAGGAGCTCCGCGTAGCTGCGAGAGGAGACGGGGTTAGGGTTCGGGGGGGAGCAGAAGGAGGTGTGTGTGGGGGGGGGGGGGGGGTGGAAGGGGTACTCACTCGATGACAAGGGGGAAGTGGAGCGTGGTCTCGGGGTGGAGGACGATGCGGTGGAGGTCGTCGAGGTGGAAGGTGCGGAGGAACTTGGCGAGCATACGGACGTCTTCCGTACACTCGTCTGCCTCGCCGTCGTCGTCGGCGAACGCCTCGTGCGGCGGCGGCGGCATTTGGGGGGTGGATTGGGGTTTGGGCGCGAAACGGCAGAGAAGGATGGAAAGTGGTGGAGGTCACGGGGAGAAGGGGGCGGACGCCGGACGGTGGTCGCGGTGTTTTTATTGTTTTTCGGAGACTTCGGGCCTTTTGGATTGGAGTAAAATTCACACTAATTTTGGAGGATTTCGATACACCCTTATGAAAAAATCAATATATAAGCTCATTGCGTCATACGATTTTTCCTCTTGACCCCTCCACTCCCTGCGCCCGCGCCTACCCACGGCGACCGGCGCGGCCACCCGCGCCACCTTCCTCGCCCTCCCTCAACCTGCTTCCCTCCCGCCGTCGTCTGCGCGAGCCGTCGAGCGAGGCTCGGGCGGTGCCGCCGGCGGCGGCTCTTCTCTTCACGGCACGCGGGGCCGTAGGCTCCCTGGCGGCGGTGCGACTCGGCCGATGACATCCCGGTGCAGGTCGGATGGAGCCAGAGTTGTGGCGCTGCTGCTTGGCAACAGTGGCGGCGTGAAGCGGCAGCAGGCCGGCCGACGACGCGCTATAGGCCCAGATCTGGGTACGAGTGGGCCGGCTCGGGCTTCGTACGGTTGCCTCTGGTTGGATTGGAGGACAACTCAGGATGGGGGATGGCGACTACGGCGCCGCGTCTGCTACAGCGAGACGGCGGGAGCTTTACGGGCCTGGTTTGGGCCCGGTCGGGCAGGTTGTCCAGTGTGCTCTTACTGTTGTGTTCGGTCTGGTACTGCCTTCAGCGGTGGAGGTTATGCCCTCCCACAAGGCCGTCGTGGTGCCGTCCCATATCTACAGGTATATCTTCTGCCGGTCCTGCAATGCCTGCCATGGTGAGCATCAGGGTGTTGTCAAGACCGTTGGCGCATGTTCGTGTGTGGAAAGCTAGGTGGAGTTGACGTTTTGTACGGACATGTGGTGTTGAGGTCGGGAGAAATCCATGTCGGTTTTGCCAGCACCGATGCGGCAACGCTTCTCGGTGTCGCCTTCCTTCATGAAGGGTGTCGGTTGTACCCCTTCACCAGTCCCCTCCTTGTACCGGGAGAAATTCTAGAATTAGTCCGGACAGCAGCGTCGTCGTCGTCGTAGTAGTAGTCCTTCTTGAAGGTGTTGCTTGGTACGCGGCAATCCGCCGGCTTAGGAGCGTGGTGGGAGTACTCCAGGGAGGGCGCAGCTGTTGTAGATCACCTTCGCTTTCGTCGATCTAACGTTGTTGTCATTTTTTTTCTTCTTTCTTTCTTTTGGGCTTCCCTGTGCTGTTTGCCCCAACAATGCTCTCACGGTTGTATTCGGTGGTTGCTATATTTATATAGCGAGGCGCAAGCCTGTTTCGAGGAAAACTTATATGGATTGCAATTTTATGGAAATCTCAATATCGACTCGAACCTCTTTTTATACTCATTCACATAGAATCAAGTCATTTTTCTAGTGCTTTTCCACCATTTCATCCAAAAGACAATCCATGTAGATTTATATAGATTCACATGTTTTGCATCCGCAAACCTGTAAATTTTTTTGAAGTTTCCTCTCATGTATTTTTTTTTGAGAAACACAGTACAGACGTAGACGCTCACACACGCACGTACAGACACCCCTATGACCGCACACACGCAAACCCTACCCCTATAAGCACCTCCGAGAGACTGGTCCGGCAAATCTTGAGGTTGACGAAGTCACCACGAGCGTCTTGCTGTTTACGGGCACGTCACCTACCACTGAAAGCAAAGCGCCGGTTAAATCCTGAAAAATTCAGAAAAATGCGAGCACACATGTCAAGCACTTCACTTCTCTCCTGTATTTGTAATCATGTGATAAAAAAAACTTAGAAGTAAGCAAAATATTAAAAAAAAACACAAGTGGGGAAAAGGATTCCGTGGGGTCGCAAAAGACCCGACGCGTAAGATGCGTACTTTGATGGTGCAAGGTTGACTCAAAATGGTGCACACCAAAGAGTTTGGAATTGACATGAGGTGGATTCCAGTTGATTGCTGGAGTGGATAGGGTGTAAGGGTTCCAAAAACTGAAGCCTGGTTCAGCGAAAAGAGACTGACACGTTGTTCGGACCGAAACTCTGTGGTTCAAGGGATACATGAACTAGGCATCATTTGGGTATGCCCGGTGGTGCTCTACGGGTGGGGGCTGAAGTGGTGTGGGTTCACTACCCTAAAGACTTGGCCGAGACTGTAGATGAACACAACGACAAATCGGGAAACGGTGGTTAGACATGTGGTCGGCCAAGTGTTGAGGTGAGCAGTGTTGGCGAGTAGCAGGTTCATCTAAACCAGGGATGGATGAGAGTTGACCATCAACAACCTGCGGAAGATGATTAGACAATTGTGATTTTTTTTACTCAAGATGATTTAAAGCGGCGACGGATTTCTTTGAAATTTGCATACATATGGTCACCAATAGAGAATCATGAGTTCAGACAACTCTTATACACGGCACCCAATGAGCAAATTGTTCACTTTCATATAGATTAAGGGCGAGTGTACTTTCAATTTAGTTCGCGTTCTAGTTTTAGTCAAAGTCAAACTTTATTAAGTTTGACAAAAAATATAGGACAAAATATCAACATTCGTAAGATCAAATGCATACAATATAAAAATATACCTTATAATGATTTTAACACTATGAATGTTTTATTGTAAATGTTAATTTTCTTTTCACAATATTTGGTCAAACTTGACAAAGTTTGAATTTGACTAAACTCAGAACGCAAACTAAATTAAAACCGAGAGAGTACCAGGTTTGATGACCCAACGGTGTAACGGTATGCGATGGCCTTGGGTGGATAATCCGAAAAATTGCAAGCACAAAATAAGTAGAGAAAATATTTAAGTTTCGTTGAAACAAGGGAGGGACTCTATAATCTCTACTACTATTAAACAAACAAACTTTTCTTTACTACAGCCACTCAGGAAAATGTACACAGCTTTCTTTCCACCTAACAAGTAGGCCCAATTCGTCCCACCTATTTCGTGTGTGCATCTAGCAATTTAGTCCGGTGAAACGTTTTGGAGCGGACAAAAACCAACACGACCTGGACTGGGACGCATACTTTTCAAAAAAAAAATCATTGCGCCCTCAATCCCCGACGTTGCGCCCTCCATCCCCGCCACCGGAACGCTCCATACCCACCGCCGGTGCCCTACGCCCCTGCCGCCGCGCCCTACGTCCCCGCCGCCCGCGCTCTACGTCCCCGACGCCACGCCTTACGTCCCTTCCGCCGGCGCCCTACGTTCCCGCCACCGGCGCCCTACGTCCCCACCGTGGGGCCCTCCATCACCGCAGCAGGACACCTTCCACAACGTCAAGGACGAAGTCCAGAACTCCATGAGTGACCTCCCCGGTGCTCCATCCTGTATCATAGTTATACAATCTGTATATTTACGTAGCTACGAATCTCACATGTCATATCCAGTTCCTGATCTGCAATTTCCATGGCCAGCAACACGCTCCATTGAATGTAGGTTATATATTAAGGGAGTTTATGTGTAAGTATTCCAGGTGCATGCGTCTACAGCTTGGGATTCATTTCTTAACCGGCTCCGCCATCCAATCAATATTAATGCCGGTGTCGCTTTTGCAACGACCCCGACACTGAGAGGAATCTCCTTCAGCCTCTATGGCTGAATCGAGACTCCGGATGAGTACTTCTTCTCATGGAGATTGCCCTGTTTGTCTTCCCTAACATTATGTTTTGAGCCTTTGAGGTGTTATATTATTTTATACCAGTAAGTAAATAGTAAATTTCTAAATGAACCCTTGAAAGAAATTTATATGTGGATTTAGCTCTTACCAGTGTGAATATGTTCTTGATTTATTGATTGCTTACTTGTAGGTTATCCTCTGCTAAAAGTTTTCTTTCAGTTCATATCAAGAGGAGGAAGAAAACATATTCACACTTTGGTCACAAGGTGAGGATATGACATGCAAATTCATAACATTATTCGTTGCTCAATGTTTGGGCAATTTTCTTCAAGAATTGAAGCTTGTCTCGGTTGAATACTTCCTAGGACAGAACCTGATATGCCCGATGTCGCACAAACTGGTCATCAGTCCCTAGATAGGTTACATGTGATTCTTTTTTTGTAAATCATGAGGGTCTTAATACTCGATGGAAAAACCTCTGGAAAAGTGAATATGCTAGCAGAACAAGCCTGAACGTATCAACAAAGCCTTGATATGAAAACCACCATTATCTAGAATTTGGTGCAGTACTTATCTTGAAGCTCTAATGCTGCATATTAGATGATATAGGAATTCATTTCTGAAGCTGAGTTTTCCTTCTGAAATCTGAATCATATATTTTCTGTCACCAGGGAAAACTTACTGATGGGACAGTTTTTTATTCTAGCTATGAAAGGGGTGACCCAATTGAATTTGAACTGAGCACTAATTAGGTGATCAAAGGTAATTGCGTAAAGGGCCCCTTGGTAACTAGATCCTTTGTTAATGGTCCAGTTCTATGTTTCAAAAAAAAAAAAGTGCAGTGCACGTGCACCCTTGTTTTCTGTCATTTCTTTAGCATGATATCGTGCAGATTAGGGAAGCATGGAAAAAGGTAACACGAGAGGCTTTCAGACGTGTCTCAGTAAAGTTATCGGCCACAAATACTATGGGGGTATAACTACTAACCATCATCATTGGGTAATTTTGAAGCGTTAGATTCACGCAATGGTAGAGCCGATGTTACTTTGATCAGCCCCACCAAGGGTCTTAGAACATTCTTAGGCTTTAGTTTTGTTTAAACGTATTCTATTTTTTGTATTTTCACGCAATGGTAGAGCGGATGTTTTAATCTTGGATATATATTTGTATTTAAAACTGAATGAATGTTTTCATTATACGTGTTTGATTTAGGTTTGATGATTGCTCTAAATAATTGGCGGGCTAAAACTTCCCAAGGCCACGTGTGTTGCACGTTGCATGATTACGGACGTATAAGGCTACTAAAGTTGAAACTATTATCCATAAGTATACATTTTGTAATTTGAGCCCCTTGTTTGCATGAGATTTTGATTAAATTGCAATTTCGGATATGTCAGTTATATCGTCAACAGTTGAATGCTTAAAAGCCTTTTGAGTTTCCATGGTGCACAATTGCCCCTAAATAAAAAGTTACTACTTCGTAATATAGAAAAAAATATGTATTCGTAAAATTTAGTTGAGACGTGCGTGCACCTGCAAAGCTAGTAGTAAGTAGAGAAAATTATAAAAGGGGAGCCCATAATTGATGGTTCAAAACCACGTACATGGAGGTCTGAGTATAGTCCAATGACCACGCAAACCGGTAGGTTAGACATGAAATTAGGGATATTAAAACTGAGCCAAATTCGAGCTCTCTCACGACCCCTGCTTTCTGTGCCGTCCGATCGTGCCTATTCTTCCACCTGTGCCGTCCGATTTCTTCCTGTGCCGAGTGTCCCTAGGGGCCGCTGCTCCCGAAAACAAATTGAAAGCCTCCCGTTCGATCTCGGACGGACGGTCTCGATGTGGCCACCTGTGCATCAACAAAAATCAGCGGCGACTCCCACCTCCCACGCCCTAACACTTCCCGCACCACATCTCTACCGGCGAAACCTAGATGCGCCGCGCGGCTGCCGTGCTCCCACCGTGCGCGCCTCCGCGCACCAGCTTCCCGCCTTCACGCCACCCCTCGGGCCGGGCGCTGGCCAGGAAGGCAAGAAGGCCAAGGTGCTCCGGGGAAGCAGCTGCCGGTCTTCACGCCGCTCCCGCGCTTGATCTTGACCATGGTTGGGCGTGGACGGGAAGAGGTCGTCCTCCAAGCTCCAACGCCTCCATTTTTTTGCTCCCTCCCCTCCAGGATCCAGCCCTTGATCTTGCTCCTCATGGTGGCCGGTCAGTGGTCATGCATCGGCCACGGCGGAGGCCTTCCCTGGGCCCCGAGCCCCGCCCTCGAGAGCCTCTTCTCCGACGAGCAGGTGATGGGCTTCTTCGGGGGCTCGCTCGCGTTGCTCCCTCCCCTCCGCCGCTCCGCGCCGTCGCGCTCCTCGCGTACCCCCAGGTACCGATCGATCTCAATCTCAATCGCTTGCTCAGATCCGTTGAGTACTGTTTTTGTTTGGGTAGTTATTTAGATGCCACTTCTGCTGATGTTACTAACATAACTGATATTTAGAGAAACCTGAGCAGATGAGTCGCTCGGTTTCTTGCGAGAACACGCCTATACACAAGTTCACAGGCTGATGTTGGTGAACAACCTACTAGCTCTCACTAGGTGCTTGTGTTAGAGTGAAATCTGTCATAAGCATCTGTCTGTTCTGTTTCATAAGCATCAGTCTATCAGTGATCCTTCTATACTTGTTTCAAGCATGTCTCATTTGGTTTTGAATAATGTTAGCTGCAAAACCAGACAGACCACATGTGCGGGTGCGGCGGATTTTACAGGACACGGCGGCGCGGCTGCCTTGTGCTCTTTTTACAAAGAGAGGTTTACTGAAGGCTGAAGCGAGCCTTTGGTACTGCAAGGGCGCGGATACTATAAAGGAGATACGCGTCTTGTTGATCATATTGTCTGGAAGCCAAGGGAAGAGAATTTGGTATGCTCGAAACGTTCTGATGAATTGTGGTTGTTCTGAAATCTGTCCTTGATGTGTCATGTTAATTTTATCAGTCTAAATCATTTTGGTGGCAACGTCAGTAGCTTTTCTTTTTTTGTTGATACACCTTCTTACAAAGATAAATGTAATTTATAGTGGTACTGGTACCTCTCTCTTGATATCACGAGTAGAGTTAAACAAATTGAACATACTAAGTTTAATTCTTGGTGATAATGTCAATTTTAGATGTGCTACATAATGCAGTATTTCACAGTGAAGTAGCATATCCTTTTCTTGATTATTGGGGTGCCTAAATTTTCTGCACCTTTTCTAACATGAAAATATTCCTAAGCAATATCTACCTGTACTGGGAGCACAAACTGTCGTGACAATAGCTTTTCTTTTTTTTGTTGATACGCATTCTTACAAAGATAAATGTAATGTGTAGTGGTACCTCTCTTGACATCAGGAGTAGAGGTAAACAAATTGAACAAACTAAAGCATAATTCTGAAGGGGATCGCATGCAGAAAACAAAAAATTTCCTAGCAACGATATCCTTAAAACAGCCAGGATCTATACTATGCAGATATAGAAGTACGGCGGAGATCGGAATACATACCCTTGTAGACCGAAAAGCGGGGATTATGCTCCCGCACAAGCGTTGACAACGAAGACGACGTAGCCGACCTCTAGGTCGCGAAGAACTCGGCGCGACGAAGACGATGAAGATGACCTCGAGGTCGGGTGGAGGAAGTAGGCCTCCGAGTACCGCTAGCGCAGCACCTCGCAGGGTGTTACACACATACGGTGGAGACGATGGCCTCCGAAGCTCCAGTCCAGGACGAGCAGCGGAAGACTTGGACCGGAACACCAGCAGCGCGGCAGCGGGCTATGGTGGAGAGATCCCCTCTCAACTCGGCGCAACTCCGACAAAGGGAATCACGTTATCGAGGAGAGAAAGAGAATTAATTGGTGAATTAAAAGGTCAGGGGTGCCCCTTCTTATATAGGCTCCCGGGCTGAGCCAACCTCCCTAGCCAGGCAATGTGGGACTATCCCACATGCCTTGGTGCGGCTAGGGGAGTGCACCGGCCCTAGGTGGGCCCTATTTGGCCCACCTAGGCCGGCCCCCATCCAATCCGAAGCCCTGAGGGGGAATTCCCCCCTCTTGGGCCTTCTTTCCACCAGAAGGCCCATTTAGGGAAATCAGCCTTTAAAAATTCGAAAATAAATATATAAAATCATATTTAAACATTAATTACACTAATTAATATCAAACATATTATATATAATTTATTCTAGCTCCGAAAACTATTTCGTCGCTGCCCGATCTCCATCGGACCATTCCCGGGACGTTCCCGGTGATCTCTTTCCTTTCCGATTGTCTTGTCGAAACTCCTTAAGTGTGTTACCCTAGCGGTTCGATATAATAACAGACATGATCAAGACTCCTCTCCGATCAATGATTAACTCGTAGGCCTGGACCCCATGAATTAACCCCTGTGATATAACGAATGACTTTCATCTATCAAATCTGGACGTCGAGTCTTAAACCTTTTGCCATAGCGATACTTAGCGTGTCCGAGCATCGTTCATAGATATCTCCATACCTAGCATGATCTCGTTACCGACAACACTATCTTCTACTCGTCTATGATATTATGTCAGCTGGTGACCTAGTCACATGTTTGCAAACTCATTTGACATAATCTCACCGAGTGGGCCCTAGAGTATCTATCCGGCTATACGGACTGACAAATCCCGCTCTTGACCCCTCGTCTCAACTACCCCTTTCCGATACCCAAAAGTATCACCGTTATTGTCACACTATATAAGATATGACGTTTGGTGCGATCAAAGTATCTTTCAGGAATAACAATAAGAGTTGGTCTTACGGTCAAAGGCGTAATGACTACGTCCTACAAATTATGGGTAAGTCCATCACATCGTTCCACCTAACGATATGACTCCATTGCCGACAGACGCCATGTCTCATGATCGGGAAACCTCGATCATCAATCGCGCAATGAAACTAGTCTTAGCAGAGGCAACTAGGGACCTGGTTGTTTATCTACCACACGTGTATTAATGTTTCCGCTTAATACAGTTATAGCATGGTATAAAACATATAATGAACAATTGGAATATAACCAATAAACTATCTTTATTAAGTGCCTCTAGGGCATATTCCCTTCAGTCTCCCACTTGCACTAGAGTAACACTTAATATAGTTCACAACTTGGTAAAATCTCAACACCCATAGCATCTTGGTGCATGCTTGTCTCGTGGAAGAGGAATACAGTCAACAGATCTCACACATTGAGACCTATATGTGCTTTGCAACACTTCTATGTCACCTAGTTTGACATCATCCCGTATCTTACGATGACGGTGAAATATATCCTAGTGTATGGAGTGAGACTCGAACATTCGCGTACCATGGGCGTTAAAAGTCTAAAAGATCTATTAAGGGGACCACATACGCTCGGAAAACTGCTCAGTCCAATCACACTTGCTACTTCTGAAGTTGCCATATATTTCTATACCTATGTAGATTATGCAATAGTGCATTCATATGCGACTTCGCAAACTAACCATGTCTTTCTTCAAAATAAAGGACATCTCCTATATGAGATTTCTAGTTGTATGGGCCAGTGTAATAACTTGCATCATCGTAACCTCTTTACGGCAAGTTGTCTTTCACTCTTTGCCTTTACCAGAAAACATATCTTCAGTTCTCACAGACACTGAAAAATATACTTAACGTTTGTTCATTGATCCACACAAGGATCACTCTAGAACCTGCTCTTCAACCAAGAACCATGGGTCACACTAAGTCGAGCTTTCAATCTGATAGCATCTATGTCTGATACATAGAGAATGTCGAACATCATTTGCTATCACTGAAAATGCCAAGATAAACTTAATATTTCACCTAGTCATACAAGTAAGAACCATTTTCTTCGCTCGTTCTATTCTGAAACACTTCAGAATCTTAACTTAGGAAATATTCCGACCTAATGTTATTAAGCCCCTTACGATCTATACAATTATAGATTGGATGCCTAATACTCCTAACTTCTTTCATAGAAAATTTAATCACTTAAATAATCATTTACACTCTACTAGAGGATCTGTATCATTCAATATGTCGTTACATACAAAATCACGAATGAAACCTAGCTCCCACTCAAATATGCCTTCCGCATATAAGATCAAGGAAAGCTACTTAGCTCCCACTCAAATATGCCTTCCGCATATAAGATCAAGAAAAGCTACTTTGCTCCCACTCACTTCTTTGCAAATGCAAGTCTCTTCAACTATTTTGGACAACTCCAAAATCCTTTGATCACATAATCAAAGTGAAGATTCCAGCTCCGATATGCTTGCTTCAGCCCATGAATGGACAACTGAAGTTTGCATACATGTTTAGCATCCTCAGGATCACCAAACCATTATTGTACTGATTACAACTCTTTCTTAATAACACTATTAAGAAACATGGTTTCCTTATCCATCTATCAATTTCTCATTCGAAATTATAGTAATTGCTAAACGACCCAGAATAGATTTAGGCTTCGCCACTTGAGACAAAATCTCATTGTGGTCAACTTTTGAATCTGTCGGAACTGTTTCACGACAAATCGATCCTTATCAGTGTCTACTCTCTCATAAAATTCCATATTCTGTTAACATCCTAGATGCCATCAAGAAGATCTCCCAAGTCAATACCTGTTAATCGTACATGGATTTTATTTCGGATCATATATGACTCATAGCCATTTCTCGGACTTAGGTCTACCATCTCTTCTTCGTAGTTCGTAGGTCTGTCATATTCCATTAACATGACATTCATAACAAGATTGTCATAACACATAGTGTGGAACACAACCTCGTACGCCTACGTTCTTGGTATGAGCTCAGAGCATCATGATCTTGTATCATCAGCTTCTTTCAAGCTGTGGAGCATGACACCGAAAACACTTTCAGTTGCGCCACTCTGATGTCTGGAGAGAAAGTTCATCAACTTTGTCTTGCTCTACTTTCTTTCTCACTTATACCCTTGGACAAGAAACTATTTCTTTCGCAAGGTATATCCCGGCAACGATTTTGCCTATGTCGTGAGATATGTACCCAACTAACTCTTTAGGTACACTACAAAGATTAATCCATTTTAGGTTTGATCACATCAAAACACTAAATTGCTGAAACGACAATCTAGGCTAAAAGCCATACCATCACTAATATGGTATTGTCTCCATGGATTTAAATGGTTTCCCTATTATCTAACGTGAGTGTTACGTTTCTACCATACGACTCTAATGATCACAATAATTCGGTAAGAGATTTATTTACCACACACTATCCGATAGGGTGCGATTACGACGTCCTAACATACCATAACACTATGGTATTCCATGCGACGTAATTTGTGGAACTCTTCTCACAAGTCTTCCAATGATATGCCAACATTATAACTCAAATCTTCATTTCCTCGATCTGTATCGCGGGAATTTGATTTTCTTGTTAAGTTTATTTCCTACTTCATTCTGAACTTGTTTGATCGAATCAAAATTTTCAGGCCAACATTCGCTGAGTGGATATTCATATATCTACTTGGAATATTCATAAAGTTTATGAAATAAAGACTTCCACTTCACGTTAAAGTACTTCATTGATTCACATACACCAATATGCACGATTCTCAACAAGTCATACTCAAAACGTTCAGCGAAGTTCACGAAATAAAGGTCTCCACTACCCGTCAATTACTTC
This sequence comes from Poa annua, assembly GCA_026929855.1. NCBI lineage: Eukaryota > Viridiplantae > Streptophyta > Magnoliopsida > Poales > Poaceae > Poa > Poa annua. The sequence continues at coordinate 1,711,005 of CM049437.1, forward strand.
ATTGAACCACATACATCTATATGCATGACTATCAATAAGTTATATGCCCGTTTTCCGAAAACGGTGTCTTAGTTATTTTGCAAGTGTCAAAAGATCAAATCTAAAGACTTGTATATCCATCCGGTATGGAGCTAATTCATTGACTATAACATTGACATGAATTAAACGGTAGTGCCACACATATGTGGTGTATTTCTTAAGTTTGTATCCTTTGGCATTAATATTATGAATGTGGGAGCTTCTACCATCTAAATTCAAATCGGCATATGATCATTACTTCATAAATATAGGACAACGAATTTGTCACTAATATATATGAACAATTGTCTCGCTAGAGGAGACACACTTATAACGATCATACTAACAGGCGATCATAAAGAATTTATTCAAATGGTAGATCTAGAGGGAGAGTGTCTATGGCCATCACAACAATTTGTCTGCCATTATCAACACGCAATGTCGCCTCATCCTTTCAAGCCACTCAAGCAGTAAACCTGGTTTTCATAAAACATGACTAGTATCAAAACTTAGTCACTACTGCGAGTACTTGTTTAGCTAAAACATTCATAACATGTATATCATATATACACCATCATCATTGATGACTTCCGGCGATCTGTTTCATCTTCTTGATACTTCCAACGTAATCAAGAACCATGAAGGTGAACGATTCTCCTTGCATGACATAGTCTATGACATAGCATTTGCACTTGGCAACGACGTCTGTCATCCAGTGATCGAGCTGAGCGAGGCGTCTCAATGTTCATCAAGTATGACCATATGTCATCAAGTATGACCAATGTTATCAAGTATGACTGCCACGTGCTCATTCAATGTGTGTATTCTCTTCCATCTTGGTTGAGAAGACAATCAGTCAACTTACTGATAAACTTTATCAACCCAACTTTAGGGGTACCCCGAGTTTAGCGACCATCTCATATGTTCGCGATCTAAAAACTCGTACCCACCGTTGGTTCTCTATGGCAGAGATCATAGCATACACTGGACTATGATAATATCATCCGCACAAAACCTGATAATCCAAATTATCTTTTGTTAGCGGAATCTCCGGGTTTATCTCCTAGCGGGTATTGTATCACAAAGAGCTAACGGTTTAAACAAGGAGTATCCTCAAGCTAAAGTATAAAACTATGAAGTTTGGACCCAACCTTTTAAGTTTCTCAATCGCAGGAATGCGCCTAATTTTAAAAGATGCTATTACAATGGTTAATATCTACAAAGGTTTACAAAACAGACTTTGTTCATTATATTTTGAGTTCTAGTATTTTAGAAAATAACTATCAGAACTCCCACTCAAACGAACATCCCTCCTGGTCGTTTAAGAGATTACACGACCCCCATCCATTGCACAACCCCTCATCGTCAGAGCCGGCAACACAATTTCAAGTGTAGACAACGAATTGTCGATCACAACAACTCTGTGACTCATGCTCGACCTTTCGGCCTCCGTGTTCCGATGCCATATCTGCATATGCTAGACTCGCCACAATAATCTCCACGTAACGCTTGTGCAACATGGCTTACACCCACTGTATGCGAACGACGATATGTCTGACACCCGATCGTCACGGCCTGCCTCATAACGTAGAACTTTCTTGGTGGTGCTCGTTGGAGGAAGAACACTAGTGGTATTTTTGAAGGGATCATCTTATATACAACTAACGCCGCGTAACTAATATATACTAATATATATAATCACACAATATAAGATGCACACAAAACATCAAATGTAATGCGATGTGATATAGTCCATTGCGCCATGATCTTCTTGGCGCCCACAGTTCATAAACAATTTAATAAACCTACCTTGACCATATCACATTGCCCCTGCAAAATAAAGTTAGACGCGTTCTACTTTATCTTTTGCATATTTTACGTGGCTTGGGGCTGTCGTAAAAAGAACCGCTTCTTACCTACGAACTTATGACCACAACAACGATCCAATAATTGCATGTTTAAGCATCCCTTTCGGGCCCTCCATTGAAAATGCAAGACCAACTAAATAGAGAGAGACAGACACCCGCCAGCCACAGATACGGTACAAGCCGTATGTCAGTAGTGGAACCAGTCTCGCGTAAGCGTACGCGTAAAGTCGGTCCGGGCCGCTTTATCAACTCGATGCCGCTGGAATCACAAGTGCACGCTAGAGGGTAGCAAATAACAGGAACGGTGCCCCCGTGCAGAACACGGGTTCTAACAGCGTACAACTATATCTACGATAGATCGGCTCTGATACCACTGAAGGGGATCGCATGCAGAAAACAAAAATTTTCCTAGCAACGATATCCTTAAAACAGCCAGGATCTATACTATGCAGATATAGAAGTACGGCGGAGATCGGAATACATACCCTTGTAGACCGAAAAGCGGGGATTATGCTCCCGCACAAGCGTTGACGACGAAGACGACGTAGCCGACCTCTAGGTCGCGAAGAACTCGGCGCGACGAAGACGATGAAGATGACCTCGAGGTCGGGTGGAGGAAGTAGGCCTCCGAGTACCGCTAGCGCAGCACCTCGCAGGGTGTTACACACATACGGTGGAGACGACGGCCTCCGAAGCTCCAGTCCAGGACGAGCAGCGGAAGACTTGGACCGGAACACCAGCAGCGCGGCAGCGGGCTATGGTGGAGAGATCCCCTCTCAACTCGGCGCAACTCCGACAAAGGGAATCACGTTATCGAGGAGAGAAAGAGAATTAATTGGTGAATTAAAAGGTCAGGGGTGCCCCTTCTTATATAGGCTCCCGGGCTGAGCCAACCTCCCTAGCCAGGCAATGTGGGACTATCCCACATGCCTTGGTGCGGCTAGGGGAGTGCACCGGCCCTAGGTGGGCCCTATTTGGCCCACCTAGGCCGGCCCCCATCCAATCCGAAGCCCTGAGGGGGAATTCCCCCCTCTTGGGCCTTCTTTCCACCAGAAGGCCCATTTAGGGAAATCAGCCTTTAAAAATTCGAAAATAAATATATGAAATCATATTTAAACATTAATTACACTAATTAATATCAAACATATTATATATAATTTATTCTAGCTCCGAAAACTATTTCGTCGCTGCCCGATCTCCATCGGACCATTCCCGGGACGTTCCCGGTGATCTCTTTCCTTTCCGGTTGTCTTGTCGAAACCCCTTAAGTGTGTTACCCTAGCGGTTCGATATAATAACAGACATGATCAAGACTACTCTCCGATCAATGATTAACTCGTAGGCCTGGACCCCATGAATTAACCCCTGTGATATAACGAATGACTTTCATCTATCAAAACTGGACGTCGAGTCTTAAACCTTTTGTCATAGCGATACTTAGCGTGTCCGAGCATCGTTCACAGATATCTCCATACCTAGCATGATCTCGTTACCGACAACACTATATTCTACTCGTCTATGATATTATGTCAGCTGGTGACCTAGTCACATGTTTGCAAACTCATTTGACATAATCTCACCGAGTGGGCCCTAGAGTATCTATCCGGTTATACGGACTGACAAATCCCGCTCTTGACCCCTCGTCTCAACTACCCCTTTCCGATACCCAAAAGTATCACCGTTATTGTCACACTATATAAGATATGACGTTTGGTGCGATCAAAGTATCTTTCAGGAATAACAATAAGAGTTGGTCTCACGGTCAAAGGCGTAATGACTACGTCCTACAAATTATGGGTAAGTCCATCACATCGTTCCACCTAACGATATGACTCCATTGCCGACAGACGCCATGTCTCATGATCGGGAAACCTCGATCATCAATCGCGCAATGAAACTAGTCTTAGCAGAGGCAACTAGGGACCTGGTTGTTTATCTACCACACGTGTATTAATGTTTCCGCTTAATACAGTTATAGTATGGTATAAAACATATAATGAACAATTGGAATATAACCAATAAACTATCTTTATTAAGTGCCTCTAGGGCATATTCCCTTCAAATTCTTGGTGATAATATCAATTTTAGATGTGGTACATAATGCAATATTTCACAGTGAGGTAGCATATCCTTTTCTTAATGATTGGGGTGCCTAAATTTTTCTGCACCTTTTCTAACATGAAAATATGCCTAAGCAATATCTACCACTACTGGGAGCACCACCTGTCGTGCACAGGTTCATTTCCGTAGCAGTTAACCTTTTTGAATTTGCCGATTTGACTGTCATGTAGAGATGAAGTCGTTGCATTTTGTCCCACACTTCGACATTCTATCAAATGAAGGAACATGTAGTGGCGTGTGCTGTGATCCCTCCAACAAAATGTATCCGAAGGTTCATTTTTTTCATACTCATCCTACATTTATTGTCTTTGATATAATTTTTATATACTCCTTAATAAAATTAAGATCGGTGACTAGGCTTAAAGACTGCCACCTCTTCTGTCATATGATTCGGTTGCCGCACCACCTCTTCTGTCAAATGGGCCAATCCACATGGGCTAATCTGTTGATGGAGTATAATTTCCACCAGGATTGTTTTAGTCACCTGTGCTACAACGCTACTTAATCAACATATCCAAGATGTACAATTTATACTACCTGCAACTATAGATGATGATTGTTTTAGTCAGGTAGGTAAGCATCTTGACCTGACCAATTATCTCTCCTAGCATTGCAGTCTTGGAATTTGTCGATGAAATTCTGATCAATCAGGTAAAACCTTTGGAGCCAAATAATATATTCCGAAATTTGAAGAATAGTTAGTTATATCCAGGTGAACATTGGACATTGTTTAGTTATGCTGAAATACTCTTCATAGTGGTGTATTACAACTACTTATGACATAATCTGGAAATATTTCGAATCCTAATTTGTATTTTACTGTATTAGGCACTACTTTTCATTTCGGTTTTGTCACTTTTTGTTATTGTGGATCGGGGATTGCACATATGATCTGCAATAGATCACTATCTGAAACTGGCTTGTATTGCTGTCTTTTCCACATTCGTTTGCTAAGCTCTTCCCCTGTTTGTTCATAAAACTTATGGCTGGGTTGTTGTCCAACCTATGTATATAGTCCCTGTTCACATGTCGCAGTTGTGTTCTAAATGTAAATATTGAAAGATATCCTTATCGTTGCACCAAGTTGTGTTTGTTAAATGTAAGATTTTGCTGATGTGAAACTCGTGTGGTACTTTTTACTATATAATCTGTTTCTTTTATTTGAGTGGAAGATCCTTAAGCCGTGAATGTTTGTTTATTACTATATTATTAGCAATTGCTAAATTGTGTGTTTAGTATCGAGTGAAATTTGAGTATGCCTTTATTGAGGTTAGCTTAAATTTCCTCAAAATACACTTCAAAATGGACGGGTGCGGCAACGCGCGCCTACGTGGATCTAGTTACAGCAATGACAATGTCAGGGGCGCCGGACCAATGTGGCGTTGATGATTGTGGTGGGGTGGAGAGTTAAATATGTACTGTACGTAGATCAGTGCACCGTTACGCGCGCCATTTAATTTGGAATCGAAAAATTGCAGGAACAAAGGTGAGAAAGTAGATGGAAACAAATACGCACGGACAGAACGGCCAGCCACACCCACACACCTACTCGCGCCAGCCCTGGCGCTTGTAGTACTGTACGTCCTTTCCGGAGCAACCGCGATCCAGCCAGGAGCCAGCCGCAACCAGTTTCTTTCTGTCGCCGTGGTACGCGCACCTGCCATGCCATGGCATCAGAGCCGGCACGGCACTCTGGCGCGGCCGCTTTACATCGACTCCGTGTCGTCCTGCCGGGCGCGCGCGCTAGGCCGCTGGATCGATCGCTGGAGGCTCGGGCGCCTTTTGCTCGTACAGAGCTCGCCGGTCGTCCGTCCACGACGGCCTGGAATTAAAAAGAGTGCGGCGTCGCAGTCGACCGGACGGCGACGGGAGACTGCAGAGAGGAGGTGGCCGCCGCCCACGGCCCCACGCTACATCTCCCTTGTGCGCTCGGGCGGACCGGTCGTGGAACGAGGGGACACCGTAGGCGCGCCGGGGCGGCGCTTTATCGGAGCGCGCGCGCGCGGCTAGACGAGACGAGACGGCTGCAGCAGCGTGCCGTGGACGGCGCGGTGAGAATGAGACATGAGTTGCCGTGCCATACGTCGGTGGACGTGGAACGAGCTGCACGTGCATGCTGGGTCTCTCCAGGATGATTCTGTGCACGGCACGCATAGGGGGCTTTCGATCCGCTGGGTTCCGATGAGGGCCCATTGACTTTAGGCTCTCATCATTTTTACCCGAAATTATGTAATTCATCTATGTTTCCACTTCTAACCTGTTAAATTGTCATGAAATTGATATGTCAATTTGTTTGAATACACCAATTTCTATCCCTAGTCTCATTATTTTACTTTTCATTTGAAATGAAATCATGAAACAGGATTTTTTTTTGCCTTTTTTTCACATTCACATGTACACATACTCCCTCCGTACTTAACAAAGTGTATGCCTACCATCCAAAAAGAGTGTTCATCTAAACTCTCAATACACTTTGCCTTTATTTAATCATTATTAATTGATTATGCATCAACTTGTGCTATAGCTATTGTCTACATATTCTATACTGTATTAATTACTACATTCATCAAAACTCATTTAATTGATTTCTCTCAATGGTCACAAGCACACGTAAGTCTACTACCTTTTGGTATTAGTTTTCATGGAGCTAAGTCCCTATTTCTCTTATTTTACATGCAAATCTCTACATGTGCATCTCTTGAGAACGGAGGGAGTATGTATTTAGACACATTTTAAATATGTGTACACTTATTCGACAACGAGCCGTTTGTGGTGACTTTGTCAATCTCAAGATCTGATCCGCCGGCTCAGTCTTTCGGATGTGCTCATACGGGTAGGGTGTGCGTACGCGTGTTCTTAGGGGTGAGTGTGTGCGCGTGTTTATAAACGTTTGCGTTGTACTGTGCGTTCTTAGGGGCGAAAAGTAGACTTTGGACTTTCTTCTTCTGCTCTATGAACATTGCATGCCCATAGCCCACCAGCGTAGCCGACTGCCGCAGCCAACGGAACCAATAACGCAAAAGCCCTCACTCGCTTCCAAGTTCCAACCGCCACGCTCCTACTCGGCTACTCCCTACTCCTGCTCCACCATCTCCCCCGACGCGGCTCCGCTCCGGTACGTACCATCCGGGAAACACCCGACCAACGCCGGCGCCAATATATAGGCAGGATGCACACGCTCGCACCACCACACGGCCACCATTGATTTGATCAGCACTTTGAGTAAGCAAGCAAAGCAAAAGCTAGCCACATCCCACATGGCTGCTGCGGCGGGCAAGTCGAAGGTGGCGGACGCGGCGCGGTGCAGGAGGCACCCGAGCCACCGTCACGCGGCCGGCGTGTGCCCCTTCTGCCTCAGCGACCGCCTCTCGCGCCTCTCCGCCAGCGAGGCCTCCGCCACCTCGTCGTCGTCGTCGGCGTGCTCGTCCGGCGCGGCGAGTGTCGCGTCGGCGCCGCCGCCCTGCCGCGAGGCGAGGCGGGCCAGGCTGGGGACGCTGATGCGGCAGGAGGAGGCGGACACGGACACGGGTGCTCGTCACGGCGGCCAGGAGGAGAAGGCGCCGGTGCCCGCCGAGGAGAAGAAGCCGGCGAAGCGGAGCAACTTCTGGGCGAGGCTGCAGCAGGGGAGGAGCTGGTACAGGAGGAGGGACGGATGCTCGGTGGCGCACTCCAAGGCCGCCGCCGCAGCCGGGGACAAGGCCGCCAAGCGGGCGCCTCTGTTCTGAGCACTGAGCTCCGGCCGGCGGCAAGACGCGCTGTTGGTTCATGGAATCTTCTTGGACGTGTGGTGCACTCACGCGCTGGCGCCCTTCCGGTAGTGGTTCTCTGTTCTGTTCTTCGGGTTTGTGCCTGATGGTGCGCGGTTGTTGGATTAGAGTTTAGAAGGGCAGCCTAACGGATTGTCCAATTTTGTATACATATCTGTCTGGATGGATGTGTTTCTCGAATCTCCACATGCTGATGTGATGAGATTCATTATTAACTTTCTGGTGTTGAAACTCATGAGTCCGTCTGCTGGTTACTTGATTAGTTAACGTTCTAGCGCTGGTCGAAATTTCAGTTTTCATTGGGCCAAGCGTGCGTTTGCATCGCACGGAGGCAGGAGATTAGTTAGGTTATATTCCATAATATAACATGCTTTAGCCAATTTCAGATCTAAACACATATCTAGTCATATTTTTTGAATTCATCATAAAATTCAAAAAATAATCAAAGAGTTAAATGGATTGATATCACATTATTGTAATTCTAGCACCGTCACCGATGAACTGAGTACACAATACTACAGTACCCTTGGACAAGCAAGATCCTCAAGTTTCATGGCAGTGGTTATGGTTCAAGTTTCGAATCAACATTGCATAGCACGGGTACTATTTTTTTCTTCAATCTGGTCATTTTCACTATTTTTAGAGAAAATACACGTACATGAAGTTGATGAGCAATGTATCGTCGGCGCGCTCTCTAGCGTGCAAGGTAGATACCTGATACCATGTAGTATGTTTCAACCGCGCTAATTTGGTGCTTCAAGATACGTCCTGAGAAGTTTCATAAATTTCGTCATATTTTAATAATAAAATCCAAGAATCTCAGCATGTGAAACACGCGGGACCGATTCACTGTATCTAACGTACATGGTATAAAGTCATTTCTCGAAGCACATGCAATACTAAACAACAACATCCGTGCTATTTTGTCCTAAAGCTTGAAACGACGGTCCATATATTTCTAGGAAAAAGTATATATTTCACTCTCAAATGTCATGATTTGGCTACTATTTATCATGAACTTTGAATTTGGCCAATGTGCACCGAATTCAAACCCTGGGTGGTTTTGTTCGATTTGGGTGGTTCTGTGTGCTGACTAGGCGACGACGTGGCGCTGACGTGGCGCAGCGCAACATGGGCCCCACCTGTCATCTTCTTCTCTTCTTTTTGATGCGTTGACTTTCAGGATCAACCAGATCCGCTCCTCGCTAACTCGCCGGCGTCCGAGCTTCCCTCTCCTCGCTGGATGTCGTGACGGGGCCATGCCTCCACGGCAGAATCCGTCCCTTGCCGCAATCCCCTGCTTCCCCCCGCCCCTGGCCGCCGGAGCCCCTAGCAGCTGGTCTGACGCGTCGACCTCCCCGTGGACGGCGATCCGGGCGGCGTCCTTCACTCCCACCGCCTCCAGTGGCGCCTTCGCCGGCCGCCACACCTTCCCTGCAGCAGCGTCCACCCCTTGTGCCAGCGGCGCCGGTCGCCGTGGCCGCCGTGTTTTCCCCATCCCCCGCCCCTGTGCATCACCGGCGACTTCGACTTGGAGCCGAAATCGGACTCACCGCGACGCGCAGCTCCTCCGTCCGTCCGCCGTCCATAAAACCCCCCGCCCTTCGCAGCTCAGCTCGCCTCTACATGTTGGCCGTCGCGGAAGCTGTTCCAGAAGGCCGCCGCCCCGCCGGAGGGCGGCAAGAGGAAGGCCCTGACCGAGGTCAAGAACAGCGGCAACGCCAACACGCGGACGCTCGCCACGGTGCTGCGGAGCGAGCGGGAGCTGCTGTCGCAGAGCAAGGAGCAGGAGGACGAGATCGCCGCGCTCCGCCTCCAGCTCGACCACAAGGACGCCGAGGTACAATCCCCGTTCTCCTCTCTTCTCTTCTACTCCAATGGGCAGGCAATGGCTGATGCAGTCGGTAATCGTGGCTTTGATCGATGAGCAGGTCGAGCGGCTCAAGGACCTGTGCGTGCGCCAGCGGGAGGAGATCAGGACCCTCAAGGACGCCGTCCTGTTCCCGGACGCGCAGCCGGACCGCCACAGAGAAGAGGATGACAGCCATCCCCTTCCTCCTCCCGTCCTGTTCCGAGCGAAATCGAATCAAGTTTTTGATGGTCCTAAAAGTCAACGCAGCAGAGGAGAGGATGACAGGTGGGGCCCACGTTGCGCTGCGCCACGCCAGCGCCACGTCGTCGCCTAGTCAGCACAGAAAACCACCCAAATCGAACAAAAACCACCCCAGGGTTCGAATTTTCCGGTTTGATAAACTTCAGGGTACACATTAGCCAAATTTAAAGTTCAGTGTGAATAGTAGCCAAATCATGACATTTGAGGGTGAAATATATACTTTTTCCATATTTCTATAATGTTGGTTGAGGTCCAACAACGTCTGCAGATGTGAGTTTCAGTTGGCCCATCCATAACTTGAACCATCCATGGGAACATGTGGTACATCCAGCTGAAGTGTCACATGCCGCAGAAGATGTGCGTTCTTGCCTGAAAAACAACTGAGTTGTGCTAGATCTGATATTTGGAAGAAGATGAAACATTTCATATGTTCATCCATTGGCCCGATGTACTGCCATGCCTTACGTTTAGGTTCCTAGGGCCCCGTCCAAACATTTTTGGATATGTGGCAAATTAAAATAAATATATTTGTACTTATATTTATATTTGTTTTTAATCAATTTTATCATACTAAAATTTTAACGAGTATATTTTTCTATCAATTAATTATACTGTAATAGTTAACCATTTTGTTATATCATTATTTATTATACATTTCGAATGACTATCAATAAAAAAATTATGTTATGAGAAATTTAAACAGCATGTTGAAAAACAAGTTCATCTTAAATTATGTTTCCACAATTACATAACTTATAGAGTGTTCATGTATAAATTCGTATGAAAAAAAATCTGTCCACATGCTTTCGAATCATAAATATGTGCCCAAAGAATTTCATGGGCTTCCTGTACGCCAATTAAGGATTTTATTTATAGAAACCATAACTACACAACCTTGACAAATGGAATGTTTAAAATAGCCACATGTGGCATAGAAACCACAGTATGTTGAAAGCAGCTAGAAAAAACACACCTCACAAGAACTATGAGATTTCAAGTATAGGCTTACATTCCTCAGGAATTTCCAAATGCAACTTCTCTGATTAACTGGTACATAATCACAATACCAAGATTCCGGTGTTTCCACTAAGCAGTATTTTTTTTCATTCGCTGATACTCCTCAGGAAGTACTATGTTTTCTACGGAAGCAACGGAGGGCGAATAGCCCAGCTGAATTTTGCATTAAATGGCTGAATTTTACACAAAACCCTCGGGGAGGGACGATTTAGAGTTGGTCTAGCATGCAGGTTAAGAAAAAACTGTGGTACCAACTATGCAACCATCAGGTCGTCGGCCCAAGCAAACATTTACTAACAATGAGGCGCTACCAGAATAATCACCAACACAATCTAAAAAAAACATTACCAGAGATGAAAGAAATAATACTTGCGTTCAAGATATAAAGCTGTCAGATAAGTTACCTGATGGACGTCTTCATGGGAAACATACAAGACTAGACACTCGCACGAACATCGGCAACTGACAAACTCTAATACACTGACAACAAAAACGGAAGTACAGACTTAAGCCACCGGCTAATACATCCGTTGCTTGTACGTACATACGTGCACGCCCCAAGCAACAAGCAACGTCAGAAAGTACATTTTGTCACATATTACAACACAGGTTACACCAAACTGGAAAGGATACATAACAGCATGGAGGAGTTAACAGAGTTCTTCTACACAACAAATTACACTCTAGGACATGACCAATGAAATAGATCACAACAAACTCGGCCCAAAATACACCTACAGTTAAAGACCACCCATAGGTACCAGAAGCGGAGCAAGCCTAGTCCATCCTGAGAAGCCCAGAACCCAGCGCCTCCGTTGCAGCGGTCGGAGCATATGGAAGCCAGTCCTTCGCACAGACAAGCGCCTCCACGATTTCCGGACGGAGCGAGCTTCTATAGTCATCGAGCATGCGGCTTCCCGTTCCTGCAGAAAATATAGAGCTGCCGTCGGCAACCATGGACATCGGAATGGCCAAGAGATCCTGTGCCATCCTCGAGAGCGTCGGAAACCTGAGCGTGTTGAGCTTCCACCAGTTCAGAATGTCGAACTCTTGGATGCGCGGAGTGAGGGACTCGTCAAGGTACTGCTCCAGTTCAGATTTCGAGGGCTGAGTTGTGGCAATCTCGGAAAGATACATATCAAAGTCTAGAAGACCATCACCAGTTGAAGCTGGAGTTGCTTGTGTGTTTTTCCCATTGGCAGGTGCGTTATTATTAGTTTCCCCATGTGGCTGCGCTACATAGTCCTTATAAAGCTCATGCACTGAATCATTTACCACCTTAACATACTTTGCAGCCTCGACGCCATAGATCTTCGAGTAACTGAACTCAACAAGTTTCATCTTAAAACGTGGATCCATCACGACAGCAACAGCTAGCACGAGGTTGCAATCCTTCCAGTACTTGTCAAACCTCTCATGCATATCTTTGGCGATGCTACTGAAAACTGGATCTTCTTGATGTCCTGAAGCATTTGCCAGCTCCAGCTGAAGTTTCCAAGCTTCATGGAAAAAAATGTTTGCGGTTGGGTTTGCCGCTGCCATGATGCTATGAGCAGAGTCATACAGCAGCCTCAAGTAATTGCAGGCCGCCTCAACTCTTTTCCAGTCCTCAGCTGAAGGTGCTTCATTGTAGTTATCATCACATGTTTCTAGTTGAATGAAAGCCTGCTTATAATCCAAGGCAGCCAAGAGCATCAGATACGTGGTGTTCCACTGGGTCGTAACATCCAGACAAAGGGTCTTGGTACTGGGGATCTCCAGCTGCAGAGCAATCTCAGCAAACTTTTCTTCGCGATAAGTAGAAGCTTTTATGAACTTTATGCTTTCGCGGATATTGTAGATGACACCGTGGATTGAAGCAATGACATCTTGTGCAACTGCATTCAGGATGTGGGCATAGCACCTCACAACAAAAAGCTGGCCCTTAAGCATGAGGTCGTTCTTACTGGAGAGATGGTCTCTCAGATTCGCACTGTAGATGTCATGCGATGAGCAATCATTATCCAACGTGATGGTAAATAGCTTATCCTTCATACCCCAGTCAGTAAGGCTTGCACTAATAGCTTCGCTAAGTGCATTCTCTGAATGAGGCGAAGACACCATCATGAAGTTAAGCATTCTTCGATGTAATTTCCATTCAGAGTCAATAAACTGCCCAGCAAGTGAAACATAGCCAAGAGTTTGACTAGTTGTCCACAATCCAATAGAGAGGCTGATCCTACCAGGCATAGCGCTGAATGCTTGCAAAAGGTTCTCCTTTTCTTTCTGATAAACAGCATATACCTCCCCCTCCATTGTATCTACATCAACAACCTTGAAACGAGGCTGCAGACTATCAATGAAAACAGTGAAGGCTGGCTGTTGAACAATGTTGAGTGGGTAGTCATGCAAAATGATCATCTTTGCCAGGTATGAACAACTGCGGTCTTGATCAAAAGATGCATTTGCATAACCAGTATATCTGTACCGCCTCTTAGTCGGCCTCTCCGCAGTACCCTCACCATCATTATCAGTCCCGGCTGTTGAACCCAGTGCTAGCTTATACCCTTGGCTTTTTATCTTAGGACATGAACCCAAGGTGATGTGCCTCTTGAGATGGCTAGTCCCTGCAATTTTAGAACCAGAGCTGTAAGCAAAGGTTTGCTTGCACAGTTTACAGAGTGCCCGAGTGGCACCTCCAGGAGCATCTTCGATAGTGAAGTGCTCCCACACTAGGGACTTCTTTTTCCTGCGCCTTCTGGTTGGAGGGGTCGTCACCTCAGCGATGGCCAACTCATGCCCTTGGAGCAACTCGTCGCCCTGTGCTAACTCCTCACCTTGAACCAACTCCTCACCTTGAGTCAATTCATCAACCTGGACCAACTCATTACCTTGGACCAATTCATCCCCATGGACTGCCTCATCACTTGGGTCAATAATCTCATTGCCTTGGACCACCTGACTGTCATTGCCAGTTTCGTCGGCCATATTGGTAGACTAGCACCCGGAAGTCACAAAATCTGCCATATATAACATGGTAACGTATATCAGAGCACTGGTTATTTGAGACCAAAGGGAAGCAAAATAAACTTAATTTGCGGTTACTCATGCAAGGAATCAATATCTGAGCACATTACGGATATTAGTAAATAAAACAATATACAGCATTAAGAACCATCAATAGCCTCGGCTATGCAAAAGATAAACAAGGGTACAATATCAACTTCCAAATGACGATCTAGACTGCCCATACAGCGTACCATTTCCGCCATACCTACTACCAGAATAGCATAGCTAAAACTGTCCTGCAACTAAACCTCACGAAAAGAATGATTTTACACTAAACTCAGTCACATCAAGCTGTCAACCCTCCCTAACAATGGTGGGCTGATTAAGCTGCTTTGTACCACACGACAGCTAAACAATTCTCTCCTAGCCAGGAGGAGAAGAACCAACAGAATCGCCACCCGGCAATCCTGACAATTAGCTCCCGCGGAAGAGATGAACAAGACTAGAGCATAAAGCCGCGTATGAGTGACAGATCCATGCTCCAGAGACCGGAACCCCCGCCGCCCGGGGCCAATCTTCTGAATCCAAACAACTACTATTCTGAAGAACCCGCGTTGCAATTTGTCGAATGAAACCCCACCATACGGACTGAAATGCTAAGAGAATTCTGTAGAAAAAACATGCGGGCAGATCTAATCCAGTAAGCTACGATCGAGCAGCGCGGGCCGTGTGGGTTTGGGGGGCTTGCTTACCGAGGGGAGAGGGAGAGGCGGAGGGGGAGCGGAGATCCGTCGAGGCGGGGCGGTGCGGTGCGGGATCGGGGCTCGGCCCAAGAAGAACGAAGGCCGGAGGAAGCAAACCCTAGATCAGATCTGTCCTGCACTGGGAGTGGGAGGGGAAGAGCGGACGGACGGGGTTTGTCAAGCAGATTTGGTTCAATGGGTGAAACGGAAAAGCGGACGGCGGCATGTTTAGCGGCTCGCGGCCCACGGCCATGGGCCTCAGGGCCCGCCTTGCTGGCAAGGGGCGGAAAGCTGACTTTGGGAAAAGATCAGGACCAAAGTATTCAATATGCAAAAAAAAGCACCAGTTTTGAAAATACCTCGGTTTTAAATATTTAATTAATACCACAGTAGAATACTTCAAGAAAAAGTACTTTGATACCAACGGGAGAAGAGAAGTAGGAAAGAAGATGCCGAGAAAACGAAGGACACTGTAGCGTCGAATACTCTAGTTTTTTTAGAAACACAGTACAACGCAACGCAAGCGCTCATAAACACGCGCACACATTCACCCCTATGAACGCACGCACGCACACCCTACCCTATGAGCACCTCCGACAGACTGAGCCGACGGATCAGGTCTTGAGATTGACGAAGTCACCACACGCGCCTCGCTGTCGACGGGAACGTCGCCTCCCACTGAAGAATATTCCGCCTAAATGAGAAACATCAGCGTCTAATCTAGGATTTGAACTCTGTTGGGCTGGGGGTACAACCACCCACCTAACCATCTTGCCACGGGCAAGTTCTCTCGAATACTCTAGTTGAATACTCTAGTTTCTGCACTTATGGAAAATTCAGAAAGGAAATGTCATCTACCGGTGTACAAGCTGGTGTCGTTCGTGCTCTATTTCTTAGCAACACAGTTGGAGCATATGGACAATGATGCATTTATCCAACATAGACAATGGTGCAGTCTTCAGTCCGGCCTTCCATCACCTTCTTCCTCTTGTGTCTGTACTTGTTGTGCACATATGACATATGCAGATGACCCCGTGATCTGTCCTGAGAATTTTTAAAAAATAATACTCCCTCCGGTTCTAAATATGAGGTGTATAGTTTTCTGCACGAATATTTTACACATAATGGACTCATTTTTTTCTCAAAAAAATGGCGAGAGATGAGTTCTTAATAGACACAACATGAATATAATCTGTTAAATCCCACTTTCAAGACTATATCTCATTTTTGATAAGTCAAATTATCCATAAATAGCAAATATGCCGAAACTCCCCTGTCGACGGGGCACGCACCGTCAGCTGCATGCGATAGCCGTGTGCCAGGTTAGCTTTCGGCTCAGAGGGCTGAATTTCGGCTCGGGGTAGGCCTGGACTCTACTTTCGACACAGCCCGTGCCGACGGCGCGCTACAAGTGAAATTCCTTCGCCTCACGTGATACGATTCAAATATCGATTAAAAATAGTACTGTATTATTTAAGAAAAATCTCAATCATTCCTTGTACTGTCTTTTTGGGTGTTTTGAGTTTAACAAAACATAATTTGTAAAAAATAGCTATCCTCACGTAAAAATGTAAAATATATCTCCTCTACCACATTTCACTAAAATATAGGTCAAATCGTGTATAAAAATGAAAAAACATAAAGATGTTTGCCCAATTATACAGGGTTGATTGAGTGTTAGTATAATTCGGTTGTTTGTCTTGAGAAAAATCTCTCACTTTATTTCCATTATGTATCGTTAATAATTAGAACGATGCGGTGCAACATGAGCGGCCTGATGTGATGTGTGTCTTTGTCTAAGTACAATTAATAAATATAGAACTAAGAAATATACACTGGTCGTGCTCCTAACAATTTGTTCTTCCAATAGTGACGACTGAGCACTCAGTCGCTCAAGCTTATAAATATATTCAGACTATACCTGACCATGGGAAGCCCAACCCGAAATTCATGGGCCAGTGCCCTGTGGGCTTGTTGAAGGGCCGGGTCCGGGCCTAAGATTTCAGCCCGAAGGTCGGTTGCGCCTAGGCTTGGGCTTTGCATATTAGCGTTTTAAGGAAAAGGCTCGGCCCGAGGCCCGAAAGACCGATGGGCTTTGCTATCATGGGTCGGGCTTGGGCCTGAAATATAGGCCCGAAGGTCGGATGGGTCTAGACCTGGGATTTTATCAGTGGGCTTTGTTATGCCCGACCCGGTCGGCCAGGTATAGTTCACACATACCGCCTCCGCTTTTTAATGGAACATGTTTTGGCATTTGTCCGCATTTACATGTATTTATGTATCTAGAGTTCTAGACACATTATGTGTACTCATTCTAGTATGCATCTAAACAACATGTTGAACACTTAAGACATCTTATATTTAAAAACAGAGGGAGTATCTATTAAAATGTGCACCTTTTGGTAATCATTTGTTCATAGTCTAATGCTTCTACCCCCAAGTTCATAATGTCAGATTTCGACAATTGTTGAGAATTAAGAATTCTCAGTAAAAAAGAAATCCTCGCTCGACTGAGAATTAACAAAACTGATCGAATGAGATTTTGTTCGTTTATTGAGAGTGAAAAATATGTATGTACAAACAAAAGAAGTTGTACATATTTTTAAATATATACAACAATATATATGTACATGTACGACACTCATATCCGTAACCCTGTTATTAATTAACTTATAATAATAATAATAAAATGTAAATATACAACAAGAGAGTAAAAAAACATTTTGTAAATTACACGTATACGTGAGCATCCTGACCTCATGACGATTTCGTGCATGACTATGGATTTAGCTATTGGGCTTCGTTTAGAAGAAACTTTTCATCGCAATACTCCCCGGAGCCGTTGCTGACAAGGCGTTCACGCTGCCCCTACCAGTTGTCGCTCCATACGTCGTCTTGGTTGCTTTCTTCCTCCCATGCCAGGTAATTTTCAGTGAGCTTGACGCCATGAAGGTGGAGCTTATGCCAACTTTCATGTCCGCCCCACTCGCCATTATGGAGTGAAACGGCCTGGTAGGCACGCTGAGCCCCCGATGGTAGTAAGACGACGCCTTACCCGTACCTTCAAGTTGATACAACGTGTAGCGCCGGTGCTGATCCAGGAGCGCGGCGGCGGTTGGAGGCGTCGAGATCGTCTCGGCGGGCTGGTTTATGAACTCCACCACGGCGTTCATGAGTCTCTTGCTGGTCGCGCGCAGCGGGCTGTACAGGTGGAAGCCGTGGTCCTCGCCCTCTGACTCCACCAGCGTCACGTTGTCGCCGATCCACCGGTTCTCGCGCATGCGCGCCGCCAGCGCGCGCCCGCGGTGCACGAGCGTGTCCTTCTCGGCGACGGCCACGAGCACGCGGCGGCACCTCAGCGACGCGATCTCCTCCCTGGGAGGGTTGATGCGGGGGTCGTCGTTGCCGGCCTGGGAGCGCGTGACGAACGGCCAGAGCTCGTCCACGAGCGCCGCCGGGAACACGGCCACGCCGTCCCAGACCGTCTCCTGGGGCAGCCACTGGGCCCCCCAGAAGTAGGGCTGCACCATGATGAGCCCCTGGATGTCCAGCACGCCGGCGCCCTCGCGGGCAGCGCGCACCGCCGTGTGGTACGCGATGTTGCCGCCGGCGCTGTCGCCGGCGAGGAAGGCGCGCTGCGGGTCCGCGTGGGCGGCGATCCACGGGTCGGAGAAGGGCGACGACGCCCAGCGCAGCGCGTCCCACGCGTCGTCGTAGGCGGCCGGGATGGGGTGCTCGGGGGCGAGGCGGTACTCCACGGACACGACGAGCGCGCCGGCGCTGGCGGCCAGGGAGGTGACGTAGCGGTGGTACGTCCGGCAGAAGGCGCTCTCGGTGCAGAAGGAGCCGCCGTGGAAGTAGACGACGAGAGGGAGCCGCCTCCCGGCCGCGGCGGCGCGGAGGGGGATGAACAGGCGCGCGGACACGCCGGTGCCTCTTATGACGACGTCCCGCGTCGCCACCCCGCGGCCCGCCGCCGGGTCCTCGGACGCCGGCACGAAGGAGCTGGTGAGGAGCCTCTCCACGCGCCCGTCCTTGTACGTGCGGATGAACGGCGGGAAGTTGTCGACGATGAGGCTGTCGGTCTCCATGGTCGATGCGCGCTGAGGTACACTGTCACTGTTCCACGTATAGCTCAAGGTGATGAGCGAGCTGCCTAACGTGTATCGGTGGCTGCTGCATGCTCCTGTGGCTGTGGGTTTTATAGCTGCTGAATGTCGTATCAGCTGCTGAATCCGTAAACGGGCTGATGTGTTTTCCCGATTCTGGAAGTCCGGACCGGCCGCACACCCGCAAGGCGGCGACGTCGAACTACCCCCATCTGCCATGACCGCTCCATCGATCCGTCCTCCAAGCGAACCACGATCATCAGCCGCTTATCCCAGCGTACTAGCACTACATCAGGACTGAACCTATCTACTGGGTCACATTATATCTAGTAGTTGATTGGCGTTCGAAGTAGGTTTGATTACTGCAGGTTGCTAGTCAATCCATATCAGAATGTCAGCCGACTCTCTCTGTGTCACTGAACCGTTCATTAATGTCTTCTATCCGTTTCTAGTGATCTTTATCCAAGAATCCGTTTCTAACGATGGAGTCT
Organism: Poa annua; assembly: GCA_026929855.1. NCBI lineage: Eukaryota > Viridiplantae > Streptophyta > Magnoliopsida > Poales > Poaceae > Poa > Poa annua. The sequence continues at coordinate 1,730,240 of CM049437.1, forward strand.
GATATCGGAAATTCTTCTGAAAACATAGAGGCAAACATATTCAAAGGTTCTATATACGTGCAAAGAAAAAAAAACATTTCTTATGCCATGGGCGAAAAAGACAAAAAAATCGGTGCCCAACATATATAGGAATTAATAGTTGGGCTGGTGGAGCTATGTCTATCTATCTATTATATTATATATATACTAAAAGCACAATACGGATGTTTAGTTTTCGAGACACCAAGTTAATACACATAATCTGAACTATATCGATAGTTGGATCAAAATTTGATTGATAGGATTTTAAATCATAACCGTCGGATTTACGTAACAAGTATGACATGTACTTTAAATATGTCACGTACGTGCAGCAACCTGATTCCTGAAAAAAAAACTGATCAGAGTGCTTAAAAGGAGAAAGACTCACGTACGTGTCCAACAAACCTTCTTAAAAAAACTGGTCGGACTGTTTCAAAGAAAAAAAAACAGGTACATTGATTAGTTTATTCAGCATATACTATCGTGTCAAGCCGTAACTCTTTCTCTTCTTTCTCTTCTTTTATTCTTTTTTTAATCTCTATAAAACATTGATCATATCAGATGCTCTGGTAACGAGAGCCAATAGTATGTGTCCTATATATACAACATACTTACACTACAACATCCATTGACGACTTGAGTCCAGAAGTTTTGAGATTGACAAAGCTACATTATTGGCTCATATCAAAATGAGTGATCTCTCTAATTCTACACATTTGCTGCAAATTAGCCCGAGGTTTTGTTAAAAAAATAAAAAAGACAAGCCATGAGAACCATTTGTTTCATTGACCACTGTCTCATAAAGCCTTGACTCAAAGGAAAACACCAAGAAATAGATTAGGCGATAGGCTTTTATTATCTATGACACCAACTCAACCAAAGACATTAATTATCATGGAGAGCACACTAACATAACATATATAAAATACATGTAGGCGATTTATTAGTGTCTCTCTTTCACCTCTCAAATAGCACGTATCAGTTGTCAAAAGTGAATGAAGCTTGGCAAACATTGAATATTTTTCCTTTTAGTGAAACAAAAAATTCAGTGATCATGTTCAAGGCAAATGAATTTTATAGTTAAATGAGAAACCACTTTTTAACGCATCATCATAATTTCAACTTCAACTATTCATATGACATAAGAAAGTCTATTCTAAATCAAAATAGGGTATACAAGCATAATATTGTATAGAAATATACATATGCAAGAAGTCATAACCAACATATGATCATAATTGTGTTTGAACAAATCAATGGTCAATAGATTTTCACAATTTTACTTAAGAAAATCAGGATCAAATAGATCATGATGATTGTACGATCCAATAGATCTTCTAACCTGTATAAATTTAGTAATATGACTTAAACTCATCAAAGCTTACTTCAAACGTAATATGCTTTTCCTATGGTGAGCTTAAGTGCACTCTTATTTTAGTTTTTTTGGATTTAAAACAAATCTAATAGGAGACATCATTGAAATTAATAAACATGTAGAAAACATTATGAGTGATGAAGATGTCAACAAAATGGTGTCCATAAAAACCTAGTCATGCTTCATGACCAATAAATAAAAGTCGGCAAGAGGATATGATTATTAGGTTGAAGAGGGGCTTTAGCAAGGAAGATTTAAATCATGTGAATAAAAAAGATGACCTAAAATATTGAAGGATATGCGGTTGCTGCAAGAAGCAATAATAACATGCCTGCTAGAGCTTGTAGTGCAATTAGAAATATTATTCGTGGGAGGGTGACGTGAAGTAAAATTGGTGACATATTAAAAATGTTGAAATAAATTAGATGAAACTATGTGCACTCCAAGTTCATGTATTCATTGTTAATATGTGTTATTGAGAGCGTATATTGAATAATGGGGGATGGCGGGGAGAAAGATAGCGCTAGCTACGGTTAAAAGTAAATTACCTTATAGAATTTGTGACAACATTTTTTCGAAATGTCAAGAACATCTACTCTCCCATAAATTAATAGATTCCATGGATGTGATATTTTATATACCATAATATTTACGAAAGTTGTCCAATGTTATGATTTCGATTTTGTCTTTCCGGTGTCAATGAAACCACCAATTAGTTCATCAACATATTCAAAACCAAGACAACGATTTTTGTCTTTCCGGTGTCAATCAAACTACCAATTAGTTCATTAAAATATTCAAAACCAAGACAATGCCACCGCCATTTGCGAGGGCCACCTTGCTAGTTGGAGTAAGAGTAACAAAAAATAGTGCAAGCCTCTTAAGTAAAGGTGTATATTATATATCCATTTCACTTTCACACAAGACCGATCCAAGAAAAAAAAAGTAAGATCAGTTACAATGGCACCAAAAGGCAACAAAGAAAACAAACCATTGGTGATGTGGAGATTGATTTGTAAAGAGAAAAGGAAGGGGGGGGGGGGGGGGGGAGGGGGGGCTAGGAATTAAGGATTTATCCAAATTTAATATAGGCTTGATATGTTGGTGGTGGTTGAAACTAGAGCGTGGGGGTGGTCCATGGCAAAGAGCCAAATATTTGGAAAAACGTGGAAGTTTTAATGCCAAACATAAAGCAACAAATTCATCCCTGATCTTCTATATATATGAAACAAGTATATTTGTGTTGGTGATGGTTGGAAAAGGTGATGATATGCATCATGCATGATGACGAGGGGTGATCTCATCAATACCCATGGTTGATAGCCTAGGGTTAGATTTATGTGGTAGAGGACGCGTAGTGTTAGTAGATTCGTCGACTTACAAGCGGGTCGTAGGAGGGGATTACTAAACCCCTTTTTTTTAGATCGTCGAATCCCTTTGTACTTATCCCTTTCCAATCAAATTCATTCTTGTTTTTTATTGGACCCAGTTTTATTATCTTCGATTGATTGTATCTCAAAACACACACTGCTTAAATACCTTCTCTTTCTATTGAAAAGATAAAGTCACAGACTGCCAAATTTAGGACAAATTGGAACCATTAACTATATTATTTGTTATTATTTGTTATTTTGAGATTTGCTATTTGTTAGTAGTGAACGGTTCTAAAATGGGTATTTACCCAGGTTCAGGGCCCTCGACTGAGGTAACACCCCTACTTCCTGCCTGTCTGTTATTGATTGTAGAATATGCGGTGAGTACAATGTCCAGCGAGGGGTTGATCTCGCTAGGGTTTGGTGGTTCTGGTTCAGCGTGTCCTTGATCGGCGGCCCTCCCAGCCCTTATATGGGGGGCTATGTCTCGGGTACGGAACCGGCTAGGATTAAAAATATGGAAACTATAACCGACTATGTCTAACTTGGGAAATAATCTTCGTCTTGGGCCTTCCTTAGTGGGCTTCTTCAGTCTATTGACAATTGGGCTGTAGTCATTACGTGCACCAGGTACCCACTCGAAGGGGTACCCATTTGGTATAACCTCGTCACATGATGTGGATCTTCTCCTTTTCGAGATAGAATCCAGGAGGTAGCTTTTTTTGGTTATAGGAGAGGTGGAACCTTACCTTTCCAAAGATAGCTGGATGCGGAGTTGTAGAATCGGAGAGTTGCAAAACATGGTGACATGTGTGACTCTGAAAGATGAAATAGACGTTCCAAGATGGAATTTGCAATGAACTTTTTTTGGTTATAGGAGAGGTGGAACCTTAACTTTCCAAAGATAGCTGGATACGGAGTTGTAAAATCGGAGAGTTGCAAAACATGGTGGCATGTGTGACTCTGAAAGATGAAAGAGGTGTTCCAAGATGAAAATTAACTAAGTCTAACAATCAATAGTGATGAAATCTGGGAATAAAATTTTTATCTGACAATGGCGTGGATAGATCTTTTAGACATTTTATATCTGACAATGGTGTGGAATGTGGATAGATCTTTTAGACATACGCGGAAAGCAAAAGTTCCGCTTAAGATAAAGGTATGTTTGTGGTTGATCTGGTACAATGCAATTGCTACTAAGTACAATGTAACTAGAAGGAAGGAGACGGGAAATACAAGATGCCAATTATGTCTATCTTTTGTTCTTTAAATGCTCAACTGCAAAGTATGTGTAGGGGTATTAGCAAAGAAACTGGAGCTGGTAGCAGAACTAGGAATTTCTCCCAATATTTTTTGATGGATTTCCTAGTTCTTTTCGGTCAGTAGAAATGTGGAGATTACTCGGAGCTACATTTTTCTAGGTTGTTTGAAAGCGTAGTTTATTTTGAAGAGGCAAAGAACTTATTAAATACACTTTTAAATTAATATGTTATGTGTATGGGAATTCCTCAAACATCTTGGCATGTTTTCATAATTAATAGGATTAGAGGTCTCTAGAGTAAGGTGTTGATGATCTGCAAAGGATCCTGCAAGAAAATCATGATGCGCGTGCTCGAGCTTCTGGACCAATCATGTAGCACATGCTCGAGCTGCTGGACCACCATGGCTGCACCTCCATGTTGAGTCCAGGTAATGCTGAAGCAATCCGAAGATTAGAAAATCTGAATGCGAGGAAGATCTCGCTCTATGCCGATTTGCTTCCTAGGACAAGTGGGACGGAAGAAGATCAAACTTTACGTGTGGTTTTTTGTTTGTTTTCTACGGAGGAATTCTTTGTTTGTTGCTTGTGGCTCATATTTTGTTTTCTCATCCCTGGGAGTGGCCTGTGAAAGGGTGTGTTATTGCCTGTCGTTTAAAACCTCTATCTTTTTTTTCTTGCTGTTGTCAGAATAAGATGCCATTTTAGAGTTTTATTTATTATTTGCACATGGATGTTGCTTCTCGCTATTTCGTTATCGTATCTAATGGTAATGGAATCTAGTTCCCCCTCCCCCCTTTTGGGTGGTTGTAGTTGGAAAAAGTGTGCATGATAGTTAATTTGATACAGTGCCATGAATTTGACCCATTTTTCTTAGCAGCACTCGATCCGTTTGTCCTTTTCATGTTTGTTAGGTTCTATAAATTTATATCATGCTATATTATTTAACTTGATTAGACACTACACAATCTATCATCCATGATGGTGTGCTGCTTTTTTTCTAAAAGGAGGATATCCCCGGCCTCTATATAAAACTAGATAACACTCAACGCGTTGTTGCGGAATTTTATAGTGATATATATTAGAAAACCTTTTATTGTAAGAAATATGAATTGAGTTGTTCCATTTTTTTTGTTCAAAACTTAACTCACAGGTTAAAGATAAATGTGGATGGCTTACTGAGGTGGACCAATAAGAGACTTGATGATATGACATGCTTGCATGTTGAGAGAAATCAAGTACTGGGGTGTTCCTATTTAGATAGAGAAGATATGTGACGAGGGGTGTCCTCATCAATACCCATAGTCGATAGCCTAGGGTTAGAGTTATGAGGTAGAGAACGCGTAGTGCTGGTGGACTCGACGGCTGACAAGCGGGATTTACCCAGGTTCAGGGCCCTCGACTGAGGTAACACCCTTACTTCCTGCTTGTCTGTTATTGCTCTTGTGAATATGCGATGGTTACAAGGGTCCAGCGAGAGTTCGTCTCGTTGGGGTTTGGAGGTTCTGATGTGCGTGTCTTTCATCGGTAACCCTCCCAGCCCTTATATAGGGGGCTGGGTCTCGGGTACGTAACCGACTAGGATTACAAATATGGAAACTACAACCGACTATGAATAACTTGGAAAGCAATCTTCGTCTTGGGCCTTCCTTGATGGGCTTTGCCAGCCTATTGACAATTGGGCTATAGTCATCACGTGCACCAGGTACCCACACAATAGGATACCCGTTCGGTATATCCTCGTCACTAGCCCCCGAGTGCTTGGCTGATTCGGAGAATTAGGCATGGACTCACTTGACAGTGCACGTCACATGTTTGTGTTCGATATTGTACGTTGTGTATTGTCTTTCGACTATGAATTTATGTTTTTGACAAAGGATTATCGACTTAGTAGGCCTGGATTTACTCGAGAAGTCGAGACCAGTTAACTGCACATTTGGGCAAAACCTTACCAGCCTTCAATCAAGTTCGAGTCCCCCGGCTCGAACCTGGAACACACTGGACAGACTCGACTCAGGCCGTTGAGGTCTTACTGAGTCGTTCCGCAGTCTTAACTTTGCTACCCAGCGCGTCCGCCGGGATTTTCATCGCATCTGCTGATACGGAAAAGAATTAAGGACTTAACACTGCCGGAGTGGTCCTCAGCCCAGCTCGACTGATCGGCGGGTCTTACCTTTGCATTTTATGCATGCAGCATCCGAAGTGTCATCGACTGACGCAACTCGAGAATTTCTTTGAGTTTATGCCTTTTTGCTTTTTGAATCTATCGGGTGCGCGACAGCGCTCCCGATGGGAGTAGCCCCCGAGATTGTGCTTTATTACTCGTAATGAAGGATAATCTCAAATCAATGAGCGTAAAAGAAAATGTCAGTCGAAGACATTTTCACCCACTCCCGATGAGATGCGTTTGAAGACACTCGAAGTGTTTGCTTTTAACTTAGTCGATAGACCTTTGAAGGGTTGCGTGACCTTGGCATACGTCAGTCGAAGAAGATTTTATCCGCTCCCGATGGGAGTATATTTGGCTGTGCTTGGATCAGTCGACTATTTATCGACTATAACTTTTGTATGTGTAGTCGAGAGACTTTCGTATGACTGCATGTCATTGGTTCAGTCGACTATTTATCGACTATTACTTTTGCATTCCACCAACTTGCCAACCGAGTGATGTCATGCATGACCACCGTGGCGTGCGCGCAGAACTTTGACAGGACGTGTCATTGTGGGTCCGCTTGTTTGACCGTGGTGACCGCCGGTTCAGTTCTGATTTGACCGTACGTGGCGAAATTTCCGCGGACGTGATCATGACTTTCCTCGTTTTTCGTGCGTAGTGGGCGTTGTGGTCTGCGACGGTTTCTCTCCGATAGCGCCACGTAGCCTGGTGATTATGCACGAACGGCTGAGATTGTTTCTTCCACCGTGGTAAATACAGATCTCACCGTCGTGGATTAACTCCTCTTGCCATTTGCCTCCTCTGCCTCCTGTTCCTTGCGCGCGCGCTTTCTTTGCCCTTGCTCTTGCTCCTCCTCCGCTCGCCATGGCGCCGAAGAAGAACACGAGCGCCGCCGTCCCCTCTTTCTCTGCCAATGCTAGCAAGAAGAGGAAGGGTGCTGCGGCCGCCACGACCTCCACGGGAAATCCCGCCGCCGCTTTGAAGAAGATTCCCGGTGACTGGGTTAAATCTTCCGTCACCGAGAAGAAGCTGGCGGCGTTCCGCCATACGGGCCTGCTCCCGCCGGCCGACAAGCTCGCCGCCCGCGCGCCCTCCAACAGGGAGGTACTTCCTGAGCCCCGCACCGGCGAGCGTGTTTGTTTCGCTGAATTTCTGCCTCGCGGCTTTGCCCTCCCGCTGCACGATTTTGTGCGCGGGCTTCTGTATGCATACGGGGTGCAGATCCATGATCTCACCCCCAATAGCATTTTGCACATTGCCTGTTTTATGGCTCTGTGCGAGTGTTTTTTGGGGGTGTCCCCTAGTTGGGCACTCTGGAAGTCAATCTTCCGAGTGCGCCATATGGTCCGCGACGGGCGTGTGTGCCCGCTTGGCGGGGTGGGCATCCAGGTCCGTAGCGACTGCCACTACTTCAACCTCAAGGCAGTCGACTCTGCCCAAGGATGGAGGAACAAGTGGTTCTACGTCCCCATCGACCAGGACGTGCGCCCGGCCTTCTCGATTGGGAGGACTCCGCTGAAGACGAAGGCGTGGGAGCATTCTCTCTCGACTGAGGAGAAGGAAGAAGCTGCTCCCCTTATGGAAAAGATCAGCAAGCTGCTGGGCACCGTTACCGGTGTCCAGTTGATGAGCACCTTCATCAAGCGTCGAGTGTGGCCCCTGCAGCAACGCTCCCACCCTATGTGGCGATATGAAGGCCCACTCGACGCCACTCGAATGAGCAATGTGGAGCTGTCGCCCAATGAGCTGGACGCGCATGTGAAATACATCACCAGCATCAAGGCCGACGAAGTCATCGACTTCAACTCCTCCGTCGCTCCTTTTGGATTGGAGAACGCCCTCCCTGAGGTAAATATTATTGACTATGCTGTTTTTTTTTTTGCCGTCCTTTGGTTTCTGGTGTACGTACCCTTTGAATGTCGTTTTTTGTGTTTGCGATCAGGGCCATTCGACTGCCGCCTCTCTTCCTCCCCTCCCCGAGTCTGGTCCTGCCGATGAGGCAGCTCTGCTGGATGAGGGGAAGAGGACCGTCACTCCGCCTCCCTCGGCTAACACCTCCGCCACAGAGGAAACAGAAGCCGAGGAGGTGGACCAGGTTCGTAAGGGTGGCGACCCTGCGACTGAGCCTGCCGCCAAACGTCGCCGTGTGCTTCGACAGGAGGTCTCGAGTTCTCACACGGGAAGCGCGGAGCAACGGGACCTGGAGGATTCTGGCCGCTCCTCGCCTGCGAAGGATGCATCCCCTCTGGCTCGGCGCTCACCATCGCACTCGACTGGCCGCCTGAGTTTCGGAGGCCCCTGCCTCGACGCTGAGCCGGATTCGGATGAGGGCGAGCATAGGTACGTAGTTATGAAGTATTTTTGCTATGTTCGCCTTTCGCTTGCTTTCATATTTTGCCTTAAGCTCGTTGGCACTATTGCAGCAGCGCCAGTGACGATCGGGTGCAATCGCCTCCTTTTGTGGAGGAGTCGACCGTGGCCTCCCCTCGCGCTGACTTGGATGTCGCTAAGACCACCCTGGTGGTTGAGGCGACTACCACCGCTTTGACGCCACCCACTACTGCTTCGACTGCACACCCTTCCACATCCGCTGCTTCCTCCTGGACTGACCATGTGAGTGCTTTCACGTTTTATGTATTGTGCTGAATCCTTAATCTTTCTGACATCTGTTGCCAATCTTTTCGAAGCCTGCCGTCCGTGACCTTGTCGCGGCTGGTAAGGCCTTTGTGCAGTCGGAGGAGGAACGGGTCGTTCTTCGCTCCCACCTCGACGGTTTAAGCCGTAGGCTTTTTCTGACTTTTTCCTGAGATGTTTCGCTTTTTCCCCTTGGCGTTTTGCGACTGAGCTTGGAATTAACTGTCTCAGGTGAGAAAGACACCATCGCGAAGCGGTCGTCTGAGCTGGAGCAGCGACTGAACGATCTGGAACGACAACTGGTCGACCAGCAGTCGCGTGCGAAGAAGGATCTGGACGATGCACTGAGCTCGGCTGCCTCCCGCGAGCAGGAGTATGCGGCTCAGGTGTCCGAACTCGCGCGTGTGATGGAAGGTTAGCGGGCTTTGTTTTTGCCTTTCACGCTTTTATTTGCTGGTCCTTGTGTTGATTTTTGCCTCTTTTTTCTTTTGAAATTTTGAAGGGTCTGCGGCTTCATCCGCCTCCAAGGGCAAGGCGAGTGAAGACCTGTCACTCGACCGTGCCATTGAGAAGCTGAGCGCTGCCATCCAACACGCCAAGAGCTCTCTGGATACGTCCACTCGCACCCTTGGCGCTGTCTTTAAAGAGGTGCTTCCGTCGAGCGAAGTTCCTGCCACCGCGCAAGGTTTTGCAGACGTGCTAGGCCCCGGCTCGTCGACTGTGGCGGAGTTTGCGAGCGACTTGACGGTACGCGGCTCGGAATCTACCATCAATCTTCTTCTTGGTAACGGCGTTGTTGCCGATTATGAGGCTGCACTGTCTGATTTCCCGAAAAGGTCAGATGGGCAGCCTTTGTCCTTGAAGGGTGTGACCGAGGCCGCCACGCGACTATCGCGCACCTGTATCGACACCATGGAGCGCAGATCTGTTGCTGTTGCTTCTATGCCGAAGTCGCGTAGGGCTAGGTCCGAGTCAGTGTCTCACATTTAGACTTTTGATTTTGACTTTATGTAATGAAGATTTGACAACTAGCATGGGCACTTCACTGCCTGCTTTGTTTATGATATGGCCCCTAAAAATGCATCTTTCGCTATGTATTTGGCTTCTGTTGTCTTGTCTTGATTCGTAGCCTCGTCTGAAATATATGATTATGCGTTTGCCAGCCAGACGATACCAATTCGACTGAATCTTCCCAGCCGTGCGCGGATACTCGAGCAGCCGCCGAAGCGAGGAATAACGCCAAGGTTTTGGCTTATGCGAAGAAGCGAGTGGTTACTCTAGAACAGGAACTAAAAGCCACTCAAACAGAGTTGAAACTTCTTAAGGCAAAACCTGCTCTTGCCACCCAGCGTGAAGAATATGTGCTTGGTGAAGTCGAACACTCGAACAGGCAGCTCGAAGGTATGTACCCGACGATCGCCCTTGTGATCTTCTTATGTCTTCCTTATAGCTTGCTGATAGTTGCTCGTCTGCAGTTTTTGTTCATAATTTCAAAGAAGAGGTGGAACGGGTTAACGAGCGTCTGGATAACGCGACTGATAACCCGGTCTCCGGCCACCAGCATTTTTGGGCTGACAGGCATCGCGCCCGCGAACTTGCTACCCTTAAGGATCGAGTGTTTCGCGGCGCGGTCCTACTCGAGCGTTGCCGGGCGGTGTTTATGCGCATCAACCACTTCTTGTTTCCTGAGGGACCGCAGCCGCAAGGAATTCATGCGTTGGTTGATCTCTTCCAATCTGCAACTCCTATCCGAGAGGCTTTGACTCGAAGAGTTGTCCTTGGAGCCAACGCCGTCATGGGATATATTCGCAGCCAGCATCCTACCTTTCGTATCTCTTCGCCTGCATCTGGCTCGCGTCTGGAGCAGAAGTTTTTGGACAGGACTGCGGCTTCGGCGGAGGTGTTTGTGGGTTGTTTGCACGACCAGCTCATCGACTCTAGCTTGCCTGTAAAGGATGAGCCTATGTAGTTTGTGTAACTAACCAGCCCCCGAGTCCCTCGAGTGGGGTGTGAATAGAAAGATGTTTATGTAAGCCTGTATGTATCCAGCCCCCGAGCCTTCGGGTGGGGTGTGAAAAGTAAGGCGTTTATGTGAGTTTGTATATGTACAGCGCCCGAGCCTTCGAGTGTAGCTGAGTTTTGCTGTTTATGATTAAGACCCAGCCCCCGAGTCTTCGAGTGTGGCTGAGTTTGCTTTTTATGACTAAGACCCAGCCCCCGAGTCTTCGAGTGTGGCTGAGTTTTGCTGTTTATGACTAAGACCCAGCCCCCGAGCCTTCGAGTGTGGCTGAGTTTTGCTGTTTATGACTAAGACCCAGCCCCCGAGTCCTCGAGTGTGGCTGAGTTTTGCTGTTTATGACTAAGACCCAGCCCCCGAGTCCTCGAGTGTGGCTGAGTCGGGAGTGATTTGGCTTATGATAGTAAATTATGCGAAGAAGAAAATCTTTCTTTATTCCAGATATTGGCCAGCAAGCCGCCTCATTAAAAACCTTCCAGTCCCCTTAGGTACCCTGGTAAGGAAAAGAGCGCGTCTGAAACCTGCTGGCCTTTCCGACATTTATGCTCTGTTACATTGATCGACTATGACATCTACGCATAGAAGCGACGCAAGTGCGCCACATTCCATGGGTTATTTGATAATTCCCCCGTCTGGGCGTGCTTGAGTCGATAGGCACCACCGTCGATGACTTCCGTGATGACGAAAGGCCCTTCCCATGGTGATGCGAGCTTGTGCACCTTCTTCTGCTTCATCCGGAGTACTAAGTCGCCCACCATGAATGTTCTGGGACGGAGTCGTCGACTGTGGTAGTTACGGAGATCCTGCTGATAAACAGCTGTGCGGGCAAGGGCCGTATTGCGCGATTCTTCGAGTAGATCCACCGAGTCTTCGAGTGACTCGTTTGCGTCGTCTTCGTCGTACATCTCGACTCTTGGTGCGCTGAATTTCACCTCTGGTGGCAGTACTGCTTCTGCGCCGTAGACCATAAAAAACGGAGTAAACTGAGTCGAGGCGTTTGGGGTTGTGCGCAAACTCCATAGTACCGCCGGGAGCTCCTCGACCCAAGCGCCTGCGGCCCTTTTGAGTGGTACCAGTAGTCTTTTCTTAATGCCCGTGCAGACGAGACCATTGGCTTTTTCAACCTGTCCGTTGGACTGTGGGTGCGCGACTGATGCGTAATTGAGCGCGATATTCCACTCTTTGCAGAAGGAACGAAACTCCTCGGCTGTGAAGTTTGTGCCGTTGTCCGTGATGATGCTGTTCGGGACGCCAAATCGATAGACGATAGATTTTATGAAATTGACTGCTTTAGCGGCAGTCGAGCTTGTGATTGGGACCGCTTCTATCCATTTTGTGAATTTGTCCACCGCCACCAGTAGGTGAGTATGTCCTCCGGGTGATGACTTTTTGAGTGGTCTGACCATATCAAGCCCCCATTGGGCGAAGGGCCAAGCCAGTGGTATGGTTTTGAGTGCTGATGCGGGTGCATGAGGCTTGGTGGCGAATTTCTGGCACCCGATGCACCTTTTGACGATGTCGTCTGCATCCTTAAGTGCTGTAGGCCAGTAAAATCCTGCTCGGAAGGCTTTGGCTACGAGTGATCGACTGCCAGCATGATGACCACAGGTTCCTGCATGAATATCGCGAAGTATGGTTTTTCCATCCTCAATTTCCACGCACCTTTGGAACATACCTGAGATGCTTCGTTTGTAGAGTTCACCGTTGATGATGGTGTATGCTTTGGAGCGTCGAGTGACTCGTCGAGCCTCTGCTGCATCGTCTGGTAGTTCGTCGCGGAGCATGTATGCTAGGAAAGGTTGAGTCCATGCTGGAATTACCTGATCGCCCTGGCATAGTAGTACTTCGACTGGCGGATCTTCTGAGCTGGGAGTTTTGTCTTTGGATGTAGCGGTCGAGGTCGATGGGGGCCGCTGTTTTTTTATGGACCTGTGCTGGATTCGCTCCAGGAAGACGCCTGGCGGGACTTGCGCTTTAGTCGAGCCGATGTTGGCTAGTATGTCTGCTTCCTCATTGCTTTCTCGTCCAACATGTCGTAGTTCGCATCCGTCAAAGTCACCTTCTAATGTGTTGTAGAGGTCGCGATATGCGATCATGTTGTCGGCTATGGCGTCGCAAGCTTTCATTGTCTGCTGCACGACTAAATTTGAGTCGCCGTGTATCATAAGTCGAGTGCACCCCAGCGCCTTAGCCATTCGCATGCCGTGGATCAGACTTTCGTACTCGGCCTCGTTGTTGGATGGTCGCACGAAGTCCATCTGCAACACGTACTTGAGTTTGTCGCCTTTGGGTGATATCAGTATGACACCTGCACCTGCGCCCTCGTTCTTCTTAGACCCATCGAAGTACATTGTCCATGAGTTGGACACATCAGGGATTCCTGGCAGCTGAGATTCTATCCACTCCGTTGTGAAGTCGGGTAGGACTTGCGCTTTGATGGCCTTCGGGTGATCGTAGGTGATCCCGAGTGGACCGAGCTCGATGAGCCATTTTGCTACACGCCCCGTCGCATCGGGATTGGTGAGTATATCCCCGATTGCTGATTTGCTGATCACTGTTATCGGGTGCTCTGTGAAGTAGTGGCGCAGCTTTCTGGATGTTATGAAGACAGCGTATGCCAGCTTTTGGAAGTGCGGGTATCTTTGCTTTGACGGGGACAGGACTTCGCTGACGTAGTAGACGGGCCTCTGTGTGCTCTGAGTTTTCCCTTCCTCCATGCGTTCGACTACCAAGGCCGTACTTACCACTCTATTTGTGGCTGCCACGTACAGGTACAAAGGTTCTTTCTCCTTGGGTGCCGCCAGGATGGGGGGATTTGTGAGTATTCGCTTGAGATCTTTGAAGGCTGCTTCAGCTTCATCTGTCCACTCGAATTTGTCTGCCTTCTTCATCAGTCGATAAAGTGGTAATGCCTTTTCACCCAGCTTACTGATGAAGCGACTGAGCGCTGCTACTCGACCCGTCAACTGCTGCACCTCGTAGAGCTTTTTAGGTCTTTGCATGGTTAATATGGCCTGTATCTTTTCTGGGTTTGCTTCTATTCCCCGAGCCGATACTAAGTACCCCAAGAGCTCTCCGGCTGGGACACCAAAGGTACACTTGTCTGGGTTGAGTTTGATGTTGTACCGGTTGAGATTGTCGAATGTTTCTCGCAGGTCTGCGAGTAGTGTGCTTTCTTCTTTCGACTTGATGACGATGTCATCCACATAAACCTCGACGTTGTGTCCAATTTGTGTCTTCAAACAGTTCTGCATCATACGCTGGTAGGTGGCACCTGCGTTCTTGAGCCCGAAGGGCATTGTGGTGTAGCAATATACTCCGAGTGGAGTTGTGAAGGCTGTCTTCTCCTCGTCTTCGATTTTCATCCTTATCTGGTGATACCCTGAGTACGCATCCAGGAAGGATAAACGTTGGCATCCCGCAGTGGAGTCGACGATTTGGTCGATACGCGGTAGTGGAAAATGGTCTTTTGGGCAACACTTGTTTAGCCCGGTGAAGTCGACACACATCCTGGTTGCTCCTGTCTTCTTCTTCTCGACTAGCACGGGGTTGGCTACCCACTCTGATTTTTTGATTTCTCGGATGAAGTTTGCTTTGAGTAACTTTTCTACATGTTTCTCTATAGCCTCTCTTTTGGGACCGGAGACACGACGTATTGCTTGCTTGACTGGCCTAGTTCCTGGATTAAGTTGGAGGGAGTGCTCGGCGAATTCCCTGGGAATACCTGGCATGTCGGCTGCACACCATGCAAATATATCCCAGTTCTCACGGAGGAATTCGACGAGCGCGCTTTCCTATGCAGGAGATAGGCTTGTGGACACCCTGACTGTCTTGGCTGGATCAGTCGGGTGAACCTGGTGCTTCTTTATGCCATCTGCAGCGCTGAATGCCTTGTCGACTGCCTGCTTCTTTTGCTCGGGCATGTATGTTGGGTCGTTGGTGAGCGAGAGCTCTTCGAGGGTTTGCTCCATACCGAACGTCTCGGAGATTTTGCTGAAATCGCGGTCGCAAGCATCTGATCTTTGAAAATTTCCGTTGACTGTGATGACTCCTTTCGGGCCTGGCATCTTCAACTTGAGGTATGTGTAGTGTGGCACTGCCATGAACCGAGCAAATGCGGGGCGCCCTAATATGGCATGGTATTGTGACTTCCAGTCGACGACTTCGAATTCAATCGACTCGGTTCTGAAGTGGTTTGCGTCGCCGAAGGTGACGTCGAGTTGTATCGTGCCTTCTGGGAGAACGGGTTTTCCTGGAACAATACCATGAAAAGTGTTTGTAGACTGGGGTAAATTTTCGACTGACCTATTCATCCGGCGAAGTGTGTCGGCGAAGATGATGTTGATGCCGCTGCCTCCATCCATGAAGACCTTGGTCATGGCGTATCCACCGATCTGAGCGTCGAGTACCAGGGCTGCGTGGCCTGGTCGGTAGATAGATGGTGGGTGATCTTCTCGATTGAAAGTTATTGCGGTTTCAGATCCCCGCAAGAAGTCTGGTATGGCTGGAGGCGCCATAACCGCCATGTTAACATGTCGAGTGTGAATCTTTTGCTGCCTGTTGGAGGGACGCCCTTTTTGGATCATGAACATCTGTCCTTGGGGTTTTGGGTACTGCTCCTCCGTTGCTTGAGGTATGTGATGTATGGCTCCCGCGACTTGGCTTCCTGGGTTGTATGGTGGTGGAGGTGGTAATGCCGCGACTGGCTGTGTTGGCGGTGGCGCGATGTACGCTGGTGGTGCAGCTGAGGGTGTAGCTCTTCTGATTCTCGCCGCGTAATCAGCCACCATTTGTTCGAACTCTCGGCAATTCCCCATGGTGTGGTTGGAGATTAGCCTTCCATCATCTCCCTTGAATAAGTGCAGCCTGCAGTCGTCATCCATCTTCTCTTGAAATGTTTTTTCTGGTTTTGCATCTGTTCGTTTGCGCCACTCTTGCCTTCGGTATCCACCGCTACGCTGATCGCGGTCTCGACTGCTTCGTCGGTCGTCTGTTCGACTGTTTCGGCGGTCGTTTCCTCGACTCTCTCGACGGTCGTCTCCTCGACTGTCGCGGCGACTATCGTTTCGACTGTCGCGACGATCTTCTTGTCGTCTGTCGTCCTGGACGTGATTGTCCTGTGAGAAACCTGCTGCGACGAATTTTACCTTGTCGTTGTCGCTGTAACCACTTTTGCGTCTTCGTCTTCTATCATCCCTGTCGTGGTGGTCTCGACTACTGCGTCGATCCTCACGGTCATGTGGGGAAAGTGGACGCTTGGTCCTTATGGAATCTTCGCCATCCGCCCACTCAGTCGCTATCTTCATGAGCTCTGCCATGGATTTTGGCTTTTGGCGGCCGAGTGCTTCTCTGAAGTCTTCTCTGAGGACCCCCATGGTGAAGGCGTCCATGGCTCTGTCTTCGGAGATTGTGCCGACTGAATTGCGGATGGCAGTCCATCGCCTGATGTATGCTCGAATTGGTTCGTCCGACCTCTGCTTGCAAGCCCGTAATTCCTCGAATGTTTTGGGTCGCTCGCACAGAGGATCGAAATATTTGATGAAGTCTTCCCGAAAGTGATCCCAGGAATCGTATGATGCTTCGGGTAATGCTTTGAGCCAGTCGCGAGCTGTGCCTTCAAGCATCAACTGTATGTACTGCAGTGCCGTTGTAGTTGTCCCCCTTTGGCATACGACTGCGAGCTTGTAGTCCTCGAGCCAGCCTGACGGCTCTTGTTTGCAGTTGAACTTTGGCGTTGTTGGTAACCCGAACCTTTTGGGCAACTTGGCTTCGCGGATTCGCCGTGTGAAGCATCGTGCTCCGCAAGGTCCTGTATCGCGACCATCACTCGAATCGTTGCTGGCGGATCTCCTAGACCTGCTCCGTGAACGGCGACGCCTCGAGTGCCTTTGTGTGCCACTCCTGCGAGGGCTTCGACTGCGACGATCTCGCGAATGGCTTCTGCTGCGCTCTCTGTACTTCTCCGTCTGGAGTCCTTTTGCCGCGAGTGCGAGCGCCTTTAATTGCTGGAGATGCAGTTCTTCGGCCGGATCGCCTGCTGGAGGTGCTGTCGCCTTGAGGTATGCTCCAAGTGATATCAAGGCACCTTCAGCTGTTTTGGGTACTAGTACGCCTTCGGAGTACAGGGTCATGAACGAATGTTCTAAGTTGCGAGTGACTCCGGATCTCTCGCCCTCTGGGATATTGGCGAATCTTGATCTATGTCTGTGCTCCGTCGCACTTGTGGAGCTAAGGGAAAACTGCCTTCTCCGCATACTCGAGATGCTAGCTTGCTTTCTGCGTTCTTCGAGTGTTGCTCTGTACTCTTTTAAGCGCATCGCTTCTTGCCAATTAAAATAATTGTATGTCATCCACTCCTCTGGGGTCGCGTCTGCTGGCATCATTGTGCAGTCCTTTATGATTTTGTCAACTTTTGCTGCCATCTCTGCTGTGATAGTTAGTGTTGTCACGCCATCTGATAATGTGACTGTGCAAGGAAATTCTGTAGGTCTGCGACTAGCTGCTGCCGCTGAGGTTTCGGCACTGAATGCAACATAGACTTGCCGAGGTATGACCGGGGGATATGTGTATGTGCTATCGACGCCGGTTATGGGTTCAGAGTCGTCGTCCAAACTCATGTCGGAGTTGTTGCTGATCTGGGCGTCGGTGTTGACGTATGCTTCGGGTATTTTTTCAGGATCGTCTTCGTTGCTGGAGAGGAACTCGTGATCCGCTTGGATCTCTGGCCCGATGAAGTCGGCGAGGTAGATGCTGTCGCCCGTGTCTTCAGTTTGCCTGTAGTCGGGTGCAGTGTCGAGTGCCGCGATGTGTTCGACTGTGGTGACTTGATAGTCAGACTGTACCTCATCATCTAGGAGCTCTTGTGCCAAGAGTTTATTGAACTCTTGGGTCGTCATGGAGTCGACTAGAGATCTTGACGGCGAGATCGAGTTGACCTTTGACGACGTAGCTTCCCTGCCTGCGGTAGCTGTGACCGTAGTAGATGGTTTCTCGACTGCGCCTATCTGATGGGTAGACTGTGCCTCATCCTCCGGGAACTCTTGCGCCATGATTCTATTGAACTCTTCAGTCGACATGGATGAGGTTGGGGATGTCGGCGATGGGATCGAATCGATCTGTGATGAGGTATCTTCCTTGCCTGCTGGAGATGTGATCGCAGTCGATGGACCTTCGAGTGCCTCCATCGCGATCGAATCGGTCAAGTCCTGCACACCAAACTTATCGACGAAAAAATTGTGCTCTTCAACGGTTAGATCGAAACCTGAATCGAGATTAGCGAAAACTTCCTGTGCTTCCGATGAGTATGGCTTGATTCTTTTTGGCGATGCAGATTGCGAAGCTGGCGACTGATCGCCTGGTGCTTCAACGCCAGTCGAGATTGTCAGCGCGTGGCTGTTTGCAGATGTAGTCGGCGAGTTGCCGTTTGAAGACGAAGCCAGCGAATCCGTAGATCCAACACCACCTTTTCCCACAGACGGCGCCAATTGACGAGGGGTGTCCTCATCAATACCCATAGTCGATAGCCTAGGGTTAGAGTTATGAGGTAGAGAACGCGTAGTGCTGGTGGACTCGACGGCTGACAAGCGGGATTTACCTAGGTTCAGGGCCCTCGACTGAGGTAACACTCTTACTTCCTGCTTGTCTGTTATTGCTCTTGTGAATATGCGATGGTTACAAGGGTCCAGCGAGAGTTCGTCTCGTTGGGGTTTGGAGGTTCTGATGTGCGTGTCTTTCATCGGTAACCCTCCCAGCCCTTATATAGGGGGCTGGGTCTCGGGTACGTAACCGACTAGGATTACAAATATGGAAACTACAACCGACTATGAATAACTTGGAAAGCAATCTTCGTCTTGGGCCTTCCTTGATGGGCTTTGCCAGCCTATTGACAATTGGGTTATAGTCATCACGTGCACCAGGTACCCACACAATAGGATACCCGTTCGGTATATCCTCGTCAATATGCTTTAGTGGAAGTGTATATTTGGATCTCCTATATTCTTTGCTAACAATATCAACAATATCTAAGCACTAGGGAGGGAGATCTTAAAGGTTCGAGCTCTTGCAACAATGGAGGGGAGAGAATGGGGTAGCTTCATATAGCGAAGCCCTAAAATCCAACTGTTATGACCATTTTGTTGTGAGGCCTAGAATTTTAGGGGGAGGTTCCAGGCGACCTCGGATCCCTGAATTTCTACAATAAATTAGATAGGTAGATAAGTTAATTTATTTCTCTATACACGAGTCTGTTGTTATTCTACTATAACCGTTGTACTGGAATAACTACTACACCAGTTGTACTGAAATAATGAATACCTTAAGCGTGAGTTGCCCATCCCAATGTTGACCGGGGCCAACTTAAGGATATTTTTTATCGAGCTCTTTCACTTGGGTATCTACTTTGTGATGCCATCCTTGTTTAATGTATCATATTATATTGTATCATACAGACTGTTTCAATTAGTCGTTAGGCTCATATATTTATCCACATAGGCTAGAAGTTGTGAAAAGGTAAAAAACTTAGAAACCTATTTTTACCCCCTCTAGTTTACCATCTCCATCCATTCAGATGATCTCCAACCAATAGTTATATCCACATGATGTGCCTAGACAGTGTCATATGGGTCAAGCACATAGTTAGCATGCTAATCATTTTGCCATTAATATCAAAACCAATTAGGAAGGGAATTGCCCTTTCATTAGCCTACCACCAACTGTATGGTAATATACAAATACCAAATACACAACCCCTAGGCTAAGGCTTTAAGAGGGATCGCCGTATCTAGATATTTTCATTCCGAAAGCTGAGTTTTGAGTCATCACCTTCTATAGGAGCACGACATAGGCGCGTGTCGACATTATCTAATTAGGAATCTTATTTTTCCACCATAGTACTCATTACAAAACCGGCTCTACCATCGTAACTTGACTGGTTAATAACACCTTGTTAATTATATACCTCTAGGGCTATCAACGAGCTGAGCCGAGGCGAGCAAATGATGTTAGGTCATCAACGAGGAAGCTGAGCAAATACGAGAACTTGCATGTGGAAAGATGGTTAGGGGATGGTTGTATACTCAGCCCACCAGAGTTCAAACCCCAGGTTTGACGCTGGTGTTTCTCATTTAGGCGGCATATTCTTCAGTGGGAGGCGACGTTCCCGTCGACAGCGAGGCGCCCGTGGTGACTTCGTCAATCTCAAGACTTGACCCGCCGGCTCAGTCTCTCGGAGGTGCTCATAGGGGTATGGTGTGCGTGTGTGCGTTCATAGGGGTGAGTGTATGCGCGTGTATATGAGCGCTTGCGTTGTACTGTGTTTCTCAAAAAAAAAAAAGCTGAGCAAATACTATTTTGAGCTAATAAACACGTTCGAACTAGACTCCCGGTCTACACGTGGGTAATTTTTATTTAAATAATACCTTTTTTTAATAATCTCAAAAAATAATACACATTTTCGAAAATTTACACAAATATACAACATCGGTTACGCTCTGATCGAGCAGGTCCTGTCAGCCACGCCGTGTCTGAGCAGTCTTTATCGGCTACAACATGGCGGATAAATCACTTGCACGTGCAGCTGGCCGAGCTGCTCGTACTGATGGATGCATGAGCTGGGCTCATGTGATGCTGCATGCCGCTGATGTGCCCATCACACTGAGCGTTGACGTGCGATCGCGCCTCTCGCGTCGCGGTGATACGTACATGCAAAGCAGCCTCGTCGGTCGCGGTGTGGCCGAGCAGTCCTATTTGTCACGATGTATTATTTATGTATTTTTTTTAAAACATGTACTATTTTTCGAAATTATTTTAAAATGTATTATTTTAAAAAATAGCCTGCTTGTGGAGGTGGCATCCCGTACCGTCGCCGGCCGCAAAAATCCAAGAAAAGGGGCGACCAATACCACCATCGGCCGAGCTGAAGCTTAAAGGCCATCGCCGTCTCAAGATCTGGCAGCTACATCGTTCACACGGCCATGATGGCCGCTGCCGTCGAAGAACCAGGGACGCCACCCCCTATTCCCAAACCCTTGCGGCGCCGTCAGATCAGGGCGACTGCCGCCCATACGACGATGTCACGCAACTACTGCCACCAGGTCCCCAGAACACCTCAGTGAGAAGGACTCCGTCCACATAGGATTAGATCAAACGCCATGGCATCCCCGAGGACTGCCAGAGATGAAGGTCAATGCTGCCTCTCGTCGTTGAGGAACAGAAGAACCCGCTGCCACTGACGTCGCTGCGGCGACAGCAAGGGAAGGAGGAGTGGTATTGGCAGCAGTGTCTAGAGTTTCTCCCTTCCCGTGGGAGTGACATGGCCATTCTTTTGGTGGCTTCCCGTGGGAGTGACAAGGGAAGGAGGAACAAGTCTCTTGCTCCTAGGAGCTGACCTGTACGTAATGCACAAAACTGCGTATGTGATTTTCTTTTCTCTAGACCATCACAGAACTGCTTTAAGTTCATCTTTACATGCTTCACCATTTGAGGCGAATCTCTGACCTAAACATTCTATCCCTCTGTTCTCTATTTGGGGACCCTGTAGTCTACTGTAGTTTTTGTATACCTCCTGTGACATTTCTCGAGGAACTATACCGTCCTTGTCTCCCTTTCTGCATCTAGCTATCTACAGCTTAGAACGCGAGGTTTCCTATCTAACTTTGGATATGTCAGACTACCTTGTCGATCATGGAATTGTTTGATTCGTGTCAACGGTGCTGTCATCGTCGTCGAGGCAAACCACCTGTGCATTGTTTTTGCTTGAGTGCCGTTTTAATCCCTGGAATATCTCGTCTAGTGACTCTGTAGAAGTAGATGAGTTCGTACGCGAAAGGTTCAAAGAAAGCAACTTCTTGAAACTGGCGGTCCATGTCGACTTGCTTCCACCTGGTGACTCTGGTGCTGCAGGAGATGGTTTTTCAGAGTTCCCAGCTTCAAGCAGAATGGAAGTTGAATGACTTTCCTTTTGCACTTGCTTAACTGACTGATCACTGCTGGGGTTTTCTGCAATGGAAGAGTACTTATGGTCAAGGTTGACACCATATTTCGACTGGGCTCCCTCTTCCCTTTTAGAAGGATGTACTGTTACTTTCATCCCCTCCTTCTCTGCATCCTGTGCAAAACAAATAGACAAGAGTGAAATAAGATTGAGGCCTCCAAGCACCCTAAAATTTGAGCTCTGAACATTCATGACAGACAAGCAGACGCCTAGCTGAACAGAACAAGAGTATCAAAGCCATAACTGGAAAAGGGCCAATCGACCGACGCAAATAAATTCGCACCTGTAGCCCGTTTCCAGATTCCACGTCTTTGCTTACGGAACTGCAGTTTCTTGCCAACGGGGTAACCTGCTCGCCGAGTTTACGTGCTTGCTCAATCCAAGATCTTTCTGCAGATGGAACAAAGCATGTTCAGGAAATATCTGACAGGAAAAGTGAGTGAGCAACACGCTTGAATGGATTAGAGATTAGATCAGTCGAATGATTTGAAACAAACAATGGTGTTTGGAACATCAAAGTATACTCTGTAAATGGTTCAAGTATATGCATCATCTCGATTCAAAGGAAGGGAGGAAACAAAGCACTTCCAAAAATTCTCTTATCCTATTTAAATTCCCTCAAAAAGTTTTAGCAGCAGTTAAACTGTAAGGTAAAGCGTAGCTTTCAGGTAAAGTTAGAAACACCAGATTATTTACGTTTCTACCAGTTCAGCTTAAAAAATATTACCAGGTGAACAGTAAGCTTGTGTGGAGTAGCAAGAAATGATATCCATAAGAGCATGAGGTAAAAACAAGCGTTCGTGGAGTAGCAAGAAAAGATATCCGTCTAGACACATGATGATACTTACCTTTGTGCAGAATAAAAATCCCAGATGGATCAAACCCGTCCATATCTTCTTCTTCCTCGGTCCAGAATTTGAACTTTTTCCAGCTTCCAAAAATTTCAAACAGATATCCAAAGAAATTGCCAGCGACTAGTATGGTATAAACAACCATAATGAGTGGATAAATTCTGTTGAAGTTTCTCCCAAAGAAAGGAACTGCATCATCGATGCTCCCCATCCTCTACAGAACAGTACCAGTTTAGCGATTAATTATCCAGTAGTTAACTAGGATTTACTTATCAGGTAAACAGTAAGCTTGACAAAAGGAAGCAGCGTGACGTTTCCATCCAATATGAACTAATACCGTCTTAGAACATTGATCCAAGAAATACAGAAATAATCACTGCATATTAAGGTAAACTGTAACCAATCTGTTTTTCACATGTGCATTTTTTTTAGTAAAACGAAAGCTGCTAATGGAAGTGCTATTGATGGAATTTTTGTGTGCCATTTATTGGTACGGAGCTCAGACTTGTGCCATAAAATGAATTTGTCAGAAACATCTATCATGTCCCCATAATTTTCTAGGTTATAATTTTCTTTTATTTCTACAAAAAATGGGAAATAATAAAAAACTATTGCTTTTGCATCCATTGTGAAAAAAAAAAACTACTCATGAGGACTGAGGAGGATTGGTTAAAATCAACTACAGGAAAAGACTCGTAAAAAATACGTCAAGGGAGCATATCACAACTATTACCTTCTCAAAAGTAGTTCTAACATCCCCACCAAGATGAACAAGATTCAGAAAGTTGTAAGAGATAGCAGGAGCATATCTTGCAACCATTCTGGAAAAGATATTTGATGCAGAAGTTAGATAGATTGCAAAAGAGTTTGGATTGGTGCACTTGAACCACCAATTGGTAGGATTGGAACACTTACGAGCAGATCATAAGCAGGCTGACAGAGCTGGTTTGTCTTGGAGTCAGTGAATACACCACCATCATCCCTATTCTAAAGAGCGGATAATATGTGCAAATGCACATATACAGCAACGGAGCAAATGCAACAACCTGTTAAGTGGTATAAGCAAGAAAGCGTTAAAATTAAAGGTCATTTCTTTGATAATGAATGTACAAACAAGTAAAAGGGAGATGCATGTGACAACATTCCTGCAAAGAAACTTATGTTCACATAAAAGCACAGACGTTTTCAATGTAGCCATGTAGTTATTGTGAATATCGTTTTCCAAATTAGTGGCCAGTATTCTACAGAATTGATTATTTTTCTGCATAGGTACCCTTTTTTTCTCAAACATGCACCCAAATGTGTGCCTTTTGTTGCATACTTACAGCTATAACAGTCTAACAGTAGAAAGAAAGTGGTGATCGTAGATAACAAACTTCTCTCATTTGACTGCAAGCCGGAGAAAATATTTCATATTCTACTTCAAACACAACAAGGCAATGCTAGACACTTGAATTGGCCGATATCTTACCTGGACTAAAACTTCTTTCTTTCCTGCAGCATTTATAAGAATGGAAAAAAGCGACAAATGAACACCAGTTGACAGCAAAGTGGCCTCAGCCAGCAGTATGGCTGCTGAGATGCAGCCAAGAAGAAGAGCAAGAACTTTCAGAAGTTGCTTTCTCAGTATACAACGCCAAATGAACTCTGAAAACATGAAGGTGTCCGTAAGTCAGTCCCATGAATTATGGACATGTCAGGGATATTAACTTAACACTGTTGGTGTGTATATGATGAAATCAGGGAAGGGCTGTAAAATATACATTGACATCAGGCCTACGATAATTTGCATGAGCATTTCGGCCACTTTTCAGTAAGAAGTTTCAAAACAAAGCTTATCACGTGGAACTTACATGCTATGGAGCTCTTATTGGTACAATCTATGTATGTGGCTCTTATCAATCCCCAATTAACTTCCATTACAAACAAATATGGAAATCTAAACTTCTGAAAATTAATTTTTCCCTATGGCACTTGAGTACGATAGTCATAATAACAAATGACAGCTTTTCTTTGTAGTTGGGGATTGGTAGTAATTGTTTTTATGAAAAGGAAGATTTTATTCAACATCTCTTCTTTGATCGCCCTTTAGCTCAATTAAAATTTTGTGTCTAAGAGGGCATAGGAGCTGTTTGGTGGCTTTCATATTTTGACTGGCTTTCATATTTTGACTTATAAGCCACAAAAGCACCTTTTGACTGGACAATGCTATGTGATGGTATAAGCCAAAAGCCAAAAGCAAAAGCACCTATTTAGTTGCTTTTGTGACTTATAAGCCAAAAGCCAACATTAAGACGAACCTAACAGACCCCTTATTTTTCTGAGCCCTTGACCAAAATAAATGATCTAATACTGTGAAGGTTATCTATTTATGCATCAACTGACTGTGATTTTGGTCTTCATTACAGTGCTTGCAGGACCGGGAGAAGATGGTGGTTGGCGCCATGAAGTTAGAGTCGGTTATCAGGATATTTCTGTCCCATTTTGGGTGCTATGAAGCATCGTCAATGTAAACTTTGAACCTATGAGGCCTGTCACATCTATTACTTAATTTGTAACTCAATGACTTTGCAATAATGGTTGGCTGTGTGCCCCTATGGCGCAGAAACCTGGAGAGATCTTTATGTTCCATGATATAAAATGGATGTGTGCATCGATTGATACAGAGACCCAGATATGATCCCCTCTTTGGAAAAAAAAATAGTTTATTCAGTATGCACCGGCAGTTTGGCACTTTATGAATGAATGTCAAGTTCCTAAATTTGGTAACTTCACCCAGTAGCTTATGTAACTCATTTTCAGTGGGTACATTGGTAGAGAGATGCTACAAGATATTTCAAATCTAGATTGTAGGAGCATACCTATATGGTCAAGGAAGGACCCTAGTGTGCCTGGTCGACTTTCCCTTATATATGATACATATTTCCTGTAAAAACAAAATAAAATAAGTTAACGTGCTTCAAACTGATCTCTCAAAGATTTTGCACGAAGATAACTCATCATCAGCATGCAATGCCTACTGATTGTTGTAGTGTGGGTAATATTTTCCTCAGAGAGATATGATTTATCGATTACAAAGTCTTCGTACAGACAAACAGAGTTCTGAAATATCAGGAACTAGATCTACTCAAATACTCATGTTAGCACTTTTCAAGCAAATACATCTAATGGATAAAACAGGCTCATTTTAAGAATGTCTACCGAAAGACAAACATTGGAAGTATATGTTGTTATGTTATTCGCTGACTTCCCTACAGGATAACAAAGCCAACAAAAATTTATTCATGTATATGCAGTAGTGCAATAGCCGTCATCCTCAGTGCACCAAAGGAATCGAATCAACTGAGCATTTTGTGGCGGTGCAAATGCCACACAATATCTTTCCAACGTAAGTTACTACAGTATATGGTTGAACAGAACATAACATGCATCAAAATGCTCCAAAGATTTCTCATGGGGTTGTATTAAGATATTAACTAACAATTTTCTGCAAAAATTGGCAGTCTGACATAACAATTTATCTGTAACACCAGAAGTCAATACGTACCATCCATCAGCATCATGTTGCTCATAGTTAGTAACTGTGTCTTCCAGTTCAATGGCTTCCATGACAGAAGTCGTATATTTGCTGCAAAACAATCCAATACAGTTAAATAGTTACAACTAATTGCAGCAAAATATGGTTCTGTGTCTCACAAAATTCTACAGCAATGTGAAGTTATTTTTTCGAACTGCAGTACTCATAAATGCAGTATCAGTTAGCAAATGTACTAATTTATCATATTGTACCTTTTACACCTACAGTACTCCTCGTGTGCTTTCCTAAGTCGACGTCGAAGTGCAGCCATTGTTTTTCCGTCAGTATCATAATCCATATCATTTTCTTCTAATTTTCCAGCAGAAATATTGAACGATGGGTCCTCTCTCAGCTGGGAAAATGGATATGAGACTAAGAGTTATTATGAATAATCACAACATGTAAATGTCAATTTGTAGCGGTACCTATGCCTCCATACCATTTGAGCCAGCATATTATCAATAATATCCATATAGGGCCTTACTGGGTCACGCTTGGACATTTGTTTCGATGTGGCTTGAACAACCTAAGACAAGGAAAGCAACAGGCCTTTAGCAGAATGCAATGATCCCGAGATGGCAGTTTAAGGAACCCAGAGAAGTACATACCGCGATTGCATTGCAATATTCTTCGTAAGCATTGTGAAGTTTTACGTCCATCTTTGCAACTATGTGAGTGAGAACTTTTTGGCGGCGAGTCCAGTCAGCATTTTTCCATATGTTCTTTGGAATTTCGCTCAAGCCAAAACCAAGAAGAAAGGCACCTGTCACTAGTCCAAATGTATTTGAGCATGCCATGGCAAAGCCCAAGATAGCGCCACCCCTGCAAACAATAGCACTATTTTCATGTTCACACGGTGAATAGAAATTCTGACCTATTATCCAGCAATCGCAAAATGCACCGAAGACAAGAAAAAAATAGGTGAGAATGATTGAAATAGTTCAAACTGGATAACGTTCAAACTAGAGAACACCCAAACATATCAAATCAGAAATCACACAAACAATTGAACTACACACGCATATTAGATGGGTCGTGCAATATGTAAGCTCAGTGGACATATGAAACATGAGTACATACCAATCGTGGTGCATGATCATGATCAGAATGACTCCGAAAAAGCCGATAGCTCCCACTATTTCATAATAGAGCAAGTTTGCTCGGATACTGGTTTTCAACCTTTCTTTAACAGTGAAATCTCCAGCATCCTCATATCCACGGATGGTGGGAACAATAACCCTGTTCAGTTGAACATAATTTGAAATGAGATAAGGGTGAAATGTTCTATTCAGACAAACAACCTGACTACTGAAAACTGAAAGAGAGTTCCGCAAGAAAACGTGGTATAACCCGATAAACATTGTGCAGTTTAGCAAATGTGGCAAGTACTTTTGACAGGAATTGTTTAAGTTAATTAAGCAAATAGCAACCTAAGAAAACCACAGGATTTCTCATGCGGGTCTACGATATAGTATATAAATTGAGGGATGCTAAGTAGTCAATAAAAAATAGGCAGTCACATTCAGAGAATTATATAATTTGCTCAAGGTGACAGAAACGATTCGGTCAAATCATTAAACTATCCAGACTGACGAAGGAGCATTTGTCAAGAATGCTAAGTACATGTGCCATTGACCGATTGCGCAAAAAAATGTTTTAACGCGGCAGTCTGAGACAACTTGCATCTTATGAAAAGGACATTTCAAGTTTTCACCATACCATTGCCCCCCGTTACCAGTTACCGCAGACACGCAAGTTATTGTGAATGCGCCACATACCATGCTAGGATAAATGAGCTCCAGTAGGACCAGCTCCAGAAGAACCCAACGTCAGCCTTCTGATTGCCGGTAATTGTCTGTAGGTACGAAAACGTAACAAGAGGTCAGAATTCAGAAGAGCAGAATAGAAGAGACTGGCCTCACTGACCATGCATGAGTACAATGTAATGTACACCCACCTCCAGAAAAAAATACAAGGATACATCTGTACCAACTGTGACGACCAAATCAACAAAAATCAACCTTGTTTAGTACATTTCTCAGGTTGCCGGAAGAGGCAAACTTGTGAACCCACAAGCCATGCGACGACTAATTCCAACATCGAATCAACCCATTCCCGTTATTCTTGTGATTATTATAATCTCTTTTCCGTGTCTCGTTGCCAACATTACAAACGTACAGATGAATTCGCATACGCGACCACATTATAACCTGTATAGTGTATCCTGGAGCCCACAGCCACGACCAGGAGCGATGGATTCGCATGAGCGAATTCATCATAACCTCTATTCCACGGATGGATTCGCATGAGCGAAGCCCAGGGAGCACAAAATCCACACGCGCGCGAACAACCGCGTATCTCGAATCGCGGAAATGGTGGCTAATTGCCAGCTACTGTAGTAAATTGCAGCAGCTAAGTAGCTAAGCGAGGAGCAGCAAACAGCGGCGCGGTGGTGGCCGGGGACGGGGGGGAGGAGGGAGGGATCGCACCGTGTAGATGTCGGCGGGGACGAGGATGACGAAGGAGAGGGAGCAGAGCCAGGCGTAGCCGACGGTGGCGAGGACGTAGAGCGGCACGGCGGGGCCGGCGAAGTAGCGCAGCGTGGCCGCCACCATCCCGGCCGTCAGGGGCAGCGATATCAGGTAGAAGACCCACATCTCTCCGCTCCGGTCGCCGCCGCGTGCGTGGATTGGGGGTCGGAGGAAGGACGGAGAGGCCGGGACAGTGCGTTGGTGCGGCGCGTGGCAGTGGCAGGGGAGGAAATGAGGAGAGACGGGTTTAAAAGCGTGGGCGCGGAGCTGGTGGGCCTGACCAGTTCAGCGGCTTACGTGGCCGGAGATTTCTTTTCTCCCTCCTCCAACTCAACAATATCGACAAAACATACTGAGATGTTTTAACAATTATCTAGAAGACACGTTCTATTATATATATTAACTCATTTAGTATGCATCTAGACAATATGGGGTTTACGGCTGATTTGAGTTAACTACCCTCATTTCATGTCCTCCCCCTCTAACTAACGAGCAATTCCAGTTGATCTGCCACTCCCCTTCCCTCCCTGAGATATGTGGCCCATGAGCAACTACTCCGGCCCCGCTTAGTCCCGGATAGTAGCGTCTCGTGGTCTTACGTGTCGCTTTGTCAACGATGTCCGTGGAGGAGGAGGAGGAGGAGGAGAGGCGGCGTGGTCGGAACAGGGACGAGCTCCTAGCCATGTGTGCTTGGTCGCCGCCCGCGTTGTCGTCACCCGCGGCGGACGAGAGCGACACCGACGCATTTGAGTACGTCAAGAACAATGACGACCTCGTCAAGCTCATCGAGGTAAAATCGGAGCACCGATGTGCGGAGCGTTGTCGTCGCCACGAGGCCTTCAACGCCGACCAGCTCGAGCGCGGGCTCGCTTCGTGCGGACGCAGAGCACGCTGGACGAAGAGTGAGCGCGGCGCATCGGCCCCCTTTTGCTAAATCTAGGATTAGATTATCTAGTTAAAAATTATTAAATTACGTTTGTTTTCTTCAATTGGTATGAACTCAAAATGAGGTGAAGATGTATAACTTCTCTGAATTTTAGCGTCATTTTTTTTTCAAATTTAAGATTTTGGTTCTGCAGTGTCTATTCTTGCACGCGCGTTTCTACGTCAGCTCATGCATGCACTCACCCAGCGCCTGCCTCCCCTCTCCAGGAGTTAAAAGACTTGGACCGCTTCCAGGTCTCGAGTCTCTGCCAGATGATCATTTGGTTGCCGTTGTTCATTTCATTTGTACCATATATTAAAAAAATGGGCGCATTTGCTATCAAAGGACGAGCAAAACGTACCAGAACGCGTAAAAGATCCTTTCGATCATGCGTTACGGTCGTTTTCGGCTGTAGAAAACTTTGGTTACCGATAATAATGAAGGTTCGTCGGAGTAACAACCACACAGACGGCGTCAAGAAAAGGATGTTACCTGCTCAGCTCGGCTGCTAGCAAGCTCGCATGGCGTCAACGTCGCCAAATTAAGCAAGGCGTGTATTGTATTGACAAAACCAAAAGCACGTACGTACGTACGTACGCATGCTCGGCGCAGACCGGATCAACATGTACACAGTACACTGTCAGCAAGTTGGGTTCAGCCGTTCAGCGAACTATTGAGGAAGAAGAGAGACGACGACTTGGATCGTTTCGTCAAGTGCTATATATGTCCTGGTGACAAAACTGTAACCATCAATTTTGTGAGTCAAAGAGTCGGCACGCCACTCTGAGCTTCCTTTGGCATTGTATTTCATATCATATCATAGTTAAAAGATGTAGTAGTAGTACTCTCGCCTAGTCGGCAAGTTCACACTCAGATTTGTACGTAAGGATCGTTCCGTCAACCTGGATGATCCTACGGACTCAATATTCTTTCAGGTGTCTCCATACAATACAATAGATGCTTCGAATTAGGTACCTCGGAATATCTTAGTAACATTATTTTTCTTTTGCGAATGAATGTTAGTACAGTAACATGTTTTTTTTATCTGAAACTTTCTGGAATTAATATTTACGCGATTTTCTCATGCAGAGGCATCCACCACAAGTGTAAGAGTGGCATGTTCTGCAATTAGATTTTCTCAAAACAAAAGTTCCGAAATTAGACCATATGCTTGTAAAGCTCTCCGGATGATGGGGTTCAGGCCCACTATAAGATGGCCCATCAGACGTCGCCGCCAAAAGTTCGCTACTACCTCCGGTCCAATAAAAGTGTCGTGCAGATTGTACTACCACATCACATAATTCATATACAAGTCCCGACCCATATTCTGGATCGGAGGGAGTAGAAAATGTAGGGCGCGAACCGTTTCGAAGAAGAAAGCTATGACATGACCCGTGGTCACTTAAGGTGAAATTATGTTTCATGGTTTGAGTCTAAAAGTTGGAAGTACTACATATTCTTAAATAACATGTTTTACATTTCTGCCAAAAAAAAGGGCATGCCCTTCCCACGAGGGCGCCGTTTGACTACCTTTCCACGTGACATGCAATGTGATGTGGTGAGTACGCTTCCACTGACAATGGATAGCCATTACCCGCATAATCAGGGGCAGAGCTGGGCCCCGGGCAACCCAGGTGGAAAAGTTTCCAGCCTACTATCTACCTTGTTGTTGGATTTGGCCCAGGTTTTGGTCTGCCCGGCTATCTCTTCTCCCAACGTTTCCCAACAGTTGTAGCCCTCTCAAACACACGGCCCAATGGCCCAGAGCGAAGAGAATAGAGTAGTACACGCACCCAGGGATGAACGATCGATCCAGCGAAGAGCACCCACACATGCAAACACAGCAATCCCTGTTTGGCTCACATCCGTGCACAAATTGCTATTGGTTTATGTTTGTGTTGCATATAGCTATGGAGTAATATTTTAGACCATTTTGTGCGTCTGGGTCGTAAAATGCACTGCGTCATCTTACCAATGCTTTGGCATGGCACATACGCATGACGTTTTTTCTCATATAGGATTTTTTTTTTGGCCCCGGTCTCACTCCAATCCTGGCTCCGCCACTGCGCATAATCAATGGCTTTGTACCCATTAGGGTGAGGGTTTGGTAAATAAAATACCCTTAGATAAGTAAATGGTAAAAGATGTGTACCGATGTGGGTATTGCGGGTGCAGGCATGATATACCAGAACCCATACCCGCATACCCATTTACCCGACTATTTTTATTTATGAAATTTGGATCCATGGTAGTACAGGAAAAGTAATCTTAGAATCTGTATTACTAAGACCATGCACTATGTGAGCAAAAGGCGATTCAAAGGCTCGAATGAGTCGATTCGCTACATAGTAGAGCATCGGTTCAAAGCACCTGACAAGAAAACTGAACCAAATTGTTGGTTCGGCTCAAAGGAATCAACATGTGAGGATGGTCCACATGGCAGTGGAAGAATATTGGAACGAAGGGTTGTCAGAAACTGCATGCAGGCACATGGGCCAACATGCATACCGATTCAACATGTGGTAACACGTAGTAAGTAATTCTTGATCCATTCCACACGAACAACCTTTTCCATTGAATCGAACCTACATAGTACATGGTCTAACCGCCTCCAGCACGGTCCAGTCATAGTCCACGCCGCCCCCTAGTATTTTTCCCTCGCAATTATCGCTCAGTGCTCCATCATTTCCTCTCCCTAGCCTCCCTCTCAAATTGTAGATCGATGAGCGATATGATTCTCCATTCATGTGTGATGAACTTATTTATGTTGTTGTCATGTGAACCTTTATTGTAATTGTTAAATTGTGAACTTCTGGAGTTGCCATCATGTGGTTGTTGTGTGGTTGTGTTGCTACAAAGTTTGAACTATATATTGGTATGCTTTTATGCAACTTATGTTGGGTTGAAATGATGTTATTTTTCATATACACACTATGATATTTTGATATTTATAGTATATCATTGTTTTGGTTTTATTTTCATGGATTTACCCGCGGGTTTTTATGCCCACGTGGGTGCGGGTATGCTACAAATTTTATACCCACACGTGAGTGTGGGTGCGGGTGTTGTTAAGATACAAGGTACCCGTGTACCCGGTAATTTTTATTTATGAAATTTGGGTCCATGATAATATAGGAAAAAATCTCATAATCTTTATTAATAAAAAATAATTAATATTTATTTATTTGCCTAAAAAACCTATCTAGTCACTTTTTATATCTTTGGAGGCATTATTTAATGCCTCTAGATCCTTTATGTGGTGTAGTGCTTGATCACAGGTGTTTGTACGAGGCAGATCGACTGCATCGTCTTCACAAGCAATCATCCTTGCAGCAAAGAAGGTGTCTGCCCGGCCCGTCTTCATATGTCAAACAATATGAACGATGAATTGTATAACTGTAACAAGTATCAACGAATACAAGTATATATACGGTCAATTTTAGCAGAATTTTAATTAAGACATAAAGAAATAAATAGACCATCATGCCCTTTTTTAAGAAGAGGTATGAAACAATCTGAACCGTCTTTGTGTTTTGAGTTTGGTGAGGGGGATATACCGAAGCAGAAGGCGTTGTTTGGTAACTCTAGATTTGGCAAAAGGAGACGGCAGAGGCGGTTGACAGGTTCCTCTCGAAGCCCCGAGTTGTATTCCATCTCGATCTCCAACTCCGACTCACATTGGGTCATAGATTTTCTCCTCTACTAATTACATCGATCGCGGCGCACAACTGCCCAAGACGAAGAGCTTGGAGGCATCCATCTCGATTAGCTGAGTGATCGATGGACGCGCCAGTCCCTCCGCCTGATTACGGCACCTACCTCGACGACGACAAGGCAGCCGCCGTCAACCCACCGAAGTTCGTCCTTCTCCAGAAATCGCCTACTTCGCCGACCGCAAGAACGCCACCACCGCCAACTGCGAACTGCAGCGCCCCGGCCTCAAAGGCAGCATCAAGGTCACCTTCTGCTTCGCTGCCCTGCCGAAAGTCTCCTACTTCTGCGTCCACGCCTCCCGCTACAGCCACAACGACTTCTACCTTCCGCCCATCATCCTCGCCGCGGAGGGCCCCCTCGTCCGCGTCATCTTCAAGCGCGAGGACTCGTTGACGCCTTACCACTGAATTACCACTACTTAACACTGAATTCAGAGGCGAATTGCCGAGGAATTCTACAATTCAGAGGGATATTATCGCCTGACCTCGCAAGAGGTGGCTAGGGTTTTAACCCAATATTACAAGATAAGGTTGAGATCCATCGATCCAACAACTAATAAACCGAGAAAAGTCTCACGACAAACTACAGAGTGGTTGAGGTTATCTAGCTTGTTGCGGAGAAGCTTCAGGATACGAACAGGGACACGCCAGTTGATCTGAGTCGTTGATTGGGAGATGGGCGGTTCTCAGGTAGCAGCTTAGGCGTGAAACGATAAGCTGTGCTGAGTGTCGTCCATGACCAAATCCACGATGTAGATCACTGGCTCGAGATTGAAGATGAAATTCAGACAACAGTTCGTCAGGCTAAGCTGAACTTGGTCCTGACAACCCCTCTGAACGGACAAATGTCGCCTAGATGGGGGGGGGGGGGGGGGGGATGAATAGGCGATTTAAAACTTTTTCCGGGGAGCCGGAATTTCCGGTCCAAGATGACCCGGAAATTCCGGTATGCTTGGTAAAGGCGGAATAAAACTAGTGTTTTACTTTAACAAGCATACAACCTAAACATACTAGGTTCACCTATGTGCACCAACAACTTATGCTAAGTAATACAAATAACAAGGTGATAGCAAGATAGATGACTTCAAGCATGAAGGCTATCACAATGTAAGTGCATAAGTAAAGAGCTCGACTATAGAAATAACCGAGGCACGCGGAGACGAGGATGTATTCCCGAGTTCCACCCAAAGGGTGTACGTCTCGTTTGGAGAGGTGTGCGCAACCACAACAGGTTAGCCGCAACGCCACAAAAGGCTCACCTTCTTCTCCTGATGAACTCAACCACAAAAGGTTGCGAGTTCACCTTCCACTATTGATCCCCTTTTGGGCGGAGATCGAATCCCTTACAACAATCTTGAGGCGCACACCCACAACTTAATTGGGGGCTCTCAAGTCTTGAGGCACACACCCACAACTTAATTGGGGGCTCTCAAGTGACCACAAAAGGTCTTGACCACAAAAGGCGTCTAGGGTCCAATGACCCAAGAGTAACAAGCTCACAAGTAACACCACCACGAATCCTCGTGGAGGGCTCAAACCGATGCAAATGCAATGGTAAGAGCACACGAAGTGCTCAAGTCCTTCACTCTCAAATTCCAACAAAGCACCAAATGCTTATCTTTTGCAAATATCCGGTTCAGAACAGCAAAACCCGGTTCAGAACAGCAAAACTAAAACTGCTTTATCTTTTGCAAATGAACTCCGAATGAGGTGAGACCAACTCCGTTGGAAAGGTACCGACAAGGAGAAGGCTACAAAAAGGGGAAATATTGCATCCCATAAATAGAGCAAAGTCACCACACATGGCAAGGTGTGGGACTTTCCTCGCGGTTGAACCGGCAATATTTCCGCCACCGAAAACACAAGAAGTTTTCCAAAGCAAACCCGTTTTCGATGCGCATGGGCTTGTCATGAGGAACACGACAAGCACCAAAAACCCAACATCCAAAACATAACAAGATGAACGAATGAAATCCCGATTTGGATGAGCTAGAGCTTGGCATGAAGATGAACCAAGCTCTAATTCCTCACACGGATAAATGCCAAATAAGAACCAAGAAATATGATATGCCAAGTATGCAAAGTTTTGAGCTCTCCACAAAGATGCGATCAAGTTACTCACTCGAGAGCCCCTCTTGATAGTACGCCTATCTATCCTATAGCCCTATCAAGATCATACCTCTGCCTTGAGCATTCCACTTGAGTTGGATGATGACTAGCTTGATCTCTTCAAGTGGATCTTCTTTCTTGATTGCGCGTCCAAGCACATGCTTGATGAAGACTTCTCCAAATACTCCCCCATACACATAATGGGAGAGTCTCGCTTAGCTCCGTCTTCATGTATCCATCGCAAGCACCAAGCATAGGATATCTTCAAGAGTCTTCTCTTGGTCTTGCACATCTCAACTTTAACACAAGAGTCCAACACATGAACTCCACTATTCTCATGGACACGATCTATAAGATATCTCAATGCAAACATTAGTCCATAGAGATTGTCATTTAATTACCAAAACCACACATGAGGGAAAATGCTCTTTCAATCTCCCCCATTTTGGTAATTGATGACAATCTCTTTTGAGAGGGTTAATAATATGGAATTTAACGAACAAGAGTGGTTGCACTAACATCAAATACTACAAAGGTATGTGATGTTAGTCCATCCACATATATAGTGCAAACTCCCCCATAATTTATGCACGTGTGTATGAACATGAATTCATTGCATATATTGTCAACCGTTACCGATGGTGGAGTTTCCACTATATATAAAACCAAGCAACGAATGCAAAGGCAAGAAAGGCAAATATAGCAAAGTACAAAGCCAATTCCATACAACCCTCCAAAACTTCTCCCCCATTGGCAACGATTGTCGAAATGGGCGAAAAGCTTTAGAAGGACAACATAATAAGATCTCCTTCATAAAGTGTGCAATTCTCATAATGTGAGTGAAATCAAATGCACATATCCAATGACGAATAGATGGAGGGGATCAAACTATATTGAGGATCCAACAATTGCACAAGAAAGATATCAATTGAAGTCCACTAGAAGGATACCAATTGCAAAAGAAAGGATGCATTCACAAAGAAGCAAACAATCAAAGGATCCAAACACCAAAAGAGCAAAAGAAGATATTATGATAAGATCAACTAAGTGTTCTAAAAATTCAAGAGGGAATTCCCCAAGGTACGTGCACAATGAAGGATTTGCATTTCAATATAGTGTGCACAATATGGAATCCTCACTCCCTCCTAGATAATATTGAACACAAATAAGTGCAAGATAGTATAGGTGAGAAAATAAGAAGTACACCTTGCAACAAACATATGTTGAGCAACAAGAGAAAGAAGTGATAAATGAAGACTTGCTCAAACAAGAAAGGATGGGTGTGACATGGAAATACATTTTAGGAGACTAAAACAAGGATGAGCTAAGGCATCACTATAGTCTTTCAAAATATGAGGCACATAGTGCATATCATGTATTTCGCATACACGCACACCAAAGAGAATACATCACATAGGACCACAAGCTTATTAAGAGGCAATGTGATTCCAATAGAAAAACAAAGCTTGTGCCTTTTAGCGATCACCAAAGAATCAAGAAAGTAATAAAAGGTGATCACTAAAGATTTTGAATACCGATTAAAGACGAAACTACTCTCATGTGTATAAGTTTCTAGGTAGACACTAAGTCAACAAAGAAACATGCACACACAAAAATAGGTACAAGGTAAAAACATGATATCCAAGAGGAAGTCATAAACACACCGATAAGATTTTTGCTTAAAAGCAAAGCACATAGCTGAAATTAATCTTAAAGGGTATAGATGAACTTCCAACACCAAAGTCTCAAAGCATCACAAATATCCACATAGGATAAGTGATAGTTGGGATGCTTCGATAAAGATAACAAATATAATATAAGGCAAATGATTTTGAGAATTTATCAATATTGCACATGAGAGACTTTGAAGAAGATTTGCTAGATTAACATATTGGGGATCGGTGAATCATGAAAAATGATTATATATATATTCCCCTTGATAGGTAATCATCCCGGCTTACTCACATTTGCAATGAAGATGTTTTGAAAGGAACTTTGCAAAAACCATATCAAATGCAACTTAGACATACTCATGCCAAAGAACAACCTACACATGGTTGAGAGCTAGAAATATATGCATGAGTTAGATACTTGTTACCGAGATAGCATTGACGGTGTAGAAGATGAGATTTCACAATCATCCAAGCTTGGCTCCAAGAAGCACATGGTGAAGACATCTTCTTTAATATGAGACAAGCTTCCAATACATCTCCCATGTACCTAAAATAAATCAAGTACACAATGGTACCCAAACTAATTGGGTCCATAGTAGTTAGACCAACTACAATACATAGGAAAAACTCCACATAAATATGTGCATATTGATATGAAATAGAATTTCATGCACATCTTAGCCATTTAGGATTTGATGGAGTTTATCCTATATATTGGATCAAGGAAAGTAAGCATGCCACAAGATATACAAATAGTAAATATGCATGCACAAAAGTTTCAAGAACCAAATGAGATACAATTTGGACAAAAATCCAATTAAATCAAGAAGCTACACATAAGTGTGGCAAGAGAAAGATTTGTCCACATTATATCAAAGACTCAAATCAACACATGATTGGAGAAACCAATTTGAAAAGATATCAAATGAAAACAAGGTCAAGGCTAAACCAATGAGCATAAGAAATAGATCAAACAAACATGCTCGAAGGTTTATCTCATCCAAGAAGGTAGACTAAGAATAATGGGATGAGATAGCCAACTCCACAAAGAAGAGTAAGGTTCCAACAAATAAACCAAGCCCTCTACACTTTTCATGATGGCACAAAGTACCAAGACGAAAAATGTTTGTCTTTCAAAGAGACATGTCATCGGGATCAAATACCAATTGAAGATAACTAATGTTATAAAGCATATAGGATTGCTCCTTCAAGATTCTTGCATTATTTATGATCTTGTATTTGAATACAAAATGCACACAAATGAGATCATCACTCTCCATATATATTGTTAAAACATTAGTCATGTTCAAGAAGAGCAATAAGATATAATATCAATTTAAAAGATGATGTTCTACTCAATGTAGGATAGCTCCCCCAAGAATGGTGCATTACTTAGAATTAAGTCTTTGAGTGTAAATGCACAAGAATGGGATCCTTGCTTTTCCTAACTCAAGAAAGCACTAAACGAATTGAGTAGAGCTACATAGATTCAAATGAAGCAAAGAAGACAAAAGGGTGGTTATATCAAAACAAAGTTTGGCGATAAAATAAGACAATTTAGGAACAATAGCCAATGTGAAGATGATCAATAAATTTACCACAAATATAATTATCACTTGTAAAAGACAATGATTATATGGAGATAGTTCTCGGTGGTACATGACATATATGTATTCAAGATCATATTCACAAAACATAAGCATGTGGTATAATATAAGAATTGAAAACATGCTTATATAGAGATTCTTGATGACTTCACATATTCAATGATCATACTAAGCATCAAGTAACTCTCTCACAAACAAGATACCAAAAGATGGGTGAACAAAATGCATTTAAGCAAATATGGAACTTGTTTGAGTACCATGCCACCTAGGAACAAGATAATCAACAATATCAACTCTAAGTGACACTACCTCACATGTTCACATTTTCTAGGCTTGTAATATGCACATAGCTTATTACTCCCCCATAATGTGATAATCCATTCTTTTTAACAAGAGGCAAAAGAAATCCAAGAGATAATTAATGGACATTAGAATTTGAATTTCTCATGAGTAAGACATACCACAAAGAGAGTAGATAACATTGATATATCACCACTAAGTGGTAATCCTCATGAATACACATTTTAGGATAGTGAGTTACCACAAAGCACATCACTCCCCCAAAATGGGATAGTCCATTAATATCCGAACAAGAGCCAATTAAGATGGAAGCAAATAGACAAGAGGCTCAAAACATACATGGTGTGCAAACCAACATACACAAGCTTGATTACTCAACATAAGTAAGTAGAGTGCACAACACATACAAACACAAGTAAGGTACAAAACCAAACACATGCAAGGGTGCAAGTAACTTTCAATGTATATATATGAATTAAATACAAGTTACCGCAAGGAGGAGCATTGGATATATGCTAAGACAATATAATCCACTTGACTTGACTTGAGAGAATATAGATGATGAAGTTCCCTTAATTCTTCATGATGTAGTCAAGTCTCCAATGCCCTCCATTTACACCTATTGATCAAGTTTTAGCTTGTTGGTCTCCAACCAAGTTGGGTCCTAAGAGGTTAGTCACAATAGGCTTGGCAACCCAAATGGTTCTTTTCTTGACACCACTTTGAGTACCAACAAATTTGGCAAACACATTACCAACCTTATCCTTCCTAAGAGAATGAACATCATCAATTGTAGTGGGGTTGGATAAGGTACCGTGAGTGCATGAAGAAGCAAAGTGATCCTTCCCCCGACAATTGTAGCAAAGTCGGCTTTTACCTTTCTTCTTGGGAAGGGGAGGTTCTTCAACTTGGGAAGCTTGAGTTTGGACTTGAGGTAGCTTCCCTTGTTGCTTCTTGCTAAGAGGCTTCTTCTTCAATGGGCAAGATCTAACATGGTGCCCTTCAACCTTGCACTTGAAGCACACAATCTTGGCCGAATCACTAACTTGTTCTTGGCCCTTCTTCTTGATGAACTTGTGCTTCAACTTGACATTGGACTTGTTCTTGTTATTGGAGTTGAATCCAAGTCCACTCTTGTCATGAGGAAGTTGTT
Organism: Poa annua; assembly: GCA_026929855.1. Taxonomy (NCBI): domain Eukaryota; kingdom Viridiplantae; phylum Streptophyta; class Magnoliopsida; order Poales; family Poaceae; genus Poa; species Poa annua. The sequence goes on from CM049437.1 coordinate 1,770,520, forward strand.
GTACTCTCAACAAGTTGTCGAGGGTGGACTTCCCTTCATGACACTTCTTCAAGTCTTTCTTCAAAGAAGTGACTTGTGCCTTGAGCTCTTTGAGTTCCTCTACATGGTTAGTTTCAACACAAATACTAGAGGAAGTAGATGCTACAATGTTAGAGCAACAAGGTAAGGAATGTAATTCATCACAAGATTTAGCAATAGTATGTGATGTAGAATTACTAGTACTAGCACATTGCAATAAAGCATTAGTAGTAGAAGTTGTGCTAGTGTCCACAAGAGGCTCACAAGATGTTACCTTCATAGTGATTGCCTCAAGAGCTAACTCTAGCCTAGCATGGGATGCTAGAAGATCCTCATTAGAGCTAAAAAGCTTTTCATGAGTTTCTTCCAATTTCCCATACTTACTAGTTATTAACTCAAGTTGAGCCTTTAGCTCAACATTCTCCTTCAAAATAGATGCTTCACATGAAGTGGAGTTAGTAGTGCAAGCATCCTTAGCATTAGTAATGGAAGAAGACAACATGACAAGCTCATTATTCAACTTAGCATTTTCTTTACTAAGCACATTACATTTAGCAATAGCATGGTCATGTTCTTTAGTGAGTTTAGCAATTACTTCATTATTTAACTCCTCACTAGTTTCCAATCTCTCCTTGAGAGCAACCCGAGTTTCTTGCTTTTCCTCAAGAGCATTCTCAAGATTGTGGATCTCACCCGCGAAATCACGAGCAAGACCCCACCCTTCATGACAACGGGTCTCCATGGCCTCAAATGTCTCCTTGTGCTAAAAAAGGATAGTCATGATTTCTAAAAAGTTCTCATGAGCATTTTTATTATTTAAGAGAGCATGAGAGACAATATCAAACTTTTCTTTAATTAGATCAATATCATCATCATCATCATCATCATCATGAGATGTATTGGAATTCAAGGTAGGAGATACCTTATACTCCTTAGCCATTAGGCAAAGGTTAGTAGTTGATGAAGATGACGAAGAATTACTTGAAGCGCTATTGAGTTCCATGTCTTGTTCCAACAATTGTTGGGATTCCTCTACATTGTTAGCCAAACAAGTACTAGAGGAAATAGAAACATTTTGATCATGGCAACAAGACAAGGAAAGCATATCATCATGAGATTTAGTTAAGCAACTACTACATGATATGCAAGGACTATCAACACTAGCATGTATGACATTTTGAGTGCTAGAGGTGTTTAAGTCCAAAGATAGAGCATTGCAATAAGATGGGTGTGAAGTATAGTCACTAGTGGATTCACCATCAAGAATGCAAATTCTATCACCACTCACCATATCATTACCTTGTGGCAAACCATATGTCGGTGAAGTGGAAGAAGACGTGAGCTCATCACGGCCGGATGTGGAAGGAGGACAATCATCCTTGGTAATGTTGGACACCTCATATATGTCTTGAAGTTTTGTCCATAATTCATGAGCGCTCCGAAAAGGCATGATTGACGCAAAGACTACATCGCTCAAAGCACATATGAGACCATTAGATGCTAGAGTATCGAGATAAGAGTTTTTCTCATCCTCTAAAGATGGTTCTTGTGAATCCTTTGGAGGAGAAAAACCCATATCTACAATAATCTTTAAATTTGAACCCATGTCTCTAAATAGATTAAGCATGCGAATTTTCCAAACATCATAATTTGTGCCACCGAATCTATAAGTGGGATTGTGCACTAGATCTCTAAACGACATCTTTATCTCTAGGCGGTTAGTCCTAATAATGAGATAACCTGGCTCTGATACCAATTGAACGGACAGATGTCGCCTAGAGGGGGGGGGGGGGTGAATAGGCGATTTAAAACTTTTTCCGGGGAGCCGGAATTTCCGGTCCAAGATGACCCGGAAATTCCGGTATGCTTGGTAAAGGCGGAATAAAACTAGTGTTTTACTTTAACAAGCATACAACCTAAACATACTAGGTTCACCTATGTGCACCAACAACTTATGCTAAGCAATACAAGTAACAAGGTGATAGCAAGATAGATGACTTCAAGCACGAAGGCTATCACAATGTAAGTGCATAAGTAAAGAGCTCGACTATAGAAATAACCGAGGCACGCGGAGACGAGGATGTATTCCCGAGTTCCACCCAAAGGGTGTACGTCTCGTTTGGAGAGGTGTGCGCAACCACAACAGGTTAGCCGCAACGCCACAAAAGGCTCACCTTCTTCTCCTGATGAACTCAACCACAAAAGGTTGCGAGTTCACCTTCCACTATTGATCCCCTTTTGGGCGGAGATCGAATCCCTTACAACAATCTTGAGGCGCACACCCACAACTTAATTTGGGGCTCTCAAGTCTTGAGGCACACACCCACAACTTAATTGGGGGCTCTCAAGTGACCACAAAAGGTCTTGACCACAAAAGGCGTCTAGGGTCCAATGACCCAAGAGTAACAAGCTCACAAGTAACACCACCACGAATCCTCGTGGAGGGCTCAAACCGATGCAAATGCAATGGTAAGAGCACACGAAGTGCTCAAGTCCTTCACTCTCAAATTCCAACAAAGCACCAAATGCTTATCTTTTGCAAATATCCGGTTCAGAACAGCAAAACCCGGTTCAGAACAGCAAAACTAAAACTGCTTTATCTTTTGCAAATGAACTCCGAATGAGGTGAGACCAACTCCGTTGGAAAGGTACCGACAAGGAGAAGGCTACAAAAAGGGGAAATATTGCATCCCATAAATAGAGCAAAGTCACCACACATGGCAAGGTGTGGGACTTTCCTCGCGGTTGAACCGGCAATATTTCCGCCACCGAAAACACAAGAAGTTTTCCAAAGCAAACCCGTTTTCGATGCGCATGGGCTTGTCATGAGGAACACGACAAGCACCAAAAACCCAACATCCAAAACATAACAAGATGAACGAATGAAATCCCGATTTGGATGAGCTAGAGCTTGGCATGAAGATGAACCAAGCTCTAATTCCTCACACGGATAAATGCCAAATAAGAACCAAGAAATATGATATGCCAAGTATGCAAAGTTTTGAGCTCTCCACAAAGATGCGATCAAGTTACTCACTCGAGAGCCCCTCTTGATAGTACGCCTATCTATCCTATAGCCCTATCAAGATCATACCTCTGCCTTGAGCATTCCACTTGAGTTGGATGATGACTAGCTTGATCTCTTCAAGTGGATCTTCTTTCTTGATTGCGCGTCCAAGCACATGCTTGATGAAGACTTCTCCAAATACTCCCCCATACACATAATGGGAGAGTCTCGCTTAGCTCCGTCTTCATGTATCCATCGCAAGCACCAAGCATAGGATATCTTCAAGAGTCTTCTCTTGGTCTTGCACATCTCAACTTTAACACAAGAGTCCAACACATGAACTCCACTATTCTCATGGACACGATCTATAAGATATCTCAATGCAAACATTAGTCCATAGAGATTGTCATTTAATTACCAAAACCACACATGAGGGAAAATGCTCTTTCAATCTCCCCCATTTTGGTAATTGATGACAATCTCTTTTGAGAGGGTTAATAATATGGAATTTAACGAACAAGAGTGGTTGCACTAACATCAAATACTACAAAGGTATGTGATGTTAGTCCATCCACATATATAGTGCAAACTCCCCCATAATTTATGCACGTGTGTATGAACATGAATTCATTGCATATATTGTCAACCGTTACCGATGGTGGAGTTTCCACTATATATAAAACCAAGCAACGAATGCAAAGGCAAGAAAGGCAAATATAGCAAAGTACAAAGCCAATTCCATACAACCCTCCAAAACTTCTCCCCCATTGGCAACGATTGTCGAAATGGGCGAAAAGCTTTAGAAGGACAACATAATAAGATCTCCTTCATAAAGTGTGCAATTCTCATAATGTGAGTGAAATCAAATGCACATATCCAATGACGAATAGATGGAGGGGATCAAACTATATTGAGGATCCAACAATTGCACAAGAAAGATATCAATTGAAGTCCACTAGAAGGATACCAATTGCAAGTGCATAAGTAAAGAGCTCGAGTATAGAAATAACCGAGGCACGCGGAGACGAGGATGTATTCCCGAGTTCCACCCAAAGGGTGTACGTCTCGTTTGGAGAGGTGTGCGCAACCACAACAGGTTAGCCGCAACGCCACAAAAGGCTCACCTTCTTCTCCTGATGAACTCAACCACAAAAGGTTGCGAGTTCACCTTCCACTATTGATCCCCTTTTGGGCGGAGATCGAATCCCTTACAACAATCTTGAGGCGCACACCCACAACTTAATTGGGGGCTCTCAAGTCTTGAGGCACACACCCACAACTTAATTGGGGGCTCTCAAGTGACCACAAAAGGTCTTGGCCACAAAAGGCGTCTAGGGTCCAATGACCCAAGAGTAACAAGCTCACAAGTAACACCACCACGAATCCTCGTGGAGGGCTCAAACCGATGCAAATGCAATGGTAAGAGCACACGAAGTGCTCAAGTCCTTCACTCTCAAATTCCAACAAAGCACCAAATGCTTATGGGGGAATAAGAGAGGAAGAACAAACAAAACCACAAAGGAGTCAAATCCTTCACTCCCAAATCCCACCAAAAGCAACAAATGCTTATGGGGGGAGAAGAGAGGAAGAACAAAGAGAAGAACCACAAAGGAACTCCAAGATCTAGATCTACTAGGTTCCCCTCACTTAGAGGAGAGATGGATTGGTAGGATTGTAGATCTAGATCTCCTCTCAACTTTCCCTAAAGAATATGCAAGAATCTATGGAGGGATTGAGAGGGAAGTGAGCTTTCCAAGGTCAACAATGGAGTAGGAGAGAGGGGAAAGTCGTGCTGCCTTGGATGTCTCAAGGAAGAAGAAGGGAAGGGGTATTTATACCCCTCCAGGAAAACTAGCCGTTGGCAGTTTTGACCCCCCGGAAATTCCGGTATAAGTCATGACCGGAAATTCCGGTCAGACCCGGAAATTCCGGTATACCGAAATTTCCGGCTAGAATTTCCGGCTGGAGCCAGACTGCTTCCTCCGACTTGACTTAGTCGATTTCCTGGACTCTCCTGGGTGCACCCGGAAATTCCGGTATACTGAAATTTCCGGGCACAATTTCCGGTTCGAGTCAGAACCCCTTTTCTCCTTTCCTTAGCCGTTTTCTTGGATCTGCTGGGGAACCGGAAATTCCGGTGGAACGAAATATCCGGCCCCAATATCCGGTTCAAAACAGCAAAACTAAAACTGCTTTATCTTTTGCAAATGAACTCCGAATGAGGTGAGACCAACTCCGTTGGAAAGGTACCGACAAGGAGAAGGCTACAAAAAGGGGAAATATTGCATCCCATAAATAGAGCAAAGTCACCACACATGGCAAGGTGTGGGACTTTCCTCGCGGTTGAACCGGCAATATTTCCGCCACCGAAAACACAAGAAGTTTTCCAAAGCAAACCCGTTTTCGATGCGCATGGGCTTGTCATGAGGAACACGACAAGCACCAAAAACCCAACATCCAAAACATAACAAAATGAACGAATGAAATCCTGATTTGGATGAGCTAGAGCTTGGCATGAAGATGAACCAAGCTCTAATTCCTCACACGGATAAATGCCAAATAAGAACCAAGAAATATGATATGCCAAGTATGCAAAGGTTTGAGCTCTCCACAAAGATGCGATCAAGTTACTCACTCGAGAGCCCCTCTTGATAGTACGCCTATCTATCCTATAGCCCTATCAAGATCATACCTCTGCCTTGAGCATTCCACTTGAGTTGGATGATGACTAGCTTGATCTCTTCAAGTGGATCTTCTTTCTTGATTGCGCGTCCAAGCACATGCTTGATGAAGACTTCTCCAAATACTCCCCCATACACATAATGGGAGAGTCTCGCTTAGCTCCGTCTTCATGTATCCATCGCAAGCACCAAGCATAGGATATCTTCAAGAGTCTTCTCTTGGTCTTGCACATCTCAACTTTAACACAAGAGTCCAACACATGAACTCCACTATTCTCATGGACACGATCTATAAGATATCTCAATGCAAACATTAGTCCATAGAGATTGTCATTTAATTACCAAAACCACACACGAGGGAAAATGCTCTTTCACCCTCCCCGACGAGCTCAGACATGCCCTCATGGATGAAATGTTGGAAAGATCTTCTGGATGAAAGCTGAGTCTTCCCATGTTGCCTCTTCCTTCGGTAGATTGGTCCATTTGATCAGTCACTACACAACAGGAACTGCAATGCTACCTTGCTGTCTAGGTATAAGCTTCCTGTCCAGAACTTCCTCCGGGGCAACAAGAATTGTTCCATCAGGATTAAGATGTGGCAGGTGAGGACTTGGTATTGCTTTCGGTCCCAAGTGTTGCTTTAGTTGGCTAACATGGAATGTGGGATGCAATTGGCAACCCTCTGGCAACAAGAGCTTGTAAGATGTATTTCCAATTTTCTCCAGGACTCTGAATGGGCCGTAGTACTTAGAGTGCAGCTTCAGGCATCTGTGGATACTTAATGAAGTGTGTCTATAAGGTTGCAATTTCAAGTACACCATAGCACCAACTTCAAGCTGTCTCTCCTTTCTCTTCAAATCAGCATAATGTTTCATTCTTGCTTGAGCCTTGAGCAAGGATTGCTTGATTTGGTGTGCCATTTGTTCAGTGTGAGCAGTAGGAGTCAATTGTGTAATAGATTCTTCCTGTGGTAACAATAACTCTGCCAACAATGGAGGGGGCCTGCCATACAAAGCTTGAAAAGGAGTTATGTTGAGTGAAGTGTGGTAAGTGGTGTTATACCACCATTCAGCCAAGGATAACCAGTGATTCCACTTTTTTGGCTGTAAGAATGCCATGCATCTCAGGTAATTCTCTAGACATTGATTTACTCTCTCAGTTTGCCCATCAGTTTGGGGGTGGTAAGAAGTGCTAAAGTGCAATTTGACCCCAAGAGATTTGAAAAGCTCTTGCCACAAGGAGCTTGTGAAGATCCTATCACGATCAGTAACTATGCAATTGGCAGGCCATGCAGTTTGAAGATGTAGTCAGTGAAAGCTTTAGCTACTGTCCTGACAGTAATTGGGTGCTTGAGAGGGATAAAGTGTGCATACTTTGTAAACCTGTCCACCACAACCAAGATCAAGTCTTTGTTGTCTGAAACTGGTAATCCTTCAATGAAATCCATGTTTATTTGAGCCCAAGAGAAATCAGGGATAGGCAATGGTTGTAAAAGTCCAGGATAGGAATAGTGCTCTCCCTTGTTGATTTGGCAGACTGGGCAATGTTTAATGAAGGCAATTGTGTGCTGCTTCAGACCAGGCCAGTGAAGCAATAATTTTATGCGTTGGTAAGTTGCCCTTTCACCTGAATGCCCACATAATTCAGAATGGTGCAGTGATTCTATGATCTTCTTTCTGATATCAGCATTGTTACCTACAACAATTCTCTTCTTGTATCTCATGACACCTTTAGTGAGTGTCATATTTGGGATTGAATCAGGAGCTAATATCAATTTAGCAATGGATTCCTTGCATTTGACATCCTCCTCGTAGGATTTAGTCACCTCAGATATCCAAGTTGGTACAGCAGCTGAAGTAACCAAGTTGCACAATTGATGCTTGACTCTAGATAGTGCATCTGCCACTCTGTTTTCTTTGCCCTTTTTGTACTCAATAGTATAAGTATACCCCAGTAGCTTTACCAACAGCTTGTGCTGTAAGCCCTCTGTCAGTTTCTGCTCTTGCAAATATCTGATGCTTTGTTGGTCTGTTCTAATGATGATTGATGTAGCAGCAAAATAATGTTTCCACATTTTGATTGCTTCCAAAATTGCCAATGTTTCCTTGTCATAAGTGGATAATCCAGCTGACTTAGGACCAATAGCCTTACTCATGAAAGCTATAGGTTGCCCCTTTTGCATAAGGACTGCTCCAATTCCGTAGTCACAAGCTTCAGCTTCTAGCACAAAAGGTTGTGAAAAATCAGGGAGGGCTAGTACTGGAGATTTTGACATAACTTTCTTCAATTGTGTAAATGCTTGTTCTTGATCTTGTTCCCACAGAAACCCATCTTTCTTTAATGCAGTAAAGAGTGGCTTGCAAATGATACCGTAATGTTTGATGAATCTCCTGTAATAATTAGTTAATCCTATAATGCTTCTGAGGTCAGAGACATTAGTTGGTGTTGGCCAATTCATCGTTATCTCTACCTTTTTGGGGTCAGTAGACACTCCTGTAGCAGTGATAATATGTCCCAAGTACTCCACCTTTTGTTGAGCAAATGAGCATTTTTGCAACTTGGCAAATAGCTGATTTTTCTGTAGCAGTTCAAATATTTGTCTGAGATGTTCTACATGCTCTGTCATTGAAGTACTATAGATTAAGATGTCATCAAAGAATACCAAGGTGAATTTTCTCAGACAAGGGGCTAATATTGTATTCATCAATTGCTGAAATGTAACTAGTGCATTTGTGAGCCCAAAGGGCATCACCAAATACTCATAGTGACCAGTATGAGTAGTAAATGCAGTCTTTTCAATATCCACTTCCTACATTCTGATCTGGTGGTACCCACTTCTTAGATCAATCTTAGAGAATATTGTTGCTCCATGAAGTTCATCCAATAGATCTTCAATTATTGGGATAGGGTATTTGTTCTTAATAGTTTAGGCATTCAACTTCCTGAAATCAGTAACCTTTCTCCAAGAGAAATCCTTCTTTTTTACTAGAATAACTGGAGAAGAATAGGGGCTAGAGTTGTTTCTGATTGTGCCATTTCTTGGCAGCTCCTTAATAATTTCTTCCATAGCATTTTTCTGTTGGTAAGGCAACCTGTTGGGTCTCTGATTTACAACCTTTGCCTCAGGTACTAAGGGAATAGAGTGGTCACACACTCTTTTTAGGTGGCAGTCCTTCAGGTTTGCTGAACAGCTCTTTATATTCTTCTAGAAGTTGTTGGATTGCAGGTGGATACATTGTGTCACTGCCAATCTCTGCCCTCATGGACTGAATGAATAACAATGCACCACAAGTACTGTTATTCAGTAACTTGCATAATTTAGCCGTCGACTCAATCTTCGCAACTTGGGGTAAGCTACTATCAGTAAACACCACCTGGCCTGTAGCAGTGGTAGCTTTCAGTGTTAGTTTCCTGAAATCTAATTCCACAAGGCTGTGCTGATAAATCCAGTCGGCTCCCAAAATGATATCAAATCCTTTAACAGGCAGAATCTGGAAATCCGAGTGTAAGGTAGTTCCTTGGATATCATATTTGCAATTGTAACATCCAAACTCTATCCATAAGATTTCCCCATTAGCCACCAAAACCTGAGTCTTATTGCAGGGTACAATTGCACAATTAGCCTTGTGTGCAAGGGCTGCAGTTATGAAAGTAGTGGTGCTGCCACTATCAACCAACGCAACAGCCGATATCCATCCAGTAGTTATTGACAGGGTGAAGGTATGCTTAGGAATTTTAGTACCCTGTAATGCATGCATAGAAATCTTAAGCACTGGTTGTGGTTCTGGAACTTCTTCATCACTATCAGTGTCATGCTCATGAATGTATATGATTTTTGGCTTCTCAGGAGTTGCAGCTTGTAGGGCTAGAATTTGTTTTTGCTGAGACATAGTACACACCTTCTTGTGCCCAGGAAACCAAGGTTCCTTGCATTTGAAACACAAATTCTGACTGATAGCTTTCTGCATTGCAGTAGGATTAGCTGGGCTGGCTTGCTTAATTGGGTCAAACATAACTGGTTTTTGCATAGGGAACTGGGTATTAGTATATTGCTCCTTTGGTGGTTGTGCTTGCTCTATGCGCCTCGCTAGCCACATTGCTCTTTGCATATCAGCGGGGTTATGACATTGCAGATGCGCTTGAATATAATCAGATAATCTAGACACAAAGTTGTTGACATAATAATCATCTGGCAACCTGGGATTATCTCTCCTCATCAAGTTCATCGCTGACACGAAGTTCTGTATGTAAATGGCTACACTGGAGGTTTGAGTCAATGCGTGGAAGCTCCTTGTGTTATCACAAATAGAAGTTTCAGCAAATCTATCACCCAAATAACGACAGAACCTGTGCCAAGGGAGATTGTGTAGGGACCCCGGACTAGCTGTCCGAAATACCCTTGTGCCTGCAACATCAGCGATCCCGTGATCAGTCTGTCGCTGAGCACAATCAAACTGGTATCAAAAGAACATCCATAATTACCGAATAAGTTACTTACTTGATTGAAGCCATAATCTTCAATAAGTTATTGCAGCGGAAAACACCAATCAACGTGGGGCCCGAGTCATTTGCCAAGACACCTACAGGCAGTTGACTGGGAAGACGGCCTAGTTCGCAAAGACGTCGTCGGCCTCTCGGTCTTCATCATACATCTTCTTGAACTCTGGACATGGGAATATCCAGGGACACAGCCATGAGTACATTTACGTACTCGCAAACTACCCCCAACAGGAGCATGCGCTATTCTTGTATTTGTTTGAATAAAACTTTGGTTGCCTTGACAACCCTAAACTTTATAAAAAGGGGAAAGAAGGTTTTCAGAACTTTTTCCATAAATCTGCCTTTGTAAGAAGTCACTTTAAAAAAATTCCCTCAGAAAATCACCATTTTATCTGTTTATCCAAAACTCCTCCTTTTTCTGACCAGAACCGTCAGGGTACATAATCTCCAACAACCTCATACCGATCCGTTGGTATAGGTGTATGGAACATTCTCCACTTCCTTTCTTTTTAAAACTCAAACCCTTTTTCCCAAAACTATCTCCAACAACTTCATACCGATCCGTTGGTATAGGTGTATGGATCATTCTTCACTCCATTTTCCTTTTTAAAACACCACTCTTTTCCAAAGGTTGCACATGGTCAAAGTAGGGCCTTCAACTGTCCATATCCGAGGACTCGGCTATTCGAATAGTTTAAACCCTCTGCAGAGGTAGCACGCTTTCCCCACACCCATCCGACAACTCATCGTGTCAGCCACGTCTCGCCATACCGGGTGTATGCGAAGTTGAGTCACCGGCCCTAGTCTTTCCTTTGCTCATGCTAGTATAGGATCCTGCCCCTATGAACCATTCCATCTACACTCAGTCCAGTTTCCCGTCGGAAACCCTAAGTGTGAGGACTCATAGGTTTTATCTGGCGGTGTATACGGACATCCTTCTATCCTCCTCCTTATCTACTCATAGATTTTGAGCGAGGACCCAGGTCAGGGGTAGGTCACCAAACCATTCCCTCATGCATAACAGAGTCATCTCCGTTGATGCAGTGTCCCATACTAATAAGAGCAAATTATATGACTAAGCCCTTGCCCATATGTGGGTAAATGTGGTCGCACAGATTATCGGTTGCTTGACTGAGTACTAAGACACAATGTGCTTTTCTTAAAACCACCTTTCTTCACTTCTCCATTTCAAAACCACATCTTGGTGCTATATATCCACACAAGGTTTTCAAAAAGAGTTTTGAATAAACGATACTTTTCCCATCATATAGTTTGAAAAGTAATTTCCACCTAGTATCCCCATACAGGGTACAAAAATAATATACTCGTATTTTGGAAACAAAAGGGATTTGCAAACCCATAGCTTTAGTGGCAACCACCACGTAAATAATATATGCTCCTTATAGTAAAACATGTGAACCAAAGTAGGTATGTAGATGCAAGCTCAGAGGATAGCTTGCCTGATTCCCGCATAATGCTCCTGGGCTTCTTTTCACTGATCAAGAAATAACTCCCATCCTTCTTCGATACATCCTTTCCAAATACCACTCCGGTAGCGTTTATAACTAGCGTCGCAACATGAAAATAAAACAACACGCAATAAGCAAACCAGACTACGAGTGGCATACAAACAAGGAACAAACCACAAGTATCAAACTAATCACTCCAGCCACAAACATAGCACTAGTTTAATTAAGCAACGAACTAAATCTGTATTTACTAGGGCATGATACTCACAGGAGTATAACACCATACACATGCCGAAATATAGAGCACCAAGGCATCCTCAATTAGAGGTACTTAGTAACCACTTTTCCCGACTAGGAAATACTTCAAACAAAAGTTAAGTCACCAATTAATCTCTATAATTTAAATACCTCACCAAGCTAGGGTGGATACACTAACAAGATAGTTAAGCTAGTATTCCACTCCAAGACTATCAAGTCCATCAAGCCATGCAGACATATTACTCACCAGTGTGTCTAATAACTAACACTAACAGTACTGACATATTATAACATGATAAACAACAACAACTAGCAAGCAACAGCAGCACAACAATCATTACAGCAATACAATCTTAAATGCTCTAAATAGTCACTTCATATATCAAGCAACACAATGTGGTTTCAATTTAATTGAATTAGCCATTATTTGATTTATGTCTTAATTATGGCAGAAACTAGTTGAAGATGTTTAATTACATATCTTAAGTTCTGTTGATCACAAAAATACAAACTAAATTTCTACAGAAAGCTACTGATGTGTAGAAGACAACACAATTTGATTTGGATTAATTGGAGTTACGAAACTCCCTACACAAGGTTTTGAAACCAGCAACTAAATAAGTAAGTTTTGGCTTCCACAGATGTTCTGTCGATCCTAAAATTAAACCCTTTTAGGGGCATGTGACCATGGCTATATGTGAGCTAACAAAATTGGTCCTAACTCGTTTGGGTTAACTAGTAAACATATTTCTTTGTTTTAGTCCAGAAGGGTTTAGCTTAAAGTCCACAACCAAACTTGCTTAATTAATTCTACCAAAATTAGGGTAGCTACTACATGGCAGTACTAAGCTGATAAAATTGGTTTGGGAATTTTTGGAATATCAGAGTATCAGAAACAAACAAGTTTAGAATTTAAACCCTTTATGGTACTTTGAATAATACGTTTTCATTATTTATCTAAATGAGGTGAAACCACTTGGGTTGGTTAGATAATTTCATAAGCATTCCAGAACATTTTAATTTGATTTATTTGGAGTTATAGATATCAAGATATGGAATTTACAAACTTACCCATATTTCTGCAATTTTCAGTATTTACAGAAAAAGGCCAGAAAAGACCTAAACCTTCTAATTGCCACCACAGTCAATCAATGACTCCTAAATTCAAACCAAGCTAGGTATATGTTCTCCTATACATATAGAAGACAAACCAATTGGATTCATTCCAAAATTCATCTCCTAAAAATCTACAAAAATCACCAAAGTGCCACTGGTGTGTTTACAAGAATGGATAGAACTTCTGTTTTAGGTTTCATTTGCATGCAAGGCTTACATATCTAGAAGGGTATCACTTCAGGCTATTCATAGAATTTTAGTTTGCAATATTTGGAGTTTTAAAACTCTAGATATGGAATATTTAGTGAAAAAGATACTTTTTACAAGTTTTAGCCTAGACAACAATTAAAACAATATTTTTGCACACAGCCAGTGTGGCATGCTTAAGAAAACACACAGGAATACTACAAAATTTGAATCACTCAAACATCTACCACAGATCCATCACAATTGAATTAAAGCTGCACTGTAAAAATAACAGGAAATAAAATCCTAGACTACCTCTACTGGAAAAACCAGATTGGGCCGGCTTTGGCCCAGACCTGGCCGAGCGAAGCGGAAGGCAGCCCATCCAGCGGCCCACTCACGAGCGAAGCGGTACGGGGCGTGCTCTTCTTCCTCGACACGAACAGAGGCTCGGGAAGGGAATGGCCGGAGGCAAGGCGAGGACGGCGTCGACGATTCCGGCGTTCCTAAAAGAAATGGCCATGTCAATTAGTTGGAGCCGAGGAAGGGGAGCACAGGGGAGCAAGAATGGCGGAGAATGGCGAACTAAATCGCTCGCAACCTTCCTGGAAAGGCGGCGGCCGGGGACGAAGAAGACGCCGATGCACTGCTCGATTCACGGCTTCCCGCGATGATTCCTTGGACAGGCATGTAGAGGACGTCGAGGCGGAGGGGATGGCGGTCCTCGATTTTCTCTGGGAGCTCTGGAACGGCGGCGATGTGGCGGCGGAGTCCGGTCGTGGCTCGGCTGAGGCAGAGGAAAAATGGAAGAGAGGGAGAGCAGGGGGGGCGAGGGGGTGAGAGGAGCGGGGCTCGGGGGAGGGCTTCTTATCCATGCCGCAGGGGAGAGGAGAGGAGGGGGGGGTCCGGGCGGTGCAAGACAGGGGCAGGGATGGCCGCGGGCGGTGTGCTCTGTCGCACGGTCGGGCGAGCAGGGGAACAGCGAGGGGGAGGGGGCACGGTCGCGGAGGAGCAGGGCCGAGGCGGAGAGGGAGGGTCCGGGCGGCGAGCACTGCAGCGAGGGGGGGGCCCGGGCGGCGACGGCGGCGCGGGAAGCACGGCGACACCGGCCTCTGTTGCCATGCCTCGCAACAGGGAAGAGGATGGTTTTCAGAAAACCCCCTCGAAAGAAATTCTCCTGTTCGCAATTAAGTCCTTTTGCTGTTTTCTTTTATTTCTTTTAAATCCAGAAGCTTTTCAGTGGTTAAATTGAGGTACTAAAACATCTTAGAAAAATTTGAAAATATTTGGGTAGGCTCCCATATACATGTAGAAGCTCCACAAAATTTGGTATTTGAAAATAAAATGTTTTGAATAACTTTTGTTCACAGGGTTTAAATATGGCATTTTCCTTAAAAACAAATTTATAATCCTTTAGAAATTTTAAAACAAGTTCAAAATATTATCCTTGAACTCTTGGAACTTCCTTGACAAATATATCAACTTCAAATAATTTATAAGTTCATAGAGAAAATATTTGTTTGAAGGAAATAGATAGTTATGTAGGGAAAATAATTTATTTAGATCATTTCTTCAACTCCTGATCTAAATTTCCATTTGTTGAATCATTTTAGGAGTTTTGCTTTATTTAAGTCACATACCAAATTTGTTGTCAAGTGTGTGTTTTAATTTATTGCTCTAGCACCTTGAATTAATTATACTCATAAGCAACAACACAACAAGATCAACCTCACAATCAAGTCCACACCATTCAAACCATAGAATTACTCATATCACCATTCAAATAGTTAACAATACTTTCTTAAAAATGATCACACTTAGTTATGACAAGATGATGTTTAAAACTATCTCCACTTATAACTCAATAGTTTTCAAAAGATCTGAGAAAGGAAATATGTGGGATAATATAATTCCCACCAGTGTTAAGTTCAAAATAGAGTGAAAATAAGAGTTTTATGAAGTGGGAGTGGTATATACCTGAAAAATATCAGGGTTGAGAAATAGGTAGGAGGTAGCATATAGATCCCCATATCCTTGGGAGCACATAGTTTTGGCAATGCTTTTACTTTCTCAAATACTGGATATTAGTTTTGGTTGTTGATAAATCAAAATATCATTGAAAAGGAGTTGGCCAAAATAAGAATGGAAAAGATATATATAGAATATTTTTCTTGTCATAACATGATCACCAGAGTTGAATATATTTTCACCTTGGTTGGGTCTTATATTTACTAGTCAAACCACTTAAACAACAAGTCACACAGTTCAAACATAGCAATGGGAAGGGAAACACAACCATCAATGAAACATTTCAGAAAGTTTTTGTTGGTTCTGAATTTTGGGTCTGGTAAAATAAGTTTTTCTTGGTTCCAAAATTTGGGATGTGACAGATTGTTGGTGTTGTACCCTGTACCACGCCACCATTGTATAGCATCACCCTTCAGATAAGTGACTGCAACCTCAGTTCTGCTTTCCAAAGGTGTTCTTGCTGCATCAAAATATAACTCAATGGTTTGGATCCAGTAATCAACATCAATTCCATCAAATTCAGGGATGTTCATTCTTGCTGGTTTGACTGAAGGAGTTGCTCTGCGCAGCTCTACTGACTGTGCATTGTTTCTGTGCCTGTTGGTTGGTAATGCTTCTGCTTGTTCCTCCTCTAAGTCACTGAGGTCTTGTTGTGCTAGCAAGCCCACAGTTGTTGCAGCTGGGTGATTCTTTCCTTTGTGTCCGTGAACTGCAGTTGTCACCTGACCAAAATGGGGGTGTTTGTACTTATCTTTAGGTGTGCCATCTAAATTCAGTTCCTTTCCTTTAGCATCCTGCAGTTTGGCTTCCCCCACAGCTGCCTTGTGTTGTTCCAACCCTGTACTGCTACCATGGCACGGAGTGATGTTCAAGTTTGCCTTTTGGTCCTCTTCTTTGTCCTCCTCCTCTACTGTTTCATCAACATTCTTAAAGAATTTCGAGAAGCTCGTGTGTAAATCAGAGAAATTCTTCTGAATCTTCATGAAATTGGATTCCACGGTCTGGGCAAAGCGAGAGAACTCCTGCTTGTCTTCGTCCCTGTGCCTCTGCAAGGTTTTGACATTGAGTTGCAATGATTTGAACTCCAGCGCCGCCGACGAATCAGAATCCTCATTCACCATCTGATTCAGCTACGAAAAAGAGGAATTTTACGTTGATTGGCCGTCAACACCCGAATCTTCGTAGTGAATCCTACCGCCTTCTTGCTGTCCCGCCGCCAAAGCACACGAATCCATTGTGTCACAGGAATTTTACGCCCAGAGAAAGGTTCTCTAGTAACCCGGATAGTGAACCAATTTGTGCCCGAATTTGTGCCGCGGCCACCAAGCCGCCGCCGTCGACTAGTCCGAGATGGGACTACACCGCCACCCGCGCCCCCGTCGACCGGAACACTCCGCCGCCGCGATGAGGGAAGAAAGACAAGGGATTTTACAGGAGATCCAAACCTTGCTCCTCCGCCAGATCGTCACGCCACCCGGAAGAACATGTGAGTTCTCTGGTTCTTCTCAAAAGCCAGAAATTTTCATGCTTGTGTCGAGAAATCGCACGGCTCTGATACCAATTGGTAGGCTCTAGCCTAGTGACCACACATAGTGAACAGGAAATTCAGATTACCACTACTTAACACTGAATTCAGAGGCGAATTGCCGAGTAATTCTACAATTCAGAGGGATATTATCGCCTGACCTCGCAAGAGGTGGCTAGGGTTTTAACCCAATATTACAAGATAAGGTTGAGATCCATCGATCCAACAACTAATAAAGCGAGAAAAGTCTCACGACAAACTACGTAGTGGTTGAGGTTATCTAGCTTGTTGCGGAGAAGCTTCAGGATACGAATAGCGACACGCCAGTTGATCTGAGCCGTTGATCGGGAGATGGGCGGTTCTCCGGTAGCAGCTTAGGCGTGAAACGGTAAGCTGTGCTAAGTGTCGTCCATGACCAAATCCACGGTGTAGATCACTGGCTCGAGACTGAAGATGAAATTCAGACAACTGTTGTTCGTCAGACTAAGCTGAACTGGGTCCTGACACTTCCGCCCATCATCCTCGCCGCGGAGGGCCCCCTCGTCCTCGTCATCTTCAAGCGCGAGGACTCGTTGACGCCTTCGACGTTCGCGAAGCCCCCGCCAAGCGCCGGCCTGTCCTCCGGTACAAAATATGTGATACCGGCACCGTCAAGACGTTGAGCATCCACGCCTCCTGCTACGGTCTTCTCTTGCTCTCTCTACTGGATGGTCGCTTCAACATCGTCAATCCAGCCACAGGTCAGTGGCTTGCACTCCCTCGCCTAATCGACGATGAGCGTTCCCGCCACTGCTAGAGGCACTCAAAGTTTGCTTGACATGGAAGGTACGCTTGGCTTGAAGTGTCTAGTCGTGTTTTTAAAGTGCCTAATAAATAAATAGAAACAATTCTTGTAAAATATAATCAAAGTATCAACGAATGTATTACAAAAAAAAGTAATGCGTGGCAGCCTTTTGCACAACTATTCTCCTAGTCATGTCCACAGAATGATTTTTATATAGAGAAAATTCCTTATTTGACACTGGATTAAAACTTGATTCCTTATTTGACACTGGACAATTTTTTCTTCTTTATATGGCCTCTGCCTAAAATTTGATTCCTTATTTGACATCCGGTTAATCTTTGTTTGAGTGGACCAAATTATCCTCCTCAATCGATTGGAACCAAACGAAGAAACCAGACACCCGACCTCTTCCTCTCCTTCCCAACCCCTTCTCTCTGTCCTAGCAACAGCGGCGCCGTGCTGGCCCATTGCAGCGGCGGCTGGAGGATTGATGGCTGCGGGGGACGGAGCAAACACGGCGGCGGAGGGAGACCCGGGCATGGAGGAGGACGGCCAAGGCGGGGCTGGGATTGGGATTGGGATTGGCGGTCAAGGAGCGGCGGCGGTAGCTAGCGGCACGACGGTGGGGCGCCCGTCCGCGAGCTCAGCCCGGGACGCTTGCCATAGAGGGGCTCTGCTTGGGCCGGTACCGCACCGACAGGGGCGACTGCGTCGGGCGTGCTGGTGTGCCGGCCGAGGGACCCGAGCTTGGAGCTCATCTCCATCTTCCGTGACTGCGCGCGCGCCTCGACGCCGCCACGCCGGCGTGCCGTCAGCTCCTCTTCCCAGCCCGGCTCGATGCTCTAGAGCAGCAGCTTGGGCCGCGCGGGGGCATCCTCGCCAAAACCGCACAATTGCACATGGAGTTGGACGCCCCCGTGGAGATCGCTGGCGAGGTCGACTCCGGCCCGTACTAGGCTTGGTATAGTATGTATCAGCTGCAAACTGAGCTAGCTCTTTGGTAGTGATCGGAATGCAAACTTTGGTACATATTGCCTTTGACTTGGAGCTGGTGTTGTACTTCGTAGTAGCAGTAGCCAGTAGGTATACGAGACGAGACGATGCAAAATAGGGTCAAAATGTCTTTTCATGCCTCTCTTTAACACCGTTGGTGGACAAAATACACTAGAGTGTCAAGTAAGGAATAGAATTTTAGATAGAGGTCACGTGGGTTGTCCAGTGTCAAATAAGGAACCAAGTTTTAGGCCAGTGTCAAATAAGGAATTTTCTCTTTTATATATTGTATGTCCGATGTAGATTGACATTGTGTGTATGCCTACCTTTCCTATATTTTGTAACATATAAAAAGCATAGAGAACATCATTTATCCTAGATGAATATGTAACTGCATGAGAAAGAAAATATATGTTTAATTATTTCAAAACTTAGTTTGATATATCCTGAACACTAAAGTAAAACCAATGTATTATTCTAAATCAAAGGTACACAATTTGCTTACTCTCAATAAAAAAAAAACAATGTATTATTCAAGATGCTTTCTTTTTTATTTTTCTTTGAACAAATTAGATGGCACTGCAATGTTTGAGATAGCAAAATTAGCACTCCCTGTAGAGCCATGTCAAGTGTCACCTCAAATAGTATGTTCGTAGGTTATCCCCTAGGATCTAAATCACAAAATGTTGCTTGAAAAGATTATTTTAGAAGAAAGGCACAACAATCCTGCAGTTTATATTGAAGTCTAAGTTTACGGAACAATCTACATCAAGCAAACAGAACTATTGCAAAAGATAAACGTTGTGCAAAGGGGACAAACGTTGTGCCCAAAATCTTTAGATGATAACTACATGTCTGTAGACTATACCCGTGCCACACTTACACTGGAGGTCGCCCCGGCCACCAGGCGTCCATAACCATCACGCCCACCATGAGAGATCGGTGGCGGCATGATCCTGTCCACCATCGTTTTGGCCGGGAAAATTTGGAGCACGGAGGATGCTGCTGCCTACTTGAAAAGGGGAAGGGAGATGAGAGGCAAGATCAAGATGCTCGTTGGCGGTGGGGAGGAGAAGAGGCGCTGCCGCTGCGAGCGACGAGAGGAGCCCCCACCCCTCTGTCATCGACCTAGTATTTTTTTACCACTGAACTGTCGTGCCTAGCTGGGCTTCTATGTGGGTATTTTGGCCACTCATCTCTGTTCCAGTGTCGTTCTATTTATACTCAAGTGGCAGTCATCATCATTGGTGAACTTCCTCGCGAATATAGATGCATCAGACTACATTTACCGGCTTTTCTTCAGGAAAATGTATCATTGGCGAACGTGAACTTGTTTCCTGCATGCTTGGTAGAAAGTTCTGCTCAACGAATTCGGAAGAAGATTTCGCCCGACGTTTCTCTTAAGCTTGTAAATCAGTTTTTGCTCAACTGATTCGGCTAGCTCTACTGACTACCCCAAAGAGCCAAGCGGCGTGCCGGAGATTCGGAGCGTGGAATGCACGACGGCTACCCACCTGATTAATTAACCAGGTCGAATCGACATACAGATCCACGATAACCACCATATGTGGTCACGGTTGACCTGATATCAAGCTAAAAAGCATATTCACCGGCTCCCCTAAAGGCTCAATGGGCGTCGGACACTGGATGCCGAAATGTGCCGCACCGATACGGCAAGTGTGTGGCCCCTTATCGAAATTTCTAGTCGACACACCCGAGCGAGCGATCAAACTTGGAGGCCTGCCGGACATGTCTGTTTTGGCTTAGAGACAGACGTATCCTGCGTGTCATCCATACACCGGTAATTTCGTCGTTTTAATAACGGTGCCGCGAGGCCAACGCCGCCTCGCCACCTCGCGGACCACCCTCAACCAGGCCCGCGTCGTCGTTTCCCGGCAGAGGGGGGAAACCTTTCGTCGTCGTCCGACATCGACGAGGACATTCAGGAGGATGTGGAGAAAAACGCGTCGGAGCTGGAGCTGGAGCCGCAGTCGCAGCCGAGCAAGAGGTGCGGCCTGAACCGCCGATGTTTCCGGAGCAGGTCGATCGTCGCGGTAAACTCCGTCCTCACCGCGCGTCGACGAGATGTACCGCCAGGGCCGGGCACGCCATGTTTGTCTGCGCAGCCGCCGCGCTTGCGACGTAGCGCACGATGCGTGGAACGCCCATCCGGGAGGCCCGCATGGGCTGCGAGGCTTAATTGCCGCTATTTCAATAAAAAAAATAGTGTCTTTTTTTGTTGTGATTTGCAGAAATCGGTAGAATTTGATTTTTTTTTTCTTTGGAGGAGGAGTCGGTGTGGAAGGCCGCCTGAAAGTAGCCAGACAAGTGTCCATTTTGACGGTGCAGTGCAGGCGGACAAATAAATCTGAGATGCTCGTTCGTACTACAATATGGGAAATCCTCCCATGGAATCGTATCCGGGTATACTCTAATGAGTGAGACGATCGATCTCGCCTACCGCCTACGGATACTCCAGTCTCCAACTGTCCATACCATAATACGAGCTCTGTCGCTCTCGCTGGATGCCCACGGCGGCGTCACGTGCACCTCCACCTTGGACACGCCTCGCCAGTGCATCCTCCCTGCGGAACGATCTTCCTTAGCCCCCCCCGAGGCCTTTTAGCGTCGACGGAAGTTAAAAAACGCCGTTTTTCTACCACTCGCCCCCCAGACGCCCAGTTAGCGCTGTTTCGGCGTAAATTAGCGCCGGCGCACCCAGGCGAAACCCAGCCCACTGGGTTCGGCCTAGGGGGTCGGCGGAAGGAAAAGCGCGCGCGGGCCAGGTGTGTTGGCGAGACACGACTTTTTCTCTACCCGGCTCGCTTTTTTCCCCACCCGGGCTCGACGTCGCCCCGCCATCGCCGCCACCACCCCTCCTTGCGCCGCCGCACAGAAGCAGCTAGGAAGCCCGCCGTCTAGCCCCGCCACGCCGCCGGCGCCGCCCACCACCTCCGCTGCAATCCCGCCTCCGGGGAGATCCTCGGGGCGGAAGGGCGTCCACCCCGCCCGCAAGGTGTTCGGCGAAAGGCATGGACTCCAACGACGAGCACATACTCGCCGAGCTCTTCGACGAGGAAGAGCAGGCCGCCGTCGACAACGAAGAACACGTCCTGGTCTTGGCCTCCCTCGCCGGCTTGCTCGCCGCTGGGTCGCGGCGGCGTGTTGGATCGACGCTCGGTCGCCGCAAGAGCAAATTGAGGCAACGGTTTGAGGGGTACTACATCCTCTACTCCGACTATTTCGCCGATGATCCCACCCAGGACGCGAAGGTGTTCCGGCGCCGTTTCAGGATGAACCGCAACCTCTTCCTCAAGATCATGGGCGAAATCCGGGAGTTTGACACCTAATTCGAGACACTGCAACACATCAAGCTATATAAAATGATCTGGTCCAGCACTTGTGGGCGCGCAAGGGTCATGGCGATACTGATGCCTAGGACGATTTGTTTTATTTTTTTGTATTGTTAAATTATTTATTTGTGTGTGAATTTATATGGTTAAACGTGTGAATTTGTATGTCAAAATGGGCCGAATTATGTTTGCGCCGAAATATGGCCGAATTCACGCCGACTGGGGGCGGCCTGGGTTTTACGGCTGGTAAACGCTCCCCCGGTTCCGGATTGTCGCCGTTTCACGTCGCGGCGGACGCAAAAGGCCGACGTTTTGGACCCTGGGGGGCGCAACGACTGGAGATGCACTTATATATGCATGAGCTGCACTTGGTTCAGATCTGTCTGCTCGGGATAGAGCGAGGCGCCGCGATGGGCACGCCACGTACTCTTCACCTGCGTTGATGGACGTGAGGAGCACATGCATATGCATGCTCACTCGAGTTGGCGACTTGGCGTGCTAGAGAGCCTCCTCCCTATCCCTACGTGGAGGAGCACTGCAGTTGCATCATTCGTTTCACGAGCTAGCGCATGGCGACTACTCTCCTGGTCGACGCCGTGTAGGATTGCGTTGCGCTTTGTACCTCCACGGTGCATAGTGTGAACCGGTCTACACCAGGGGGGATGCCGTTGAGTGTGAACCGGTGATCAACGAAGCATTCCCGAGGTAGACGAACGCAACTCTCTTCAAACTAGTCATGCAAGCTACTACTCCTTCTCATGCTCATACAACGGCGTAACTCTCTTCAAACTAGCAACGCGGGACTAAATTTTAGTCCCACTCACACCCATATGCATGGATAGGCCAAATGAGAATGTCAAATTTAGTTGGGCTATGGGTTGTGGTTGAGTACATAATTCGAACACTTATACGTCAATACAAGTATTTTACCGCAATCCATACGTTGTTTATTACTCCCTCGGTTCCACAATCCAATATGTTTTAGGTATTACATATATTATACATATTCTGCCTAAAAAAATGGACCTATATATTAAAACGTGTATGTCATGAATTGACAATTATGGAACTAAGACCACAAGCAATTACAATTGTACCAATACATGTGCATTCAATAGTTGCGGAACTAATAATTATGTATTTACCATAGCGTGAATGCATAGGTATATGATATGAATGTTGTATGCATGTGCAATAGGTGCCAAGGGATGAACCTTCCACCGAAAGTAATATTACTCAAATGAGATTTATAATAAGAATACATAATCATGCATGTTTTTTTACGAGCTACTTGAGTGACAGTATTGTTGCCACGATCCCTCCAAGTTGTGAGATAATTCGATTGCAAGTCCAAGTCCTAAATATAATATGTAGCGACTCCAATCTCTTGAAAATGATGCTTTTTGTTTTCTGCATGGTCTATACCTTTTATATGTGAAATTAATCATATATATCTTGTATTTCCTTTGATGGAATCAAAAGTCATGACTCATGAGCATCTTGTGGGGACCCCGGACTAGCTGTCCGAAATACCCTTGTGCCTACAACATCAGCGATCCCGTGATCAGTCTGTCGCTGAGCACAATCAAACTGGTATCAAAGGAACATCCATAATTACCGAAGGAATTACTTACTTGATTGAAGTCATAATCTTCAATAAGTTCTTGCAGCGGAAAACACCAATCAACGTGGGGCCCGAGTCATTTGCCAAGACACCTACAGGCAGCTGACTGGGAAGACGGCCTAGTTCGCAAAGACGTCATCGGTCTCTCGGTTTTCATCATACTTCTTCTTGAACTCTGGACATGGGAATATCCAGGGACACCGCCATGAGTACATTTACGTACTCGCAAACTACCCCCAACATGAGCATGCACTACTCTTTTATTTGTTTAAATAAAACTTCGTTTGCTTTGAAAACTTTACTTCCTTGTTGAAAATGGAAGGATAGACCTTTGTTTAATAAAACTTTGTTTTGAAACCTCTATATCTTTATTGAAAAAGGAAAGAAGGTTTTTAGAACTTTTCCCATAAATCTGCCCTTGTAAGAAGTCTCTTTAAAACTTTTTCCCAAAAAGACATCTTTGTTGAAAAAGGTAAGAAGTCTCTTTAATAAACATTTTCTCGGAAAATCACCATTTTATCTGTTTCTCCAAAACTCCTCCTTTTTCTAACCATAACCCGCCATGGTTCATGGTCTCCGACAACCTCATACCGGCCCGTTGGTATAGGTGTACGGAACATTCTCCATTCCCTTTTCTTTTTAAAACTCAATTCTTTTCAAAACTTGCACATGGTCAAAGTAGGGTCTCTCAACTGTCCATATCCGAGGACTCGGCTATTCGAATAGTTTTAACCCTCTGCAGAGGTAGCACGCTTTTCCCACATCCATCCGGTAACTCATCGTGTCATCCACGTCCCACCATACAAGGTGTATGCAAAGTTGAGACACCGATCCTAGCCTGTCCTTTGCTCATGCTAGTATAGGAACCTGCCCATATGATACTTTCCATCAACACTTAACCCAGCCCGTCGGGATCTAAGTGTGAGGACTCATAGTTTTGTCTGGCGGTGTATAGGGGACATCCTTCTATCCTCCTCCTTATCTTTCCATAGAGTTTGAGCGAGGACCCAGGTCAGGGGTAGGTCACCAAACCATCCCCTCATGCATAACGGAGTCAGCTCCGTCGATGAGGTATCCCATACTAATATGAGCAAATTATATGACCAAGCCCTTTCCCATATGTGGGTAAATGTGGTCGCACAGGGTATTGGCTGATTTACGTAAGTACAAAGACACAATGTGCGTTTTATCAAAACCACCATTCTCCTTTTCTCCATTTCACCACACAGGTGTTTCAAAGGGGTTTTGAATAAAACAATATTTATTTTTCCCATCCTATAACTTGCTATTATCTTATATTTCTACATAGGGTGGCAAAATAATTTCCATATACTTTTTGAAAAGGTTTTAGAAAAATATTTGCCTTAAGGGTAAATCATGTTATAAAAATAGATGCATGTATTAGGGTGCAAGCTCAGAGAGTAGCTTGCCTGATTCCAGCATAATGTTCCTGGGCTTCTTCTCACTGCTCAAAGGAATAAATCCCATCCTTCTTCGATAAATCCTCCCCAAATACCACTAGCGTTTAGAGCTAGCGTCGCAACATGAAAATAAAACAACACACAATAATCAAACCAAACCACAAGCGGCATACAAACAAGGAACAAACCACAAGTATCAAACTAATCACTCAAGCCACAAACATAGCACTAGTTTAATCAAGCAACGAACTAAATCTATATTTATCAGGGCATTATACTCACAGGAGTATAACACCAAACACATGCTAAAAACATAGAGCACCCGGACATCCTCGATTAGAGGTAATTAACAACCACTTTTCTCTGATCAGGAAATTCTTCAGACAACAGTTAAACTACCAATTAATCTTGGTAATTCAAAATATCTCACCAAGCTAAGGTGGATACACTAACAAGATATTTAAGCTAGCACTCAACTCAAGTCCTTCAAGTTCATCAAGCCAGGCAAATATATTACTCATACCAATTTGCCTAACAAATTCCACTAACAGTACTAACATATTATAACCTGCTTAACTATAATAACATGCACGCAACAGTACCACAACAATCCTTAACCAGCAAGGCATACATATTAATCACACACAATATTCTCACATCGAAATAAACAAACATAGTAATTCCTAATTACTAGGTGAAAAGTTATATAGGGAATAAAACCCTCACAAACACATGACTCACAATTAGCTCTCCTAACATGCTAGTAAAATTAAAGGAACATGTCATAACAGTGGGCTACCACCCTGCACATGCTAGGAAACACATTTGTAACAATAAAGTTATAACATAACAATTAATTAAAGGCCTAATGAAAATAGGCAGAAAATACCTAAACCTTATAATTAGCACCAAAGTCAATCAGTGACTCCTAAATTCAAACCAAGCTAGGGATATGTTCTCATACACATATAGAAGACAACCCAATTGGATTCATTCCAAAATTCATCTCCTAAAAATCTACAAAAATCACCAAAGTGCCACTGGTGTGTTTACAAGAATGGATAGAACTTCTGTTTTAGGTTTCATTTCCATGCAAGGCTTACATATTTAGAAAGGTATCACTTCAGGCTATCCATAGAATTTTAGTTTGCAATATTTGGATTTATAAAACTCTAGATATTTAATTTCTAATGCAAAACATACTTTCTACAAGATTAAATCTAGACAGCACTTAAAAACATATTTTTGCAAATAGCCAGTGTGGCATGTTTAATAAAACACACAGGAACACTACAAATATTATACCAAAATTATTGCACACATAGATCCACCACAAAAAAACCTACACTGTAAAAATAACAGGAAACTAAAACAATAAAAGGATCTACTAAAAAAAACAAGAATGGGCCAGCTCTGCCCAGATCTGGGCCGGCCCACGCGCGCTGGCGAAGGGGTACGCAGGTCGTCTCCTTCCTCGACAACACGCAGGGACGAGCTGGAGCTTCGGGCAGTGAGCAGGCGAGGACGGCGACGGCGCTCCGGTGACCCTAAAATAAAATTGCGATGTCCCGGAGTTAGAACACGAGGAGGGGATCTCAGGGGGACGAGAATGGTGGGGAATGGTGGACGGAGCTGCTCACGATCTTGAAGAAAGGCGGCGGCCGGTGAAGAAGAGGATGCGGACGGCGACGGCGATCCCGGGCGACCCACGGCGATTCCTTGCACTGGGATGCAGAGGACGACGAGGCGGTGCTTCTGGCGCTCTTCCATCTGGACGGGGCGCTCTCCAGCGATGGTGGCAGCGACGGCGAGCTCGGCCATGGCTCGACCAAGGCGGAGGAAAAAGAGGAGAGGGAGAGCAGGAGCGAGTGAGCGAGTGGATGAGGGAGGGGGAGCAGAGGAGCGCGTCGTGGCTCCTTATCCTCCTCGCTGGGCAGCGGAGAGGAGGGGCCCGGGCAGTGGACGCACGGGAGAGGTGCACGGCGGCAAGGGCAGTGGACGCACGGTTGGGCGAGCTGGGGACAGCGAGGGGAGGGCACCCGGTCGCGGAGGAGCAGGGCCGAGGGCGGCACGGCGTCGTGCTCACCTCGACACGGCAGGAGGAGAGGGAGGGGGGGCCTGGGCGGGCGAGCGACGGGAGGACGACACGGCGACGTCGGCCTCTGCTGCTATAGGGAGAGAGACGACCAACTTGCAAATAACCCCCCTGGAAAAACTATTTCCATTTACAATTTAGTCCTTTTCTGTTTTCTTTTGTTTCCTTTTTAAAACCAGTAGGTTTTAGGGATTTTATTGAGGCATCAAAACATTTTAGAAAAATCTGAAATTATTTGGGTAGGCTCCCCACAACATATGGAGGCTCCACAAAAATTGGGGTATTTAAATAAAATGTTTTGAACTATATTTGTTCCTAGGGCTTTAAAAATGGCATTTTCTTAAATACAAATTTATAATCCTTTGAAATTTTGAAGCAAGTTCAAATATTATTTTTGAACTCTTGGAACTTCCTTGACAAATATATTAACTTCAAATAGATTTTATTTTCATAAGAAAGTATTTGTTTGAAGAAAATAGAGAGTTAGGTAGAGAGAATAATTTGATAAGATCATCTACTTAACTTATGATCTTAACTTCAAATTGTTTAATAATTTTAGGAGTTTGTTTCTATTCAAGTCACATTCCAAATTTGTTGTCAAGTGTGTCTTCAATTTAACACTTCAAGTACATTGGTGTAATTATTCACCCAAGCAAACAATAAAATAAGAATTAACAATCAATACAATCAGAAGTCCAACAAGCAAATAATCACCACAAGATCCATATCACTTCCAAGTCCACACAATTCAAACACAACAATGGGAAGGATATACAATCGTCAGTAAAACATTTCAAAAGTTTTTGTTGGTTCTGAATTTTGGGTCGGGTAAAACTAAGTTTTTCTTAGTTTCTAAATTTGGGATGTGGCACATCTTTCACCACTTTTTCCCTCCACGTCAGCCACCGCCCTACCCACTGCCTCATATCTCACCACAACTGCATTCCGAAATCCGAAGTATGATGATACATTTCATTAAACGGTGTAGTTCTACAGTAATGCTTTCTTTCTCACTTGCATGTAGGAAAATTTTGTTTTAGACCGATATACATTTATATGTTGTGTACGTTCCTTCCATATGTTGGAACTTGGAACCACACTTTTCTGGCTGCAAACAGAAAGGCAATAGGCTACGATGATTCTAGGTGTTTGTTGCTTATGTTCATATTGCAAAGCATTTTCATGGGGCTGATCCATACTGCATATGTGCAATTGGTCTTCTCAGTGATTTACCACGAGAGCAAATGGGGATTTGTTGGATACACAAGTTTGTTTCACCGTATTGTTGTTTTTTGAAATGTTGTGGGGTTTTTCATTGTCTTGCACACCGGAGAAGAATATATAGCGTGTATAAACTATTATTATGATATGATTCTGAAGGCATGTTGCAGTGATTGAGCGGTCCAATCGTCACGTTTGAGCGAGAATTAAACGAGAGGGAGACGGCCCATCATGTGGAGCTACCTCCGCCCAGCCTACGGCAATACCACCGTTTAAACGAAGAATTTTTTAAGGATATGTATATTAAGTTACAAGATGTCTAGTTCTTACGTTTTTAGGTTTGTGGTTGGTTAATTCATGTAGCATCTTAAAAAAAATGTCCCATTAAACCACACCACACCACACCGAAAGAAGAAAGACGAGTTTAAAACCGCCGTGGCTCCCTCCCCCACGAAGCACGCGGCGGAGTGGTGGTAAACGCCGTCGCCATCCGCTCCCTCCGGTCTCGAATAAAACCCACGCTCCGCCTCCACCACCGCCACCGCCACGGCATCGGGAGATACGAGACGGGGCGGTGGGATAGATGGCGCTGCGGCGCAAGGGGAGGCCATCAGCGGGGCGGCGGGCGGCGGTGCGGTGGTGGCTGCTCTCCCTCGCCGGGACCGGCGCCGCGGCCGCGCTGCTCGCCGTCGCCCTCCACGTCTCGGCCTCCGCCTCCGCCTCCGCCGGCGCGCCCTACCGCCTGGCCAAGGTACGCCCCCCCCCCCCCCCCCTCCCCTCCCTTACTCCCAGATTGAACTCTCTGGCCCGGCCGTGCTAACGAATCGCCGCCGCCGCAGCAGCCGCGGGAGGCCGAGGAGCTGCGCTGGGAGCGGGAGTTCGCGCCGCCGCAGCTCGCCTCGCCCCACTCGCGGAAGGTGACTCCCCTTACCCGTACTTCCGACGCGTCCCATACCCACTGTACTACCCTCTTCCGCTGCATCCAAGTCCATGCCATCCGGGGGGGATTAATCTCTAGATTCGACAGCTGGACGGCGCCGCGGACGAAGCGGCCGAGGAGAAGAGGCTGTGGCCGCCGGCACCCTCGCGCCGGTTCGCGCCCTGCGTCACGCCGTCATTGCAGTACAAGGGTCCGGGAACGTCGAGGGGGTACCTGCTCGTCCACACCAATGGCGGGCTCAACCAGATGCGTGCCGGGGTGAGTCATTGCTCTGTCTGTCCTGCTGAAAAATTTCCCTAGTTGGCGTGGCATACGAGTAATAGTGATCTACTCCTTAGTTTGCATTAAGATGTGTTGACTCGCGTGCTGGAAACCAGCGTGCTAGCATGTGCGTAGTTTGAAGGGTTTCGAGCATTTCATTTCATCATCAGTTTTCGTGGGTTGGTGGTGCTTCTGAGCTGTAATCAATGCGTGGTGGTGGTTCTGGTGGTGATAGTGCAGACAACCGGCTTCTGTGGGCAGTGTTTTGGTGCTTCCATCACTCTCAGTGCTCGACCCTTGTAGTACTAATGTTTCATTCACTTCACCACCATTTAGAGATAGTATGCCGTAAGCTTGAAATGGTTGGGTGTCAAACCAAACTATTTAGTTGTTACTCTGTAACTGAGATGTCGGGGTGGAAGAGGTACCAATGGCTCGGGCACATTCAGGATAAAGTCCTGAATATGACTGGTGGATGGATGCTATCTCAGCACTCTTCTGAATTTCCTGTCATTTTGTTTGTCACTATGAACACGTGGGATCTTGTATTTTAGGTGAACCTTCCCATGATTCAGTTGATGATTAATTTAGTATAACATATCATATCCACCAGGAACAACAATACCATATCACTTTTTTAACTGATGTGTTATTCTTGTGGCAGATCAGTGATATGGTAGCAGTTGCACGTATACTCAATGCTACACTCATAATTCCTGAGCTTGATAAGAAATCGTTTTGGCTTGACAAAAGGTGAACACCGGATTTTTATTTGCGGTAGAACACCAGATGTTTTTTTTTTTATCTCAGCCATTCCCATAACTGATCAGAACTGACAGGTCATTTTTTTTCAATACCAGTAACTTTTCAGATGTCTTTGATGAAGAACACTTTATACGTTCTTTGGTAAACGATGTTAAAGTGGAGAAAAAATTACCAAATGAACTGGTGAAAGCACCGAAATCTGTTAGGCACTTCAAGAGTTGGTCTGGAGTAGATTATTATCAGGATGAGATTTTTCCACTATGGCAGCATCGTCAGGTTAGGCTTCTACAGCTACTGCCCTTATGCAGTTGCGTTCTAATCATTTATAGTTACTGGGTGCAGCTATATGGAACTGTTATTCTGATGAAAGATCTGTATCAGGTTATTCGAGCTGCTAAGTCAGATTCTCGCCTTGCAAACAACTTCCTCCCTCCGGATATTCAAAAGCTTCGGTGCAGGGCCTTTTTCCAGGCACTTAGATTTGCTCCCCCAATTGAAACTTTAGGAAATGTAAATCCTTCTTTTTGATCCATCATGGTAGAACATACTAATAGTATATTTTTAAGAGAAGTACTGACAAGTGATCAACCAATTTGCAGCTACTTGTGGAAAGGATGAAGTCATTTGGACCATACATTGCTTTGCATTTACGTTATGAGAAAGATATGCTTGCTTTTAGTGGGTGTACATATGGTCTGTCACAGACTGAATCAGATGAGCTCGCAATGATCAGGCAAGGCCTTAAAATATATGTACTACTCAATTGCACCATCTCTACCTTCCTGGTTATAACAACTAGGCAGTATCATGTGAGTGAATCCTTTCCTACTGCTACAGAGAGAACACAACCTACTGGAAGGTGAAAGACATTGATCCATTAGAGCAAAGATCACATGGCCATTGTCCCTTGACGCCGAAGGAAGTTGGTATGTTTCTTTCCGCCCTAGGATATCCATCGAGTACCCCAGTTTACATAGCCGCGGGGGAGATATATGGAGGTGAATCTCATATGGTTGATTTGCAATCACGATTCCCAATTCTGATGAATAAGGTATGGATACTGCCGTTTTGTTCTTCTGTGGCTTCCATAGCATGACGCTGTTCAGTCAACATATGCTGTCTTCTCCATTTGTAGGAGAAACTCGCATCGGCTGAAGAGTTACGACCGTTCAGCCAATATGCTTCTCAAATGGCAGCTTTAGATTACATCGTTTCGGTGGAGAGTGATGTGTTCATTCCATCGTATTCTGGGAACATGGCACGGGCTGTCGCTGGTCATAGGCGTTTCCATGGCCACAAGAAAACAATCAGTCCTGACAGGTGAAACCAAACCATAACGAGAGCTTGTCTTAGTGGCGCCTCACTCTTCCCTTCTTGGTCTCATTGTGTTCTTCTTTCGATTCAGGAAAGCATTAGTTCGTTTGTTTGACAAGGTTGACGGTGGATCACTCGATGAAGGGGAAATGCTATCGCAAAGGATAGCAGAAATGCACCGGAAAAGGTATTAAACTAAGCATGAGAGCTGAGAGACCATTGTTTCGTGCATATGTTTCTTATTAGATTGTTCTTTCTCTCTTCAGACAAGGTTCTCCTCGAAAACGAAAAGGTCCCGTATCAGGAACAAAAGGCAGCGATAGGTTTAGGTCAGAGGAGGCATTTTATGAGAACTCTCTTCCTGACTGCCTCTGCCAATCAAAGGATGATTCTGTTGTTAGCATGTGATCACGATCATGGAGCTAATGGTCTTCGCCGCCCTTGCTCACTACCCTCAGGTACATACAGCAAAGGATGGTGCACACTGATGATATGAAGATTCCACAGCATTACAGTTTGACGGTGCACACTGATTATATAAAGTTCCACAGCATTACAGTTTCTGCTTAGATGACATTACTCTCCAACGATTTGTTGGCAGATGGCCACCAGCTCCCTTTGCAATAAGTTGCCGACGTATCAGAGAAACAAAGATGGTAGCAGATGCATCGAAGAATCAGAGATGGTAGCGTGGTCATGTTCAGAGCTGGTGGCTTCTGTATAGTGGTTTAGATATAGTCTAGGCTTTTCAGTTAGCACCTGTAAGTAGGACCAATAATGAAGAGAAGAGTAATAGCTGAAACATCTTAATGCTAACACTCACTGCGGATAGTTCTGCTTCAAGTTGAGAATGAGAGCACATCTGTACAGAGACTAGATGTAGCTGCATTTGTAATCTTGGTAGTAATTAAATGCCTCTTGTAAGTGAGACCAGTAAAGAGAAGAGGAATTTATAGATGAAACATGTTGATATATGTTTACACTTGTCAAGCTAGCTGGGTACTCCTGAACAACTTCGTGAGCTTCTTGGCTTTTTGAGTGAATGAGCGAATTTGGTCGTTGTATATTGCCGTTGTCTTTGGTCGTTATATATTGCAGTTAAGTTCCGTTTGTCACCAAGAACATCACAAAGCGGAGTTAAACAAAATATCCTCTTCATATTAAAGGGCTTATTGACTGTTTCACACCATATTGTAAACCGTAATGATCATATAAGCCTGTAAAAAAAAGTAACGATCATGTAAACGCTGAAGCTACAAAGTGGAACAGTTCTTCTCCCAAGAAGTAAACACAGGAAATCAACAAGCTGATGACCAATTTCACCACCAAAGCGGTTCATCATGCAAAACTCATAGCGAAAAATCAACGAAGTTCACACCGATTTCACCCCCACCATATGATGATTGTAATCATGGAAACGCTATAACTATAAACTGGTACAGTTGCTGTTCTTCCCAGAAGTAAAACACAGGAGGAACGCAAGAATTGCACATAACAGTGAGCAACAACTATCGATCAGTACCATTTGCCACTAAAGCACGAGGAAATCAATGAAGTTCAAGACCAATCTCACCATCAAAGAAGTTCCACATAGCGAAATTAGCAGGGTTCATCACCAATTTAAGCAGTTCATCAAGGCGAAATCAACAGGGTTCATGACCAACAGTAGTACACTTGGAAACATTGCACTAGTATGGAGTTCCTTATTTCTTTGTTAAATGAAAAGCAGAAGGTGCCACAAACTTTTCTAGGTCTAGTTTGTTATTCGTCGTTCTATATTACAGTCTAGTCCACAACTGAAATTAGCTGGAACAAACAAGGAGAAATCAAAAACCAGGGTAAGTGCCTGTTCTTGCTAGAGTGGAACAGCTACTGTTCTTGCAAGAAGTAAAACAGAGAATACACGCAATAATTCAGCTCATACTGAGCAACAGCCATCGATCAGTAAGTGCCTATAGCAGTCACCATGTCAAGGAAATCAACAGAGTTCATGGTTAATTTGACTACAGCCATAACACCAGATTCCAGATCTGTAAGCTGTAATCAGAATGAACACTCTTATTCCAAGAATTAAATCACAGGAAAAACGCAAGATTTCCACATAACAGTGAAGAAACAACGATGAGCACAATTTTTATCACTAAAGCATGAGGAAATCAACAAAATTCATGACCAATTTCACCATCAAAGCAGTTGATCATAACACATGGTTCCATGACCAATTTCACCACCAAATCAGTTCATCAAGGCGAGATTAACAGGGTTCATGACCAACTTCAGCACCACTCGATCAGCAACTACGCAGGATAAGGACGATCAGAGAAGCAAAACAGGGTAACCAAGACACCAGACATGAACAAGGCGTCTCTCAACTCCACTCGAACCGCACTAGACTACTGCCACTACTACTAGGACTACTGCAACTAGACTCGATCGATCCATCTCTCTCCTTACTCGATGGTCACCTGGAACACGTCCTTGCGCTCCTCCTCCTTGACCTTGGGCACGGTGACCCTGAGCACGCCGTTCTTCATCTCGGCCTTGATCTTGTCCATCTTGAACGCGTCGGCGGCGAGCTCGATGCGGCGGCTGTACTTTGTCACCGCGGCGCCGTCTTTGTCGCCGTCCCAGGGCTCCTTCTCGCCCTCGCCCTTGATCACCAGGCTGTTCTTCTCCGCGGACACCTTCACGTGCTCCTTCCCCAGCCCCGGCATCGCCACCTTCAGGTACAGCGCCTCGTCGTCCTCCTTCCTCGCCGACCACCCGCGCCCAGGAGCCTTCGCCGCCGCCGCGGAGGGAGGCCTCCGGACGCCGCGTCCTCCGTCAGACCCAGCAGCCGGCCCACGGTCGTCGGCGCGCCGAACCGGTCCAGCACGTCTGGGAAATCAACAACGGCAGAAAAAGCCCTCATTTATTTACCGCACAACGCTCACGCGAACGACGCAAGGGAAAAAAAGATGGAGGAGGGCAGACGCGTACCCTGCAAGAAGAAGCTGGGAACGGTGAAGTCGCGGGCGCGGCGGCGGCCGCCGGCGTCGGCATCCTCGTACTCGCTCTCGCTGTCGTCGCTGGTGTCGTCGTCGTCGTAGCAGCGGACCTCCGAGCCCTTGGTGTAGAAGAGGCGGCGGGCGGCGTTGATGGAGGCCGGGCGGAACGCGTAGCAGGCCATGAGTGCGCCGGAGGACGCCGGCAGCTTCTTGAGGAGGCTGGCCATGTCCGGGCCCTTGGAAGCGACGGCGGCAGCCATGGATCTCTCTATCTCTCTCCCTTCTCTTTCTCTGCTGTGACTTTGGATTCTTGTGGTGGACACCGGACAGGATGAGGTGGAGGAGGAGAATGGAGGGGGGGTTTTGAAGAGGAGCTTTCTTGGGGAAGAGGTGGAGAAGGGGTTAGAAGGTTCTGGAGTTCACTGGCGAGGCCTCGAGTCTTCCAGAACAGGAGTACCACGGCTTTGAGATTCGTGTTGGTTAATGTAGGATCAGTGCCATGCCCATGGATGGTACGACCGCTGTTTTCTGATCTGCTCAGACTTGCAATGGCCGGGAGTGCCATACGAATGCCTTTGCGTTTGAATTATTTTGGCGGCTTTGTTGTTTCTTTTTTGAGAGAGAAAAAATGCTGAAGGAAAGGAAAGGAAGCGAGTGGCTCTAGACAAACCTCTCGCCCCTCCCCACCCCGCCGCCGGCGGCCATCTCGGCCGCTGCAACCCTGCGCGCTAGCTCCCTCTGCGGCGCATGGGCTCGCCTACCCTGCTGATGACCCCCAGGGTCGCTCCTTGCAACCAAGCGGAGAGGGTGGATCTCTCGGCGGCTAGCTCAGATCTGATGGGCTCTCCACGCTCCTCTCCTAGGGGTAGAGTTCTGGAGGATTCTTTTGCTGCGGTCGCGTGTGATGGGTTCACTACGCCTCCGCCATCCCGCCCGGCTCCCCGGGTCGTCGGCAGTGATGGCTTGCATGCGCAGGCCCTGTCACCTCCCCCTGCCGCCATTGATGGGCAGCAGGAGGGATGGATCGATGTGGTGAGCAAGAAATCACGGAAGATTGCCAGGCGCCTGGGCAACCGCGTCAGACCTCCAGCTCTCACCGGCATCCCGCTCCGCAAGGAGGATTTGCTTGGCCTGTGCTTCCGCTGCCTCTCCCCGCACCACCGCATCGCGGCCTGTAAGGGACCGGTCCGTTGCCTCCATTGCTTCCAAGCAGGCCATATTGCAAAGGAGTGTCGTGCTCACTCGCTGCCTACAAAAGCCCTCCTACCTTCCCACTGCATCCGCACCATACCTTCGCGTCGTCCAATCTCTCCAAGTGCCCGCTCTCCACTGCTCAAAGGGCCGCCTCCGCCCCGCCTTTCTGCTCACCAGCGCTTGGCTCCTCCTGTTCCACCGGTGCCACTCTCCTCGCAAACCACTTCATTCCAACAACAGCCGCCGGCCACCTCTCAAGCCACCTCCTGCACTAGCTTCCCCGCCGGCATTCAAGCCAGGCTGGTGTTCCCGGACCCCACAACCCCTCCTCCGTCACCAAGAAGCGACACACCTCCGATCCCCATGGCGGCATACACTGCTCCCGAGTTCGACACCGCTGACCTCCCCGTGGCCCACCCTTACGCCCCGGGCGGCTCGCTGCGCCGGCGCGACCTGGGATTCTGCACCCTGAGCCTCAACAATGAGATGCTCGCTGACGAAGCCGCGCTGCGCGAGCGCGCGGTCACTCTCGTGGTGCTCGGCAACCGAGAAGATTTCTGGCCCGCCAAGGTGCAGGAGGCTATCCTTGCTGAGTTCTATGAGCTCCGGCAGGAAGACGTCAACGTGAGCCTCTACATCAACGACTCCTTCCTGGTGCGCTGCTCCGACAGAGCCTCCCGCGACCTGCTCGTCAACCAGGCGGTCATTCACTGTGGCGGTGTCCCGCTGCAGCTCCGCCCTTGGTCGCGCCTGTACATGACCGAGCAAGTCACACCGCGGTACCGCGTCCGCGTCTTCATCGAGAACCTTCCGGCGCAGGCTTTCACGGTGGAGACCGCGCGCAAGGTGTTGCCGTCGTGCCACTTGCACACGGTGGCGGTATCCTCCGCTGACAAGTCAGACCTCTCCTACTTCGTCGTCTACGCTTGGGTTCACGACCCCGACACCATCGACAAGGTCGTGGCCATCGATCTCCCCGTCGTCACGCCCGAGCTGGGAGGGTTCAACAACGACCTTTTTCTTCATGCAGGTTTCGCCGAGGGCGTGGGGAATGACCCCTTGGCTGACCACGGCTTCACCCCTCCACCGTTGACAAGGGTCTACGCCATCGTCCACCTCGACTGTGTCGTCCACCACCCACTAGACGCTGCCGCGCGACCACCGGGCAGTGGGGATGGTGGTGATGGCCACCCCGGCGCGAGGAGGCACCCTTGGGGTCGCAAATGGGTGGACGGTACATCTGCCGGTCCGCAGGGCCTCGGCATGGCCACGGCCGGCTCTTCCTCCGTCTTCGATCGCCTTGGTGAGCCGAGGCCGCGTCGCCAGCGGAGGCGTGCCTACGCTTTCGCTCCGGTGGGGCTAGTTGCGGCGCCGACCTCGCCGGCGGCGACTTCAACGACGGCCGTGGCGCTGCAGGCGGGCGGCGCGCCGCCCATGCCTAGGGCTGGCGTGGCGCTGCGTCGCAGCTCCTCCTGCCCGTCCATCCACGCTCCTGCTGACGTGGCGCCCGTGGGTCTCCTGCGTGCTGCGCGACCCAGTGGCGTCCGTGACACTGTCTGAGGGCGCTGCTGCATCGACAGTTCATCTGCTGCAGCCGCTAGGTTCCAACCCTGCGTACGAGGAAGAGCTGCCTGCCTCCCTTCAGTTTGCCCAAATTGATTTGGTCACGGGCGACATGCAGACCCAGCCTGTGGTCAAAGATGCGGCGGTGGCTGAGGAGACGAACTCATCAACAGCTGCCCCACTCATCCATGTTGGGCCTCCACTGCCCACCATGGCAGCCCCTGTTCAGGTGGTGGGCCGGCCCACCAGCCCAACTCGCAGCCCAGCCGAGCTCCTGCAGGTCTTCTTGGCGCAGGTGGGCGAGCAGGTTACTCCTGGGCTAGTCCGTGCGCCTCCACTGCTGAACTTAGGCGCACCCAGCCGCCGCCGGCCGCGCCAACCTCCACCGCCGCCCTCCAGATCCAGTGCTCGCATTGCTGCTACGGCTGGCTCGCGTGCTGGCTCCGTTGTCTCTCAGGCGCAGCGCCTTATCTGCAAGAAGCTGGGGATGCCCGCCTCTGAACTTGAGGAGCAGGAACTGCTGAGGAAGAAATACGAGGCTGCCTTCTCCAACCTGTCAGTGCCTCAGCTGGCGGCCCTCGACGAGCTAGCAACAAAGGCCACCATGCGCGGGGTCGCGGCGCAGGGGGCCGCGCAAGATGTTTAGCATCTGCCCGCGGGTCTGTGTGCGGATGTAACACCTGTTGTCTTAAGTTTCTTAATGGATCAGTGCAAAGTTATGGTGTGGAATGTTAGGGGGCTTAACTCCATTGCTAGGCAGTCAGTCGTTTGTCAGTTTGTTAGAGACCATCTTATCTCAATTGTCTGTATCCAAGAATCAAAAGTTCAGTTAGTGTCGTCACAACTTGTTCTTGATGCTTGCGGTCCACGGTTCAGAAACTTCCTGTCTGTCCCTTCTGTCGGAGCCAGTGGAGGTTTGATCATTGCTTGGGATGATCAGGTTGTGCAGCTGCAGGAAATTGCCTCTGGACAGAACTTCATTCTTGCTTCCTGTGTTTCCCGTGCTACGGGTGCTCTATGGTTCATTTGCAATGTGTACGGTCCGCAAGGCACCGTCGAGAAAGTAAATTTCCTTGCCGAGGTGAAAACTGCTGTTGATCACATTCAGGCGCCGCTGGCAATCCTCGGGGATTTCAATCTGATTGCTTCGGCGGAAGACAAGAGTAACGGGGCTATAAACAGAGGTCTGATGCTGGCTTTCCGCCGATTCATCAACGAGCTTCATCTGAAAGATCTGTACCTCCATGGTCGTCGCTTCACGTGGTGCAATGAGAGAGCTGCCCCCACCTCTTGTCGGTTGGACAGAGTTCTGTACAACAACGCCTTTCAAGACCTGTTCCCTGAATCGCTGCTCCAAGCGATCTCCTCCTCTGCGTCTGATCATGCACCACTCATCCTTTCAACTGCGGCGGCATTCAAGCACTGCAGACGCTTCCGTTTCGAGACCTTCTGGTCGCGGCAACCTGACTTCCTCGACCAGGTCAAGCAGGGATGGGACAACGCGCCCAGCAGCAACAACGAGTTTCTGAACTTGCACATGAAATTACAACATACTGCCACACACCTTCAGAGCTGGAGTGCACGGCTAATCAGCGACCTCAGGCTGCGCTCTGCTATCGTCAATGAGCTGATCTTCAGGCTGGACGTTCAGATGGACTCTAGGACACTGTCGCCGGAGGAGCAGCAGTTCCGGAAAGCTATGAAGATGAAGTGCCTCGGCTATGCCGCGCTTGAGAGGTGCATGTGGCGCCAACGCTCGCGTTTCCTTTGGCTCAAGGAGGGCGACTGCAATACGAAATTCTTTCACATCAAAGCTTCGGCACGGCGGCGAAAAAATTTCATCCCTACTGTCACCGTGGGTGATACCACCTCCGTGGATCAGAACTTCAAGGTTAATGCTTTCTGGGAACATTTCAATCAGTTGTTGGGCACATACAAGACCAGTGCTGCATCTCTGAACATGCAAACGCTGAACTTTCCAAACACGCAGCTGGCCTCTCTATCTGAACCGATAACTGAAGACGAGGTCCGCGCGGCAATTTTTGACCTGCACCCAGAAAAGGCCCCGGGACCTGACGGCTACACTGGATTATTCTACAGATTAGCCTGGCCGATAATTAAAGGAGATGTTATGCTTGCGATGCGGAAGATAGAGGCTGCCGGCACACAGGGCTTAAACCTCCTCAACAATGCCTTACTCATTCTCCTGCCAAAAACCCCCGAGGCAGCGAGGCCCTCCGAGTTTCGTCCTATAAGCCTTGTTCACAGCTTCGGAAAGATTTTCACCAAGATACTAGCCACAAGACTTCAACCCCTCATGCCTAGTCTTGTAGCCCCGTGCCAGAATGCATTCATAAAAGGGAGGTCAATACATGATAACTTTATGTACGTCCAGGGGGTAATTCACACGCTAAAGAGAAAGAAGATCCCTGCCTTGATGCTCAAGCTTGATATATCAAAGGCCTTCGACTCAGTTTCTTGGGAGTTCATCATCAAACTACTGGTTGCCAGGGGCTTCGGCCATGCCTGGATAAGCTGGATTACATCGCTGCTAAGCACCAGTTCCACTCGCATTGTTGTCAACGGAGAGCTTTCTAATAGCATATACCACATGAGAGGGCTTCGGCAGGGAGATCCCCTCTCCCCGCTGCTTTTCGTTCTGGTAATGGACTGTCTTGGCAGGATGCTTGAAAAGGCTCAGCATGATCAAATTCTTCCACAAATTGGCAATCAGGTCCTGCGTTTCCGGTCTTCTCTGTACGCTGACGATGTTGTCATCTTCCTGCGACCCGAGCTGCATGACCTTCAGGCAACCTTTGCGATTCTAGATCTGTTTGGCTCTGCTACTGGTTTACACACAAACATTGCGAAGAGCTGCATCATCCCAATTGCATGCGCCAACATCAACCTCAATTTTGCATCCTTGTTTGACTGCAAACTGGACTGTTTCCCGTCAACATATCTGGGCCTACCGCTCTCTGACAAGAAGCTGAAAAGAGAGGATTTCCAGCGTCTCCTCGACAAATTCATGAAGAAGTTATCTTGCTGGAAAGCGAAGTGGATATCGATGGCTGGTAGACTCACCTTGATCACCTCGGTGCTATCGGCGTTACCCGCCTATCAGCTCATGGCTATTCTGCACCCCAAATGGCTGCACAAGGAATTGGACAAACTGCGGCGCGCCTTCCTCTGGGCCGCTTCGGACAAAGTGGTGGGCGGGAAATGCCTCGTGAATTGGGCGACTGTCTGCTTGCCCAAGCAGCTAGGTGGGCTGGGCATTCCAAATCTTTACCTTCAGAGCATCGCGCTACGCGTGCGATGGCTGTGGCAGCAGGCCACCGACCCGAGCAAACCCTGGGCTGGTCTTGCTCTACCTCATGATCGCGCCGCAACGAACCTGTTCAGAGCTGCAACTGAAATTAAGATTAACAATGGCTCGTCAACACAATTCTGGAAGTGTCACTGGATGGAAGGCGTTCCCTTGAGTGAACGATTCCCGCACCTATTTAAACATTCCAGTGGCAAGGCCATCTCAGTGCGGGAAGCGAT
The DNA here is from genome assembly GCA_026929855.1 of Poa annua. Classification (NCBI taxonomy): domain Eukaryota; kingdom Viridiplantae; phylum Streptophyta; class Magnoliopsida; order Poales; family Poaceae; genus Poa; species Poa annua. The sequence continues at coordinate 1,811,372 of CM049437.1, forward strand.
CTGCAACAGAACTTGGGTGGCGAATATCCGTGCAAATCCACCTCGCCAGGTTCTTGTTGAGTACCTGATGCTATGGTCCCTGCTTGATAGTAACGCGCCAACCACTTTCAACGAAGACGATGATGTGGTGTCGTGGCGGCTAACCCCCAATGGACAGTACAGCGCGACATCGGCCTACCGTGCTATGGTTCTGGGGCGCTGTAAAACCCCGGTGTTTGATCAGGTTTGGACCGTGAAGGCTACGCCGAAATGCAGGCTGCATGCTTGGCTGCTTCTGCATAACAAATGTTTGACAGCCGACAACCTGGCTAAGAGGGGTTGGCCTCATGATCCGGTCTGTAAGCTCTGCAATACCGTGCCTGAAACTGGACCTCACCTTGCAGCGTCTTGCAGCTTCTCCATACAGGTCTGGAACCAGCTGCTGCTTAGGCTGGATATTCCTCGAAGATTTGCCCCAGCTGCTGATTGCTCTAGCCTAAAGGTTTGGTGGCGGAGGTGCTCAAAGCTGACACCTCTCGTGATGGTTGGCCGTTGGCGCACGATCGCGCTTCTTACCTGGTGGCAACTCTGGAAAGAGAGAAACAACCGTATCTTCAACAACAAATACACTACTTCGTCGGTGATCGTTGACAAAGTGATCTCGGAGCTGGCCCTTTGGAGGTCAGCCGGAATTCTTGGCACGGCGCCTCTCCCTGGCGACTAACTGCTGTTGATACAATTCACAGAGATGTTCTTTAGCTCTTTGCTTTCTTGTGTTCGTAGTTAGATATTCTTTCTTGCTTTTTTCCCATTCATTCATTCTTTCACTTGTAATACGTATGTTACCGGCATTTGTTCCGGCTTCTCTTAATGCAATTTGACGCAGCGCTCGCTGCCGTCAGTCCAAAAAAAAAATGCTGAAGCATATGTGTGCAGTGTGCTTTTTTTTTTTGAACGAAAGGCAAAAGATTGCCTTAATTCATTCAAAAAGGAGGAGTTTAGAATTTAAGTACATGCATATGTGTTACAGAAACACTCAAACCCACAAAACGGAAGTCTACTCTCGCGGTACAATACAATCCAAACGCTTGGCACCCGCCAACACCCAAGACGACGCTTCTAACTTAATTCTATTGAAGATGATGGTAGGCATGGTGCTCACGTTGTTGAAGATCCTTGCGTTCCTCTCGTTCCAAAGTTCCCATGAGACAAGTATGACGAGAGAGGCCATGGCTTTTCTCCTACCTCGATGAGAATGAAGGAGGTGATCCCACCAAGAAGTAACATCTCCGAAGTCCCTCCACTCGGAAGGGTTGAAGTCCACAAGCCCAAGCCACACTTTGATCATATCCCAAATGCGAAGGAAATAGCGGCAAGAAAAGAGTAGGTGGCACGCCGTTTCATCCACACGTCGGCAAAGAGGGCAAACCCGGTCATTAGGCCAACCATGGCGCTCAAGTCGATCCGCCGTCCAAACCCGGTTTTGGAGAATTAGCCAAGAGAAAAACTTGCACTTAGGAGGAGCCCAATGCTTCCATACCAACGCATCCATGGGAGAGCGGATGGTTCCTTCAAATTGCGCCTTGTACGCCGAGGAGCAAGAGTAGCTTCCGGAAGTGGTAAGCTTCCAAACAATAGAGTCCGGGGTGTCTTCCAAAAGGTGGGTTTGAGAGGTGAAGCTCCAAAGTTTGACGAATTCCTCTAGATTGCCAACGGAGAGGCCGGCGGTGGTGTCAAGCTCGAGAAGCCAAGCATCATTGGTGAGAGCTTTTTGAACGGACCAAGTCTTTTGTTTGGAGATGGCAAAAATGGAGGGTGCAATGCTTCTAGGGCTGTCCCCATCCGCCCAAGGAGCCTCCCAAAACGAGGCTTTGTTGCCATCACCGATAGTCACCTTTGTCAAGGCATAGAATAGCCTCATGTCCTCATAGTTGGATTCTCAAGGCCTACCCACGGACGATCCGGAGAGGTCCATTGGAACCAAGGCCACCGAAGGCGTAAGGCACGCCCAAATTTGTCCATGATGATGATGCCGATGCCTCCAAAGGAAGTAGGCCTACACACCGCCTTCCAATTGACTTGTGCAGTGTGCTTTAGCTGCTGACGAACAACGGAATGGAACTTTCGAAACATGGACATGCCAATTTCAATTTTTTTTGTAATCACTATCAACCGACTAGCAAACAGTGGCAGAGCTAGAGAAGTAAGGTGAAATTTGGTATCCTATAAAGAAAATAAAATTTGTCGGTGTCATGTGCAACCCCTTTGGCTGCACTTGCATCCACCACTGTAAGCAAGACAAAAAAATATCGTAGAGCTTCATCTTATTCGTTACTACTCGCTCTGTATCAAAATATAAGACTCTCTACCAACTTACGGAGGGAGTATAAACAATAATGATTCTAATGTTAGCATCTGATCACTATCACGGCGTTAACGACATTCACGGCTCATGCTCATTGTCCCATGTACATAGGGTAGAGTATGGCGGAAAGTAGTTTTTACTTTCGACATCCAGTGATCCTCTATTTAAAAAAATTATAAATTATATTTAAAAGCTTCAAAAAGTCTGAAAAACTATAAGAAGTTAAAAACAGAAAATCTCAATGCAATATTTTAATAGTATAATATAGTCTACACAAAAAGGATAAAATGTTGAGATTTAAAACGATGTCTTGTTAGCCATAATCAGATCTGTAATTTTTTTATTTTTATTTAGGTAGGAAGACAAAGAATTTCGTTTTATGGTGCAAGTCTATAGGATACACCATAAAGAACATGCATGATTTATTTCACATTTTTTTAAACTTTTAAATATTTTTTTTCAAACTTTTAAAAGTAGCTGGAGCACCGGATCTCTACTCAGAGTATGGTGCACACCGACATAGAGTAACCCAATGTTACAGCGAGCATAAGTTGTGCCTCTTGAGAACCAGCGCAACCGCTATCTAGAAAATATTAGTAATTCAAAGAAGTTCAAAAAATTCCAAAACTTTCAGTGAGGCAAATATAATCAATTATTGTACTCGTACAATTTTTTTGTCAAAGAATAACTTAAACCTGGATCAAAGATTTGCCAAAAAAGGCGCTATATAAACTCTTTTCACAAATTTGTTTTTTCGGAAGTTAATGAAAATCATTTTGTGCTACACGAGTGAAATACTTTGTCATCTTTGAGCTAAAAAAATCTATTTTCTTTTGTTACCAACTCTCATCGCATAATAAGTTGCCAATGTATCAAAGAATCAAAGATGACAGGGTGGTCATGTTCAGAACTGATGCACAGTGGTTTAGATGTAGTCTCGGCTTTTCAATTAACGCTCTAAGTATGACAAATAATGAAGAGAAGAGTAATAGCTGAAACATCTTAATGCTAACTAACACTCACTAAGTATAGTTTTTGCTTAAAGCTGGCATGAGGAGGATGAGAGCACATCTGTACAGGGATTAGATGTACTCCCTCCGTTTTTTAATATAAGATGGTTTAGCATTTGTCCACATTCAGATGTATGTGGACATATTTTAGTGTGTACGTTCACCCACTTTACTATGTATTTAGACACCATGTACAACACCTAAAACATTTTATATTAACAAACGGAGGTAGTAGATGGATCTGTGATCTTGGTAGTAACTAAATGCCTCTTGTGAGACCAATAAAGAGAAGAGGAAGTAGAAAATTATCAGATTATGTCGATTTGCTCGCAGTGTACTGCTTAACGACTTCCGAGTTTATTGCATTTTGAGTGAATGATCGAGCTTGTAAGAGGAACTATACAGCATTACACTGGAGAGTATATTGCACTAACATGTACTGCTTCGTCGTAGTTTCTTTCTTAATTACTTATAAGTAGAGTGAGAAGCAGAACGTGAAAAATTGTTTCGTGTGTGGTTGCTTTAATTGCTTTCAATCTGTTCTTTTTGTCATCAAGAACAACAAGATAAACAGTCAACACAATGGCAAATAGATTGTAAATGTAAATGCTACAACTACAATGGAGAACAGTTGCTCTTCCAAGAAGTGAAAGAGAGGATACACGCAAAAATTCAGAGAACACTGAGAAAAAAAAATCATTGATTAGTTAGTGCCTACTCACTACCAAAGAAGTTCATCAGTCATCACATCGAACTTCAGGAAATCAACAAAGTTGATGACCAAATTACCAGCAAAGAGTTTCCATTCGCAAAACTCAAGAGGAAATCGAAGTTCACACACCAATTTCACCCCCACCATATGATGATTGTAATCATGAAAACGCTACAACTACAGACTGGTACAGTTGCTGTTCTTCCAATAACTAATACAGAGGATGAACTCGAAAATTTCACATAACAGTGACCAACAACCATCGACCAGTATTAGCATTTACCACTAAAGCATTAGGAAATCAACAAATTTCATGACCAATTTCACCATCAAAGCAGTTCATCATAACCAAATCAAGAAGGTTCATGACCAATTTCCACCACCAAAACAGCGAAATTAACAGGGTTCACGACCAACTTCGCCACCATCTCGATCAGAAACTACGCAAAGGACGATCAGAGAAGCAAAACAGGGCAACGAAGACACCAGACATCACCACATCAACAAGGCGTCTCTCGACTCAACTCGCACCATCAGCACTACTGCTACGATTACGGCTACTGGACTCGTCTCCCTACTCGATCGTCACCTGGATCACGTCCTTGCGCTCCTCCTCCTTGACCTTGGGCACGGTGACCCTGAGCACGCCGTTCTTCATCTCGGCCTTGATCTTGTCCATCTTGAACGCGTCGGCGGTGAGCTCGATGCGGCGGCTGTACCTCGGCGCGGTCGCGTCGCCCTTGTCGCCGTCCCAGGGCTCCTTCTCGCCCTCACCCTTGATCACCAGGCTGTTCTTCTCCGCGGACACCTTGACGTGCTCCTTCCCCAGCCCCGGCATCGCCACCTTCAGGTACAAGGCGTCGTCGTCCTCCTTCGCCACCGAGAAGCCACGCTGGGGAGCCGCCGAGGAGAGGCCTCCGGACGCCGCGTCCTCCATCAGAGCCAGCAGCCGGCCCAGGCTCGTCGGCGCCCCGAAGCGGTCGAGCACGTCTGCAAAATCAAGAACGGCAGAACAAGCTGATCAGCACCCTCCCCACAAGGATCACACGAACGACGCAAAAGGGGAAGGAGAGGACGCGTACATACCCTGCGAGAAGAAGCTGGGCACGGTGAAGTCGCGTGCGCGGCGGCGGCGGCCACCGGCGTCGGCATCCTCGTACTCGCTCTCGCTCTCGGCGCTGGTGTCGTCGTCGTCGTAGCAGCGGACCTCCGAGCCCTTGGTGTTGAAGAGGCGGCGGGCGGCGGTGAGGGAGGCCGGGCGGAGCGCGCCGGACGCCGACGGCTCGGCGAACAGCTTCTTGAGGAGGCCGGCCATGGCGGGACCCTTGGAAGCGACGGCGGCAGCCATGGATCTCTCTCTCTCTCTCCCTTCTCTTTCTCTGCTGTGGCTTTGGATTCTTGTGGTGGACAGGACAGGATGAGGAGGAGGAGCGGAATGGAGGGGGGGTTTTGAAGGCGGGAGCTTTCTTGCGCAAGGGGATGGTGGAAGGGGTTAGAAGCTTCTGGAGTTCTCGGGAGAGGCCTCGAGCCTTCAGGAACAGGTGCCGTACTGCGGCTTTGAGATTCGTACTCCGGCGGTTCTCTGATCTGGTCTGCTCGTGCCCGCCATGGCCAAATTGCAGTACGCATTCGTTTCGCGTTTGAAAAGGCTTGGCGGCTCGCTGCTTCTTTTTTTTTTTGCGGGGCGGCGGCTCGCTGCTTCTTTTTGGAGCAGTCACTCATATGCCTCCTCTTGTTGGAGAACATTTTTTTTACTGCACTCAAGGCCTATGCTGGTTGTTATATGCAAGAACGAACTCTTGTAAAGTTTTCAATAAACCTCATGATGTGAGGAAAATAAGACAATTTTCTTGATAGATCACATTGCGACATCGAATAAATTCCTCACGAAGAAATACGCCAAACTGAAATTTTAAGGCTGACACGTCACAATATGAAACAATGGGACTTTACTTAGGTTTTCCAGTTATTCTCTTCCCCCCCACAACACCAAAGGATATCCTGAAAATATTATGAAGTAGTCGAGCTTCATACTTCAGTTGCGTCACATTGCCATATGGTGCAGAAGACACGTTATTGGGATATGAGGGCTTCGAAAGGTGGCCCCGGTTCACCCATAGTCAAATAATAAAAGTGAAAAGTAAAGTGTGGCAAATAATAAAATCCCCCCATAGTGTCCTCCACATGGGCTGCACATTGGCAATTTTCTTTGTCTTTTCATATTTCATCATTTCACTTTTTTCATATATTTTTTCTTGTTTCCTTTTTCTACTTTTTTTTTAGTAACATAGAAATATTTTTTAACCAGTGAATATTTTTTAACCCATGTTCTAATTTGTGAACCATATTTTTTTAAATCCATGTATAGTTTTTTGAACCGGTAGACATATTTGTAGAAACCCGTGAACACGTTCTCAAACTTAGGAACAATTTCTGTAAAACATAAGCATAATTTTATAAATTTTTTATGCAAGAACACTTTTTAAGTACATGGATTTTCTTGAAAAGTATAACTATTTTTCTTCTAACATGAACATGTTTGTGAATATTGAAAGTGCATGTGTTGCCCCATGCGCGGTTTTGGTAATTAATGACAATCCTTATGGACTAATGTTTGCATTGAGATATACTTGTAGATCTTGTCATAGGAAATCATTGGAGTTCATATGTTGGACTCTAGAAGATTATATGATGACCAAGGTTCTATCCAAGGGTTTATATAAAGAATGGTCATGTGTTGATCCATCTCGGAAGATATCATTTGATTGAATCTTGAAAAGGAGACATGAAGATGGAGCTTAGCGAGACTCTCCCATAATGGTGTATGGGAGAGTATTTGGAGAAGTCTTCATCAAGTATGTACTAGCAAGCATAATCAAGAAATATGTTCCAACTTGAGAGAGTCAAGATCGTCATCATCGAGCTCAAGTGGAATGCGCAATGCAAAGGTATGACCTTGATAGGTTTTCTATTTTACCGGTCTCATGGTGTTAGTGAGAGACCGAGTTATAGGATAGACGGCGTTCTATCAAGAGGGGCTCTCAAGTGAGTAACTTGATCGCATCTTTGTGGAGAGCTCAAACCTTTGCATACTTGGCATTTCATCGTTCTTGGTTCTTACTCGGTTTCTCCTTGTTGGGTTTTGGTGCTTGTCGTGATCTTCATGACAAGTCCAAGTTCTTCGAAAACGGATTTCATATGGAAAACTTGTTGCGTTTTCGTGTTGGAAATATTATCGGTTTATTCCCGAGGAGAGTTCCACACCTTATTATCGGTTTATCCCCGAGGAAATATCGGTTTATCTCTGAGGAAAGCACTCGTCGTTAGCTTTCCAACAAAGTTGGTTTCATCTCGTTTGGATTTTTATTGCAAAAGATATGTTTTTCCAAAGTTTTTTTCTGCGCGGGCCGGCTCCCTGGCCGGCCCAGGCCGGGCTCCAGGCTAGATGCTTCTGCTGGGCCGCCGGTAACATCCCAAAATTAAAAAGAAATAAAAATAAGTATTATTTTTCATAAATGTGGGCCAACAAATTTTTTTGTTGAATTATTTCCATATGTTTATTATGCTTGTTGCTTAAGATTGCCTTTCTTATTGTTTAAGTTTTGCTTGTGATTGGTAATTAAAAAGTGCTTGATCAAAATAAAAGAAACAATAGCAACATGCAATAAAACAAATAAAACTAACAAGTATGATACCCACAAATTTCACAAATATGAATTTGAATTCTTTTCAAACAAAATACAAGGGAGTGGTATATAAACCCTCTCATTTGTATTCCTAATACTTATCCCTTTCAAATAATATTTTAGCCTTATTTTAAAATTCAAAAGTAAAAGAAATTGAAATAAATTCAAATGCAATAACTAAAACTTTATGAAAGAAAATGGTGCAAAACATTTTATTTTGCAAAACCAATTTTTGTGGAGTTTCTCTATGTTATGGGAAAGCTCCCCAAATTTTCTTGAATTTTTCTAAAAAGTTTAAATGCCTCAAATAAATTCGAGAAGTGCTTCTGTATAGAAAACGGATATAGAGGAAACAGAAAAGTGCAGGGGGTTTTCTGCAAAACGGCGTCGTCTCCCTCACCCCTCGCCCCGACGCTGGGAAAATGTCGAACACCTGTCGCCGCCGCCGTCCTCGCGCGCCCCTGGCCCCCCTGGCCTCGCGCTTGGACCGCAGCCGTCCACGCTTCGTGCCTCTGCAGCCGCCGCAGTCGATCGAGTTCGCGCTTGACCTTAGCCACCGTTTGTCCCCCGTTGCCGCCGTGGCATGGCTCGGCCGTCGCCGGCCAAATTGGCCCCCCCTCGCAGCCCCGCGCCACGCAACTGACCATGACGTGGATCACCGCCCCTCCGCGCACCTCGCAGACACTGCATTGCCCCGCCTCTCGCCGTGCCTCGTCAGCCCCGAGCAAAAGATCTTCGCCGGTGCGCCGTGGACAAGCCCGTGGACCTCGCTCATGAACGCCGGCGCCCGCTGCTATAAAACCACCCCCAGACCCCTCTGCTCACTCCACACCACCCTCTCTCCCTTTCCCCCACCTCAGTTTCTCCGTGCACCGCCAGGAGGGCGGACATTGCCGCATCCGTTGCCGCCGTTGAGGTCGGACATGGCCGCGACGCCACTGCCTCTCTCCCTCGCCCCTCTGGCCCGTGCCTTCTTCCCCACCCTCACCTCACTCACGCGCCTCACTTTCCCCTCTATTTCGTGCACAGGGGAGAAGCCAGGAGCTCAAGGACGTCCGTGCTTCGCCGCGGAAGAGCCCGAGATCGCCGCCGTCGAACCAGTCCGTCCCAGCCCGCGCCACTGCACCAGCAAGCTTCCCCGAGTCGCCGCCGTCGATCCGCACCGTCTACGCGACCTCCCGAGCCCCCTAGGTGAGCAGCCCTTGCTCCCCATCGCCGCCGGCGCGGCAGCGCCGCTGGTTTTAGGTCGCCGCCGTCCACCGTCGACGTGGACGCACGGGAGCCGTTGGATCTTGATCCAACGGTAACTTACCGTTTCGTTTATAACAGAAGAGGCTGATGTGTGGACCCCACACGTCAGCGTTTTAATCATTTCCCTCGCGCGCGCACTGTGCCGCTGACCTATGGACCCCACCCGTCAGCGTCTCCAGCTGGAAATAGATTCGAATTTCTGTTTGAATTAAAAACCAATTCTGTATTCAACTTAGAAATTCAATATCTTGAGATTTAGGAATCCAAATAAATCAAACTCAAATGTTCCAGAAAGTTTATGAAATTGTCTAACCAACCCCATAGGTCTCACTCCATTTAAATAAATATTAAAAATGCATTATTTAAATCACTACATAAAGTTTAAATTCTAAACTTGCATGTTTCTGAAAGAATATTAGTCCAAATGATTCCAAACCAATTTTGTTAGCTTTGTATTGTAGAATACTAGCTTTTGTAATTTTTGTAGAATTAATTAAGTAATATTAATTTGAAAATTAAATAGAAACCCCTCTGGGCTCAAATAATTAATTCTGCTTAATGATTAATCCAAATGACTTGGAACCAATTTTTTAGATCACATTTAGCCATGGTTACATTTCCCTAAAAGGATTTAATTTTGAGATCAACAGAACTTGTTATGTAGCTAAAACTTGAATAACAAGTTTCTGGATTCAAATAAATGTGTAGGGAAATTGGTAAGTCAATTTAATGCAAATCAAATTGTGTTGTCTTCTACACATCAGTAGCTATCCATAGAATTTTTGTTTGTATTTTTATGATAAACAGAACTCAAGTTGTGCAATTAAACATGTTATAGCAATTTCTGAAATATTAGAAACATAACTAAATAATTATAAATGCATTTAAATTGAAACCAAATTGTGTGGCTTGATATAGGCAGTAGCTAGATGTGATGCACATGGTTGCAATGTTTGTAATGTTGTTGAGTGGTTTGGTGATTGATGTATTATTTATTTATCAAATAGACGAGAACGCGACTGAGGTCTTCGAGGAAGGGGAGTACTACGATCATCAAGCCCAAGACTCCGAGAACTTTGCCGAGCAAGGCAAGCTACTCTCTGAGCTTGCACATAAATACATATGCATTACCTTAATACCATGTTCTACTCTTAGCAAAGATTTATCAAACCTTTTCAAAAATATATGGAAGTTATTTTGCCACCCTATGTAGAAATATGCAATAGATATATATAAAATTATAGGATGGAAAACAAGTGTTTATTCAAAACTCCTTTGAGTTTATGTGGATGGATTATGGTGTACCGAGATGTCGGTGTTGAGCTGGAAAAGTGGTTATTGAGTTTGGGAAAAATGCACAGTGTCTTTGTACTTACGTCAACCAGCCGATACCCTGTGCGACCACATTTACCCCACTATGGGAATGGGGCTTAGTCATGTAGTTTGCTCTTATTAGTATGGGATACCTCATCGACGGAGATAACTCCGTTATGCATGGAGGTATGGTCTGAGGACCTACCTTGACCCGGGTCCTCGCTCAAACTCTTTGTACAGATAAGGAGGGGGATTGAAGGTTTGATAGACCGCCGGACAAAACCTATGAGTCCTCGCACTTAGATTCCGATGGTCTGGGTTAAGTGTGGTGGAATTATCATATGGGCAGGATCCTATACTAGTAGGAGTAAATGAGAGGCTATGGCCGGTGGCTCAACTTCGCATACACCTTGTATGGCGGGACGTGGCTGACACGATGAGTTACTGGATGAGTGTGGGCTAAAAGCGTGCTACCTCTGCAGAGGGATTAAAACTATTCGAATAGCCGAGTCCTCGGATATGGACAGTTGGGAGGCCCTACTCTGACCTATGTGCAAGTTTTTATAAAGAGTTGAGTATTAAAAATAAAGTGGTACATTATGACATAAAACTATACCAATGAGTTGGTATGAGTTGGTAGAAATATGATAGACACATGGTGAGCCATGGTGTGGAATAAGGAGAAGTTTGGAAAATAATAATAAAATTGACCAACCTTCTTAAGATAGATATATTCTCACTTCTTACCTCTTTTTCAACGAAGATATAGAGATGTTTAAGAAATTAAAAGTTTGATGAATTAAAATTGATTTAGTGCATACTCATGTTGGGGTAGTTTGCGAGTACATTCAAATGTACTCATATTGGTTTCGTCCCTGGCTATTGTCCTAGCCAGACTATACGGAGCAGGACGCAGAGGAGGAATTTGGCGACTTCTACGCCAACTGAGGTTCTCCATCAGTCAGCTGCCTGTAGGTTCGGTGTTAGAGTTTGAGGTCTACTACGCCTTAGCTTCCGCTGATTATTTTGGTTTGGCCCATGAAGGCACCTATGTAATACTTGGTCTAAATGACCATTTATGTTAGACTTTTTATTCAGAATTGTAATGGATGATTACTATGATATTCAGTTCGGATTATGTGCAACGACAGACTGATCACGGGATCGTTGTGGTAAGCATAATCGGGTATTTCAGACAGCTAGTCTGGGGTCCCCACAGAGCTGGTATCAGAGCCATCCTGACTTTAGGAAACCTTAGTTAGCATGGTCGTTAAGTAAATGTTACCAACTGATAGTTTCCTAAAAGAAAAGAGTGAAGTATTTTCGAAAATTGCTTATCTCCAATCCTCTTACTTATACAAAATTTACTCCTATTAAAAGCTACATTTTATTATTTACCCTTAAAATTTTGTGCACTTATTATCTCGTTAAACTTAAAAGTTCTGCTTACTTGTTGCCCAGCTTCCTTTAAAATTTTGATACACTAATAGTCTCACTAACTTAAAATTTCACTTAAAAATTTGTAGATGGCACTCTACTGGACCGAGTTCGTTCAGTTGGAGAAGGATAGCAAGATGATGTTCGAGAATGACTTGTTCGAGCTAAGAAAGTTGTTAGGTCGCCCCGCGCCCGAGTTTAGAGGAGCACAGATCGACAACCACGGTGTCGGAAGGCTGAGTTGGATCATCGAGTCATCGGTGCGCCGCAATCTCAAGTCTCCCAGTTCTAGGACGATCGTCTTCACCACCAAGGACTCCACCTGGATAGACGGTCTCGGCAACGCCACCCAGAGGATGCTAGCCCGACTTTGTGAGGAGCACAAGGCGGAGCTGGCAGAATCTCGTTTCCGGTTCTACGGCAGGCGTAACAGCGGTGGACACCCTGTACCTTCCCCTAGCCACCCCGAGTTCAAGGACCACCTCATGAGCATGGAGCACCTACTTCAGATGACGCAGACGGATCTGATGCGCACCAGGATTTGGTCTCACCTCGACCGCGCCTCTCTTGTTGAGGGTCGCGAGCGTGAGCAGAAGCTGCAGAAGAGCCTGGCCATTCTTCAGAAGAAGAGGGTCATGCTGAGTAGGAACGTCGCCAAGCTCCGCAAGAGAGTGACAGAGCAGGATGAGATGATCGCCGACATGGAGCACCAGGCCAACGAGATGGAGGAGGAGGGCGAGGATCTCCGCAAGGAGAACAGCGCTTTCCTCAGTGACGATGATGACTATCTGGAGGAGATGGACTGTGAGGAGGAGGAGGATGACGAGGAGGAGTTAGTCGACGAGGACGAGGACCCACTAGAGCCCGTTAAAGAGGAGGAGGAAGACCCCGAGGAGCCACCCTATCACTCTGACACTGATGCCGCAGTGCCCGAGATTCTCTACGAGTCAGATGCTGACGTGTTAGAGCTGGAGGTTCCACCTCAGTAGGAGAGCGACTCGAGTAATACCGCAGGATTAGGATGACCACTTACCGCTAGTCGAGTTGAGTAGTGGTTCTTTTTGGAGACTATGTACTCTGCACCTTAGATAGGGTAGAGCGCTTTTGTAAGATTGATGATGTGAGCTTTTGATGTAATGCTTGGTTGATGTATATAAGAATGTTAGTCTTGTTTAAATTTGTGCAAAGTATTTTCCATATCGCCCATAATTAAACCAGCCACATCACAAATAATAAATTCTCTTAGACAAACCATTCCTTGTCTCTTATACTTGGTATAATTCAGGATGGTGGATACACGCCGCACCACCGAGGGAGGACCCTCAGGACCACCCCCACCTCCACCAAACCCGACACCTGCCCAACTCCTTGCGATCATTATGGAGGAACGTGAAGCTGTCCGGGAGGAGCGGCAAGCTAGCCTCGCCGCCCTGCAGCAACTTACCGCCGCCTTAGCCAACAACAACAACAACAACAATAATAACAACAATGGTGGAAATGGCAATGGTGATGGGAACCAACGCTCCACCTTAAGTGACTTCCAGAAGACCGGACCACCCACCTTTTCCAAGGGACTTCGCCCTTTAGAAGCCGATGATTGGCTTCACACCATCGACAATGACCTTGATGTTGCTTCTGTTGGAGAAAATGAGAAAGTGCTGTATGCAACCCACTACCTTGCTGGACCTGCACGAGCTTGGTGGGAAGCTACCAAGGCTCTCCAGCAGGTTGGCCATATTATTGACTGGATTGAGTTCAAGGAGAAGTTTCGCAAGAAACATATTCCTAGTGGACTCATTGAGAGGAAGAAGGATGAATTCCGCAGGCTGAGGCAGGGAAGTAAAGATGTGGTGGGTTATCTGGATGAGTTTACCGACTTATCTCGGTACGCCCCAGATGACACCAGCACAGAAGACAGGAAGATGGAGCGTTTCCTGAATGGACTTCATGATGAACTGCAGTGTGCTCTGGTTGTCCATGACTTCCGTGATTTAGAGGCACTTGTGGACAAAGCTATCCAGCTAGAGACCAAGCGCAAGTCGATGTTTGAAGGCCGGAAGAGGAGGATGAATAATCAGGAAGGTTCGAGCAGCCAGAAACCCCGTATCTTCCAGCCAAACACCAGACCTGCCTACCGTCCACCCCAAGCTCCACGCCCCAACTACCCAAACCGCCCAAACAATTTCAACCGTCCCAATGACAACAACCGCCCCAGAGGAAACTTCAACAACTTCACCCCCAGTGCCAACGTTGTCTGTTTTGAATGCGGCAACAAAGGTCACTACTCCCGAGAATGTCCCAATCCCAAGAGGAATGTCCAGCGCCCCAATGCGCCGAACAGTAATCAAGGCTGCAATGGAGGTGGGCAAGAATGCCGCACCCCACGGAAATGCTGCTGTTGCCAAGGGTCGTCTGCACCACATCAATGCTGAGGAAGCTCAGGATGCGCCAGATGTTGTGCTGGGTACGTTCCTTGTCAACTCAGTACCTGCAACTGTTCTGTTTGATTCTGGTGCTACTCGTTCCTTTGTTACCCAAGAATTTGTTGCTAAGGGAGGTTTAGTCGGAAACCTCTTACCCAAACCCATGCTTATCCAAACCCCAGAATTCGCAGTAGAAACCAAGATGTTTTGTCCAGATATTTCCCTTGAGATTAAAGGGGAACAGTTTCCAGTGGACCTAATTATTTTGGGAACCCGAGGCATCGATGTCATACTTGGTATGAATTGGTTAGCCAAGTACCATGGTCGAATAGACTGTGCCAGAAGAGCGGTAGCCGTCACCACCGACAAAGAAGTAGAAGTGGAGTATGTGTCAGAGACCAACCATTCCCAACCAGGCTGCCATGAGGGCATAGCTCGACCCACCTTAGATGAGATCCATGTTGTTCACCGGTTCCAAGATGTTTTCCCTGAATAGTTGCCTGGCATGCCGCCAGACCGGGATATTGAGTTTATCATTGAACTTATCCCCGGAACATCACCTATATCCCAAAGACCTTACCGGATGAATCCAGAAGAACTGATTGAATTGAAGAAGCAATTGGCTGATATGCTCAGCAAAGGCCTTATTCGTCCAAGCGCTTCACCCTGGGGATCAACCATTATTTTCGTGGACAAGAGAGACGGTACCACACGTCTGTGTGTGGATTATCGCAAGCTGAATGACGTAACCATTAAGAACAAGTACCCTCTCCCCAAGATCGAGGATCTGTTCGATCAAATGAACGGAGCCCGAGTCTTTTCCAAGATTGACCTTCGGACGGGATATCATCAGTTGAGGATCCGAGAGTCAGACATTCCCAAGACCGCCTTCACTACCCGTTACGGTTTGTTTGAATATACCGTGATGTCCTTTGGCCTGACCAATGCCGCAGCCTATTTCATGAATCTGATGAACAAGATTTTCATGGAGTACCTAGACAAGTTCGTGGTAGTTTTCCTCGACGACATCCTTATTTATTCCAAGACCGAAGAAGAGCATGCTGAACATCTGCGTCTGATTTTAGAGACCCTCCGCCAGCACCAGTTGTTTGCCAAGTTTAGCAAGTGTGAGTTCTGGCTTAGTGAAGTAGCTTTCCTTGGACATGTTATATCTGCCGGAGGAATTGCTGTGGACCCAGAGAAGATCCGAGCCATTTTAGATTGGGCGTCTCCAACCTGTGTGTTTGACATCCGGAGTTTTCTTGGACTGGCGGGTTATTACCGCAAGTTCGTGGAAGGATTCTCCAGTATAGCCAAGCCCATGACCAACCTGTTGAAGAAGGACAAGAAGTTTGAGTGGACTCAGGAGTGTGAAGAGAGTTTCCAAGAATTGAAGAGAAGGCTGACTTCTGCCCCAGTCTTGATTATGCCAGATGTAACCAAGTGTTTCGACGTGTATTGCGATGCATCACGCCTCGGACTTGGTTGCGTCTTGATGCAAGAAGGCAAAGTTGTGTCGTATCTGTCCCGACAGCTGCGACCGCATGAAGAGAATTACCCAACCCATGACCTAGAGTTAGCGGCTGTGGTTCTTGCCCTCAAAGTATGGCGTCCCTATTTGGCGGGACACCGTTGCGAGGTCTATACAGATCACAAGAGTTTGAAGTATATATTTACCCAGAAAGAGTTGAACCTGAGGCAGAGAAGATGGATGGAGTTAATCAGTGATTATGATATTGGAATCCACTATCATCCCGGAAAGGCCAATGTAGTTGCCGATGCCCTTAGCCGCAAGCCTTGCACCCTGAATGCCTTAATCCAAGCCGAACAGCCAGCCCTGTTTAAAGAGTTCGAAGATTTCGGACTAGAACTTGTTAGTCAGGGATTTCTCGCCATTTTAGAAATAACCCCAACCCTGATGGATCAAATCAAGGAAGCCCAGGAAGATCATGAGAGCATTGAAGGGATCAAGAAGAAGATTTCTCTCGGTAAAGCACCTGGTTTTGTCGAGGATGCAGAAGGAGTGGTTAGATTCAATGGCCGTATCTGTGTACCCAATATCACAGAACTTAAGGAGTTAATCCTGAAGGAAGCCCATGAGACCCCTATTTCAATCCACCCAGGCGGAACCAAAATATACCAAGACCTCCGAGAGAGATTTTGGTGGCATGGAATGAAGCGAGAGATTGGTTCCTTTGTAGCCAAGTGTGATACCTGTCAGCGAGTTAAAGCCGAGCATCAGAGACCCGCTGGATTGCTTCAACCTCTAAAAATTCCTGAGTGGAAGTGGGATGAGGTTGGAATGGATTTTATCACCGGACTTCCAAGATCTAACCGAGGCCATGATTCAATTTGGGTTATAGTTGATAGACTGACCAAAGTTGCCCATTTCATTCCAGTCAGTACCACCTATCGAGGACACCAGTTAGCAGACCTATATATTTCCAGAATAGTGAGCCTGCATGGCGTGCCTAAGAAGATCGTATCTGATAGAGGTACGCAGTTCACCTCAAGATTCTGGAAATCCCTTCATGAAGCCCTCGGCACCAAGCTAGCTTTTAGCACAGCTTATCATCCCCAGACCGGAGGCCAGACCGAAAGAGTGAACCAGATATTAGAGGACATGCTCCGTGCATGTGTTCTGTCTTATGGAACCAAGTGGGAAGATTGTCTCCCGTTTGCCAAGTTCTCTTACAACAATAGTTACCAGTCTAGTCTGCAAATGGCCCCTTTTGAAGCCCTTTACGACAAGAAGTGTCGCACGCCCCTGAACTGGTCTGACACCGGAGAAAGCCAACTGTTTGGACCAGATACCCTCTGTGAAGCTGAAGAGCAAGTTCAACTTATCCGCGAGCATCTCAAAGCTGCCCAGTCCCGTCAGAAGAGTTACGCTGATCCCAAGCGTATAGAGGTCACCTTTAAGGTCGGAGATTTTGCTTATCTCAAGGTGACACCCCTTAAGGGAATGCAGCATTTTCACGTTAAAGGAAAATTAGCGCCAAGATATATTGGACCCTTCAAGATCCTAGCCCGTCGAGGAGAAGTGTCGTATCAACTGGAGTTGCCCGAAGAGTTGTCAGATTACCATGATACCTTTCACATTTCCTTGCTACGGAAGTGTTTTGAAGTTCCAGACCAGCCTGATGTTTTCAAAAACATCGACCACACCTTCGTCGACCTGAACCAAGACCTGACCTATCGTGAGAGGCCCGTCAAGATTCTCGAGGAAGATGTTCGTCTGACCCGAAGCCGTGAAATCAAGTTCTATAAAGTCCAGTGGACTAATCATTCTAAAGATGAAGCAACCTGGGAGCGCGAAGACTACCTTAGAAGCGAGTTCCCAGATCTCTTTAGTACCCAGGCTTAGCAAATCTCGGGACGAGATTTATTTTAAGGGGGGAAGGATCTGTAACATCCCAAAATTAAAAAGGAATAAAAATAAGTATTATTATTCATAAATGTGGGCCAACAAAAACTTTTGTTGAATTATTTCCATATGTTTATTATGCTTGTTGCTTATGATTGCCTTTCTTATTGTTTAAGTTTTGCTTGTGCTTGGTAATTAAAAAGTGCTTGATCAAAATAAAAGAAACAATAGCAACATGCAATAAAACAAATAAAAGTAACAAGTATGATACCCACAAATTTCACAAATATGAATTTGAATTATTTTCAAACAAAATACAAGGGAGTGGTATATAAACCCTCTCATTTGTATTCCTAATACTTATCCCTTTCAAATAATATTTTAGCCTTATTTTAAAATTCAAAAGTAAAAGAAATTGAAATAAATTCAAATGCAATAACTAAAACTTTATGAAAGAAAATGGTGCAAAACATTTTATTTTGCAAAACCAATTTTTGTGGAGTTTCTCTATGTTATGGGAAAGCTCCCCAAATTTTCTTGAATATTTCTAAAAAGTTTAAATGCCTCAAATAAATTCGAGAAGTGCTTCTGTATAGAAAACGGAAATAGAGGAAACAGAAAAGTGCAGGGGGTTTTCTGCAAAACGGCGTCGTCTCCCTCACCCCTCGCCCTGACGCTGAGAAAATGTCGAACACCTGTCGCCGCCGCCGTCCTCGCGCGCCCCTGGCCCCCCTGGCCTCGCGCTTGGACGTCAGCCGTCCACGCTTCGTGCCTCTGCAGCCGCCGCAGTCGATCGAGTTCGCGCTTGACCTTAGCCAACGTTTGTCCCCCGTTGCCGCCGTGGCATGGCTCGGCCGTCGCCGGCCAAATTGGCCCCCCTCGCAGCCCCGCGCCACGCAACTGACCACAACGTGGATCACCGCCCCTCCGCGCACCTCGCAGACACTTGCATTGCCCCGCCTCTCGCCGTGCCTCGTCAGCCCCGAGCAAAAGATCTTCGCCGGTGCGCCGTGGACAAGCCCGTGGACCTCGCCCATGAACGCCGGCGCCCGCTGCTATAAAACCACCCCCAAACCCCTCTACTCACTCCACACCACCCTCTCTCCCTTTCCCCCACCTCAATTTCTCCGTGCACCGCCAGGAGGGCGGACATTGCCGCATCCGTTGCCGCCGTTGAGGTCGGACATGGCCGCGACGCCACTGCCTCTCTCCCTCGCCCCTTTGGCCCGTGCCTTCTTCCCTACCCTCACCTCACTCACGCGCCTCACTTTCCCCTCTGTTTCGTGCACAGGGGAGACGCCAGGAGCTCAAGGACGTCCGTGCTTCGCCGCGGAAGAGCCCGAGATCGCCGCCGTCGAACCAGTCCGTCCCAGCCCGCGCCACTGCACCAGCAAGCTTCCCCGAGTCGCCGCCGTCGATCCGCACCGTCTACGCGACCTCCCGAGCCCCCTAGGTGAGCAGCCCTTGCTCCCCATCACCGCCGGCGCGGCAGCGCTGCTGGGTTTAGGTCGCCGCCGTCCACCGTCGACGTGGACGCACGGGAGCCGTTGGATCTTGATCCAACGGTAACTTACCGTTTCGTTTATAACAGAAGAGGCTGACGTGTGGACCCCACACGTCAGCGTTTTAATCATTTCCCTCGCGCGCGCACTGTGCCGCTGACCTGTGGACCCCACCCGTCAGCGTCTCCAGCTGGAAATAGATTCGAATTTCTGTTTGAATTAAAAACCAATTCTGTATTCAACTTAGAAATTCAATATCTTGATATTTAGGGATCCAAATAAATCAAACTCAAATGTTCCAGAAAGCTTATGAAATTGTCTAACCAACCACATTGGTCTCACTCCATTTAAGTAAATATTAAAAATGCATTATTTAAATCACTACAGAAAGTTTAAATACTAAACTTGCTTGTTTCTGAAAGAATATTAGTCCAAATGATTCCAAACCAATTTTGTTAGCTTTGTATTGTAGAATAATAGCTTCTGTAGTTTTGGTAGAATTAATTAAGTAATATTAATTTGAAAATTAAATAGAAACCCCTCTGGACTCAAATAATTAATTCTGCTTAATGGTTAATCCAAATGACTTGGAACCAATTTTGTTAGATCAAATTTAGCCATGGTTACATTTCCCTAAAAGGATTTAATTTTGAGATCAACAGAACTTGTTATGTAGCTAAAACTTGAATAACAAGCTTCTGGATTCAAATAAATGTGTAGGGAAATTGGTAAGTCAATTTAATGCAAATCAAATTGTGTTGTCTTCTACACATCAGTAGCTATCCATAGAATTTTAGTTTGTGTTTTTGTGACAAACAGAACTCAAGTTGTGCAATTAAACATGTTATAGCAATTTCTGAAATATTAGAAACATAACTAAATAATTATAAATGCATTTAAATTGAAACCAAATTGTGTGGCTTGATATGTGATGCACATGGTTGCAATGTTTGTAATGTTGTTGAGTGGTTTGGTGATTGTTGTATTATTTATTTATCAAATAGACGAGAACGCGACTGAGGTCTTCGAGGAAGGGGAGTACTACGATCATCAAGCCCAAGACTCCGAGAACTTTGCCGAGCAAGGCAAGCTACTCTCTGAGCTTGCACATAAATACATATGCATTACCTTAATACCATGTTCTACTCTTAGCAAAGATTTATCAAACCTTTTCAAAAATATATGGAAGTTATTTTGCCACCCTATGTAGAGATATGCAATAGATATATATAAAATTATAGGATGGAAAACAAGTGTTTATTCAAAACTCCTTTGAGTTTATGTGGATGGATTATGGTGTACCGAGATGTCGGTGTTGAGCTGGAAAAGTGGTTATTGAGTTTGGGAAAAATGCACAGTGTCTTTGTACTTACGTCAACCAGCCGATACCCTGTGCGACCACATTTACCCCACTATGGGAATGGGGCTTAGTCATGTAGTTTGCTCTTATTAGTATGGGATACCTCATCGACGGAGATAACTCCGTTATGCATGGAGGTATGGTCTGAGGACCTACCTTGACCCGGGTCCTCGCTCAAACTCTTTGTACAGATAAGGAGGGGGATTGAAGGTTTGATAGACCGCCGGACAAAACCTATGAGTCCTCGCACTTAGATTCCGATGGTCTGGGTTTAGTGTGGTGGAATTATCATATGGGCAGGATCCTATACTAGCAGGAGTAAATGAGAGGCTATGGCCGGTGGCTCAACTTCGCATACACCTTGTATGGCGGGACGTGGCTGACACGATGAGTTACTGGATGAGTGTGGGCTAAAAGCGTGCTACCTCTGCAGAGGGATTAAAACTATTTGAATAGCCGAGTCCTCGGATATGGACAGTTGGGAGGCCCTACTCTGACCTATGTGCAAGTTTTTATAAAGAGTTGAGTATTAAAAATAAAGTGGTACATTATGACATAAAACTACACCAATGAGTTGGTATGAGTTGGTAGAAATATGATAGACACATGGTGAGCCATGGTGTGTAATAAGGAGAAGTTTGGAAAATAATAATAAAATTGACCAACCTTCTTAAGATAGATATATTCTCCCTTCTTACCTCTTTTTCAACGAAGATATAGAGATGTTTAAGAAATTAAAAGTTTGATGAATTAAAATTGATTTAGTGCATACTCATGTTGGGGTAGTTTGCGAGTACATTCAAATGTACTCATATTGGTTTCGTCCCTGGCTATTGTCCTAGCCAGACTATACGGAGCAGAACGCAGAGGAGGAATTTGGCGACTTCTACGCCAACTGAGGTTCTCCATCAGTCAGCTGCCTGTAGGATCGGTGTTAGAGTTTGAGGTCTACTACGCCTTAGCTTCCGCTGATTATTTTGGTTTGGCCCATGAAGGCACCTATGTAATACTTGGTCTAAATGACCATTTATGTAAGACTTTTTATTCAGAATTGTAATGGATGATTACTATGATATTCAGTTCGGATTATGTGCAACGACAGACTGATCACGGGATCGTTGTGATAAGCATAATCGGGTATTTCAGACAGCTAGTCTGGGGTCCCCACAGAGCTGGTATCAGAGCCATCCTGACTTTAGGAAACCTTAGTTAGCATGGTCGTTAAGTAAATGTTACCAACTGATAGTTTCCTAAAAGAAAAGAGTGAAGTATTTTCGAAAATTGCTTATCTCCAATCCTCTTACTTATACAAAATTTACTCCTATTAAAAGCTACATTTTATTATTTACCCTTAAAATTTTGTGCACTTATTATCTCGTTAAACTTAAAAGTTCTGCTTACTTGTTGCCCAGCTTCCTTTAAAATTTTGATACACTAATAGTCTCACTAACTTAAAATTTCACTTAAAAATTTGTAGATGGCACTCTACTGGACCGAGTTCGTTCAGTTAGAGTTTGAGGTCTACTACGCCTTAGCTTCCGCTGATTATTTTGGTTTGGCACATGAAGGCACCTATGTAAGACTTGGTCTAAATGACCATTTATGTAAGACTTTTTATTCAGAAATGTAATGGATGATTACTATGATATTCAGTTCGGATTATGTGCAACGACAGACTGATCACGGGATCGTTGTGGTAAGCATAATCGGGTATTTCAGACAGCTAGTCTCGGGTCCCCACACCGCCGGCCCAGGCCGGGCCACTGGCCGGCTGGCTCTGCCAGGCCGCCGGCCCAGGCCGGCTCTTGGCCTAGACCGGCTCGCTCCCTGCCAGGCCGCTCGCTGCCTTGGGCGCCGGCTCGCTCGCTCGCTACGCCAGCCTAGCATGGCCCGATCGATGGCTGGCTGCGATCGCTGCCCCAGGCCAGCTCGCACGCTGTGCACAGGCCGAGCCGGTCGTTTTCTTTTTCCTGTTTGCTTCTTTGTTTTCCAACGGCTATCTTTTTAGTAGAAGTATAAAAAGAGCTTTCTTCCCCAAAAGTTAATAGACAACAGTTGAGCAAGTTTTTCTCCTCTCTCTCCTCCATTGTTTCTCTTTGGAAAAGCTTGCTCTTCCTCTCAATCCCTCCCATGATTCTTGCTTATATTTGAGGGAAAGTGAGAGGAGATCGTGATCTACATATTCAACGATCCATTCCTCCTCTAAGTGAGGGGAACCTAGTAGATCTTGATCTTGGAGTTCCATTTGTTGTGTTCTTCGTTGTTCTTCCTCTCTTCTTCCCCCATAAGCATTAGTTGCTTGTGGTGGGATTTGAGAGTGAAGGATTTGAGTCTTGTGCTCTTGCCATTGCTTCGTTGCATCGGTTTGTGCTCTCCACGAGGTTTCGTGGAAGTTGAAAGCTTGTGAACTTGTTACTCTTGGGTCTTTAGACCCTAGACGCCCGTGTGGTGGTTGAGAGCCTTGGTGGTCACTTGAAGCCGTTCGGGAGCCCCCAATCCCGTTGTGGGTTGTGCCCCGGATTGTTGTTGAGAGCCGTTCGGGAGCCCCCCAATCCCGTTATGGGTTGTGCCCCGGATTGTTGTTGAAAGGCTCCGGATTTCCGCCTCGAAGGATTCCGATAGTGGAAGGTGAACCAAACCTTTGTGGTGCGGTTCATCGGAGAAGAAGGTGAAACCTTTGTGGTTGTTGAACCATTGTGTTGGTTCACACCTCTCCAACGAGACATACTCCCTTGAGAGGAGGAACTCGGGAATACATCCTCGTCTCCGCGTGCCTCGGTTATTTCTATACCCGAGCTATTTACTTATGCACTTTACATTGTGATAGCCTTCGTGCTTGAAGTATTCTATATTGCTATCAATTTGTTGCTTGTCTTGCTTTGCATAAGTTGTTGGTGCATATAGGTGAACCTAGTATATTTATATTGTTGGCTTGTTAATTTAAACACCTAATTTTATTCCGCAATTATCAAGGCTAAACCGGAAAAGTTTTAATCGCCTATTCACCCCCCCTCTAGGCGACATCATTGTCCATTCAAATATGCATTAACATTTTTAATATGAACTTTTTTTAAAGCACGAACAAGTTTTTTTTTGTTGCCGTGATTATTCTTTAATGTAAAAGCAATTCTCATGTTCTTAATAAAGTAGTCAGTTTCATCAAGATCCCGGCCCCGGCTTTAGATGATGAAATAATTTCGTTGGAGAGAAGAAGCTACTCAGTCTGGATATTGTCAAGGGGCTGATGAGAAGGTAGAGATGATTCAAAAAAGAAGTATACTTATGTTTCTTTTATCAACTTAAATCTTGCTCTCCTTTCTTGCTGCTTACTTGCTTTGTTGAGAAATTATTTTGGTAATTAGTAAAGTGAACTTTTAAGTCAGTTTATTAAGTCTGATTTCTTGATTTTAAAAAACTACTATGAAATCATATGACCTTTTTTCAAGGTTATGAAACCATATTAGCTGTAAAGGCCGGAGCGAAGCCGGCCCCATGTGAAGGCCGGCGAGGGCGATCACGGCCCCTAGCGCTGGCTAACTTGTGCGATGCGATGGGCCTGTATCTTTGCTGGGTCAAATGGCACGGCACTCCAGTACCACAATCGCTTCCGTGCCAACAAAAATAATTAGTACCATACCGCCAGCTGACCACCCTGCGCACCGGGATATATACGCAGCAGTCGCCGTGCGCGTCAGCCGGGCGTGGTAGCGCACGCCTACGACTCCAGCTTCGGAGGGCGAAGAGTTGGGCCGATTTGTGCGTGTTTGGAGGGTGGGTTCGAGCCCAAGGCAGGTGTGTGGGATTTAGCCCAAGATATACCTCGGTCGCCTTTAATAGGCCGTCAGTTCGCTGACGGCAACGCCTTAATAGGCTAGAGGGCACTGGCGCTGCGGGTTTACGCTCCCAGCAGTAACTAAGGAACCTCTGTAAGCCTTGCCTTGATTTCGCTCATCCTCTTACAAACACCCATACGCCAACTCTTTTTCTTTTTCATGTGAAATACGGTTTATTTTTGCGAGTCGACTAAAACAACAACACGGACATGCATTCACTTGGTACTAGCATCGAACATGGACTTATACCAAGTAGAACAAATTAAGGCAACTTAGGCCAAACCATCGTGTATATCGTGATGTTATGTGAAGCGGCTAAAACAGATTCTCGACTGCCAAAAAAATCTCGGCAAACACACGTATCCCGTCTGTATGTATGTCGGCGGTTTTTGGCCATTGGCTTAATCTTCCTCAGCAACAAAATAAAATGTCGTCGGCATATACACCCCAGTGCCGACAGTTTTTTGACCGTCGGTAAAGAAAGTTGCCGGCATACAAAGTAACAGACACGGCCGTTTGACGGCTTCTAAATGTTTGCCGACGGTCGGATCGTCGCATATACTCCTGTTGCACTTCTGTCCACGTGTAGTCTGATACCATCTGTAGCGTAGCTGCACTTAAAATATGGCAAGGTACCTGTGCATAGTGCAAATCCCTGGATCGAATCATTTGCACACACAGTCTAAGATGAAATATCACAACATTGTATCAATTATTACTCGTGGATCCAGTACTTGAAAAAATATCTTTTACAAATTGCATAGCATAAAGCTAGCTTGATAGAGTAAAGCAGCGGAAAAATTATTCTTCATGGAGTCCTCATCCTTTGCATGTGCCATAGGCGATAACATGTTGGTTACAGACTCGATACCCTTAACGTAAACTCACTCGTTATCCGAACAATCTGCAACAAATAAAATTTTGCAACAGAGTGGGTCAGATACCATTAAAAATGGATCTGGCAAGTGACACTTTGTGGACACTTAATGGAATAACTCTAATAACTATATGCATATTTGGCTGGTGGAGTTCAAAGCTGTTTTGCATAAAGCCAATTTTTGCCTAACACTTTGTAAAACATTTTCCTCAAAAGTTGAGACAAGTATGGCATGAAAACCATAGTCTCATCTACCCATGTTCACCCATCAAATTTTACTTAGAAAATTGGAATGATGGAAGACTCCGTTGAATCCTTGATCAGCTGCTCAAATTGTCCGTAACCGGGGACACGGCTAAGTACTTAGTTTTAAACTCTGCAGAGGTTGTGCACTTTCACCATGAGACCCAACAGACCTAAACTATCCTCAAGCACTCGATTTGTGCTAAGGAAAAGGAGAGAGTTGAGACGTGACCTTTGGGGAAAAGTCAAGGCAGAGCCATTATACCACATGGCTGCACTGGAAGCATCTTCACTTAGATAAAACTTTGGTCCCTTTGTCCCTGGGTGGCAATCCTCAAGTGAATTCTCAGGTGAAAACCCCCACATACCATGGTCCTAAGTATAGTAAACTATCTTAGATGAAAACCCTCATGGACATGGTCCTGAGTAGCCACTCAACTCAAGCATGGTCCTGAGTAGCCACTCAACTCAAGCATCCATTCAATCCCAATCCACCCAGATGGTAAATTAACTTAGTAGAATTAAGCTTTTCCATAGAACACTTTTGCATAGCATCAATATTCCTACTAAGTTATCAATAGGATTCTAGACACAACTAGTGTAAAGGAGATAGTAGTTTCAGCATAGCAATACTATCCAACACATGCTTATTGAAAATTACACTAAATCATGCATAGAAAAATACTTAGGAAATTTATGAGGGTGTGCCACTTGCCTTGGCAACAGGGAGTGCAGTAGTAGCAGTTGCGACCACCTTCGTTTCTCTCCGAAATTTCTAACAAGTCAAACAAGCCACAAATAAAACATACAATCATAGATGCAACACTTAGAAAAATATGACATGCATGGGATGTAAAATGATACAAAGAAATATGATGAGAAAGACATACAAAACAAATTAAAGAAAAAGACATAAAATAGCATGATTCCATTGGCTAAGGCAAGGTCAAGATTGAGCAAGAGATAACAACTTGAAAAGTTGTAAGGTTAGTTTAAGTCTTCACACGTTTGATCTTCAAAACATCTTCACTCCTTTGTAGTCTCATTCTCTTTAATGGTCTTCAATTAGCACTCTATGAACTTAGTCTTAAACACCAAGGACTTGTCTATGTCCAAGGTGAGACAAAATAGAAAGAAGAGATGATAGAAAGAAAGAAGTATTTGGTCTTCCAAGAATCTTCTCCAGGCTTCCTTGTACCTTTCTTCTTGGTGTGTTGACTTCATTGAATTTTTGTAGACTTGATGATTTTGCAGACTTGATAATTCTGGCAGCATCAAGGTTGGTCTTGAGTAGAACTTAGTCACCATGAAGTCTAAGAGAGGAAGAAAGAAAAGAGAGAAAGGGAATAAAGACTTCGAAAATGTAGGGGGGTTTGGTCTTTATGAACTTCCTCGATTTCTTCTAAGTACTTTTCTTCTTGGAGATGCTTCTGGAGTCTTGTTTTCTTGCTAAGTCCTTCATTGGTCCTTCATGGTTCCCACTAATTCCAACTTAGTAGAATTTGTCTAAGAGGGCTAACATGCATCACCTCAAAATTTCTAAGGACTGGAAATACATGCCATGCCATGAAATTATTCTAAGTTAATGCAAGACAAGTAAGATGTTCCAAAAATGACTAAGGACCAGAGGTCAAACAATGAGTCCAAATAATTTCTAAGGAAAAGTAAACAAAACATAGTTGCTGAATTTTCTAAGGAAAATACTTTAAAACAATAGTTGATAAGATTTCTAAGGACAAACACTTGTCAAAAGTTAACACTTAGGAAAATATTATAAAACACTAAGTTGTCAAGATGCTACATTTTTCTAAGGAAAAGATTTAGCACCCTTGAGATGTTGAAATTTTTCTAATGAAATAGTGTTGTCAAAAATAATTCTCAAATATTTTCTAAGGAAGAAAAATTACTTTGTTTGGAGAGGCAAAAATATTTCTAAGTACTTTTTGTAACTAAAGTGACCAAAATATGACTAAGTCATTTATTAGTCGAATAGATGAAGAAAAATAATTTTAATAAATTTTTAATTACTAAAATAACACCAAAAAAACATTTAATCAATATTAATTACAAAAATCATAGAAAATACTTTTACAAAAATATTATAGTATTCCTACGGCCAATACTTAGGCATACAAATTTATAGCAAACGAGTTTGATCAAAAGTCAATTTTTAAATTGAAGTTATGTTTAAAAATACTAATAAAGCCACTTTTGAAAATAAACAAAATTAATTCGGCAAAACATAAAATTAAATATGCCAAAATTTTCTACGTGTCATAAGCTTTCCAAAAATATTTTATTTGTAAAATTTGGCCAAACCAATAAAAAGTAGTGATAGATCTAAGATTTAGGATTTTTCTGCAAAACTGCCGGTTTTCGGTTGACTGTTGACTCTGACCGCTGACGTGGAGGTTGACTCGCTGACATGGCAGGCTGACTGGGCTTTGACTACGAATTTTGACCAAAATAAAGTTGCTCGGATGGAAAAACAATCTTAACGAAAAATTGTAGAGAATTTCGTGCTCTTTCTAACTATCACAATTATAACATGAGTGGACGAATATATTGGTCACAAATCGCAAAATACCTTTCTGGTCCGAAACTTCGAACGCGAATATCTCCTAACTCGCTCGACCAAAAGAGATGAGGTTTAGGGCAAAAGAAAGGTCTTGATCAGGGGAACAACTTTTGCTTTTACGGCCCGAAGATTTGAGATTGTTTTCTTCTCCGAAAATCGTCAAACCCAAACTGTAGTGTACCGAAAAATCCGTGCGTCAAAACGAAAAGTGTTCAAAAATAAAGTTGTAGATAAAGGCTAGATCTAACTTCTCACCGAAGGAATTTCGATCTGAAGAACCGAGCGCGAAGAGATCTAAGAATTACGACTTCAGATCTGAAGGATGGCGATTCGAAATTCTTCCTCCACGGTTGATGAAAAGAGTTGAGTCCTCTTGGGATGGAAAGATATTGAACAGATCTACAATATTGGTTCAGGCTCCGGCGCGATTCGAGACGATCTTGGTCGTCAAACCAACGAAATACGATTTCGCTGATTAGGATTTCGGTGGAACGAAAAGGGAAGAAGAAATGCTGGCGGCTAAAGGGATTTACATAGGGCAAGGGTTGATGGAAAAGATTGGCCTCGAAGTTATCAACGCGTAGGAATCAAGCGGATCCGAATTTTGAGTTGTATTTAGATATTCGTTCTTAAGTGACTCGAACCCGAGCTGAGCTGGTACGTCGGTCCGGCTGGGCTGGCTTGTTGGGCCGGCCGGTTTGGCCCGTTTCGTTTTTTTTCCTGCTTCTTATTTCTATCATAACTTTTGATTTAAAGGTTTAAATGAACTCAAACCAATTTCTATAGTTTTGTAAAATCAAAACCTTTCCATTAAAACTTTCAAAAAACAATTTTCCAAACTTTTCAAATTTTGAAATTCAAATATTGCATAAAGGTTTAATTAGACCTTTATATTAAATTTTATAAATAGGATTTTACAAAAATTCTTTTGAACTTAGATTTAAAATCCATAACAAAATATGGGTAATAAGATCCCATATCACTCAATAAGATAATTTTGCACCAAATCATTTTGTCTATAAAGAGTTTGATAAATCAAAATGAATTCAACACCCATTTTAAAATCCAAATAAATATTTTCTTTCAAAAACAAAACTATAAGACTTGAAAATAAAGAATAGGTATGTAATAGAATATTTCCCAAAACAAACAAACAATTCACAACCAAACATTTAACACAAAGGAGTATAACACAATACTTCAAAATAATATATTGGACATAGTTAGTCCTTTTAATATATTTTCTTAAATATGTTTTCAAGTGGAATTATTATTCTCACTTTTGAAATATCAAAATGCAAACAAAGCTATATGATGATGAATGTATGCATGAATTTTCTTTTCAAATCAAAATACATAATAGTTTTTGAAAGTTTTAAATTTTTCTGATTTTTTCAATTTTTTGAAAAACTTGGGATGTTACATACTTGGAGTGTATGCCAAGAGTTTTGCCGTCGGCATACTTGCTGTCCGAAACAATAAAAAATAAGAAAAATGCTAGCAATTTACATAAAATATTGGCAATCAATATATGAAACATTGAAAACAACCTTGCCGCCAAACCAAATTACACATCAGATGATTATAAATAGATATACATGATTTGACAACCATCGATTTGCAAACACGTTCCATACTTCAACTCTAGAGTCTTGTTAATACTCGGTAGTAGTTGAGTCACTAGGATCGTTGTGTTGTTACCATGTTTCATAGGTTCAACAGTATAGGCAAAAAACATCCACTGAGCTACCTACCATATTCCATAACTTGAACCAAAACATTACCTACCAGTGAACATCAAACTTTCTAATTAGAAATTATAGTTAGCTAGATAGATTCCAATGGACCTTTTAATTTTGTTGTGTTAGGGTTGGACATAAAAAGATGGAAAACCAAATTTGAGCATAAGTTATCACAAGATTTCATCCGGCGCACCGAAGTGGGAATTTCGCACTCTAAGTGCATCACCTTTTTGCGGGCTGTTTGTGAATGGTGCAACAAATAGCACAATATATCTTACTTGAAGATGGTGTAAATATATGTCGACGGCTCCTACACCACGTGGCAGGTGATATGACGACGACCATGTCTACACCAACAGCCACCCTCGGCAAAAGCCGTTGTATGGCCGACTTCCACACGAAGAAAACCGCCGACCTACCTCCTATATGCCGAGATTTTGATTTACCGATGATCGTAAGAAAAGCTCTCAGGGTATGCCCTATATACCGTTGGCCTCGATAAAAACCGCCGTCATATAAAGCCGTCGGCATTTAGGCGATTTATTGTAGGGTCAAGGTAGAAGAAACCTGCTGAGCAACTTAGATCCAACATCGTAGATTCGTACACATGCTTGGCTCTCTCGAGAGCAAGTTTGGGGGAGTAACGAAAAATATAAGATTTGAAAAGGCTTCAAAGGAAAGAGCTACAATTCTGGGATGGACAGACGTCAAAAGTCACGCGCCCACCCTTGCAAAGTGTCGAGGTGAAATCCGTCGATAAAAAAAAAGCAAGCATGAACACCGACAACGATGTGACGGTTGTCTCCGGCTCGACCGTCACCACCAGGGTGACCACCGATAGGAGCACTCTCTCCGCCTCAACCCTCACTCGCATCTTCAAACCTTGTTTGGATGACCCGGTGCAATTCATGGACAGGAAAGAGTTAGAGAAGTACATTAGAGATGATGATTATTTGGCCATATAGTGTGACATCGGTTGAACGAAAGCCCCCTTACGGTCACCGCCACGTCCCAGCAGGATTAAAACCGTGTGGTTACGGTTCACACGGGTTGCTATCTGCGTCCACGACACACTAGTAGAAAAATGCCCTATGGTCCCGGTTCGGCTGGGCCATCAGTCCAGGTTGCCCAACCGGGACTGGCAAATCGGGACTAATGCTAGTCCCGGTTGGGCCACGAACCGGGACCAATGGGTGCCCACGTGGCCTTTTCTGGCTATGCGTGAGGGGAGAATCATTGGTCCCGGTTCGTGTTACGAACCGGGACCAGTGAGTGTTTTTTTATTGTATTTAGGGTTTAGGGTCTCCCTCTCGCCGGTGTCCCCCTCTCGCCGGTGCCCCCTCTCCCTCTCGCCGGTGCCTCCGTCGTCTCCCCCTTCTTCGCATCACCGATGTGCCCCCTCTCGCTGGTGCCCCCTCTCCGTCTCGCCGGTGCCTCCGTCGTCTCCCCCTTCTTCGCATCGCCGACGTGCTCTCCATCGTTTCTGTACGCATATTATACGCTCTACTATATACACAGTACACGTTGATGCATATATAATTAATATTCGATCTCTTGCGAGAATACAATTATTTAATTACATGGAGATAGATCACACATGTAGTTCATCGTCCGAAATATAATATTCTCCCCTATCATCGAGGACCTCCCTAAGCATGAATCCCGCCAATTCCTCTTGAACTGTTCGTACGAACCGTTCTGGGTCGAGCTTCTCCCGCATTTCGCTGTAAGTAGTTGTTCTCCGCTCACTGGTCAACTCGCGAATGAACTCGCAAACGTAGAATCCACATAAATTACTCCCCGGCGGCTGCTGCGGAGTTGCCACCGTTTCATACGTTAGCTCATTTTTGAATGGACCTTTTACATTCTGTTTGAAAATTGTCCAACACCTGCTTTGGCAAATAAAATGAACAAAGGAAATTACTTATGGAGCATTTCTTTCATGTCGGTCCACATCGCTTGGTCCCAACTTAATGAGTCGTAGACTTGAACTTTGGACTTGTCAACTTGAATGTTTAGCAGAATCCAATGGTACCTGTGGACGTTTACATAAAGCAGACATGCATAGCTCATCAATTACACTTAACATCGAGAAAGCCAAATAAAAATATGTACACGACAGAAACACTCACTTGAAGTTGTAAGGAAATAGTATTTCCGTACAAAATTTTTGCTTGATTAAAAAGGTGGTCAGGTCATGCTCCACGTCTTTGGGGTGATCTTGTAACACACGTTCATTAACGATATATGGGTCAACGAACCCAACCTCAAAAACTCTACCTCTTTTGCATTCCATCATCTTCATTCTGCATAATAGCGTACAAAAGATATATAGTCAGGATAATATAATACGTGCAATGAACGAGCTGAGCTAGAGACTTAATTACGAAAATAAATCACTTACAGACAATAGCAACCGAGGATAGATTTGTCAAGGTCACGCTGATTGAATAACTGAAACAGTTCAGTCAATTGAACCTGTATGTTGTAACATTTGAAGAAATGCTCATCTCTAACGTCCACCGCAATCCATTCTTTCGCGTTCTTCTTTGATGTGTGCACCATGTACCAATCGTGCAGATTTCGCAGATGTGTTGATAGACGCTCGACCTCCTCATTACTGACCATTGGCTCCCCTTTGACATAGTTCCGTGCTGTCTCTAACATTGGCGCATCTTCATAGCCTAAAAGTTGACCAAGAGTCATACCCATGGAGGTAGCACTTTCCTGGGCCTGCGATACAGTGATACCTTGTTCTTTCGCAGCAGCTATGGCTCTGGGGTCCAATAAATTCAGGTCCTTATCCATATCGGCTCTGAAGTCCTTGTCGATATCGGAACACACTATGAGCGGGGGGACCGATTGATTTTTCTGCTGTCCGAGCTGGGCAATTTTTTCCCGCGTTTTGCACTTCTCTTGGGAGGAATCGACGAGATGTCGACGATATTCTGAGTGCGACCTTTCTTCTGAGCGGGAAGCGGGAAGCGAGGGAGCGACGTCGGTCCATTTCTTCTGAGCGGGAAGCGGGGGAGCGACGTCGGTCCGTTTCTTCTGAGCGGAAAGCGAGGGAGCGACGTCGGTCCGTTTCTTCTGAGTGGGGGGAGGGGGAGCGGCGTTGGTCCGTTTCTTCTGGTTAGACAGCTGCGCTGGAGACTGCTGACGCGGCTGCGGAGACGGCTGCGCTGTAGACTGGTGACGCGGCGGCGGAGACGGCTGCGCTGTAGACTGGTGAGGCGGTGAAGAGGACTGTTGCGCTGGAGACTGGTGAGGAGTCGATGGCCTTGGCTGCCAGTTTGGAAGCACGATGAATTCCTTTGGCCATAGAATGGTCGCTTTCTTGGTTTCTCCAAGTTCAGCACCTCCCCGTCTTCACCTGCAGGGTGTTGCAACTTCAGCTCCTCATAATCTTTAATCACTTCATCCACCCCGACAACAGCGTAGCCATGTGGAACCGGAGAGAAATGGTAAGTTGGATTAGGTCCAATTGGTACGGCATAGCCGACCGCCACCTTCACGCTTATGTTAAAAACTTTAACATGTAGCTCACAAGGTGTGCTCTCCGTGATATCATCCACAGGGTAGCGACAAAGAGGAGCCACCGTCAGTGCATCATCAGTACCATCCTGGAGCTCCGTGGAAGCCACGCTGCTTTTTCGATTCGATGGGCCGCCGGTACCATCGCATGCAGCTTCTACCATGTGCCACTGAGATTGGCCTCAAGTACCTTGCTGGCTAAGTGCGGCAATTTGTTCCTTCTGCAGCTTTAATTCTTCTTCTATATTACACAGCCGGTCTGCAGCAGCGTGTGCTTCCATTGCCTCCCTTTCCTTTCTCCTCTGATGGCTTCTATCAGGAAATTTCTTCCTATGCTTGGGAATCGCAATTGTCTTGGGCTTGGAGCCTATCACGCCTCGTAACCGTCCGTCGTGTTCCTTATTCCTAAGGGCGCGTGTGAGCTCGTCATCCTCTCTATCGGGAATGAACCGTCCCTCTTCAACATCCTTTACTGCATTTCTAATTTCTTGGATGGGTAGTAGGGGCTTATCTTTGTGTGTTTTGTTATATATGCACTTCCCTTCTGCGTCCAACGTGCCCCCATGCCCGTAAAACCAATTTCTTGCCCGTTCGACCCATGCAAGTGGCTCTGGAGTGATCCCTTTAGCCAGCAGGTCCGCCTCAAGTTTCTCCCACTTAGGGATGTTATAGGCGTAGCCACCAGGCCCCATATTATGGTGGTAGATTTTTTTAGCAGCATTTGCCTTGTTTTTTCTGACTTTTCCTGAGCTTCCTCCGATTTCTTGTACGCCACAAATTCATCCCAGTAGTCCTTTATCTTCTCATACCCTTTATCGAAGTCCGGAGTCATATTTTCCTTCACAAACTCGTTGTTCAATCTTTTCTTCCAGTTCTTGAATAGCTCGGCCATCTTCTTAAGAGCCCAGTCCTTGACTTTTTGCTCCATGTTTTGCCGGACAATCTATTTTGCCTCATCTGGATCCTCCACATCTGAATCCACCTCTGGCGCCGGCAGGGTGAAATTAACCATGAGCTTTCTCCAAAGTCTTTCTTTGCCCACCTCGCCGACATATCTTACTCCTCCCTCCTTTGGCTGATGCCATTCTCGAACGGTGATCGGGTTGTAGTCCCTAACAAGAACTCAGCATTGCTTTACCACTTTTGTTGCAACATGCGGGGGAGCAGTCGGTGTGCCGTCTTCAGCGACTCTTTCGATCCTGTACCTTTCTTGGTCGCCCAACTTTTTGGCTGGGCCTCATTTTGTCCTTACAGAAGATTTGCTCGATCCAGAGGGCTAAAAGAAGAAAGAGCGTTAATATATGTATATAGATAGCAGAGCCTTAATTAATACAATCTTCAGCTTCATTAATATATGTATATGCACCTCGCCGGAGTTTGCAACATGTAATGTTCCACCGGAGCCTGTGGCTTCTCCCTCGTCGGCTTCTCCCTCGCCGATTTCTCCCTCACCCCAGCCGTCGGGTTCTACCTCACCGGAGCCGTTTCTTCGGTTGAGAGACTCATCTCCCTCACCGGAGTTGTTCAAAAACTCCGAGGTGACATCGGCAACATCTTCCGGCCCGTGGATTATATCCTCGAGGATGCTTTCCTGATTTTCGTCTCGTTCCATAGTTTCTGCAAATTAAGAACAATGCACAAAACTTTAGTTGTGTAACTTGTTCCATATGTCAAAACCCGTAAACTAGTAAACCCGTAAACTCGTAAACCCGTAAACTAGTATCGTAAACTCGTATCGTAAACCCGTAATTTTTTTCCCTAACACAAAAAATCCTAAGTGGTTGAATTGCGAAGTATCTAGAAGGCAACACAATTGGATTTGACTCAAAATGATCTACCAAATTCTCTACACATTTGTTTTAGTCCAGAAGCTTAATAACCAAGTTTTAGCTACTGACTAAGTTCTTTTACTCTAAAAATTAAATCCTTTTAGGGTACACAGTGTTGATTATTTGTGAACTAACCCAATTGGAGTCAACTAAATTAGATTAACCAAATGACAATTAAAATTGTTATAGTACAGAAGTGGCTACAATCTTTATTTGAATACCTAATTAATGCTGTTGCTTAATTAATTCTTCAAAAAATAGGGGTGCTAGGCTACTGCAATACAAAGTTAACACAATTGGATTCATAATTTTTGGATTATTAGACTATCAGAAACACACAAATTTACATAATTAACGTTCTGTACTATTCTAAATACCCAACAATTAATATTAATCTAAGCTTAATGCATTAGCTTTTGCTAGTTGGCAACGCTCAATGAAATCTCATATCAACAGTGCCTCTATCGAGCTTTGGAGGATCATTGAAGATGGATACAAGGCCGCGGATCCAAGCAATGTGACAAGAAGAGAGTTTGCCGAAAAGCAACTCAATGCCTCCGCGCTCCACATGATTGAGCTCTCATTAAGTGAAAGTGATAAGCATCATGTTCTTCACGCCACCACCGCCAAAGAAGCTTGGATTTGCTTTGAGGTTGCTTTCCTTGGAAATGAAAGCATGAAGAGAAATAGATATGATTCCTTGAGCAATGATGCCGAAGGTTTCTACATGTTTGACAATGAGAATCATGAAGACATGTTTGGAAGACTCAAGACTCTTGCAAAGGCCTTCTATGATGTGGGGGCAACCTATGTGAATGATGCTTGGATCAAGAGGAAGTATGTGAATGCTCTATTGCCTTTCGAGCCCATTGAGTTGAAGTCTATTCAAGGAAGACATAACTACAATGATATGACATCCAATGAAGTTATGCAAGAAGTGCAAGCCTCCAAGGTTGCCACCAAGAATGCCGAAGATAACCGTGCTAGGGCCATGGGGATGAAACAAGGTCCCTCACTTGCTTTGAAGGCCAAGGTGGTTTGTTTTGATGAAAATGATGAGGTTGAAGTGTGCCCAAGCAACATTGCTCCACATGAGCTTGAACCGGCTCTCAATGGCCACATAGCTCTTGCCACAAGAGCATTTTGGAATGACCCGGCCAAGGCAAAGGCTAATGTTGATCGTGAAAACAATCCAAGTGGGAAGAAGGAGCTTGCCTCAAGGTCAAGGACTTGCTACAATTGCCATGACAAGAATCACTACATTAGAGAGTGTCCTTATGAGCACCGAGAACAAAATGGTGGGAAGCTTATCCCAAAAGACCATTCAAAGTTGATTCAAAAGAAGCCCACAAGACCAAGAAAGCCATTCTTCAAGAAGGCACCAAGGATTGTGTTGGTGGCACAAGAAGAGTATCCATCAAGTGATTCCGAAGAGGAAGATGCACCCACTAAAGAGGTAGCCGCATTGGCTATTGTATCAACTTCATCATCTTCTCTCTTTGAATCCCCCAATGAGAACGTCTCCACCAACAACGCTCATTGCCTCATGGCTCATGTCACCGAGGTATCATCTCCTTCTCCCAAGACTATGCATGAAATGAGTGATCAATCTAGTCTTGTGATTAAGAATGAACTTGTTGCTTTCGATACTTTCTTGACTAACTTGCAAGGTGAAGCTAAAGAGCACGTTGAGTCTCTCATGAGACAACTATGTGCGGCCGAAGAGCTCCTTCAAGAAAAGAGTAAGATTGAGAGAGAGGATTCTCTCACCATTGCTTCCTTGAATGCCTCTCTTGATGAAGAGAGTGAAGAAAGAACTTCTCTTGAAGAAAGACTTGATTCTCTTGATGCTAAAAATGATGAAATCATTAATAAAATCATTAAGGATAGAGATCATGTCTTTGCTAAATATAAAGTGCTTAAAAAGGAGAAAGTTGAACTTGGGGTTGCTAATGCTAGACTTCTTGAGGATATGGAGAAACTTGACAAGGCTCACAAAGTCTTGGAAATGACTCACTCCACTCTAGTCAAGTCTCATGAGCAACTTCAAGCTCAACTTTCTAAATCTAGTTCAACTAGCATATCTATTCTTCCTCGTGTTAATGAAAATACTATTGAAGAAAATGCTAGGTTGAAGGTTGATCTTGCCAAGGCCACTAGTGCCAAGACCTCTACTCCCAAAGGTAAAGACAAGGGTATTGCTTATTTGTTTGAGCAAAAACCACACAAAGGGAAAGAGGGTCTTGGTTATGTAGCCAAGGCAAAGAAGAAAGTGAACAACAAGAAGATCAAGGCCAAGCCCGCACAAGCCAAGACTTCCATTGTGGGTGGTAGTGCCACAAGGGGCAAGACCACTCGTAGTGACTTTGCGGGGCATAACAATCCCAACTACATTCTTTATGTTGATTATTATGGGGATGTTTATGCTCAATATGTTGGTCCCTATGATGGTTACATTGATTACTCTATTTGGGTTCCTAAGACCCTTGTTGCTAACCAAAGAGGACCCATTGAGAAATGGGTACCTAAATCCAAGCAATGATTTCTTGTAGGACTATGCTTCCGGTGGATCTAAATGGGTGGTTGATAGTGGATGCACTAGTCATATGACCGGAAGCAAGGAGATTATGACGGAGTTGAGACCAAATCTAAATCACTCAACCGTCTCTTATGGTGACAAGTCAAAAGCCGAGGTAAAGAGTCTCGGCAAGGTGGTAGTTGCCAGGGATATCACCCTTGTAAATGTCATGCTTGTCGAGTCTCTAGGTTACAGTCTTATGTCCGTTCGTGCACTCAATAAGATGAACTTTGATGTCCATTTTACTCTTGATATGGTGGTACTCTTGAGGAGCAAGACTCTAAAGGTCATGTTCGTTGGATATGTTGAAAATGAGTTGTTTGTGGTGGACTTTTCGGGGTCAACCAACTCTCAAGCAATATGTCTATTCGGAAAGGCCGACGTGGGGTGGTTGTGGCATCGCCGCTTGTCCCATGTCAACATGAGAACTTTGCAAAGTCTTCACAAGGGTGGCCACATTCTTGGACTAAAAGAGAATGTTTCTTTTTCTAGAGATCGTCTTTGTAGGGCTTGTGTTGAAGGAAAGATGCATGATTCTCCCCACCAAAGTAAGACCATCATCTCATCAAAGAGGATATTGGAACTTCTTCATGTTGATCTCTTTGGTGCCGTGCCTCAACCAAGTCTTGGTGGGAAGAAGTATTGTTTGGTGATTGTTGATGACTATTCTAGATTCACTTGGGTTTTCTTCTTCAAGACGAAGGATGAAACTCAACAAACCGTCATCGATTTCTCCAATGAAGTTCAACGCCAACACAATGTTCCCATATTGGCCATTAGAAGTGACAATGGCTCCGAGTTCAAGAACTACACCTTAAATGAGTTTCTTAGTGAAGAGGGAATTCGTCATCAATATTCCGCTGCGTATACCCCTCAACAAAATGGTGTAGCCGAGAGGAAAAACCGGACTCTTATGGATATGGCAAGGTCCATGTTGGCGGAGTTTAAGTCTCCACTCTTCTTGTGGGCCGAGGCATCTCCACGGCATGTCACTCCTCCAACCGGTTATTCTTTCGCAAAGGAAAGAAGGAAACTCCATATGAAATGCTTACCGGCAACAAGCCCAATGTCTCCTACTACCGTGTGTTTGGTTGTAAGTGTTTCTACAAAATCAAAGGTGTTCATTTGTCTAAATTTGAATCTAAAGCTTTAGAGGGTGTTCTTGTTGGGTACGGTGCCGAATCTCACACTTATAGAGTCTACGACAAATCCTTAGGGAGAGTTGTGGAATCTTGTAGTGTGAGTTTCGATGAGAATGACGGCTCCCAAGTGGCGCAATTTCATGTTTGTGATGTAGATAATGAGGAACCTCAAGATGCAATAAGAAGAATGGGGATTGGTTTCTTTCGCCCCATTGAAGTCCATCATGAGCCTCCTCAAGCAAGCCCAAGCTCCACTCAAGTGGAGACTCCATCATCACAAGTTGAAGTTGCACCTTCTATGGAAGCAAATGATGCACCTACCCAAGAACAAGTTCAAGACCCTCCTCATGTTGACCAAGAAGCTATGCAAGAACCAAGTACTCCTATTGTCAATTCTAGCCAAGGTCAAGACCATGATCAAACATCTCCTTCTATTATTGAAGATGTGCATCAAGATGATCAAGGTCACCATTCCGGTCAAGACGGGGACTCAAATGATCAAGATGATCAAGAGATAATTCCTCGCAACAATGAGGATATCGAAACCCGTCGTGTAGCAAGAGTGGTGAAGAACTTGAAAAGGAAACAACATTTCTTTGAAGCTATTATTGGTGATGCAAAGAGCAAGGTCACCACAAGAGGTCAATTGGCAAGCTTTAGTGAACATCATGCTCATATCTCTATGGTGGAACCAAAGAAAGTTTTTGAAGCTCTTGAAGATCCGGATTGGTTAGAAGCTATGCATGAAGAACTCAACAACTTCAAGCGCAACAAACTGTGGAATCTAGTGGAGAAGCCAAAAGATTGCCTCAATGTTATAGGCACCAAGTGGATATTCAAGAACAAGCAAGATGAGCATGGAATGGTTGTGAGGAACAAGGCAAGATTGGTAGCTCAAGGGTACTCTCAAGTTGAAGGCATTGATTTTGGAGAGACCTATGCTCCCGTGGCTCGCCTTGAGTCCATCCGTATCCTTCTTGCTTATGCATCTCATCACAATTTCAAATTACAACAAATGGATGTGAAAAGTGCTTTTCTTAATGGTCCTTTAAAGGAGTTGGTATATGTTAAGCAACCTCCAGGATTTGAGGACCCACACTTCCCTAACCACGTCTACAAGCTTGATAAGGCGCTCTATGGTCTCAAACAAGCACCTCGTGCTTGGTATGAGCACCTAAGAGAGCTATTGTTAGACCTTGGCTTTGAAGTGGGGCAAATTGATCCCACTCTTTTTACCAAGAGGGTCAAAGGGGAGCTTTTCATATGCCAACTTTATGTTGATGATATCATATTTGGCTCATCTAACAAAGCTTTTAATGATGAATTTTCAAAGCTTATGACCGATAGGTTCGAGATTTCCATGATGGGAGAGTTGAAGTACTTCCTTGGTTTTGAGATCAAGCAATTGGATGGAGGGACTTTCATCTCTCAAGCTAAATATATCCAAGACATGCTCAAGAGGTTCAAGATGCTAAATGCTAAAGCGAAGAAGTTCCCTATGGACACTAAATGTTCTCTTGAACTTAATCCAAAGGGTAAAGATGAGGATGTTGATCAAAAACTCTATCGCTCTATGATTGGTTCTTTGCTTTATCTTTGTGCATCTAGACCCGATATTGTGTTGAGTGTAGGAGTGTGTGCAAGGTACCAAGCGGCTCCCAAAGAGAGCCACCGTACGGCGGTTCTTCGAATATTTCGATATTTGGTTCATACCCCAAGGTTTGGTTTGTGGTACCCTAAAGGCTCAACATTCTCTCTTGCCGGTTACACGGATTCGGATTGGGCCGGTTGCAAGGATGATAGGAAATCAACTTCCGGGGCTTGCCAATTTCTTGGTAGGTCCTTGGTGAGTTGGTCTTCTAAGAAGCAAAATTGCATATCTCTCTCCACCACCGAAGCCGAGTATGTGGCGGCCGCTAGTTGTTGCTCTCAATTGTTATGGATGAGGCAAACTTTAAAGGAATATGGTGTCCATTGTGACAAAGTGCCTCTTTTATGTGACAATCAAAGTGCTATCAAGATTGGCCACAACCCGGTGGAGCACTCAAGAACGAAACATATTGAGATTCGCTATCACTTCGTCCGTGATCACATCAACCGGGGTGACATTGAGCTTGGCTATATTCCAACGAAGATTCAACTTGCCGATATGTTCACGAAGCCACTTGATGAAGCAAGGTTCACTTATTTGAGGCATGAGCTAAATATCGTGGATTCGGGGAGCGTCGCTTGACTATCTTGCATACACACCTATTTCTTGACTATCTATTTGGTTTAGGTGTAGGCATGGACATAGGGGGAGTGCGGTCCTAATCCATTGGACTATCCCTCCCCCCATTATGCCGACATTAACGAATCATTTTGCTTATCTATATTCGTTTCTATGAATTGTGAGCTTGAATGATGAGTCGTGGCCGTGAACCCAAGATATATCTTCGCGGTGTCACACCACACACTCATATATGGTGGCTTAGGCCACCGCCCTCTTCTCATTGAAGAGTTGTTTTTCGTGAGTTTTGATGCATATTCGCCTTTTGTCATCTCTTTGCATCTCATCCAATGTTGTTTATTTGAAGTTTTTTTATTTTTTATTTTTATTTTTATTTTTTGGATGCATAAAGTTTTTTTTTATTGTTGCAACTCCCCCGGATCACTCTTCAGCTGTTCAGAGGATTTGTTTTTGAAGATTAAGAGGTGCTCACGAATTTCGGGAAGTCAGAAATTGGGTCTGCGCACTGCCCGGCCGTTCGCCCGGCCTAGGCCGGCCCCTGCGCCGACGGCCTCTGCCTGTGGACCGGTCGCACGCCCGGCCTTGGCCGGCCCCTGCGCTGGTGGGCTCTGCCCGTCGCCCGGCCTTTTGACCGGCCTTGACCGGCCCCTGCGCCGGCTGCATCGGCTCGTTGCCCGGCCACTCGACCGGCCTAAGCCGGCCCCCAGGCCGGCGCGCCTGGGGTCTTCTTCCCGTGCCCGACCCCCTGCATACCTCTTCACTCCTTCTTCCACCCCGTGCCTCCCCTCCATGGACAGCCCCTCCTCCTCCTTAAGCTACTCCACTCCATCACCTTCCATGGTGCCACACCCCACCCCATTTTCCCCACGGATCTGAAAGAGAAGCACCTGATCTTCACTCCTATCCACATAGATTTCTCTTTGGTGATTGCTTTGGGTGGATTTCCTCCATTGTTGGTGTGTTCTTGAAGCTCCTCCAAAATTGAAGGATGGATCAATGGGGAGATGATTGGCCTGAACCTCCTCCTCAGTCTAGCAGGGCAGGCAACACCTATGATGGTTTGGATGATCTAGTTGATGATGAGTTCAATGCGGAGTCCTCCATGCCCAAGTCCAAGAAGATCAAGAAGGCCGCCGCAAGGAAGCAAGTGAAACCTCCTTCGGGCAATCTTCCTCCGGAAAATCCGGCGGAACCGGTACGTGCCGTTTGGTCCAAAGTGCCTAGTGCTGAGTTTGCTCGTGATAGATTGGAGTTCAATCCCTATTCTTGGCCCTTTCGCACTAGTTCCGATAATCGTTTCTATTGCAAGATGCATGAAGGAGTATTTCACCAAATTATAGCAAAGTTAAGAAACTCCTATGTTCCTACCTTCTATTTTAGTGTGGATAGTGCAAGAAAACTTTGGCCGGAGTTGATGACTGTTATGGACTTTCATGGTATTACTTCTCTCATGCCTGTGAATACACCGTTTTCTCCTGAATTGCTTAAGGAGTTCTATGCCACAGTTTATTTCTCAAAGTCAGGGGAGAAATCTTTGATTTGGATGAGTGCGGGTCACAAGTGTGAAGCTACTTTTGCTGAGTTTGGTAATCTCATTGGCATTAAGGACATCCGTTATTCTGCTACGGAATATGAGCGTATTCATTTGCAGTCCGTTATGGCAGCTGATCCTAGTATTCACCATTGCTATGAGTCGGGCGCTCTTGGTAAGTGCCCCCGAGCTACTGAGATGACTCCTTTTTGGCACACCGTGTATTTCATTCTCCGGCACACTATTGCTGTCAAGTTTGGGGAGTCAAATAAGGCACGCTACTATATGATCAACCTTCTTCATCACTTTATGACCAGCTTTTGGAGGAAGAAGAAAATTGATGTTCTTGACTACATATGGCACGAGATGCAAACCATTGTTCTTGGCAAGAGGGTTCCTATATCATGTAGAAATGAGAGTTGACACACCATACCTTATCTTGAAGTGTCCTGAAAACATTTTCACGAGAAGCATATTTGAGCTGCATCAGTTGTAAGCTTTCGTTCAGCTTTGCATAATGGGGGCAGCCTACAAGTTCTTGTTATATATATATATATATATATATATATATATATAGAAACCCTATTTCGCACCCAGGGTACAGAATAGTTATTTTGCACCCACGATTTATTTATGTCATCACATCCAAAAAAATTATGTTACCTATGTACATATTTACGTTCATGTTGACCTATAACAGAAAAAATTGACATAAAATTGCAAAATATATGTCAAAATAACATAAAACTCATAAAAAACAGCATAAAAATGTGCATTTTTGTCATATTTTTGTAACGCCGCGTAAATTTTTTTTTATGCCATGTCAATATTTTCTTATGTTCTCTATGACTTACGACATAATACAAAATTTACGTGACGTAAAAAATATTTACGGTTCAGAAGATACGGGATGGGTGTAGAATAACTTATTCTATACCCTGGGAGCGTCCACCTTTTGGGGAAAGCGGGGCGGACAAGGGCTGACACGCCGTGGGCCTTGTCCCCTGTCTGCGCCTTGCTTCCCAAGCCTTCTAGGTTCTTCGTGTGTCTTCTGAAGTGTGGTGGAGTTCTTATCCATAGCTTGTACGGAGCAGCACCCGAGAGGGAGCCCGGCCTCGTCGGGGACTCGGACTCTCGGGGTCTTCCCTCCACACCCGGGGGTGCAGGGGACCCGGAAGTCCTCCGCACCTGGGGGCCTTGGCTGGCGCAGAAGCCGCGGGGTTGTTGTAGTACTCAGAGTGGAAACCCGCCAGTCCTTCATTGAATCTTGGTCATGTCCATCTTCATGTTGGGCCCACATGCGGCGGACCCACTTTGGCAGCACTAGGGAAACCCCATGTTCCACTGCTGCGACAGTAGCCCCCGGGCATGGTCCCGGCGCCCTTGCTTCAGCTGTCGGGGCTATGACCTAAAAAAGGTCAAAGTGGGTCCCAGGCATTTGGTCTTCTTGCACCACTGGCGGTCTTGGAGTTATTCCGCTCGGGGGAATAACTGTGCTGGCCTCCTCGATTCCTGGTAACGGAGGGAACGAGGAGACCACCGGTTGAGGGAGGAGCTCGGGCTATAAAAGCGGGGTGCGCTCCTTGCCTTCTCAGTCATCTTCTTAGCTTCGCCGTTCCCCAATCCTCCCAGAGCCATTGCCGTCAATGGCACCGGCGAAGAGGGGAAGAGGGCGTCCTCGTGCTTCATCTCCTGCAACGGAGGACGGACCTCCCGTCCGAGATCGCACCGTGCCCCGAAGTCGAGGAAGAAGATGTCGCGGCGGCCGTGGTTCCGCTGCTCCTCCTCCA
The DNA here is from genome assembly GCA_026929855.1 of Poa annua. Lineage (NCBI taxonomy): Eukaryota > Viridiplantae > Streptophyta > Magnoliopsida > Poales > Poaceae > Poa > Poa annua. The sequence goes on from CM049437.1 coordinate 1,855,685, forward strand.
AGGAGCACGGTTCACTTGGGCTTCGCCGCGTTTGACTTCATTGTGGATCTGGACTGCCGGCTTCGCAGCCGACTGCACCTTCCGGACTCCTTTGCGGCGACGCTGGAGGAAGACAAACCTCCTGGCTTCTGGCTGGAGGTTGAAGGCTGCCCCAATGGCCCCTCCTGGGCTTGGGCGGAATACACCGTCGACGACGCCATGCTCCTAGGTCAGGGGTGGAAATCATTCTCCCGCTCCCGTCGGTTGACCCGGGGGCGGAGCGTGATGTTCTAGTACGACGGAGACTCGACGCTCTCCGTGAAGATCTTTAGCCCCGCCGGAGGACGCGTGGAGTGCTGCCGGGAGAGCGACAGCAGCAGCGACAGCACCAGCTCCTTCGACGAGGATGAAGATGAGGGAACTCATCTCGCGTCAAGGTGGAGGAGAGCTCATCGACTTGAGGACGTAGAAGGCCGGGATGGAGGTCCCAAAGATGTCCTTGACCTCCTTCTTGCCGCCTCGTCGACGTACTTCTGGAAGTAGCGCCTTCCGGTGTGCGGCGATGCTTCTGGGTCCTCGGGAGCAAACCCTTTTGTTGTAAAAAGTAGACCCCGCTGTAGTTCTTGTATGCGTTGAAGAAGAGCTTGTCTTCATCTTGTCTCCAATTTATGCTTTGTGTGAATGAGAACGGGTTTTTTGCAAAACACGTCCCCACTAATACGGCAGCCGTATCGCCAAGCGGTAGGTGGGGAGTAGAGAGCCTATAAAAGCTCCTTAGCCCCCAGCTTCCTTGGCACACTTCTTCTTATCTCCTTGCTCGCCTCTGCTTCCCCTTCTATCCCGGTGTAGGCTGCTGAAGATGTCCAGCGAAGCGGAGATGTCCTTCTCCGAAGTCTCGACGGCGGAGTCGGCTTTCTGAGGTGCGGCGGAGGCACCCAGGGCAGCTGACGCTCGAGCCCCTGGAGATAGAGGAGATCCCATGCTTCGGCCCCGAACATCCCTGGTCTTTCCTGGGGTGGGGAATATTGCGGGCCCGGCCACCATGGACGTGTCGGTGGCGCTGGCGATCCGGAAAGACGCCGTTAAGGAGGATCTGTGGAGAGAAGTTGCGAACAACCCAAGGTTGCTCAGACTCCTTCGTGATCTTGATGACGTCTTTGAGGTGAGGTTTCTTCTGGCTCCGTCCAGTCCTTGCCGTAAGAGCTTGCTGAGAGTCTTGCCTCTCCTCCTTTAGGAAGAAGAAGTCATCATGGAAAGGTTTGTGGACCGTGTTCATGACCTCTGTAGCCAGCACGTCCCGGGGTTCGCCCGGGAGTTCCCAGGCCCTCGGGGTCCCTGAAGATTCTTCGCGGGTGCCCCTCTCTCCTCCAGGCGTCCCCGGAAGAGAGAAGTTTACTCGATAAATAATAAACGGCAGACAGCTCTGCACACAGGGCGCCTGGGCTGGCCTTAGTAGCACAGGCTAGATATGTATGTAGGCTGCTTTTATGAATGTAATGCGAGAATGTATTGTCAGAAATGAAATATGAATGCGACCCTATGCTCAACTCCCGGGGTCATTTCCAAATCTTCCTTTGCACTAACGCGCCGTCAGGTTTTATGAGGAGATCTCCCAGGTGACAAGTACTCTAACTGTCTGCTGCAGTAGTAGTACCCCCAAGAGCACTGTACCTTTCGGGAGCTCACTCCACTGCCTTGGGTACTAGGCTAGAGGAAAACGGATCGTTCGCCGGGGAGGACACATTGCCCCCGCAAAGGCTCTCATAGACCGTCAAGAATGCGCTGGTTGACAATATATTGACTCCAAACGAGACACCATGCCTAAGATGCAAAATGCAAATGCACAGACTTAGCTGATTTTCTTTGCACCTTTGATCTGCTAGGTCTTTCCCGGGTATCGAGCTCCATATCTAGCCTGTGCTACTAAGGCCAGCCCAGGCGCCCTGGCTGAGAGTCTTGCCTCTCCTCCTTTAGGAAGAAGAAGTCATCATGGACAGGTTTGTGGACCGTGTTCACGACCTCTGTAGCCAGCACGTCCCGGGGTTCGCCCGAGAGTTCCCATGCCCTCGGGGTCCCTGAAGATTCTGCATGGGTGCCCCTCTCTCCTCCTGGCGTCCTCGGAAGAGAGAAGTTTACTCGATAGATAATAAACAGCAGACAGCTCTGCACAGCCAGGGCGCCTGGGCTGGCCTTAGTAGCACAGGCTAGATATGTATGTAGGCTGCTTTTATGAATGTAATGCGAGAATGTATTGTCAGAAATGAAATATGAATGCAGCCCTATGCTCAATCCCGAGGTCATTTCCAAATCTTCCTTTGCACTAACGCGCCGTCAGGTTTATGAGGAGATCTCCCAGGTGACAAGTACTCTAACTGTCTGCTACAGTAGTAGTACCCCCAAGAGCACTGTACCTTCCGGGAGCTCACTCCACTGCCTCGGGTACTAGGCTAGAGGGAAACGGGTCGTTCGCTGGGGAGGACGCATTGCCCCCGCAAAGGCTCTCATAGACCGTCAAGAATGCGCTAGTTGACAGTATATTGACTCCAAGCAAGACACCATGCCTAAGATGCAAAATGCAAATGCACAGACTTAGCTGATTTTTGTTGCACCTTTGATCTGCTAGGTCTTTCCCGGGTATCGAGCTCCTTAGATGTCCTTCCTTCGCCTGCTCCTGTCCCGGGGAAGGCGCTGCACACAGCAAACTTTCAATAGGAAAAGAAAGGACCCTCTCTTCGTGTCGTGAACATGTTTTACCCGAAGCAACCCGCAAGCAAAGTTGAATGTGCATTTCTGTGTTTAGGTTCTTTAAAACACAGCACTGCCCAATTTCCCCTTTCTGCGGCAGTACGACATGATCGGGTGGCAGCTCCTACTGATTGGTATGCTCGCGCTCGACTCGTCAGCCACCGGCACCAAGTCAGCCCCCTGCTGTAGGGTCGCGAGAAGGCTACACTAGCGCAAATCAAAAATTTCTACCGCAACAACCAAGGAACTGCTGCAGTTATAGATCACGGGATTACCACTAGACGCGCTGTGCCGTGCCGAAGTCGGTGAAGCGAGTCGGGGCAGGGTAGACGTACAATTCGATCCGATCCAGTCGCTCCCACGAACAGCTCCTCCCAGCGGTTCGTCCAAGTGCTCGAATGCAGCACCTCTATCGGTATCCACACGTACGGCGTGGAGGCACCGCTCGCCGGACTGCTAGGTCCGCGCAGGCGGCAGGGGCGTGATGAGGCGGTGGCTGGGTGGATGTGGTGCGGAAAAATGAGCAACCCTAAAACGTCCAGCCTCCCCTCCTTATATAGACCTCCTCATGTTGGGCTGCCACAACTGAAGCCCATTCTGGAGTCTATTCCAGCCCAACTCGGATCCAATCCGAATTATGCCTCCATAACCTTAAGTGTGTGACCCTATAGGTTCATGCACGTTTGGACATGACTCGAGTACACCTACTCGATCAATAGTTGGTAGCGGCTTCTAGCAAAACGTGCCAACTCCCAAACGCGCATAAAGATCTCATCGGACGAACCATCACAATGTTTACACCATTCCCTTTGCCTCACGATATTTGGTCAAGCTCCTAGCTGACCACTCTTTCTCGATCCTGTGATTTGGAATCCCATACTAGGTTAACCATTAACCTTATGTAGCATGGCCATGCATTTCTGGATCCTATCACTCGAGGGGCCCAGAGAAATATCTCTCTCAAGAAGAGAGGGGCAAATTCCATCTTGACTGACCAAGCCCCGCAGCATGTTTCACGACAAACCCGTAAGCTACCTTTATAGCTACCCTTTCACAGTGTAGCGTTTGATAGCCCCAAAGTAGGTCGATTCACATCCCGGGTACATGCGACAATCTCAGGTCTAGGGACAAAGCATACCCATCGTGTAGAGAGAGAGCTATGAACGTTTGCTTCATTGTCTCAAGGTGGGTCAGCCCAACTCTATGTTCATAACATAAGTCCACATTATTAGTTTGACATCTCCATGTCTATGACTTGTGAAACATAGTCATCAACTAATACATGTGCTAGTCTAATATTCAAGTGTGTCCTCACATGAACTCCGACTAGGGACATATTTAGAATAACCATATAAGTAATGAGTTTCACAAACAAGTCACGTACTTGCCAATCAATGCAAAGATATTATTCAAGGCACATTATTATTATAAATCATGGATACATCGAAATATCATCATCTCTATGATTGCCTCTTGGGCATATTTCCTACACCTGCTTGGGGGTTGTTATGGGTAACACATTTAACGACAAAAAATGAGGCTCACGGAATTGAAAAACTTATCTTTTATTCCTTGGCGACGATTCTTACACCCTATTACAGAACACTAGCCCTATCTGCGATTCGTGTTCGTAATCAGGGGTAGAATTTGTGGAGGTTCTTGATGTTCCAGGCGTTGCCCTTCGGCCTGCCTTTCTCATCCTCCAGATAGACTGCTCCGGGTCTCAGGGTATACGTCACCCAATACGGACCTTCCCACTTGGATGACATCTTGTTCATGCCATCAAGTTTCTGCTTTTTCCGGAGAACCAGGTCTCCGGGTTCCAGTGCCCGCGAGCGCACATGGCGATCATGATAGCGTCTGAGCGCTTGCTGGTATCAAGCGGATCGTAAAGATGCTCGACACCGCACCTCTTCCAGGAAGTTGATGTCATCAACTCTTCTCTCGACTTGTGCCTCTTTGTCATAGGCAAGTACCCGGGGAGATCCGTGCTTGAGCTCTGTTGGCAAGACTGCTTCAGCTCCATAGACGAGGAAAAACGGTGTTTCTCCAGTTGCTCTGCTGGGTGTGGTTATGAGCGACCACAAGACACTTGGCAGGTGCTCAATCCAGTTTTTGCCCTTGTCTTCTAGCTTGTCAAATGCCTTGGTTTTTAAACCCTTGAGGACCTCCGCGTTGGCTCGCTCTACTTGCCCATTGCATCTTGGATAGGACACCGAGGCAAAATACACCTTGATGCCCAGGTCTTCGCAGAAGTTGAGGAAGGCTTGACTTGTGAACTGGGAACCATTATCTGTGATGATCCTATTTGGCACTCCGAACCGGTACACGATCCCCTCAATGAACTTGATGGCAGCCTGGGCCGTCTGTCTTGGTACTGGCATCACCTCCACCCACTTTGTGAACTTGTCATAGCAACGAAAAGATACTCATGTCCCCCGACAGACTTCGGGATCTTGCCCACTATGTGCAGCCCCCCAGACCGCGAATGGCCAGGAGATTGGAATCGGTTGCAGAGCTTGTGCTGGCTGATGAATATTCTTTGCGTAGTACTGGCAAGCTTCACATGTCTTGACTAGCTTCTCGACGTCGTGGAGAACTGTTGGCCAGTAGAAACCGTGTCGAAAGACTTTCCCCGCCAAAGACCTTGACGCTGCATGACTTGACACTAGTAGGAAAACCTCTACAGCCGCCAGCCTACCACTGGCGAACAACGATTGGCGCTCGCCAGTGCTACAAATGCTGGCAAAGCAGAAACCCAGTTCGCCAGCGCTATCACAACCACCGCTGGCGAAGCAAAAGCAGTGGCAGCCAGCGGTTCGTGCGGGTGGGGGAGGAGGGAGCAGGGCAAGCTACCACTGGCCAGCAAACAGGCAGCTTCGCCAGTGGTACTGAAGCAAGCCCTGGCGAACAGCCTGCTTCGCCAGTGGTACGTGGGCTTGTTCTGGCGGGCAGGGCCGCTTCGCCAGCGGCACGGGATCTTTCTCTGGCAAGCAGATCCGCTTCACCAGCGGTATGGAGCTAGCCCTGGCGAACCAGCGGGATTCGCCAGTGGTAAGCTACGCATATCGGTAGCACCGCGCTCCCCTTCCCCGCCCAACTCCCAAAAATCCCCGCGCGCCCAACTCCCGCTCGCCCCGCTCGCCGCCGGCCCCTCCCGCCGACGCCGCCGCGCCCGAGCATCCACCTCTCCCTCGCGCCCCCGCCGGTCGCCGTCTTCTCCTCCGGCCGCCACTCGCCCTGAGCTTCTTCTCCTTCTCCTACGGCCGCCACGCGCGTGCTACGGCCCCTCCCGCCGCCGTCTTCTTCCCCTCCTCCGACCGTCACTCGCCGTCAAGCAAGGTACGGCCCCCTGTCCCTCCCTCTCTCTCCCTCCTCCCAATGCCATCTTCTTCCTCTCCCTCCCTCCTCTCCCTACTGTGCTTGTGCAAATGCCCAGCCCAATTATTTTTGAAAAATCTACTGTTTCAGATTTAGGTTTAGGTAGTGTTTAGGTTTACTGAAATCAAATTTATGATTTAGGTTTAGCTATTGTTTAGTTTTGAATTTACATGTAGGTTTGCTTCTATTTAGGTTTAATAAGTTCAATTTAACCAAAAATAATTTGATACAAAAAGCTACTGTTTTCTAGTTTGAATTTAGCTAGGTTTGAATTTAGTACTACCTCCGATCCAAAATAACTGTCGGGACATGTACATGCACTTTACACTACGCTAGTTCAATCTTTACGACAGTTTTATTGGACCGGAGGGAGTATTAGATTTATACCTACTGTCTAGGTTTAGTCAGTTAAATTTTAGCAATAATAATTTGATACAAAAGCTACTCCTCTATATGTCCTATTTTCTGCTTAGGTTTAGCTACTGTCTAGGTTTAGGTTTAGCTACTGTCTAGCAATAATAATTTGATACAACAACTACTTTTTTTCTTAGGTTTAGCTACTGTCTAGGTTTAGGTTTAGCTACTGATCTATATGTCCTATTTTCTGTTAATGTGAATGTGGTGGTGGGTGAATGTGTATGTGGTGGTGGTTGATGTGTGGTGGTGGTGGTGGTGGATGAGTTTTTTTCTGTTAATGTGGTGGTCGATGAATTCCTTGAGATTACAAATGGTCGATGAATGCATGTGAATGTCTGCAGGTACCCCTAGAGGCCCTTGAGATTGCCGGAACGTTGATTAACTTCCGTTCCGGCAAATTCGGGTACTCCATATGTCATATTTTTAGCAAAGGTCATGCCAAAATTTTCCGTGAATTTTGGCATCACTTTGGCTAAAGATAGGACATATTTTTTATGAATTTGAAATAGATTAGTGAGTTTTTAATAGTTAGCATTTTTCTTATATTTGTTGTACTAACTTACAGTTTTTCTTATATAGTGCGAACGAAGATGTCCAACAACGACGAGGCCGGCGGTTCTAGGATAGGAGGCAAAGATGGTCCTGCAGAAGTAATTATCTGGAGGCAATCGGGAAGCAATTGACAATGCAAAGCGATCCCGAGTATGAGACGGGGGAATCCGATAGGGACACATCTGAAGGCGATACCACTACTAGTGGCGGTGTCCAAACAGGTGGCGAGACGTCTGGTAGCGAAGCCAAACGTCAACGTAAGGAGAGACGCCCAAACAGGCTCCCCTCCGGGCGAGATGAATTCACGCACGTGGACCCTACCTGCGGTCGCCCTACAAAGCCGGCTGATGCATGTAAAATGCATACATGAACTTTGCATTATATTACTGATATTTCAATCATATTTGCATCATATAATGGTTATATCAATGTTTTATCATGATTTTGGGAATATTTCACAGTTATCCTATTTTTCTGGAATTAACCCTGCACAGGCAGAAAACCCTATTTTCTATATTTTGATGTTTCAGGGACTCAAACGACGTCCAAATGACCTGAAAATTTACGAGCGTCAGCTTTTGGAAGGAAGAAGACCTGGGAGCGAAGGAAGCAAACAAGCGGAGGCCGAGGCCCAAACGAGCAGGGCCCACGCGGCCAGATTCCTTGGTCGCGTGGGACCCACCCGTTTGGCCCTCGTGGCTCCGTTGCCGTCGATCTTTTCTCCCACGACTCCGTCTTGACCTAAAACCGACTATAAAAATAGTCCCCGACCCCCTTCGGAAAGGAGCGCCGCAGAAACACAGAAACACCAAAACAGAGACCTGGAGCTGTAGATTGGAGGAGGAAAACTCCGACGGGGCACTGTCGGCGTGGTCTCATCTTCTCCAACGACTTCTCCACGGTCTCCATGATGAAGAGGGAGTAGTCCACCTCTGGACTATGGGTTTGTGGAAGTAAGTTACGTATCTCTCCTCTCTTGAGCTTCACTAATTAGTACCGTATGAGCTGCCGAACATGATTACGGTCATATATGTAATACCTTTGTGGTGGATCTTTTTATGAGTAAATATATGTTTGAGATTGCAATGGTTTTGTTTCAGTTATGAAAGTAGATACATATTATGTACCCCGTTCTTGTTTATTTGTTTTGATCAGGCATGTTTATGAGAGCGCGTGAGGAGGAACGTGTGCATTAGTTGGAGTAACGGGGGGTGGCTAGTGCGGTGAACGTGAGAGAAAGTTCCACGATCCACTTGGGTGTTTTACCTTACTTTGTTGCCTCACTAGGGATAAAGAAAAATATCATGCTACCAGAGGTGTGGGTGTGACCATTGCCACTTCTCCATGACTAGATCTAGCATGTTCTTATTTTAACTTCATGTCATGATACTTAAAGCTATACTCTGAGTTATCTTAATTACTGAGGTGTTATGATTTAGTTCGCATCTTGGTGGAGTATAAGAAAGACTAATAAACAAAAGGTCTCTATGCTAGGACGTGATGCCCATATAATTAGTAACTTGTCATTAAACTGTTGCGTTGCAATCTCATATGTCAACTCTAGTGTTCCATTGTCTAGCACTTTATTAAAGAGAGAGTACATTTGTGAAACCATGAACCCCGGTCCATTTTTAATCATAAGAAACACCTTTCCAACCACTTTTATCCATTTTCCATTTTCTGCCATTTAAAAATCCAAAAATACAAAAACACTTTTATATCTTGCATTCATCATATAAAACCCAACAATATCATTTATCATTGTTTCCATCATCCTTGCATATTTATTGACCATCATTGCATATTTATTTCATGTTTGCATTGCATATTATCTCCATATTATTCTCACACCTTGTGCTTGACAACCACAGGTGAGGTTGAGGATCAAAATATTTACTTTGTTCTGTAGGTAACCAAGAGAAGGATAGGTAGATAAATCTTTCACTACTGATTCCCCGAGAGTTTGATATTAAACCCTCGAGTCACCCCTCATGGGGAAAACACGTCTTCCATATACTACACACTCTGCACTTGGAGTCTCAACCTAACACATTTACTTTTCACGCAGGTAACTACGTGAAGGGCCATCAAGACTGTTTTCTGGCGTCGTTGCCGAGGAATCATTGCTGTAAGGATTTATCCAAGGATATCACAACAAAGTCAATTTCATCACCAACTTGTGCAAACGCCTAAGCTTGGGGAGGTTGCACCTACGTGAGCATCATCTTATCCATCTCTACCTTCAAAGCAAATTATTTTGTTTTGTCATTGTCTTGCATATCATATATTATTTTCAGTTTTGCATAAAAAATTAAAAAAAACACATAAAAACTTGCATAATGGAAAAAAGAACCTTTTGGCCATTTAGTGTTAGGAACTTTCCTCAAGATATGAATATTCCTGTTGGAGATTTGAAATAGATCCTAATGTCACTAAAATGATTTATGAACACCGTTTTTTCTGGGAAACCAAAAGAAAATGCTATACTCCATCTTAACAAATTTAATGAAAGATGCAAAGCGTTAAACTTGACTCATGCCAATGCTAATGTGATCAAAGTAAAGCTTTTTCCTTATTCCTTAGCTGGAAAAGCTTTAGATTGGATATTAAAGTGGCCACCTAAAAATTTTAGCAATTGGTTTAACCTAAAAGCTTCATTCATTGAAAGGTTTTCTTTTTCAGAAATGTTTTGCAATATTAGACAAATAGTTATCACCTTTAAACAAAAAGAGGATGAACCTTTGGTAAAAGCATGTGAAAGGTTTAGAGGTATAGCTTATGGAATGGAACATGGCATGAGAGATTGGATGCTCATGCATATATTTTATAGAGGATTGTCTGAAACCTCTAAACTCTTTTTGGATAACGAATGTAAGGGTTCTTTTATAAATATTACTATTGCTGATGCTTACATTCTACTTGATGGCTTGCTTTTGGAAGTGAAAATTAAACAAAGTTTAGAAAAAGCCCAAGTACCTGAAGATGTTTTTGATGACCGTTATGAAATATTTAATCTATATAATAGAGAAAGAAAAGTTGAGGAAGTTAAAATGCTTATTGAAGCCAAGGAACCATTGCTTGACTTAGAGAATTGTAGCTTGCATGAATTGATATCTATCTTACAAAAATTTGCAAGTGATCCTTCTATCAACTCTAACCAAGCAGGTTTTGGTTCTTATATTGCTAATCATGTCTTAAGAGAAAAGATTCCTAGGTACATCCAGCTATGATACCACCTAAGCTTGGGGATATATGGGTTCCCAAAGTACTAGTAACTATTGGAAAAGAGACACACCATGCTATACTTGATCTAGGATCTAGTGTCTCAGTTTTATCTAAAGAACTATATGAAATACTTGAGTTGAAGAATCTTGAAAAATGCTCTATTGAACTTTTCACTTGCTGATGATTCCATTAAACATGCTTTAGGAAAACTAAGTGATGTTATGGTAGAGTTACATATGACGTTTGTACCTGTTGATTTTCTAATCATGGATATGGGGAATAAAACCTCTAGTCCAATTATTCTTGGAAGACCTTTTCTTCGTACCACAGGTGCTATCATTGATTCAAAAGAAGGGAATGTGAAGTTTCAGTTTCCACACAAGAAGTTCAAACTCCCTCATGAGCTTCGTCCACTATAAACATCAAGTAAGAAGCCTAGCTATATGGCTATAAAGAAAGCGCTTTACGGGGGGCAACCCGGTTGTTTTTATTTGTGATTTTCTTTGTGTCCTCTTGCTATAACAAGAGATTTAGTTTTTACGTTTGTTTCTGGAATTTTTAATAAAGTGCCAAGTTTTACCCATTTTGGTTTGAAAAAGTTGCTTATAGCGTTCGGAGATTTTATTCCTGCATGAATCTGTGCACGGTATGATTTTTAATTCTGATTCTGTAACTCCGAATGAGCTGATATTTGAACTGTAGTTGCAAATTTTCATCCTCTGTATGCATGAATTTGTTCGGAATTTTTCGACAAAGTTAAGTAGGGTAGAAAAATATGTTTTGCTGCTGCTGTTTTTCTGGACAGATTCTGTCCCATTTTGTTTGATGCATTCTTTGAACTTTTAACTTGAATCTTTTTGATCCAATTGAGTTTATAAGTAGGCATACAACATTATACACTTTCTGGACATTCATATGAATTTTTGTCTAAGGATTATATGCAGCAAGAAATCTATTTGTTCATCACTACTAATGCACCCCACAGAAATGAAATGGGAGAAACGGTGTTTGGAAGTTTTTTCACAGGGATTAGAGGAGATGCACCAAGAGCTATCCAAGGATGGTGAAGAACATAAGCTTGGGGATGTGAAGACGACCCCACTGGACCAACACACTCTCGGTTTGCACACGTATAACTTCTGTTTTTCGATCGAAACACTTTATCGCATAAACTTGGAGCGTCTTTTGTTTGTTTGATTTTTATTTTTTTGAGACCACCACCATCATTTATATATGAGAGAGGTACTAGAAATTTGGGCTGAATTAAGTTGGATGCTATTAAAAATGATTGGGAAAGGGATGTTTAAGTTGATTCAAAAAGATACATATAGTTGCATGATTCATATGCTTTTTAATGAGTGTTAATATGTAAGTGTTTTATCAAGAGCTATCTTTTATTCATGTTTTGATGCTGAATGTTACTTTACTTTGTTTAACATGGATTGGTTAGTTCTATGGACACTCATGCATGCATTTAAATGGTCAAATTTCTCCCTTTTGCTAGCCCAAAAATTCCAACAAGTAAAAACTTGTTTCCAACACCTTCAACCAAAGTTTTTCCAGTGAGTCCACCATATCTACCTATTAGCTTTATGCTATTCCGAGTATGTTTATCATGATATCTGTGTTATCTATACCTCTGAATGAAAATGCTCATGTTGATGATTGTTATGGGAAAAGTTGGTTATAAGCTCTCACGAACTTGATGCACACTTTACTTTTATGGCATTGAATAAACATGACTCATTGTGATTAAAATTATGATGTTGTGGGCTTGACAAATGTCTTGGGTTGAGAGTTAGCTCATATGTGCTGTCACATGACAAGCTTTCAACATGCTCTTCATTTCATTTAGTTGATATCATGTGCTTTTGTTTATGGATGCTTATCATGGGTGAAATAAATGTGGAGACAAAGCAAGTTTAAATGAGTTTGTATAAATGGTTAGAGAGACGCCTGGGCCGCTAATCTAAGCCATGCATCATTCATGGTGGAAATTTACTTAAGGGTGTGGAGATTGATCATTTTGTTTGTTTGTCTTGTCATTTTGATATGGGCTTGTTCCATATCATGGGACAAGAGGTACCCCAGTTGACGCTCTCAATGATGCAATTATTACTTACAATGATATTTAACTTGAACTTACTTTGTTTCCCAAGTTGAGTAACACATGGTGTAGGTACTTGTATTCAAGGGGCATGAGACTTTCAACCTATACTTTGTCAAGCACACTACTCATATTTGCTTTCACTTTAAACTTTAATCATTCAAGATGCTATGATAGGGGCAATGAGAGGTTGACACCAAGGATTACCACATTGCAATCATTAACTTAAGTAGAAGAGTTTGGAAGATAGATGAAACTTATTCATGCTTTACCTCTACTCACTTATATATCTTTCCAAAGTGTCCACCTTTTATATTCAGATCTTCATGAATACTCTATGACCATTATAAGATGTTTCAACTTTTTATATTGCATACATGTGGTCCATAGTACTTTCTTTCATATTACACTTTGTGAATTATCATTGAACATCCTTACATTGAATACTTGATATCACTTCATAATCTATCTTGCATATTGCTACTCCTTTGAAGAATGAATCATTTGACTCTATGTAGCAATAGTAGTCATCTTTGATATCCATTGATAGTATTAAATTGCAAAGTCCATGTTAGTTTTATCACCTTCATACTCGAGGACGAGTATAAGTTAAGCTTGGGGATGTTGATGCATGTGAAATGCATACATGAACTTTGCATTATATTACTGATATTTCAATCATATTTGGATTATATAAGGGTTATATCAATGTTTTATCATGATTTTGGGAATATTTCACAGTTTTTCCCTATTTTTCTGGAATTAACCCTGCACAGGCAGAAATCTCTATTTTCTATATTTTGATGTTTCAGGGACTCAAACGACGTCCAAATGACCTGAAAATTTACGAGGGTCAGTTTTTGGAAGGAAGAAGACCTGGGAGCGAAGGAAGCAAACAAGCGGAGGCCTGAGGCCCAAACGAGCAGGGCCCACGCGGCCAGATTCCTTGGCCGCGTGGGACCCACCCGTTTGGCCCTCGTGGCTCCGTTGCCGTCGATCTTTTCGCCCACGACTCCGTCTTGACCTAAAACAGACTATAAAAATAGTGTCCGACGCCCTTCGGAAAGGAGCGCCGCAGAAACACAGAAACACCAACACAGAGACCTGGAGCTGCAGATTGGAGGGGGAAAACTCCGACGGGGCGCTGTCGGCGTGGTCATCTTCTCCACCGACTTCTCCACCGTCTCCATGATGAAGAGGGAGTAGTCTACCTCTGGATTATGGGTTTGTGGAAGTAACTTATGTATCTCTCCTCTCTTGAGCTTCACTAATTAGTACCGTATGAGCTGCCGAACATGATTACAGTCATATATGTACCTTTGTGGTGGATCTTTTTATGAGTTAATATATGTTTGAGATTGCAATGGTTTTGTTTCAGTTATGAAAGTAGATGCATATTATGTACCCCGTTCTTGTTTACTTGTTTTGATCAAGCATGTTTATGAGAGCGCGTGAGGGGGAACGTGTGCATTAGTTGGAGTAATGGGGGGTGGCTAGTGCGGTGAACGTGAGAGAAAGTTCCGTGATCCACTTGGGTTTTTTACCTTACTTTGTTGCCTCACAAGGGATAAAGAAAAATACCATGCTACCGGAGGTGAGGGTGTGACCATTGCCACTTCTCCATGACTAGATCTAGCATGTTCTTATTTTAACTTCATGTCATGATACTTAAAGCTATACTCTGAGTTATCTTAATTACTGAGGTGTTATGATTTAGTTCGCATCTTGGTGGAGTATAAGAGAGACTAATAAACAAAAGGTCTCTATGTTAGGACGTGATGCCCATATAATTAGTAACTTGTCATTAAACTGTTGTGTTGCAATCTCATATGTCAACTCTAGTGTTCCATTGTCTACCACTTTATTAAAGAGAGAGTACATTTGTGAAACCATGAACCCGGTCCATTTTTAATCATAAGAAACACCTTTCCAACCACTTTTATCCATTTTCCATTTTCTGCCATTTAAAAATCTGAAAATACAAAAACACTTTTATATCTTGCATTCATCATATAAAACCCAAAAATATCGTTTATCATTGTTTCCATCATCCTTGCATATTTATTTACCACCATTGGATATTTATTTCTTGTTTGCATTGCATATTATCTCCATATTATTCTCGCACCTTGTGCTTGACAACCACATGTGAGGTTGAGGACCAAAACATTGACTTTGTTTTGTAGGTAACCAAGAGAAGGATAGGAAGATAAATCTTTCACTACTGATTCCCCGAGAGTTTGGTATTAAACCCTCGAGTCACCCCTCGTGGGGAAAACACGTCTTCCATATACTACACACTCTGCACTTGGAGTCTCAACCTAAACCATTTACTTTTCACGCAGGTAACTACGTGAAGGGCCATCACCGGCACAGCTCACAAAAGGGTACGACAACAACTTGGATGCATTGCCTGAGACTTTGGCAATCTCAATGACGAGCACATAAGAAGAAAAGCCAAACGAACTGCGGCCGAGTTCCTCATTGGCAAGCTACACGCACGGTACCAGTTCCCGAAGGACTATGATGACCTGAGTGTCACGAAGAATCTGGTAACCAGATATGCTCTTGGCAAGTTCAGCAAAGCATTGAGTAATTGGAGGTCAACTGTGAGGGAGATGATTGAAAAGGGTGCCGATTACGCTGCTATCCACAAGGCGTTTCTAAATATTTCTGAAGATGACTTCGCGCTTTACGAAGCCAACGATGCCAAACCTACGAAGAAGGCGCAAAGGGTGTGGGGGAAAGATATGCATGGAAAGAACATAGCTCCCCACACTCTCGGGAACGGTGGTTACCCCGGAAAGGATCCAATTTGGAAGAAGGAGGATGAAAAGAGGAAGGGGCCTTCTATCTACGAAAAGATCACCGACCCGCTGGCAAGAAAGTTTATCAGGGCGCATTACAAGGAAAATCCCGAAACACCGGGAGAACTTGCCAATAATGCGAAGGTGAAGAAAGTTATGGAGAAAGTTCTGGAGGAAGAAGAGAAAGAAGAGAAAGCACGACAAGCTGCAGCTGATGGATCTAAAGAAGGCTCCTCAACCCAAGGGTCAGAGACAAAGTTCCCGTGGGACACCCCTTTTAACAGGGCGCTGAACACGGTAAAGGAATTGCCGGTGTCACGTGCACCGCATCGTGGCCGCGTGATCGGTCTAGGAGGCGGTTACAAACATGAATTGTACTACGGTGCCGAGACCAAGGAGCCGCGAAAGGAGAGAAAGAAGCTCACGGAGATGGATCTCAGGCGGGAATTGGAGGAGGTGAACGCGAAAATGCAGTCGTCCATCCAAACTGAAGTGGTAAGGACGGTCAACTCCCTCATTCCTACCATGATGGAGTCGACGACATCTTGGATGAAAGCAGGCCAAATAGGGCATTTCCCTGTGATCAACCTCGAGCCCAGCCGTGGATCAAACAATGTGTCGCCGGCCCCGGCCGCCGTGATCAACGAAGCTCGAAGGGGATGGATCACCGACCGACAACGCGCTCATAGCAGCCCTTCCATATCTGGCACGCCAGCTACAAGAGTCACACCATTAGCCGAGCTCAACGCACTCAAGATAATTGAGCGTTCCAAAAGTCTCGAGAAGTTTTATAATACTTCATTTGTGGCGCCTGACGTCTTACATGTTTTCGCAGGACGACGACGTGCCATGCACATTGCTATTGCGTGTGAACGGTGAGCTCAAGGATGTGGCGAAGGCAAGTATCATGACACCACTTAACCGCATCATGCATACATCAGTGCCTTTGCCTGATAATGTGTTTAGGGTTGCAACTGCTCGGGTGTTGCCAGGTTGCGGATATTACGATCCTTCGGCTCAACCCCCCAATGCCGAAAAGGAGTGCAACCTCGTTCAATGCCTGCCGTGGCCGATGACATGGCCAAAATCACTGATTCGTTTAGATCTTACTGGAATCACCCCACAACCAACACAACTAACACCTGATGCAGACCCCGAGGACCCCATGGACTTCTACCTCAACGACGGGCCTCTTGACCAGCCTGACCATGATCTAATGCATTCTCACATGCCTGATCTAAGAGAGAAGCTTCCGTGCTCCAAGCGCCTATTTAGTTCTCAACCAATGCCAGAAACTAATGCGGAAGCCGGATTCAGCCAGGGCACACTCCATGATACCCTGAAACAGGCTCTCAAGCCTAAGAAGGCGGAAAAGAAAAGATTCAAGAAAAGCAAGAAAACCATTGGTGCCTCCAATAGCCAGCACGTGTCGGGAGATAAGACCAAACAGGTATGTGACAAGATAACCATCCTGATGGCCCTTCACGTAGTTACCTGCGTGAAAAATAAATGGGTTAGGTTGAGACTCCAAGTGCAGAGTGTGTAGTAAGTGGAAGACGTGCTTTCCCCACGAGGGTGACTCGAGGGTTTAATATCGAACTCTCGGGGAATCTGAAGTGGTAGATTTATCTTCTTATCCTTCTTTTTGGTTACCTACAAAACAAGGTTAGATGTTTTGGTCCTCAACCTCACCTGTGGTTGTCAATCACAAGGTGTAAGAATAATATCAAGATAAATGTGCAATGCAAGCAAGAGATAAATATGCAATGATGCTAGATAAATATGCAAGGATGGTGGATGCAATGATAAATGATATTTTTGGGTTTTTGGGTGATGAATGCAAGATGATAAATGTTTTTGTATTTTCGGATTTAATGATGGCTGAAAATAGAAAAGTGGTATATGGTGTTGGAAAGGTGTTTCTTATGATTAAAAATGGACCGGGGTTCATGGTTTCACAAATGCACTCTCTCTTTATCATGTGGTGGACAATAGAACAACAAACAGTTAACATATGAGATTGCAACACAGGGTTTGATAACAAGTTACTTAAAATATATGGGCATCACGTCCTAACATAGAGATCTTTTGGATATTAATCTCACTTATACTCCACCAAGATGCGAATTAAATCATAACACCAAGGTAATTAAGATAACTCAGAGTATAGCAATAAGTATCATGACATGAAGTGAAAATAAGAACATGCTAGATCTAGTCATGGAGTAGTGGCAATGGTCACACCCACATCTCCGGTAGCATGGTATTTACTTTTTCCCTAGTGAGGCAACAAAGTAAGGTAAAGATACCAAAGTGGATCGCATAACTTTCTCTCACGTTCACTGCACTAGCCACCCCCCGTTACCCCAACTAATGCACACGTTCCCCCACACACGCTCTCATAAACATGCTTGATCAAAACAAGTAAACAAGAACGGGGTACATAATATGCATCTATACTCATAACTGAAACAAACATTGCAATCTCAAACATATATTAACTCATAAAGATCCGCCACAAAGGTATTACAACGATGACCGTAATCATGTTCAGCAGCTCATACGGTACTAATTAGTGAAGCTCAAGAGAGGAGAGATACATAAGTTACTTCCACAAACCCATAGTCCAGAGGTGGACTACTCCCTCTTCATCATGGAGACGGTGGAGAAGTCGATGGAGAAGATGGAGACCACGCCGGCAGCGCCCCGCCGGAGTTTTCCCCCTCCAATCTGCAGCTCCTGATCTCCGTTTCGGTGTTTCTGTGTTTGTGCGGCGCTCCTTCCAGAGAACGTCGGGGGACTATTTTTATAGGCGTTTTTAGGTCAATAGTATGTCGGTGGAGCGAAAATCGACGGCAGCGGAGCGTCGAGGCCCAAACGAGCGTCGAGGCTTCTGGGCCGCGTGGGCCATGCTCGTTCGGCCCTCGGGCCTCCGTTCGCTCGCTTCCTTTTTCTGTAGGTCTTCTTCCTTCCAAATATTGACGCCCGTAAATTTCCAGGATTTTTCGTTGACGTTTGGGTCCCTGAAACATTAAAATAAGAAAACGGGGTTTTCTGCCTGTGCAGGGTTAATTCCATAAAAATAGGAAATAAATGAATATTTCCAAATATCATTATAAAACATTGATATAACCCTTATATGATGCAAATATGATTGGAATATAAGCAATTAAAGTGCAAAGTTCATGTATGCATTTTACATGCATCAACATCCCCAAGCTTAATCCATGCTCGTCCTCGAGTATGAAGATGATAAAACTAACATGGACTTTGCAATTTAATTCTTAACAATGAATATCAAAGATGATTACAATTGCTACATATAGTCAAGTGATTCATTCTTCAAAGGAGTAGCAATATGCAACTAGTTTTATGAAGTGATATCAAGTATTCAAGACAAGGATGTTCATTGACAGTTCACAAAGTGTAACATAGAAGCAGGTAATATGGAACACATGTATGCATAATGATAAGCAAAACATCCTACAATGGTCATAGAGTGTAGATGAAAATCTGAATATGAATGGTGTACACTTTGGAGAGATGATTATGTGAGTAGAGGTAAAGCATGCATAAGTTTCATCCAACTTCCAAACTCTTCTACTTAAGTTAATGATTGCAATAAGGTATTCATTGGTGTCAAGCTCTCATTGCCCCTATCATAGCATCTTGAATGATTAAGGTTAAAGTGAAAGCAAATATGAGTAGTGTGCTTGATAAAGAATGGGTTGAATGTCTCATGCCCCTTGAATACAAGTACTTACACCATGTGTTACTCAACTTGGGAAACAAAGCAAGTTCAATTAAATATCATTGTAAGCATAATAGTATCATCAAGAGCGTCAACTGGGGTACCTCTTGTCCCAAGATATGGAACAAGCCCATATCAAAATGACAAGACAAACAAACAAAATGAACAATCTCAACACCCTTTTTATTTACCATCTGGAATAGCTTTTTTTTGCAAGGTGTATCACAGAAGGTTCACCATAGTATGTAAGTAAATTTCCACCATGAATGATGCATGGCTTAGATTAGCGGCCCAGGCGTCTCTCTAACCTTTAATACAAACTCATTTAAACTCACTTCATTTCCTCATTTATTTCAACATGATAAGCATCCATAAACAAAAGCACATGATATCAACTTAATGAGATGAAGAGCGTGTTGAAAGCTTGCCATGTGACATCACATATGGGCTAACTTCCAACCCAAAACATTCATCAAGCCACAAACATCATAATCTTAATCACAATGGGTCAAGTTTTATTATGCAAATAAAAGAACATTGTGCATCAAGTTCGTGAGAGTTATGTAACCAACTTTTTTCCATTGCAATCAATAACATAAACATTTTCATTCAGAAATAAGATAACACAAAAAACATGATAAACATGCTCGGAATAGCATAAAGCTAATAGGTAGATATGGTGGACTCACTGGAATAACTTTGGTTGAAGGTGTTGGAAACAAGTTTTTGCTTGTTGGAATTTTTGGGCTAGCAAAAGGGAGAAAGTTGACCATCTACAAGCATGCATGAGTGTCCATAGAACTAACTAATCCATGTCAAACCAAGTAAAATAACAATCAACACCTTAACATGAATAAGTGATATCTCTACAAAAAGAATTTGCAAACTACTAATCATAAACAAGCTCATGAATCATGCAACTATATGGATCATTAAAAATCAAGTCAAACATCCCTTTTCCCAATCTTATAAAAGCATCCAACATATTTCAACCCATATTTCCAGTAGCTCTCTCATATATAATTGATATTGTGGTGGTCTTTCAAGACTCAAATAAAAACAAAAACGATGCTCCAAGTTTATGCGATAAAGTGTTTCGATCGAAAAACAGAAGTTGGACGTGTGCTAACCGAGAGTGTGTAGGTCCAGCGGGGTTGTCTTCACATCCCCAAGCTTCTGGTCTTCACTATCCGGATAGCTCTTGGTGCATCTCCTCCAATCCCTGTGAAAAAACTTCAAAACACCGTTTCTCCCATCTCTTTTCTGTGGGGTGCATTAATAGTGATAAACAAATAGGTTCCTTGCTGCATATAATCCTTGAACAAAAATTCATATGACATGTCCAGAAAGTGTATAATGTTGTATGCCTACTCATAAACTCAATTGGATCAAAAATATTCAACTTAAAAGCTTAAAGCATGCATCAAACAAAATGGGACAGAATCTGTTCAGAAAAACAGCAGCAGCAAAACGTATTTTTCTACCCTACCAAACTGTGTCGAAAAATTCCGAAAACATTCATGCACAAAGAGGATGAAAAGTTGCAACTACAGTTCAAATATGAGCTCATTCGGAGTTACATAATAAGAATTAAAAATCATACCGTGCACAGACTCGTGCAGGAATAAAATCTCCGAACGCTATAAGCAACTTTTTCAAACCAAAAAGGGTTAAACTTGGTACTTTATTGAAAACTCCAGAACCAAAACAAAAAACAAGGTCTCTTGGGACAGCAAGAGGACACAAAGAAAATCACACAAAAAGATAACCGGGTTGCCTCCCGCAAAGCGCTTTCTTTATAGCCATATAGTTAGGCTTCTTACTTGTTGTTTATTGAGGACGAAGCTCACGAGGGAGCTTGAACTTTGGCGGTTCCCTCTTCCTTGGGAAGTGTTCCATGCACAATACCAGGATCCCATGGTGTTCTCAATCCAATCAAAATAGTATTCAAGTTGAGACCTAGTAGAGAGAAAAACAAAACACACAAGTAATAACAACGAAGTCTAACTTTCTTTCTATGCATTGGCATTTTGTATATGAATGAATCACAATAAATATAAGTTTTCCAATGCATATTAACAATAGTTACTTGCAGCCCATAATTATTAGTAGCATAAAGAGGGTTCTCATCACCTCCTCTCTCATAATAGTTGCAAGTAGTAGAAGTGTATTCAATCATATAACCAATAGAATCTTCCAACTTAGATAGTTTAGGCAAATAAAGAGGATCATTAAATTTATTTTGGAATTCATTAGCATGCTTCTCTCTTTCAAAATAGTTATTAAGATCAATATCAAGTTTAATATCATGGTTGCAACAAAGATTTGGAACTAAAGATAATTGCAAACCACATAAGTATTTCTCAACATAAGCAAACTTCTCCTCTATGGTGTAGTTAGGAGAATTCAAGAACTCAGTGGGACTCTTATGAGTAAGAGTAACATCACAAACAGCATGTATATCATCTTTATCCTCACATAAATTAGTAACAACTTCTAAACATGGAGGATTATCAATAAACATAGGTCCATCATCTAAAGCATTATCATATAGCATATTTAAGCAACACTCCTCATTATCATCAATAAGTTCACTAGTAGCATCATTAAAAAGTAAAGGAGCATTATCAGTTTCATCATAATAGCATGGGTTATCATATAGGACCATAGAATTTTCAGTTTCACACCCATCATAACATGGGTTTTCATAAGCTTCTTTTGGAGTAAAATATTTAAGAAAGAAAACCTCCCTCAAAATACTCCATTCAATAGTGACTTCTTCATCCAAAGACCTGAACCAAATACGAGCATTACCAGATAAAGACAAATATAATAGCTTCCTTTTTACCAGATCATTAGAAATACCAGGAAGCCTAAATAAACCACATATGTCTTCAATTGTCTCCACGTGTTCACGTGCAGACTTAGTTCCATCTCCTGTAAATGGATCTTTCATAACACTTTTAACATGACCAACGGGAATTTTAAATCCCACTTTAGGTATCTCAGACACAGTAGTTTCAACCACCTTTGCAGTAGTGTCATAAGCACTTTCATATAGAGCAAGATCCAGCGAGGCACGATTCATAAATGCCATAGTAATAATGAGATAAAACAGCTTTCAAGTTTCCTTATGGAGTGTTTGTGTAATCAGACAACTTAGTTCTTTCTCCCATTTTAGCAAGTTTTTTTGGTATTTTTAATTTTTGATGCAAAACTGAAAATAAAATGTGTCTCACACGTGTAAACCGAATTACAAAGGCAAGACAATGCAAGCGGAATATGATATGCAATGACACAAACAAAACAAATAAATTGCTTTGTAAGTAAAGATGGATAAGATGGTGCTCACGTAGGTGCAACCTCCCCAAGCTTAGGTGGTTAGCACAAGTTGGTGACGTTGACTTTGTTGTGAGATGAATGCGATGATGCACACCCTTGGATAAATCTCTCAGCTACGATTCCCCGGCAACAGCGCCAGAAAACAGTCTTGATGGCCCTTCACGTAGTTACTTGCGTGAAAAGTAAATGGGTAAGGTTGAGACTCCAAGTGCAGAGTGTGTAGTAAGTGGAAGACGTGCTTTCCCCACAAGGGTGACTCGAGGGTTTAATATCGAACTTTCGGGGAATCTGAAGTGGTAGATTTATCTTCTTATCCTTCTTTTTGGTTACCTACAAAACAAGGTTAGATGTTTTCGTCCTCAACCTCACCTGTGGTTGTCAATCACAAGGTGTAAGAATAATATCAAGATAAATGTGCAATGCAAGCAAGAGATAAATATGCAATGATGGTAGATAAATATGCAAGGATGGTGGATGCAATGATAAATGATATTTTTGGGTTTTTGGTGATGAATGCAAGATGATAAATGTTTTTGTATTTTCGGATTTAATGATGGCTGAAAATAGAAAAGTGGATGGTGTTGGAAAGGAGTTTCTTATGATTAAAAATGGACCGGGGTTCATGGTTTCACAAATGCACTCTCTCTTTATCATGTGGTGGACAATAGAACAACAAACAGTTAACATATGAGATTGCAACACAGGGTTTGATAACAAGTTACTTAAAATATATGGGCATCACGTCCTAACATAGAGATCTTTTGGATATTAATCTCACTTATACTCCACCAAGATGCGAACTAAATCATAACACCAAGGTAATTAAGATAACTCAGAGTATAGCAATAAGTATCATGACATGAAGTGAAAATAAGAACATGCTAGATCTAGTCATGGAGTAGTGGCAATGGTCACACCCACATCTCTGGTAGCATGGTATTTTAGTTTATCCCTAGTGAGGCAACAAAGTAAGGTAAAGATACCAAAGTGGATCGCAAAACTTTCTCTCACGTTCACTGCACTAGCCACCCCCCGTTACTCCAACTAATGCACACGTTCCCCCACACACGCTCTCATAAACATGCTTGATCAAAACAAGTAAACAAGAATGGGGTACATAATATGCATCTATACTCATAACTGAAACAAACATTGCAATCTCAAACATATATTAACTCATAAAGATCCACCACAAAGGTATTACAACGATGACCGTAATCATGTTCAGCAGCTCATACGGTACTAATTAGTGAAGCTCAAGAGAGGAGAGATACATAAGTTACTTCCACAAACCCATAGTCCAGAGGTGGACTACTCCCTCTTCATCATGGAGACGGTAGAGAAGTCGATGGAGAAGATGGAGACCACGCCGGCAGCGCCCCGCCGGAGTTTTCCCCTCCAATCTGCAGCTCCTGATCTCCGTTTTGGTGTTTCTGTGTTTGTGCGGCGCTCCTTCCAGAGAACGTCGGGGGACTATTTTTATAGGCGTTTTTAGGTCAAGAGTATGTCGGTGGAGCGAAGATCGACGGCAGCGGAGCGTCGAGGCCCAAACGAGTGGGTCCCACGCGGCCAGGCTTCTGGGCCGCGTGGGCCATGCTCGTTCGGCCCTCGGGCCTCTATTCGCTCGCTTCCTTTTTCCGTAGGTCTTCTTCCTTCCAAATATTGACGCCCGTAAATTTCCAGGATTTTTCGTTGACGTTTGGGTCCCTGAAACATTAAAATAAGAAAACGGGGTTTTCTGCCTGTGCAGGGTTAATTCCATAAAAATAGGAAATAAATGAATATTTCCAAATATCATTATAAAACATTGATATAACCCTTATATGATGCAAATATGATTGGAATATAAACAATTAAAGTGCAAAGTTCATGTATGCATTTTACATGCATCACAGCCCCAACTGGCATCGGTCCCATGAGTTGGCCAAACCGATGCTGCCGGAAAATGTGCTCGCTCTCGTACCTTCGGAAATCAAAAGCATCCATGCTAAAGTTCTATTATTGGAAAAAGAACTTATCAAAGAGAACAATCCATCGTACCCGCTTTTCCCGGGGAAGGTACCAAAGGGCATGGGCTATGTTGATATATATCCCAGGGACGTGTTCTTCCTGAGATATAGTGATATCTTCGACATGTTCCACATGAAACCGCTCTCCCCGTCCATGGTCCGACTATTTGTGCTCAATTTGGCGCACCAACTCTTTAGAGAGAACTCAAACATCATGATAATCGACCCCTACTACATGGAAGGGTTCTTTGTGAACACCCCTTCGGGTAAAACTCGCACGGCAAAGTACCTCGAAGATTTCATGAGGAAGCATTGCACCAAAACTATCTTTCTCCTGCCTTACTTTCCCGGGTAAGATTCTTTCGTACCCGTCATAAACATTCTTTCGTACCCGCTTTCCCATCGTTAATTTGAAGATGATGGTCTATTTGTACTGTTTACCGCAGTAACCAATACGGTACCCTCATCGTTATCTTCCCGATGGATTTGTATGCCCTATATCTCGACTCGGGAAGTGAAGACAAGACGAAAGACTACACCGACATCAAGGATGTCCTGGATCAGGCTCTCAACAACTACTATTTAGATCAAGGCGTGATGAGAAGATTTGTCGAAAAGCATGGCAAGAAGGTATTCATTCACACGACAGAGTTCGCCGGCATCAAGCAGGCGCCAGGCAGTAGGACTGAGTCCTGGTACCTCATCCTTCTAATACGGGAGTTCATACGCGAGAAACAATGAGTACAATTTCTGGCTGCTATCGAGCAATGGGTCAAGCTAAAGGCGGCGGCCACTGATGACGCAGTCAGGAAAGAGTTTCTTCACATCCAGATGAAACTTTCGGAAATAATCGATAAAGAGGTCACCCACTGTGATGGGGTGTTCTATCTTAATTCATCAAAAAAGTTCGAGATAGAAAGACGCCTAGGACATCAGGCCGATCGCGGGCCATTCAACATGCTAAATGGTTCTAGCGAATTCCCGCCGAAGTCAAGAAGCCAACCCAAGAAATAAATGACAACGGTGTGTGGTCTGGCTAATTAAATGACAATGGTGTCGATGATTAAACTGTTGTGGCACTATGTGATCCAGAGGTGACGTGAGTGAAACTTGTGATATGCACGAATACACATTTTCTGCATCCCACTGGATTTCACTCATGCCATCTCTGAATTTGTGTGTCCGAATCTAATTAAGTATGAGGAATTTTGGGTATGTTGACATTCAAGCATGGAAGATTGCAATATTTAACTTGATCCTTGTGTCCTGTTGCGCAATGACTAGTCAAGAAGTAAATATGTTACTTTTAGTTATTGCAATTCATTCTTGCTTATAGTTTTGTATTCTCTAGAATGCCGATGTGACACATTGTGATCCAGGGGCGGGGCTAGTGAGCCTTGTGATATGCACGAGTGCACAGATCTCGTGCATCCTACTTGGCTCACTAGCCCCGTCCCTGAAGCATGTGTGTCACTTCTAAGTATGAGGCATCATTCTTGTTTATTGTTTTGTATTCTCTAGAATGCCGATGATTAAAATGTTGAATTTGTGTGTCTAGTCTAAGTATGAGGCATGCTTTTTAGTTGACCCTACTTCATTTTTAGAATGCCGATGATTAAAATGATGTGGCACACTATATGATATCCTGATAGTTTGTTGAACCTTGTATCATGCACACATACAAGTTGTATGCCTCCTACTTGGTTCAACAAGGTTATCAGGATTCCTTGTGTGTTTCCAATAATAATCTAAGTATGAGGCATTATTTTTTTGAATCTTGTTTTGTCTAAGTTGGCCCTTCTTCATATTTTTTACCATGCCGATGATTAAAATGATGTGGCGCACTATATGATATCCTGATAGTTTGTTGAACCTTGTATCATGCACACATACAAGTTGTGTGCCTCCTACTTGGTTCAACAAAGCTATCAGGATTGTTTGTGTGTTTCCAATATATTCTAAGTATGTGGCATAAGTTTTTTTGAATCTTGTTTTGAGTTGGCCCTACTTTATTTGTGTCTAAGTCCAACTTTATTTGTGTCTAATTAAATCTTTATGCACTCAATTCAATTCGTTGCCTAACTTTTTTATCTGTCTTCTGTATAGAGATGAAGAATGAGCAAGGAGGAGGCGGAAGCTAGCGGTCGGAAGAGAGGAAGAACGACCGGATACTTCACCGTGTTCCCCTTCTCTTCGTCATTGCGCGCGATTCACTAACTTAGCTTTTGAATGATTGTAATATAGAAGACTACTAAACACCGTCTCAATCGTGATGTGTTTCCGTTTGTATGATACATATTCGGTCAACTTTTCGGTTTGTACTTCTTAATTATGTGTCTATATTGTTTCTGCTGTCTGTACGTATATTGCTGATACTGCTGGAATACAATTTTCAAAAAAAAACAAATACCGCCAAATATACCGCTGGCGAACCTGACAGCTACCGCTGGCGGGCGAGGTTCTGCCCCGCATCTCGGCCGCTGGCGAGCGGAGGACGTGCCGCTGGCGGGCGAGTGCAGCCGCCAGTGCTACACGAACCTACCGCTGGCGGCCGGGGGGCTGGTTCGCCAGCGGTACATTTTTGTACCACTGGCGACGCGGGAATCGCCAGCGGTAGCAACTACCACTGGCCAGACTGTGCTGGTGAACGCGACTTCGCCAGCGGTAGGCAAAATCACTTCGCCAGCGGTAGGGGTTTCCCTACTAGTGCGAACATGTGCCCTCGTGGATGTCCTTCAGCAGTGCTTGGCCTTGCTCTTGCGGGATGCAACGAAGTTTGACTCCGTTGTCACGCCGCCTGTAGAGTTCACCGTCGATCATGACGTAGAGCTTGGCTTGGCGAGACACCCGCTCGGCGTCGTGGTCGTTACCTAGGAGGGCGTACTCCGTCATGTACTTTACGATGTCCAGGGCCCAGGGCGGGTAGTTCCTTTCCACCGGGAGCACCATTTGACAAGAGGGAAGCACTGCTTCCTCAGTCGCGGGTACTACCGGGTCTTGAGCTTTCGGGCTGGCCTCCTGTGTTGCTGGAGTAGACAGGTCGCCAGCCCCCTGCGCCGCGACAGATCTTGTTTTAACCTTCTCGGAAGGCACCGATGGCTGCTTGAGTACCTTGATGTAGATCCCGGGAGGAGCAGGTTCTCGCTTGGAAGCCAGCTGCGAGAGCTCACCTGCAGTCGTGTTCTCCACCCGCGGGATGTGCACGGCCCTGAAGTTGTCGAAGCGCCGCTGAAGCTTCCATACTTCCTCGACGTACGGTGCCATTTAAGGGCACGCGTATTCCTTGTTCACTTGTTTGATGACCAGCTGCGAGTCACCCTTGACGATGATCTTCTTGATGCCGAGGCTGATGGCAGCACGAACCCTGCAAGCAGGCCCTCATACTCCATTGTGTTGTTGGAGATGCCCCAGTAGACGCACTCGTCAATTGGCGCCGTCTGTGGGGAAGAACGAGCGCTGGAATCATGGTCGCACCGGCTCCATCAACGAAGAAGACAGACGTCTGCATCACCCGGGAGCCAGTCAGCTTCGGCTCCTTCGAGTACACTTTCCACCCGCCGGCCCACCGCCCGGTGTACGCCGATCTGCATGTAGGTATGTGCCTCACCTTTGGTACCATGCACTACTTCGTGGACAGCTGTGGAATACTCAGGTCCACGGCGATCGCGCCACGCGCGGCGGCTGCACCCGCATCCGCCACGACTGCATCATCCGCGCCACCATCTGCCACGGAGATCACGCCCGCTGCGACTGCGGAGATCGCATCTTCGACTGCTGGGAAGATCGCATCTGCGTCGACTACATCGACCACCCCAGCGACCGCCGCGCAGATCGAGTCTACTCTGACTATCTCGATCGCGTCGCTGGCAGAACCAAGATCTGCATCAGCTTCGACCGCGTTGACCACACCAGTGCGAGCAACCAAGGTTGCGCCATCCCCGCCCGCACCACTCGCGTCTCCATCGACCCGCCAGGCCTTCACCGAGCCACTCGCGCTCGCGTCAACGACAACGACGTCGCTCCTCATGTCCGCGGCAAAGATCGCGGAACTTCAAGAGAGAAGCCGCGGCAGCGACTGTGGTACCCACCACGTTGCAGCCATTTTCGACTCCGAGCGCGGCTCGGACGAAGGAAGCAGCAGCGGCAGCGTCCGCACCGCTGCCCAGATCTACCCCGAGCAGGTCTTCATGGTTGGCCCGGCGCCGCAAGACGACAACGACGAACCCGCGTACCCGCTGGAGGTGGTCATGCCTGACCAGGTGACGCGACTCACCATCACCCGCGACATGGCAATCAGGGCCATGAAGCACGTCGACGACGACACATATCCCCCACCGGACGCGCCCCGGGAGGACCAGCTGGCGGTCCAGTACTTGCTACGCAAGGAAGGCGAGCGACTTCGCGCGAAAAAGGCCGAACTCCTCCGACGCAAGAGGGAGGCTGACGCGTCGAGCGCCAGGAGGGCTGCTTACTCGTTCACCTCCTCCACAGAAGTCAACCAAGGAGCGCAACGCCACAGAGCCCGTGTGCCCCTGATGACGGAAGTCGACCGCAACAGGGTCACCCGCAACCTCGAATCGTCCTACGTAACCGAGGACGAAAACGGGATACCCGTCCCCAAGACACCTGGTGCCGCACTCATGGCAGTCGAGACATACCTGCGGCTCACACAGCCGCCGGAGGGTGACGCGCGCGCCCTCCTCCATAAGCAGCAAATCATGTCCATCAGGGCAGTCGAGGACGCCTTGGCGAACAAAGCGCCAGCCGAACAAACCCGAGAGGAGCGAGAACGTCACGCTCGCGAGCCTGCAACGCTCGCCGGCCTAGCAACCAGACCACTACGACAGCCGCAGCCAGGCGAAGACCTCCGCAACGTCATCACGCAGAGGACGGTGGACCGCCACCGCACCCAGCGGACGGTCAGCACGACGAACCCGGACGACCGGGTCGACGGAGACTTCGAGCCCTGTGGCGTAGCATGCTTCAGCTTCGGCATCCGCGACACCCGAATGCCAAAGGGCTTCAAGCTCACGGCAGAGACAACCAAGTACGATGGGAAACAAGACCCACGACTCTGGCTCGAAGATTACCTCATCGCCTGCACCTGCCAGGGCGGAACTTCGACCACGGCGATGCAGTACATCCAGCTCATGCTCACGGGCTCTGCACGCGGGTGGCTCAACACCCAACCCAAGAACTCCTTCAGGACTTGGGAAGAGTTCCAGGAAGCCTTCGTCAAGAGTTTTCTCGGGACATACTCGCAGCCAACGACCTACATCGAGTTGCAGGCCTGCAAACAGGGGCGAGACGAGTCCCTCCGCTCGTACATCTAGCGATGGACCCTCCTCCGTAACACCATGGAAGCTGTCTCAGAGGACCGGGTGATGGATGCCTTCATGCACGGCGTCTCCCGCCGCGACCTCCGCGAAGAGTTTGGTAGGCTCCGGCCGAAAAGCATGATCGAGCTTATGAAGATAGCTAACCAGTGGGCAGAAGGAGAGGATTACGTCCGCGACAACCCTCACTACTCCCCGAAGGACGAAGCCGGACCGAGTAACTGGCGGGAAGGACGCCACAAGAAGAAGCAACGATACAACAACCTCGACTCAATCGAGTTGGTAGCGGCGGGATATCAAACCCCCCGTGAAGAGGCACGCGACAGCAGTCGCCAATACGATCAAGGTCGCCATTACAGCCGAAGCAGCGGCGACCAAGGTCGCCAGTTCGACCAAGGGCAATACAACAGAAGCGGTGGCAGCAACTACCGCAGCGATGGAGGCCAAAAGCGCGAGTGGAAGCGCGCACTGACCCCAGCCGAAGAGCTGGAGCAACCTTGCAAGCACCACATGTTCCGCAACCCGGAAACAGGCAAGTGGGGCTCCAACCACTTGTTGAAAGACTGCCGCAAGGTACGCAAGATCTTTGAGGCCATGCAGCACATCATCACTCCAGCACCCGCAGCACAGCCAGTCGCGCAGCTGGCCATCCAGGCAGCACCAGCAGCCGCAAACGCTAACCCGGCGCAGGCGGCTGGAGCTTTTCCCCAGCAGCAGCAGCAGCCGCCGCAGCACGAAGTCCAGCCGGCGGCACGCGACGCGTACCCACCGGCGCGCGGACAGCTCAACATGATACAGAAGGGACGCCCCTCAAACAGGACCCAGAAGCTCATCACCCGCCAAGTCTTCCAAGCCGTCACCTGCCCACCTGCAGTACCAGACTACCTGAGAGGGTCAGAGACACCGATAACGTTCTCCAG
This sequence comes from Poa annua, assembly GCA_026929855.1. NCBI lineage: Eukaryota > Viridiplantae > Streptophyta > Magnoliopsida > Poales > Poaceae > Poa > Poa annua. Next base: position 1,886,256 of record CM049437.1, read on the forward strand.
AGCAGACCACCCTCCTGCAGTACCTCGACCCGGGCACGCTGCCCTGGTAGTCGAAGCCCTGATCGGAGATTACACTCTGAAAAAGGTGTTTATGGACGGAGGCAGCGGAATCAACATCATCTTCGCCGACACCCTCAGAAGGATAAACAAGTCGATAGAGAACCTGCCGGAGTCTGAGACCACCTTCCACGGCATAGTACCAGGGCAAGCAATCACGCCCATGGGAACAATCACACTCGACGTCATCTTCGGAACACCCGAACACTTCAGAAGGGAGTCGATCGACTTCGAGGTAGTCGACTGGAAGTCGCAGTACCACGCGATACTCGGGCGCCCAACTTTCGCCAGGTTCATGGCGGTGCCTCATTACGCCTACCTCATGCTCAAGATGCCTGGACCAAAGGGCGTCATCACAGTACACGGCGACTTCGACCGCTCCAACAGCTGCGACCGCGAGTTCAGCAGGATCTCCGAATTCTTCGGAGTCGACGAACACTTCGAGGCAATGGCAGTCGACAACGACAAGACCATCTTCCCAGCCCGCAAGAAGCCAGCCAAAGACGCCGCCTTCAACGCGACTGACGACACAGCGACCCATCAGGTCCACCCGACTGACGCGAGCAAGACGGTCAAAGTATCGTCGAGCCTAACTCCCGCATAGGAAGGCGTGCTCGTCGAGTTTCTACGTGAGAACTGGAGAATCTTTGCATGGCAACCCTCTGACATGCCGGGAATACCCAGGAACCTCGCCGAGCACTACTTAAAGGTCCACAAGGACGCAAAACCCGTCAAGCAGGCCATGCGACGCTTCTCCGGGCCCAAGCGAGACGAAATCAGTCGAGAGATCGATCGACTGTTGCACGCCAAGTTCATTCGAGAGATCACGGACTCAGACTGGGTCGCCAACCCGGTCCTGGTGGAGAAGAAGAAGACGAAGAAACTTCGCATGTGCGTCGACTTCACTGCCCTCAACAAATGCTGCCCCAAGGACCATTTCCTGCTCCCGCGGATAGACCAGATCATCGACTCGACCGCAGGCTGCGAACGCCTGTCCTTCCTGGACGCCTACTCAGGCTACCAGCAGATCAGGCTGAACGTCGACGATGAGGAAAAGACAGCATTCATCACACCCGACGGCGTTTTCTGCTACCAGACAATGCCCTTCGGGTTGAAGAACGCTGGTGCCACATACCAGCGCACAATGCAAGCATGCCTTAAAGGGCTCATCGGGCAGATCGTCCAAGTCTACGTCGACGATATCGTCGTCACCACCCGCAAGGAAGACACCCTCATCGCCGACCTCCGCAAGGTCTTCGCTGCCCTCGACGAGTACCAGATCAAGCTGAACCCAGACAAGTGTGTCTTCGGCGTGCCAGCCGGAGAGCTACTAGGGTACCTCGTATCTGCAAGAGGAATCGAAGCGAACCCTGAGAAGGTGCAAAACATACTCGCGATGCCAGCACCGACTAAGCTCCACGAGGTGCAGCGCTTAACCGGCCGAGTCGCAGCTCTCAGCCGGTTCATTAGTAAGTTGGGTGAAAAGGCTCTGCCCTTCTACCAACTGATGAAGAAGACAGATAAATTCGAGTGGACAGAGGAAGCGCAAGATGCGTTCGACCAACTCAAGAAGACCCTGACGACTCCCCCAGTACTGGTGGCACCACTGGAGAACGAGCCGCTGTACCTCTACGTGTCAGCAACAAACAGAGTGGTCAGCACGGTACTTGTGGTAGAACGAGAAGAAGCAGGGCACAGTCACCCTGTCCAACGACCAGTGTACTACCTCAGCGAGGTTCTTACCCTGTCCAAGCAGCGCTACCCGCACTACCAGAAGCTGGCCTACGGAGTCTTCATGACTTCAAGGAAGGTCATCCACTAGTTCTCCGAGCACCCGATCACGGTGGTAAGCTCCTCAGGGCTCTCCGACATCCTCACCAACCAATGCGCGACAGGACGAGTCGCTAAATGGGTGGTCGAGTTAGGACCCTGGGGGCTGAAATACGCTCACCCGAAGTCAATCAAGGCGCAAGTACTCCCAGAGTTCACCACCGAGTGGATAGAAGCACAGCTACCAGACGTCCCCGATTTGTCCAATGCATGGACAATGTACTTCGACGGCTCCAAGAAGTTCAGGTCAGCCGGGGCGGGAGTCATCCTCATCTCCCCCAAGGGCGACAAACTGAAGTACGTTCTACAGAGGGACTTCCCAACGCCATCCAACAACGAGGCCGAGTACGAAGCCCTAATCCATGGCATGCGGATGGCCAAGAACTGCGGCGCCACTCACCTCATGATCTACGGCGACTCCTACCTCGTCGTACAGCAAACCATGAAGGCCTATGACGCCATCGCCGACAACATGATCGCCTACAGAGACCTGTACAACCAGCTGGAGGGCACCTTCGACGGCTGCGAGTTACGGCACATCGGCCGCGAAAGCAACGAAGAAGCCGACATCCTCGCCAATCTGGGCTCAGACAAGGCGCAGGTGCCACCCAGCGTCTTCCTCGAGCGCATAACGCAGCGATCTATCAAGCTCCGACCCGCGCCAGGCTCCTCCACACCAACAACGAGCACCGCCGACCCACCTAGCAAGGAGAAGGAGACCATGGAGGTTCTGCTGGTTGAACCCACATGGAAAAGCCCATATCTGGCTTACATGCTGCACCAAAGGTTGCCAGTCAACCCAGTCGAGGCCAAGCGCGTCATTCGCCGCTCCAAAGGCTTCACCATCATCAACGGCGAGCTCTACAAGAGAAGCATCTCAGGAGTCCTGCAAAGGTGCGTCGATCCAGTCGACGGCCAAGCCATCCTACTTGATATTCACGCCGGCATCTGCGGGCATCACGCTAGCAGTCGTGCCTTGGTGGCCAAAGCACTGCGAGCCGGGTTCTACTGGCCCACAGCAATGCAAGATGCCGAAGACCTCGTAAGGAAATGCCTCGGCTGCCAAGAGTTCGCCAACAAGCCGCACGCGCCGGCATCTGCACTGAAGACCATACCACTCGCCAGGCCCTTCGCGCAGTGGGGACTCGACATGGTGGGTCCACTGAAGAAATCCTCGCCAGGGGGACACACCCATCTCCTGGTAGCAGTCGACAAATTCACCAAGTGGATCGAAGCCGTGCCTATCACAAGTTCGACCGCATCCTCGGCAGTCAACTTCATCAGGTCCATCATCTTCAGGTTCGGGGTGCCAAACGGAATCATCACCGACAACGGCACGAACTTCACAGCCGAAGAGTTCAAAGACTTCTGCTCCGAGCAAGGCATCAAGCTCAGCTACGCGTCTGTCTCGCACCCGCAATCCAATGGACAAGTCGAAAAGGCCAACGGTCTAGTCTGCAAAGGCATCAAGAAGCGCCTGCGAGTGCCACTGAGACGCGCCGCAGGCGCCTGGGTCGAAGAACTGCCGTCTGTGCTCTGGAGCCTGCGCACCACACCGAACAGATCCACCCAGTACACACCATTCTTCATGGTCTATGGTGCAGAAGCAGTCATGCCTTGCGACATCAAGTTCGACGCGCCTCGAGTGGTAGCCTACGATGAATCTGACGCAGAAGAAGCACTCGAGGACGACATGGACACCTTGGACGAAGCCCGCGACATCGCCCTCACTCGCTCAACCGTGTACCAGCAAGACCTGCGCAACTACCACGGACGGCGGCTGCGGCCAAGGGCATTCGTTCCAGGTGACCTAGTCCTTCGCCTCAAACAGAAGAAGGTGCACAAGCTCGCCTCCCCATGGGAGGGCCCTTACATTGTGACAGAAGCAATTGGGGGTGGAGCTTATCGCCTGAAGGACTCGAAGACAGGGGCAATCTGCAGCAACCCATGGAACGTCGCACAGCTGCGCCGCTTCTATGCCTAGTCGACTCTCCTACTGTAACAAAGCGCAAATGTCAAGACGGCAGGTTTCAGACGCACTCTTTCCCTTACCAGGGTACCTGAGGGGACTGAAAGGGTTTTAATGAGGCGGCCTGCTCGCAAGAATCAATAAAGTGACTTTGTGGAACAAGTTCTCCCCTTTACTTTTTCAGTCAAAAAGCAGCATCAAACCTAGGCCGCCACCCGAAGCACTCGGGGGCTGCGCCATACAGGTATCACTCGAAAATCCTCGGCCGCCACCCGACGCACTCGGGGGCTGCGCCGTACAGGTCTAAGTCAAGCCTAGGCCGCCACCCGACGCACTCGGGGGCTGCGCCGTACAGGTCTAAGTCAAGCCTAGGCCGCCACCCGAAACACTCGGGGGCTACGCCATACAGGTATCACTCGAAAATCCTCGGCCGCCACCCGACGCACTCGGGGGCTGCGCCTTACAGGTCTAAGTCAAGCCTAGGCCGCCACCCGAAGCACTCGGGGGTTGCGCCATACAGGTATCACTCGAAAATCCTCGGCCGCCACCCGACGCACTCGGGGGCTGCGCTGTACAGGTCTAAGTTAAGCCTGGGCCGCCACCCGACGCACTCGGGGGCTGCGCCATACAGGTATCACTCAAAAATCCTCGGCCGCCACCCGACGCACTCGGGGGCTGCGCCATACAGGTCTAAGTCAAAACCTAGGCCGCCACTTGAATCCACTCGGGGGCTGCGCCGCACAGGTTCAACTCGAAATCCTAGGTCGCCACCCGAACGCACTCGGGGGCTGCGCCGCACAAGTTCTATTCAAAAAACCTAGGCCGCCACCCGACGCACTCGGGGGCTGCGCTGTATAGGTCTAGTTAAGCCTGGGCCGCCACCCGACGCACTCGGGGGCTGCGCCATACAGGTATCACTCGAAAATCCTCGGCCGCCACCCGACGCACTCGGGGGCTGCGCCATACAGGTCTAAGTCAAAACCTAGGCCGCCACTCGAATCCACTCGGGGGCTGCGCCGCACAGGTTCAACTCGAAATCCTAGGTTGCCACCCGAACGCACTCGGGGGCTGCGCCGCACAAGTTCTATTCAAAAACCCTAGGCCGCCACTCGACCACACTCGGGGGCTGCGCTGCGCAGGCCTAAGTTATATTTCAACTCGAATTCATCCACTCGGGGGCTACCCCCACCGTGGCATACTTACATTCATGTTTCCACTTGGAAAATTTACCTTTACAAACTAATGCTATACAACATCAGTCAGCTAATCCTATTCTACAGGCTCAGCCTTTGGCGCATCGAGTGGCCCTACAAGGCGTTCGCTCAGATCCTGGACTTGGCGAATCATCTGGCGTGCAGCTGCAAGGGTCTCAGCGTAATCATCATCACCAGGCAAGCCGTCAAGCACCCTGTGCAGTGGAAGGTTAGGTCGATGCATCCGCACGTACCCCAGCGCCACATTCGCCCCTGCCACAAGTTGAGCATGCACGACTTCCTTCAGCGCAGCGCCTTCTCGGAACTTCTCCAACAGCGCAGCCAGTCCGTTAGGCTGCTCATTATGCGGAAAGTACACCCGGTTGATCTGCCAGAGAGTCTTCCTGCAGCCCTCCAGAAGCACAGCAGCTCGCCAGGCGCGATCCAGCATGCACGCCAGTACCTTGCCTTTGGACTTGTTCGACCAAAACTGGCGCGCTTCGAAGGAATCAACCGCGGCCTCCCTTTCCACCCGCTCGTCCACTCGAGTTTGCTCAGCATCCAAGTCGGGGTTCACGTCTGCACCAAGACCCCACAATCAGTACAACCATAGGAAAAGGAAGTTGAAGCGCAGTGCTAGAAGACCAACCTTGCAACTGCCGACTGATCAGATCGATCTCGCCTAGCAAAAACTCCTCTCGCTTGGAGAATTGCGCACCAGGCTGCGACCTCAAACGCTCCAACCTCGACTCGGCGTCCCTCAACTTCGACTCGAGCTCAGTAACCTTGTTCCTCATAAAGGTGATCACCCGCTGATCATTCGCACTTCGCACAGGAGCTGTAGGGGCTCGACGGCGACGACAATCGGGTGCAGCTGAAGAGGTGTCTTCCTCATCATCGATGCCAGCCGCTCCGGCAGCCCTCGGCGCTTCACCCATCTCAGACTGTCAAAATTCGACAGCGTCAGGCCAGATAACCAGGACAATCAAGCAACACAAAAAGAGAGACTCGAAGCAAATGCTTGACATTGATAAATTAGCGGTCAAGACCAAAGGGATTCGCCAAGTACTTGTTCATTACAACATGACAGCCTAAAAGAAAGAAGCCCTAAGGGATCAGCTAATCTATGCAATCGACTCCGACTGGGATCGGCCCTTCCTAGCAGTGGCCATGACGAGTGCGTAGCTCGGCAAATCCCAAGGTTATGCACCCCGGGTTGATTGAGGGGGAGAGAGTTGAGCGCTGGTGATCACGACGGCTGACAAGCAAGGCGTTTACCCAGGTTCAGGCTCCCGGAGGATAATACCCTACTTCCTGCTTGTCTATTATTGATGGCGAGTTGTGGCTACAATGGTGAGATGGCGATCTTGCTAGGGTTCGCGGTGGCGGCTATGAGCGTACCCTAGAACGAGGGACCCTCCTAGCCTTTATATGATAGGCCAGGTCTCAGGTGAACGGTGCCGATGGCTTTTTACAAATATGGTAAGAGTCGCGTGACCTAGTCGACTAGCTTGGGCCGCACGTCGTCCTTGCTGGGCTTTCCTTGGGCCTCCATAGTCTTGGCGTGACCCAGGTATCCTCACCGTGGGATAGTCGAAGGGTAGCCCCACATCAGTAGCCCCCGAGTGCTTGGTCGATCCGTAGGGTCGAGCAAAGGACTCCTTTCACCTGGGCACGCCGCTGGGTTCCTGAAAGAAACAAGTAAAACTGGTCGACTCCGGCCGTTCAGGGCTTATGGAGGATTCCTTAGTCGAACTGTCGACTGCGTGGCAAAATACTGAACACAGCCTTAGCCGGTGATTTTTCGACTGCTATTGTTCTGAGTCACTCGGGAGCGCGAACAGCGCTCCCGATGGGAGTAGCCCCCGAGATTAAGCTGAATTGCTTGCAATTGAGGTTAAACTCAATTTTTCTTCAGTCGAAAAGCCCGCTCCCGATGGGAGTAAAGAAGGGACTCGACTTGGAGTCGCGACTGGCTTTGTGTGACTTACTGTACTCGGCCGATTTGGCTTACTGCACGAGTGTGTTCAGCTCTTGGAGCTTACTGAATATTCTTACACTCGAATGAACCGTTCGAGTTCTTGATCAGCGCGCTGGCTTACTCCGCGAAATTTATTCAGCTTTGTGAGCTTACTGATTCTCCTTGCACTCGAATGAGTTGTTCGAGTCCTTCATCAACACTGGCTTACAGAGGCGATTCAGCTGTGAAGCTTACTTGCACCTTCATGGCCACTCGAATGATTCGTGCGGGTCCTTCCTCAGCATTGTGGCTTACCCCGTGCGCCTTGTGATGTTGACGTCAGTGCTGATGTTTCGTAGCACGCCTCTGCGTCCGATGGGACATGACGGTGTGGCCCCACTGTCAGCATTTACTGCAGACAGCAGTTACCGCTTTTGACTGGCGTTTCGGCGCGAAATTTTCGCGGCGTGATGATGACGCCTAGATTCCCGTGCGTGGTGGGCGGAGTGGCCGGCGACGGTTGCTCTCTCCGCGCGACACGTGGATGGTTGGATGATGATGTGGAGAGCAGTTTCCTCTTGGACGGCCAGGATGGATCGCTCGCACGGTATAAACTTTTCACCGCGGTGGGGAATAGTCCCATCTTCTCCATTCTGCCATCGTCTCCACTGCTCCTTCTCTGCCATTGCTGCGCTGCGCGCTTTCTGCTTCTCCTCCTCCCACCATGAGCAAGGTCACGCAGAAGAGGGGAAAGCCTGCGGCCGGCGCCGCCGCCGCCACCGAGGCTAGCGTGATGAAGAAGCCGGAGGGCGACTGGACGCGGTCGTCGGTGAAGAAAGACGACCTCGATGCCCTCCGTGAGCAAGGGCTGCTGCCGCCGGCGGTGCAGGCAAAGGTACGCGCGCCAGGGAAGGACGTGTTCTCCGCCCCTCGCGAGGGGGAACGCGTGTGCTTCGTGGATTTTCTTCCGCGGGGCTTCGGGTTCCCTCTCCACGATTTCGTTCGCGGTCTCCTGTATGCCTATGGGATTCAGATCCATGATCTGACTCCCAATGGCGTCTTGAGCATCGCGAGCTTTATCGTGCTCTGCGAGTGCTTCATGGGGATCGCGCCCCACTGGACCCTGTGGAAATCACTCTTCATGGTGCGGAAGAACGTCGGGAAGAACGGGCTGGCGTACCCCGTCGGCGGCTTCGGCATCCAGGTACGCGGCGACACCATGTACTTCCAAATGAAGAAGTCTGATTCCGTCCAGGGGTGGCGCAAGAAGTGGTTCTACGTCAGGTGCGAGCAGGTCGGGCTCCCCGACTTCGCGCCTGACCGCGAGTTGCGGAAGACAAACGCGTGGGCGCACCCGCTGTCGAAGGAGGACAAGGAGGCGACGAAGCCTTTGCTGACGATTCTGCGCGGCCTGCTGAAGACCTTGGGGCGCGAGTCGGGTGGCGTCCATCTGATGGCCACTTTCTTCAGACTGCGGGTGCAGCCGCTTCGCGCTCGCGTCCACCCGATGTGGGCGTACGAGGGCATCAACGACCCTGATCGGACGTCGCCGATCGAGCTGGACGATGAAGCTGTGGAGTCGAAGGTGAGGGGCATCACCAGCCTCCGAGCCGTGGACTCCTGCAACGTGAAGTGCCCAGTCGAATTGTATGGGCCAAACAACCCTGCGCCTGAGGTAAGTTTTGTTGCTCTGATACTTGTCTTGAGTCTATTCCTGTCGAGTCCTGTTGTCTGACCCGACAGTTACTTGTTGACACGGTCGCTCGACTTTGGTGAGCCTTCCTCCACTGATGGAGGGTGGCCCTCATGACGAGGCAGCATTCCCTGAAGAGGAGGAGCTTGAGGATGACATTCCCTCCGCCGTTTCTCCGAGTGATGATTTGGGGGATGACGAAGAGGAGGATGAGCAGCCGCTACAGAAGCGACCAAGGCACAGGCGTTGCGAGTCTGCTTCTGCTTCGTCACCCGTGAAGGAGGCAGCCATGGGGGTTGAAGAGGACGGCGAGTCTTCTTCGGGTGCCAAGTACATAGATGATATGACTGAGCCGTTGACCGTACCTCCTGTCAGCTCCGCGCCGCCACTGGAGTTTGCAAGGATGGCCTCCGTCTCCCTGGGTAGTGAGGATGATGTCGAGGTCATCAGGTTAGTCATGAGGCCATCACCTTGTTTTGTCGAGTTTGCTTTTTGACTCGCAAGGTCTTGTTTTTAGTTGCCTTGTGTCTTCTCCCAGCGAGCGTACTGGCGCTGTCAGCTCTCCGGCACGCGAGATGGAGCATACCTCTGCCCCGTCAGTCGAGCAGGCTGTGCAGGTGAATGTGGAGCGCACTTTGCCGACTGAGCCGTTGGCCGTGAAGACTTCGACTTCCTCCGCACCTGTGAAAGCTGCTGGCGCGACTCCGACTGACGCTGGGCTGCTTCAGCATGTAAGTGCTTTCTGACTTGATTTGCAGATTTCTATATCGGGTGCGCGGACAGCGCTCCCGATGGGAGTAGCCCCCGAAGGTGTGCGTGACTAGAATAGTCGGGCGCAACTTGATATACCTTGTGTTTTCTGCAGCCATACTACCGTCAACAAGTGGAGGGAGCCGCAGCCTTTGTTCGCCTGGAGCAGGAGAGGGATCAACTCCGCGCTGCTCTGGAAGAGTCGAATAGTAAGTGTGAACTTCAGTATCTGTGTGGTGTTTCGGCTGCCTTTGTAGCTAACTGTATTCTGTTTGATGTGTAGGTGAGAAGGAGAGCGCAAAGAAACGAGTCTCAGAGCTGGAAAAGCTGCGGAACAAGTCGCAGGAGCGTGAACAGGCTCGTAGCGACCAGGAGAAGACTCATGTCGACCGCTTGCTCGCGCTCGCCAGTGTCCTTGGACGTAAGTGTTTCAGCTTGATGCTTACTTTGACTGTTGATGCCCGACGGGTGTGACTGTGCTTCTTTTTGCTGTACAGAGTACTGCGGAGGCGCTCCTCCGGAAGGAAGTTCTAGTGACAACGTCGACTTTGCCAAGGCTGTTGGCTTCGTCGACCGTGCCTGCGCGTATGCATCCGCAGCGCTGCAGCAGTCGACGGCGGCGTTGCAGAAGTCGACGGAGGCTTTGGCGACCGTGCACCGGAGCATCTTCCCCAGCAAGCCGCCACCTGATGCTGTCGACGCGCTCGTCGCTCCGTTTGAAGGCAATGCGACCACGCTGGCGGACTTCACTCGAGCGCAGACGGTACGCGGCTCAGAGTTAACCTTCCAGCTCGTCCTTGGTCATCAGGTCGCGGGCGACTTCGAGAAAGTTGTCAGCGACTTCCCTCGAAAGCCCGATGGCAAGACCTTATCGCTCAGCGGGGTGAAGGCGCAGGCGAGTCAGCTGGCAGGGAAGCTGATCTCCACCTTCGAGAGGAGAATCGCCAAGCTTGCAGAGTTGGCCACCGCTAGGAAGGGCCGATCCCAGTCGGAGTCGATTGCATAGATTAGCTGATCCCTTAGGGCTTCTTTCTTTTAGGCTGTCATGTTGTAATGAACAAGTACCTGCGAATCCTTTTGGTCTTGACCGCTGATTTATCAATGTCAAGCATTTGTTTCGAGTCTCTCTTTTTGTGTTGCTTGATTGTTCTGGTTATCTGGCCTGACGCTGTCGAATTTTGACAGTCTGAGATGGGTGAAGCGCCGAGGGTTGCCGGAGCGGCTGGCATCGATGATGAGGAAGACACCTCTTTAGCTGCACCCGATCGTCGTCGCCGTCGAGCCCCTACAGCTCCTGTGCGAAGTGCGAATGATCAGCGGGTGATCACCTTTATGAGGAACAAGGTTACTGAGCTCGAGTCGAAGTTGAAGGACGCCGAGTCGAGGTTGGAGCGTTTGAGGTCGCAGCCTGGTGCGCAATTCTCCAAGCGAGAGGAGTTTTTGCTAGGCGAGATCGATCTGATCAGTCGGCAGTTGCAAGGTTGGTCTTCTAGCACTGCGCTTCGACTTCCTTTTCCTATGGTTATACTGATTGTGGGGTCTTGGTGCAGACGTGAACCCCGACTTGGATGCTGAGCAAACTCGAGTGGACGAGCGGGTGGAAAGGGAGGCCGCGGGTGATTCCTTCGAAGCGCGCCAGTTTTGGGCGAACAAGTCCAAAGGCAAGATACTGGCGTGCATGCTGGATCGCGCCTGGCGAGCTGCTGTGCTTCTGGAGGGCTGCAGGAAGACTCTCTGGCAGATCAACCGGGTGTACTTTCCGCATAATGAGCAGCCTAACGGACTGGCTGCACTGTTGGAGAAGTTCCGGGAAGGCGCTGCACTGAAGGAAGTCGTGCATGCCCAACTTGTGGCAGGGGCGAATGTGGCGCTGGGGTACGTGCGGATGCATCGACCTAACCTTCCACTGCACAGGGTGCTTGACGGCTTGCCTGGTGATGATGATTACGCTGAGACCCTTGCAGCTGCACACCAGATGATTCGCCAAGTCCAGGATCTGAGTGAACGCCTTGTAGGGCCACTCGATGCGCCAAAGGCTGAGCCTGTAGAATAGGATTAGCTGACAGCCGTTGTACAGCATTAGTTTGTAAAGGTAAATTTTCCAAGTGGAAACATGAATGTAAGTATGCCACGGTGGGGGTAGCCCCCCGAGTGGATGAATTCGAGTTGAAATATAACTTAGGCCTGCGCGGCGCAGCCCCCGAGTGTGTTCGAGTGGCGGCCTAGTGTTTTTGAATAGAACCTGTGCGGCGCAGCCCCCGAGTGCGCTCGGGTGGCGGCTTAGGATTTCGAGTTGAACCTGTGTGGCGCAGCCCCCGAGTGGATTCGAGTGGCGGCCCAGGTTTTGACTTAGACCTGTGTGGCGCAGCCCCCGAGTGCGTCGGGTGGTGGCCGAGGATTTTCGAGTGATACCTGTATGGCGCAGTCCCCGAGTGTGTCGGGTAGCGGCCTAGGCTTAACTTAGACCTGTACGGCGCAGCCCCCGAGTGCGTCGGGTGACGGCCTAGGTTTTGACTTGGACCTGTATGACGCAGCCTCCGAGTGCGTCGGGTGGCGGCCGAGGATTTTCGAGTGATACCTGTATGGCGCAGCCCCCGAGTGCGTCGGGTGGCGGCCGAGGATTTTCGAGTGATACCTGTATGGCGCAGCCCCCGAGTGCGTCGGGTGGCGGCCTAGGCTTAACTTAGACCTGTACGGCGCAGCCCCCGAGTGCGTCGGGTGGCGGTCGAGGATTTTCGAGTGATACCTGTATGGCGCAGCCCCCGAGTGCGTCGGGTGGCGGCCTAGGCTTAACTTAGACCTGTACGGCGCAGCCCCCGAGTGCGTCGGGTGACGGCCTAGGTTTTGACTTAGACCTGTATGGCGCAGCCCCCGAGTGCGTCGGGTGGCGGCCTAGGTTTTGACTTAGACCTGTATGGCGCAGCCCCCGAGTGCGTCGGGTGGCGGCCTAGGTTTTGATGCTGCTTTTTGACTGAAAAAGTAAAGGGGAGAACTTGTTCCACCAAGTCACTTTATTGATTCTTGCGAGCAGGCCGCCTCATTAAAACCCTTCCAGTTCCCTCAGGTACCCTGGTAAGGGAAAGAGTGCGTTTGAAACCTGCCGCCTTGACATGTGTGCTGTGTTACAGTAGGAGAGTCGACTAGGCATAGAAGCGGCGCAGCTGTGCGACGTTCCATGGGTTGCTGCAGATTGCCCCTGTCTTCAAGTCCTTCAGGCGATAAGCTCCGCCACCAATTGCTTCTGTCACAATGTATGGGCCCTCCCATGGGGAGGCGAGCTTTTGTACCTTCTTCTGTTTGAGGCGAAGGACTAGGTCACCTGGGACGAATGCTCTTGGCCGCAGTCGCCGTCCGTGGTAGTTGCGCAGGTCTTGCTGGTACACGGCTGAGCGAGTGAGGGCGATGTCACGGGCTTCGTCCAAGGTGTCCATGTCGTCCTCGAGTGCTTCTTCTGCGTCAGATTCATCGTAGGCTACCACTCGAGGTGCGTCAAACTTGATGTCGCAAGGCATGACTGCTTCTGCACCATAGACCATGAAGAATGGAGTGTACTGGGTGGATCTGTTCGGTGTGGTGCGCAGGCTCCAGAGCACAGATGGCAGTTCTTCGACCCAGGCGCCTGCGGCGCGTCTTAGTGGCACTCGCAGGCGCTTCTTGATTCCTTTGCAGACTAGACCGTTGGCCTTTTCGACTTGTCCATTGGATTGCGGGTGCGAGACAGACGCGTAGCTGAGCTTGATGCCTTGCTCGGAGTAGAAGTCTTTGAACTCTTCGGCTGTGAAGTTCGTGCCGTTGTCGGTGATGATTCGTTTGGCACCCCGAACCTGAAGATGATGGACCTGATGAAGTTGACTGCCGAGGATGCGGTCGAACTTGTGATAGGCACGGCTTCGATCCACTTGGTGAATTTGTCGACTGCTACCAGGAGATGGGTGTGTCCCCCTGGCGAGGATTTCTTCAGTGGACCCACCATGTCGAGTCCCCACTGCGCGAAGGGCCAGGCGAGTGGTATGGTGTTCCGTGCAGATGCCGGCGCGTGCGGCTTGTTGGCGAACTCTTGGCAGCCGAGGCATTTCCTTACGAGGTCTTCGGCGTCTTGCATTGTTGTGGGCCAGTAGAACCCGGCTCGCAGTGCTTTGGCCACCAAGGCACGACTGCTAGCGTGATGCCCGCAGATGCCGGCGTGGATATCAATTAGGATGGCTTGGCCGTCGACTGGATCGACGCACCTTTGCAGGACTCCTGAAATGCTTCTCTTGTAGAGCTCGCCGTTGATGACGGTGAAGCCTTTGGAGCGGCGAATGACGCGCTTGGCCTCGACTGGGTTGACTGGCAACCTTTGGTGTAGCATGTAAGCCAGATATGGGCTTGTCCATGTGGGTTCGACCAGCAGAACCTCCATGGGCTCCTTCTCCTTGCTAGGCGGGTCGGCAGTGCTCGTTGATGGTGTAGAGGAGCCTGGTGCGGGTCGGAGCTTGATAGACCGCTGCGTTATGCGCTCGAGGAAGACGCCGGGTGGCACCTGCGCCTTGTCTGAGCCCAGATTGGCGAGGGCGTCGGCTTCTTCGTTGCTTTCACGGCCGATGTGCCGCAACTCGCAGCCGTTGAAGGTGCCCTCCAGCTGGTTGTACAGGTCTCTATAGGCGATCATGTTGTCGGCGATGGCGTCGCAGGCCTTCATGGTTTGCTGTACGACGAGGTAGGAGTCGCCGTAGATCATGAGGTGAGTGGCACCGCAGTTCTTGGCCATCCGCATGCCATGGATTAGGGCCTCGTACTCTGCCTCGTTGTTGGATGGTGTTGGGAAGTCCATCTGTAGCACGTACTTCAACTTGTCACCCTTGGGAGAGATGAGGATGACTCCCGCTCCGGCTGACCTGAACTTCTTGGAGCCGTCGAAGTACATTGTCCATGCATTGGACAAGTCGGGGACGTCTGGCAGCTGGGCCTCTATCCACTCGGTTGTGAACTCTGGGAGTACTTGGGCCTTGATTGACTTCGGGTGAGCGTATTTCAGCCCCCAGGGTCCTAACTCGACCACCCATTTGGCGACTCGTCCTGTCGCACATTGGTTGGTGAGGATGTCGGAGAGCCCTGAGGAGCTTACCACCGTGATCGGGTGCTCGGAGAAGTAGTGGATGACCATCCTTGAAGTCATGAAGACTCCGTAGGCCAGCTTCTGGTAGTGCGGGTAGCGCTGCTTGGACAGGGTAAGGACCTCGCTGAGGTAGTACACTGGTCGTTGGACAGGGTGACTGTGCCCTGCTTCTTCTCGTTCTACCACGAGTACCGTGCTGACCACTCTGTTTGTTGCTGACACGTAGAGGTACAGCGGCTCGTTCTCCAGTGGTGCCACCAGTACTGGGGGAGTCGTCAGGGTCTTCTTGAGTTGGTCGAACGCATCTTGCGCTTCCTCTGTCCACTCGAATTTATCTGTCTTCTTCATCAGTTGGTAGAAGGGCAGAGCCTTTTCACCCAACTTACTAATGAACCGGCTGAGAGCTGCGACTCGGCCGGTTAGGCGCTGCACCTCGTGGAGCTTAGTCGGTGCTGGCATCGCGAGTATGTTTTGCACCTTCTCAGGGTTCGCTTCGATTCCTCTTGCAGAGACGAGGTACCCTAGTAGCTCTCCGGCTGGCACGCCGAAGACACACTTGTCTGGGTTCAGCTTGATCTGGTACTCGTCGAGGGCAGCGAAGACCTTGCGGAGGTCGGCGATGAGGGTGTCTTCCTTGCGGGTGGTGACGACGATGTCGTCGACGTAGACTTGGACAATCTGCCCGATGAGCCCTTTGAGGCATGCTTGCATTGTGCGCTGGTATGTGGCACCAGCGTTCTTCAACCCGAAGGGCATTGTCTGGTAGCAGAAAACGCCGTCGGGTGTGATGAATGCTGTCTTTTCCTCATCGTCGACGTTCAGCCTGATCTGCTGGTAACCTGAGTAGGCGTCCAGGAAGGACAGGCGTTCGCAGCCTGCGGTCGAGTCGATGATCTGGTCTATCCGCGGGAGCGGGAAATGGTCCTTGGGGCAGCATTTGTTGAGGGCAGTGAAGTCGACGCACATGCAAAGTTTCTTCGTCTTCTTCTTCTCCACCAGGACCGGGTTGGCGACCCAGTCTGAGTCCTTGATCTCTCGAATGAACTTGGCGTGCAGCAGTCGATCGATCTCTCGACTGATTTCGTCTCGCGGGCCCGGAGAAGCGTCGCATGGCCTGCTTGACGGGTTTTGCGTCCTTGTGGACCTTTAAGGAGTGCTCGGCGAGGTTCCTGGGTATTCCCGGCATGTCAGAGGGTTGCCATGCAAAGATTTTCCAGTTCTCACGTAGAAACTCGACGAGCGCGTCTTCCTATGCGGGAGTTAGGCTCGACGATACTTTGACCGTCTTGCTCGCGTCAGTCGGGTGGACCTGATGGGTCGCTGTGTCGTCAATCGCGTTGAAGGCGGCGTCTTTGGCTGGCTTCTTGCGGGCTGGGAAGATGGCCTTGTCGTTGTCGACTGCCATTGCCTCGAAGTGTTCGTCGACTCCGAAGAATTCGGAGATCCTGCTGAACTCGCGGTCACAGCTGTTGGAGCGGTCGAAGTCGCCATGTACTGTGATGACGCCCTTGGGTCTAGGCATCTTGAGCATGAGGTAGGCGTAATGAGGCACCGCCATGAACCTGGCGAAAGTTGGGCGCCCAAGTATCGCGTGGTACTGCGACTTCCAGTCGACTACCTCGAAGTCGATCGACTCCCTTCTGAAGTGTTCGGGTGTTCCGAAGATAACGTCGAGTGTGATTGTTCCCATGGGCGTGATTGCTTGCCCTGGTACTATGCCGTGGAAGGTGGTCTCAGACTCCGGCAGGTTCTCTGTCGACTTGTTTATCCTTCTGAGGGTGTCGGCGAAGATGATGTTGATTCCGCTGCCTCCGTCCATAAACACCTTTTTCAGAGTGTAGTCTCCGATCAGGGCTTCGACTACCAGGGCAGCGTGCCCGGGTCGAGGTACTGCAGGAGGGTGGTCTGCTCTGGAGAACGTTATCGGTGTCTCTGACCCTCTCAGGTAGTCTGGTACTGCAGGTGGGCAGGTGACGGCTTGGAAGACTTGGCGGGTGATGAGCTTCTGGGTCCTGTTTGAGGGGCGTCCCTTCTGTATCATGTTGAGCTGTCCGCGCGCCGGTGGGTACACGTCGCGTGCCGCCGGCTGGACTTCGTGCTGCGGCGGCTGCTGCTGCTGCTGGGGAAAAGCTCCAGCCGCCTGCGCCGGGTTAGCGTTTGCGGCTGCTGGTGCTGCCTGGATGGCCAGCTGCGCGACTGGCTGTGCTGCGGGTGCTGGAGTGATGATGTGCTGCATGACCTCAAAGATCTTGCATACCTTGCGGCAGTCTTTCAACAAGTGGTTGGAGCCCCACTTGCCTGTTTCCGGGTTGCGGAACATGTGGTGCTTGCAAGGTTGCTCCAGCTCTTCGGCTGGGGTCAGTGCGCGCTTCCACTCACGTTTTTGGCCTCCATCGCTGCGGTAGTTGCTGCCACCGCTTCTGTTGTATTGCCCTTGGTCGAACTGGCGACCTTGGTCGCCGCTGCTTCGGCTGTAATGGCGACCTTGATCATATTGGCGACTGCTGTCGCGTGCCTCTTCACGGGGGGTTTGATATCCCGCCGCTACCAACTCGATTGAGTCGAGGTTATTGTATCGTTGCTTCTTCTTGTGGCGTCCTTCCCGCCAGTTACTCGGTCCGGCTTCGTCCTTCGGGGAGTAGTGAGGGTTGTCGCGGACGTAATCCTCTCCTTCTGCCCACTGGTTAGCTATCTTCATAAGCTCGATCATGCTTTTCGGCCGGAGCCTACCAAACTCTTCGCGGAGGTCGCGGCGGGAGACGCCGTGCATGAAGGCATCCATCACCCGGTCCTCTGAAACGGCTTCCATGGTGTTCCGGAGGAGGGTCCATCGCTGGATGTACGAACGGAGGGACTCGTCTCGCCCCTGTTTGCAGGCCTGCAACTCGATGTAGGTCGTTGGCCGCGAGTATGTCCCGAGGAAACTCTTGACGAAGGCTTCCTGGAACTCTTCCCAAGTCCTGAAGGAGTTCTTGGGTTGGGTGTTGAGCCACCCGCGTGCTGAGCCCGTGAGCATGAGCTGGATGTACTGCATCGCCGTGGTCGAAGTTCCGCCTTGGCAGGTGCAGGCGATGAGGTAGTCTTCGAGCCAGAGCCGTGGGTCCTGTTTCCCATCGTACTTGGCCGTCTCTGCCGTGAGCTTGAAGCCCTTTGGCATTCGGGTGTCGCGGATGTTGAAGCTGAAGCATGCTGCGCCACATGGCTCGAAGTCTCCGTCGACCCGGTCGTCCGGGTTCGTCGTGCTGACTGTCCGCTGGGTGCGTTGGCGGTCCACCGTCCTCTGCGTTATGACGTTGCGGAGGTCTTCGCCTGGTTGCGGCTGTCGTAGGGGCCTGGTGGCTAGGCCGGCGAGCGTTGCAGGCTCGCGGGCGTGACGTTCTCGCTCCTCTCGGGCTTGTTCGGTTGGCGCTTTGTTCGCCAAGGCGTCCTCGACTGCCCTGATGGACATGATTTGCTGCTTATGGAGGAGGGCACGCGCGTCACCCTCCGGCGGCTGCGTGAGTCGCAGGTATGTCTCGACTGCCATGAGCGCAGCGCCGGGTGTCTTGGGGACGGGTATCCCGTTTTCGTCTTCGGTTACGTAGGACGATTCGAGGTTGCGGGTGACCCTGTTGCGGTCGACTTCAGTCATCAGGGGCACATGGGCTCTATGGCGTCGCGCTCCTTGGTTGACTTCTATGGAGGAGGTGAACGAGTAGGCAGCCCTCCTGGCGCTCGACGCGTCAGCCTCCCTCTTGCGTCGGAGGAGCTCGGCCTTTTCCGCGCGAAGTCGCTCGCCTTCCTTGCGTAGCAAGTACTGGACCGCCAGCTGGTCCTCCCGGGGCGCGTCCGGTGGGGGATACGTGCCGTCGTCGACGTGCTTCATGGCGCTGATTGCCTTGTCGCGGGTGATGGTGAGTCGCGTCACTTGGTCAGGCATGACCACCTCCAGCGGGTACGCGGGTTCGTCATTGTCGTCTTGCGGCGCCGGGCCGACCATGAAGACCTGCGCGGGGTAGATCTGGGCAGCGGTGCGGGCGCTGCCGCTGCTGCTTCCTTCGTCCGAGCCGCGCTCGGAGTCGAAAATGGCTGCAACGTGGTGGGTACCACAGTCGCTGCCGCGGCTTCTTTCTTGAAGTTCCGCGATCTTTGCCGCAGACATGAGGAGCAACGTCGTTGTCGTTGACGCGAGCGCGAGTGGCTCGGTGAAGACCTGGCGGGTCGATGGAGATGCGAGTGGTGCGGGCGAGGATGGCGCGACCTTGGTTGCTCGCACGGGTGTGGTCGACGCGGTCGAAGCTGATGCAGATCTTGGTTCTGCCAGCGGCGCGATCGAGATAGTCGGAGTAGACTCGATCTGCGCGGCGGTCGCTGGGGTGGTCGATGTAGTCGACGCAGACGCGATCTTCCCAGCAGTCGAAGATGCGATCTCCGCAGTCACAGCGGGCGTGATCTCCGCGGCAGATGGTGGCGCGGATGATGCAGTCGTGGCGGATGCGGGTGCCGCCGCCGCGCGTGGCGCGATCGCCGTGGACCTGAGTATTCCACAGCTGTCCACGAAGTAGTGCATGGTACCAAAGGTGAGGCACATACCTACATGCAGATCGGCGTACACCGGGCGGAGGGCCGGCGGGTGGAAAGTGTACTCGAAGGAGCCGAAGCTGACTGGCTCCCGGGTGATGCAGACGTCTGTCTTCTTCGTTGATGGAGCCGGTGCGACCATGATTCCAGCGCTCGTTCTTTCCCACAGACGGCGCCAATTGACGAGTGCGTAGCTCGGCAAATCCCAAGGTTATGCACCCCGGGTTGATTGAGGGGGAGAGAGTTGAGCGCTGGTATCACGACGGCTGACAAGCAAGGCGTTTACCCAGGTTCAGGCTCCCGGAGGATAATACCCTACTTCCTGCTTGTCTATTATTGATGGCGAGTTGTGGCTACAATGGTGAGATGGCGATCTTGCTAGGGTTCGCGGTGGCGGCTATGAGCGTACCCTAGAACGAGGGACCCTCCTAGCCTTTATATGATAGGCCAGGTCTCAGGTGAACGGTGCCGATGGCTTTTTACAAATATGGTAAGAGTCGCGTGACCTAGTCGACTAGCTTGGGCCGCACGTCGTCCTTGCTGGGCTTTCCTTGGGCCTCCATAGTCTTGGCGTGACCCAGGTATCCTCACCGTGGGATAGTCGAAGGGTAGCCCCACATCAGCCAACTCTGCAAGCTTGGCGATTCTCCTCTCGAAGGTGGAGATCAGCTTCCCCGCCAGCTGACTCGCCTGCGCCTTCACCCCGCTGAGCGATAAGGTCTTGCCATCGGGCTTTCGAGGGAAGTCGCTGACAACTTTCTCGAAGTCGCCCGCGACCTGATGACCAAGGATGAGCTGGAAGGTTAACTCTGAGCCGCATACCGTCTGCGCTCGAGTGAAGTCCGCCAGCGTGGTCGCATTGACTTCAAACGGAGCGACGAGCGCGTCGACAGCATCAGGTGGCGGCTTGCTGGGGAAGATGCTCCGGTGCACGGTCGCCAAAGCCTCCGTCGACTTCTGCAACGCTGCCGTCGACTGCTGCAGCGCTGAGGATGCATACGCGCAGGCACGGTCGACGAAGCCAACAGCCTTGGCAAAGTCGACGTTGTCGCTAGAACTTCCTTCCGGAGGAGCGCCTCCGCAGTACTCTGTACAGCAAAAAGAAGCACAGTCACACCCGCCGTGCATCAACAGTCAAAGTAAGCATCAAGCTGAAACACTTACGTCCAAGGACACTGGCGAGCGCGAGCAAGCGGTCGACATGAGTCTTCTCCTGGTCGCTACGAGCCTGTTCACGCTCCTGCGACTCGTTCAGCAGCTTCTCCAGCTCCGAGACTCGTTTCTTCGCGCTCTCCTTCTCACCTACACATCAAACAAAACAAAGTCAGCTACAAAGGCAGCCGAAACACCACACAGATACAGAAGTTCACACTTACTATTCGACTCTTCCAGAGCAGCGCGGAGTTGATCCCTCTCCTGCTCCAGGCGAACAAAGGCTGCGGCTCCCTCCACTTGTTGACGGTAGTATGGCTGCAGAAAACACAAGGTATATCAAGTTGCGCCCGACTATTCTAGTCACGCACACCTTCGGGGGCTACTCCCATCGGGAGCGCTGTCCGCGCACCCGATACAGGAATCGGCAAATCAAGTCAGAAAGCACTTACATGCTGAAGCAGCCCAGCGTCAGTCGGAGTCGCGCCAGCAGCTTTCACAGGTGCGGAGGAAGTCGAAGTCTTCACGGCCAACGGCTCAGTCGGCAAAGTACGCTCCACATTCACCTGCACAGCCTGCTCGACTGACGGGGCAGAGGTATGCTCCATCTCGCGTGCCGGGGAGCTGACAGCGCCAGTACGCTCGCTGGGAGAAGACACAAGGCAACTAAAAACAAGACCTTGCAAGTCAAAAAGCAAACTCGACAAAACAAGGTGATGGCCTCATGACTAACCTGATGACCTCGACATCATCCTCGCTCCCTAGGGAGACGGAGGCCATCCTGGCAAACTCCAGTGGCGGCGCAGAGCTGACAGGAGGTACGGTCAACGGCTCAGACACATCATCTACGTACTTGGCACCCGAAGAAGACTCGCCGTCCTCTTCAACCCCCATGGCTGCCTCCTTCACGGGTGACGAAGCAGAAGCAGACTCGCAACGCCTATGCCTTGGTCGCTTCTGCAGCGGCTGCTCATCCTCCTCTTCGTCATCCCCCAAATCCTCACTCGGAGAAACGGCGGAGGGAATGTCATCCTCAAGCTCCTCCTCTTCAGGGAATGCTGCCTCGTCATGAGGGCCACCCTCCATCAGTGGAGGAAGGCTCACCAAAGTCGAGCGACCCTGTCAACAGGTAACTGTCGGGTCAGACAACATGACTCGACAGGAATAGACTCAAGACAAGTATCAGAGCAACGAAACTTACCTCAGGCGCAGGGTTGTTTGGCCCATACAATTTGACTGGGCACTTCACGTTGCAGGAGTCCACGGCTCGGAGGCTGGTGATGCCCCTCACCTTCGACTCCAAAGCTTCATCGTCCAGCTCGATCGGCGACGTCCGATCAGGGTCGTTGACGCCCTCGTACGCCCACATCGGGTGGACGCGAGCGCGAAGCGGCTGCACCCGCAGTCTGAAGAAAGTGGCCATCAGATGGACGCCACCCGACTCGTGCCCCAAGGTCTTCAGCAGGCCGTGCAGAATCGTCAGCAAAGGCTTCGTCGCCTCCTTGTCCTCCTTCGACAGCGGGTGCGCCCACGCGTTTGTCTTCCGCAACTCGCGGTCAGGCGCAAAGTCGGGGAGCCCGACCTGCTCGCACCTGACGTAGAACCACTTCTTCCGCCACCCCTGGACGGAATCAGACTTCTTCATTTGGAAGTACGCGGTGTCGCCGCGTACCTGGATGCCGAAGCCGCCGACGGGGTACGCCAGGCCGTTCTTCCCGACGTTCTTCCGACCATGAAGAGTGATTTCCATAGGGTCCAGTGGGGTGCGATCCCCATGAAGCACTCGCAGAGCACGTTAAAGCTCGCGATGCTCAAGACGCCATTGGGAGTCAGATCATGGATCTGAATCCCATAGGCATACAGGAGACCGCGAACGAAATCGTGGAGAGGGAACCCGAAGCCCCGTGGAAGAAAATCCACGAAGCACACGCGTTCCCCCTCGCGAGGGGCGGGGAACACGTCCTTCCCTGGCGCGCGTACCTTTGCCTGCACCGCCGGCGGCAGCAGCCCTTGCTCACGGAGGGCATCGAGGTCGTCTTTCTTCACCGACGACCGCGTCCAGTCGCCCTCCGGCTTCTTCATCACGCTAGCCTCGGCGGCGGCGGCGGCGGCGCCGGCCGCAGGCTTTCCCCTCTTCTGCGTGACCTTGCTCATGGTAGGAGGAGGAGAAGCAGAAAGCACGCAGCGCAGCAATGGCAGAGAAGGAGCAGTGGAGACGATGGCAGAATGGAGAAGATGGGACTATTCCCCACCGCGGTGAAAAGTTTATACCGTGCGAGCGATCCATCCTGGCCGTCCAAGAGGAAACTGCTCTCCACATCATCATCCAACCGTCCACGTGTCACGCGGAGAGAGCAACCGTCGCTGGCCACTCCGCCCACTACGCACGGGAATCTAGGCATCATCATCACGCCGCGAAAATTTCGCGCCGAAACGCCAGTCAAAAGTGGTAACTGCTGTCCGCAGTAAATGCTGACAGTGGGGCCACACCGTCACGTCCCATCGGACGCAGAGGCGTGCTACAAAACGTCAGCACTGACGTCAACATCACAAGGCGCACGGAGTAAGCCACAACGCTGAGGACGGACCCGAACGAGTCATTCGAGTGTACCGTGAAGGTGCAAGTAAGCTTGACAGCTGAACTTCGGTGCTGAGTAAAAAACCCGCACGCAGAATTCGAGTACCAGGTAAACAAAGTAAGCTTCACAGCTGAATCGCTTCAGTAAGCTCATAAAGCTGAATAAATTTCACGGAGTAAGCCAGCGCGCTGATCAAGAACTCGAACGGTTCATTCGAGTGTAAGAATATTCAGTAAGCTCCAAGAGCTGAACACACTCGTGCAGTAAGCCAAATCGGCCGAGTACAGTAAGTCACACAAAGCCAGTCGCGACTCAAAGTCGAGTCCCTTCTTTACTCCCATCGGGAGCGGGCTTTTCGACTGAAGAAAAATTGAGTTTAACCTCAATTGCAAGCAATTCAGCTTAATCTCGGGGGCTACTCCCATCGGGAGCGCTGTTCGCGCACCCGAGTGACTCAGAACAATAGCAGTCGAAAAGTCACCGGCTAAGGCTGTATTCAGTGTTTTGCCACGCAGTCGACAGTTCGACTAAGGAATCCTCCGTAAGCCCTGGACGGCCGGAGTCGACCAGTTTTACTTGTTTCTTTCAGGAACCCAGCGGCGTGCCCAGGTGAAAGGAGTCCTTTGCTCGACCCTACGGTTCGACCAAGCACTCGGGGGCTACTGACGTGGGGCTATCCTTCGACTATCCCACGGTGAGGATACCTGGGTCACGCCAAAACTATGGAGGCCCAAGGAAAGCCCAGCAAGGACGACGTGCGGCCCAAGCTAGTCGACTAGGTCATGCGACTCTTACCATATTTGTAAAAGCCATCGGCACCGTTCACCTGAGACCTGGCCTATCATATAAAGGCTAGGAGGGTCCCTCGTTCTAGGGTACGCTCATAGCCGCCACCACGAACCCTAGCAAGATCGCCATCTCACCATTGTAGCCACAACTCGCCATCAATAACAGACAAGCAGGAAGTAGGGTATTATCCTCCGGGAGCCTGAACCTGGGTAAACGCCTCGCTTGTCAGCCGTCGTGATCACCAGCGCTCAACTCTCTCCCCCTCAATCAACCCGGGGTGCATAACCTTGGGATTTGCCGAGCTACGCACTCGTCAAGAAGTGCAGATGTACTTCAGTCGATCGCTCGTCGGTGAAGTTAGGACAACTCCAGCTCCTCCTCGATTCTTGGTGAAAGAACCATCAAAGTGCATTGTCCAGGCGCTAGGGTCTTCTTTCCCGGGGAGGCAGGTTTCCTCCTCCGGTTCATCGAACGCCGTCTCGGTCCACTCTGCTGTGAAGTCCGCCAGCGCCTCACTTTTAATGTTGTCTGTGTGCTCGAATTTGAGACCGAAACCTTGAAGCTCCATGGCCCACCGTGATATGCTCGAATTTGAGACCGAAACCTTGAAGCTCCATGGCCCACCATGGTTCTCGAGGGGGCTTCTTAGGTTGTACTTCGATACCACTGTGATCGGGTGGCTCTCAAAGTACGGCCTCATCTTGTGGGAGGCGACGAGGATCGCCAGCAGCTTCTGCATCATGGGGTAGCTCTCCCGCACGTCGCGCAGCACCAAGCTGATGAAGTAGATTGGTTGCTGCGTCTTGCGGGTAGCTACATCTTGATCAGGCTCCGTTTCTTCTTCCGTGATGTTGATGTCTTGAGCCGGTGGCGACTCATCCCCCAGCGTATCGGTGGCGTCGACACCGACAGAGGTTGTCGGGGTGCTAAGATCCTCGGACCCCTACTGACCCGGCACCTTCTTCTTGCTGGGTTGACCCGGGAGTGCGTCCCCGGTCGCTTGCCCTTGGTCTTGCTTGACTTCCGTGGAGGAGCGTCACCCTCTGCCACTAGCACCGTGCTTACCATCTGGTTAGTGGCAGTGATGTACAGTAGAAGGGGCTCCTTTTCTGTCGGGGCCACGAGGATTGGTGGCGAAGCAAGGTAGCGCTTGAGGGACTGAAGGGCTTCCTCAGCCTCGGGAGTCCACTCGACGGGGCCCACCTTCTTGAGCAATTTAAAAACGAAAGAGCCCGTTCCCCAAGCCTTGAGATAAAAGTCCGAGTGCCGTGACGCACCCGTTGAGGCGATGTATGTCCTTGATCTGCCGGGGTGCCTCCATGTGCTCGATAGCCTGAATCTTATCCGGGTTGGCCTCGATCCCCCGGTGGGAAATGTGGGGACCACGGACTAGCTATCCGAAATACCCTTGTGCCTACACATCAGCGATCCCATGATCAGTGTGTCGCTGAGCACAATCAATCTGGTATCAAAAGAACATCCATAAATACCGAATTAATATACTTACTTGAGTGAAGTCATAAACTTCAACATGTACTTGCAGCAGAAATCATCAAACAACGTGGAGCCCAAGTCATTTGCCATAACCCTACAGGCAGCTGACTGGGAAGCGCCCTAGTTTCTTAAAGACGTCGTCGAAGTCCTTCTCTTCATAACGCTCCTCGAAATCTGGCACCGCAATACAATGCCAGGGACGAAACCATTATGAGTACAATTTGAATTGTACGCCTGATGTGGGGCTACCCTTCGACTATCCCACGGTGAGGATCCCTGGGTCACGCCAAGACTATGGAGGCCCAAGGAAAGCCCAGCAAGGACGATGTGCGGCCCAAGCTAGTCGACTAGGTCACGCGACTCTTACCATATTTGTAAAAAGCCATCGACACCGTTCACCTGAGACCTGGCCTATCATATAAAGGCTAGGAGGGTCCCTCGTTCTAGGGTACGCTCATAGCCGCCACCGCGAACCCTAGCAAGATCGCCATCTCACCATTGTAGCCACAACTCGCCATCAATAATAGACAAGCAGGAAGTAGGGTATTATCCTCCGGGAGCCTGAACCTGGGTAAACGCCTTGCTTGTCAGCCGTCGTGATCACCAGCGCTCAACTCTCTCCCCCTCAATCAACCCGGGGTGCATAACCTTGGGATTTGCCGAGCTACGCACTCGTCAATTGGCGCCGTCTGTGGGAAAGAACGAGCGCTGGAATCATGGTCGCACCGGCTCCATCAACGAAGAAGACAGACGTCTGCATCACCCGGGAGCCAGTCAGCTTCGGCTCCTTCGAGTACACTTTCCACCCGCCGGCCCTCCGCCCGGTGTACGCCGATCTGCATGTAGGTATGTGCCTCACCTTTGGTACCATGCACTGCTTCGTGGACAGCTGTGGAATACTCAGGTCCACGGCGATCGCGCCACGCGCGGCGGCGGCACCCGCATCCGCCACGACCGCATCATCCGCGCCACCATCTGCCGCGGAGATCACGCCCGCTGCGACTGCGGAGATCGCATCTTTGACTGCTGGGAAGATCGCGTCTGCGTCGACTACATCGACCACCCCAGCGACCGCCGCGCAGATCGAGTCTACTCCGACTATCTCGATCGCGCCGCTGGCAGAACCAAGATCTGCATCAGCTTCGACCGCGTCGACCACACCCGTGCGAGCAACCAAGGTCGCGCCATCCTCGCCCGCACCACTCGCATCTCCATCGACCCGCCAGGTCTTCACCGAGCCACTCACGCTCGCGTCAACGACAACGACGTCGCTCCTCATGTCCGCGGCAAAGATCGCGAAACTTCAAGAAAGAAGCCGCGGCAGCGACTGTGGTACCCACCACGTTGCAGCCATTTTCGACTCCGAGCGCGGCTCGGATGAAGGAAGCAGCAGCGGCAGCGCCCGCACCGCTGCCCAGATCTACCCCGCGCAGGTCTTCATGGTCGGCCCGGCGCCGCAAGACGACAATGACGAACCCGCGTACCCGCTGGAGGTGGTCATGCCTGACCAAGTGACGCGACTCACCATCACCCGCGACATGGCAATCAGGGCCATGAAGCACGTCGACGACGACACGTATCCCCCACCGGACGCGCCCCGGGAGGACCAGCTGGCGGTCCAGTACTTGCTACGCAAGGAAGGCGAGCGACTTCGCGCGGAAAAGGCCGAGCTCCTCCGACGCAAGAGGGAGGCTGACGCGTCGAGCGCCAGGAGGGCTGCCTACTCGTTCACCTCCTCCACAGAAGTCAACCAAGGAGCGCGACGCCATAGAGCCCGTGTGCCCCTGATGACGGAAGTCGACCGCAACAGGGTCACCCGCAACCTCGAATCGTCCTACGTAACCGAAGACGAAAACGGGATACCCGTCCCCAAGACACCCGCCGCTGCGCTCATGGCAGTCGAGACATACCTGCGACTCACGCAGCCGCCGGAGGGTGACGCGCGTGCCCTCCTCCATAAGCAGCAAATCATGTCCATCAGGGCAGTCGAGGACGCCTTGGCGAACAAAGCGCCAACCGAACAAGCCCGAGAGGAGCGAGAACGTCACGCCCGCGAGCCTGCAACGCTCGCCGGCCTAGCCACCAGGCCCCTACGACAGCCGCAACCAGGCGAAGACCTCCGCAACATCATAACGCAGAGGACGGTGGACCGCCAACGCACCCAGCGGACAGTCAGCACGACGAACCCGGACGACCGGGTCGACGGAGACTTCGAGCCATGTGGCGCAGCATGCTTCAGCTTCAACATCCACGACACCCGAATGCCAAAGGGCTTCAAGCTCACGGCAGAGACGGCCAAGTACGATGGGAAACAGGACCCACGGCTCTGGCTCGAAGACTACCTCATCGCCTGCACCTGCCAAGGCGGAACTTCGACCACGGCGATGCAGTACATCCAGCTCATGCTCACGGGCTCAGCACGCGGGTGGCTCAACACCCAACCCAAGAACTCCTTCAGGACTTGGGAAGAGTTCCAGGAAGCCTTCGTCAAGAGTTTCCTCGGGACATACTCGCGGCCAACGACCTACATCGAGTTGCAGGCCTGCAAACAGGGGCGAGACGAGTCCCTCCGTTCGTACATCCAGCGATGGACCCTCCTCCGGAACACCATGGAAGCCGTTTCAGAGGACCGGGTGATGGATGCCATCATGCACGGCGTCTCCCGCCGCGACCTCCGCGAAGAGTTTGGTAGGCTCCGGCCGAAAAGCATGATCGAGCTTATGAAGATAGCTAACCAGTGGGCAGAAGGAGAGGATTACGTCCGCGACAACCCTCACTACTCCCCGAAGGACGAAGCCGGACCGAGTAACTGGCGGGAAGGACGCCACAAGAAGAAGCAACGATACAATAACCTCGACTCAATCGAGTTGGTAGCGGCGGGATATCAAACCCCCCGTGAAGAGGCACGCGACAGCAGTCGCCAATACGATCAAGGTCGCCATTACAGCCGAAGCAGCGGCGACCAAGGTCACCAGTTCGACCAAGGGCAATACAACAGAAGCGGTGGCAGCAACTACCGCAGCGATGGAGGCCAAAAACGCGAGTGGAAGCGCGCACTGACCCCAGCCGAAGAGCTGGAGCAACCTTGCAAGCACCACATGTTCCGCAACCCGGAAACAGGCAAGTGGGGCTCCAACCACTTGTTGAAAGACTGCCGCAAGGTACGCAAGATCTTTGAGGTCATGCAGCACATCATCACTCCAGCACCCGCAGCACAGCCAGTCGCGCAGCTGGCCATCCAGGCAGCACCAGCAGCCGCAAACGCTAACCCGGCGCAGGCGGCTGGAGCTTTTCCCCAGCAGCAGCAGCAGCCGCCGCAGCACGAAGTCCAGCCGGCGGCACGCGACGCGTACCCACCGGCGCGCGGACAGCTCAACATGATACAGAAGGGACGCCCCTCAAACAGGACCCAGAAGCTCATCACCCGCCAAGTCTTCCAAGCCGTCACCTGCCCACCTGCAGTACCAGACTACCTGAGAGGGTCAGAGACACAGATAACGTTCTCCAGAGCAGACCACCCTCCTGCAGTACCTCGACCCGGGCACGCTGCCCTGGTAGTCGAAGCCCTGATCGGAGACTACACTCTGAAAAAGGTGTTTATGGACGGAGGCAGCGGAATCAACATCATCTTCGCCGACACCCTCAGAAGGATAAACAAGTCGACAGAGAACCTGCCGGAGTCTGAGACCACCTTCCACGGCATAGTACCAGGGCAAGCAATCACGCCCATGGGAACAATCACACTCGACGTTATCTTCGGAACACCCGAACACTTCAGAAGGGAGTCGATCGACTTCGAGGTAGTCGACTGGAAGTCGCAGTACCACGCGATACTCGGGTGCCCAACTTTCGCCAGGTTCATGGCGGTGCCTCATTACGCCTACCTCATGCTCAAGATGCCTGGACCCAAGGGCGTCATCACAGTACATGGCGACTTCGACCGCTCCAACAGCTGTGACCGCGAGTTCAGCAGGATCTCCGAATTCTTCGGAGTCGACGAACACTTCGAGGCAATGGCAGTCGACAACGACAAGGCCATCTTCCCAGCCCGCAAGAAGCCAGCCAAAGACGCCGCCTTCAACGCGACTGACGACACAGCGACCCATTAGGTCCACCCGACTGACGCGAGCAAGACGGTCAAAGTATCGTCGAGCCTAACTCCCGCATAGGAAGACGCGCTCGTCGAGTTTCTACGTGAGAACTGGAAAATCTTTGCATGGCAACCCTCTGACATGCCGGGAATACCCAGGAACCTCGCCGAGCACTCCTTAAAGGTCCACAAGGACGCAAAACCCGTCAAGCAGGCCATGCGACGCTTCTCCGGGCCCAAGCGAGACGAAATCAGTCGAGAGATCGATCGACTGCTGCACGCCAAGTTCATTCGAGAGATCAAGGACTCAGACTGGGTCGCCAACCCGGTCCTGGTGGAGAAGAAGAAGACAAAGAAACTTCGCATGTGCGTCGACTTCACTGCCCTCAACAAATGCTGCCCCAAGGACCATTTCCCGCTCCCGCGGATAGACCAGATCATCGACTCGACCGCAGGCTGCGAACGCCTGTCCTTCCTGGACGCCTACTCAGGTTACCAGCAGATCAGGCTGAACGTCGACGATGAGGAAAAGACAGCATTCATCACACCCGACGACGTTTTCTGCTACCAGACAATGCCCTTCGGGTTGAAGAACGCTGGTGCCACATATCAGCGCACAATGCAAGCATGCCTCAAAGGGCTCATCGGGCAGATTGTCCAAGTCTACGTCGACGACATCGTCGTCACCACCCGCAAGGAAGACACCCTCATCGCCGACCTCCGCAAGGTCTTCGCTGCCCTCGACGAGTACCAGATCAAGCTGAACCCAGACAAGTGTGTCTTCGGCGTGCCAGCCGGAGAGCTACTAGGGTACCTCGTCTCTGCAAGAGGAATCGAAGCGAACCCTGAGAAGGTGCAAAACATACTCGCGATGCCAGCACCGACTAAGCTCCACGAGGTGCAGCGCCTAACCGGCCGAGTCGCAGCTCTCAGCCGGTTCATTAGTAAGTTGGGTGAAAAGGCTCTGCCCTTCTACCAACTGATGAAGAAGACAGATAAATTCGAGTGGACAGAGGAAGCGCAAGATGCGTTCGACCAACTCAAGAAGACCCTAACGACTCCCCCAGTACTGGTGGCACCACTGGAGAACGAGCCGATGTACCTCTACGTGTCAGCAACAAACAGAGTGGTCAGCACGGTACTCGTGGTAGAACGAGAAGAAGCAGGGCACAGTCACCCTGTCCAACGACCAGTGTACTACCTCAGCGAGGTCCTTACCCTGTCCAAGCAGTGCTACCCGCACTACCAGAAGCTGGCCTACGGAGTCTTCATGACTTCAAGGAAGGTCATCCACTACTTCTCCGAGCACCCGATCACGGTGGTAAGCTCCTCAGGGCTCTCCGACATCCTCACCAACCAATGCGCGACAGGACGAGTCGCCAAATGGGTGGTCGAGTTAGGACCCTGGGGGCTGAAATACGCTCACCCGAAGTCAATCAAGGCCCAAGTACTCCCAGAGTTCACAACCGAGTGGATAGAGGCCCAGCTGCCAGACGTCCCCGACTTGTCCAATGCATGGACAATGTATTTCGACGGCTCCAAGAAGTTCAGGTCAGCCGGAGCGGGAGTCATCCTCATCTCTCCCAAGGGTGACAAGTTGAAGTACGTGCTACAGATGGACTTCCCAACACCATCCAACAACGAGGCAGAGTACGAGGCCCTAATCCATGGCATGCGGATGGCCAAGAACTGCGGTGCCACTCACCTCATGATCTACGGCGACTCCTACCTCGTCGTACAGCAAACCATGAAGGCCTGCGACGCCATCGCCGACAACATGATCGCCTACAGAGACCTGTACAACCAGCTGGAGGGCACCTTCAACGGCTGCGAGTTGCGGCACATCGGCCGCGAAAGCAACGAAGAAGCCGACGCCCTCGCCAATCTGGGCTCAGACAAGGCGCAGGTGCCACCCGGCGTCTTCCTCGAGCGCATAACGCAGCGGTCTATCAAGCTCCGACCCGCACCAGGCTCCTCTACACCATCAACGAGCACTGCCGACCCGCCTAGCAAGGAGAAGGAGCCCATGGAGGTTCTGCTGGTCGAACCAACATGGACAAGCCCATATCTGGCTTACATGCTACACCAAAGGTTGCCAGTCAACCCAGTCGAGGCCAAGCGCGTCATTCGCCGCTCCAAAGGCTTCACCGTCATCAACGGTGAGCTCTACAAGAGAAGCATTTCAGGAGTCCTGCAAAGGTGCGTCGATCCAGTCGACGGCCAAGCCATCCTACTTGATATCCACGCCGGCATCTGCGGGCATCACGCTAGCAGTCGTGCCTTGGTGGCCAAAGCACTGCGAGCCGGGTTCTACTGGCCCACAGCAATGCAAGACGCCGAAGACCTCGTAAGGAAATGCCTCGGCTGCCAAGAGTTCGTGAACAAGCCGCACGCGCCGGCATCTGCACTGAAGACCATACCACTCGCCTGGCCCTTCGCGCAGTGGGGACTCGACATGGTGGGTCCACTGAAGAAATCCTCGCCAGGGGGACACACCCATCTCCTGGTAGCAGTCGACAAATTCACCAAGTGGATCGAAGCCGTGCCTATCACAAGTTCGACCGCATCCTCGGCAGTCAACTTCATCAGGTCCATCATCTTCAGGTTCGGGGTGCCAAACGGAATCATCACCGACAACGGCACGAACTTCACAGCCGAAGAGTTCAAAGACTTCTGCTCCGAGCAAGGCATCAAGCTCAGCTACACGTCTGTCTCGCACCCGCAATCCAATGGACAAGTCGAAAAGGCCAACGGTCTAGTCTGCAAAGGCATCAAGAAGCGCCTGCGAGTGCCACTAAGACGCGCCGCAGGCGCCTGGGTCGAAGAACTGCCATCTGTGCTCTGGAGCCTGCGCACCACACCGAACAGATCCACCCAGTACACTCCATTCTTCATGGTCTATGGTGCAGAAGCAGTCATGCCTTGCGACATCAAGTTCGACGCACCTCGAGTGGTAGCCTACGATGAATCCGACGCAGAAGAAGCACTCGAGGACGACATGGACACCTTGGACGAAGCCCGCGACATCGCCCTCACTCGCTCAGCCGTGTACCAGCAAGACCTGCGCAACTACCACGGACGGCGACTGCGGCCAAGAGCATTCGTCCCAGGTGACCTAGTCCTTCGCCTCAAACAGAAGAAGGTGCACAAGCTCGCCTCCCCATGGGAGGGCCCATACATTGTGACAGAAGCAATTGGTGGCGGAGCTTATCGCCTGAAGGACTCGAAGACAGGGGCAATCTGCAGCAACCCATGGAACGTCGCACAGCTGCGCCGCTTCTATGCCTAGTCGACTCTCCTACTGTAACAAAGCACACATGTCAAGGCGGCAGGTTTCAGACGCACTCTTTCCCTTACCAGGGTACCTGAGGGAACTGGAAGGGTTTTAATGAGGCGGCCTGCTCGCAAGAATCAATAAAGTGACTTGGTGGAACAAGTTCTCCCCTTTACTTTTTCAGTCAAAAAGCAGCATCAAAACCTAGGCCGCCACCCGACGCACTCGGGGGTTGCGCCATACAGGTCTAAGTCAAAACCTAGGCCGCCACCCGACGCACTCGGGGGCTGCGCCATACAGGTCTAAGTCAAAACCTAGGCCGTCACCCGACGCACTCGGGGGCTGCGCCGTACAGGTCTAAGTTAAGCCTAGGCCGCCACCCGACGCACTCGGGGGCTGCGCCATACAGGTATCACTCGAAAATCCTCGACCGCCACCCGACGCACTCGGGGGCTGCGCCGTACAGGTCTAAGTTAAGCCTAGGCCGCCACCCGACGCACTCGGGGGCTGCGCCATACAGGTATCACTCGAAAATCCTCGGCCGCCACCCGACGCACTCGGGGGCTGCGCCATACAGGTATCACTCGAAAATCCTCGGCCGCCACCCGACGCACTCGGAGGCTGCGTCATACAGGTCCAAGTCAAAACCTAGGCCGTCACCCGACGCACTCGGGGGCTGCGCCGTACAGGTCTAAGTTAAGCCTAGGCCGCTACCCGACACACTCGGGGGCTGCGCCATACAGGTATCACTCGAAAATCCTCGGCCACCACCCGACGCACTCGGGGGCTGCGCCACACAGGTCTAAGTCAAAACCTAGGCCGCCACTCGAATCCACTCGGGGGCTGCGCCACACAGGTTCAACTCGAAATCCTAAGCCGCCACCCGAGCGCACTCGGGGGCTGCGCCGCACAGGTTCTATTCAAAAACACTAGGCCGCCACTCGAACACACTCGGGGGCTGCGCCGCGCAGGCCTAAGTTATATTTCAACTCGAATTCATCCACTCGGGGGCTACCCCCACCGTGGCATACTTACATTCATATTTCCACTTGGAAAATTTACCTTTACAAACTAATGCTGTACAACGGCTGTCAGCTAATCCTATTCTACAGGCTCAGCCTTTGGCGCATCGAGTGGCCCTACAAGGCGTTCACTCAGATCCTGGACTTGGCGAATCATCTGGTGTGCAGCTGCAAGGGTCTCAGCGTAACCATCATCACCAGGCAAGCCGTCAAGCACCCTGTGCAGTGGAAGGTTAGGTCGATGCATCCGCACGTACCCCAGCGCCACATTCGCCCCTGCCACAAGTTGGGCATGCACGACTTCCTTCAGCGCAGCGCCTTCCCGGAACTTCTCCAACAGTGCAGCCAGTCCGTTAGGCTGCTCATTATGCGGAAAGTACACCCGGTTGATCTGCCAGAGAGTCTTCCTGCAGCCCTCCAGAAGCACAGCAGCTCGCCAGGCGCGATCCAGCATGCACGCCAGTATCTTGCCTTTGGACTTGTTCGCCCAAAACTGGCGCGCTTTGAAGGAATCACCCGCGGCCTCCCTTTCCACCCGCTCGTCCACTCGAGTTTGCTCAGCATCCAAGTCGGGGTTCACGTCTGCACCAAGACCCCACAATCAGTATAACCATAGGAAAAGGAAGTCGAAGCGCAGTGCTAGCAGACCAACCTTGCAACTGCCGACTGATCAGATCGATCTCGCCTAGCAAAAACTCCTCTCGCTTGGAGAATTGCGCACCAGGCTGCGACCTCAAACGCTCCAACCTCGACTCGGCGTCCTTCAACTTCGACTCGAGCTCAGTAACCTTGTTCCTCATAAAGGTGATCACCCGCTGATCATTCGCACTTCGCACAGGAGCTGTAGGGGCTCGACGGCGATGACGATCGGGTGCAGCTGAAGAGGTGTCTTCCTCATCATCGATGCCAGCCGCTCCGGCAACCCTCGGCGCTTCACCCATCTCAGACTGTCAAAATTCGACAGCGTCAGGCCAGATAACCAGAACAATCAAGCAACACAAAAAGAGAGACTCGAAACAAATGCTTGACATTGATAAATCAGCGGTCAATACCAAAAGGATTCGCAGGTACTTGTTCATTACAACATGACAGCCTAAAAGAAAGAAGCCCTAAGGGATCAGCTAATCTATGCAATCGACTCCGACTGGGATCGGCCCTTCCTAGCGGTGGCCAACTCTGCAAGCTTGGCGATTCTCCTCTCGAAGGTGGAGATCAGCTTCCCTGCCAGCTGACTCGCCTGCGCCTTCACCCCGCTGAGCGATAAGGTCTTGCCATCGGGCTTTCGAGGGAAGTCGCTGACAACTTTCTCGAAGTCGCCCGCGACCTGATGACCAAGGACGAGCTGGAAGGTTAACTCTGAGCCGCGTACCGTCTGCGCTCGAGTGAAGTCCGCCAGCGTGGTCGCATTGCCTTCAAACGGAGCGACGAGTGCGTCGACAGCATCAGGTGGCGGCTTGCTGGGGAAGATGCTCCGGTGCACGGTCGCCAAAGCCTCCGTCGACTTCTGCAACGCCGCCGTCGACTGCTGCAGCGCTGCGGATGCATACGCGCAGGCACGGTCGACGAAGCCAACAGCCTTGGCAAAGTCGACGTTGTCACTAGAACTTCCTTCCGGAGGAGCGTCTCCGCAGTACTCTGTACAGCAAAAAGAAGCACAGTCACACCCGCCGGGCATCAACAGTCAAAGTAAGCATCAAGCTGAAACACTTACGTCCAAGGACACTGGCGAGCGCGAGCAAGCGGTCGACATGAGTCTTCTCCTGGTCGCTACGAGCCTGTTCACGCTCCTGCGACTCGTTCAGCAGCTTTTCCAGCTCTGAGACTCGTTTCTTCGCGCTCTCCTTCTCACCTACACATCAAACGGAATACAGTCAGCTACAAAGGCAGCCGAAACACCACACAGATACTGAAGTTCACACTTACTATTCGACTCTTCCAGAGCAGCGCGGAGTTGATCCCTCTCCTGCTCCAGGCGAACAAAGGCTGCGGCTCCCTCCACTTGTTGACGGTAGTATGGCTGCAGAAAACACAAGGTATATCAAGTTGCGCCCGACTATTCTAGTCACGCACACCTTCGGGGGCTACTCCCATCGGGAGCGCTGTCCGCGCACCCGATATAGAAATCTGCAAATCAAGTCAGAAAGCACTTACATGCTGAAGCAGCCCAGCGTCAGTCGGAGTCGCGCCAGCAGCTTTCACAGGTGCGAAGGAAGTCGAAGTCTTCACGGCCAACGGCTCAGTCGGCAAAGTGCGCTCCACATTCACCTGCACAGCCTGCTCGACTGACGGGGCAGAGGTATGCTCCATCTCGCGTGCCGGAGAGCTGACAGCGCCAGTACGCTCGCTGGGAGAAGACACAAGGCAACTAAAAACAAGACCTTGCGAGTCAAAAAGCAAACTCGACAAAACAAGGTGATGGCCTCATGACTAACCTGATGACCTCGACATCATCCTCACTCCCCAGGGAGACGGAGGCCATCCTTGCAAACTCCAGTGGCGGCGCGGAGCTGACAGGAGGTACGGTCAACGGCTCAGTCACATCATCTATGTACTTGGCACCCGAAGAAGACTCGCCGTCCTCTTCAACCCCCATGGCTGCCTCCTTCACGGGTGACGAAGCAGAAGCAGACTCGCAACGCCTGTGCCTTGGTCGCTTCTGCAGCGGCTGCTCATCCTCCTCTTCGTCATCCCCCAAATCATCACTCGGAGAAACGGCGGAGGGAATGTCATCCTCAAGCTCCTCCTCTTCAGGGAATGCTGCCTCGTCATGAGGGCCACCCTCCATCAGTGGAGGAAGGCTCACCAAAG
Source organism: Poa annua (assembly GCA_026929855.1). Taxonomy (NCBI): domain Eukaryota; kingdom Viridiplantae; phylum Streptophyta; class Magnoliopsida; order Poales; family Poaceae; genus Poa; species Poa annua. The sequence goes on from CM049437.1 coordinate 1,922,574, forward strand.
TCGAGCGACCCTGTCAACAAGTAACTGTCGGGTCAGACAACAGGACTCGACAGGAATAGATTCAAGACAAGTATCAGAGCAACGAAACTTACCTCAGGCGCAGGGTTGTTTGGCCCATACAATTCGACTGGGCACTTCACGTTGCAGGAGTCCACGGCTCGGAGGCTGGTGATGCCCCTCACCTTCGACTCCACAGCTTCATCGTCCAGCTCGATCGGCGACGTCCGATCAGGGTCGTTCACGCCCTCGTACGCCCACATCGGGTGGACGCGAGCGCGAAGCGGCTGCACCCGCAGTCTGAAGAAAGTGGCCATCAGATGGACGCCACCCGACTCGCGCCCCAAGGTCTTCAGCAGGACGCGCAGAATCGTCAGCAAAGGCTTCGTCGCCTCCTTGTCCTCCTTCGACAGCGGGTGCGCCCACGCGTTTGTCTTCCGCAACTCGCGGTCAGGCGCGAAGTCGGGGAGCCCGACCTGCTCGCACCTGACGTAGAACCACTTCTTCCGCCACCCCTGGACGGAATCAGACTTCTTCATTTGGAAGTACGCGGTGTCGCCGCGTACCTGGATGCCGAAGCCGCCGACGGGGTACGCCAGCCCGTTCTTCCCGACGTTCTTCCGCACCATGAAGAGTGATTTCCACAGGGTCCAGTGGGGCGCGATCCCCATGAAGCACTCGCAGAGCACGATAAAGCTCGCGATGCTCAAGACGCCATTGGGAGTCAGATCATGGATCTGAATCCCATAGGCATACAGGAGACCGCGAACGAAATCGTGGAGAGGGAACCCGAAGCCCCGCGGAAGAAAATCCACGAAGCACACGCGTTCCCCCTCGTGAGGGGCGGGGAACACGTCCTTCCCTGGCGCGCGTACCTTTGCCTGCACCGCCGGCGGCAGCAGCCCTTGCTCACGGAGGGCATCGAGGTCGTCTTTCTTCACCGACGACCGCGTCCAGTCGCCCTCCGGCTTCTTCATCACGCTAGCCTCGGCGGCGGCGGCGGCGGCGCCGGCCACAGGCTTTCCCCTCTTCTGCGTGACCTTGCTCATGGTGGGAGGAGGAGAAGAAGAAAGCGCGCAGCGCAGCAATGGCAGAGAAGGAGCAGTGGAGACGATGGCAGAATGGAGAAGATGGGACTATTCCCCACCGCGGTGAAAAGTTTATACCGTGCGAGCGATCCATCCTGGCCGTCCAAGAGGAAATTGCTCTCCACATCATCATCCAACCGTCCACGTGTCGCGCGGAGAGAGCAACCGTCGCCGGCCACTCCGCCCACTACGCACGGGAATCTAGGCGTCATCATCACGCCGCGAAAATTTCACGCCGAAACGCCAGTCAAAAGCGGTAACTGCTGTCTGCAGTAAATGCTGACAGTGGGGCCACACCGTCATGTCCCATCGGACGCAGAGGCGTGCTACGAAACGTCAGAACTGACGTCAACATCACAAGGCGCACGGGGTAAGCCACAACGCTGAGGAAGGACCCGCACGAATCATTCGAGTGGCCATGAAGGTGCAAGTAAGCTTCACAGCTGAATCGCCTCTGTAAGCCACAGTGTTGATGAAGGACTCGAACAACTCATTCGAGTGCAAGGAGATTCAGTAAGCTCACAAAGCTGAATAAATTTCGCGGAGTAAGCCAGCGCGCTGATCAAGAACTCGAACGGTTCATTCGAGTGTAAGAATATTCAGTAAGCTCCAAGAGCTGAACACACTCGTGCAGTAAGCCAAATCGGCCGAGTACAGTAAGTCACACAAAGCCAGTCGCGACTCCAAGTCGAGTCCCTTCTTTACTCCCATCGGGAGCGGGCTTTTCGACTGAAGAAAAATTGAGTTTAACCTCAATTGCAAGCATTCAGCTTAATCTCGGGGGCTACTCCCATCGGGAGCGCTGTTCGCCCTCCCGAGTGACTCAGAACAATAGCAGTCGAAAAATCACCGGCTAAGGCTGTGTTCAGTATTTTGCCACGCAGTCGACAGTTCGACTAAGGAATCCTCCATAAGCCCTGAACGGCCGGAGTCGACCAGTTTTACTTGTTTCTTTCAGGAACCCAGCGGCGTGACCAGGTGAAAGGAGTCCTTTGCTCGACCCTACGGATCGACCAAGCACTCGGGGGCTACTGATGTGGGGCTACCCTTCGACTATCCCACGGTGAGGATACCTGGGTCACGCCAAGACTATGGAGGCCCAAGGAAAGCCCAGCAAGGACGACGTGCGGCCCAAGCTAGTCGACTAGGTCACGCGACTCTTACCATATTTGTAAAAAGCCATCGGCACCGTTCACCTGAGACCGGGCCTATCATATAAAGGCTAGGAGGGTCCCTCGTTCTAGGGTACGCTCATAGCCGCCACCGCGAACCCTAGCAAGATCGCCAACTCACCATTGTAGCCACAACTCGCCATCAATAATAGACAAGCAGGAAGTAGGGTATTATCCTCCGGGAGCCTGAACCTGGGTAAACGCCTTGCTTGTCAGCCGTCGTGATCACCAGCGCTCAACTCTCTCCCCCTCAATCAACCCGGGGTGCATAACCTTGGGATTTGCCGAGCTACGCACTCGTCAACGCCCAAACTTGTCGATGCTCGAGGATAGGGGGTCCCTCGCACGCCGGTTGCTCACCCCGGTGTGGAGTTCATGGCAGCGGCACCAGGAAATCCCCCCCCCCCCCCGCAAAAGAAAGTCGCCCGGAGGGAGACCGTCGGGAAAGAACGGAAGACGTCCCCGGGAGCCATCCCCCGGAGGCAGGGACCGCACACGTGGCTGGATGCGTAGCTGTCCCGGGAGATGGCTTCGCAGAGAAGGAAGCACGACAGGCGTCAGAAGACAAGACAGCACAGGCATGCTGCCCCGCGCAGCCGGGACGTCGACAAGACTAGGAACGCTGTCTCAGCAGGGCAGACGCAGAGCTCGTCGTGATGCCCGGCCCCAGGACAAGACCCGAGTGGCCGCCGTTTCAGGCCCGATGGATACCGCATCATGGAAGCCAGCACGGCGTGGACGGCGCCACGACGACGACCGAAAGTTGCCACTTTGCGAAGTGGCTCGACGCGTGCCACTCCACGGTGGGAAGCTTCTAGTGTGGCCACTTGTGGTGTCCCTTGAGTATAAAATTAAGGAGGCCCAAGGCCACGGTGAAGGAGGAGGCAAGCAACACTTCTCATTAGACTCATAGCTCGGGGGCTAGATGACCTCACCTCGGAGACCTTCCCGAGGTGAAGCTCGGATAGACTTTGAGCTTAGAAGGGAAGGTTGTAAGCAACGCATTGTACAACACCATCCAACATCAATCAAGTCAGACAAGCAGGACGTAGGGCATTACGCAGCGACGCGGCCTGAACCTGGGTAAAATCTCGTGTGTTCGTGCTTGTTTTCCGGGGACTGACTTCGGAGCACCTTGCTCCCTTCTACCGAACAACCAGGGGGTGATCGTCACCTCCGGTGTCCGAGTTCCGAAACTCGACATCTGGCGTGCCAGGTAGGGGCCGCCCATGCTTCGTCGTCAGAACTCAAAGCTCGCATGGCACCGCGCGACGCCCCATCCGGGACCCGGGGGCTAGTGCACGCCGATGGGCACGACGCACACGGTCACATCTGCCGAAGCAACGAGCCGGAGTGCCCGTTCGTCGCCCCGCCCGCGGGCACCCGGCTAGTGTTCTCACCTGAAGGTACCATGGCAGGATCTTTGCACCCGGGTCGCACAGGCGGTCCAGGGCAAATACCTGCGCCTTGGGTCGCTAAGCAACCTGGACGAAGTGGTAAAGAGGCCTGACGAAACCCTGCGGGGATTCACTCTAAGGTTTCGTCACATCCTGAGCCACATCCCCGACGCTCCTGACATTCTGGTCGTCCGGGCGTTCTGGAGAAACGTCCGCGACGTCCGCATGCTGGAGAAGCTCGGAAACCGCGACGTCTGCACCACCTCGGAGCTATACTCCTTGGCTGACAAGTGCGCCAGGATGGAGGAAGGAAGGCTCATGATCTCCGCTCGGGGATGAGGGGCCGACGGCGTCGAGCGTATCACCGAAGCTGCCAAGCGGCGAGGGCTTGGGGGCGGCTCTGCAGGGGGAATACACCTCCCCACGGGCCCCTTGGAGTCACCGCCGGCGAGGAAAGGAGCAGGACGCGGGATGAGGCGGCACCATGATGACCGGCGCACGACACCGGAGTCCACGACGCCAGCGAATGCCGCACCCTCCGTGACCTCACCGGTATCAAGAAGAAGTACAAGGCGGGCTCAGGAGCGGCCCGCCCGGCGGGGGCATGCTATGCCTGTGGCGCGGCCGGGCACTACGTCCGAGCCTGCCCGACTCACCCGGGCGCGAGTGCAGCGATGAAGAAGCCCAGGGATCGCTGAACTCGGAGGCAGGAGCGCTTGATGCATGTAAAATGCATACATGAACTTTGCACTTTAATTACTTATATTCCAATCATATTTGCATCATATAAGGGTTATATTCATGTTTTATAATGATTTTTGGAAATATTTATTTATTTCCTATTTTTATAGAATTAATCCTGCACAGGCAGAAAACCCTGTTTTCGTATTTTATTATTTCAGGGACACAAACGTCAACGAAAAATCCTGGAAATTTAAGGGGCATCAGTTTTTGGAAGGAAGAAGACCTACGGGAAAAAGAAGCAAGAGAACGGAGGCCCGAGGGCCAAACGGAGGTGGCCCACGCGGCCTCCCTTGCTGGCCACGTGGGACCCACTCGTTTGGGCCTCGAGGCTCCGTTGTCGTCGATCTACGCTCCACCGACATACTCTTGACCTAAAAACACCTATAAAAATAGTCCCTCGACGTTCTCTGGAAGGAGCGCCGCACAAACACAGAAACACCGAAACGGAGATCAGGAGCTGCAGATTGGAGGGGGAAAACTCCGGCGGGGCGCTGCCAGCGTGGTCTCCATCTTCTCCATTGACTTCTCCACCGTCTCCATGATGAAGAGGGAGTAGTCCACCTCTGGACTATGGGTTTGTGGAAGTAACTTATGTATCTCTCCTCTCTTGAGCTTCACTAATTAGTACCGTATGAGCTGCTGAACATGATTACGGTCACCGTTGTAATACCTTTGTGGTGGATCTTTATGAGTTAATATATGTTTGAGATTGCAATGTTTGTTTCAGTTATGAGTATAGATGCATATTATGTACCCCATTCTTGTTTACTTGTTTTGATCAAGCATGTTTATGAGAGCGTGTGTGGGGGAACGTGTGCATTAGTTGGAGTAACGGGGGGTGGCTAGTGCAGTGAACGTGAGAGAAAGTTCTGTGATCCACTTTGGTATCTTTACCTTACTTTGTTGCCTCACTAGGGATAAACTAAAATACCATGCTACCGGAGATGTGGATGTGACCATTGCCACTACTCCATGACTAGATCTAGCATGTTCTTATTTTCACTTCATGTCATGATACTTATTGCTATACTCTGAGTTATCTTAATTACCTTGGTGTTATGATTTAGTTCGCATCTTGGTGGAGTATAAGTGAGATTAATATCCAAAAGATCTCTATGTTAGGACGTGATGCCCATATATTTAAGTAACTTGTTATCAAACCCTGTGTTGCAATCTCATATGTTAACTGTTTGTTGTTCTATTGTCCACCACATGATAAAGAGAGAGTGCATTTGTGAAACCATGAACCCCGGTCCATTTTTAATCATAAGAAACACCTTTCCAACACCATATACCACTTTTCTATTTTCAGCCATCATTAAATCCGAAAATACAAAAACATTTATCATCTTGCATTCATCATCCAAAAACCCAAAAATATCATTTATCATTGCATCCACCATCATTGCATATTTATCCCTTGCTTGCATTGCACATTTATCTTGATATTATTCTTACACCTTGTTCTTGACAACCACAGGTGAGGTTGAGGACAAAAACATTTAACCTTGTTTTGTAGGTAACCAAAAAGAAGTATAAGAAGATAAATCTACCACTTCAGATTCCCCGAGAGTTCGATATTAAACCCTCGAGTCACCCTCGTGGGGAAAGCACGTCTTCCACTTACTACACACTCTGCATTTAGAGTCTCAACCTAACCCATTTACTTTTGTTGCAGGTAAACCTACGCACCGGAGAGCAAGTGTTTTTGGGCGCCGTAGTTGAACCTCTTCAAGGGCCATCAGCGCTCCCCGAAGATTCAAGCCAAGGCCAAAGGAGAGACGCTCTAGAAGACCCCCGGAGGGAACCAGCAGAGACAAAGACGGGCATACCCAAGTGTAGCACGCTGTATCCTTTAGAAGAAACTGATTTTCCTTGTTATCTAATGAACTCGGTTTGAATCTATCAGTGCATTTCCCCTCCTGCCTGACACCTCAATTCCCCACACGAGAAACACCGGCCCAAGCCTGAGTCAGGGGGGGGGGGGGAGAGGCTCCCTTACGCACTCGAACCAAGATGAACCCAACACAGATTGGGCATCGACGGAATCGAAAGAACCCCGCGCTCGGACCTTGGGTGCGCGGATGCCTCGTAGGAATTGAGGAAGAGGGTAGGAGGGAGAGGAAGCTCTAGGAGAGCGGAAAGCTGGCCATCGTCGCCGGAGAACCGGGAGCCACGACGGTTCCCGAAGAAGAATGGAACAGGGGAGTCATGGCCAATGAGCTAAGTACATCAACCCTAATCACATTCCCTACCACATCACCCGGGGATCGTACCGCCTTTTCCCGGGGGAAGGAGGAACTGGCCAAAGCGGCAAGACCTGCAAGTAGAAGGGGCGTTCAAAGGAGAGATGCGATCCTCGGAGGTTTGCCTGGGTATCAAGCCCCGGGGACCTCCGCCGGGACAGCTCCCTAATGAACGGTGTGACTCTTGCGCGGAGACGTGTTCCGAGGGGGGGCAGCTGGATCTGGTCCAGCGTTCTCTCGGGGCCTGCGCAGGGTGTGTAAGGGTACCCCCGGAACATAGGGAAAAACTTGCCTAGCTAAGGCCAGTGACTCTGGCCCCCGGAAAAAGGCGGGAATCGACAATGGTATGAACACATGCATTACGGGGAATAAAAGCTAAGTGATTACATGACGTGCCTGGGTAGGCTTTGCTTATTACACAGGTGCTAAAAGATTACACGGAGGAAGGGCGCCGGAGAAAGTCAGTCTCTCTGTAGCGGGGCCTTCACCTGCTCCACCACAGGGGCGACGGCGCTCCGCAGCTACGTGGTCCTCTTTCGTTTCGAACTCCTCGAAGAGTTGGTCGAAAGGGAAGAGAGGCTGCAGGGAGTACACCCGGGGAAGGAGGACACCGGCCACCTGGGAGCCGGCCTCGACGCCCTCAACACGGAGATGCCGCACCATCGTCTCCTTTAAGACCTCCATCTTCCCCACCATGTCAGCGAAGAAGATGGAGAGGCTCGCGATATCCAAGCCATTGATCTCCCCGGGGGGAGGTCCACCGGAGCCATTACCCTCATCGCATGGTTGGCGATGCGATGGAGGCCGGCGGCGTCCAGTTCAGTCCGCTGGTCCGCCTTGCTGAGCATCTCCAAGGCCTTGCGGGCGTTATCCCTGTTCTCCTCGTTGGCCCGGCGTGCCCACTCTAAACTACGGTCACGGGCGCCCAGCTCGGAGGACAGCTCGTCGATCCTCTGCTGAAAACCGGCGAGTCGGGACTCCGCCTCCCGCAGTTGCTGGCGGAGGCCGCTCTCGAGGGCTGCGACGACGCACGAGGCCGGCTGCTCACGTTTCGCCGCCGCATCGGCCCCGGTACGGTGCCCCTCGACGATTAGCTGCAACTCGTGCAGGCTTTCGGCCTGCTCCCGGACTCGCGCCTCGCAGCTCGCCAAGGCCAGGTGATGGGCATCCACCATGGCCATCCTCTCCCACTCAAGAGAGGCAAGCTCGAGGGCGTGAGCCTCGGACTGGGCCACCACCAGCTGCTGCGTCGCCCCCGCATCTTCATGCTAGCGCCCTCTACGCGCTTTGCCGCTGCGACTGCGGCCACCAGGACCCGCTGCGCGACGGCCTTCCGGGCGGAGGCCTCCTCCGCAGCCAGCACCGCTGAGGCAAGGGCGGCATCGGCCGCAGCCTGGGAAACAGATGCTTGCTGCTCTCGGGTCAGGACGCCGGTGATCCGCTCCTTGAGCCCACGACGACCGTGCTTGATCTCCGCGCGTTGGAGGCAGAGGAGTTCCCGGGCCCGCTCATTGTCTTCATGGGCCTTGGCAACAACATCCGCCATGAGCTGCTGCTGGTGCTCCACGCCATTCAGCACACGGTGCGCAGAAGTGAAGATGGAAGGGTCTAAAACCAGGCCGGATGCGGGGACCGCCCTGCCCGGAGAACCAGAGAAGGACCCTCCGAACCCCGGAGGCTACCCGCCTCCCGGGCAGGAGGCGCGACCAGAAGGGCGCCTTCGCTCCGGGCCGGGGGCGGAAGATCGGCATCCAAATCCATGAAGTCGGGGCGAAGAGGCCTGACCGAGGAGCGCCTCTCGAATCGGAGGCCCTCTTCGGCGTCGCTGTCCTCGGACAACGATCCCACCGCCATGACCTCGAGGGCAGAAGAAGGGGGTGCGGTCCGTGGCAAGAACCAACATAAGGCAAAGATCAGAATAAAGAAGTCGTTCGCCCCTATCCAAGGAAGGAGAGAGTCAAGAAGCTGACCTCCAGTGGCGGGCGCCGCTTGGTGAAAGTCACGGCTCCGGGAGATAAATACGCCGGAACACGCTTTCTTCGGTGGAGGGACAAGGTCGCCGGGGTCCGCATGGGCCCTCTTTGAAGACGAAGCCAAAGGCTGGGGGCTCCACCATACCGAGAAGCAGGTCAGAAATAGGCACGAACCCCCTAAGGAGGAAACACCAAGAAGAAAGGAGTTTACCTGGCGGAGTCCAGGCGGAGGGACCATGAGCCCTTTGCAAGGAAGATCCCGAGCGGAGGGGGAGCCACGAGGGCTTCCCCTGGAAGATCGTCATCAGAAGACACGCGTCCCACGGCGGCCAACTCTTCAGCAGTTCGTGGCCTCGCCGGGACACGAGGCGGTGATACAGAGGACATGGGTCCGTGTCGTCTTCATCCTCCTCGACGGCGGCACGCTTCTCGACCCGGGAAGGTCCCCCGGAGGAAGAAGCTCCCGAGGGACGACGGGAGCCCCCTGGCCCCGAGGACCCCTCGGAGGGTGCGCGGGTGATGCATGTAAAATGCATACATGAACTTTGCACTTTAATTGCTTATATTCCAATCATATTTGCATCATATGAGGGTTATATCAATGTTTTATAATGATACTTGGAAATATTTTTTTATTCCCTATTTTTATGGAATTAACCCTGCACAGGCAGAAAACCTTATTTTCGTATTTTATTATTTCAGGGACCCAAACGTCAACGAAAAATCCTGGAAATTTACGGGCGTCAATATTTGGAAGGAAGAAGACCTACGGAAAAAGGAAGCGAGCGAACGGAGGCCCGAGGGCCGAACGAGCATGGCCCACGCGGCCTAGAAGTCTGGCCACGTGGGACCCACCCGTTCGGGCCTCGTGGCTCCGTTGCCGTCGATCTTTGCTCCACCGACATAGTTTTGACCTAAAAACGCCTATAAAAATAGTCCCCCGAGGAGTTTCACGAGGAGGCGGCGGAGAAACACGAAACCACGAAACAGAGAGACAGAAGGCTGCCGCCGAAGAAGATCGGAGGGGGGAAACGCTGCCGGAACCGCCTCCGGAGGGCTCCACCCCCCTCCGGCGTGTTCATCATCAACACCAACGTCAAGACCAGCACCATCTCCATCACCATCTTCGTGATCCACTTCATCCCCCTCATAGTTTGAGATTGTTCGAACCCTAGCTATTGTTTAAGTACTATTTTACATGTTTGTGAAGTGTTATTTGTCATTGTTTTGTGGGGATATTATATTTTCAGATTGTGTTGTATCACTTATACCACTGAATCATATCATGTCTTCGCGTTGTGAGTAGTTCTCTCATGTTCTTGGGGGCATAGGATGGATTGGCAATGATTTCCACTTAACATGTATTGAATATTTGGTCAAGTTTGTATATTTTATGGTTATCTTATTGTACAACGTATGGGTGCACACATATGTTGAGTAATGCATGAAGGTGATCACACTAATGTTATGGAATGGGTAGGACCTGGGAGGACACGTAAACCTGTGGTCTAATACATGAAGTTCCATTAGGAGGGGCTTTATATCGGGGACCCTAGAGTTTATGGCTATGGTGGGACTCTATGTCTTAATAACTCTTGTGCAGTCATTTGCTTGGCCATAAGAACCATCATAAGAGGTTTAGTTTATTTATTTAGCTACACCTAATCATGGCTCCGTCCAAAGAAGATTAAAACTTGACAAAATATTTACCTTATTGTTCTAGAAATATCTATGCCATGAAATCCATGTAGCCCTTGGGAACGTTTTCCACGCATAAGAAACACACACTTGAGCTTGTCCTCTTGCTACATAGAGGATTGGGCTTTCTCTCTTTGAGAGCTTTCACTTGTTACTACCTTTGTCTTGTCCTCTTGCAAAGAAGAGGATTGGGACACTTTCACATCCATCAAATCAACCACCTTGCTCTTTAAACTTGTTTAGTGCATAATCAACTAAAACTTGTGACACTTTAGTTGTAGGGAATAGATAACTTTTCCTTCTTGCTCCTGCGGATCGATACCTTACTTCCACATTGAGAGGTGCTACAGTGATCCCTTGCTCTTGGGGGTTATCAAGTACTTTTCTGGCGCCGTTGCCGGGGAGCGTAGCGCTTAAGTTTCTATTCTTGTGTGCACTAAACTAAGCTTGGGGAGGTTTCTTTTATATCTTGCAATCATCTAAGCTTGGGGAGGTTCCTTTAAACTTGTTTGGTTGTAAGTTCCTAATAACTGTTACTATGGGCTTTTTGGATGATTATACACCTGAGGAACTTGCATCATGTACACTTGAGGAACTCGAAATATTAAAAGAAGCTGATTATGTCTTTTCTCAAGAAGATGCTTATGCTATTAAACATAAAAAAATAACTCTTGCTGCCATGGAAAGAACTAATATTTTTCAGGAGGAGGAAAAAAGTGAAGAAGAGGATAAAAACCTAAGCTTGGGGATGCCCGTGCAACCTCAAGAAGATGCTGAAAAAGATGAACAACTGGAGAATGAAGAGTTGGATCCCCCAACTTCACCATCGACATATGATAGTAACACTCAAGCTCAAAAACCTTTTGTTAGTGAACTTATTGATGATAATGAGGAGTATTTCTTAAATGAGCTATATGATAATGCTTTAGATGATGATCCTATGCTTGTTGATAATCCTACACGTTTGGAAGTTGTTACTACTTTATGTGAGGATAAAAATGATATACCTGCTGTTTGTGACAATACTCTAACTCATGAGAGTCCTACATTGTTCCTGAATTCTCCTAATAACACCATAGAGGAGAAGTTTGCTTATGTTGAGAAATACTTATGTGGTTTGCAACTATCTCTAATTCCAAATATTTGTTGCAGCCATGATATTGAACTTGATATTTATCTTAACAACTATTTTGAAAGAGGGAAGCATGTTAATGAATTCCAACATAAATTTAATGATCCTCCTTATGTTCCCAAACTATCTAAGTTGGAAGATTCTATTGGTTATATGGTTGAATACACTTCTAATACTTGCAACTATTATGAGAGAGGAGGTGATGAGAACCCTCTTTATGCTACTAATAATTATGGGCTGCAAGTAACTATTGTTAATATGCATTGGAAAACTTATATTTATTGTGATTCATTCATATACAAAATGCCAATGCATAGAAAGAAAGTTAGACTTCGTTGTTATTACTTTGGTGTTTTGTGTTTCTCTCAACTAGGTTTCAACTTGACTATTATTTTGATCGGTTTGAGAGTACCATGGGATCCTGGTATTATGAGTGAAACACTTCAAAGGAAGAGGGACACACCAAAGTTCAAACTCCCTCATGAGCTTCATCTTTAATAAACAAGTAAGAAGCCTAGCTATATGGCTATAAAAAAAGCGCTTTGCGGGAGGCAACCCGGTTATTTTTTGTGTAATTTTCTTTGTATCCTCTTGCTGTCCCAAGAGACTTTGTTTTTAGTTTTGGTTCTGGAGTTTTCAATAAAGTGCCAAGTTTTACCCTTTTTGGTTTGAAAAAGTTGCTTATAGCGTTCGGAGATTTTATTCCTGCACAAATCAGTGCACGGTATGATTTTTAATTCTTATTCTGTAACTCCGAATGAGCTCATATTTGAACTGTTGTTGTAACTTTTCATCCTCTATACGCATGAATTTTTTCGGAATTGTTCGAGAATGTTTGGTAGGGTAGAAAAATACGTTTTGCTGCTGCTGTTTTTCTGGACAGATTCTGTCCCATTTTGTTTGATGCATGCTTTGATCTTTTAAGTTGAATGTTTTTGATCCAATTGAGTTTATGAGTAGGCATACAACATTATACACTTTCTGGACATGTCATATGAATTTTTGTTCAAGGATTATATGCAGCAAGGAACCTATTTGTCTATCGCTATTGATGCACCCCACAGAAAAGAGATGGGAGAAACGGTGTTTTGAAGTTTTTTCACAGGGATTGGAGGAGATGCACCAAGAGCTATCCAAGGATGGTGAAGACCATAAGCTTGGGGATGTGAAGACAACCCCGCTGGACCTACACACTCTCGATTTGCACACGTCCAACTTCTGTTTTTCGATCGAAACACTTTATCGCATAAACTTGGAGCGTCTTTTTGTTTTTGTTGAGTCTTGAAAGACCACCACACTATCAATTATATATGAGAAAGCTACTGGAAATATGGGTTGAAATATGTTGGATGCTTTTATAAGATTGGGAAAAGAGATGTTTGACTTGATTTTTAATGATACATATAGTTGCATGATTCATGAGCTTGTTTATGATTAGTAGTTTGCAAATTCTTTTTGTAGAGCTATCACTTATTCATGTTAAGGTGCTGATTGTTATTTTACTTGGTTTGACATGGATTAGTTAGTTCTATGGACACTCATGCATGCATCTAGATGGTAAACTTTCTCCCTTTTGCTAGCCCAAAAACTCCAACAAGCAAAAACTTGTTTCCAACACCTTCAACCAAAGTTATTCCAGTGAGTCCACCATATCTACCTATTGGCTTTATGCTATTCCGAGTATGTTTAACATGTTGTTTGTGTTATCTTACCTCTGAATGAAAATATTTATGTTATTGATTGCAATGGAAAAAGTTGGTTATATAGCTCTCACGAACTTGATGCACAATGTTCTTTTATTACATAATAAAACTTGACCCATTGTGATTAAGATTATGATGTTTGTGGCTTGATGAATGTTTTGGGTTGGAAGTTAGCCCATATGTGCTGTCACATGGCAAGCTTTCAACACGCTCTTCATCTCATTTAGTTGATATCATGTGCTTTTGTTTATGGATGCTTATCATGTTGAAATAAATGTGGAAATAGAGTGAGTTTAAATGAGTTTGTGTAAATGGTTAGAGAGATGCCTGGGCCGCTAATCTAAGCCATGCATCATTCATGGTGGAAATTTACTTACATACTATGTGAACCTTCTGTGATACACCTTGCAGTAAAAAGCTATTCAATGGTAAATAAAAAGGGTGTTGAGATTGTTATTTTGTTTGTTTGTCTTGTCATTTTGATATGGGCTTGTTCCATATCTTGGGACAAGAGGTACCCCAGTTGACGCTCTTGATGATACTATTATGCTTACAATGATATTTAATTGAACTTGCTTTGTTCCCAAGTTGAGTAACACATGGTGTAAGTACTTGTATTCAAGGGGCATGAAACATTCAACCCATTCTTTATCAAGCACACTACTCATATTTGCTTTCACTTTAACTAATCATTCAAGATGCTATGATAGGGGAAATGAGAACTTGACACCAATGAATACCTTATTGCAATCATTAACTTAAGTAGAAGAGTTTGGAAGTTGGATGAAACTTATGCATGCTTTACCTCTACTCACATATACATCTTTTCCAAAGTGTACACCATTCATATTCAGATTTTCATCTACACTCTATGACCATTGTAGGATGTTCTACTTATCATTATGCATACATGTGTTCCATATTACTTGCTTCTATGTTACACTTTGTGAACTATCAATGAACATCCTTGTCTTGAATACTTGATATCACTTCATAAACTATTTGCATATTGCTACTCCTTTGAAGAATGAATCATTTGACTTTATGTAGCAATTGTAATCATCTTTGATATCCGTTGTTAAGTATTAAATTGCAAAGTCCATGTTAGTTTTATCATCTTCATACTCGAGGACGAGCATGGATTAAGCTTGGGGATGTTGATGCATGTAAAATGCATACATGAACTTTGCACTTTAATTGCTTATATTCCAGTCATATTTGCATCATATGAGGGTTATATCAATGTTTTATAACGATATTTGGAAATATTTATTTATTTCCTATTTTTATGGAATTAACCCTGCACAGGCAGAAAACCCTGTTTTCGTATTTTATTATTTCAGGGACCCAAACATCAACGAAAAATCCTGGAAATTTACGGGCGTCAATATTTGGAAGGAAGAAGACCTACGGAAAAAGGAAGCGAGCGAACGGAGCCCCGAGGGCCGAACGAGCATGGCCCACGCGGCCCAGAAGTCTGGCCACGTGGGACCCACCCGTTCGGGCGTCGTGGCTCCGTTGCCGTCGATCTTTGCTCCACCGACATAGTTTTGACCTAAAAACGCCTATAAAAATAGTCCCTCGAGGAGTTTCACCAGGAGGCGGCGGAGAAACACGAAACCACGAAACAGAGAGACACCCGGAGGGCCGCCAGAGAAGATCGGAGGGGGGAAACGCTGCCGGAACTGCCTCCGGAGAGCTCCACCCCCCTCCGGCGTGTTCATCATCAACACCAACGTCAAGACCAGCACCATCTCCATCACCATCTTCGTGATCCACTTCATCCCCCTCATAGTTTGAGATTGTTCGAACCCTAGCTATTGTCTAAGTACTATTTTACATGTTTGTCAAGTGTTATTTGTCATTGTTTTGTGGGGAGATTATATTTTCAGATTGTGTTGTATCACTTATACCACTGACTAGTGGAAAACTGGGCTTTTATCCCGGGTCCAGAGGGCCTTTGGTCCCGGTTTTAAAACCGGGATTACGGGGTCGGGACTAAAGGGGGGTGGCTTTTATCCCGGGTGTCCACGACCCGGGATAGATGGGCCTCCACGTGGGTGCGGCTGGGTACGCAGGGCGGGGGAGCTTTGGTCCCGGTTGGTATTACCAACCGGGATCAAAGAGTTTGCGTCTTTTGTCTTTTCTTAATTTATTTTTTAGGGGTTTCGATTTTTTGTTTTCCATTTAATTATTTTCTATGAAGATCACGTTGCGCACAATAAGTCACACACATAAAGTTTACACTACCGAGATCACAATATTTTGATGCATACATATATTTACATACAAAGTCGAGATCACAAATATATTAAGTTTATGTCACACACCGACATCACGTTTCTCACGTCTCGAGATCACGCGTCAATTACAGAAAATAATTTGTAGGGTGATAAAATTCTCCGGATTTCTTCATGACCTCGTTGTTCAAAAATCCTGCCAATTCCTCTTGAATTGCTATAAGGCGCTTCGTTGGTATGAGCTGGTCCTTCTCTCGTTCCATCTAGATCAATAAGAAAATGTGAAATCATCAGAAAATGTGAAAATGGAAATGAACACAAATATGGTAATGAAGTAATTGCCGAGAGTGTATACAGACCTCTGCTGTTCTGAGCTTTCTGTCCAGCTGATTAACAAAACATCGTATGTACTCGCAAACATAATATCCACATAAATTAGTCCCTTGTGCCTGCCTCAGACACCACTTTACAAAGAATAGAATTTAATCAAAATAACAATCAAGCATGATAATGGTGCTGAAACTAGAATTTAAAAGTTGCGCGGACATATATATATATAGTACTACTACTTACCTTGGTATCATACCAATGCAGGTTCGGTTTCCAAGTCCCACGAACCTCGGTAATGAACTTTTCCCAAACCCTGGCCGGCAAAAGAAAAAATCAAAGGACTTGAACGAACGAAAGAGATCGATATAGAGCGATAATGACTGAATTTACCTCTGCAACATTGCTTGCAAGTCGATATAATCGTCCATATCTTTCCGTAACGAGTCCAGGACTTGAATGCATGCTTGTTCAGGTCTAATGTCTACCAGAATCCAATGGTCGCTTCACACATTTATATGTCCATGAGTTACACTAAACATCGAGTAAGCAAAGTAGAATGTGTAGAAGGTACGGTAACACTCACCTGAAGTTGTAAGGAAGAAATATATCTGTACATGTATGGTGTTTCACTAGATATTGGAGCATGTAATGCTCGGTGTCCGCAGGAAAGTTCTTTACGGTTACTTCATGAATCCAATATGGGTCCATGAACCCAAAACTATAGATTCCGTTATCTCTGCATTCGACGATCTTCTTTCTGCATATATAATAGCGTACAAAAGAATAAAGTTAGATAATTGACAACGAACGAGCTGAGATCGATAGAGACTTAATTAAATTGCATAAAATAAATCACTTACAAACAATAGCAGCTGATGATGGCTTTGTCGAGGGAGTCTTGATTGAATAACTAAAATAATTCGTCTAACGGCACATACAACGTGTTATCCTCTAAATAATGTTCTTTCTTATATGAAACGAGGAAATGCTCATGGTGCTCCTTTACGGCTCCCTCGTACCACTGATGCAAACGTCGCAATTGTGTCGGCAGAGATTTGACCATCTCAGGTCTGACCAAGGGCTTCCCGTAGGCATATGTCCATGCATACATATACTCTTTGGGGTTTTCTATGCGAATTGTGTCTTGCTGTATTTCCTTATCGGACACCACTTTGAACGCGGGGACCGACTGGTTTGCCTGTTCTCCGAGCTGGGCCACTTGTTTCCCGGATTTCTTATTAGCTTCCATCTTTTGGCGAAATGCAGCCTCCTTCTCCTGCTGGGCCTTTTTAGCTGCCATCTGCTTCTGCTCCCTCTTTTGGCGAGATGCCTCATTCTCCTGCAAATTCCGTTCTCTAATTAACTTTTCAATGGTACGATCATAGTCGTCTCGCAGAATAGGCGGCCGTGCCGGCCCAGTCGATAGATTTTTCAGAAATTGTGCCACTTTTCCCGGTGCTATTACCTCCTTTCGCAAGTGCCGTTTCGGTGCCAATTGTCTTTTCACATCAGCTCGCACCGACTCCTCGAGTTCCTCTGGAGTCAAGTCGTAGGGTCTCTTTGGAAGAGGCTTTCGCAACTCGCGTTCCTCTCGAGTTTCTGGTGGGTAGTTTAAAGCGCATCTCTCTGTATATTTCGACGGGAAATTTAGTTTCCGCGAAACAGAGCGCACTCTCTCTTGAGGTGGCCGGGATGGACTCGCGCTGGGCTCCCGACAGTCGTCACGAGGTGGCGAGGATGCATCTTGAGGTGGTGGTGCAGGGGATGGATCATGACGTGGGGAGGGAGGATCTTGACGTGGGGGGGATGGAGCATGACGTGGGGAGGGTGGATCTTGAGGTGGGAGGTTGGTACTTGGAGGAGTCGGTGGCCTTGGCGGCGGCAAGTTTGGAAACAAGATGTATTTCTTTGGCCACAGAACGATGGACTTCTTGGCATCTCCTAGTGTCCTCTCGCCGTCACCTCCAGGAATGGCAAGATTCAGATTAACATATAACGGCACAATGTCATCCACCCCGACACGAGCATAGCCAGCTAGAATCCCGCCGAGATGGTACCTTGCTCCAGGTTCATTCGGTAAAGCATAGCCGACCGCCACCTTGAAGGACAAGTTGCTCATTGTCATATGTAGCTCGCATTCTGTCTTCTCCGTGATATCATCCACGGGGTATCGAGTCGGCGGCGCTTCAAGTTCAGAATGTTCCATCTGCGTGGAACCCACGCTGCTTTTCCGCTGATCAGATGGGGCGGCTTCGACTTCTGGACTTTCTAGCTGCACACGAGATTCCCTTTGCTGACTTTGCTCCAGCAGGTGATGCACCTTGCGTTCCAATTCCGATAACCGGTCGCGGTCCTCCTTTTTCTTTCTCGCACGGCTTCTATAAGTGTGAGCGTCTGCCGAAAAACCTTGTGCCCAAGTAACTCCGTATCCATAACCTCGTACTCGTCCAACTTTTTTAGGATTCCCGAGTGCGAGTGACAGCTCGTCTTTCTCTCTGTCGACCTTATAGGTTCCATTTCGAACTTGCTCTATTGCTTTCTCAAGTTCTGTGGTTATAAACCTAATCTTTGCCTCCCATTTTCCCTGAGCAACAATCTTCCCAGTGTCAGGGTCCAACCCAGCGCCATGCGCGTACAACCAAAATTTGGACCTATCGGGCCAGCCCGCTGTCTGTGGAATCTTCCCCTCATCAAGCAGTTTTGCTTCAAATGCTTCCCAAATCGGCAGTTTTGCCTTGTAGCCACCTGCCCCCAAAGTGTGGTGATATTCCTTCTTCGCAGCATTTAACTTGTTTTTTTTCGATCGGGCCACAGCGGCCTCCGATTCTCTTTGCTCTTTAAATAAGGGCCACTGGTCGTTTAGCTTGACTTGTGCTCCGGTGAATACTGGAGTGTATTCAGGATCTTTTTCCTTCTCTTCACAATAATCTTTTCATAAATTTTTCTTGTGGGTTCGGAACTGTTCGGCAGCCTTGCCAAGAGTCCACTCCTTGACTTTCTCCATCCACTTATCGTTGTCCATCACTTCTGGAGGCAGGGTGACCTTTGTCAAGAGCTTCTCCCAAAGCAAATCTTTTGTTCTGTCGTCGACATAAGTCCAAGTATTGCTCCCGTCCTTCCGCGGATGCCATTCTTGACATGTGATCGGTATCATGTCCCTAACAAAAACTCCGCATTGGTTTATAAATTTGCGGCGGCACTCTAAGGGTTGCATTGGTTCGCCTTTGGCATCAACTATGTCGATCACTACCCTTTGACCCTCCTTCATCGGCTTCGACGGGCCTCGAGGCTTCTTGGCTTTCGACCCTTTCGACCCTCTAGATGCAGATGATTTGCTGCTTGTTCCAGAGGGCTAAAAGAAAAAAAGATTCGTTAATAAACGCAGGATCAAATAATTAAGCTATGTCATCGATCAACAGAGGCTTAATTAATATATACCTCGCCTAAGTTTGTTACTACCAGTTCCTTGTCTACACAAATTTCTACTTCCTCAGCTCCCTCACCGGAGTCATTGAGAAATTGGGAGCTGAATTCCTCTAAATTAACCACATTGTCTTCTTCACCGGCAGGCGCGGCTGCACGTCCTGCTATAATCATACACATTCGCTCTTCACGATCCTCGTCTCTAACGCCGAGGCCCGGAAAAAGTGGATCCAATGGCTCTCCACGCTCCTCGTCTATGCCGAAGTCGTCCGGACGATTTGGATCCATGGCTCAATTAATGTGCCTGCAATCAATTTTGTAACAAGAATATGAATATCCATATGTAAAATTAACCAATGCGGAGTCTACAATTGATTTACAAAATTAATGTGCCCGGAATATCCATTTGTTAATTACAATGAACTTAGAACAAAAATGGCACACAATAGCAAAAATTACATCTAAAAATTGCAAAACAATAAAGCCTAAAATTGATTTACAAAATTAACAAGATTACAATTTTAACTATAACAAAATTGGCCCTAATTAAGTCATCGGGATCAATGATTTGGATACAACAAATTTTACTATAGTTCGGCAAAATTCACTAAGTTTTAACATAAAATTATATCACGAATTAACAACAAAGGGCAACTAACCTAAAATAATTCATAGCAATAATTCTATACATCAAACAACAATGGTACAATATAAAATTGTATGCACATGAACTTAGAACAACTTTTATCTCCATATTTGAATTTTCATAGTAATCTCCAAAATCGTACTTAGCAACTATAACAACTACACCGACACAACTTTGCATATATACAATTCTCACAATTCTCCACCGACACAACTTTGCATATCTAACAAAATCATCTAAAATTTGCATCTAATAAATTTAAACTATGCAAAGATCAAAATGTTACTGAAAATTGCATCTACAAAATTAAAAGTATGCCATATTTAAATTATGCAAATTTAAACTATGCAAAATTTAAAATATGCAAAAAAAAACTCACCTCTAAGCGATATGCAGAGGAGGAGGTCGAGGCAGGGGGAGGAGGCGATCGACGGGGCAGCCTGATGCAGAGGAGGCACGGCGAGGCAGGGGAGGAGGCGGCGGGGCAGACCACGACCGATGCAGAGGAGGAGGCCGGGCGGAGCCGGGGCAGCCCGCGACCGATGCAGAGGAGGCCTGGCGGAGCCGGGGCGCGAGGTCGGGGAAGTGCGGCCGCGGCGGAGCCGGGGCGCGGCGTCGGGGAAGGGCACGTCCGGAGCAGCACGATGACCGGAGGAGGTGGGCGGCGGTGACGCCGGAGAGGGTGGGGCGCGACGGTGTGGCAGCCGGGCGCGCAGCGTCGGCGTCGGTGTCGTGGAGGCGGAGAGGCGTAGAAACTACTGGGACTTGTGAAATTTTAGGACAAAGCCACCCAAATCATCGCGGAAAAGCCCTTTGGTCCCGGTTCTAGCCACGAACCGGGACCAAAGACCCTTTCATCCCGGTTGGTAACACCAACCGGGACCAAAGGTCTGCCTGGGAGGCGAAAAATCGCGCGCGAAGCCCAGCAGGCCTTTGGTCCCGGTTGGTGTTACCAACCGGGATGAATGGGTATTTTCTTTTTTTTTCTTGTTTCCTTTTCTTCTTTCTATTTGTGTTTTCTTTTATATCTATTAAATTAATTGCTTTTGTATTTTTGTTTATCTTTTACATGTTTTTGAATTGTTATTTTAGTTTCTTTTTAAAATTTAACTTAAATGGTCCAATATATATATGAAAGGCCTTTTTTCTTCTTTCTATTTGTGTTTTCTTTTTCTTTTATATCTATTAATTTAATTGCTTTTGTATTTTTGTTTCTCTTTTACATGTTTTTGAATTGTTATTTTAGTTTCTTTTTAAAATTTAACTTAAATGGTCCAATATATATATGAAAGGCCTTTTTTCTTCTTTCTATTTGTGTTTTCTTTTATATCTATTAATTTAATTGCTTTTGTATTTTTGTTTATCTTTTACATGTTTTTGAATTGTTATTTTAGTTTCTTTTTAAAATTTAACTTAAATGGTCCAATATATATATGAAAGGCCTTTTTTCTTCTTTCTATTTGTGTTTTCTTTTATATCTATTAATTTAATTGCTTTTGTATTTTTGTTTTTCTTTTACATGTTTTTGAATTGTTATTTTAGTTTCTTTTTAAAATTTAACTTAAATGGTCCAATATATATATGAAATGGTGCAGCCTTGCCGAAAACATACAACTAGAGATCTACGTTACAACTTCACTAGTTCTAAATACTGGATAGAACAAATTGAGGTACAACTTCAAATTACGATACAACACAAGTAAAACAAAGACTCTACCTATCTTCCTTGCCCTTTGAAGAAGATTCTGCCTTCTTGCCTTTGCCCTTGGACGAAGCTTCAGCCTTCTTGCTCACTGCTTGAACCCTCCTTTCCTTTGACGACGGCATGAAATCGTCGTCATCATCGCTGTCAACTACCCAGAGACAGGAACGACCGTACGAATCACGGTCAGCTTTAGTTCGGTAGAACGGACTATTCGTAACTTTCCTGTCAAACTTATCTGCAAGCCTGAGCATTTCTGCACGAATTTGGAGCGGGGTCCTGTACGGAAACCCATCGCGGCATAGCTTCGCACCGAGCAAAGCGAGATGACTCTCAGTGTGCAAAATTTCTTCAATTGGAACTACCCTACCATCTACCTTCAAATTGCTCAAAAGCCTGGCGAGATGCTCGGATGCGGAAATGTGAAACCCGGACACACACTTCTCGCAAGGACCAATACACACCATGCTTGCGGTCAAGTGAGTACCATGCCTACCTTCGACTGGGTTTTATAGAACTACCGGTGGCGGCATTTGGCGGGAAACGGTGGCGGTTACGATAGCGGGAAATATTTGGGCGGGAAACGGGGGCGGGAAAAAATTGTCTACAGTGATTGAGCGCCACTGGATCAGCCGTTGGATTAGCTCTGAGCCGTGTTTCTTTTGAAGGCTCTGAGCCGTTGGATCAGCCGTTGGATTAGCTCTAGTACCGGATGGTGCCACCACCCGGGACTAAAGGGAATCCCACCAATAAGGAAGAAGCACACGGATCGTATGTTTCTTTCGAGCGCTTGTGAGCCGTTGGATCAGGGGTGTGTTTCTTTTGAAGGCTCTGAGCCGTTGGATCAGCCGTTGGATTAGCTCTAGTACCGGATGGTGCCACCACCCGGAACTAAAGGGAATCCCACCAATAAGGAAGAAGCACACGGATCGTGTGTTTCTTTCGAGCGCTTGTGAGACGTTGGATCAGGGGTGTTACCAACCGGGACTAAAGAAGCACACGTACCCTATATATAGCCCCCTCCCGGAGATGTTCAGCACTCGATCAGTGTCTACTCATTGTAGTTCATTTTGGCAGTACACGGGTAGCAGAGAGCAAGATTTCTGAGAGGCAGGAGTTCCTTGAGCGGAGGCTGAAGGTGAACCCTCCCCTCGGTCGGATCCAAGCAGCGGCAAGGGTCTCTGATGATTAGCAACATCTCCAACACTTGTTAGGACGGTTGCAGATCATCAGAGACGTCTTGCCGCTGTTTGGATCGAAGGCCGATTTGCCGTCTCACGAGCCACCGGTGGGCTGACGGATGCAGGGGAAACCGCATGTTTTGTTCTATATCTACAAAGCATTTTGGTATACAAAGCATTCGGATTCCCGTCATACAGCCCAACGGTGCATTTGATATGCAGTCACTCACGAGCCACCGTTGGGCTGTATGACGGGGAAACCGTGTGTTTTGGGCGTGTTTTTACCAAGTGGGGGCGCTGATCGGGTACGTCGCATAAAGGTTTAATACATTACTACACATCACATAAAGGTTTAATACATTATTACACAATCTTCTTCTACTTTCTACCCGTCACTTTCTTCTGATTGCGCCGTAGCCATGGACAAGCTTCTCCATTTAACGCGAGACTTGGGTCAATTTTCACTGCGAAGGGCCGGATTTCTTCAAAATTGTTGTAATCTTCTGACATGTCTGTCTTGTCCTCCACTCCCACGATAGTTCTTTTCCCTGAAAGAACTATGTGACGCTTTGGCTCATCATATGATGTCTTCGCTTGCTTATCTTTTCTTTTTTTTGGTCTGGAAGACATGTCCTTCACATAGAAAATCTGAGCCACGTCTTTGGCTAGTACGAATGGTTCGTTGTCATACCCAAAATTCTTGAGATCCACTGTAGTCATTCCGTACTGCGGGTCTACGTTTACCCCACCTTCCAGGTTGTACCATTTGCACCGAAACAAAGGTACCTTGAAAGAAGGTCCGTAGTCAAGTTCCCATATCTGCTCTATGTACCCATAATATGTGTCCTTTGTCCCATTGTTGTTTGATGCATCAAAGCGGACACCACTGTTTTGGTTGGTGCTCTTTTTATCTTGGTCGGCCGTGTAAAATATATTCCCATTTATCTCGTACCCTTGAAAAGCCAATATAGTCGAAGATGGTCCTCTGGCCAACAAGTTTAGCTGTTCTTCAACAGTGTTGTCATTAATGAGACGTGTGTGCAACCACCCGCAGAAAGTCTTCAAGTGTTCTTTTCCAATGCATTCTTCAGCCATTAATGATCGTAAAGTATTCTTGTGTTCCTCGATATACGGAGCCACCAAGCTCGAATTATGTAGAACTGTGTAGTGTGCTCGATTGAAAGAATCCCAGTCAGAAAATATTTGTTTCTTTCCTAGTGTTCCTTTTCCACGCAATCTCCCCTCATGGCGCGATTGAGGAACACCGACCGGGTTAATGTCAGGAATAAAGTCAACACAAAACTCAATGACCTCCTCTGTTCCATAACCCTTGGAGATGCTTCCTTCAGGCCTAGCACGGTTATGAACGTATTTCTTTAAGACTCCCATGAACCTCTCGAAGGGGAACATGTTGTGTAGAAATACAGGACCGAGAACTTGAATCTCTTCGACTAGGTGAACTATGAGGTGCGTCATAATATTGAAGAAGGATGGTGGGAACACCAACTCGAAGCTGACAAGACACTGAACAACATCCTTCTGTAAAGTTCCTAGAGTCAATGGATTGATCACCTTCTGAGAAATTGCATTGAGGAATGAACACAGCTTCACAATGGGTAGTCGAACATTTTCCGGCAGAAGCCCCCTCAATGCAACCGGTAGTAATTGTGTCATAATCACATGGCAGTCATGAGACTTCAGGTTTTGGAACTTTTTGTCTGCCATGTTAATTATTCCCTTCACATTCGACGAGAAGCCAGACGGGACCTTGATACTGTTCAGGACTTCAAAAAAGATCTCCTTCTCTTCTCTGGTAAGAGCGTAGCTGGCAGGACCTTTATACTTCTCTGGATTAAGGTGGTCGTCTTTCGTCTTCTCGTGCATTTGTTGATGGTTCAGTCGTGCATCCGGTGTATCTTTCGTCTTCCCATACACACCCAAGAAGCTTAGCAGGTTCACGCAAAGATTTTTCGTCACGTGCATCACGTCGATTGCAGAGCGAACCTCTAGGATTTTCCAATAGGGTAACTCCCAAAATATAGATTTCTTTTTCCACAAGGGTACGCGCTTGTTGGCGTCTTTCGGAACAGATAGACTGCCAGGACCCTTTCCAAAGATTACTTCTAAATCCTTGACCATCTCATATATAGCATCACCATCAGGGCAGGTAGGCTTCGTCCGGTTATCAACCTCACATTTGAAATGCTTGCCTTTCTTTCTTACGGGATGCTCAAGTGGAAGAAATCGACGATGACTGGGTACACATTCTTGTTGCCTACATATATACTTTCAGTCTTATCTAGACAGTGCGTGCACGCATTGTATCCCTTGTTTGACTGTCCTGAAATGTTACTAAGAGCAGGCCAATCATTGATGGTTACAAATAACAACGCTCGTAGGTCAAATGGCTCTTGTTTGTGCTCATCCCACATACGTACCCCTTCGTCACTCCACAACTCTAAAAGTTCTTCAATCAATGGCCTCAGGTACACATCAATGTCGTTACCGGGTTGCTTCGGACCTTGGATGAGCACCGGCATCATAATAAACTTCCGCTTCATGCACAACCAAGGAGGAAGGTTATACATACATAGAGTCACAGGCCAGGTGCTATGACTGGAGCTTTGTTCCCCGAAAGGATTAAAGCCATCTGTACTTAGACCAAATCTTATGTTCCTAGCGTCATCTGCAAACGTCTTGAAGGTCCTGTCGATTTTTTGCCACTGCGACCCATCAGCGGGGTGTCTCAGCATCATGTCTTTCTTACGGTCTTCTTTGTGCCATCGTAACAACTTTGCATGCTCTTTGTTTTGGAACAAACGTTTAACCGTGGTATTATAGGAGCATACCACATCACCTTGGCAGGAACCCTCTTCCTGGGGCACGGATCGCCGTCAACATCACCAGGGTCATCTCGCCTTATCTTGTACCGCAACGCACCGCATATCGGGCACGCATTCAAATGCTCGTACTTCTCACCGTGATAGAGGATGCAATCATTGATGCATGCATGTATCTTCTGCACCTCTAATCCTAGAGGGCACACAATCTTCTTTGCTTCGTACGTACTGGGGGGCAGTACGTTATCCCTTGGAAGCATCTTCTTTATTATTTTCAGCAAATTCTCAAATCCTCTATCAGTTGTACCATTCTCTGCCTTCCATTGCAGCAATTCCAGCGTGGTACCAAGCTTCTTCTGGCCATCTTCGCAATTTTGGTACAACAATTTTTTGTGATCCTCTAACATGCTATCCAACTTCGACCTCTCGTTTTCACTTCCGCTGTTTATCCGTGCATCACGAATGGCCCGGCCAAAATCATCATTGGGCTCATCATCATTGGGCTCTTCTTCAGCAGTGTCTTCCCCCATTGGAGTATCACAGGCTTCATTGAACGTAGGATAGTTGTCGTTATCCTCTTCCTCTTCATTTTCTTCCATCATAACGCCTTTTTCTCCGTGCTTGGTCCAACAATTATAGCCGGGCATGAAACCAGAAGTTATCAGGTGGACGTGAATGCGGTCTGTGTTAGAGTAATCCCGCTTATTCTTGCAGACACTACATGGACAAGAAATAAAACCACTCGACGGCTTGTTTTTATTAGCCACCTTGAGAAAACTATGCATGCCATTGATATAGTCGACACTGCGGTGGTCACTGTACATCCATTGCCGGCTCATCTGCATTATATAAATATATCAAAAACCATTACAGTACTACATCATGAATATATAATACTTGCCAAATTAATTAATAATAGTGCCCAAATGTAATACATAGTTCTCACGAAACATACATCAATTGAAACTAACATACAACTAACTAAATAATTTAAATCCAACAACAAATGCGATCAGAATCGCAACTAAGGTAACTACTGAACCAACAGCATAATGATACCAAGCCTCTTGACTAATGGCATAATTTCTAATCTTTTTAAGCTTCAAGCGCATTGCATCCATCTTCTTCTCGTGAGCAGCGACGATGTCGAAAATCTCGACCCCATGAGCATCAACGATGTCGGCTATCTCGAGCCCGTGAACATCAACGATCTCGGCAATCTTCAAGTCCAATTCCATCTTCTCGTCTAGGCATTGGAGACGAAGATCTTCACTTATCTTCAATTTTCCTTTCAAATCGTCGTTTTCTTTTTTTAAAAACTCGACAATAGGGTCGGTTGGAATTTCCGGTTCAACTACCTCCTAGATAAAAATTTATCTATGTCAAGTTGGTCGGGCATGATTGTGATAAACACGAAACAAAGCAAATAGTTAATTATGAAAATATACCACATCTGAATCATAGACCGGACGAGGGCCGACGGGGACGGATACCAAAACCATGACACTATACATATAGAAAAACATAAGAAATTATACAAGAAATAACTATGCATTTAAATCATACAAGTATATATATGTTTTAAAAATAAAAGATAAAAAAGAGGCTCACCGAAGTGGTGCCGGTGACGGGACGACGCTGGTTATCGACGGCAGTGAGGACGGGGACAACACTAAAATCTACAAATAATAAATTAATTTGAGCTCAAAATGCAAATGCACTTTCTAGTTTGGGCATTTCATCAAACACCTTGCTAGCATTACAAAATTGAAATGACCTAAACTAGCAACGAAATGAGCTAAAGTTGCAATGCCGGAGGAAAGAACGATGTTGCTAACCTTTGAATAGATGGCGCGCCTTCAATCCTCTCAAATGGTGCAAAAAAATGGGGATTAATTTGAGTTGGAGAGAGGAAAATGGAGGAGAAATGGTGATGAACTCGAGCTAGCTCGGGGTGGAAGAAGATATATAGCAGGGAGACCCTTTGATCCCGGTTTGTAACACGAACCGGGACCAAAGGTCCCCTGCCAAATGGGCCCAGCGCTGCAGAGGATGTGCGCGCGCGTGTAAACCCTTTGATCCCGGTTCGTGTCACGAACCGGGACCAAAGGTCTGCCCCGACCCGGGATTAATACCCACGGCCGCCACGCCCTCCCGACCCGGGATCAATGGTTCATTGATCCCGGGTTGTAATTTGGCCGAGATTAAAGGCCCAAACGGAAGCCCCCCTTTCTACTAGTGTGAATCATATCATGTCTTCGCGTTGTGAGTAGTTCTCTCATGTTCCTGGGGGCATAGGATGGATTGGCAATGATTTCCACTTAACATGTATTGAATATTTGGTCAAGTTTTTATATTTTATGGTTATCTTATTGTACAACGTATGGGTGCACACATATGTTGAGTAATGCATGAAGGTGATCACACTAATGTTATGGAATGGGTAGGACCTGGGAGGACACGTAAACCTGTGGTCTAATACATGAAGTTCCATTAGGAGGGGATTTATATCGGGGACCCTATAGTTTATGGCTATGGTGGGACTCTATGTCTTAATAACTCTTATGCAGTCATTTACTTGGCCATAAGAACCATCATAAGAGGTTTAGTTTATTTATTTAGCTACACCTAATCATGGCTCCGTCCAAAGAAGATTAAAACTTGACATTTACCTTGTTGTTCTAGAAATATCTATGCCATGAATCCATGTAGCCCTTGGGAACGTTTTCCACGCATAAGAAACACACACTTGAGCTTGTCCTCTTGCTACATAGAGGATTGGGTTTTCTCTCTTTGAGAGCTTTCACTTGTTACTACCTTTGTCTTGTCCTCTTGCAAAGAAGAGGATTGGGACACTTTCACATCCATCAAATCAACCACCTTGCTCTTTAAACTTGTTTAGTGCATAATCAACTAAAACTTGTGAACTTTAGTTGTAGGAAATAGATAACTTTTCTTTCTTGCTCATGTGGATCGATACCTTACTTCCACATTGAGAGGTGCTACAGTGATCCCTTGCTCTTGGGGGTTATCAGCGGGGAACGACAATTCTCGGAGCACGCCAAAGGGGGAGGATTCCCCACACATTGCACTCCGGCATGGAGGCGATGATGCTGTCCAGGTCCCTGTCCTCATACAAGGGAACGACCCCCACAAGGAGGCCCACATAGGCTGCGGACCCTCCGCATAGGTCGTTCACCAGGCCGCTCAGGGCCTCGGGGAGCACCCTCGACTTGAGCAGTCTAGTCTTGTCGCCGGAGCCCTCATACTCCCACATGCAGTGGGAGCGAAGCTGCAGAGGAGCGATGGTGTTACCGATGAAGTGCGCCACAATGTCGCGGCCAGTTAAGCCACGCTCACGGAAGGAGAGGATCCGCTGGAACACCGGAGCTAGCTCGGCGTCCCTATCCTCGGGGGTAGACCAGCTATCCAGGCGAACATGTACCGCTGCGGGCTCCGCCAGGGCGTCATCCGCCCACGGGAAGCGAACGAAGACCCAATCTTGTCGCCACTCTTCCCAGCGACGCTTGTCGAGGGGGAGGAATGTGCAGGCGAGATTGTTGCGGAAGCTGAAGGTGACGGAGCCAGAGATCGCATCCCCGACCTCAATCCGGGGATAGAAGTAGTGACGGAAGAGAGCCACGTTCGGCTTGACGCCGACGAAGGTCTCGCAGAAGTGCTAGATGATGGCCAGCAGTAGAAGGGCGTTGGGGTGGAGTTGAGCGAGGGACAGCCTGTACCCGCTCAACACCACGTGGAGGAAGAGCGACATCGGCGGGGCCAACCCCGCCAACAGGAAGCAGGCGAAGACGCGCACGTCGAGGGGAGAGATCCTCCAGCGGCGACGACACGCGGAAGAGCATTGTCCGGCCGTTCTCGTTGCTCTTGCTGGTGATGGCATCCTTCTGGCCGGAGAGGTTCTCCGGCGGGTACCCAGGTGGAAAGAAGGCCCGGGTTGTGCACCACTCCTCCAGGAAAGTTCGTGTTGGGACATGCGATCCATCTTCTTGGCTTTCCCTTTCTTGGTCGTCCTCTCCTTGGATGCCATCGGAAAGGAGGCTAGGAGTGGCTCTGGAGTGGAGAAGGCGAAGGAGAGAAGAGGTTGGAGGCGAATGGGAGAGCGAGGGCAGAGCACGCACGGCGCTGGCCCTGATATAGCCCGGAGGCGAGGCGTGTGGGCGGTTCCCATCCCGCCCCGCATTAAAACCGCTCCTTAACCCCAGAGCGGGTGGTGGAGCCGCCAACAATAACCGCGCCGCGGTTACTGCGTTCGCAGGAACCAAGGCGCTCCTTTTCGAACGGCTGCCACTACGAAGGACATCATGACGGTTGCTAAGTTTGACCGCCCCGGGCTCGCACGGTGGGCACCCACCGGCGGTTTGACCCAGTGACCGCCCATGGGCGCCCGGGGGCTACTGTCGGCGCTTGGGGATAAGGGGTCCCCCCCGCGCCGGTTGCTCACCCCGGGGCGGAGTTCGTGGCAGCGGCACCAGGAAATCCCCCCCCCCCAGAAAGAAAGTCGCACGAAGGGAGACCCTCGGGAAAGAACAGAAGACGTCCCCGGGAACCATCCCCCGGAGGCAGGGGCCGCACACATGGCGGGAGATTCCTGCGTAGCTGTCCCGGGAGATGGCTTCGCAGAGAAGGAAGCGCGGCATGCGTCAGAAGACAAGACAGCACAGGCCTGCTGCCCCGTGCAGCCGGGACATCGACAAGACTAGGCACGCTGTCTCAGCAGGGCAGGCGCAGAGCTCGGCGCGATGCCCGGCCCCAGGACAAGACCCGACTGGCTGTCATTTCAGGCCCGGCGGATACCGCGGCATGGAAGGCTGCGCGGCGTGGACGGCGCCACGACGATGACCGAAAGTTGCCACTTGGCGGAGTGGCTCGACGCGTGCCACTCCACGGTGGGAAGCTTCTAGTGTGGCCACTAGTGGTGTCCCCTTGAGTATAAAAGGAGGCGCAAGGCCACGGTGAAGGAGGAGGCAAGCAACACTTCTCATTAGACTCACAGCTCGGGGGCTAGACGACCTCACCTTGGAGACCTTTCCGAGGTGAAGCTCGGATAGACTTTGAGCTTAGAAGGGAAGGTTGTAAGCAACGCATTGTACAACACCATCCAACATCAATCAAGTCAGACAAGCAGGACGTAGGGCATTACGCGGCGACGCGGCCTAAACCTGGGTAAAATCTTGTGTGTTCGTGCTTGTTTTCCGGGGACTGACTTCGGAGCACCTCGCGCCTTTCTACCGAACAACTAGGGGGTGACCGTCACCTCCGGTGTCCAAGTTTCGAAACTCGACAAAACTACCCCAGCTTGAACATGCACTAATATCTTTTTTATTTTATAAAATCTTTTGTTTTTAGAAAACATCTCTATATCTTTGTTGAAAAAGAAAAAGGTAGACTTTTGTTTAATAAAACTGTTGTTTTGAAAACTCTATATCTTTACTGAAAGAGAAAAGGATAGACTTTGTTTTATAAAACTTTGTTTTGAAATCTCTATATCTTTATTAAAAAGAGAAGAAGGTTTTTAGAAACTTTTCTCCAGAAAATCACCATCAGGTTTGTTTTTCCAAAAACTCCTCCTTTTTTCGACCATAGCCCTTCATGGTCAATATTTTCTGCCAGCTCATACCGACCCTTTTGTATAGCTGCATAACACATTTCCACTTTGAACTCAAAAACTTTGCACAAGGTCATAGGACAGCCTCCCAACTGTCCATTACCGAGGACTCGGCTATTCGAATAGTTTTACACTCTGCAGAGATAGTACGCTTTACCCACACCCATTCAGCAACTCATCGTGTCAGCCACGTCCCGCCATACAAGGTGTATGCGAAGTTGAGTAACCGGCCATAGCCTTTCCTTTGCTCACGCTAGTACAGGACCCTGTCGCTACGACACTTTCCATCGACACCTAGTACAGCCCTTCGGAACCTAAGTGTGAGGACTGGTAGTTCTGCCCGGCGACCGGATTTCATTCTTCAATCCCCCACCAATGTGCGAGGACCTAGGTCAAGGGTAGGTCACCAAACCATCCCCTCATGGAACGGAGTCATCTCCATTGTTGAGGCATCACGCACTAAAATGAGCAAACTATATGACTAAGCCTTGTCCCATATTTGGGTAGGAGTGGTCGCACAGGTTATGGTTGGTCGTCATAGTACTAAGTACGCATTGTGCATTTTTTGGAAAACACCACCATACTCTGATTCTTTCTTCATTCCCAACTTGGGTAACTCGTAATCCACTCAAGGATAATCAAAGGAGTTTTAAGTTTTAGTAAAACCATTTGCTTCCCATCCTATAGTTCATATAACTATCCTGTACTTCTACATAGGTGGCAAAATAGTTTTTCATATACTTTTGGAAAAAAGTTTTCGAAAAACACAGTTGCTTTGTGTAAAACGTGTATGCAAAAATAGATGCATCATATATAGGGGTGCAAGCTCAGAGAGTAGCTTGACTGGATCAGCAATATGCACAAGATCTTCTCCTTGTTGATCAATATAATTGAATTCCTATACTTCTCAAATAAATCCTCTTCATCGGCCACTCCGGTAGCGTTAATGTCTAGCGTCGCAAATGAAAATAAACACACATTCAGAACCAGACCAAAGTCAAACACTTTCGTAACAAGACATACAGTATAAAGCAACACTAGGGATCGGACGCCGATGCTTAGCTTCCGATCGGACCAGTCCTGCACCACACGATGTATTTTATCTGGAGCGTCCAATCTGCCAGGCAAGAGCGGTCCAATTTGTGGCATGCAGTGAGTGCACTAATGAAAATTTATTTCGTAATTACTACTGCCTTGATTCACGCAAGAACTAATCCCTACGTTATTCAATTTGCTTCCAGATGAAGAAATCTTATTTCCAATTGTTGTCCACTTTCCTTTTTTACAACTTTAATTTTGTTTCATACTGTAAAATAGTTTGCTTCTCTGAGAGAATTAAGATTGTTTCCCTGTAAAATTATATTGCTTCCAATGAGACAACGACTGTTTCTATCAAGATTTGATTTCAAAACAGAATTGATTTTGCTTCCAGAAAATATATAGTTTGCTTCCATGGGTCGATGAGATTGCTTCCAAGTTAACTGGAGATTATTTTTCATATTGTTTTTAGTTTTCAACCTGGAAAAAAGTGCTTTGAAGCACCAAATAAATTGGTTTGGGGTAACAGTAAAATGATCTCAGCTGTTAAAAGATTAGTTTCTATCGACAATGCTTCCAAAAGAGAATATAATTTGCTTCCAAATAAATGTCAGTAGCTTCCAATGGTATCACAAATTGCTTCCATATACAACAGTAAAATGCTCTCAGCGGTTAAAAGATTAGTTTCTTTCGACAATGCTTACAAAACAGAGTATCATTTGCTTCCAATGGTAACACAAATTGATTCCATATACAACAAGAATTGGTAATTGCAGGGATTTGGTTTTGTTTGCAGCGAGAAAATGTCAATGCAGAAACTCATGGTCAAGGTGGTCGTCAATGAGGAAGCAACGGTGTTTCTGGAGAGGCAGCAACAGTGTGAGACCCAGGTGCCACCATCCAGCCCAGTGTGCCAGGCCGCAACCTTCGTCGTTCTTTGAGTGGCGGAATCAACAACACGACCCCTGAATCGCTGATATACGCCCGACGTCCATGACGAAGATTTTCTGTTATACAATAGAAACATATATTTGTGAGAAACATAGGAGTGTGGTAGGCATTGCATGAAGCAAAACCTGTGTACAACATAATGCTTTACGAGAAGGAAGCAATCAGTGCGTCCACTCTAATGCTTGCTTTGTGGGAAGCAATCAGGTCAGCTCCCAAACTGGAATAAGTCGGCCATCATGTTTAGTCATAATGTAGACTTACAGGTCAGGCAGCAGATCAAAAATATCTTTCCAGTTCCTGACATTGACAGTTCCACCATTCATCTTGGGCATCCACTCATCCTCCCAGCGAAAGATAGAGCAGCTGCATACAACTTTGTGTATGACAAATTCAAATCTAAACTTAGTGCCTATAAAGCGAACATGCTGTCACATGCGGCAAGACTTACTCTTATAAAATCTGTTTTTGCCTCTATACCTGTCTATTATATGTCAAATATTCTTTTCTCCAAAAAGTTCATTGCAAAACTAACAGCAATTATTAGGAACTTTTGGTGGACAGGTGTTAGAGAAGATCCATCTACAAATGTTTTATGCCTAAGAGCTTGGGCTGATATATGTACTGAAAAAAAGATAGGTGGCTTAGGTGTCAGAAATCTTCAGGCTATCAATCAAAGTCTTATTCTTTCAGCTGCTTGGAGAATAGCGAAGGAACCTCAAAATTATCTATCTCTCATCCTCAAGGCCAAATACCACAGTGACACTTCAATTTGGAGAGCTAAACACAATGTACCCAAATCAGCCTTTTGGACTGCTATTCTAAAGGTAAGACCCCTTCTCATCTCCGCCTCCTTTTATCAATTGGTAGATGGTAGTAGCTCCATATGGAGTACTCCCTGGTTTTCTCAGTGGCAAAATATTTATGAAAATCTTATAATCCAACAGCCACCTTACTCTTATCCAGCTATAGTTCGCGATCTTTGGCTTCCTAATCAGAAAGCTTGGAACACCAATCTTGTCAACACTTTGTGATCCTCATACTGCACAGGCGATACTGCAGACCCCTATTGTTAATTCTATTGGACAGGATGTGCTGGTTTGGAAACTAACCCCTGCAGGTGACTGCTCTCCAAAAAGTGCGTACAAGCACTGCTTCAATAATCTAGCACTACCAGCAAACCAGCGACCAAAATCTGTTCCACTTCAGATTGTAAATCTTCTCAATCAGGTTTGGAGGGACAAACTCATGGCGCCAAGAGTCCAAACTTTCGCATGGAGGCTTCTTCGCCGAGCACTTCCAACTGGTAAGCGTGCAAGTAAGTTCTCGAAACATGTGAGTGAAAATTGTGCTAGATGTGGCAACCAAGAGGATGAAATGCATATGCTTTTTCTTTGCCCTTTCTCAAAGGCAGCTTGGTTCTTTTCTCCCTGGTACATTAAAACAGAAGTTCTGGCTGAACATAATCACTCCATTCCCCAAATGATTATGGCTTTACTACATTCAGCTCATCCTCGGATCAATACAACCAGCTTATACACTTTCTTGTGGTGTCTTTGGAAAGCACGAAATGATACCTTGTTTGGAAGAATTTCTTGTAAACCATCACAGGTATACTCGGTGGCGAAATCGATCTTACAGGGACCAAAGCTAGAGGATGTGACAGCAGGACACGATCAACAATTAGCAACAATTGGTATGCAGCAGTCAGTAACCAAACAAGATCCACCTCAAGTTGCAGGTCAACAAATTTTCTGTGATGCAGCCTGGACAAAGGACGAAAATTTGCAATCTTCTCCCGCAGGTATTGGTGTCGTCATTCAACTTGGAGCAAATGGACATTGTCAACAGCTGCAGGTTTCGGCTATGTCTCCTCCCGTGTCATCACCTCTCCAAGCTGAAGCATATGGGTTGCTT
The DNA here is from genome assembly GCA_026929855.1 of Poa annua. Classification (NCBI taxonomy): domain Eukaryota; kingdom Viridiplantae; phylum Streptophyta; class Magnoliopsida; order Poales; family Poaceae; genus Poa; species Poa annua. The sequence goes on from CM049437.1 coordinate 1,957,615, forward strand.
CTCGCCACAATGATAGCAGACGTTCTTCACGTCCCAGAGCCACAATACTACACGGACTGCTCTGTCCTCGCATCAGCAGCGGCGGCGAGTTCCATCTTCAAAGTCACAGGTCACTGGAACATCAGGCCCATTCTTGCTTCAATACAGGCGTCGCCATCTTTTATCCACACAAGAGTAGCACACATCAACAGATGTTTTAATGTCAAAGCTCATCATCAAGCAAAGTTAGCGATCAAAATTAGAAATAGGCCTTTAACTCTCCGATGTCTATTACATACAGGGCTTTGTACTGCGAGAGATGCTCTCGGCTTGTCTAGTGTGAGCCCATTCGCACTACTCTCTGTAAAATGTTGCTAAAGGAATATATTCTTCTGTTGTTCAAAAAAAAAAATGTGGTAGGAAACATGTAATATGAAAGGAGAAGCAGTCAGTGTGCCCGATGTCCACGTCATGGTGAAGGTGGTCGTCAATGAGGCTAACGGACAGCCAGAAGTGTCCGATCATCAGCCTATAAGTCGCCAAACAGTCAAAGATAGTTATCCACATTCTAAGAAGAAGCAGATAAAATGGAAAATAAAATAAATGTGGAAAAAGTACACATAAGCATGAAGGTAAATCTCACACAACACTACAAACATTTCACGGGAGCAGACCGAATATGAAATTCCTAATTTAGAAATCTTAATGTAAAACTCACACAGCTCCGTAGAAACACATTAGGGACAGCCAGAAGCATCTGATTAGTTTATATGAGGCCATACACCCTAGTTAAAAAATAAATAAATAGAAGGAGACAATTTTGAAAAGAAAAAAGAAATATGCAAACAGTGCACGGAAGCATGAAATAGATCTCACAGAACAATACAAACAGTACATGGAAGCATGAATGTAAACCTTCCACCAGAAGCAGGTTGTCAATGTGGGAATTGTTATTGCTGCCGAGTCAGATGGAAGGAGAGAATGTCCTGCAGATTTCAGCGGATCAAATCATGATGTCCCGGTGCAGCATCCTGCGAGACCAGCTTGTGCACGCCGCCGGTCAATGATGGCCCGCCCGTAGGAAATTGTTTGCAACATTTTATATATATCTACTACATTGTCCGGAATTAAACTTCAATGTAGAAGTGTCACGGAAATAACAGGGAATTATTGATGCACATGTACTTAAGGAAATATATTAATGAAGCCTGTACGTCTATACTGGAATACGGTGTATATTAATACGCTGGAATTATACCCGGGAACAGTATAGAGTGGAATGCCAGGTTGTCCGTAGGATTGGCTCTATGGATTGTTAAAACCTGCGAGTTTTGATTGTGTATTCAAACTCGGCGCATGACTCACACATGCGTGTTGGGACCTAATTGTTTAACAGTAATAGGCTCGGTAATTGGCTGTTAAGTATGGTGGTCGTTCTAAGATGTCACGAGTCCTATCTAAAAACAGATTGATTTATCTGGAATTTGGAGTCAATATAAAGGTCCCACACTCTAGCCTCAATATGCATTGTGAGCGACACCACCGATAAGGCAGAGAAATAGATGGGCTCCAAACCTAATTCAATGTATCAGAGCCGACGGTTGTTCGCCGGCGTCGTCGGCAATCCGCTGGGCACTCTGCCGGAACTCCGCTCCGCAATACTGCTGTCCCGTCGTCGACTTCTTCCACTACGCGCTCGTGGTCCCGATCGGATTGGGTGTACTCCTGATGCAAACTCGGTCATCGAGGTGTGCTCGTCGGCTTGTCGTTGCGTACTCGTCTCGGTCAGATCAGCTGGTCGCGGCATACCCTCGAGGAATCGATCGTCGCCTACTGCATCGGCCGTCCAGCCCCAGCATGGTTGGTTGTTGCTACACCGCTGCATGCTGGGCTGATACCTGCACGTGGATCGGAAGAAAACGATAGGCAGGCGTTTTTGCTTGCTATTCTTCACGTGAAGGGAAGAGTTCGGGCATGTTGATCGAGGAAGCTTGTTGTAGTTGTTTTTCGATTCTTCCGTGCCACACGTTGATTATGGATTAATTTTTCTGCTAGGTCTTGTCAGATCAATTGATGCCGACGGAATCAAGATCGGCTACATATTAATGCCTCCGCCGCCTAAATCCGCTGCAAATCTCTAATCGTGCATTGATCGAGGAAGCTTAATCCTAGCACCATGGTTGTACTGCTACTCCGTTGCATGTTCTGACGCGAAGGCACATATCGAGGAAGGTTTGCTAAAACTTGAATCTACAAATCGAGGAAATCTTGTACTCTTAGCAGGTCAAGTTTTGGCGTGGGGATCGAGGAAATTATGCAAGCTACCGCTGCTGCTTTGCTGACTTAGAGCATCTCTATCAGAACCCGCAAAACGCGAACCCGTAAAACAGTTTTGCAGTTCGCGCAACTCGCGTTTTTTTTCTCAGAACGCCGCGCGTCGGAGTATTAACAGAATATTCTGTTTTGCGGTTCTGCTTTGCGGGTTCTGCTCCGTCGCGCGGTGTTCTAAAACTGCATATGCAAAACAGTAAGATAGGCATGAATATCATAAAAATGGAATGATAAATAAATTAGACCTAAATTATAAAGATTCATATTACAATAGTAGGATATTATGAATCCTCACAAATAGTTTATTACAATAAAAGTTTGAATCACACCAATTAAACAATAATTCAATACAAGATGTTGTAGAATAACAATATTGTTTGAATCAAACATGGCTCAAATGAACTAAAAAATAGCTACTGCCCATGCAGCTGCCAGATGTGTTCAACCAGGTCTAGCTGCAGCTGGTTGTGTTCGTCCTTGTCCTCTATCTCACGGTAAGTCTGCAGAAAAGGTTGGACGCGGTCTGATTTTCTAGCTGGCTTCACACGGCTACAAACATTGTCATAGGACAACTCCAAGTCCAAGCCCCTTTCATCCTCTATGATCATGTTGTGAAGAATCACACAACAAGTCAATTTGAGAGTTTTCTTGTCCCAAAAACGAGCTGGTCCTCGAACTATGGCAAACCTAGATTGCAAGACACCAAATGCCCTCTCTATATCCTTTCGGCATGCCTCTTGAGCCTTTGCAAATTCAGCTTCCTTCCTGCCTCTTGGATTTGAGATGGTCTTCACGAATGTAGTCCAAGGTGGGTAAATACCATCGGCAAGATAGTAACCCTTTGTGTACTCATGCCCATTAACCGTGAAGTTACAAGCCGGAGCATCTCCACTTGCTAGCCTACGGAGGAGATGAGACCTTTGCAACACATTGTTATCATTACATGTGCCCGGCAAATCAAAGAAGCAATGCCAAATCCATAGATCCTCGGACGCAACGGCCTCAAGCACAATTGTTGCATCGCCTCCCCTGCCACAATACTGTCCATGCCATGCCTTTGGGCAGTTCTTCCAAGTCCAATGCATACAGTCAATACTACCTAGCATGCCCGGCCAACCTCGCGGCTCATTCATCGCCATGAGCCTCACGGTATCTTCTTCGTTTGGTGCCCGAAGATAAATCTTTCCGTAGAGTTTGATAATTGTTTTAGCAAACTCACGAACGGACTCGATCGTAGTATCTTCGCCAATACGAAGATACTCGTCGGCATAGTCAGCCGGGACGCCATAGGCAATGACTCTCATTGCGGCGGAGATCTTCTGGTACGCGCTGAAACCCATCAAACCCGCGGCATTCCGGCGACAGGTAAAGTACCGACAGTTTGCCTTGCAAGCTTGTACTATCTTCACGAAAAGAGAGCGGCGCATACGGTACCTTCTTCGGAAGATGTGAGACGGGTACGTCGGGATTTCGGCGAAGTAATCGCGCATGAGAAGCTCGTTGCCGTAGAAGCGGTTGCGCGGGATCCTTGCCGCCGCTTTGCATACCGGTCCTCAAACTCCTTGACGGCGAGGACGGCGACCACCATTTGTTGCCGCCGGCTTGCGAACAGCGCCTCCACATCGGAGTCGTCGAAGGAGGACGAATCGGAGAGCACGAGCTCTTCCTCCGGGCTCAACTCCATCCGAAATGGCCAAGGCATACTATCACTACCTACTACTACGGCCGAAATCGAAGCGAAATCGAGTGGAATTAGACTCACCGGCAGATCGGCAGCGGCGGCGCAGATTTCCATTCTCCGCGGACGCGGCTAGGGGGAAACCGGCGGAAGGGGACCTCCGTGGCCGGGGCAGCTCGCGTGCGGCGGGGCGCCGTCAGATGCGGCCGGGAAAGGGAGGGATTCACAGGCGGCGGCGCTAGCGGCGGCGGCGGCTGCGAGATGGGGAAGAAGAGAGGAAGAACGCGTGGTGAAAACTCCCACCCGCCAATCGTTTTGACCAAATGCAGGCCCCCCTAGATTCGACGCCGAAATCCGCGAAAAAGCCGTTCCGAGGCGGGGATTCACGGGCCCTGCAAAATCTTTTGCGGGTTGGATAAATTTGCGGATTCTGTTCTCCATAGTTTTATGGTTTTCAATCCGTATCGGGCGGTTATTATGCGGGTTTGACCTGTTTTGGGGGTCCTGCTAGAGATGCTCTTAGATCAAGGAAAGGCATTGAGGAAATAATTACGAGCGTTATGCGTCGGAATTTTCGCCGCCACTTCTACACGTAATTAACCATCACGGTCCAAAGGATAAAAGTCTTCACTAGCCTGATCGGTAACACTATTCCCTTGACTGCATCAAAAAGTTTAATCTCTGAGTTATTTGAGCTCTAATTACACGGTTTGGGAAGGAAAACTGTTATTTACTTTGTCTTGAGAACATTGATTTTTGTCATTGAAACCGGAAAAGCCAATGGGAAAGGAAATTATGAAATTTGGACTAAGGAAAATAGACTAGTTCACATAGTTATATCATTATTTGATTCGTAAGCTGTTAAATATGAGACTGCACAGATTACGATGGAATATTTTACGTAACCTGGAAAAAAGTTTTTATTCTTGTGGACTTCTTTTATTGGACACCACTCGCCTTTAGAGGAAGTTGTAATTCACTCTGAGGAAATTATTAAACTCTTGGTAGATGGATTAATATTGTTTGTTACTATGTTTTGTTTTCAATTGCTACGAGATTTACATTATCACTGGAATATATTGGACTCATTGGATTACTTCGGAATCGATCGGAGTATTTTAATAATTCATCGGAATTCTCTGGCGCAACGATGATGAGGCGACATGCATGAAGCATGTTTATAATGAAAGTGACATTACTTATTATTTTGGAGGAATATGTAAAATACTCTAATGGAAGAGGAAATTGATATTTACTCAACGGTATGTCCAATGTTATTTCTCGCACTAAATATTTGTTTGTCATTACTTTTCCATATAGTTGGATTATGGACTTTGCCTCTACATCATAATTTGATGGAATACTGATGACCCACAAGTATAGGGGGTGTATCGTAGTACTTTTGATAAATAAGAGTGTCGAACCCAACGAGGAACAGAAGCTGTTGACAAGCAGTTTTGATGAAGGATTCACTGTAGCTCACAGACAAGTTTTGAGATGTTTTTGATATAGCAGATAAATAAAATACAAGTAAGTAAAATACAGTAATAATAATTGCAGCAAGTGGCCCAATCCTTTCTTCAGCAAAGGACAAGCCGGTTTGTTTACTTATGAAGACCAAACGTTCTTGAGGACACGCAGGAATTTAGTCTAGTGCTTTCGCTTCATATAGTTGATTAATCTTCATTGTTTTGATAAGTGTTGTGTGGGTGAACCTATGCTAATGCACCGCCCTTTCTAGGACTAATACATACTTGTGATTAAACCCTCCTGCAAGCATCCGCAAATACAAGAAATTAATTAAGATAAATCTAAGCACAGCCTTAAACTCTGAGATCCTGCGCTCCCTCATGCATCGATATACCAACGGGTGTTCAGGTTGCTGTCACTCCGGCAACCCCACAATTAGCAAACGAATACACAATACATTCCCCTATGCCCATAAAGGTGAAGTGTCATGTAGTCGACGTTCACATGACACCACTAGAAGAATAACACCACAACTTAAATATCAAACCATTAAATATTACTCAACATAATTCACTACTAACATTTAGACTTCACCCATGTCCTCAAGGACTAAACGAAGTACTCACAAGACATCATATGGATCATGATCAGATGTGATATGATGATGGATAACAATCTGAACATAAACCTTAATTCAACCGTTTCACTTAATAGCATCAACCACAAAGAGTAATCAACACCGGGAGAGTTTCCCCTATGAAATACACAAGATTCAACCCTAGATGTTACAGCGGAACGGAGTGGAGCGATGGAGATGACGGTGTCGGCAGTGGAGATGATGATGATGATGATGATCCCAATGAAGTCCAGCTCGATGACGATGACGATGGCGAGGATTTCCCTCCTCCGGGAGGGAATTTCCCCGGCAGATTTCTTCCTGTCGGAGAGCTTTTCTCTCTCTGGTGTTTTCCGCCTCGAGGAGGCGGCGCTGTCTATCCTCGATGATCCCCCTTGCCTTAGGGTTTCTGGACGATGAAGTACGCGAAAGGGCGATGGCTGAGGTGGGCCTGGGCTCCCTCCCCACGTGGCGGCGCGCCAGCCTTGTGGGCCGCGCCAGCCTATGGGAAGGGCCCATGGTGGCCCACCTCGGCCTCCCCTTTTGGCTCTCTCCAACATCTGATAAAATAGGAGCTTCTGTATATTTTCCATCAATTGTTGATCTTCAGAAATATTGTATCCTGATGGTGCTTTTCCAGCAGAATCCTGACTCCGGTGAATAATTCTCCAATAATCATGAAACATGCAAAATAGGTGAAATAACATAAGTATCATCAAGCTCATTCCTTTCTTCCCTAAAGACTTCACTCTCATGATCCTCAAAATGTTGCTGCAAAGGATCATTAGGAGCAAGAGCAATAGATGCAAGTTGTTCAACCCTAAAATCTTCATTAGGCAATTCGGTTTCATAAGGAGTTTTGGCAAATTTAGAGAAATTAAACTCATAAGATTCACCAGCAAATTTAGTCAAAATTTTCTCTTTGTTGCAATCTATAATAGCTCCACAAGTATTTAAGAAAGGTCTACCAAAAATGATAGGACAAGTTTTACTAGCAGCAGAACCAAGTACCAAAAAGTCAGCAGGATATTTAATCTTACCACATAAAACTTCCACATCTCGAACAATACCAATAGGAGAGATAGTTTCTCTATTAGCTAGCCGAATAACCACATCAATATCTTCAAGTTCACAAGAACCAATCTCGTGCATCGAACTTGCACCAATATCACATAAACCATAATAACAATGATCACCTATTCTAACAGAAAGCATAGGAACACTGGCTTTCCTAGATTTACTAGGATGCGAAACAATATGTAACATTCCAAAATACTAAAAATTGAAACTTCTGTTTTTATTAGAAGAAAATATTAAATTTATAATAGAAACCAAATAATAGAGGACATTTGGCATCTCAAAAACATTAAATAGTTTGATTATCTAAATAATCTTTAATTCAAAATTGGAGTTTTGTTTAAATTCTTCCATCCAGATATTTTATAAACCAAGTATTTTTGGCAAGGTGATTTTAAAAATTGTTCAAAGACACCTTCATCTTATAAAATGTTTTATTCCAATTAGTGGATTTTGAAGATTTAACTTTGACTATTTATTAAACTCTAAAAACATATTCACAAAGTGTCTATGTTTTTTAAAGTATGCCTATTTCTAAAATGTTTTGGTTAAACTAATTGATTTAAAATTAGGTGTTTGCTAAAACCTAAAACAATATTTATAAAGTGTTTCAAAATTATTAAAGCCTGTTCCATTTTAAAATTTGGTTTCGATTCAATTTTATTCATTTGAAAATTAAGTTTAAAATAGCTATTTCTCAATATTTACATTTTGTTGTATTTTATATTTGGATAATTATTAAACCCATGATATCACTAAGTATTTATATTTAAATGTTTATCAAACTCAAATTAAAAAAAAATTGTACCAAATTATCTTTGATTTCATCATTTTGAATGATACTAATTTTCTGGATTTTATTTAAGTTCAAAAAGAATTTATAAAACCCTATTTTATATTATGACATAAAGGTGTCAAATAAGCATTTATGCTGTATATGAATTTTTCAAATTTGAAAAGTTTGGAAAAATGAGTTTAAAATTTTTAATAGATAGGTTTTGATTTTATAAATATTTTAGAAAGAAGTTTGAAGTGATTTGGACACTTAAAACAAAAGATATGAGATAATTAAGAAAAATCAGAAATAGAAAAAGAAAAATTGCTGACGTCATCAATGACATCATCGTCATCAATCTCCAGTACGTGATTCACGCACGAAACAGCTCGCTCGGCCGTTTCTTCTCCTCTTGATTGCGTGCGTTTTACTCCACCATTTAGAGCACCGTTTGTTGCTATAGAAAGCCCTTGACCTCCTCTCCGTTTCCCCTCTCACTCCCGTGCGAATCGTGTCCCCAGACTGGCGAGTTAACACGCCAGAGTTCATCACGTCCGCCGCCGAATTTCTTCGTTTTCGGCCAATTTAGTAAGCCCCCGACCTCGCAACCTCCTCCATCCTTCTCCCCTTGTCCTGATGCACCTCCCAAACCCATCCAGTATTCTTTTTTGCAGCCAAACTGTAACATCCCAAATTTATAAACTAAGAAAAACTTAGTTCCACAAGACCCAAAATTCAGAACCAACAAAAACTTTTGAAATGTTTTACTGATGATTGTGTTTTACTTCCCATTGCTGTGTTTGGTCTTGTGTGGACTTGATTGTGATACTGATCTGATTTAATTAGACTTGTTGCTTGTGTGAACAATTAACCCAAATATGTTTGACCATTAAAATTGAATACACACTTGACAACAAATTTGGAATGTTACTTGAATAGAAACAAACTCCTAAAATTATTAAACAAATAGAAATTAAGATCATGAGTTAAGTAAATGATCTTAATATATAAATCTATCTACCTCACTATCTAATTCTCTCTAGCAAATATTTTCTTTATGAAATTAATTCTAGGGATGAGGTAAAAAGATGACCATCTCCTTATTATACCCCTCCCTTCTCAAAATTATATAGTTATCACTTAATTTTTATTTAAACTATGAAATCCTATTTTATTCTTTTCAATTCAAATGTGTTTGTTTCTGAAAAACACAAATACAAAGGTTAATATATTTGTCAAGGAAATTCCAAGAGTTCAAAATGATATTTTGAACTTGGTTAAAGTTTCAAAAGAATTATAAAAGTGTTTTTAAGAAAAATGCCATATTTAAACCCTATGAACAAATATTGTTCAAAACATTTTATTTTCAAATACCAAATTTTGTGGAGCTTCTACATGTATGTGGGAACCTACCTAAATTGTCTCAAATTTTTGTAAAATGGTTTAGTGCCTCAATAAATTCCCTGAAAAGCTGCTGGATTTAAAAGAAACAGGAAAAAAGACTTATGTGTAACTGGGAAAAGAATCCAGGGGGCGTTCTGTAATTTTCCGCGTCTCTCTCTGTAGCAGCAGTGGCGCTGGCGCCGTGTCGTCGCTGCATCGCACGCCGCCCGGACCCCCTGCCGCGACGCTGTCCAGGCCCCCCTCCCCTCTACTCGCCGCGTGAAGAAGATAAGGAGGCCCCTGGCGCTCCTCTGCCTCTCATCCCTCACTCCCCCACTCCCCTGCCCCCTCCCTCTTTCTTTTGTCCTCACGGTGGCGGAACCCGAGCCGGAGCTTCGCCGCCACATCGCCGGCGAATGGAGCCACCCCGAGCCAATCCACAACCACCAGAAGACGCGCCTCGTCGCCCTCTACGTCCCTGACGCAGGAATCGCCGCGGGGAGCCGTCAGGCGAGCAGCCCGTCCTCACTCCACTCCGCTCTGGCCGCCGCCTTGCCATGAAGATTACGAGCCACCCCGACCACCATCCGCCGCCATTTTTGCGCCGCCGTGCTCCCCTTCCTCTGTTCTACCTAATAGACACCTCGTTTTCTCGTAGGGATGCCGGAGCCGCCGATCCCGTCCTCGCCGTGCTCCTCCGCGCCGCGGAGCACGTCCTGGCGCACTCGGGAGGAAGAAGACGGCCGCGAGCCGTCGATCTCCAGATCGACGGCGGCGTACCGCTTCGCCTCGCAGTTGGGCCGCGCTTCGCGCGGTTCGGCCCAATCTGGGCTGGATTCAGCCCGTTTCGTTTTTTTTCCAGTAAATGTATTATATGATTTCATTTCCTGTTTAAATAGCAGTGCAGCTTTAATTCATTTGTGGTGGATCTGTGGTAGATAATTGATTGATTTAAATTTTGTAGTGTTCCTGTGTATTTTCTTAAACATGTCCCACTGGTTGTTTGCAAAAATATATATTTAAGTGTTGTCTAGATTTAATCTTGTAAAAAGTATCTATTTCACTAAATATTCAATATCTAGAGTTTTATATATCCAAATATTGCAAACTAAAATTCCATGGATAGCCTGAGGTGATACCTTGCTAGATGAGTTGGTCTTGTATTCAAATGAAGTCTAAAACAAAAGTTCTATCCATTCTTGTAAACACATCAGTAGCACTTTAGTGATTTTTGTAGAATTTTGAGAGATGAATTTTGGAGCAAATCCAATTGGGTTGTCTTCTATATGTATAGGAGAACATATCCCTAGCTTGGTTTAATTTTAGGAGTCATTGATTGGCTGTGGTAATAATTATAAGGTTTAGGTCTTTTCTGCCTATTTTATTAGACTTTATTAATTGTTGTATTATAATTTTATGGTTATGAGTGTGTTTCCTAGCATGGGTAAAGTGGTAAATCCACTAGTATGACATGTTCCTTTATTTTACTAGCATGTTAGGATAGCTACTTGTGGGTTAAGTATTGTTAGGGTTTTATTCCCTAATAGTTGCTGTTCTAGTAATAGAATTATTATTACTCTTGTGTTGCTTGTTTCAACTATCACCTTGTGTGCTAATATTAGCATGGTAGGTACTGTTATTGGTGTTTGTTAGACATTTGGTGTGATTAGTAGGTTTGCCTTGCTTGTTAAACTTGTTTGTACCTAAGTTAAATTACCAAGATTAATTAATGACTTAACTTTTGTCTGGAGTATTTCCTGTTAAGAAAGAATGTTTGTTCGGAGCCTTTAACAGGGGATGCCTTTGTGCCCTTTTGTTTTGACCTGTGTATGGTGTTATACTCTTGCTAGTATAATGCCCTTGTGTTTTGTCTGAGTAAATTGTTTTATTAATATAGAATTATTATTACTCTTGTGTTGCTTGTTTCAACTATCACCTTGTGTGCTAATATTAGCATGGTAGGTACTGTTATTGGTGTTTGTTAGACATTTGGTGTGATTAGTAGGTTTGCCTTGCTTGTTAAACTTGTTTGTACCTAAGTTAAATTACCAAGATTAATTAATGACTTAACTTTTGTCTGGAGTATTTCCTGTTAAGAAAGAATGTTTGTTCGGAGCCTTTAACAGGGGATGCCTTTGTGCCCTTTTGTTTTGACCTGTGTATGGTGTTATACTCTTGCTAGTATAATGCCCTTGTGTTTTGTCTGAGTAAATTGTTTTATTAATATAGGGGTAAACATGTGGTTATACGATGTTTTACTTGTTTAGATTAATGCATCTAGCTAAGTGTGGTGATTGTGCTAAGTGTTGTTTTAGTTTAAATAGTATCTTTTATTCATGATTTCTGTAGTTTAGTACATAAATTGTGCTAGGCTTGTTATTAAGATAGTATTCCCTGAAGTATTCTTAGAGTAGATTTCAGTTGGTTGCTTGATTAAAATTAGTGCTATGTTTGTGGCTTGAGTGATTAGTTTGATACTTGTGGTTTGTTCCTTGTTTGTATACCACTTGTGGTCTGGTTTGCTTATTGAGTGTTGTTTTATTTTCATGTTGCGGCGCTAGTTATAAAACGCTACCGGAGTGATATTTGGAAAGGATTTATCGAAGAAGGATGGGATTTATTCTGTGAGCAGTGAGAAGAAGCCCAGGAACATTATGCTGGAATCAGGCAAGCTATTCTCAGAGCTTGCGTCTACATACATCTATTTTGGTTCACATGTTTTACTTATAAAGAGCATATATTATTTATGTGGTGTTTGCCACTAAAGCTATGAGTTTGAAAACCCTTTTGTTTCCAAAATATAAGTATATTATTTTGACACCCTATATGGAGCTATTAGATGGAAATTCTTTTCCAAACTATAGGATGGGAAAAGTATTGTTTACTCAAAAACTCCTTTGAAATTATATGGATGGATTATGGTGTACCGAGATGTCGGTGTTGAACTGGAAAAGTGGAGAACTGAGTTATTTGGGAAAAATGCACAGTGTGTCTTTGTACTTACGTCAACCAGCCGATACTCTGTGCGACCACATTTACCCCACTATGGGAACGGGGCTTAGTCATATAATTTGCTCATATTAGTACTGGATGCCTCAATAACGGGGATGACCCCGTTCCATGAGGGGATGGTTCGGATGACCTACCCCCTGACCTAGGTCCTCTCAAGAGAAGTCTACTGGTGTTTACTGGTATGAGTGTAATGGAGGAAGAGGATTGAAGGTTTGATAGACCGCCAGACAGAATTACGAGTCCTCACACTTAGTTTCCGACGTGCTGGATTTAAGTGTTGCTGGAAGTTTCGTAGTGGTAGGGTCCTATACTAGCATGAGCAAAGGAGAGGCTATGGTCGGTGGCTCAACTTCGCATACACCTTGTATGGCGGGACGTGGCTGACACGATGAGTTACCGGATGGGTGTGGGCTAAAAGCGTGCTACCTCTGCAGAGGGATTAAAACTATTCGAATAGCCGAGTCCTCGGATATGGACAGTTGGGAGGCCCTACTCTGACCTATGTGCAAGTTTTATAAAAGAGTTGAGTTTAAAAAGAAAAGTAAAGTGGAGGTTGTGCCATGCACTTATACCAACGGATCGGTATGAGGTTGATGGAGGAAAGTGAGCCATGACGGACTATGGTCGGGAAAAAGGAGGAGTTTTGGAGAAGCAGATAAAATAGTGATTTTTCGGGAAAATGTTTATAAAAGAGGCTTCTTATCTCTTCCAACAAAGATGTATTTCTGGGAAAAAGTTTTAAAAAGGGAATTCTTACAAAGATAGATTTATGGGAAAAAGTTCTAAAAACCTTCTTTCCTTTTTCAACAAAGATATAGAGATGTCTTCTCAAAATAAAGGTTTTATTATAATAAAAATGATGCTATTGCATGCTCAATGTCGGGGGTAGTTTGCGAGTACATAAATGTACTCATGGATGTGTCCCTGGATATTCCTATGTCCAGAGTTCAAGAAGAAGTAGGCTGAAGACCGAGAGATCGATGACGTCAATGCAAACTAGGGCGCTTCCCAGTCAGCTCCTTGTGGGGTTATGGCTAATGACTTGGGCTCCACGCTGTTTGTTGATTTCCGCTGCAAGTACATGTTGAAGTTATGACTTCAATCAAGTAAGTAATTTCATTCGTTATGTATGGGTGTTCTGTGATGCCAATTCGAGTTATGTGCAGCAACAGACTGATCACGGGATTGTTGCAGGAAACATAACGAGTATCTCGGATGGATAATCCGAGGTATCTAACAGACTTGGTACCAGAGCCATCCTGACTGTAACAGACCTTAGTTAGCATGGACGTTAGTTAGGAAAGAAATATTTTGTTAAAAACATGTTGTTACCAAAAACACATTTTTATCCAAGGAAGTCCAAAAATGACTTCCACTCTTCTCACCTTCTCAAATATTTCCGAGTCTCATCCCTCTATTTAAGATTTTCCAAGGATTTCTCTAATCCCTCTTACCCGTTCAAAATACTTGACGATGAACCCAAGTGAGACCTAATTAGCTAGCACCTACAAGAAGAAGCTTCCATTACCAGTACTCAACGTTCCGCATCGAGGTGATTGATCTGCAAATACCAAGATCGCCAGTATCAACAAAGCAAGAGACCTTCGAAGACCTCAACTCAACATCGGCAGTTTTACTCAGTCGTGACTTTGACAATATCAATTCTCCAGCTGAAGACTAAGGCGACAAAATGAAGATTTCAGCAACCATGTTTAACCAAGGACCATAGGAAAAATATATAATAGGAACCCTGGTTGTACTACCCGACTACTGCGAGTATTAGAAGTCCTTTGGTACAGAATGTACCTTGTGTGTACATTGCTTGTGTATTGTTTGTTAGTGAGCCCTCTGCTTGTGTGTTGGTTTTCCTGTGTGCTTCTCAATCACGCCTTGACGGCAAAACTAAGTAACCTCAAAATTCTCTCCTTATCAAATTCCGTTTGCCACCTAAAACAAAAGCTATTTTTGCCCTCTTTGCCGTAGTTGCACCTTGTTGCAGATGTAAACCGCTTAGGAAAATCTTTTCAAGATAATTCTTCTTATCTAAACCGTCTCCCGATAAGAACTGACAGTTTCACAAGATACAAAAGACCCCTGACCTTTAACCAAATAGCCTGAGATTTTTTGCAACCTAACCGGCAAATCAGATAATGGCCTTCAAGCACCATCTGGAGCAAGTGCGTCAAAATCTCAAAGAAAACTGCAATTTAACACCAACCTCGTGAAGACACGAGCATCACCTCATCAAAATAACATGTGAAATTACAAAAATACTACACTAACTTATCGTATCTAACTTTAGATTAACCTCTGACATAAGTCCACGATAGTACCAACTAATCTTCTAGGACCGCAAGCCTTGACCTTAGACGAGAACATAAGGAGACCCATTTAGAATCGGTAACTAGGAGAACTCAAGGAGTGTATACGAGTTGTTATGAAGATTCGAGCTCAGAGACCGTAAGAAGGAGGAACTGCGACAAGAAGACTTTGAGGAGAGAATCCTTAAGCGGACGAAGAAATAATAAGACAGACTATCATTGAGTATTTGGAAATTCTTATGTCAGAATCTATTATTATTAACCTCTCTAGAAATAGTGTGATATTCCAGTGTTCGTGTCATATAGGAGTAGTTTGGTAACAAGCCTCATGAACTTGTTAACAAATCGCTTTTGTATGCTCAAACAATTGAGTGTCATATACAAATAAGCGGAACCTCAAATAATCCAGTACATCTCAGCCTCTGGAATATGAAAAGTAGTTTGATTACAAGACTAGCTACCTTGTTAACAAATTCTTCTCGTAAGACTAAGGCAATTGATGTTATAAAAGACCTGTACGAATTTTATACAATTAACTAATGGAAAGCTTGCCCGGACTAAGTGGATGCCTTCACCACAGGGGTGAAGCAAATGATGTTAAAACTCAAATCAAGAATAATAATATTTTTCTTAACCCAAGTTTATACTTTGGGAGTTACTCAAGTTCTAAGTAAGAAAATCACATGAAGATTTATAATGCTTTCCCAAGGATGATTTTCAAAAACAAGAAAAGAAAAAGGTAACCTTTTTGAAAAAAAAAAACAACTGGTGCGAAGGTCCCCCACTAACTTTTTCAAAGGACCATTAAGATGTGCCAGTGGATGACTCAAAACTAGTTGGTAGAAAGGAAACTTTAGGAAGATATAAGAGTGTTAGACTATGAGATTATTAGTCAGCAGGAACCTTGAGAATCTAGTGATGAGATCAGAATTTGGTGGATGATGTTGGTAATATCAAACATTTGTGGTTTAGAATAGAAGTGAAAACTTGGAGTGGATCGAAGAATTAATTGGATTGGACAGATGATATATTGATTAATATTCTGGGGCTAACCAGTTGTGGACCCCAACCATTGGTGGTTATCTGGAACTATAAGACGTGACCCTTGATTTAAGGTTTAGAAATAAAGGAGAAAGTTATTGGATTTTTAGGAAACACTTGCTGATAAAATGATGTTTGGATTGGTTAGAAGCAAGTAAATTAAGAAAAATACTCCGGTATTGGAATGTTTAGGGTAATTCTTAGCGCAAGTGACCTGGTACTAAGTTCTTATGGAATTATAGGAAGTGATCAAAGGTGATTTAGCAAATGAGTAGATCGTTGTATGCAAGAAATAATTGGTGGAGGATGAGTGGATGATTATCGGATTCTAGGAATCAAAATAACTGGGTCTAGTAGCAAGACATTCTAGGTGACAGTAGTTTTCAGAGCTTGTCACGCTCTGTTTGGATTATTCTTAGAAAGATCGTTTATCCTTGATTAAAAGATCAAGGCCCAAAGGTGTTGAGATAAAATCTGAATTTGGTTAGAAAGTGGGGCGATTCTTGCTGATATGATTACATGATTATAGGATGTTTTATTTAGCTTTGATGATATGATCGTGGGAAAATGGCAACCGGAAAGAGTCAAATAATTTGAGATATGCCTATCTCGGGAATAAAGTAATCCAGAAATAATTGGTGGACCAATACGATTTTTGAGATAGAATATAATGGAGGCTATGCCTAAAAAGTTTGATGGATATCCGCTAGATTGCAATCTGTTATGATAAAGAGTTTATACCAAGGAAGGTGATGATGGATTAATAACTTCAGCTTGGGCAAATGCCATGATTTAGATTAACTAGTTGGTAGTAGTGGCCTTACCAGAGGTATCGGAGTGGTAATTTGAAGACTCGAGAATTAGAGGCCTGTATAAAGTTGGATGTTTTGAATTTTAGTTATAAAAAGTTTGATGTTTAGATTATAGCACCCAACTCCCTTGAAAACTAACTGAAGCTCCTCAACCAGAAAGTTTTCCCGGAAACCTTAAATATTCTGGTGCACTCTAACTTGTTCGTAAAGACCCAGACCCAAAGGAGCATTCCACAATCATTATTTTTCCCGCCAAGCCGAAGGAAGAAAAGCGTGAAGAAGATCAACCGGAAGTCACTAAGAAGAATTGAACAACGGGAGCACCTGCTGTTGGCGACATCAACCACCAAGCAAGTCCAGACGCCCTTAGAAGTTTAACATCCCTCTACTAACTAGAAACCGGAGAGAGAGTCGAGTGCTCAAACTTGACCCATCCTAAGAACAGCGCGTCCCCACCCGCGACCCTCGTAAAGAGACAATATCAGGGAGAGATATCTGCACCAACCCCAAGCACCAAGGCGTGACACCCAAAAACGAAGGTTTTTCAATCTACCCAAGAAGAACGAAGTCTCCAAGTCAACTCCAGCTGTGACTCTCAACAAATACCGTTTAAAAGACCCCTTTTTAAGGGGGGAAGACCTGCAATAGGTATACAAGAACCTGGTAATAATTAGTTCCTTGCGCCTTAACCTTGTAGAATCTGGAAATAGCCAACCAGGACTCTCCCTCAGCATCGATCGTCAAGTCAACCCCATCATCGAGGATCCGAACTCAGCACAGAAGATCATCGACAAAGGAAGCCTGGCAACATCAAGTTGTCAAGATCTCACATGGCAACCTCACTAAAGAAGCAACGACCTCAGAAGTTTAGTCAGCCCAAAAACCCGTGCCCTTGTACCCCCCCCCCCCCCCCCCCCCCGTTACCACCGGGCAAATCTCGAGGACGAGATTTATTTTTTTAAGGGGGGAAGGATCTGTAACATCCCAAATTTATAAACTAAGAAAAACTTAGTTCCACAAGACCCAAAATTCAGAACCAACAAAAACTTTTGAAATGTTTTACTGATGATTGTGTTTTACTTCCCATTGCTGTGTTTGGTCTTGTGTGGACTTGATTGTGATACTGATCTGATTTAATTAGACTTGTTGCTTGTGTGAACAATTAACCCAAATATGTTTGACCATTAAAATTGAATACACACTTGACAACAAATTTGGAATGTTACTTGAATAGAAACAAACTCCTAAAATTATTAAACAAATAGAAATTAAGATCATGAGTTAAGTAAATGATCTTAATATATAAATCTATCTACCTCACTCTCAAATTCTCTCTAGAAAATATTTTCTTTATGAAATTAATTCTAGGGATGAGGTAAAAAGATGACCATCTCCTTATTATACCCCTCCCTTCTCAAAATTATATAGTTATCACTTAATTTTTATTTAAACTATGAAATCCTATTTTATTCTTTTCAATTCAAATGTGTTTGTTTCTGACAAACACAAATACAAAGGTTAATATATTTGTCAAGGAAATTCCAAGAGTTCAAAATGATATTTTGAACTTGGTTAAAGTTTCAAAAGAATTATAAAAGTGTTTTTAAGAAAAATGCCATATTTAAACCCTATGAACAAATATTGTTCAAAACATTTTATTTTCAAATACCAAATTTCGTGGAGCTTCTACATGTATGTGGGAACCTACCTAAATTTTCTCAAATTTTTGTAAAATGGTTTAGTGCCTCAATAAATTCCCTGAAAAGCTGCTGGATTTAAAAGAAACAGGAAAAAAGACTTATGTGTAACCGGGAAAAGAATCCAGGGGGCGTTCTGTAATTTTCCGCGTCTCTCTCTGTAGCAGCAGTGGCGCTGGCGCCGTGTCGTCGCTGCGTCGCACGCCGCCCAGACCCCCCCCCTGCCGCGACGCTGTCCAGGCCCCCCTCCCCTCTGCTCGCCGCGTGAAGAAGATAAGGAGGCCCCTGGCGCTCCTCTGCCTCTCATCCCTCACTCCCCCACTCCCCTGCCCCCTCCCTCTTTCTTTTCTCCTCACGGTGGCCGGAACCCGAGCCGGAGCTTCGCCGCCACATCGCCGGCGAATGGAGCCACCCCGAGCCAATCCACGACCACCAGAAGACGCGCCTCGTCGCCCTCTACGTCCCCGACGCAGGAATCGCCGCGGGGAGCCGTCAGGCGAGCAGCCCGTCCTCACTCCCCTCCGCTCTGGCCGCCGCCTTGCCATGAAGATTACGAGCCACCCCGACCACCATCCGCCGCCATTTTTGAGCCGCCGTGCTCCCCTTCCTCTGTTCTACCTAATAGACACCTTGTTTTCTCGTAGGGATGCCGGAGCCGCCGATCCCGTCCTCGCCGTGCTCCTCCGTGCCGCGGAGCGCGTCCTGGCGCACTCGGGAGGAAGAAGACGGCCGCGAGCCGTCGATCTCCAGATCGACGGCGGCATACCGCTTCGCCTCGCAGTTGGGCCGCGCTTCGCGCGGTTCGGCCCGATCTGGGCTGGATTCAGCCCGTTTCGTTTTTTTTCCAGTAAATGTATTATATGATTTCATTTCCTGTTTAAATAGCAGTGCAGCTTTAATTCATTTGTGGTGGATCTGTGGTAGATAATTGATTGATTTAAATTTTGTAGTGTTCCTGTGTATTTTCTTAAACATGTCCCACTGGTTGTTTGCAAAAATATATATTTAAGTGTTGTCTAGATTTAATCTTGTAAAAAGTATCTATTTCACTAAATATTCAATATCTAGAGTTTTATATATCCAAATATTGCAAACTAAAATTCCATGGATAGCCTGAGGTGATACCTTGCTAGATGAGTTGGTCTTGTATGCAAATGAAGTCTAAAACAAAAGTTCTATCCATTCTTGTAAACACATCAGTAGCACTTTAGAGATTTTTGTAGAATTTTGAGAGATGAATTTTGGAGCAAATCCAATTGGGTTGTCTTCTATATGTATAGGAGAACATATCCCTAGCTTGGTTTGATTTTAGGAGTCATTGATTGGCTGTGGTAATAATTATAAGGTTTAGGTCTTTTCTGCCTATTTTATTAGACTTTATTAATTGTTGTATTATAATTTTATGGTTATGAGTGTGTTTCCTAATATGGGTAAAGTGGTAAATCCACTAGTATGACATGTTCCTTTATTTTACTAGCATGTTAGGATAGCTACTTGTGGGTTAAGTATTGTTCGGGTTTTATTCCCTAATAGTTGCTCTTCTAGTAATAGAATTATTATTACTCTTGTGTTGCTTGTTTCAACTATCACCTTGTGTGCTAATATTAGCATGGTAGGTACTGTTATTGGTGTTTGTTAGACATTTGGTGTGATTAGTAGGTTTGCCTTGCTTGTTAAACTTGTTTGTACCTAAGTTAAATTACCAAGATTAATTAATGACTTAACTTTTGTCTGGAGTATTTCCTGTTAAGAAAGAAAGTTTGTTCGGAGCCTTTAACAGGGGATGCCTTTGTGCCCTTTTGTTTTGACCTGTGTATGGTGTTATACTCTTGCTAGTATAATGCCCTTGTGTTTTGTCTGAGTAAATTGTTTTATTTATATAGGGGTAAACATGTGGTTATACGATGTTTTACTTGTTTAGATTAATGCATCTAGCTAAGTGTGGTGATTGTGCTAAGTGTTGTTTTAGTTTAAATAGTATCTTTTATTCATGATTGCTGTAGTTTAGTACATAAATTGTGCTAGGCTTGTTATTAAGATAGTATTCCCTGAAGTATTCTTAGAGTAGATTTCAGTTGGTTGCTTGATTAAAATTAGTGCTATGTTTGTGGCTTGAGTGATTAGTTTGATACTTGTGGTTTGTTCCTTGTTTGTATACCACTTGTGGTCTGGTTTGCTTATTGAGTGTTGTTTTATTTTCATGTTGCGGCGCTAGTTATAAAACGCTACCGGAGTGATATTTGGAAAGGATTTATCGAAGAAGGATGGGATTTATTCTGTGAGCAGTGAGAAGAAGCCCAGGAACATTATGCTGGAATCAGGCAAGCTATTCTCTGAGCTTGCGTCTACATACATCTATTTTGGTTCACATGTTTACTTATAAAGAGCATATATTATTTATGTGGTGTTTGCCACTAAAGATATGAGTTTGAAAACCCTTTTGTTTCCAAAATATAAGTATATTATTTTGACACCCTATATGGAGCTATTAGATGGAAATTCTTTTCCAAACTATAGGATGGGAAAAGTATTGTTTACTCAAAAACTCCTTTGAAATTATATGGATGGATTATGGTGTACCGAGATGTCGGTGTTGAACTGGAAAAGTGGAGAACTGAGTTATTTGGGAAAAATGCACAGTGTGTCTTTGTACTTACGTCAACCAGCCGATACTCTGTGCGACCACATTTACCCCACTATGGGAACGGGGCTTAGTCATATAATTTGCTCATATTAGTACTGGATGCCTCAATAACGGGGATGACCCCGTTCCATGAGGGGACGGTTCGGATGACCTACCCCCTGACCTGGGTCCTCTCAAGAGAAGTCTACTGGTGTTTACTGGTATGAGTGTAATGGAGGAAGAGGATTGAAGGTTTGATAGACCGCCAGACAGAACTACGAGTCCTCACACTTAGTTTCCGACGTGCTGGATTTAAGTGTTGCTGGAAGTTTGGTAGTGGTAGGGTCCTATACTAGCATGAGCAAAGGAGAGGCTATGGTCGGTGGCTCAACTTCGCATACACCTTGTATGGCGGGACGTGGCTGACACGATGAGTTACCGGATGGGTGTGGGCTAAAAGCGTGCTACCTCTGCAGAGGGATTAAAACTATTCGAATAGCCGAGTCCTCGGATATGGACAGTTGGGAGGCCCTACTCTGACCTATGTGCAAGTTTTATAAAAGAGTTGAGTTTAAAAAGAAAAGTAAAGTGGAGGTTGTGCCATGCACTTATACCAACGGATCGGTATGAGGTTGATGGAGGAAAGTGAGCCATGACGGACTATGGTCGGGAAAAAGGAGGAGTTTTGGAGAAGCAGATAAAATAGTGATTTTCCGGGAAAATGTTTATAAAAGAGGCTTCTTATCTCTTCCAACAAAGATGTATTTCTGGGAAAAAGTTTTAAAAAGGGAATTCTTACAAAGATAGATTTATGTGAAAAAGTTCTAAAAACCTTCTTTCCTTTTTCAACAAAGATATAGAGATGTCTTCTCAAAATAAAGGTTTTATTATAATAAAAATGATGCTATTGCATGCTCAATGTCGGGGGTAGTTTGCGAGTACATAAATGTACTCATGGCTGTGTCCCTGGATATTCCTATGTCTAGTTCAAGAAGAAGTAGGCTGAAGACCGAGAGATCGATGACGTCAATGCAAACTAGGGCGCTTCCCAGTCAGCTCCCTGTGGGGTTATGGCTAATGACTTGGGCTCCACGCTGTTTGATGATTTCCGCTGCAAGTACCTGTTGAAGTTATGATTTCAATCAAGTAAGTAATTTCATTCGTTATGTATGGGTGTTCTGTGATGCCAATTCGAGTTATGTGCAGCAACAGACTGATCACGGGATTGTTGCAGGAAACATAACGAGTATCTCGGATGGATAATCCGGGGTATCTAACACAAACGACGTGCTCGAGCTCGACCCGAAGGTCAACCGCGCCGCCGCCTCCGACCGTTCTTCGTCGACGTTCAAGGACTCCCGAGCCGACGCCGTCACCTCCATCGCCTCTGCCGCCTCGCTCTGCACGTTGTCGTCGCCTTCCCGAGCCCGGAGGACCACCGAAGAAGCCAAGTCGTGTAAGCGAGCCGGACGCCGCCGTCGCCTCCATTTCCGGCGACCGCGTCCGCCCCGCGATCCCGCATGCGTCCACGATCTCGTCCACGTCCGCGAACCCGCAAGCGTCCACGTCCGTCCGAGATCGTCTGCGTCCGTGCCCGCCCGCGAGCGTCCGTGTCCGTCCACCGCTACGGACCAATCAGATCGCTCCATTCCTTTTTAAATCGTTTTAAATTTTCAGAAAATTGTTACAACTTGTTAATTCCATATAAAATCAACCGTATGTCCGTTTTCAATGTTTTTGTAGTCTATGGATTCATGTGAACGTGTAGAATATATTAGTATAATAATATCTTGTATTTTAGTCGTGCACTAACTTTTTATTTACAGATACATGTAAAACGTTATTTTAATAATATTTTTTAATCTATAAGTTTAAAATTTGTAAATAAAATATTTTTGGAAAGGCTATGACCTGTAGATTTTTTTGGTGTGTTAGATCTAGACCATTAGATCTGTTTTGTATGGATAAGATTAGATCGTTTAAATGAATCGATACCGGCAAATCAGAGAAGGCCGTGTCAGCGACCAGTCAGCGCCTCGTCAGCATCCGGTCAGCGCCCCGTCAGCGGCACGCCATCGTCCAGTCAGCAGCTCCAACCAATCAGAAGACGCCGTGTGGACAAGGACTTCAGAAGATTTTTTTGATTTATTTTTCTTTTAGCAGTTCTGCAGAAAAACCCCTAAAACTTAGTTTTATCATTACTTTTTCTCTGTTTATCCAATTTCAAATATTTTTATATATTTGGAATCCTTAGAACCAATACAATCTTTTGGCTGTATTAGTTTTCTGTTTTGACAAATTTTTATGTATTCGAATTTCAAATGGATTGTTTGATTATTTTTTACATAACTTTAGATTTATAAATTATTTTTGAGTGAATCCAATTGTAGAAAATTTGTTTAAATTGCCCTTTGTCCATTAGTAATTATTTTTAGTTTTGAATAAAAGTTTAATTACAGAAAACATTAAATCTTGTGTTAATGCTTTTAAAGGGTCTTAATAGTGTCTTAATGTAATTAAAACATTAAAAGTTTGACCTATGTTTTATGCACATAATAATACATAAAATAGTAGTAATTAAGTTGTGTTTATTCCTTTTGGAAAATGTGTGGTTGTTTTGTTTTGTCCATGTTTGATGTTGTGTTGTATGTTGATTGTGGTATCGTTATTTGTTTATATTGTTTAGATTGAACGGAGACCTCTGAGTTTCGTTGAAAAAGAGTTAGTGAACAACGACAACTATCAAAGGCAAGTGGCACATTCATAAATCTCCTATTATTTTCTATATGCATGACTTAGAGTATTTTTCTATAAGCATGTGTTGGATAGTACTGCTATGCAAAGACTGTTTAGAGTAGTATCCTTATTCTTATGTGTCTAGAATCCTATTTTAACTTAGTAGATTATTGAAGTGCTATGCAAATGTGTTTTATGAAAAGCTGAATTCTACTAAGTTAAAATGAAACACCTGGGTGGAAATGGTTTTGATAAGAGGATGTATGAGTTGAGTGTTGTCCTCAGGGGATTTACCTGAGGGATATTCACTTGTGGATGGCCACCCAGAAACAAAGGGATCTGAAGAACTCCATGTGAAGATTGCTTCCAGTGCAGCCATTAGTCATATGGGATCTGTCTTGATCGAATAAGTTGCGTGAACTCACCCCGGCTTGACAGGTGGTGGTAGAGGTTTGTAGGTGGAGCGCGTCAGGCCAGTATGGGGTGGTGCAAATGCTTCTGAAGGATCTCGTCTTAACCTTCTTCTTTTCCCCTATCACTATTGGAGTGTGGGGATAGTTTGGGTTGGTTAAGTCTAATGGTGAACCTGCACAACCTCTCGAGAGTGTAAAAACTAAGTATACTTAGCCGTGTCCCCGGTTACGGACAATTCTGAGCAGCTGATCAAGGACGACCACGGAGGATCCCAACATTCCAACTTCTGAAATAAAATTTTGAAGGGTGAACAAGGGTAGATGAGACTATGGTTTTCATGCCATACTTGTCTCGACTAGAAGAAAAAGTTTTCCAAAGAGTTAGGAAAAATTGGCTTTCTGCAAAATAGCCTTTGAACTCCACCAGCCAGATATGCATATAGGTTATTAGAGTTATTCCACTAAGTGTCCACGGAGTGTCACTTGCCTGTTCCATTTTACATGGTTCTGACCCACCTTGTTGCAACATTTTTCTTGTTGCAGGATGTTCAGACGATGAGTGAGGTTTCGTATAAGGTTTCGAGTCTACAACCAACATGTTTTCGCCTGTGGCACATGAAGATGATGGAGGCTCACTGCTACTTTTATTCCGCTGTGCTGAACTTTGTAAAATGCATAGCTTCGATGTAATAAAATTTGACGCATTTGCATGATATTCATCTTAGACTGTGTGTGCAAATGAATCGATCCAGGGGTTTGCAGTATACACAGGGATCTTGCGAATCTTTAAGTGCAAGTCCGCTACACAATATTAGAAGCATCTTCACAGAAAATGATGTGCCCATCTTCTACACTTTCAGTTACAAGATCCTTAATTATTGCTACAGCAGGTTCAACATTTATTTGCTCCTCCGGTTCTATAGGTTTCTTTGCACTTTTATTAACCACACTAGTTATAACAGAATGTTCCTTCATTTTAGCAGGAAAAGGAATTTTTTCAATATAAGCTTCAGGAAGAATGTGATCAACAGTTTTAACTTCAATACATCTACCTATAGGTAAATCAGTTTTATCTTTGTAAGGTTCATGATACTTATTAAAACTTTTCCTAGGCAATTCGAAATGAGAGGCAAAGGCTTTATAAAAAATTGCAACAACTTGAGAGTCAAGACCATAAGCAGCACTCATACTTCAAAATTTATCAGTATCCATAAAAGTTTTAATGCATTCATTGTAACGTCCCAAATTTTGGAAGCAAGCAAAACTTAATTAATTAAGACCCAAAATTTGGAACCAACAAAAACTTTTTGAGTTGTATTGTTTATGGATGTGTTTCACCCATGTTTGCACTGTTTGACTTGTTGTGGTTTGTGTTTGTGTCGATGACCTCTCTAATTATCAACCGTGGAAACTCACCTAGCTATAATATGACCTCAGTGATCAATGTCTTGGCAAATAAAATAGTACATACATCTTATCCTATCTTATTTTTCAACCAACTTCTTCTACCATGATGGTTTGATTTTAGCAACTCTTATTTCAAAACTCTTAATTTATTTAAATCTTTGGAAAATATCTTCAAGAAATGTTTTAACCCTCTCTCCCAAAATCTTGTCATGATCATGTGTGATCACTATATCGCCTAATCATATTAAGGCTGTAACTTGTTGATTGATATTTATTTGTGTTTGGTCCTCATCTCACCAACGCTTTGAGTGGTATTCATAATTGCTTGAGTTATTGAGTTGCTTGATTGTTGTGGCTTGTTGAGTGGGTTGACTTTTGTTGATTTGCTTGTGTGAATTAGTATTTTAGCCTTGGCAATGTGATTCCACTCATGCAAGTCCATCCTTCTTAACCCCACATGTGTGGGGAACCTAAAACTACTCTTATTACCTCATCCTTGACTTAAAAATTTATCTTCCTTGTTTATAAACCAAAAAGCCTAATTCAATGTTTTACATGAACTGAGGTATACTTTCAAAGTAGGATTTTATTAAAAAGACACTTTTGTGATCTATGTTATATACTCTCTCACCTCACTTAAAACAATAATAATCTTTGGTATTTGTTTTTAACTATTTTCAAAAAGGCTAGAAATGGTTATTAATTTAGTTGGTGAAAAAAAAAGGTGATATCTAAAGTCGTTGTACTATTTTGACAACAAATTTTTTTTTGTTGCTAAACACCATTTAGTTGTCTAAAAATAGTTCCCTCCGTCTCGGTTCGTCTCTGTTTTATAATTTTATAACTGTCACAAGGTTTGCAAGAGTTTTAGAAAAAGAAAAGGTTTTGTGGGAGAGAGAGCAGCCCAGACCCCGAAAAGCCCAGCCAGCCCATCCCGACCAAAACCCTAGGGTTTGCCCCTGGAAACTTATACCTCCACCCCCTGCATTTTGCAGCCGCGCCCCTGCCCTTTCTCTTTTTGCAAACAGGTCCTCCCACCTCCTTTTTCTTTCTTTCACTCACAAATAGGTCCCTGGAGCTTATCCATTTCTCCTCCCAGCCACACACGCACGCAACGCACGCAACGCACACCACCAGCCCGACCCCCCCCCCCCCCCCCCCCCCGTGCTCTCCTCCTCCACCCGCACCTCCTCTTCCCCCATCCCTCCTCTCCAACTCCTGCCGCCGCCGGCGGCCAGCGCGGTGCCGCTGCCGCGTCGACCGGCGTCGTCCCGAGCCCATGCTCCTCTCGCGCCGCCCGCTCGTGCATCCCTGGCCGCGTCTTTCTCCCCCCCCCCCCCCCCCCCCCGTCGGCCTGCCCGGCCGCGCCTCCCTCCGGCCACGTCTCTGCCGTCCCGAGCGCGCCCGGTGCCGCCCGTCTCCGGCCTCCTCTCCTCCAGCTCCGGCGCTGCCGCGCCGCGCTGGTGCCGGCTCTCCCTCGACCTGGCCCGCGCTCCCTCGCGCCCGTCCTGCCTCGACTGGTGCCACCGGATTCCCATCCTCTGCTGCCGCCATCCTCCTGGTCGGCTTCGCCTGCACCGGCCGTAGCCGCCGTTGGCCCCTCGTCAACCGCCGCTGCAGCTCGGCCCGTGCCCGAGCACTTCCCTGTTCCGCTCATCGACCTCCGGCTGCCGTCTTTGACGCCTCGTGTTCTCCGCTCCGGCCGTGTCCCGTGTTGCCCGCCGGGTGTTTGTTGAAATGCCCGCAAGGCATCCGGTGATGCACCTTGTCCGTGTTGTCGTGTTGCCTTGTTTCCCGTGTCCGTGTTGTCGTGTTTCCCGTGACTGTGTAGCCGTGTACCCCGACCATCGACAAGAACGCCAATGACATCGGAGCCGATGCCCCGAACAACGATGACCCGAATACGACTGCTTCGGCTACTTCCACGACACCAATAAAACGCTGATGTCCTGGTTCGGCGACGACTACTTCAACGACGCCGACTCCTTCCTCGACGGACCGAAGTTGCCAACTTTCCCGAAATTCTTCGACCCCTCTTTTCGACGTGCGAACCCAAACTCAAAACCTGACTTGGTAAAAGTTTTGACTTGCAGAGAATCGATGGTGACTTAATGTTTGTCTGGTATATTTCCTGATTAGGGGAAATTTTTTGTTATCTACTTTTATTTTAATGTGTTTGTGATCTATGTTTAAAGCATGATTGTGGTGTTGTATTTCTGTTAGCATAATACCCTTGTGACTGAGGGTAGATAAATTGGCTTGTTAGGTAAATTGTTTGGTTAACATAGAGTCAAACTGGTGAGGTTTGTGTTAAATGTCTTCAATTTAGTTTAACTTGTGTCATAGTTATGTTGCTATGGCCTTTTTAATTAAATTGTTCTAAGGTTGTTGTTTAGATAGTATTACTGTTAGTAAGTTATGCTTGTGCCTAGTGGCATGTGTAGTATGGCTTTTTGGCTTATCTCTTGGTCAGTAGAATAGTTAAGTGCTCGTCGTAATTTATTTTAGTGATAGTTCTTATAAGTTAACTTGTGGCTTAGCTTTATTTTGTGGCAGCAATACTTATTGTGTTGACCTAAGCTTGTTGTTGTGTTTTTTTTATCATTATTTTGGTGCTGTTACATGTGGGTTACTGTTGTTTGGCTTGCTAGTATATGTTAGTAGTGTTATTGGCTGGTGCTAGGTTTGAATTGAGTTAAGCTTGTGTTGTTAAATGGTAATTGAAAACTTTAACCATGTTTAAGTTGTTTGATAACTTGTATGAGATAAATAAACACGGTGTGTGTGATTAATATGTTTGCCTTGTTCGATAAACTTTGTTGTCTTTAAGTTGAGCACTAGCCTAAGTACTTTGGTTAATTGCTCTACCTTACCTTGGTGAAATATTTTAGGTACAGGAAATAATTGGTGACTTAACTTTTGTCTGAAGTATTTCCTGAACTGATGTAGCAGCCTTTGTTAAATGATCCAATCACCCTAGGGAGAGTTTTGCCTTAGTGTTTGATTAAACTAGCTATTTAACAATTAGGGTTGTTTTGTATATTTTATTAGGTGTGTTTGTTGTTTGTCTTAGCTAAATGAACTTGTTGCTTGTTGTTGTTTAACTAAGCGAATTGCTTGCTTTTGATTGTTAGCCTAGAGTCTGGTGCAATGCATGCTGTTTGTTATATCCTTGTGGCATTGTCTTGTATTTTGAGTGTTGTTCCTTTTCCCTGTTTACGACGTTAGATACGATCAGGAAGGAACGGGAAGCGAGGAGTGAACCTGAGGAACATCACGATCAAGACCAAGGACATATTGCTGAGCCAGGCAAGCCACCTCACCACCCTATGATATCCTACTATTTATGCAAAGCATGTTTTGTTTTCAAAATAAAATAATGCATGTTTTATTTCGTCTGTGGCATTTTGTCACCCCAAAACTATTTTATAAAATATTGTTTGTCCAAAGATATCTACGAGTATATAATAGGTTTATAAAAATAGATCTTTACTTGAGAAGCCTTCTACTGAAGGTGCTATCAAGAAAATTTATTTTCTAGTAGTATATCCTTACATCCTTATCTCGAACTTTAGGATGGGAGCCTGGTTTTTGGTAAAATGTTTCCGGAGGAAAAACCCGAGTCGCTGGGAGCGATCAGCGGGAAAGTACTTTATAAAACCCATGTTGCTGGGAGCAAGTGGAGGTGTTTATGAAAACCCGAAGTGCTGGGAGCATTCGGAGAGTTTGTGAAAAACCCGAGCTGCTGGGAGCAGTCGGAGGTGGAGATGTTGTTGAAAACAAAGTACAGCCCTAGCGGCCGCCCAAACAATTAACCCGTACAACCACATTACCTCAAAATGGGCACGGGGCTTAACGGAAGCTTGTTTGTGCTAGTACGAGTTTTACCTCAATTGGCTAGACGGGGTTAGAGTCCCCTGAACCGAATGTCGCAAAAGAAAGAGGAAAAATGGGCATACAAAGAGTGGACTTCGTGTGCCACCGGGAAGCAACGGTGGGTCTCCTGTCATCGCGGTGTGAGACTAGGGGTAACCGGATGCATACGGCTAGCTCACTCGGTGCCGGGGAGAACAAACCCATTCGAGGAGGTAATACATTGTACTAGCATCGACATAGTGGAAGTTAGGATTGGTCGCCTAATGTGTGCATGCTGTCTCTGTACAGTCCGTGGTTGATCCACGGCAGACCATCTGAATCTTGTGGTGAAAGTGTACCACCTCTGCAGAGTGTAAATCTATTCGAATAGCCGAGTCCTCGATCATGGACGGTTGGAAAGGCCACCGATCTAGGCGTGCGGGCAATTTTATGTTTTCCAAAGAAGAATGGTTTTCTCGGTGGAAATCAAGGAGGCATCCAGAAGGTACCTGGGAGGTACGGAGTTGGGAGAAGATGGTTGATCTCGGGGAGACAATCAGTCGGATCTCATGGAAGGAAAAAGGGGTATCCCCATCCTAGTGCTTTGAAAAGTTTTACAAAAGAATTTTGTTTACAAAACGTGGAGATAGTACATGCTATCTCTACAAGAGGGAATTCTATCTCTAAATGTTCTTTTAACAAAGATATAGATATGTCGTATTATCTATGTCTAAAAGCATCCTTTTGAAACTACACCCTATAGTCGTATATAACAGCTATCCCAGTTTTCCAAAAGTGTTTACTTGCATTACCATGACAAAACGTAAGCCTTGGTGTGGTGTCTTGCGAGTACGTAAATGTACTCACTGGCTGTGTCCCTGGATATTCAAATGTCCAGATTTAAAGGAGGAGTGCACCGACGACTACGCCAACTGAGTGTCACCGGTCAACTGCTCTGTGGGAATGCGTCTGGACGAGACGAGGGCCGACGCTAGCCGAAAGCTTCCGCTATATTGTAGTTAATTCCGTCCTGCGTGACGATGATTGCAGGTTTGGTCGTTTGACCATCATTTATGTAAGTCTTGTACTATTCGAGTTGGATGATGTAACTTTGTATACCATGTTGTTTATGTGATCGCGATGCACTGATGATTGGGATCGTGATCTGTTTACATAACGGGGACACCTCGGACTGGTATTTCGAGGGGTCCCTACATTCATAATCATAATTTATACCTGACTCTCTACCTTTGTCGTTCTCCCATCCTTCAGTATTCTCCTGAATCCGATCGAGAAGGTCCCATTTAAACCCTTCTTTGTTGCGCGTGAATGATCCAGAACAAGTAGTATCCAGCAAGGTTTTATCTTGAAAAGAAAGTCTTGCATAGAAATTATCAATAATGACATTACCAGGAAGCTCATGAATGGGACATTTGAACATTAATGACTTCAATCTCCCCCACGCTTGGGCAATACTCTCTCCATCATGAGGCCAGAAGTTATATATGCAGTTTCCGTCTTTGTGAATTTCACTTGGAGGATAGAATTTAGAATAAAATAGAGGCATAATTTCCTTCCAATCAAGAGAACGCCCATTCTTCAGCAGTTTATACCAATGTGCCGCTTTACCAGACAGCGACAAAGAGAATAGTTTCTTCTTAACTTCATCCATAGAAATACCTGCACACTTGAACAACTCCCATAATTCATGTAAAAACAGTAAATGATCTCCAGGATGGACAGTTCCATCCCCTTCATAGCGGTTATTCATAACACTCAACAATTTTCATAGGTATTTTATATGGAATTACTTTCTCACCTGGCGCCTCATCCACTACCTTTGCAGTAGTAGTAGATTTTCCAAATAGGAATTCAAGAGAAGATTTCTCCATAATGAAATATAGCAACAGGCAGAGATAAAAACATCACGTACAGTAAGAATTTACCTTACCAATAGCGCTTCACTCCCCGGCAACGGCGCCAGAAAATAGTCTTGATGACCCACAAGTATAGGGGGTGTATCGTAGTACTTTCGATAAATAAGAGTGTCGAACCCAACGAGGAGCAGAAGGTGTTGACAAGCAGTTTTGATGAAGGATTCACTGTAAATGCTCACAGACAAGTTTTGAGGTGTTTTTGATATAGCAGATAAATAAAATACAAGTAAGTAAAATGCAGTAATAATAATTGCAGCAAGTGGCCCAATCCTTTCAAGAACTAAACGAAGTACTCACAAGACATCATATGGATCATGATCAGAGGTGATATGATGATGGATAACAATCTGAACATAAACCTTAATTCAACGGTTTCACTCAATAGCATCAACCACAAAGAGTAATCAACACCGAGAGAGTTTCCCCTTATGAAATACACAAGATTCAACCCTAGATGTTACAGCGGAACGGAGTGGAGTGGTGGTGACGAGGTGTGTCCTCGGCAAATCCCATGGTTAGGTACCTAGGGTTTATTGTGTGGTAGAGAACGCGTAGTACTGGTGGACACGACGGCTGACAAGCGGGAGTTTACCCAGGTTCGGGGCCCTCGATTGAGGTAAAACCCTTACTCCTGCCTTTCTGGATTTGATCTTTTGAATATGCGGTTACAGGGGTCCGGCGAGTTATTGATCTCGTCGGGATTGTGATGGCTATGACTTGTCCTCTTCAATCGGTTACCCTCCTGGCCTTTATATAGGAGGCCAGGTCCTGGATACATAACCGACTAGGTTTACACATATGGAAAGTTCTTAACCGACTATGATCTAATCTATTTAGGAATCTTCTCTTCGTTTGACTATTTCTTCGTGGGCCTCTTCTATTCCGGGCCTCCCTTGGGCTTCACTTGTACCAGGTACCTTCACGCCAGGGTACCCAAAGGGTATATCCTCGTCAGGTGGAGATGACGGTGTCGGCGGTGGAGATGATGATGATGATCCCAATGAAGTCCAGCTCGATGACGGTGACGATGGCGATGATTTCCCACCTCCGGGAGGGAATTTCCCCGGCAGATTTCTTCCTGCCGGAGAGCTTTTCTCTCTCTGGTGTTTTCTGCCTCGAGGAGGCGGCGCTGTCTATCCTCGATGATCCCCGTGCCTTAGGGTTTCTGGACGATGAAGTACACGAAAGGGCGATGGCTGAGGTGGGCCTGGGCTCCCTCCCCACGTGGCGGCGTGCCAGCCTTGTGGGTCGCGCAAGCCTATGGGGAGGGCCCATGGTGGCCCACCTCGGCCTCCCCTTTTGGCTCTCTCCAACATCTGATAAAATAGGAGCTTCTGTATATTTTCCATCAATTGTTGATCTTCAGAAATATTGTATCCTGATGGTGCTTTTCCAGCAGAATCCTGACTCCGGTGAATAATTCTCCAATAATCATGAAACATGCAAAATAGGTAAAATAACATAAGTATCATCTCTAAATATGAATTTATCAATGAATAACAGCAAATTATGATATAAAATAGTGATGAAAAATGGACGTATCAAATACAGTAGCAAATTTATTGACATGTGAACAAGTCCAAAGGAATAATAAGTGTATTAATTAGTCACCAATGATAATATACTTTGGAATTGGAAATTATGTAATGTAACTCTGTTTATGGAGGAACTTTCTTTTGTCACTTACGATGAGACGGAATTTTATTTTCACTTCTCTATCAGAATTTGTTGATTATGTATGCTATTTGGAAAAGGTAGAGTGAAATTATTGCTCAACGGAAAGGTGCAATATGGAATTTAACACAACGGTCTCATGTTCTATTAATTCCGTTGGAAGTTTGTTGTGAAGATAACTCCATAGGGAGGAATACTTATAATAGGAACACATGTTCGGAATTTATTAATGATGTTATTTACGACTTGGTCATAGTCTACAAACATAATTACGCTTGTTAATTCTGGAATTATAAACTTTAAGTGGGAGGACTATCAGTTATGGATTTCTCTTCAATGTGACATTTGGTTTTTCCCTCCCATTAGATGTTCAATTATTTACAACTTGGTCACATATCAAGGAACAGAATTAGTGGATTATTAATTCTGGAATTCTAAACTTTAGTGGGAGGATTATGATACTTTATCAACACATATTTACGATATTTTTGGACACTCCTACTTAAGATGGATATATTTATTTATTTCATGATTCACTTTATATGGTTATTAATATCTTTGACAATACAAGTCGGAAGTTTTTTGTTGTATTAACATCTCATACTGAAGTGGAAAATCAGTTCATCAAAGGTTTACAAGGTTTGAAACTGATTGGTGGGGGAAGTACACTTCAGGAATATTAATTAAAACTAATGTGATGAGCATGGAATTATTCACCGTTGTCTTATGTCATATACTCCATGGTTGAATGGAGGAATACAACTCTTGGTTATGCACTGGATTATGGAAGCATTTCATACTACTATTTGTTGAGTAAGTCATTACTTATCACATTCACTGTTTATATTTTGTGAACTGGAAGGAAGTATTTTATTTAAATTTTGGTAGTATGGAATTGGAATCATTGTTTACTACATAGCACACCAAGATTTATTTTTAATGT
Source organism: Poa annua (assembly GCA_026929855.1). NCBI lineage: Eukaryota > Viridiplantae > Streptophyta > Magnoliopsida > Poales > Poaceae > Poa > Poa annua. The sequence continues at coordinate 1,991,395 of CM049437.1, forward strand.
TTATATTCTAGTGGATCAAATGGTATTTCGTTTTTGATCTGGAAAAGATATATTGGTGGAAAGTAGGAATTAATATGTGGGAAACTCAAAGCAAAACACCAAGTTACACTCTCAGCACTAACATGTTTAGGAAAAGTGGGAGGAATTAAATTGAATCATCATATCTTGGCTATTATTGTCTGTTCTTTGAGGAAGTTTACTCTACGTTTTAACTCTGCGTGGATCATTGCGGGAGCAAATAAAATCATCGAGGAGGAATAAAAGTTTGGAACTTGCTATTGTACCAAATAACCGCAAGCCTGTAGGTTGTAAATGTATTTATTTATAAGGAAGTTTAATGCAACATGCTTAGTGGAATTAAAAATTCTAAGCTTGTTGTTTAATTATTTACACAAAGGAAATATTTATACTTTGTGGAAACTCTGGAACTTAGAGGAAGGTGTTGTTGTTTAATTATTTACACAAAGGAAATATTTATACTTTGTGGAAACTCTGGAATTTAGAGGAGGTGGGAATAATGACAGGATTTGCTAACTAAATTCACTTCATGTTTCTTGGAACAAGCTTCACATCAATGGTATGTCAGGTCATATGGTTTTAATTATGATGGAATGGTTTTATTTATGTTGGAAGACAATCATATACACAGGTTAGTGTTTGTTTTGTGTTATCATTATATGTGCTAACTATGTTCTTATTGTTTTTAAAATATCACATTGATGGAAGTGAAAGCTTGGTGCAGTTCTAACTTTCATAGCTTCCTGCATTTTGGAGTGAAATTACATAGATAATGTTTTGATATATTTTTGTATGGAAAAGTGCAAACCTGTCATGTACCTTTTGATTAAGGGAATGGTACTCTACGAGGAACTGAGTTTAAACTCGTGAGGAAAAAGGAAGGATAATTGTCATACCACGGTTATTGTGGGACATTATTCGTGCGACCTGAACTTAACCATGCCACTGTAATTGTTGTTATTTTGATAAGCACGGAAAACGATTTGCTGGAATTGTTAGCAAACGGAATATGAATCTTATTGAATATTTTGGAATCACATAATGGACTTATCGCGCAATGTCAAGGAAATATGGAATACTCATTATTCATTGATGATCTCAAGCTTCAACTGCATGGATATATTTGGAAATTGATCTTTGTGGAAGGTAATCTATTTTTATGTTATGTGTTAATATTTACATGTGTAGGTATTTATGGTTTACGATGGAAACATGGATATTCTTTGTTTACGGGATATATATGAATACTTTGATGCATGTCAAGCATTGAAGGAAGTATATGGCTAAGGAATGTTCTGAAAACATAAGGTCGTGGAAGGTGCATCATAACCTGTTACTTTGTGATAATATGACTCCAAAAGGTCACAAAGTGTATATATACAACGTGAGCGCATTGAAGGAAGGCATTATTTTTTAACCATGTTAATTGCATGGGAATTCACCTTGATTGAAATAAAATGTTTTCAGTCAAGTGGGAGATGTAGGAAATTGTGTCTTGCAACATTTTATATATATCTACTACATTGTCCGGAATTAAACTTCAATGTGGAAGTGTCACGGAAATAACAGGGAATTATTGATGCACATGTACTTAAGGAAATATACTTAAGGAAGCCGGTACGTCTATACTGGAATACGGTGTATATTAATACGCTGGAATTTTACCCGGGAACAGTATAGAGTGGAATGCCAGGTTGTCCGTAGGATTGGCTCTATGGATTGTTAAAGCCTGCGAGTTTTGATTGTGTATTCAAACTCGGCGCATGACTCACACATGCGTGCTGGGACCTAATTATTTAACAGTAATAGGCTCGGTAATTGGCTGTTAGGTATGGTGGTCGTTCTAAGATGTCACGAGTCCTATCTGGAAACATATTGATTTATCTGAAATTTGGAGTCAATATAAATGTCCCACCCTCTAGCCTCAATATGCATTGTGAGCTGCACCACCGATAAGGCAGAGTAATAGAGGGTAGGCCGAAATTGTTCCAACCCTAATTTTCGTACACCGCCGCCGTCCCCTCGCTGCGCTAGCACATGTGTGGATGCGGGTCACGAATCGCCGAGGATTAGTCCTGGAAGGTTGGATGGCTGTGTCCTGCGGGAGGGCGGCGGAGAGGTCGGCGAGCAGGCTATGGCGTTGGGTTGGAGAGTAGGCGAGAGCTAGGTGGACGGGGATGGTGCATCAAATGCGTGATTTGTGGAAGCGGACTAGGAGTAGTTACGTGAGGAGAATTAATTACCAAAAAAAGGACGGAAGAAAATGTGTGCCACAGGATGGAATAGAAGATGGACGTCGCTGGATTGTTCCGATGTTTGCTTTCCTATCGGACCCCGATAATGTATAAAGCAACTAAGGGGCATCTCTATCGGTTAGAGGAGTAAACAGCCGAAAATTCGTTAGAGGAGTAAAAATACGCAGCTAACCGATTGCCGTTCCTAACCAAACCCCAATAGTTAGAGGAGTAAATCAAACAAAAACCACCAAATTCAACGAAAATCAACCGAATTTAAAACTAATACATATATTTAACAAAGTTTATACATATTTACAACCAAAAGTCGGCCGAATTTGAGAAAATTCGGCCGAATTCGTCATCCCAATCGAAGGAGTCGGAGTCGAGCTTGATCACCGCCGGCATCGTGGCCTCCTCCTCCTTCACCGTCGCCGGCGCCTGCCTCCAGCGCCTTCCGCTCCTCCTCGACGAGCTCTGGGTTGTAGCCGGCGAGCATGGCCGCCATCGCCGCGTCGCGGCGCTCTGCCTCGAGGCACTCGTGCGCCTCCCTGTCCTCCCGCCGCTCGCGGGCAGAGACATAGCGGAGCCCCTCCAGCTCGAGCTCCGGCACCGGCCCCGGTACCTCCAAGGGGAAGTTGAGCTCGCCGCACTCGCTCCCGTGGAGGCGGACGTTCTGGATGTCGTACGCCATCGCCGCCTGCTCCACGGACTAGAAGGAGCCGACCCACACCTTCTTCCCGGTGTTGCGATCGGTTATCTCCGACACCCACGACCCCCAGGACCGCTGCCGCACGCCGCGGTAGACCGGCGTCGGCGGCACCGGCAGGTCGAGGGTGCCAGCGGAGCGGCGGGCCTGCCGACGGGGTTTTGGTGGCGGCAATCAACGAGGAGATGGAGGGAAACGGTGTCCTGAAGTCGAGGAGGCTGCAGCTCGCGGCGGGGGGCTACGGGGCCGGCGAGCGCTCGGGATCGGCGGAGGAGATGGCCGGCGGGAGGATCCGGCCATCGCGGGCAGCTGGGGTGCCGGCGGGAGGGAGGAATCGCAGGCGGCGGTCGCCGGAGACGGAGGAGATGTCGAGGAGGAATGGGGAAGTGGGTGTGAACGCGAGGAGATGGGAGGGAATCTTTTGAAGGGAATATGCCCGAGAGGCAATAATAAAATGGTTATTATCTTATTCCTTGTTTATGATAAAGGTTTATTTCTCATGCTAGAATTGTATTAATTGGAAACGTTAATACATGTGTGACTAATAGACAAGTAAGAGTTCCTAGTAACGCCTCTCGTTAAACTAGCTCGTTGATTAACTGATGATCAAGGTTTCCTGATCATGAACATTGGATGTTGTTAATAACGGGATCACGTCATTAGGAGAATGATGTGATGAACATACACCCAAAGTAGATATAGCAATGCGATCAAGTCATTAAGTTTACATTGTTGTATCAATCACATACGAAGTAACTCTAATCCTTAGACCATGAGATCATGTCAATCACTAACACCGGATGAGTGCTTTGATGACATCAAACGTCACACCGTGAAAGGGTGACTATAAAGGTGGCGTTGGGTACTCTGAAAGTATTAGTTGAGACTCATGGATCAAGAGTGGGATTTGTCCATCCAAATGACGGAGAGATATACTCTGGGCCCTCTCAGTGATGTCACATCGACACCGCTTGCAAGCACGTGACTAGGTCACAAGGATGTCATATCATGGAACGAGTAAAGAGTACTTGTCGATAACGAGATCAAACTAGGTATGGTCGATACCAATGATCGGATCTCGGACAAGTAAAATATCGCGAGACAAAAGGAATTGGTTACGACGTTTATGGTTCACGCGATCACAAGATTCATCGTTGAATGTGTAGGAGTCATTACGGATCTCCAGGTCCCGCTGTTGACTATTGATCGGAGAGGTGTCTCGGTCATGTCTACATTATTCACGAACCGTAGGGTGACACACTTAAGGTTTGCCGACGCTATTGAGAAGATACGGAATATTGGAGAAAAGTTTGGACAGCACCGAAATTGTTTTGGGTAATATTGAAATAGTTCAAGGGGATAATTGTCAAATGGTTGTTAATAGAATTAACAAATAGACCAAGGGGGTATGTGTTAATATTTGTTAATGGATTTAACAAATATTAAATTAAACAAATAAAAATGTTTTATTTATTTAATAAAGAAAACCCTTGGGATTTTTGAGTGGAAAGTCCACTCACATAAAGAGAGCATGAGTGGGTGTGAGTGGAGACTCCACTCACATGAAGAGGAAGAGGTGGGGGCACCCCTTGGTTCAGCCACACCACCTCCTATATATAGAGGAGTGGGAGCTCACTCTCCTCACACTCTTGAGACACCTCTCTTCCTCCTCCCGCTGCTCCACCACTTGGTCATCCGCTTGGCGAAGCCATGACCGTTTAGTTTCTCCACCACATCACGCCGTCGTGCTGTTGGAGTTTTCCGGTGGATCTTCTACTTCCGCTGCCCCGCTGGATCGAGGGAACGGAGGTCGTCATCAAGCCGTACGTGTGACCGAGTACGGAGGCGCTGCCTGTTGCAGCGTTCATCTTCACGATATTGAGATCGGCAAGTGATCGACTACACCGTCCACGAGAATCATTCTCGAAACGCTTTCGGTCTTCGAGGGTTAGTTCTCTTGGTACTTGGCTTACCCGTTGCTCACATCTACTAGATTAGATCTTGGTGACTTGGCTGTTCTTACCGTAGGAAAATTTTTGTTTTCTATGCTACGAACCCATCAGTGGTATCAGAGCCGTGTCTATGCGTAGATGTTTTGTATGGGTAGAACACATATGTGTATGTGGGCGTTGATGATCATGTTATTGCTTCCGTGTTGTATTTTGAATCTTAGTGGCATAGTGGGATGAAGCGGCCCGGACTAACCTTACATGTCCACGACATGAGACTTGTTCCACGACTGACATGCAACTTGCTTTGCATAAGTGGCTTTGCGGGTGTCTGTCTCTCCCACTATAGTTAAGATTTTATCTACAAAGGGTTGTTAATAATTTGTTTATCGCCGTTGTGGTTTCATGTTTGTAGGTAAGAACGGTTCTATCTTCGAAAGCCCTAAGCCACGTAAAATATGCAAAATAAATTAGAGGACGTCTAACTTGTTTTTGTAGGGCATGTGATGTGATATGGTCATTGTTACAAATTTTGATGTATGAGATGATACTATTTGTAAATTATGACATACCGGCAGGAGCCAAATGGTTGTCATTTAAATTCATGGCCTGTGTGCTAAATATCATATCCATGTGATATGTTGTAATTTGGAGGACAATCAAGAAGGAGGCGCCATGGACCTGGGTGCCACGCCGGTGGAATGATGGAGATCATGCCAAGATGCACAAGATGGAGATCCAAGTGCAAGAAGGACCATATCATATCACATTATCCATGCATGTGATGTTAATCCTTTTGTGCATGTGATGTTAATCCTTTTATGCATCTTATTTTGCTTAGATCGCGACGGTAGCATTATAAGATGATCCCTTACAGTTAATATCAAGATAATAATGTGTTCTTCCTTAGTATGCACCGTTAAGAAAGTTCGTCGTTTCGAGACACCACGTGATGATCGGGTGTGATAGACTCTACGTTCGCATACAACGGGTGTTGTCGAGCCTAGCATGTACATACATGGTCTCGGAACACACGCAAATACTACGGTTCTACTTGGCGAGCCTAGCATGTACAGACATGGCTTCGGAACACGTAACCGAAAGGTAAAGCATGAGTCATATGGATAGTGTAGTGAATTTGGTTTGTGTAATCACTGAAACGACTAGAGGGATGTTGTTTTTGAGTGGGAGTTCACGTAGTAATTTTTTAATTGACCTGAACTAATTTATCATCGACAACCTATCAAAGAGTTTTTGCATAATATTGTAGTAGTGTTTGGCATCCACGATCTACCTTACATTTAGATTGTTAATTGAAATAAAACTATTTTTGATCTGGCAAAACCATTTTGGACTGGTACCGTATTTTAATTGAGTCCTATTGTAAATTTTTGGTAATACCTACCTAGCTCCATGTGATTAATGATTGATTGATCTAAAGAGCAAACGATTCCAATTTAGTATCTAGCGTCATGCTTGCTTCCATGATACCTGATCTTCAAAAGAATGTTTTGAGAATTAAGGTGATCTAGGAGATGAAAAAGAGTTGTTTTTCGGATACAAACGAGGAGTAGAAGATATATTAATATCTAGAACCCTGTTTGTGGCAACATGACTGAGTGTAAATTTATTGTGATAATATGTGCTTATATTATTTGAATATATGCAAGGATTGAAGACGCTAGGCGTTTGAATTATCCAAGAAGTTGGGTACTGATATTATCCTCTAAAATTCCTTCCTTGAGCTATAGTAGCTTCATCAGGAAATTGTTATGATGGGATGGATTAAAAGTATGGATAAAAATAGTTTACTATACTTGAAGATTGCTGATACTGGAATGTGGAAGAATGCTAATAATATGGTGATATTAATGAAACGATCAACTTCAAAGTATGGCTCCATGGGTGATAGTATATGACTAACACACCAAGGAAAATATGCTAGTTCGACTGGTGTTGTTTGATGTTGAATGATTCTTTTGTAAAGGAAAGGGAATACTAAAAATAGAATTACAAAATTATATGGCAGAAAAGAAAGACTGGAAAAGTCCAGCTCAGGAGTATATCCATGATATACGAGTTATAGATGTATTACTAGTTAACGAGGTATTTCTTGGGTATTTTGATACCAGATTGGCCGGTATGAATTGTCATACATAACGACGCAATACAAGAAGTACAAGGGCCTAAAATAACTAGTAATTGATGTGAAATCGATCATGACAAGAACGAAAATAAAGTGTTATTGTGTTCACTGTCGTATCGAAACAAACCTTCAAGATTTATTTTAAGAACTTAATAAGTTGTTATTTTGTTCCTGCTTATTGTGAGAACAAATGAGTTGTTCAAACTATGACCATGTTCCATAATTGATGGATGAGTTAATATAAATCATGTTGGTAAAAATAAACATCTATAAGACTAAATGCTAAACGTCGCAAGACGTAAAATTAAAGAATTTCACTTAAGTTGTGACACCGCCGTTTTAGTTCATATTGGAAAGGTAAACATGAAGGAACTCCATATTGATGGACTTTCAGAGTCATTTTGTTTTTGAATGAATTGACGCTTGTGAGACCTCTTCCAAAAGAGGACTAAAACTCCGTTCATAGGCCAAAGTAGAATGGACGACTAAATTAGTGAAGATTACACATATTGATGTGCATGTCCATTATGTGTAGCCTTGAGTGGTGGATTAATTTTCTTCATAAAATTCCACCGATGAATTGAGTAGATACATGAGTATATCTATTTAATGAGAAGGGAGTTTGACATTTTGAATTAGTTCAAAGTATTGTTGGTATGAGTGAAAAATCATCGTAACAAGAGAATAGAGTACTTATGATTGGATCATAAAGGATAAAGTTTGAGTTACAAGTTTAGCAAAACATCTGAGAAGTTGCAGAATTGTTCCACAACTTATCCTTCCCGAAAACCCTACAGAAGTATGGAGTGTTCGAGAGACATGATCGAACCTTGTTAGACATGGTTAGATAAATGAAATGTCATTAGATTTTTGTAATTTATGCTTTAGAGACTACCGCTTTTACACTGAAAAGAGCGCCATCATGATCCGATGAATAAGACACCATATGGGTTATGGTTTGGGTAGTGACCTGAATTGTCTTTTCTTAAAATTTTGGTATGCATGGCATGTATAAAATGTTTACAACCAGAACTGGATAAATATATGTTTATAAAGTTATCCCAAAGTTTTTGTTGGGTATTTCTCCTATCACAGAACCTAAGACAAATGTTGTTTGTCAGAAAGGGTAGATTTCTCGAGAAAGTTTGTTCTTGCGAAAGAAGTGAGTGGGAGGGCAGTGCAGCTCGATAAGATTAGAGAATCATCGTTATCATGTCAAGAGTAGCGTAGCACTAGAAGTTGTTCTAGAGTTTCCTAATTTGACTAAGTGGAAGACATTACATGTGTTGTAGTAACTTTGAAAGAGTTTGCAAACTGAACCATGAAGGTCCTAAAACTTTGTACTTAGACCAACTTGTGGTTTGAGAATGAAGTGTTGTTTTGACAATGAAGGACCTGCAAATTATAAAGGAAGCAAATGATGGGCCCTGACTTCGTAAATTGGCTATGAGTCATTATATCCGAGATAGTTTCCATGTACAAATGTCAAGTATGTGACTTGGTACTCCTTTCGGAAGGCTTGAATCCTCACGATTGCAAATGGATCTATATAGCAACAAGACGTGGATGTTTACATCCGTTGAAAGTTTAACTTGTCAAAAGGTGTTTACGAAAAAGTTCAAATAGTTGAATACGAAAAGATTTTTGATTTTCGTAGTGATACTTTCTGCTTTACGGATAGTTCTAGAAAAGTTACATATTTTGATATGGCAGTTGAATAACAAAACAACTTTCCTCTCAAGGAAGGCTGATCAAGGATGTGTACGTGACACAGTCTATGAGTTTAGTTAAATTCAAAAGGTTTATAGAAAAGTATGCAAACTTCAATGGTTGAAATGAGCATAACGTAGTTGGAATCTGTATTTTAATGAAGTTATCAAAAGAGTTTGATTCCATCATGTATAGTGAATATACTTGTAAAGTTACAAGAAATTAAGTGGGAGCGCTAAGACATAGTTCTAATACTTTATGTAGATGACATATAGTTGGTTGGAAAATATGTATTTTAAATTAACACGGTTAAGATTTCATATTGATGAAAGGCTTAGGCTAAACAATTTTTGGGGCACCAATGTCTATAGAGATGGATTGAAGCACCTGATATGATTGAGCCAAGGTACAAAGATGAAGTATTGAAGTAAGTCAATATCGAAACGACAAGAAAGGGTTCTTGCCGCATGGAAAAGAATAGCAATATCAAGTGTTTTGACACATGATGAGCAAAATTGAAATGGAGATTTCTAAGTCATGTGTTCCATGATATATATGTACACAGCCAGATAAGTCCTATTCTATAAAGTGTTATACCAGGATAATTCATATGATGATTGAACTATGGTGGGAAAGATCCTTACGTAGTTTTGGGACATGTTTTCCTATTTAGTAATGACAAACCATTCGTCGTAATATGTTACACAAATAGTCTTGTCATCTATCCAAAATATATCTCAATTAAATATGTGTTGAAGGGTGGCACAGTAGGCTGGATGAAGTTCCATGCTGATTTTGAATGAGTATCAAAATTAGAGTATTGTGATGAATACTACAACAAAGGCTAAGTATATCGATGTGTTGACAATAAATAAGAGTATTTCTGTGTCAAGGAGTTCTTTATTGAACTTGGTGAATTTTCAAGAATGCTGACACTATGAAGCTACATTTTCAGAATGTTGGTAACATTAGTATAAGCTGAGGAATTAAGGTCTCACCGGTTGACAAAATATATACAAAGCCATCTCATTTGAGAATGAGTGATGCGTGTAGACGCTAAGACGTGCAAATACAAACGGACCTGAACATGTCAGATCTTATGATGAAGTTTACCACATGCGAAGCATGGTGAGAACACTGGAATGCCATAGGTGTTAAGTGCTTACTTATTGACTGGATTATTGACTCTAGTGCAAGTGGGAGACTGAAGGGAATATGCCCGAGAGGCAATAATAAAATGGTTATTATCTTATTCCTTGTTTATGATAAAGGTTTATTTCTCATGCTAGAATTGTATTAATTGGAAACGTTAATACATGTGTGACTAATAGACAAGTAAGAGTTCCTAGTAACGCCTCTCGTTAAACTAACTCGTTGATTAACTGATGATCAAGGTTTCCTGATCATGAACATTGGATGTTGTTAATAACGGGATAACGTCATTAGGAGAATGATGTGATGAACATACACCCAAATTAGATATAGCAATGCGATCAAGTCATTAAGTTTACATTGTTGTATCAATCACATACGAAGTAACTCTAATCCTTAGACCATGAGATCATGTCAATCACTAACACCGGATGAGTGCTTTGATGACATCAAACGTCACACCGTGAAAGGGTGACTATAAAGGTGGCGTTGGGTACTCTGAAAGTATTAGTTGAGGCTCATGGATCAAGAGTGGGATTTGTCCATCCAAATGACGGAGAGATATACTCTGGGCCCTCTCGGTGATATCACATCGACACCGCTTGCAAGCACGTGACTAGGTCACAAGGATGTCATATCACGGAACGAGTAAAGAGTACTTGTCAATAAAGAGATCAAACTAGGTATGGTCGATACCAATGATCGGATCTCGGACAAGTAAAATATCGCGAGACAAAAGGAATTGGTTATGACGTTTATGGTTCACGCGATCACAAGATTCATCGTTGAATGTGTAGGAGTCATTACGGATCTCCAGGTCCCGCTGTTGACTATTGATCGGAGAGGTGTCTCGGTCATGTCTATATTATTCACGAACCGTAGGGTGACACACTTAAGGTTTGCCGACGCTATTGAGAAGATACGGAATATTGGAGAAAAGTTTGGACAGCACCGAAATTGTTTCGGGTAATATTGAAATAGTTCAAGGGGATAATTGTCAAATGGTTGTTAATAGAATTAACAAATAGACCAAGGGGGTATGTGTTAATATTTGTTAATGGATTTAACAAATATTAAATTAAAGAAATAAAAATGTTTTATTTATTTAATAAAGAAACCCTTGGGATTTTTTAGTGGAAAGTCCACTCACATAAAGAGAGCATGAGTGGGTGTGAGTGGAGACTCCACTCACATGAAGAGGAAGAGGTGGGGGCACCGCTTGGTTCAGCCACACCACCTCCTATATATAGAGGAGTGGGAGCTCCCTCTCCTCACACTCTTGAGACACCTCTCTTCCTCCTCCCGCTGCTCCACCACTTGGTCATCCGCTTGGCGAAGCCATGACCGTTTAGTTTCTCCACCACATCACGCCGTCGTGCTGTTGGAGTTTTCCGGTGGATCTTCTACTTCCGCTGCCCCGCTGGATCGAGGGAACGGAGGTCTTCATCAAGCCGTACGTGTGACCGAGTACGGAGGCGCTGCCTGTTGCAGCGTTCATCTTCACGATCTTGAGATCGGCAAGTGATCGACTACACCGTCCACGAGAATCATTCTCGAAACGCTTTCGGTCTTCGAGGGTTAGTTCTCTTGGTACTTGGCTTACCCGTTGCTCACATCTACTAGATTAGATCTTGGTGACTTGGCTGTTCTTACCGTAGGAAAATTTTTGTTTTCTATGCTACGAACCCATCATCTTTTACTCATCCCCCGCACCGATGAGTAAATATAGGAGTCGGCGGCACCGATGAGTAAAAAAATTACTCCTCTAACGTGTTTTGGACTTCGGTTAGGTGCGGTTAGATGAGTAAAAGAGCATCTTTTACTCCTCTAACCGATTTTTTGTACATCGGTTAGAGATGCCCTAACAAACCACAATCAATGTGCAAGACTAATATTTATCAAGCAAGTTTGGCAACCACAACTCCATTTATTTTCTACAAAAAGGGTTAAAGTAGTGATTAGGCAATTTTTAAGGGATTACTACTCACTTACAAGACTAAGCATTACTAACAAATTTAAACAACTAGTGGCTAACATTCTTAGTTGAAAGTGGTTATTTAGCTCATATAATTTATTGAACAACACCAACATAATTAAACAAGTGTTAAAGTTTTTAATCACCACTTAATAGCACACGCTTAACTCAAATCAAACCTAACACAAGCCACTAACAGTACTAATATATACTAGTAAGTTAAACAACAGTAACAACCATATAAAAGTACCAAACAATCATCAATAAAACACAAGGGTTTTCTATTTCTGTGCCCCTGGATCCTTAGCACTACTCATTCATCCCCACGGTCTTAGCTTTTGCTCACTTTTCCCCACTCCCTTGACTGAAACCCTCGGAAATGCTCATAGCGGGGGATGCCGTCGGGTCAAGGGTTTGACCGTTAACTGGGTGACGAGTGGGGCCGCGCTGGATTGTGTCGCCCGTTGGACCTGACAAGTGGGACCGTGTTGGCAGGTGACGCTGGTTTGGACTGTGTCACCCGTTGGACCTGACTAGTGGGGCCGCATTGTAAGGTGACGCTGGTTTGACCGTTGGGCCGTGGTTCCGCTGGACAAATGGGCCTGTGCTTAGCGTCGCCGCCCTAGCCTGTTATGCATTCTCCGGTGCGCGCCGGCCCGAGCCCGCCCCGATGTAGGCCTGCTATGCATGCTCCGCTGCTCGACGTGCCTGCATGCATGCGCCGATGCGCGCCGCCACGACGCGCCACGCCGCCACAGCTCGCAGCCACGGACGCAGGTCGCAGCCACGGACGTAGGTCGCAGGGACAGTCGCTGCCGCTCAGACACAATGCAGCCACGGATGCAGGTCGCAGGGACGGTCGAGCCGCGCGCTCATGCATCGTCTCTTCTCGCACGCGGATGCTGGCATCGTCTCTCTTCTCGCACGCGGATGCTGGTTCGTTTCTTCTCGCACGCGTCTCCGCCTTTAATGGCGTTGCATCGTCTCAGCCTTTTTCGGTCCAGTCGCATCGCTTCATCGTGGCCTATGAGAACGGTTGGCAATTAAATCGTGGCATACCGATCGATTTCGCATCGTTTGAACGTAGCAACAAACGCACACGGCCGGTTATTTAAACCACCCACCCCTTCACCTATTCTCCACACCTCCATCTGCGCCGCCCCCCTTCTCTTCTTCTCCCAAATCCAGAGCCAAGTCGAAGCGTAGCGCAGGCCAGGATGCAGTTCAACGGCCCCACCTTCCACCTGCCACCCACCGTGCCGGAGAGGCGGTACCCCGCCGGCGTCGTCGTGGAGACCATGCTGCGCGTGTGGGTGATCTCACGCTGGAGGGGTAGTAGGGAGTTGGCCCGTGGCTTCCTTCGTGCCGGCTTTCACCACCTCCCGGCGGGGTCGCCTCCCATGTTCCAGCTGGAGGAGATGCGTCCGCACCGTACCGCTCCGCCAGTCGCGCTCCTGGCGCACTTCACCAACCGCTTCGACGCCTACTACCTTCTCGGGCAGGTGTTCTGGTGTGGCTGCGAGTTCATCGCTTTCACTACCTACAACATCTTCACCGACGTGGAGAGCATCTTCCCCGCCCCCAACCGCATGCACAGCCTCCCCTACTACCTCGGCGAGAACGGCATGGAGGAGGAGGATCCGTGAAGATCCTCTCCAAGATCTGAAGATGGCAGTGAAGGCTAGTCCCGGTGTCTTGATGCATGTCTTGCCCTAGTGTGTTAGGGCTTTTATTATATTTCTATGTATTGTTGTTGGTTGTACCATGAACTCTTTATCTTTGTCGTGTTATATGTAAGAACTATTATCTATCTATGTTATGGTCGTTATATTTATCTTGTGCTTGTTATTTTCTTGTTGTTTTCTTTTCACTATTGTTTGTTCAAGATAAGTAAACATAGTCAAATTTATCAAAATGGATATGAAAGCTAGAAAAAATGATTGTTGGTGGTCATATTGCTTCAAAAACAATAAGATACCAAGAAGAGTTGTAGTTGGCCATATTGGTAATTTTTGAATTGTTGGTGGCAATATTGCATGGAAAAAGCAAAAAAAGAAGAGCACTCAATCTCTGTAGGTACAATTTGAAACGATGAAAAAAGAGCACTCAATTGTTGTGTATGTGCAATTTGAACAACGAGAAACGAGCACTCAATTTGCCCATTTTTGAATTGTTGGTGGCAATTTTGGAATCAACTGTGCAATCATATAAGGCCATCATATAAATACAGCAAAAAAAAACACAGAGACAGCTCGTGCGCTAATTTTTGGGCCTCTTCTATCTTTCAGGGCCTTTCATAGTCAACGCCATGGACCGGCCCAACCTAGCTTGGTTTCTGTTTGGGCCCAAGAACTCAATATTTTTTTTTCCTTTTGCGCTAGGTGTTGTCTGACGAAACTGAAGAAACTGAAAGTGTCAAGAACTGATGTTAAGCAAGAGAGCACCAGATCCACACAGAGACGGATGGTAAGCAAGAATTAATTGACAAAACTGATGTTAAGCAAGAATTAACTGATACATACACAGTCTAAGCAACACAAGAGCACCAGATCCACACTAATAACATCTCTAACGACCGACGACCAGCAAGTAAGCAAATCCTAAAGCTATCAGATTCGACTGCTTCTTCAATTCATTCAGCTGCCTCAAGTTCTTGTTCATCTTCTTTAGTTCCCCCTTCAGATCCGCATCCCCAACTGTCGGAGCAGCACTGTCGGGCAGATTGAGATCCCGGGTTGCGACACCATTGGAAGGAATCGAGGCCTGCCCTTTAATCCTGAGAACATAGTCGTCTAGCCATTCGAAATGGTTGCATTTCGTCACAATCTGAAACGAAAAGATGAACCCTAAATCTCAGATCCAAGGAAAAAGAATTTAGAGCAAAGAGAAAAAGAAATCAGAGCAAAATCATGAGATCAAACCTGCCCCTCTGGCTTGCTCTCGCATTTCACGAACTCTCGCCCTAAGTTGCCGTTCTTGTTCGACGTTGAAGTCAACCGTACAAAAGGCGCGACGCGTTGGCAGTCAGGACATGGCAACATGGGCACTGGACCATGCTGGGGCCACGAGGGGCGGGAGGCTGAACTAGAGAACGACATATCTCGTCGCCGGAGAAGAAGAATCGCTGCTCTATGCGTGGGTGGGCGAGCTCGAGCTCCTCTGTGCGTGGGTGGAGAAGATTCGCAGAAGAAAGGGGAGACAATGGTGGGCGAGCTCGAGCTCCTCTGTTCGTGGGTGGAGAAGGAGGGTGGTTGGGGCCCACAATTGGTCGGACCCGCCTGTTTTCTGCCGCCAATCAGGTGGCTGGAACCAACCTCTCGCGGATCGCCATCGGAATCCTTCTAGAAGACCGTATCTGAGGGCTGTCGTTTGGCGCCAGGGTTCGATCGGACGGTTAGGGTGCGACGCTAGGGTTTGATCAGATGCTGCGCTAGGGTTTCAAATGAGCATAAGTAATTCAAAAAAAATCAAAATGACATGAAACCAGTGCACAATGTTGTTATATGTGATATAGTTACTAGAAAAAAATATAAACATGGTTTATGGATAATTCATTGAAAATTGTTTCCACAAAAGAGCTATCTTGTATAGAGTTGTTTAGAGTTCGAGAATAGAGTGATGGGTTCAAATGAGCATAAGTAATTCAAAAAAAATCAAAATGACATGAAACCAGCGCACAATGTTGTTATATGTGATATAGTTACTAGAAAAAAATATAAACATGGTTTATGGATAATTGATTGAAAATTGTTTCCACAAAAGAGCTATCTTGTATAGAGTTGTTTAGAGTTCGAGAATACAGTGATGGGTTCAAATGAGCATAAGTAATTCAAAAAAAATCAAAATGACATGAAACCAGCGCACAATGTTGTTATATGTGACATAGTTGCTCCACAAAATTATTTGGATCATTTAGACAAGGTCGAATTTTTCATGATTTACAAATGGGGGTGTTTACCCTAGCTTCGGACCTCATTTGAAGCACATTTCTCACGACTACAAAAAAATGATCGAATTGACCATCTAACATGTATAGCAATTCAAAATCATTGTAACATCACAGAGCAAAGGAATTCAATGATTGGTTCAAATCCATAGGTTAGTTCAAATATTTGACTCAAATTCAAATTTTGCCTCCAATTTGAATTTGACCTCAAATTTCACATCAAAGTAAAAGTTTTCCCAGACAACAACAGAAACCTTATTACAAATTCTAAAAGTTCAAAGTTTACAACTAGCATTCAAAGTTCACATCTTTGTCCTGCTTCGAGTGTTCGACGACGGCTTAACCGCCTTGCTCCTGGTTTCCCTTGTTGGGATATCCACCTTTTTCTTCTTCCTTTTGCCCTTCACTTCGGGTGGTGGCTGTCGAGGTGCTGAGGGAGTTATGACCAGTTGGCGATCATCTGTGGGTTGAATAGTCTTCAAAGGAACTACAGGAATAATTACTTCCTCATCTCTAATAGACTCAAAACCTTCAAAAGCCATGGCTTCAAATTCCTCCTCATCTCTTGGCCTTTTTCCTTTGCCTCTAATTGTCCTAGAGCTAGGTCAAACAAAAATAAGATTATAATCCATCGATTAAAAAGAGAAGAAATGCACAAAATTCAGTTGAGAAATGCACACATACCAAGCTGCCGGCACTGCTAATTCAGTTTCTTCATTCTCCTCGGCTGTGGCTGCAACTAGCTCTACTACTGCATTCTCCTCTGCATTTGGTGCTGCCCATCGTTCCTCTTCTCCAAATGATGCATCCACTGGATTGGTACAAAGCCTACCAATGTGCCCTAGAACTCCACATTTTTTGCACTTCCTCTGTTTTTTTACACGACCCTCTTCACCTCTTCTGAACCTGTTCTTCCTTGGTCTTCCTGGTGGTCAAGTGAGTACAGGAGAATGTAGTATGAACCCTGGATCCACATGGATCCATTGATCTTTTCCCAAGAGTGCAGGCACATTGGAAGCATAAGCAGCCCTGAATTTTGCGACAGAAAAATATTTAGAGATGTATTGATCGACTTCACCATCTTCACCACCGATAACAGTCATCAGATGCAGGGCATGCATGCATGGCTTCCCTCGGAGCTGCCATTGCCTACAACTGCATTCCCTAGCTGCTAGGTTAACTGGATACCTCCATTCCCTGTTTTTACTGTCAGTATATGTTACCTCAGCCACATGTGTGTCTGAGCGAATGCATTTCATCTTCAGACCTCTTGCCTTGGCATGCAATGCCTTAATAAGAGATGGAAGCATAAGATGGCCAACATATTCTGTTTCTGCAATTCTTTTCCGGAGAGCCATCTTTATCATGATCAACTGCCGAATCTTATCAAATAATTGCCACAACAAAAGCCCTTTCAAATTCTTGATCTTTGCATTGAAACACTCTGCCAAGTTACTTGTCACATAGTCCACTTTGCAGATTGTATTGAATTTGCTTCTTGACCACAACTTCCCATGATGTGCATCTAGGTACTCCTTCACCAGAGGATTGTGAGCATACAACACACGCAAATGGTGCTCATGCTTCCTCTCACTGCATGTGTATGATGCTGGCCACAAATTATCGTCATAGATTTTACCTTTGAATTTGTTTCTGAAATTTTGCACTAGGTGACGCATACATTCCCTATGCTCCACTCCAGGGAATACAATTCCTACTGCACTTTCTAACCCCTTGCAAGCATCAGTGTGTATAGCTAAACCTGGGGGTGTACCTATAACATTGCGCAAATTCTGCAGAAACCAGACCCAACTTTCTTCGCACTCTACCTCCACCACACCAAATGCAACTGGGAATAGCCAGTTGTGTCCATCAACAGCACAAGCTGCCACTAGCTGTCCTCTCCATCTTCCATTCAAAGCTGTTGCATCAATAGCCAAATAGGGCCTACAACCATCCAGAAATCCCTGCCAGCAAGCCTTGAAACAAACAAATGCCCTCCTGAAGCACTCCTTCTCAAATGTCTTCCCTCTTATTTTGTATGGAACTGTATGCTTGTCAATTTCTACAACACTCCCTGGACTGGCAGCTTCCACTTCAGCTTTAAATGTGTAGAGCAATTGAAAACTCTCATTCCAAGCACCATTAATCCTGTCAAGAGCCCTCTCCTTAGCATAGAAAACTCTCATGTAAGGTATATCAATCTTGTACTTCTCAAATAGCTTCCCATGGAGTGCTGTTGGACCAAGTGTTGGTGATTCTCTCAACCAATCCATTACTGCATCTGCCACCCACCTAGTCTTTGCTAGCTTTGTTTTAGTCTTTCCCCCTCCCCCTCCAGGTGGACAAGTGTGCTGGTGTTGGTTCTTTTTTATCTGAAACAAAATAAAAAAGAAAACACAGTTAAGAAAAAATTACACAATGATCTGAATATAGAATGAATTAATATAAACTGAAATACACAAACCTGAATCAATTTGCTCCTCAACATTACTGATGCATGCAACCTCCATCTGCACCTACCATATGGGCAATGAACAGTGAACCTTCTTGGCTCACTCCTATCAACTACATATGTATTTTCAGAGATAATGCAGTACGTAGTCACTGCATTACGACAGTCCACCATCGACTGAAAAACCGTGCCGACAGCAAGCTGAGGATCTTCCCTGTTCCACTCAATTGTTGGCATGTCATCACCATCATATTCATCGACAACTAAGCTGTCGACGTTCTCCTCCCTCTCTTCATCGTCAGTGTCATCAAATCTTGCACCGTTGATAGGTTCCTCCTGATATTCATCTTCCATTGCTTGTTGACTAACTGTATCAACAAGATCAGGGTACATCCTCTCATCCTCATCATCATATCGAGGCACTTCCTCGTCTGGCTCTGCATCTTGTTCTACATCGGCTGCAGCAGCGATAGGAGAAGCGGCACAAGAAGTGGCACCAGACATATTGTGACTTGCTGAACCACTAGCTCTGCTTGGTCTCGACCTACATGGAGTGCCGGGGCGCTCGCTATTAGCAGAGGCAGAAGATTTCTGAACACCCTTCCCCTTGTCACGTTCATTGCGTGGCTGAAGCACATCGATATGGATTTTACCGAAGCGGCTTTCAGCATTCAAAGAAAAGAGCAATCCCAGATGCTCATCGCAAGTTAGTGGGAGAAATTGTTGCTCACTACTGTTGAAGAATTTCAGTTCAACAGCATCGCAATCGCTCCATGGATATGAATCCCGGAGTGCAGCGACCAAAGCTTTGAACGAAATGCTGGTTTCTACCACCTTCGGATAGAAAAAAGCAGTAATCTTATGCGGTTTTCTACCGCGCAGCATACTAACTTCCATCCTAACCGCCAGCCGAAAAGCAAGTGCCGGATCAATCCTATTCGATTCAAATAAAGGTTGCAGTTAGGCCGGGAACATTCAACAAAATTCGAAAGATTCAATCGATCATCGGTCCAATACAGCCTAATTTACGAACCAGCGCATCAATTAGAGGGGAAAATACGCTTACCCAGGTGTAATCCATGAACTATCCCCCGCCGATTCGACCCAATCATCTCCACGGTCGATGGGCCTGAGAGCCTGCTCCCCCGACATCGCTGCTTGATTAGGGAGGTAGGGGTAGGTGTAGCGGATGGCACGACGGAGGCGGAGGCGGAATAGGGTTCGAGGGTGGAGGGCACGAAGGCGGCGGAGGCTGCACGACGACGGCAGAGGGGGGAGGAGCGACGCGGCGCTGCAGTGGATCGAGCTCGATTCAGTTTCAGACAAGGAGTCCGACGTGTCTCAACGTGGCCCCACACGTATCACTAAGCAAAGGTCAAAGGAGGACCGGTCCAACGGGAGGATACACAGTCCAGCGCGGCCCCACTCGTCAGAGTTAACGGTCAACTATTGACCCGACGGCAAACGTCCAGTTTGACCTGTTGTGAATACTTCAGACAAGGGAGTGGGGAAAAGTGAGCAAATGTTAAGAGCGTGGGGATGAATGAGTAGAGCTAAGGAACCGAGGGCACAGAAATAGAAAACCCAAAACACAAACAACATTTTCCTAATAAAGGCATTTAAACCTTTTTTCAATTTTAAAGGCAGAAAACATCACTTTTACTATTTATTTCACCTAGGGAGTTCTTTTAATCAAACAATCATGAAAATTTGGATTTTGGTTCTCTGTTATTCCTGGAAACTAAAACAATTGGATTTGCTCTAAAATTCCACACACAAAAATCTAGAAAAATCACCAAAGTGCTCTCTGGTGCTTTTAGTAAAAAGAATACAACGTAAGTTATAAGCTTCATTTGCATGCAAGACTAACACCTCTACAAAGGTACCATTTCAAGCTATCCATAGAATTTTAGTTTTCAATATTTGGATAGATAAAACTCTAGATATTAAATATTTAGCGAAACAGATACTTTTTACAATATTTAATATAGACATCAATTAAAAGCATATTTTGGCTATAAACGAGTGCTGCATGATTAAGAAAACACATAGGAACCCTACAAAATTTTAATCGCTCAATTTGCATGCTCAAGGATTAAATGGTTAATTAAAATCTAGAGCAGACCTAGCAAGATTTCATAAAACAGAAAAGATTTGACTGAAAACAAAGTTAAACGGGCCAGATCCGCCCATAACTGAGCCGACCGGAGATGGGCCGGCCCACTGCGGTGCGCTCCAGAGAAGGGGTAAGTCATCGTTGGATCAAGATCTAAGGTCCAGTAACAGATCTTTTAGGTTCAAATGCGAGCCGTTGATCTGCAGAGACGGCCGCTGCTCATCTTCTTCCTAGGACGCATGGAACACTGCGGAAAACAGCAGTAATGGTGTCCTGCTCGTGTGGCTCACCTCGAGTTGCTGCAAGACGATGGGGAGGACGGAATAAGGGTGCGGAGGGCTTGGGGATGGCACTGGTGACATCAGTGCTTGCTGGTGCGCTCCCGGTTGACGGCGGCGTCGAGGTCGTACGAGACGGACTCGGGACGACGGCGACGACTCCATGGTGTCCTGTACAAAGAGGAGGGTTGAGTGAGGTAGAGCTAAGCAAGGGGATCACGAGGGAGCAAAAAAGGCAGAGAAATGTAGACGGAGTTGCTCGCAAACGTCTCGGCAAGGAGGCGGTCGAGGGGGAGAAAACTCTAGCTCCAGCGAGCTAGAGCACGAGAGAGCTCACTCCCTTCCAGGAGGGGATATAGGGGTGGTGTGCGAGTCGAATAGACAAGTAGAGGGTACGGAAGAGAGGCCGGGGAGTTATAAAGGAGTGGACGCCGGTCCATGGTGCACGGCCTTCACGGGAGAGGGGTGTGGGGTGCACGGGACGGCGATTGGGCGAGGGAGGCGATGGAGGAGCGTGTCCTCACGCTGCAGCACGCCTTGGACACTAGCTCCTAGAAGAGGGCCGTTGGCACGCGAGGAGAGCAAGGAGAGGTCTTGTCTGCCCGCCAGGTGCTCGACAAAAAGACCTGCGCGATTGGGGTGCGGTGCTGGGGTGCAGGATAGAGGGAGAGGGGGTGTCTGCGGGGTAGCCAGAGCTGCAGGGCGCCGTCGACGCCCACTGGCTTGTTTCACACGGTCGAGAGGAGGGAGATATCTTGCAAGATCTTGGCTTCGGGTTCCCGAGGTGGGGATGGGTGAGAGAGGGGTTGTGGGCTACCCCGGGTCGATGACAAGCGGGCAAGGAGGGCAGTGTTGTGCAGGCACACACGCCACACCATTGGATGGAGAGGGGGAGGGTTGTGGAGCATGCCATGGCCATGCATGGCACCTAGGCCACGGCCACCCTTTCCTTTTCATCTTTCTCTTGTGCTACAGTGCCTACACGACTAAAACAAGTTCAGAAAGGATACTAGGGTGCGTCATGAGGGTTTTAGGGTGAGGTTAGAGAGTCTAATAGGGATTAGACGAAGTTATGTTGAAAACAGATTTTCTGGAATTACAGTATTGATTAGGCCTGAAGAACTCATGAAAACAGAGGTGATTAGATCTCCAAAAAGTTTGTCAACAGAATAGATGGGGAGTGGGTGTGCCACGGATACATTAACAGAAGGTTAATATGCAAGGAGACCAAGATTTCGACAAAACAAAGAGGTGCCAAAACGATATAAAATACTGCAGCAAATGGTCACTGATTTGACTAGCTGTCAAAACGACCATGCAAAGATAAGCAAGCCTGTTCTGAATTTTTTCCAAATTTGCCTGCATAGCCAGATAAGATGGAGGAGATGATACCTACGTTGGCGCAATTCTAAAAAAAAACACCACGATTAAAGAATTTGTGAAGCTCTAGAAATCGTATCTGCTAACAGGAAGGAAGATAGTTCTAGAGAAGAATTTTCCTGAATTTTTATTCAAACAACAACCACATAAAGTTATGCACACAAGGACACACAACAACACATGAAACACAAAATCAAGGTGAATAATAGACACACAAAACAATTTGTTCAAACAAACAAGCAATTTAACATGCAACCAATTTTCAAAACAACGAGATATACTTGTGAGGTGGTGATTAACATAATCATGACAATAAGGTTTAAAAGATGTTGAACTCATAACTTGATATTCTTCAGATGGTTTGATAAAGAGAGAAGAGATGTAGGTAATATATTTCCCACTTGTATTATTTCCAAGGGGGGGGGGGGGGGGGGGGTAAAATAGGAGTTTAAAATAAGAACTATATATATTTGCATAATATCATGGTTGGAAAATAGGTAGGAGATAGTATATAGTTCTCCTTAGTTTATGAAAAAGTAAGTTTTGGAAAATACTTTTATTTTCTCAAATCATAGGCCTTTGGGTTGTTGCTAAACCCAAAGTATCTTTGAAATGGAATTTGGCTAAAACAAGATTGGAAAGGATATACAGATCATTTTTTCTTGTCATGACATGATCACCAAGGTTTAATATATTTTTACTTCGGTTGAGTTCTTAGGTTAATAGTTAATGGTCAAGCAAGTTAAACAACAAGTCACACAAGGTCAAACAAAGCAATGGGAAGGAAAAACTCCATCATTAGTGAACAATTTTATAAAGTTTTTGTTGGTTCTGATTTTTGGGTAAATTATACTAAATTTTTATTACAAAATTTGGGATGTTACAGGAAACCAAGAAACCAGCAGCTTGCTTGATGGTACCCCGAACACGCATTTTTCGGGGTTGAGCTTGAAGTTGACCCGACGGAGATTCTCGAACGTTTCGTGCAGATCTTGGATGAGCGAGTCCTAGTATCGCGTCTTGACCACAATGTCGTCGATGTATGCTTCCACGTTTCGGCCCAGCTGTGGCCCATGGCATGCCTGCATTGCGCGCTGGAAGGTAGCGCGTGCGTACCAGAGGCCAAATGGCATCTGGGTGTAGCAATAGCAGCCCTTGGGGGTGATGAAGGCCGTCTTCTCTTGGTCTTCGATAGCCATCGAGATTTGGTGATAACCGGAGAAGGCATCCAAGAAGCACAACAAGTCGGTGAAGTCGATGCAGAGGCAAGGGGAAAGGATCCTTGGGTAGGCCTTGTTCAAGTCGGTGAAGTCGATGCAGAGGCGCCACTTGAGGCGCCATTTGAAAGTAGGGGAGTGGGATGTCCGAGACGTCGAACATCACATTCTCGGTGTGGTATTTCTCCTTTGGCTCGAAGGTGACTGGCAGCATCAACTTGCCGAGGGGTTGTACAGTTGATGCCCACAAGTATAGGGGATCGCTGAAGTCTTCGTTGGGAAGTATTATCCAAATTTATAGTTCGACTCGATGGGAACACAAGAATACCGATAAGACCTTGGCAATTGAGGCGTCACTCTCAACCACACCTGTATATCAATAACTTGCAGCAGTAATAGTGATGGCAGTGATATGATTCAAGTAACAAGCAGAATAGCAGCAGTGAACAAGTGTTTCCCAGTTTTCACCGGAAAAGTGAAAGTGTAACTCAGAGATTTAAAACGTAGGCATGAGGTGATAGCGGGGTGTTGCAAGAATAAGATTGATCATGTAATAAGATAAAATCTAGCAAGGGGATGTATCTCTAACTCTGATATATGTAGGTATGTGTTCCAAATTTAGTTGTGCGTACTAACCAAGAGAATTTGCACAACATCTATTGTCCAACGTGCCCATTTCACCGGGGCCAACTTGGAACTACAGGTAATTAAGGTCTACCCTTTCGAATAGACCGGAACAATGCATTAACACTTCATGAACACATAAAATCCTCAAACTAAAACATCTCCCCCTTGTTTTCCCTATATGTCACATTTAGGGTTCGCACGTTCAACATAATAGCAGGTAATACACTTTGCAGATAAATACCAAACTCAAATATATGATAGGGCAATATAAGTTCAGTACTGAAATCATGCCACTCGGGCCCTAGTAGCAAGCATTAAGCATAGCAAGAGTGAATCAACACAATACAAAAGTATCCTCAAGATAAAACCCTAAAATCCCGAACAACGGTAGCATTGCATGATCAATCTCATCCAATCCCCATCCACCTCACATGCCTACAGCGGACTACTCACACATGGTGATGGTGAAGGAGCTCATGGTCGATGGAGATGAAGGCGGTGAAGATGGCGGTGAAGACGGCCTCCGGATCCCTCCACCGGAGGAGAAATCCTGGATCAATCTGTCCCCAAAACGAAGATCGTGATGGTGGCGGCGCTCTGTTTCGCGGAAGCTCCTCCCTTTTTAGGGCAAGCACTTTTTCGTATATATGAGAGGGTACGTCGAAGACCGAAGGCGAGGCGATGCTCGAGGTCCGTTTGGGCATGGCCCACGCGGCCAGGAAGGTGGGCCGCGTGGGGCCCACCCGTTCGGCCCTCGAACGCCTGCTCGTGTCCATCTTTTGTCCATTGCCCTCCTTTTCCATAAAAATGGCGTGGTAATTTTCCCCGTTTTTATTTCCTGCAGAAATAGCCAGAAAAGAGACTTTGCTAAAAACAGCGTCAGATTCAGCAGTTTTATTCAAATATGGGAAGATTCCGGAGCAAATTATGATGCAAAGTGCTTGGAAAATTAGATGCATTTTGGATGCATCAACAGTCCCCCGAGCTCACTCCTAGAAATTGGGAAGTCGGAAGCAACTGCGTCTGCGAGATCTGTAACTTTTCCATCAGGGCTGCCGAAATGAGGTCAATACTTGAGCCTCCATCTACCAACATCCGGGACACGGTTATGTTGTTGATAATAGGGGACACCACCAGGGGCAGCGTCCGGGCTCCGGCGCTGTTGCGCGGGTGATCATCTTGGTCAAAGGTGATCGGCACATGCGACCACTTCAACTTGCTCTGGGCTTCATATCTCGGGATCACGGCGCACACGTCTCGGGTGAAGCGCTTCACCTCCCCGTGTGAAGTGAGGGAAAAGGCTCCACCGTGCACGCACGCGGTATCCCGTGCGTCTGGGTATTCGTCTTCTCCTCCCGCAGATGCATCCGTGGGGTCGTCTTCCTCGGCTGTCGCGGGCTTCAGTGCGGGCGGGGCGACGCCTTCCGGGCCCGCCCCCGGCCGTCCTTGGCTCCACCCCGCCCTCTGCTTCCCAGACTCGATGGACATTCTCGGGCTCGGTGCCCGGGCTCGTCGCAGATGAAGCAGTTTCCGTTGGCATGGTTGGCCTCCGGCTCCGCATATTTTTTTCGCCGGGCGTCCGCGATCCCTCGCACCGCCCGACAGTCTTTGGCGTCGTGGGAGTCGACCTTGTGGATGGGGCACCACATCCCGGGTGCCAACTTGATGGTCGCCACCTCGGCCGCCAGGTTGGCCCTCTCTGTCGCCGCCAGGGTTGCCCCTTCAGCGGCCATCACCTGTCGTGGGTCCCTCCTTCTTGCCACCTTCTTCCGGGCTTCGGCCTCTGGTTCCACCGCTGCCATGGCGGCCAGTTCCGGGGCTCGGCGTCCTTCCTCCATCTTGGCGCACTGATCCGCGAGGGCGTATAACTCACTGGTGGTCCGAACCGTTCGACAGTCGAGTTCCTCCATCATCCGTATATCCCGCACATTTGGCGGAAAGCTTGGACGATGGCGGCGTGCGCCGCATCCAGTATATTGGGGGACACGTGGCAAAAGCGCTGGACGTAATGCCGGAGCATCTCGCCCGGCCTTGGAATTATGGAGTGCAGATCGTTCATCGTTCCAGCACGTTTGTATCCGCCCTGGAACTCACTTACGAACTGCTTGCATAATTCCCGCCACGGCCCAATGGTTCCTTCCGGCAGGTGCATTAGGCACGTGCGGGCTGGTGGCACCAGCGCAAAAGGGAACCAGTTGGCCATCACCTTCGAGTCAGCCCATGCGGCCGTCATGGCCGTTGAGTAGATATGCAAGAATTCTTTAGGGTTTGTTGTGCGGTCGTATTTCATGGTGGTGCAGGGCCTGAATTTTGCCGGTCAAGCAACCTGCCGTAGAGCCCTGGTGTACGCTAAGCATCCCCCTCCATAGTCGTGGATCTCGTGCCCCATCTCGTAAGAGGGGGCGACAGTGTCTTGAGGACACCGTCTTCGTCGCTCGATGTGGGCGCGGGCGTCTTCACCCGCTCGCTCGCTGGTGACCTCCCGGGGCCCCTTGGTGTGGTGGGTCGTGGATGACCCCACCGATAGGTGTTCCGGGGCCCCGCTTCTTGCGGGGGCCACCAGGCGTCGTGCGGAGGTCGCTGCCCCGGTAGCGGTCCCTCCCCCAGCGGCCCGGAGGCCCCAATCAGGATGGACTACGACCGGCGGCGCCCATCCTTAAACGCGCATAAGTGAGGAGGGTCGTCAAGCGGGCGTGCCACCGCTCATATAAAGGCGAGTCAGTGCTCAGGGGATACTCTGCCATGGCGTTAGCCATGGCGATTGCTTCCCCGCAACTTCTGGCACCTGAGGGGGCGGGTATTCGCCGTGTACCCTCGGTTTCTCGTCCTGCCCCGCGAGATCCCTCTGGCGGCGAAGGCATCACCAAAGGGGTCCACGATGCCCCGCTTCCCAATGGCGGCGGGGGGGCTTCCGCGTCCGCCTCGGGAGGAGTCCCCCGCCCCCAACACATCTCCTGGGGCCTCCTCCTACTCGGCCCTGTGGCCTCCTCCTACTCGGCCCTGTGGCCTCCGACCGGACCGAAGGGGTCCAAGGGGTCCAGGTCCACCTGGCGTGGGAGGGGTTCCGTCGCAGCAGGTCCGCGTCGCGCCTCCAGGTTAACAGCCGGGTTGACCGCGGGTGCCGGCCCGTGTGAGCGAGTCCGCGTCGCCGGGGTGTTGGTGAGGTCAAGGACTCTCTCCCCGGGCTCCCTCCGCCTCGCGCTCATTTCCCATTCTGAAGACGAAGCACGGGCGCACTCTACCTGGCGCTAGATGTCGTGTACGGAAACACGGACACCGGGGATGGCAAACACCCCCTATTTGTTCGGTAGAAGGGCGCGAGGTGCTTCGAAGTCAGTTCCCAAGCACGAACCCAAACACACGAGATTTTA
This sequence comes from Poa annua, assembly GCA_026929855.1. Taxonomy (NCBI): domain Eukaryota; kingdom Viridiplantae; phylum Streptophyta; class Magnoliopsida; order Poales; family Poaceae; genus Poa; species Poa annua. The sequence continues at coordinate 2,018,678 of CM049437.1, forward strand.
CCCAGGTTCAGGCCGCGTCGCCACGTAAAGTATTACATCCTGCTTGTCTGGCTTGACTGATGGTGGGTGATGAAGTACAAAGTGCTGCCCGCATCCCTCTGTCTACACTTGGGAACTTTTTGAGTTCCACCTCGGAAAGGTCTCCGAGGTGGCTTCGTCAAGCCCCCGAGCTGAGTGTCTAAGCTGAGAGGATCTGCTGGCTATGGTGTGTCCACTTTTTCCACCATGACCTTGGGCCTCCTTTTATAACGTAAGGGGACAGCACAGGTGGTCATGCTGGGAGTCCGCCCCCAGGGCAAGGCACGCGTCGTGCCGTTGCTCCAAGTGGTGGTTCCCTAGTGTCTTCGTGGCGCTGTTCAAGCTGCGCTGTCCTCTATGCCGCTGCTTCCGCCGGGGCCGAGGGGACGGCCAGTCCAGTCTCGTCCTCGGCCTGGTCATCGTGCAGACTCCTGCACCTGCCCGGATTGGATGGTGCATTGAGTCTTGTCGGTGCCCCGCTGTCGTGGTATGGAACACGGCAGTGCCATCTCGGGATAGCTAAGTGGGTGAGGCCTACAGGTGACGAACGACGGTGCCCGCTGGCGGGATCAGGTATGAGCAAGGTGACACCAGGACATACCCAGGTTCAGGGCCCTCGTGTGGAGGTAACACTCCTACTCCTGCACGGACTCGTAAAAATGAGTATGGAGCTACAATGTTGCTCCTTGAGCTGGACTAGAGTTTCAGTGTCTTGAGGTGGAAGAAGCTGCTCTCTCATGGAGCACCCGACCCCCCTTATATACTGGCCGGGATGCCGGTTACAAAGTGTTGTCCAATCTGGACGGGCCCGGGAGGGCCCATAGGCGTAGTCAAAGTCTATAAAGCTTGGCTGGATGACTAACTCGATGATGGTGAGGCGACTGGTCAAACTCCTTAGGCCTGGCCGGCTGACTGGCCTACGTCGATGATGTGACCTGTCAACCCTCATAGACCTGGCCGGATGACCGGCCTATTGATGGCGATGTGACCGCTCAGCCCTTGTAGGCCTGGCCGGCTGACCAGTGTGATGATGACGATGGGACGGGTCAACTGTGCCCGTACGAGTCAGCGGGCTGGCCAGGTCCTTTGATCATCATCAGCATGGGCCGCCGGGTACGGCCGCCGAAAAAGTCATCATTGCCGCCTGATGGGTCTTGTCGTGCAGTGCTTTGCAGGTTTTGTCCTGTAGCTCTTGGCGTGTCCAGATTCCCAGAGTGAGCCGGCTGGCGGATGGCCTACCCGGCAAGGGATGTGCGGCCGGCAGACGAATGGTCCAGTCGGTCAGGACCTGAGGCCGTGCTGTCATCCAGCCGGACGATGTTTTTTCAGATCCTTGGGTATCCGGGGCTTATATCCCCGACAGTACTCCACGAGCGCGAGGAGGTTTTACATCCATTCGTGGCTAGGGAAGCCTGCACGGGCTCCAAAGAAATAATTATTTTTGTCGTTGAAGTGTAGCCGCCTGGATTTAGAGTGAGCCGGGTAGAAGGGTGCTTTGACGTCAGGGATGACGTCAGCCACGTTCTCTGGCAACTGAGTGGACGCAAAATCTCTGCAAACGGTCATTGTTCCATGGAGTTAATGCGAAAAGCGCCTCGGGGCGTGGTAATGGGCAGAGGTAGTGGGGCACGTGGCGCGGTAATGGAGCGGTTGCTGCGGGCCCTCCGGGGTTAAATAGGGAGCGGAGAGGCCGGGGCAGAGCACGCTCCACACTTGCGCTCTCCTCCCTGTCTTCTTCTTCCTCCTCTCGTTCTCGCGCGCTTCCCATACTCGCTCCGCAGCAGGCGATAGGTCATCGCGCTTCTGCACCACTCGCCTCCCCCGCGTCTCCCACAATGGCGGACGTTCACGGCTAATGGAGCGGATCCACGGTGCAGGAGTATGAGATCCGGCGCTTCCGGCGCGCCGGCCACCTGCCGCGGAAGTTGCTGGTGACTCGCCGCATCCCCTCAGCCGACGAGGTCTCGCCGGACCCCCAAGACGGCGAGCGGGTAGTGTTCGCGGCTCACATAAAGCACGGCTTGGCACTCCCCGTGAGCAACTTCTTCATCGCCTTCTTGCAGCTCTACGGTATCTCTGTCCATCATCTTGGCGTGAACTCGATCGTGTCCCTCTCCCACTACGCGGCGCTGTGCGAGGCGTACCTCGGCGTCTGGCCGCATCTCGGCTTCTTCGCGTGGCTCTTCTACTTGAAGGCCTACACCAAGTGGAAGGACGGGCCTCTGACGGAGTGCGGGAGCGTGATCGTCTACGCGCGTGGCCAGACGGGCCTCCCAAGCTTCTACACCCGGATTCCTTCAAGAAGTGGCAGCAGAGCTACTTCTATGTGAAGAACGCCACGAACGTCGACTGGATCCGGCTGTCGGAGTTCTCCATGGCCGCGCCCATGCGAGCCAATTGGTCGCTCAAGGAGCACGACGACCAAGGAGACGTCAAGGCCCTCCTTAGCCGGATGCAATCTATGGCCTCAATCGGCCTGAAGCCGAGGGTTCTGCTCCTCTGCTGGCTGGAGAGACAGATCATGCCCTTGCAGCAGAGGAGCCACAAGATGTGCTTCTACTCTGGGGTGCTGGACCCGACGCGGACGTCACGGAAGATCCAGTCTATCGCCGAGCTCGATGGGCGGCTGCGCGTGCTCGCCAAGGAGCACGTGGAGGTGAAGTGGAAGTACGACCGGGTGCCGCATGAGCACACCGACCGTGTGCCTCGTGTAAGTGACATCTCTTCTTGATTTTTTCTTTCTTTTACGCTCTGGCCGGGTGCTTTCTCATTCGGCTTCATCTTAGGTGACCTTGGTCCAGATGGCTGAGGATGGGCCGACTGGGCCCATGTTCTTGCCCGACCTCCCCGAGGAACCAGAGAAAGGAGCCGGGGAGAACAACGTCTCCGGCGGCGAGGAGGAGGGAGAACGCGGCGGAGATCCAACACGCTCCTCCATCCGCCGCCCTTGCTGAATCCGAGGCCGCGGAGAGCGCGGCTGATGGCGCGACGCCCACGCCACCGCGGAAATGAGGCGCGGACATCAGGGACTGGTCGGATGACGACAGCGAGGAGGTCCGCGAGGTCCAGCCGCCCTCCACCGGCCCTATCGCCAAGCGGACAAGGGCAGGCCAGACAAACCGGGCGGAGGACTCGGCCGAGCCTACCGCCAAGAAGGCGCGCGTCGATCCGCCCAAGAAGAAGCTGACGACGATGGGGAGGGCGCCGATCCGGCGGACCTGCGACGGTTAAGTGCTTTTGGTTTCCCTTATATTACTGGGTGCTAGAGTAGACGGCTACGTCGGGTGTTGGGGTAGATGGCTTGACATTGTTTTTCTTTTTTCGCAGGGAGCAGATCTCCGTGGGTGGAGCGCCCTCTCGTGTGCCCACGGCATACCCACTGCCGGGGTTAGCTGAGGAGGAGGCGGTCAACTCACTGCCTCCCAGGGCGCCGACGCCTTCATTGGAGGCGTTCGTGCGCGTGGACTTGGGGGAAAGTGGCCCTAGAGGTCTGGGATCCATCTCCGAGGTGGAGGTGGTCCAGGTCGATGGAGCAGCCGGCAAAGCTGCGCCTCCTGAGGTTGAGGCCGAGCGGGCCGCGGAGACTAAACTCCCGGAGGAGCCGATCGCCACGGAGGCAACAGCGATGGGTGGCGCTGAGGAGCCGGTGCCTGGAGCTGGCGGGGCCGTGGCCACGCCGTCTGGGGCCGAGACTACGGCGCAAGCGAACGTCGCCCCTGTGGCAGATCCGGCTGGCGGAGACGGCAAGGTCTCTGTGCCCGGACGGCGCCGTGGAGCTGGTGGTGCCGGTTGGGCAGTCGACGTCGGTGCCGGGTGCCTCGCCCAACGCTACCACTCCGAGGGCTCAGTCCACGAGCTGCCTATGAGCCTTTGGCTTGCTCGCAACATGGAGCATCAGCTAGAGGATCAGCTGGGGAAAGTGCGGCGGAGCCACGAATCCCTTGAGGTGCGTTTTCTTGATGACTCTGCTATTTGTTTGGGTGTGATTCCTTCTTCTGATGTTGGTTTTTTGCAGCTCTCGCTGGTGGAGCCGGAGCAGGAGATCTGGCAGCTGAAGTGGAAACTTCACGAGCTGGAGGAGCGCTTGGCAGGCACCGAGAGTGAGTACATGGCTTTTTCTGATTTGGGTTCACGTGTTATTTTACTGTCTGTTGGTGTAACCTTTGTCTTGATGCAGAGGTGGCGACGTAGGTGCCCTTTCTCCAGGAGAAGCTGAAGAACTCCCTCCCAGCTGCTATGCTGGCGCAGAAGCTTGCGGACGTAGCCAAGGAGCATGAGGATGCGACGTGGGACCTCCGTCTTCGCGCCTCCCAGGCTGACGCTCTCTGGGCGGAGGTGGACAAGTTGAAGGAGATCAACACCAAACATGAGCGCAACCACGCCACTCGCCAGGAGGAGTATGACAAGCTGGTGCAGTGGAAGAACGACCTGCAGTCGAAGGTGGCCACGGCGGGGACGGCCCTTGAGGAAGCTGCCACGGAGCTCCGGCTTAGTCGTGAGCGGGAGGAGAAGGACACACGCCGCTTCGACCGCATCAATGCTCTTCTTCTCAGTAAGTTCGCCTGGCCGGCTACTTTCTTTGTCTTCTTCTGCTTTTGGCCGGGTGCTGATTTAGCCAGCTTGCTTGTAGGTGCTTATCATGCCTCGGAGGAGGCTTCGCCGCATCTGCCGGTTGAAGACCGGGCTCGGGAGGTGGTGGAGAATGCTGAAGCAGCTGCACGAAGCGGGGACCGATGTCTTTGACGCCTTCTGGCAGAAGGAGGATGCTCCTCTTTCAGGCTTCGACCTCACCGGCCGGGTGCATGCGGTGCCTGAACTCCTCTATGAGCTTCAGGACACGGCGGCTCGCGGGGGGCGGAGATGACTGTCGGCCCAGTGAAGACTAGGGTGCACAGGGCCATGTCCTCTGCAGCCCTCGACACACAGTGAGCAAAATCCGCTAAGGACCAAGCGCTTCGCTTGGAGAGACTCGCGAGGGAAAACGCCTCGCGAGGCCTCGGGAGGCAGCAAAGGCCTGTAGAGACCCTTCGCGCTGCTGCCCCCTCTTCAAGGCTTCCTCCCCTGGAGAGAGGTCAACTCCAAATCCTCCCCAGGGCCCCGAGGCCCTGGGGAAGGTCCCTTTGCTGTAAAGCGAGCGCTGCAGGGCGCACATGGGCTCTGCAGCGCCGCAGGGTGACGCGCGCCTCTGCGCATGGTGACGAAGACGCCGCAGTTACCGTTCCCGTGATTAAAGGGGACAACAAAGCTGTGTCCCCCGTACCGGACTACAAGACTTTCCTCTTTGGTGATAAAGCGACAGGCCGGCGCTACGCTCCAACGGCGGCGTCAGCGTGGGCTCCCCCACACTGCTCTGCTGCACCAGCTGACCGTCCTGCTTGGACGGTGGTCTCCCTGCGGCAGGCGTCAGCTTTATGCTGATGGACCGCGTCCATAGGCGCCGTGAGCTGCGGTGCATCGTGCACCACGAAGCGACGCCATGTGGGAACCCTTCCGCTGCGGCATGTGCAGGGAAGAGGCCCGGGGCGCCTATAATTAGAGGTGGTGCTGCACCGTAGCAAGGGATCGATCATTCTACACTCCATAGAACCACCAAGTCGTCTAAGCAAAAGGAAGAAGAAGACCATAGGCTAGTTCCTTCCTTGTAGAGACCATTGCCACGAGAGAGCCCTCGGCAAGCTCGTTGTACTGTGACACATAGCAGTGCAATCCAGACAAGCAGGAGTAGCGGTGTTACCTCCACACGAGGGCCGTGAACCTGGGTAAGGGCCCGTGTTTCATCTCTGCCGTGATGCCCCTCCTCGAGCACGTCGAGCACCGTCGCCGTGCCTGTTGAGGGTTGTTTGACGTCGTGTTCAGCCCCTTACACGAACTCTCTTCGTGAGTGTGACAACCCCTGTACTGTGGAAGTCATTCTCCGACATTTGGCGCGCCAGGTAGGGGGCTGAGGCGCGTCTTCAACCTTCGACCTCCTTCTGCGCCATGGCGGACACTCGCGCCGCTCGCGCCACCAGGCGGGCGTCAGGCAGGGCGAACACCGAGCCCGCTGGCAACGCCAGCTCCCGTGGTCGTTCCGGTCGTTCTCGTGGCGGTCGCACTGCAGGGCGCGGCAACGCCGGCCCGCACGTCGAGCACCCAGAGAGCGACGACGACCACCATGACGACCACTACGACGAAGATTTCGACCCCGAGCACCGCGAGGACGCTGAGTCCTCGCATCCATCCCAGCGTACTAACGCCTCCTCCCTTGGGCGTCCTGCGCCCAGTCCAGCCACCGCGCTGCTCATGGCTGCGGAGCTTTTTCGCTACCGCCCCACCGCCGAAGCACATGATGGCTGGCTAGGACGCCTCCAGCACCACGTCGGCATCGCGGCGACGGCACCTCCAGCTGGCCCAGCAGCGTCGCGTTCCCTGGTCCACCACAACTCCGGGCGCGCGGGGACTGCTGCGCATGGCGCACCTCCTCCGCCGCCTCCGCCGCCGCCTCCGCCAGGGCCACCTCCGGCTGCGGCCGCCAAGGCTGCCTCCCACGCGTCTTCGCCGCGCGATTGCCAAATCGTGCAGCGGACTCCTCCAGACGCGAGGGTGGAAATGGAGCGCCAGAAGGACCTCCAGAAGCGCATCGTCGAGGAAATCGGCCAGGCGGGGAGACAAAACCGTCGAGCTCTGCAGGGGGCGTCTCCACATACGCCACAGGGTGCGTGGCCTTCACCCGAAACCTGCGCCGTGTCGTCTGGCCACAGAAGTTCAGGCCTGATTTGCCTAAGGGCTACGACGGCCCGAACAACCCCATCGAGTTCCTGCAGCTCTACTCCACCTCCATCCAAGCTGCGGGGGGAGACGACAAGGTCATGGCCAACTGGTTTTCCCACGCCCTCAAGGACTCTGCCCTGTCGTGGCTCTTGAACCTCCCTGAGGATTCCATTGACTCATGGGAGGAACTCTGCCAGCAGTTCGTTGCCAACTTCAAGGGCACGTACGAGCGCGCCCTCACCTACAACGACCTGCGCGCTGTGCGCCAGAAGCCTGGCGAGACCCTCCGCAAGTACATTCAGCGCTTCAGCCAAGTTCGCAACAAGATCCCGAACATCCCTGACTCGCACGTCATCGCCGCCTTCAGAGAGGGCGTCACCAACCGCAGGATGCTCGAGAAGCTCGGCATCCACGACACGCTCTCCTCTGTGGTGAAGCTCTTCGACATCGCAGACAAGTGCGCCAAGGCTGAAGAGGGCCTCCTCTTCATCAAGGTGGTCTCTGCAGACGACCCTCCAGAGGGATCCAAGGCCCAGAAGAAGCGTGACGAGACGAAGCGCAAGCCCACTGCCGTCCTGGCGGCCGAGCCTGATGCCAAGCACGCTCGGGAGAATTCTCCTGAGCCGGAAGAGAAGAAGGTGGACAACCGCCCATTCTGCATCTACCACAACAGGCGCGGTCATGCGATGGAGAACTGCTTCGACCTCAAGAGGCTAAGCAAGAAGCGCGAGCAAGAAGAAGGCAGTGGTGGCCGTGGCAGAGGCCGTGGCCGCTACAGGGGCGGACGAAAGGGCGACTACCAGAAGCCTCAAGGGACTCAGGCCAATGCCGCCGAGAAAAACAACAACCTCCCTGACGAGGAAGATGCAGGCTACCAAGCCCCTAAGGGGACTATGGCGTGCATCCTCGGTGGCTCCCAAGCTCCCAAGTCCAACAATCAGTTCAAGCAATTCGCTCGAGAGCTCAACGCGGCGCTTCCCAGCGTCGAGACATCCCGCCCCCTCAAGTGGTCTCAGTACACCATCGCCTTCGACGCCAAGGACCACCCCAAGTCGACCAAGACTGTTGGCACCCTCCCGCTGGTGTGCACCCCCACCATCAACAACATCGCCGTCGGCAAGACGCTCATTGATGGGGGTGCAGGCCTGAACGTCATCTCTGTCGAGACCTTCGAGACGCTTCAAGTGCCCTACGACTGGCTCATGCCCTCCAGGCCCTTCACAGGGGTCACCAGCGGCTCGATCTCGCCCCTGGGGCAAGTGAGACTCGCCGTGACCTTTGGCACGCAGAAGAACTACCGCACTGAGCTGATCGACTTCGACGTCGCGCACATTGGCCTGCCCTACAACGCCATCCTTGGCTACCCCGCCGTCGCGAAGTTCATGGCCGTCACGCATCACGCCTACAACATGGTGAAGATCCCTGGCAGCGGTGGCACCATCACCATCCATGGTCACATCCCAGACGCCACGCGCGCTGTCGAGACCGCCTACAAGGCCGCTGCCATGGCGTTCCCCGCAGACGAGGACATGGAGCCTCTCGAGAGGCCCAAGAAGAAGAAGCAGCTGTTCACTCAGGAACAAGCATCCACAAAGAAGGTGTCCCTAAGCACCAGTGGCTCGGGGGCTGAAGGCTCGGGGGCTAGCGTCACGATAGGCGCTGGCTTGCCTCCCAAATAGGAAAGCGCGCTCGTCGCCTTCCTTCGGGCAAACTCTGACATGTTCGCATGGACTCCGTCAGATATGTCCGGTGTACCAAGGGAGGTGATCGAGCACCACTTAGCCGTGTGTCCAAATGCACGCCCCGTGAAGCAGAAAGCACGAAAGCAAGCCCCCGAGAAGCAAGCGTTCATCGTCAAAGAAGTAGAGAAGTTAAAAGCAGCACAAATCATTCGAGAAGTTAGCCACCCCACTTGGCTCTCCAACGGTGTGGTTGTCCCAAAACCCGCTGGAGGAGGCCGGCTCTGCATCGACTACACCGACGTCAACAAAGCCTGCCCCAAGGATCCGTACCCCATGCCAAGGATAGACCAGATCGTGGACTCCACCGCCGGCTGTGACCTCCTCTGTTTCCTGGATGCCTTCTCAGGCTACCACCAGATCAAAATGGCCAAGGAAGACGAGGAGAAAACAGCATTCCTCACCCCTTGTGGTGTGTACTGCTACACTTGCATGCCTTTTGGCCTGAAGAATGCCGGCGCCACCTTCCAGAGGCTCATGAGGATCGCCTTGGGGGCTCAGATGGGCAGAAACGCAGAAGCCTATGTTGACGACATCGTGGTCAAGTCTCGAGAGGGAGACACCCTCTTGCAGGACCTTGAGGAGACCTTCGCCAGCCTGCGCAAGGTGAGCATCAAGCTAAACCCCGCCAAGTGCGTCTTCGGGGTGCCTTCAGGCAAGCTCCTCGGGTTCCTCGTGTCCCACCGTGGCATAGAGGCCAACCCAGACAAGATCAAGGCTATAGAAGACATGCAGCCACCTCGCCGCCTCAAGGACATGCAACGCTTAGCAGGCTGCATGGCCAGCTTAGGCCGTTTCATCTCCAAGTTTGGCGAGAGGGCCCTGCCTTTCTTCAAGATCATGAAGAGGTCTGGCAAGTTTGAATGGACTTCAGAGGCAGACAAAGCTTTTGAGGACCTCAAGAAATACTTGGCGGGCTCACCTGTAATGGTAGTCCCCAGGACGGGCGAACACCTGAAGATGTACTTATCAGCCACTCCGCAAACAGCGAGCGCCGTCCTGGTGGCAGAAAGAGAAGAGCCAGTCCTCCCCAAGAAAAGTACTGCCACCCCAAGCCCAGAACCCCCCGACAAGGAAACAGCCTCTCCAGGCCCAGCGCCAACCCAACAGCCTCAAGTCGAGCCCACTTCAAGCGCCCTTGCAGAGACTCCTCCACAGGAGAACATCTCCACAGGCCCTGAGGAGCCTCCCCAAGGAGCAGACGCTGCAACCCCGTCAACGACCCTCGTCGAGCATCCCGTCTACTTCGTCAGTACAGTACTGCGAGATGCTCGCGAGCGTTACCCTATGCAGCAGAAGCTTCTCCTCGCGCTCCTCATCGCCTCCAGGAAATTGCGGCACTACTTCCAGGGCCACCACATCACGGTGGTCACATCTTTCCCCCTGGAGCAAATCCTGCGCAACCCCAACGCCACCGATCGTGTCGTAGGATGGAACATCGAGCTGCAACCATTCAACCTGCGCTTCGACACCACAAGAGTCATAAAGGGAAGAGCGCTGGCGGATTTCGTCGCTGAATGAACCGACCCAACTCCTGAAGAGCCCCGTGGAGAAGAAACCGAGCCGCCTGAAGAGACAACGCCAAGCCATTGGACCATGCACTTCGACGGAGCCTTCTCCTGCCGCAATGGTGGAGCTGGAGTCGTCCTGACCTCTCCAAAAGGCGACAAGCTCTACTACGCTGTCCAGCTGTGCTTCACCATTGACAAGATCTCCAACAACATCGCTGAGTACGAAGGCCTCCTCGCCGGGCTAAGGGCGGCAATCGCCCTCGGCATCAAGCATCTGCTCATCAAGGGAGACTCCTAGCTGCTGGTCAATTTCTCCAACAAGAGCTACACGCCAAAAGACAGCCACATGGCTGCCTACCTTGAAGAGGTCCGCAAGCTCGAGAAGCACTTCAGAGGCATGGAACTCATGCACATCCCGCGGAAGGAGAATCAAGAAGCAGACGACATCACCAAGCGAGCATCGCGGCGACAGGCCCAGCCAGCTGGCGTCTTTGAAGAGAGACTCTCCAAGGCGTCCATTAAGCAGCCTCAAGAAGCAGCGGCCGCAAGCACAGACGAAGCCCTCCCACCACCTCCTGCAAGCGGAGCACCCGACTGTGGTCCTCCATCAGGGGAGCGTCTGATGCTGACAATGGCACACCAAGAGACGGGCTGGGTCGACGAGCTAAAAGACTACTTGCTGAAGGGAGTTCTGCCTGAAGAGGACGCAGAAGCAGAGCGAATTGCTCGACAGGCCAAGTCCTACTTTATCCTGGAGGGAGATCTATACCGTAAGCGCCCAAATGGAGTGGCGCTCAAATGCGTTCCACCTGAGGAAGGCCGGATGCTGATCAGAGATATCCACAGTGGAGAGTGCGGCCACCATTCCTCTGCGCGCACCCTCGCAGGCAAGGTCTTTCGAAGCGGATTCTACTGGCCTCAAGTGCTTCAAGATGCCACCACCATTGTCCAGACGTGCGATGCATGCCAATTCCACGCCAAGCAGGCCCATCAGCCGGCGCTGGGATTCCAGACCATCCCGCTCTCCGGGCCCTTCGCGGTCTGGGGGCTGGACATCTTGGGCCCCTTCCCGAGATCGCAAGGGGGCTATCGTTTCCTCTTCGTGGCGATTGACAAATTCACCAAGTGGGCAGAGGTCGAAGCGGTGCGCACAATACCAGCCAGAGCTGCGGTAAAGTTCATCAGAGGCCTGGTCTGCCGCTTTGGAGTGCCAAATCGTGTCATCACCGACAATGGGTCGCAATTCACCAGCGGCACCTTCAGGTCCTGCTGTGAAACCCTCGGCACCAAGCTCTGTTTCGCTTCGGTGGCCCATCCACAGAGCAATGGCCAAGCTGAGCGAACAAATGCTGAGGTCCTCAGGGGCCTCAAAACAAGAAGCTTCAACATCCTCAAGGGCCACGGCAAGGGCTGGATCGACGAGCTTCCATCTGTGCTCTGGTCCATGCGCACAAACCCCTCCAAGCCTACTGGTGAGACGCCGTTTGCTCTGGTGTATGGCGCCGAAGCCGTCCTCCCCACAGAAATCAAGCATGGATCCCCACGGGTCCTTGCTTTCAATGAGGACGGCCAAGAAGATCTCCACTGCGACGACCTGCTGCTTCTCGACGGACTACGTCGCCGTGCCGCCCTCAGAGCCGCAAAATACCAGCAAGACCTGCGGCGCTACCACAGCCGCCACATACGCGCACGTACTCTGGAGGCAGGCGACCTTGTCCTGAGGCGAATCCTCTCCAGAGAAGGTCTCCACAAGCTCAAACCCATGTGGGAAGGCCCCTACAGGGTCGCGCACATCGCCAGGCCTGGCGCGGTGCGCCTCGAAACGGAGGACGGCATTCCAGTCAAGAATCCATGGAACATTGCGCACCTGCGCAAGTTCTACCCGTGATCATAGTCACGACAGACATTTTTGTCTCTCGAGGGAAGGCAGACACTTTTTGTCTCCAGAGGGAAGCGCACAGCTTCACCTCCAGGCTTCGCATAGCCTCCCCTCCAGAGGGCCAGCCCCTCCGAGCTCTCCCAACATTAAGCCACCGTAGGCTCGGGAGAGTCTCAGCCACTAAAGGTGGTCCCCATGCCTCGACATGGAAAGACTTTATCTTGGCAACGCCAAGTGTAATGAACTATTTCGTTTCTCAAATGAAACATTGCGCCAAGGCGCCGTTGTGTAATATTTTGGCGGTGAGATTTACCTTTCAACTTTTTATTTTGCTCATTTGCGCTCATATTTTTCCCATGCGCACCTCGCGAGCGGGGGCTGAGTACGGTGCCTGTGCCTCAAGAGCACTCCCAGCAGCACTGCAAAATCCAAAGGGCCCGAGCTCTAACACGCGAGCATGCTCTCGCGTTCGTTACCTCACCAAAAGAGCTCTGGCTCAAGGGCTTGCTCCCATGCACGCCACCTCCCCAAAGGACTTTGGTACTTACTCTCCTCGCGAGATACCCATGAGGAAACCTATAAGCGCACGTGATTTATTATCATCGTGTTGGCTTTTGGTTTGTCTCTAAGCTAGCGCAGGGAACAGGAGTCTCACACTCTAGCCTCAAGAGGGAAGCACACCATCAGAGAAGCCAGCACCCTCTACAGGGCAAAAGCCTCACGAAGCTAAGTCTAAACATTATGCGCTTCGAGCCCATTTGTTTCCATCTCTCTTGTGAGCGCTTGTTGTCCCTTGGGCGGAACCTTTTCTTCATGCTTCATAGACTGCTTGTGCGTCAAAGGGGGGCCCTCGAGCACCGCGACTTGAGGGCCTTTTCCTCTCCAAGCCTTAAATTCCCCCCGGCCTTGCTGAGTCATAGCTCTGGCATACCGCAGCGGCGGAGTCATAGCGCAAAGAGACGGGCCCAAATGACATAGAGCGTAAAAAAGATATGAAGCAGTAAGCAAAAGGTCCTCTTCAGGGGACACACACACATAAGTTGCACAAACTTAAAAGTATATTACAAACCATAACAAAGGGACACAAGTCTTTAAAACTAAGATAATGGCGCCACAGGCGCATGTTGCCGCAGGAGCAGTTCAGGCCAAAGAATCGTCGCCATCGCCCTCCTCTTCAGACGCATCCTCCAGAGCCTCTTCAGAGCCTGCTTCCCCTCCATCAGCTTGGTCCGCCGGGACTCTCTGGAAGCGGCTGCAGTAGTCCTCGACCTCCTCTCGAACCGAGTTGGAGATCTTCAGGCCTTGCGCCCCCTCGAGGGGCTCGGTCACGGACTCATAATCGAAGCCAGGATGAAGGCGTTGGAGGTTGGCGAAGACGCGGTCGATCGCCACCACCAGAAGCCGACGGCACTCTTCGTCGACGACGCTGCCCAGCTCCGTAGCAGGGCCCTCAAGGGCGGTGAAGAGCTTGTCGAAGTAGGCGAGGTACGTGGCGACGTCAGAGTTCCCTTGGGCTGGGACTCCAGGCGTTTCCGCTCCAAGCCTATCTGCGAGAGCGTTTCCGCGAGTCACCAAGGATCGGAACATGCGCTCCCGCTGCTGTGTCAAGACCCGCGCCGCCTGGATGCTCTCCTCTGCCTCGACAGCGCGATCCACGGCAGGACCAACCTGCTGGTGGATCTCTGCCATGTCAGCTGTCAGCGAGGCGAGATCCTGCTCCGCGCTCTGGCGGGCCTTCTCTGCGCGGCGACGATCGTCCTTGGCGCGCCTAGCCTGGGAGGCCAAGTCGATGTTCTGCTGCTCTAGGAAGCGGATGCGATCACCGTCCTCGCCGCGCCTCTTCATGAAGCGTGCCTCCTGTTTCCTGAACTTCTTGTCGTAGTCGGCGGCGACGGCCTCGCGGAATTTCTTCTCCTTGGCGGCCAGCTCCTTCTCAAGCTCCTCTTTCTTCTCCGCGAACTTGCGGTTGAACCTCTCCACGTGCCTGGCGTGGCTGGCCACCGCGTCATTGTGCTTGCTGGTGACCTCAGCCAGATTGCCCTCCCGAGCCTCGAGGTCCTCGCGCTGCGTCGTCAGCTCCAGCTCGCTCTGCAGCAGCTGCTCCTCGCGCTTGAGCACGTCTGCCTCGCGCGTCCCCAGCGCCCGCTCTCGAGCATCCAAGGACGCACGATGCTGGTCCAAGGACTTGCGCACGACCTCGGAGTCAGAGATCATCTTCGCCTCGAGCTTGGCGAGCTCCCCCTTTCCGCTGGCCAGCGTATGCTCCGCAGCCTCGCGCTCCGCCTTGGCTGCGGCAAGATCTTCAGCCGCCGCGCGACGCTCAGCTTGCAGCGGCTCCAGGAGCTCTTCTGCGTCGCGCACCGCGCCCTCGCGGACTTCCTTGGCGAAGCGCAGCACTTCGTCTCGTTGCGCCTGCATGGCTTGGTCGCTCTGGCGGCAGCGCTCCACGGTCTCGTGGAAGAGAGCCCAAGCCTGGGCGAGGCCGTCGTGCTTCTTGGCGAGAGTGGCCTCCTCGAGGGCGAGGTGAGCCTCAAGCTCATCCAGAGCATTCCTCGCCAGGCGAAAGGCGGCGCCGCGGCGAGCGCCGCCCCAGCCCGAGCCGCCCAGGACCAAGGCCTGCGAGCCCCCGCGAGGCGCGGAGGCCTCCACATCAGCCTCATGCTCTAGAGAGGGGACCTCCGTGCTGGGGCCAGGGTCAGCTCTGGCCTGGGGGCTCGGGGGCTGGGCGCCGTGACCTCCAGTGGCCTGGGCGTCGGCAAGCTCATCCTTGCGCGGCGCCTCCTCCAGAACCTCGGGGGCGGGAGATGCCTGCCCCGTCACCTCTGTGACCTCCGTCGTGGCAGCGGCGGCAGCTTCAGAGGAAGCCGCGTTCCCGCCTGTCTCCGTGCTTGGCAGGGGCAGCAGAGGAGCGTCCGTCTCCGCCGCAGCATCGGCGACATCCATCGCCTGGAACTCATGCCTCGCGGCCTCAGCGTCATCCTCCTGCCGCTCAGGTGGAGTGACAGGGCGCGGCGAAAGCGGCTCCTCCTCCTTCTCCTCAGGCCGCTCCTCCATGGTAGGGAGCGAAGTGTGGGTCTCAGCCTGAGGCTCCTCCGCCACAGGCGCTGCGGGCTCCTCCGCCACAGGCTTCGCGGCCTCACCCTCTGCGACCGCCAGAGCGTCACTTTTCTGCACCTCGGCAGCCTTGCGGAGCCTGCGGCGCTTAGCTGGCGCGAGATCCCTGGCAAACACATAGAAGAAAATCGTCAAGAGAGGATCAAGGGGATCCCCTTCCCGGAAAAGACTAAAAAAGATCCAGTGCTTACCCAGATTTCTTGGCGCGGGTGTCCACCCACGTCGTGCCTGAAGATCGCCACGGCCTTGACGGCGCGGAACCCCCGCCAGGGCCCTCGAGAGGCGCCGCTGCTTTCCTCTTGAGGGAGGCATCCCCGGAGCCTCCTGCGGGCCTGTCGTGGAGCGCCTTCGTTCGAGGGTCGCGCCGCCGGACCCCATCATCAGAACTGCTGTTTTCGTCCTCCTCCGCGGCAGGACGCGAAGGGGCCACCGTGAAGTCCTCCTCCTTGTCTGAAGAGATCTCCAAGATCTCCTCCTCAGAAGATTGAGGCTTGGAGGAGCTTGCCCCTCCCGAAAGATCCGTTCTTCCTGCAGCGGCACCGGGCCTGGCGTCGGATGCATCAGAGGACTCCGCGGTCCCCTCCTCATCGACCGCAGGCGCTGGGGGCTCATCCTTCTCCCCTCCCTCCAGGCCTAGAGGGGAAAAGGCCGGCATCTGCTCCAGCACCGCGAGGCGCTTCTTCATGGAGTACTGATGGAGAGGCCGCATGTTGTCGTTGAGCGGGACTGGGACGTCTGGATTGATGAATAAAGCGCTCATGATGGTGGAGGCGATGGCTGAAGAATGGTCGCTGCTGTGGAGGCGAATCGGGTCTGAAGGACCAGAGTACATCCACATGGGCTTCGTGTGCTTCTGGAGAGGGGCGATGCGGCGCTTCACGAAGTCCTCCGTGACCATCTGCCCCGTGAGGCCGGCGTCGCGGACCAGCCTCAAGCGCTCCACCAAGTTGGCGACCTGCGGGCCTCGGATGGACCCCTTCGCCCAGTGGGAGTTCCTCAGCGGAGGCGCCACAGGGACGTCGAAGAAGGTGCTCTCCGCCTTGGCATCGATGAAGATCCACCTCGGGCGAAAATCATCCACCTTCTTCATCACCCGCGTGACGGGCTTGTCGTTGTCCCACGACATGGGGATGTAAATTCCCCCCATGCCATCTGAGATGCGGAAGGACACGCACCCGGACCTCTCGCCTTGCGCTGAGGACCGGAGCGCGTAGAAGACCCTGAAGAACTCCACGGACGGCTTCACCCCCAGGTAGGCCTCGCAGAGATAGGCGAAGATGGAGAGGATCAGGATGGAATTGGGGTGAAGGTGGAGAAGGTGGATCTGGTAGAAGTCCAGGACTTCCTCGAAGAAGGGAGAGAACGGAGGCACCAGGCCGGCGAAGATGCAATGGAGGAAGATGGGGTAAAAGCCCGGGTTGCGCCAGCCGAAGCGCGCCACCTTGAGGGCGCTGGCGCTGTGCTCGTTGCTTTCGCCGGCGACCAGGTGCCGGAACTTGTCCAGCGCGTCCTCCGTGCCCATGCGCGTCCCCAACAGCGCGGGCTTGAGCTCCTCCTCGCGCTGGGCATCGGCGGACTGGCTCGCCGCCACGGCCTTGCCTTTCTTCGAACCCATGCTGGGAGGAGAAAGGGAGAGGAAGGTCGCTGGAGGAGGAAGTCCGGCGGAGATGGAGAATCTCAGGAATTTGGAGCAAGGAGACGAGCGCAGAGAATGGAGCAGTAACCGCTGTCCGAGCCGCGGGTGCAGGCTTTAACGTCTCCCCGAGCGATTACCAAGGCGTGGTGGGACCCGCCACTACGTCCGTTACCAGCGAGGAGATCGTGCGACGTGCAGCAACCGTTCGACGCGTGTCTCGGGCCGGCCGGACGCTTTGGGCCCATGACGCTTCGCCGGCGTCCAGCGGGCTCCGTCGTGCCCATCATGGGCCCGGGGGCTACTGTCGGCCCAGGAAGACTAGGGTGCACAGGGCCATGTCCTCTGCAGCCCTCGACACACAGTGAGCAAAATCCGCTAAGGACCAAGCGCTTCGCTTGGAGAGACTCGTGAGGGAAAACGCCTCGCGAGGCCCCGGGAGGCAGCAAAGGCCTGTAGAGACCCTTCGCGCTGCTGCCCCCTCTTCAAGGCTTCCTCCCCTGGAGAGAGGTCAACTCCAAATCCTCCCCAGGGCCCCGAGGCCCTGGGGAAGGTCCCTTTGCTGTAAAGCGAGCGCTGCAGGGCGCACATGGGCTCTGCAGCGCTGCAGGGTGACGCGCGCCTCTGCCCATGGTGACGAAGACGCCGCAGTTGCCGTTCCCGTGATTAAAGGGGACAACAAAGCTGTGTCCCCCGCACCGGACTACAAGACTTTCCTCTTTGGTGATAAAGTGACAGGCCGGCGCTACGCTCCAACGGCGGCGTCAGCGTGGGCTCCCCCACGCTGCTCTGCTGCACCAGCTGACCGTCCTGCTTGGACGGTGGTCTCCCTGCGGCAGGCGTCAGCTTTATGCTGATGGACCGCGTCCATAGGCGCGGTGAGCTGCGGTGCATCGTGCACCACGAAGCGGCACCATATGGGAACCCTTCCGCTGCGGCATGTGCAGGGAAGAGGCCCGGGGCGCCTATAAATAGAGGTGGTGCTGCACCGTAGCAAGGGATCGATCATTCTACACTCCATAGAACCACCAAGTCGTCTAAGCACAAGGAAGAAGAAGACCATAGGCTAGTTCCTTCCTTGTAGAGACCATTGCCACGAGAGAGCCCTCGGCAAGCTCGTTGTACTGTGACACATAGCAGTGCAATCCAGACAAGCAGGAGTAGCGGTGTTACCTCCACACGAGGGCCGTGAACCTGGGTAAGGGCCCGTGTTTCATCTCTGCGGTGATGCCCCTCCTCGAGCACGTCGAGCACCGTCGCCGTGCCTGTTGAGGGTTGTTTGACGTCGTGTTCAGCCCCTTACACGAACTCTCTTCGTGAGTGTGACAACCCCTGTACTGTGGAAGTCATTCTCCGACAATGACCTTGGCGCTGGTGCTTAGCTGGTTCAAGCAGGCGGATATTCCACAGCTTTCTCACGGCTTTCGGACTGGGTCGTTGTTCGAGGAGTTGCGCGACTCTCCTGGCGTCCAGGAGACGGCTACCTGGATCCAGGAGATGGTGGACTTCTCCGACATCGTGGCGGCCGCTCCACCGTTGAAGGAGACGGAGGGAGAGGCCCAGGGCGACGAGTCGGCTGCCTGAACGAGTCCCCGGGATGCCGGGTGTAATTGTAGAACTTTTATCTTGTCATGCTGCTACCTTAACTTGTAGTTTGTGAACTTGCTGCGGAGCTTCGCCTCCGGTTATGAATGCTTTTGCTTCGTGAAGTTTTTCTTCTTTGTTGCTTTTTACTCGGTGGCTATGCTTTTGGTGCGCCAACCGGGTTCCCCCAGTCCCCGAGTTTTGGGCTGGCTTGCTGCTGGGAAGCTGGCCGGGAACTCTTTGCCTTTGGAGTTTTTCCTTTGTGTCTTCTTGTGTTGCTGGCTCGGCACTGTGAGCCAGCCTTCGATATTTTTCTCGCCCAGTCCCCGAGTTTTGGGCTGGCTGGTGTGATGGGAGGTGGCGCGGCAGATGTTGCCTGGGCGCGTTTGCCATAAAGCTGGCTCGATGTCTCGAGGCGGCTTGACGGCTTTTCCTCCCTCCAGTCCCCGATTTTCGGGCTGGCTGATTTTGAGGGTTGCCGGCTCGAAGCTCGGTGGCTTGTTTAAACGGCGATCAGACGAAATAGAGTAGAATGTTAATAGGCCAAGTGGCAATATATGAGTGAACTCTAGTTTTCAGCTTTGCTTGTCATTTTTATAGTATCGTCTCGCCCACTTCCTACTACTTCGAGCCCTTTCGCGTGCTGCTCACGACTCAACGCAGGCTCTTGCCGGCTGGTCTCTGCAGCAGGATCTGAAGAGATGCCGAGGCGTGTGTGACACAGTACTTGGGGTCTAGTAGCCGAACTTGGCCGGGTCGAGGAGCCGGCGGCCTCTTTTTCCTTAGGCATATCGCGTGCGAGTGCCTTTGGGCTTTTGCTCTTGCCGGCTGAACTCTGCAGCCGGATCCGAAGGTGGGCCTCTGGCTTCATACACGCTACTGAATTTTCATGAAGGAAAAGTAGGCCGTGGGCAGCCGGCCAGTCCCCGGGTTTTTAAACCAGGGTAGCCGGCAACAGTTGAAGGTGTTGTTAAAAAAAAACTTGAAAGTGATACAAAGAGGTCAGTCCCCGAGTGTAGCTTGGGGCTGCCTTTTTTCATTCATAAACTGGATACAAGGGTACGTACATCACATGCTCATGTGTAGAAGGGACGGAGGAGGTTGGCATTCCAAGGCCTCTCCGTTTCCTCACCCGCGGTGTCCTTCTTGTTTTTCTTAGGTTTTCGTGCATCAACGAGGTAGTACGCTCGTTGTGCAGAACCTAGCTAACTATGAATGGACCCTCCCATGGCGGGGACAACTTGTGCAGGCCCTTCCTATCCTGGATCAGCCGGAGTACAAGGTCTCCCTCGTGAAAAGGGATTGGCTTCACTCGCCGGCTATGGTACCGTCGCAGATTCTGCTGGTATATGGCTGATCTTGCGAATGTCAACTCGCGGCATTCTTCTAGGAGGTCGACTCCATCTTCGCGGGCCTCTTTGGCTTCCACTTCAGTGAACATGACGACTCGCGGTGCGTCGTACTCGATGTCAACCGGCAAGACGGCTTCAGCCCCGTACACAAGTAAGAAGGGGGTGTAGCCGGTTGATCTATTTGGCATTGTGCGGAGGCTCCAGACCACAGCCGGCAACTCTTTGATCCAGCACCCGGGAGCTCAATGGAGTGGCTCTTCTAGCCGGGGCTTGATGCCGGATAGGATTAGCCCGTTGGTCCTCTCCACTTGGTCGTTCGACTGTGGGTGGGCGACGGATGCCAGGTCTAGCCGGATGCCCGCTTCCCCGCAGAAGCGAGCGAACATGCCCTTGGCGAAGTTCGTGCCGTTGTCGGTGATGATGCTGTGCGGGTAGCCGTATCGGTTGATGATGTCTTGGAAGAAGGTGATGGTGGTGGCCGTCCAGTTTCTTGATCGGCTTCACTTCTATCCACTTGGTGAATTTGTCCACGGCCACCAGGAGGTGGGTCATGCCGCTTCGTGCCGTCCAGAAAGGGCCGACCATGTCGAGTCCCCAGACGGCGAAGGGCCAGGTGATGGGGATCGTCTTCAATGCTGAGGCCGGCTGGTGCTGTTGTGCGCGAAAAAGTTGGCAGCCGCCGCACTTGTGGACTATCTGCTCTACGTCGATGAGGGCGGTTGGCCAGTAGAAACCGTGGCGGAGAGCTTTGGCTGCTATGGCCCTTGAAGATGCGTGGTGGCCGCACTCGCCTTGGTGGATATCTCGGCGGAGCTCGTAGCCTTCCTCCCGCTTGACGCAATGCTGAAATACGCCCGAGACGCTGCGCTTGTACAGCTCGTTGTTGATGATGGTGTAGGCCTTGGCACGACGCTGAACTTGTCTAGCCTCGACCTCGTCGATTGGCAGCTCACCCTTGATGATGAAGGTGAGGATCGGCTATGCCCAAGATGGCACTTCCCGGATGGCGAAGACGCTTTCCTCGGGTGCGCCAGTCCCCGAGCCCGTTATGCCGTCTCCCGGATCCGGGGACCCGGCAATGGCTGACGAGGTTGGAGTTCCCGAGTCCAGTTGGAGGATGGACTCGGAGTCGGCAGATGGCTTGATGGAGGGCTGGCGAAGGTGCTCGAGGGAGACGCCTGGCGGGTGATGCATGTAAAATGCATACATGAACTTTGCACTTTAATTACTTATATTCCAATCATATTTGCATCATATAAGGGTTATATTCATGTTTTATAATGATTTTTGGAAATATTTATTTATTTCCTATTTTTATAGAATTAATCCTGCACAGGCAGAAAACCCTATTTTCGTATTTTATTATTTCAGGGACCCAAACGTCAACGAAAAATCCAGGAAATTTACGGGCATCAGTTTTTGGAAGGAAGAAGACCTACGGGAAAAAGAAGCAAGCGAACGGAGGCCCGAGGGCCAAACGGAGGTGGCCCACGCGGCCTCCCTTACTGGCCGCGTGAGACCCACCCGTTTGGGCCTCGAGGCTCCGTTGCTGTCGATCTTCGCTCCACCGACATACTCTTGACCTAAAAACGCCTATAAAAATAGTCCCCCGACGTTCTCTGGAAGGAGCGACGCACAAACACAGAAACACCGAAACGGAGATCAGGAGCAGCAGATTGGAGGGGGAAAACTCCGGCGGGGCGCTGCTGGCGTGGTCTCCATCTTCTCCATCGACTTCTCCACCGTCTCCATGATGAAGAGGGAGTAGTCCACCTCTAGACTATGGGTTTGTGGAAGTAACTTATGTATCTCTCCTCTCTTGAGCTTCACTAATTAGTACCGTATGAGCTGCTGAACATGATTACGGTCATCGTTGTAATACCTTTGTGGTGGATCTTTATGAGTTAATATATGTTTGAGATTGCAATGTTTGTTTCAGTCATGAGTATAGATGCATATTATGTACCCCGTTCTTGTCTACTTGTTTTGATCAAGCATGTTTATGAGAGCGTGTGTGGGGGAACGTGTGCATTAGTTGGAGTAACGGGGGGTGGCTAGTGCAGTGAACGTGAGAGAAAGTTATGTGATCCACTTTGGTATCTTTACCTTACTTTGTTGCCTCACTAGGGATAAAATAAAATACCATGCTACCGGAGATGTGGGTGTGACCATTGCCACTACTCCATGATTAGATCTAGCATGTTCTTATTTTCACTTCATGTCCTGATACTTATTGCTATACTCTGAGTTATCTTAATTATCTTGGTGTTATGATTTAGTTCGCATCTTGGTGGAGTATAAGTGAGATTAATATCCAAAAGATCTCTATGTTAGGACGTGATGTCCATATATATAAGTAACCTGTTATCAAACCCTGTGTTGCAATCTCATATGTTAACTGTTTGTTGTTCTATTGTCCACCACATGATAAAGAGAGAGTGCATTTGTGAAACCATGAACCCCGGTCCATTTTTAATCATAAGAAACACCTTTCCAACACCATATACCACTTTTCTATTTTCAGCCATCATTAAATCCGAAAATACAAAAACATTTATCATCTTGCATTCATCATCCAAAAACCCAAAAATATCATTTATCATTGCATCCACCATCATTGCATATTTATCCCTTGCTTGCATTGCACATTTATCTTGATATTATTCTTACACCTTGTGCTTGACAACCATAGGTGAGGTTGAGGACCAAAACATTTAACCTTGTTTTGTAGGTAACCAAAAAGAAGGATAAGAAGATAAATCTACCACTTCAGATTCCCCGAGAGTTCGATATTAAACCCTCGAGTCACCCTCGTGGGGAAAGCACGTCTTCCACTTACTACACACTCTGCACTTGGAGTCTCAACCTAACCCATTTACTTTTGTTGCAGGTAAACCTACGCACCGGAGAGCAAGTGTTTTCTGGTGCCGTAGTTGAACCTCTTCAAGGGCCATCAAGACTGTTTTCTGGCGCCGTTGCCGGGAAATCATAGCGGAGAGATTTATCCAAGGGTGTGCATCATTGCATTCATCTCACAACGAAGTCAACGTCACCAACTTGTGCTAAACACCTAAGCTTGGGGAGGTTGCACCTACGTGAGCACCATCTTATCCATCTTTACTTACAAAGCAATTTATTTGTTTTGTTTGTGTCATTGCATATCATATTCCGCTTGCATTGTCTTGCTTTTGTAATTCGGTTTACACGTGTGAGACACATTTTATTTTCAGTTTTGCATAAAAATTAAAAATACCAAAAAAAACTTGCTAAAATGAATCCTAGTGCTGAAATGAACAACTTTGGTCAATACTATGGAGAGTCATTAATGGATGCTTGGTATAGAATTAAGGACACTAGTAAAAATGGTGTCATTAAATATACTCCTGCCACTGTGATAAGAAACTTCTATAAAGGTATAGATGGTTGGTCAAAATGCTTTCTAGACTCATTGACTAGTGGAAAATTTGCTTCTGGAAATCCCTCACATGCTAATAACTTGATGGAAAATTTATTTGGGAATTCTTTAGAATCCAAAGATAAAACTGGGATCAAACAACTAAAAGCCTCTATGGATAGGTCAACATTATGTCTAGAAACTTATATGGAGGATTATCCTGCTAAAAATGAGATGCATTCATTTATCCTCCATACCAAATCTAGGATGAAAAAGACAAATAACACTCTTTCTGGAATCTCTTTGAAAATGGAAACAATATTGAACTATGCCAAGTCTAAAAAGAAGTTGACTAGGGAATTGGGAATTGAATGAAAGAATATCTTCTATGTTGGAACCTTTGGATAGGGATATTAAGAATCATGTTGAAGAGGAGGATGACCTCCAAATAGCTTTAAATCTTGCCTTAAAGAAAAGGAATGAGAATCTTGCTTGGCTTGAAATGGAAGAAGTTAAAATGCTTAGTGAAGTCAAGGATCCTTTGCTTGACTTAGAAAATTGTAGCTTGGATGAATTGATATCTATCTTACAAAAATTTGCAAGTGATCCTTCCATCAACACTAACCAAGCAGGTTTTGGTTCTTATATTGCTATTCATGTCTTGAAAGAAAAGATTGCTAGGTACAATCAAGAGGCTATGATACCACCTAAGCTTGGGGATATGTGGATACCTAAGGTACTAGTAACTATTGGAAAAGAGACACACCATGCCATACTTGATCTAGGATCTAGTGTCTCTATTTTATCTAAGGAACTATATGAAGAGCTTGCATTGAAAAATCTTGAAAAATGCTCTATTGAACTTGCACTTGCTGATGACTCTATTAAACATGCTTTGGGAAAAATAAGTGATGTTATGGTAGAGTTACATATGACTTTTGTGCCTGTGGATTTTCTAATCATGGACATGGGGAGTAAAACCTCTAGTCCTATTTTTCTTGGAAGACCTTTTCTTCGTACCACAGGTGCTATCATCGATTCAAAAGAAGGGAACGTGAAGTTTCAGTTTCCACACAAGAAGTGCATGGAACACTTCCCAAGGAAGAGGGAACTGCCAAAGTTCAAGCTCCCTCATGAGCTTCGTCCTCAATAAACAACAAGTAAGAAGCCTAGCTATATGGCTATAAAGAAAGCACTTTGCGGGAGGCAACCTGGTTATCTTTTTGTGTGATTTTCTTTGTGTCCTCTTGCTGTCCCAAGAGACTTTGTTTTTTGTTTTGGTTCTGAAGTTTTCAACAAAGTGCCAAGTTTTACCCTTTTTGGTTTGAAAAAGTTGCTTATAGCGTTCGGAGATTTTATTCCTGCACGAGTCAGTGCACGGTATGATTTTTAATTCTTATTCTGTATCTTCGATTGAGCTCATATCTGATCTGTAGTTGCAACTTTTTATCCTCTGTGTGCATGAATGTTTTCGGAATTTTTCGACAAAGTTAGGTAGGGTAGAAAAATACGTTTTGCTGCTGCTGTTTTTCTGGACAGATTCTGTCCCATTTTGTTTGATGCATGCTTTGAGCTTTTAAGTTGAATCTTTTTTATCCAATTGAGTTTGTGAGTAGGCATACAACATTATACACTTTCTGGACATGTCATATGAATTTTTGTTCAAGGATTATATGCAGCAAGGAACCTATTTGTTTATCGCTATTAATGCACCCCACAGAAAAGAAATGGGAGAAACGGTGTTTTGAAGTGTTTTCACAGGGATTGGAGGAGATGCACCAAGAGCTATCCAAGGATGGTGAAGACCATAAGCTTGGGGATGTGAAGACAACCCCGCTGGACCTACACACTCTCGGTTTGCACACGTCCAACTTCTGTTTTTCGATCGAAACACTTTATCGCATAAACTTGGAGCGTCATTTTTGTTTTTATTTGAGTCTTCAAAGACCACCACAATATCAATTATATATGATAGAGCTACTGGAAATATGGGTTGAATATGTTGGACGCTTTTATAAGACTGGAAAAAGGGATGTTTGACTTGATTTTTAATGATACATATAGTTGCATGATTCATGAGCTTGTTTATGATTAGTAGTTTGCAAATTCTTTTTGTAGAGCTATCACTTATTCATGTTAAGGTGCTGATTGTTATATTACTTGGTTTGACATGGATTAGTTAGTTCTATGGACACTCATGCATGCTTCTAGATGGTCAACTTTCTCCCTTTTGCTAGCCCAAAAACTCCAACAAGCAAAAACTTGTTTCCAACACCTTCAACCAAAGTTATTCCTGTGAGTCCACCATATCTACCTATTAGCTTTATGCTATTTCTGAATGAAAATTTTTATGTTATTGATTGCAATGGAAAAAAATTGGTTATATAGCTCTCACGAACTTGATGCACAATGTTCTTTTATTTGCATAATAAAACTTGACCCATTGTGATTAAGATTATGATGTTTGTGGCTTGATGAATGTTTTGGGTTGGAAGTTAGCCCATATGTGCCATCACATGGCAAGCTTTCAACACGCTCTTCATCTCATTTAGTTGATATCATGGGCTTTTGTCTATGGATGCTTATCATGTTGAAATAAATGTGGAAATAGAGTAAGTTTAAATGAGTTTGTATTAATGGTTAGAGAGACGCCTAGGCCGCTAATCTAAGCCATGCATCATTCATGGTGGAAATTTACTTACATACTATGGTGAACCTTCTGTGATACACCTTGCAAAAAAAAAGCTATTCCAAATGGTAAATAAAAAGGGTGTTGAGATTGTTCATTTTGTTTGTTTGTCTTGTCATTTTGATATGGGCTTGTTCCATATCTTGGGACAAGAGGTACCCCAGTTGATGCTCTTGATGATACTATTATGCTTATAATGATATTTAATTGAACTTGCTTTGTTTCCCAAGTTGAGTAACACATGGTGTAAGTACTTGTATTCAAGGGGCATGAGACATTCAACCCATTCTTTATCAAGCACACTACTCATATTTGCTTTCACTTTAAACCTTAATCATTCAAGATGCTATGATAGGGGCAATGAGAGCTTGACACCAATGAATACCTTATTGCAATCATTAACATAAGTAGAAGAGTTTGGAAGTTGGATGAAACTGATGCATGCTTTACCTCTACTCACATACACATTGTCGTGGTGGTATCACGACAGATGCCATGGGTATGGCTAAGTTGGGGCTCGCTTGGACGCTGGAGGATCCGGGGAGGGTTTGCGCGCTAAGGAGCACGCGGGGAAGAACTCGAAGAACCTCGAACACACCGATATACCCAGGTTCAGGGCCCTCGTGAGGAGGTAAAACCCCTACTCCAGCTTGCCTCTCTCTCTATATCTGAATGAATCACGGGTACAAGCTTGCTCCTGGAGCTGTATCTAGCAACAATGGTGAGGGTGAAGTACCCCTCTAAGAAGAAGGTGCTACGGGGGGAAATGAACACAGGAATGATGCATTGGGCGTCGTCGTTCACGCAGGAGGGGGAGAGGCCCTATTTATAGGCTAAACCGAGTTACGGTCTTGCCCTCCATCCGGCACTGTAGCCATGCCGAGATACGTCATGCCTGTACCTCATGTCAGAGACTGGACATGCCTCTGCCCATGCTTTGCCTCGCACTCTGATCCCCGCGTTCCCCGGGTCAGCGGTAGGTGAGACCCGTCCCATCGCAGCCACTGCACACCTCCTGACACGCCCCGTGCGCCTGTGACAGCCGGGACTTGACAGGAGGCTTGACTTTGGCACCGAGGTATCTTCTTCTCCTCTTCCTCTGTAACCCGACACTGAATGTCGGATACCTCTTCACTTGGATGCCCCGGTCAGGATATGTCGGTCTGCACTCTCCTGCACATAATAACGAGGCAGTCATTCCGACATATGAATGTCGGTCACAATATGTCGGGCACCTCTTGCCTCCCTGGTCTTTCCATACCAACCCGGACCGATACTGGTACCTCGGTCGGGATGACCCGGTCAATATGACTCGGTCCACCTTGGGACAGTACAGCTTTTAGCACCTTATGACCCTACCCGGGGGTAGCCCCCCGACATTAGTCCCCGAAGCTGGTGCGGTCCTACAACCTCGGTTGAAGGGCCACATCAGCTTTTACACAATTTACCACATGTTCCTCTAAACCGATACTGACATGCCGGTCCAACCCAAAATCTCATAGGTGAGATTTCTAGTCAAAACCGACACTGCCCATATCCCAGCTGCACCGATACATCCTGCATGCCTCAATCCCATTCGAGATCTTGCCACAACACGTGGCTGCAGCGCTCTGCGCTATGCCTCGGTCAGCGCGCACGAGCATGTGTGCCTCTACACGCAAGCCTCTCCGAGTTGTCACATCTCTCTAGCACTTGAGTGCTTTGAATACCTCTGCACCGTTCCTCGATTTGCGCGCCATAACCGCGCCACTTAACCACGATTTGTGCCGTTACCACTTCTTGGTCCACCACGCGGCGATCGTGCGGCCGTTTCCTCCGGAAACCGCGCACACCGTGCGCAGTAAATCCCCCCAACCGTTATCGAAAATCGTGCGCACGCAGCTGTAACATCCCAGTATTATTGGAATGTTTGAAAATCACTAAAATTTAAAACTTTTGTTTTTGATTAAAATAAAACAATAAAAGCATAAGAAAACCAACTATAAAAGAGTTCATAGCATCTTGTTTATTATTTCAAATATCTCAAGTAATCACTATTTTCAAAAGTTGTTTCAAGTTAAACATTTTACTATCCATTGATTTATTAAACCTCAATAAAATTTTAGCAAATGAATTACAAACTTCCAAAGCCATTTTCATGTAATAAAAAGTTTCTTTATAAGTATTTGATTTCAACCACTTAACCATATCTATTCATAAATTCTAAAATAATATTTACAAATGTTCTTTAAAACTATTTAAAGCATGGTCTAATTTTATAAAAAGGTATATTATTCTAAATATGCCCTTATCATCTATATTCAAGAATTAAAGATTTTGAAGTAAAATATTTATTTATAAAGCCCATGATAAAGGAGTATTTAAATGATTTACCAAAACTCTATTTAAATAAAATGTTTTGTACCAAATAAATCTTGTTTTCATCATATTGAATGATACTAATTCTCTGGATTTTATTTAAGTACAAAAAGAATTTATAAAATCCTATTTTATATTATGACATAAAAGTGTCAATTAAGCAATTATGCAATAATTTAAATTTTGGTATTTTGAAATGTTTGTAAAAGTGTGTTTCAATATTTTAAATAATAGATATCGAGTTTAGAAATTTTTACAAACAAGTTTGAATTCATTTGGATTCATATTTTAAAAGAAAGAAAAGTTTCAGAAAAACAGAAAAGAAAAAGAGTACAAAAAAAAATGAAGTAGAGGCTAACTGGGCCGAAGCCCAGCAACCAGCCGCCCAGAGCAGCAAACAGCAGCCCAGCCCGTGCGCCTCTCTCCTTCTCTCATTGACATGTGGGCCCCACATGTCAGGCCACGTCAGCGTCTTCAACCTCTGCCAGAAATCGCGCTCAGAAATGGAAGAAACGGCCGCTTTGATTCCTCTTCAATACACGGGATTTACTCCACGATTCAACGCACCCCTCTGACCTATATGTAGCCCCGACCCTCCTCTCCATTTCCCCTCTCCTTCCTCTCCATATCCCGCCCCCAGGCTGCCAATTTTGCTCGCCGGAGTCCGCCACGGCCGCTGCCGATTTTCTTCAATTCCGGCAACGAGAGCAAGTGCCCGAGCCCAGGACTCCCTCCCTCTTCTTCCCCTTTCCCTTGCGCATCTCCTTGACCCTTTGAACTAATTTTTCCGCAGCTAAAAACGTTGGGCGCGAGCTCGACAAGTTCGCCGGCGCCCCGCACCGCTCCGGCCACTCCTCCAGGCCGTTCCAGGACAGGATCGAGCACGCCGTCCCCTCCATCGTCTCCGCCGCGACGCGCCGCACCCCGTGGACGCCTTCCCCGAGTCCAAGCAACCCAGAGCGACCGCCCCGTCCACGCCCGAGCCCAGCGCCGCCGTCCTCACCATCTCCGGCCGCTTCGCGCCGCCAGGTAATGGCCATCCTCCCCGAGCCGTTGGATCTTGTTTAGATGGCCAGGATTAGATCCTTTAATCGAAAGGGTACGGTTCGTTGTCAGCCGTAGATCTTAGATCTAACGATCCAGAACACTTCACTTAAACACGTCAGCGTCCAGTCAGCGCCCAGTCAGCGCTGAGTCAGCGCACAGTCAGCACCCGCGTGGAATTGGATTTTCTTAAATGGAATTAAATGGCAGTTTTGCAGAAAAGCCCCTGTATATTCAAATCATTAGAACTTTTTATTGGTTTGGCCAAATTTAATGAATTTTATATTTTTGAAAAGCTCTGGACTTGTAGAAACTTTTGGCACTGTTAGTTTTCTATTTTGCATTAATTTAAATCATTCAAATTTTAAATGTATGATTTGAGTAATTTTAGCATAACTTTAAATCTACAAATCCAAACTTTGCAAATAAAATAGTTTTAGAAACCTTGGAATATGTGTAATATTATGTCTCTGTTATAAAACATTTTGAGCATTATTTTGATAATTTAAAAATCAGAGACTCAATTTTGAGTGTTTGCCCACTTATTCAAAATTACAAATGGATAATTTGAGTAATTTTGATAATAGATATAGATGTGTAAGTCTAAAATTTGTAAATAAAATATCCTTGGAAAGCACCTGACTTGTAGAATATTTTGGTTCTGTTGTTTTTCATTTTTGAGAAGTTTAGATTTATTCAAATTTCAAATGTGATATTTGAGTAAATTTGACATAACTTTAGATTTATAGATTATTTTTGAGTGAATCAAATTGTAGAAAATTTGTTTATTTGTCCTCTATCCAGTAGTATATTGTATAATTTTGATTAATTGTTTAACTACAGAACACTTTTAAATTTGTGTTAATAACCTTTTTGTTGCCCAAATAATGTTTAACTTGGCTAATAAAATTTAAATAAAACTTTGCCCCATGTTTCATGCATATGGAAATAACAGAAAACAGTAGATAAAATTTTGCTTGCATTGCACACCTACATGCATGACAAAGTACAAAAATATATATGGCCTCTCAACAACATCTTTTCCTTAGAAAATATTTTGATAACTCTTTTTGCCAATATTTTCCTTAGAAAAATATGACATCTTAAAAAAATTGGTTAAGTATTTACTTAGCAAAATTTAGCACCTTATAAATGGTATACCTTCCTTAGAAATTATTTTGTCATCCTTGGGTTCTCAACATGAAGCTGAAAAGCCAATGAAGGACTTAACCAAGAAGACAGACTCCAGAAGCATACTCAAGAAGTAAAAGTACTTAGAAGAAAATCAAGAGGGACTTCAAGAGACCAAACATGTGAAGACTTGGAGCAGCCATACAACTAATTCAAATTGATTTATTGTCCAACCTTTGACCTTGACCTAGCTAACTTGTTTAAGTTATTTTTGTCTATGTTCCTTAGGTTAACTTTTGCACATCATGCATGACATATTTTCCTTAGAAGTTTTATGAAACTTGTTTGTTCATTATGTATTGTGTTGTTGTGTGATTGTTTATGATTGCTTTGTATAGATTGAACGGAGAGCTCCGAGTAACGTTAAAAGAGTGTGTGAGCAACTACAACTTCCAAAGGCAAGTGGCACATTCATAAACTTCCTCTTATTTGTCTATGCATGACTTAGTGTATTTTTCTTAAGCATGTGTAGGACTTAGTGGTATTGCTATGCAAGACATGTTTAGAATTTCCCTATTCCTATGTGTCTAGGTACCTATGAAATAACTTAGTAGAATTATTGATGCTATGCAATTGATGAAATGTTTTACAAAATATTAAGTGGCTACTCAGGACCATGTCCATGGGGGTTTTCACTTAAGATAGTTTTCACTATACTTAGGACCATGGTATGTGGGGGTTTTCACCTGAGAGTACACATCTACTAAGTTAATGAATCACCTGGGTGGAATTGGTATTGCTTGGTTTATGTTGAGTGGCTACTCAGGACCATGTTCATGGGGGTTTTCACCTAAGATAGTTTCCACTATACTTAGGACCATGGTATGTGGG
The DNA here is from genome assembly GCA_026929855.1 of Poa annua. Classification (NCBI taxonomy): domain Eukaryota; kingdom Viridiplantae; phylum Streptophyta; class Magnoliopsida; order Poales; family Poaceae; genus Poa; species Poa annua. Next base: position 2,049,765 of record CM049437.1, read on the forward strand.
GGTTTTCACCTGAGAGTGCACTTGTGGATGGCCACCCAGGGACAAAGGGATTTGAAGTTTCTCCAAGTGAAGATTGCTTTCAGTGCAGCCATTTGTCATATGGGCTCTGGCTAGATGGATTAAGTTGCGTGGACTCCTCCCGGCTTGACAAGCAGATGTAGAAGGATGTAGGTGGAACGGGTCAGCCAGAATGGGATGGGGAAAATGCTTCTGAAAAGTCTCGTCTCATTCTTCTCCTTTTCCTTATCACTGATGGAGTGTGGAGGATAGTTTGGGCTGAATGGGTCAAATGGTGAACGTGCACAACCTCTCGAGAGTGTAAAAACTAAGTATACTTAGCCGTGTCCCCGGTTACGGACAATTCTGAGCAGCTGATCAAGGACGTCAACGGAGGATCCCAACATTCCAATTTCTCAAGTAAAATTTTGATGGGTGAACAAGGGTAGAATGAGACAGTGGATTTCATGCCACGGATGTCTCGATTAGAAGGAAAGTGTTTTCAAAAGAGTTAGGAAAAATTGGCTTTATGCAAAATAGCCTTGAACTCCACCAGCCAAATATGCATATAGGTTATTAGAGTTATTCCTCTAAGTGTCCACATAGTGTCTCTTGCCAGATCCATTTTATATGGTTCTGACCCACTCTGTTGCAAAATTTTATTTGTTGCAGATTGTTCAGACGATGAGTGAGGTTTCGTTTAAGGGTTCCGAGTCTACAACCAACATGTTTTCGCCTGTGGCACATGAAGATGATGGAGACTCACTGCTAATTTTATTCCGCTGTGCTGAACTTTGTAAAATGCTAGCCTTGAGCTATGCAATTTGAAATGAAAATTGTAAGTCTGGATCATGCGATGTAATCAAACTTGACGCAATTGCATGGTATTCATCTTAGACTGTGTGTGCAAATGAATCGATCCAGGGGTTTGCACTATACACAGGGATCTTGCCTATTTTTAAGTGCAGGTCCGCTACAGCAGCGCGCTAACTGCTCCGGCCCGAGCCCTTAAATAGGGGTGCAGGGGCACGCCACCCCTTCCTTCTCTCTCACGCCGCCACTTCGCCTTCCATTCTCGCGCACGAGCCCTTCCGCATCGCCGCCGCTGCTGTGCCGCACCTCTGCACGCCGTGCGACGCCGGAGCTCCAGCCACCTCGACGCCGCCGCGGAACGCCGTCCTGCTCAATTGCGTCCGCCGCTGCACGCACCGCACCGCCGCCCTTCAACGCCAGGATTTTTCTGCATCGCCGCTGCCCGACGCTCGCAGTTCCGCCGCCGCGCTCAAGCCCTCCTCCAGCACCGGTGCCAACTCCGGTGAGTTCCCACTGGCCTCCTCAGTCATTTGCCCTAGATTGCCTTTGAATCCCTTCCGTAGTTCCTCATTTCCTTTCCTTAGTTCATCCACGGATAGCCTTAGATAGATCCTTAGTTCTTCATTTTGTTTTCATTTTTACCATGCCGCAGATCTTACCCACATAGCATATGCGGTAGATTCCTATTTTTGACCGAGATAACCCTCAGCCCGAGGCTAGCTATAACTCGAGTTACTTGCACCGGGTTACAACTCCACCTTTTGACCTTATACCGCCCAAACTCACCGAGGTTCTTGCCTTGGTCGAGCCTCTATATTCCGTCATATCATTGTTACCGAGACTTTTACCTCGGTCGAACCTCTGTCTTTCAACTTAGCATTGTTTTAACTGCACCGAGTCATTTATCCCGGTCCAATTTTGATTCTTTGCAGAACCTTCACGAAATGTCTTCCCGCCAAACTCCGGAGCCCACCGACACTGAAGTCGATGAAACTACTCGCGCAGGATGGGAAGGCTCTGACGCCGGCCAGGCCGACATTGATTGGCTGAAAAAGGTTCAGCGAATGCCTGCTGAGCTGATATGCCGGCCCGCAGGCAACGAAATAGAACCGGCACTGCGCCCCGGCGAGTACGTCGTCTTCGTCGCGCACTTCGAGCGCGGCTTCGGCCTTCCCGCCAGCGACTTCTTCCGAACCTTCCTGAATCGGTTCGGCCTTCAACCTCACCACCTCCCTGCTAACGCCATCACCACCCTTTCTGCTTTTGCGGCTTTCTGCGAGGGATACCTCGGCCTCTGGCCCAGTGTCGACCTCTGGGACAGATACTTCTAGCTCCGGAAGCAGACCATCCCGGAGACAGATCCGAGCAAGAAAAACTTCCCCAAGGAGATGACACCGTGCGGGGCTGCCACAATTATACCTCGGAAGAAATCTATCTTCCCCCGCATCCAAGGGCTGGAGTCCTGCCACAAGTGGCAGCGCACTTTCTTCTACGTGAAGAACCCGGGAGACATAGACCTTATCAACCTGCCGAAGTTTGCCATTGGAGCCCCGGTCGACCAATTGAACTGGTCTTATGACCCGAAGGAGACCAGTTCCGAGATCAACCTCATCCACCGGACCATCGAAGATCTCAACGAAGCTGGGCTCACCGCCGATGATCTCCTGAGGACGTTCATCATACGCCGGGTTTTACCCCTCCAACGCCGGGCTCACAAGATATGCCACATGAGTGGCCCCTATGACCCGACCCGGCTGAGCACCATCGAGCTCACCAAATCCGGGGTTCGGAGACGCGTCAAGGCCATCGCCAAGACAACTATGACAGACGACTGGGTCTGGGGGGTTGAGCCCCATGACCGTGCTCACCTTCCCCCGCTAGTAAGTGCTTTTCCCACTTTCCGACATAAATTGCCTGCCGAGACAAATTATACCTCGGAATCTTTTGCTCGCCATTTAACCCGCTTTTATTTCTTTTCCTTTGCAGAAATTCCCAAGGCAAAAGACCGAAGATGGAGAGAATCCACCAGAGCGCTGGGGCCCGGATCTGCTTGCCCCGGACGCCGTCGAAGTCGAAGACCCGGATGACGAGGATCAGCTCCCCATCCCCCTTGCTACCGCACCCTCTGCCTCGGGTAAGTCTCGAATCCGAGACTCCGCCCGGGATCAGCCAGCGGATGAGGATGACGACTGCCAAATTCTAGATCCCATAGATGCTACTCCTCTGCACTTTGCTCACCCGCTAACCTCGGATCCAGCTAACCCGGTCGGCCCAGGCCCCAGCGCAACTCGCAAGTGCGCCGCTGCTGGCACCGTGGAGACCGAGACTGCGACAGCCTCGGAGCCCGAACCGCCCCAGACCAAGAGGCAAAATAAGGCCGCCGTCAAATCTCGGCGCAAAAGGGTGCCACCAACCTCGGAAGGGTAGGACATTTCCCACCGGCATACACTTGTTCTTTTATTCAGCAACATCTTCTGCCCGAGATAACCTCTCCTTCTCTTTGATTTCAGGGCTCCCCTTGATGTACCTCAGAGTGCCCCAAGCATGCGCTCATCTGCCCCACCAGCATCGCCGCCCCGGACGACCGACGCTAGGACCGCTCGCCTGGCAAGGTTACGCTCTACACCTGCTCACCCAACTCCGTCCGTCATTCTTCTACCAGCTTCTGATGCCGGTGATACCTCGGTCCCTGACAGAGGCGCTGACTTGGACGTCCTGCCTTCGGACTCTGCGACGGTGTTGGCTCCATTACAGCCGCCACCGACGCAGAAACCCCCAGCCTCGCAACGACCGAAGCCGTCACAGCCAAAGCCATCGCAGCAGAAACCTCCGGCACAAAAGCCGCCGCAGCCCCAGCCACAGCCTCTGCAGCAAAATGCGCCAGCGACCCAGACTACCACGCTGGCAACCCGGACTCCTGCTCCCACAACCAAGGCAAAGCCACACGGAAAAGGGCCTGCAGCTCCCGGGACTCAGATGGAACTGACGCCCACTACAACCTCGGAATACCGGACTCTTGCAGCCTCGGTTTGCCAAGAGTTTACTGGGAACTGGAATCCTTCTCAGCTCCGGACCCAGAGTGGAAACAGCCTCGGCTCAGAGGGGCAATACTGCATGGACTGGAATGCCGCAGGTAAAGATGAAGTCAGCTCCTTGCACTCCCGACATCCAGCTGGACCAAGCGCGCTGGCACAGTCCATGCACAATCTGCAGGTTGCTGCCCTCCGGGCTAGCAAAATTACCGAGGTAAATTTCCTCAGTCCAATCTTTTTTCCTTATGATTTGATATCCATATCTTACTCCCAGTCCCCGAGATTCGGGTCTAGTGATTAGAGCTCGGCCGAGTAATAAATCACTCGGCCTGAATCTTTTCCCAAAATTCCGAGTCTTATCCTCGGTTTTCATATTCATGCATTCTCATCTTTCTTTTCTTTTTTCAGGACTGCACCAATGCTCGGACCGAGATATTCCAGAAACTCCTCTTGGAGCACAACAGGCTGAAAACTTCATACAAGCGCCTGGAGGAGAACATGAAGGGTTCCGTCTCTGCTCGGGATCTCGCGCTCGAGCAGGAGCGCGCCGAGGTAACTCGGCTTCGGGGTGAACTCGAGAACTCCAAGAAGCAGCACTCCGAGATGGAGCAGGCTCTGAAGAAAAAGGAGGATGATGCTGCGAAACAACAGGAGCGCCTTGACGAGACTGAGATCCGGGCCAATGCCGCAGAAGAAGAACTGAATACCCTGAAGGGTCAGCGGGACAATTGGCTAGCCGAGCTTGTTCGGCTCAACCAAGAGATGGACAGTAAGCTTCGCTCCTCCTTTTCAATCCTTCTGCTTTTTCCGATACTGCATATATCTCGGTATTCTTAATCTAACCCGGAGCTAGCTTTTCTTTCTTCAGAACACTTCGATCATTCCCGAGTTGCTGCGGTCAACATCACCACCAAGGCCCGCGCGAGAAGAGCCGAGGTTGGCCCAGTCTCGGAGGAATGGGACATTGAGGACCATCTTACGGCGCTGAACGCCCGCATTTCTCCTCTGAGGTCCATTGGCACGGAGTTGCTTAGTGCCAGCATCAAGGCTTATCGGGCTCTCTGGCCCGGGGCTGCAGCCTCGAAAACTGTCGCCGAGCTTTCCAAGTGCCTGGAGAATACCGAATCAAGACTCCGAGAGTGGAGATGCTCTTCCGCTCGAGCTGGCGCGGACCAAGCTCTGACCTTCGTGCTTTCTTGGTACGAAGAGATCAAGCTCGAGGTCCTCCAGACTCTGCGGATTAACTCCAAATGGACCACTGACCCGGCCCTCGTCGAGCGCCGCCAAGCAGCAGCCGCGTTCATGGCCAGCTATGCCGCAACCCGGACTTTTTTCCCGGGGGATACCTACTCCGACGCTGAAGAGTACGGTGATGACAGCGACAGCGATGAAGAGGTCGAGGTGATCGAAGCCGAAGCTCCCCCCGGCACCACTGCTACCACTGTCGACGCTGCCGCAGATCCGGCCTCCGATACTGCTGGTGCCTCGGTGGCCACCGGCATGGCGGAAAACCCGGTGACCGAGGCTGCTGCTCCTACCGACCCAAGCTCCTCCAACCCTGCCTCCTGAATTTATCTCGAACAAAGCTATCAAATCCCCGGAATGCCGGGTGCAGATGTAAATATACTCTTAAGTGTTTCTCCGCACAACTCTTAGTTCGCTAGGTTTTATCGACATTGGCTTGATGCCGGGTTTCTTTGCATCAAGTCCCCGAGTTTACTTTCGTGTTTACTATACTTTGCAATCTCTGCTCTTGTCTACCTTTTTTGGCGTTCGACAGTCGAGTCACAAGACCAAAAATATAGCATACAGTACTTAGTAAAATTTTGAGGTATGATCCATAGTTATCCGACATAAGGGAAAAAATCGGGGTTAGTAAACATCATACATCGGATCATTTTAGGACCGAGTCCCCGAGTCCACTTTCATGTTTACCACATTCCACAACCTTTGCTCTTGACTACCATTTTGGCGTTCGTCAGTCGAGTCACAAGATTATATCGGATAGCATACATTACTTGAACTTTGAGTCTAGTCATAGAACCATCCGACATACGAACAACATAGTAAAAAACGAGATAAAGCACATGCGATAGATCAAGGCAGTCCCCGAGTCTCTGCTCGGAGTGCCGGCATTTTATTCAAAGTAAAATCGGAATACATACATTGCGCCCTTTTATGAGTAAAAGGGACGAAGTAGAGCTACATTCCAGGGTCGGTTGGTCTCTGCTCCGGACCTGTCCATCACATTTTTCTTCGGTTGCTGAGCATCTATAAGATAGTAAGAATCATTGAGCAGAGCTCGGCTCACAATGAACGGTCCCTCCCATGGAGGTGACAACTTATGTCGGCCAGCACTGCGCTGGACCAATCTCAGTACCAAGTCTCCTTCCTGAAATACTCTCGGACTGATCTTGCGACTGTGATAGCGTCGGAGATTCTGCTGGTATATTGCCGACCGAGACAAGGTCAGTTCCCTTGCCTCCTCCAGCAGATCCACTGCATCTTCCCGAGCCTCTTTTGCCTCGGTTTCGGTGTACATTGCCACTCTTGGTGCATCAAACTCGATATCAGTGGGTAGCACTGCCTCTGCCCCATACACTAAAAAGAATGGCGTATAGCCAGTCGATCGGTTGGGTGTGGTCCTTAGACCCCACAGCGCCGCTGGTATTTCATCGATCCAACACCCCGGCGTTCGGAGCAGAGGTTCAATCAACCGAGCTTTTATGCCGGCTAACACCAAGGCATTTGATCTTTCCACTTGCCCATTAGACTCTGGATGCGCCACCGAGGCTATGTCCAACCTGATTCCCTTTTCCATGCAGAATCGGGCAAACTCTCCAACAGCGAAGTTTGTCCCATTATCCGAGATTATGCTATGAGGATAGCCATATCTCAAAATTATGTCCTTCAAGAAGGTCACTGCAGTGTGACCGTCCAATTTCCGGATCGGCTTTACCTCGATCCACTTAGTAAATTTATCCACCATCACCAGCATGTGAGTCATGTTACCTCGGGCTGGCTTGAACTCTCCCACCATGTCCAAACACCATACAGCAAAAGGCCAAGTAATTGGAATTGTTTTCAGTGCCGAGGCTGGCAAATGGGTTTTCTTGGCGAATCTTTGGCATCCCTCGCACCTTCTGACAATGTCTTCTGCTTGTTCCAAAGCCTTGGGCCAGTAGAACCCATGCCGGAATACTTTAGCAACCAGGGCTAGCTCTCGAAGAAGCATGATGGCCACACTCTCCTTGATGAATTTCCAACAGCATTTCTTGCCCCTCTGCTGGCTCGACACAGCGCTGCAATACCCCGGTTACACTTCTCTTATATAGCTCTTTGTTGATGATGGTGTAAGCCATGGATCTTCTCTGTACTTGCCTGGCCTCCACCTCATTGCTTGGCAAACTTCCATCTATAATGAAGCTCATGATCTGCTCCGCCCATTCCGGCACTGGATGCAAGGGATAAAGATCCTCGTCTACCTCCATTGCTTCGGCCGCCATTTCCTCCATTATTTCCTCCACCATGAAACGACCTGCACCCGAGTCTCGGTGACCAGTCCCCGAGATCTGCCAATCAGTCCCCGGGTTTTCCCAAATGCATCCGACATCAACCTCCATTGGGACAGGACCAGACTCCGGTTTTGCCGGGATAAAAATTGACTCGGACTCCGGTGAAGGCTTGATCGATGGCTTCCTCAAATGCTCCAATGATATCCCGGGCGGAATAGCATCCCGAGACGATCCGAGCTTGGACAATATGTCCGCAGCACCATTTTCCGCCCGAGGTATGTGCTTGAACTCACACCCTTCAAAGAATCCCGAGATCTTCTGGACATGAAACCGATACAACGCCATATTTGCATCCAGGGCATCCCAATTTCCCGAGGCTTGCTGCACCACCAGATCTGAATCTCCGAAGCATTCTATCCGACGTATACCAATGTCCTTGGCCATAGTAAGCCCATGAACCAATGCCTCATACTCCGCCACATTGTTAGATGCTGCGAAGTGAATCTGCAACACGTATTTTAGCTGATCTTGCTTCAGTGAGGTTAGTACCACCCCGGCACCCAATCCAATGCCGGTTTTAGATCCATCAAAGTGCATCCTCCAAAAATTGAAGTCCGGCACTGGCGGAGTGTACTGCATCTCGGCCCAATCCACCAAGAAATCCGGCAAGGCCTGAGATTTGATAGCATCTCTTCTCTCATAGTGTGGCGCATAAGGTGATACCTCGATAGCCCATTTGGCTACTCGCCCAGTTGCATCTTTGCAACCAATAATCTCCAAGATAGGAGCCTCGCACACCACAGTGATTGAATGCTCTTGAAAATAATGTTTCAACTTCTTCGCGGCCAGATAGACACCATATGTCATTTTCTGGTAGTGCGGGTAGTTCTGTTTGGATAATGAGATTACCTCGCTCAAATAATATACCGGCCTTTGCACGGTTTTGCCCTCCTCTTCTCGTTCCACCACAATTACGACACTCACAACTCGGTTTGTGGCGGCGATGTAAAGCAACATCGGTTCTTTGGGTAATGGCGAAGCCAGTATCGGAGCAGTTACCAACATCTTTTTTAACCCGGTGAAAGCCGCGTCCGCTTGCGGGGTCCACACAAAGTGCGTGGTTTTTCTCATGAGCTGATACAAAGGCAGTGCCTTTTCACCCAACCGGCTTACAAACCGACTTAAAGATGCTAAACATCCAGTGAACTTCTGCACGTCCTTAAGACATGTCGGTAGTTCCATGCTCTCAATAGCACGAATTTTTGTCGGGTTAACCTCGATACCTCGGCTAGACACGAGGAAACCGAGTAACTTTCCCGCCGGAACACCGAAGGTACATTTACCCGGGTTAAGCTTCATTCGATATTTTCTCAAGTTCAGAAATGTTTCTCTGAGATCATCAATCAGAGATGATTTTTCTTTAGTTTTTACGATGATATCATCGACGTATACTAGCGCATTTTTGCCTATTTGATTATGCAAGCATTTTTGCATGCATCTCTGATAAGTTGCACCTGCATTTCTCAACCCAAACGCCATAACACGATAGCAATAAGCCCCGTACGGGGTAATGAAAGCAGTTTTCATTTGATCATCCGGGTTCAGAGGAATCTGATGAAACCCGGAGTAAGCATCTACAAAAGATAACAGCTCACACCCGGCCGTGGAATCGATCACTTGATCTATCCGAGGCAACGGGAATGGATCTTTAGGACATGCCTTGTTGAGGTTGGTGAAATCGATACACATTCGCCACACTTTGGCCACCAGAGGTTCATCCTTCTTTTTCTCCACCAGCACCGGGTTAGACAACCAGTCTGGGTGCAGCACTTCCATGATGAAGCCAGCCGCAAGCAACTTAGCTAGCTCTTCACCAATCACCTTTCTTCTCTCCTCCGCCCAGCGTCGCATAGATTGCTTCACTGGCTTCATATCGGGTCTCACAAACAGAGAGTGCTCAGCCAACTCCCTCGGGACACCTTGCAGGTCCTGATTTGACCATGCAAAGATATCTCGATTCTCACGGAGGAAGTGACTGAGCTCGCCTTCCTATTTCTCAGTTAACCCGGTGCCAATGATGACATTACGCTCAGAGCACTCCGGGTCAACATTGATCTTCTTCGTCTACTTGGGAACTTGGAACGAAGCATTCAACTCCGGGTTATTTACCCCGGGCATGTCGAGCTGCGTGGCCTGCGCCATGGCCACCACCTCCAGGATCTTCTTCTTCTCCGCCGAGATAATCAGAGACTCGGCTAGACAAGATCCAGCCGAGGCACACTCCATGGAGCGCTTATAATCCCCCGAGACAGTGATAATGCCGTTTGGACCCGGCATCTTCATTTTGAGGTAGCCCACATGGGTGGAGATCATGAACTTGGACAGCGCGGGTCTGCCAAGCAATGCATGGTATGGGCTCTCGAGGTCCACTACCTCGAACTGGAGACTTTCAGTTCTGCAATTGTCCTTGGTCCCAAACAGCACATCCACCCATATCTTCCCCATGGGGGCACAAGAGACTCCCGGCACTATGCCATGGAAGGTCGTGTTACTTGGCAACAGCATATTCATCGAGATACCCATTTTTGCCATGGTGTCTCGGTACATGATATTAATGGCACTGCCATTGTCAATCAAGACTCGGGAAAACTGAACATTGAGTGTCGGTCCGATGAATGTCGGATCGACCACCAGAGCATATCCTCCCGGAGTTGGCATGACTCGGGGATGATCCTTTCTACTCCAAGTGATCTCTTGCTCAGACCAGTGCATGAACTTCAGTATTGCTGGCATCACAGCATTCACCTCCATCGCACGCCGATGCAAGCTTTTCTTGTCCGTTGCCTCGGTCACAAAGATCACATAGCTCGCATGAGCCTCTCTGTAATCCCCCTGCTGATACCCATTCTGGTTACTTGCCCCAGCATTGCTGTTTCCTCCGACATTCACCTGATTCACTGGCTTCGGAGCAGGTGGCCTTTGAGCAGCCGTGCTCACCGGGATAGCATTTGACCCGGTTAGCGGCAGATTTGGCCTCGGCGGAATTCGCTGAGGTGCTCCCCCCTGATTGCCTCCAGCTCTTGCTCCTTCTCCCTTGACTCGGGTGTACCAGCTGCACTGCCTGGTCGTGTGGTTCGCCGGTTTCCGAGGGTCGCTGGTGTGAAAACTGCAAGGTCCATCCAGCATGGCCTCATAAGTGAAGGCCTGCTTTTGCTCCCCCCAAGGTTTCTTCTCTTCTTGGTTCTGGCCCCAAGCTGGTCCATTGAACTTCGGACGCTGATTGCTGTTGATGTTAGGCTGGTCCGGGTTTACCGCATTCACTTGATTTGAGCCATATTGCTGCTCCGGCTCTCTCCTCTTGTTGCCCAAGTCTTGGCGGTCATTTCTAACTGGCCCGGGTCTGTTGTTCCCCGGGTTTCTCCTGCTTGGCTCAACCGAGTCAAACAGAGGCTGCGTCGGATCACCGAGCGCATACATATCCGCAATGCGGATTGTCTCGGCCAAGGTGGTTGGCATTTCCCTCTGCAGCTTCTGCCATAGCACGGTGCCATGTCGACACCCTTGTGCAAACCATGAGATGGCCTGCGCCTCCACAACCCCTTCACAGGAATTGCGAATGTTGCTCCACCGAGTCAAATAATCTCGGTCAGTCTCGTCATTCCTCTGCCTGCACATTGCAAGCTGCTGAGGTCGGTTTGGCCTCCTATAGGTGCTGGAGAAGTTGCTAACAAAAGCATCTTCGAAGTCCAACCAGCAGTCGATACTGCCTTCCCTCAAGTTGTTGAGCCAGATCCGGGCTGGCCCCTCCAACATTTGCGGGACATACCTCACCGCCCATCTACGGTTTCCTCCGGCGATGTGCACTGCCGACACATAGTCAATCAACCAGTCTTCTGGCTTAGTGCTACCATTGTAGGTTTTGGTACCTCGGCTCAATTGGAACCCTGGCACGGGGGGTTCCCTCATGATCCGAGGTCCAAAACACGCTGGGCCAGGTGGGCCTTGATTCTCCAACAGCTCAGACAAGTAGATCCGGTCCAACTTATACCTCGCGTCATTTGGAGCTAACTGGCGTGATCCCAGTCGAGCTCCCAATGCGCTCTCGATCCTCTGATACCCAGCTCGGTCCATGGCCGAGTTTCCATCATCATATCTATTGGCCCCTTGACCACCATTATCCCTCTGCTGCTCATACTCCGCCTCCGGGATTAGCAACTGACGATGCCTCGGATCTGACGGTGGTTTGCCTCGGTGGCTGGGTGGCTGGGTCCGAGGTTACTTCTACCTCGGGCAACATTGCCCTGCCCCGCTATCTGCTTTCCGGCATATGCCGCATCATACTTCTGCATCTGTTTATTCTTACCGGAGTTTACACTCCGGTTTCGATCTCCCCCTACTCGAGGTGATGAAGCTTGCCCCAGAGATCTCGCACTTGCTGCCTTAGCAGAGTACACAGCATGGGATCCACCAACACCGGGATTGGCTTTCATATAAGCCTCATTCTGCCTACTAGCTGTGGCCACCAGCTCATTGACTCACTCTTGCTGCTTACGCCAAGCATCTCCGGATAACCCGGATAATTCTGCTCTTGCTGCCTCGGCAGCTCTAAGAGTTTTGGCAGGAGAACTATACTGTGGCTTGCCTGTCGACATACCACTAGGAGTTCTACTTGAAGCAGTTCTACCATCTCTAGCTATCTCGGCATTGAGGCCTTTGCCTCTCTGGCGCACCTTCTCTATTCTACTAGGTTGATCAGCCTCCGGGGTAAATCCATGAGCTGCATTGTACTCACGGAGATCCCAGCCGAACTCTTTCTGAATCTCAGCCATCTCAATTGCCTCTTGGTGCAGCTTCTGACGCTGCAGCTCTAACTCTACTGCAGGTTGGGCAGCATTTGCCCCGGCTTCTACTGGCACTGCTAACTTATCAATGATATCCTTCAGAGGGGCAGGCCTGACCGGGACATGGGATGACCCGGCCTTACCCCCAAGGTGCTGCTCACCCTCTAGCGGAGGCTTAGCTGCGCGGGTGGATTTGACAGCAGGCTCACCGAGATTACCTTTGCCCGCGCCTGGCGCAGTCCCGGTCATCATTACCTCGGCACAGCTCTCGGGGCGATCGATACGCTTGCCTCGAGCCGCGCAGACAGAGGGAGGATCCTCTGCCACAAGCACCTGCTCCGGGTACTTGCAAACAGCTTCGGTGGCGACGTAGGTCACAAAGGTGCCGAAGGAGATGAGGCAACCGTTCCTCGGGAACGGCTTGCTGCCGAAGCAGCCTGCATTGTCGCTGATGAAGCTCAGCGATCCGAGCTTGCAGATGAGCCCCGAGACGACGCGCTCGCCAGAGTCGATGATGGAGCCCGTCCGGATGAAAACCCCAGCCAGCGCCGCTGCTTGCCCCACGGTGGGCGCCAACTGTCGTGGTGGTATCACGACAGATGCCATGGGTATGGCTAAGTTGGGGCTCGCTTGGACGCTGGAGGATCCGGGGAGGGTTTGCGCGCTAAGGAGCACGCGGGGAAGAACTCGAAGAACCTCGAACACACCGATATACCCAGGTTCAGGGCCCTCGTGAGGAGGTAAAACCCCTACTCCTGCTTGCCTCTCTCTCTATATCTGAATGAATCACCGGTACAAGCTTGCTCCTGGAGCTGTATCTAGCAACAATGGTGAGGGTGAAGTACCCCTCTAAGAAGAAGGTGCTACGGGGGGAAATGAACACAGGAATGATGCACTGGGCGTCGTCGTTCACGCAGGAGGGGGAGAGGCCCTATTTATAGGCTAAACCGAGTTACGGTCTTGCCCTCCATCCGGCACTGTAGCCATGCCGAGATACGTCATGCCTGTACCTCATGTCAGAGACTGGACATGCCTCTGCCCATGCTTTGCCTCGCACTCTGATCCCCGCGTTCCCCGGGTCAGCGGTAGGTGAGACCCGTCCCATCGTAGCCACTGCACACCTCCTGACACGCGCCGTGCGCCTGTGACAGCCGGGACTTGACAGGAGGCTTGACTTTGGCACCGAGGTATCTTCTTCTCCTCTTCCTCTGTAACCCGACACTGAATGTCGGATACCTCTTCACTTGGATGCCCCGGTCAGGATATGTCGGTCTGCACTCTCCTGCACATAATAACGAGGCAGTCATTCCGACATATGAATGTCGGTCACAATATGTCGGGCACCTCTTGCCTCCCTGGTCTTTCCATACCAACCCGGACCGATACTGGTACCTCGGTCGGGATGACCCGGTCAATATGACTCGGTCCACCTTGGGACAGTACAGCTTTTAGCACCTTATGACCCTACCCGGGGGTAGCCCCCCGACACACATCTCTCCAAAGTGTACACCTATCATATTCAGATTTTCATCTACACTCTATGACCATTGTAGGATGTTCTTGCTTATCATTATGCATACATGTGTTCCATATTACTTGCTTCTATGTTACACTTTGTGAACTATCAATGAACATCCTTGTCTTGAATACTTGATATCACTTCATAAACTATTTGCATATTGCTACTCCTTTGAAGAATGAATCATTTGACTTTATGTAGCAATTGTAATCATCTTTGATATCCATTGTTAAGTATTAAATTGCAAAGTCCAAGTTTAGTTTTATCATCTTCATACTTGAGGACGAGCATGGATTAAGCTTGGGGATGTTGATGCATGTAAAATGCATACATGAACTTTGCACTTTAATTACTTATATTCCAATCATATTTGCATCATATAAGGGTTGTATTCATTTTTTATAATGATTTTTGGAAATATTTATTTATTTCCTATTTTTATAGAATTAATCCTGCACAGGCAGAAAACCCTGTTTTCGTATTTTATTATTTCAGGGACCCAAACGTCAACGAAAAATCCTGGAAATTTACGGGCATCAGTTTTTGGAAGGAAGAAGACCTACGGGAAAAAGAAGCAAGCGAACGGAGGCCCGAGGGCCAAACGGAGGTGGCCCACGCGGCCTCCCTTGCTGGCCGCGTGGGACCCACCCGTTTGGGCCTCGAGGCTCCGTTGTCGTCGATCTTCGCTCCACCGACATACTCTTGACCTAAAAACGCCTATAAAAATAGTCCCCTGATGTTCTCTGGAAGGAGCGCCGCACAAACACAGAAACACCGAAACGGAGATCAGGAGCTGCAGATTGGAGGGGGAAAACTCCGGCGGGGCGCTGCCGGCGTGGTCTCCATCTTCTCCATCGACTTCTCCACCGTCTATATGATGAAGAGGGAGTAGTCCACCTCTGGACTATGGGTTTGTGGAAGTAACTTATGTATCTCTCCTCTCTTGAGCTTCACTAATTAGTACCGTATGAGCTTCTGAACATGATTACGGTCATCGTTGTAATACCTTTGTGGTGGATCTTTATGAGTTAATATATGTTTGAGATTGCAATGTTTGTTTCAGTTATGAGTATAGATGCATATTATGTACCCCGTTCTTGTCTACTTGTTTTGATCAAGCATGTTTATGAGAGCGTGTGTGGGGGAACGTGTGCATTAGTTGGAGTAACGGGGGGTGGCTAGTGCAGTGAACGTGAGAGAAAGTTCTGTGATCCACTTTGGTATCTTTACCTTACTTTGTCGCCTCACTAGGGATAAACTAAAATACCATGCTACCGGAGATGTGGGTGTGACCATTGCCACTACTCCATGACTAGATCTAGCATGTTCTTATTTTCACTTCATGTCATGATACTTATTGCTATACTCTGAGTTATCTTAATTACCTTGGTGTTATGATTTAGTTCGCATCTTGGTGGAGTATAAGTGAGATTAATATCCAAAAGATCTCTATGTTAGGACGTGATGCCCATATATTTAAGTAACTTGTTATCAAACCCTGTGTTGCAATCTCATATGTTAACTGTTTGTTGTTCTATTGTCCAGCACATGATAAAGAGAGAGTGCATTTGTGAAACCATGAACCCCGGTCCATTTTTAATCATAAGAAACACCTTTCCAACACCATATACCACTTTTCTATTTTCAGCCATCATTAAATCCGAAAATACAAAAACATTTATCATCTTGCATTCATCATCCAAAAACCCAAAAATATCATTTATCATTGCATCCACCATCATTGCATATTTATCCCTTGCTTGCATTGCACATTTATCTTGATATTATTCTTACACCTTGTGCTTGACAACCACATGTGAGGTTGAGGACCAAAACATTTAACCTTGTTTTGTAGGTAACCGAAAAGAAGGATAAGAAGATAAATCTACCACTTCAGATTCCCCGAGAGTTCGATATTAAACCCTCGAGTCACCCTCGTGGGGAAAGCACGTCTTCCACTTACTACACACTCTGCACTTTGAGTCTCAACCTAACCCATTTACTTTTGTTGCAGGTAAACCTACGCACCGGAGAGCAAGTGTTTTCTGGCGCCATAGTTGAACCTCTTCAAGGGCCATCAAGACTGTTTTCTGGCGCCGTTGCCGGGGAATCGTAGCTGAGAGATTTATCCAAGGGTGTGCATCATCGCATTCATCTCACAACGAAGTCAACGTCACCAACTTGTGCTAAACACCTAAGCTTGGGGAGGTTGCACCTACGTGAGCACCATCTTATCCATCTTTACTTACAAAGCAATTTATTTGTTTTGTTTGTGTCATTGCATATCATATTCTGCTTGCATTGTCTTGCTTTTGTAATTCGGTTTACACGTGTGAGACACATTTTATTTTCAGTTTTGCATAAAAAATTAAAAATACCAAAAAAAACTTGCTAAAATGAATCCTAGTGCTGAAATGAACAACTTTGGTCAATACTATGGAGAGTCATTAATGGATGCTTGGTATAGAATTAAGGACACTAGTAAAAATGGTGTCATTATATATACTCCTGCCACTGTGATAAGAAACTTCTATAAAGGTATAGATGGTTGGTCAAAATGCTTTCTAGACTCATTGACTAGTGGAAATTTTGCTTCTGGAAATCCCTCACATGCTAATAACTTGATGGAAAATTTATTTGGGAATTCTTTAGAATCCAAAGATGAAACTGGGACCAAACAACTAAAAGCCTCTATGGATAGGTCAACATTATGTCTACAAACTTATATGGAGGATTATCCTACTAAAAATGAGATGCATTCATTTATCCTTCATACCAAATCTAGTATGAAAAAGACAAATAACACTCTTTCTGGAATCTCTTTGAAAATGGAAACAATATTGAACTATGCCGAGTCTAAAAAGAAGTTGACTAGGGAATTGAATGAAAGAATATCTTCTATGTTGGAACCTTTGGATAGGGATATTAAGAATCATGTTGAAGAGGAGGATGACCTCCAAATAGCTTTAAATCTTGCCTTAAAGAAAAGGAATGAGAATCTTGCTTGGCTTGAAATGGAAGAAGTTAAAATGCTTAGTGAAGTCAAGGATCCTTTGCTTGACTTAGAAAATTGTAGCTTGCATGAATTGATATCTATCTTACAAAAATTTGCAAGTGATCCTTCCATCAACACTAACCAAGCAGGTTTTGGTTCTTATATTGCTAATCATGTCTTGAAAGAAAAGATTGCTAGGTACAATCAAGAGGCTATGATACCACCTAAGCTTGGGGATATGTGGATACCTAAGGTACTAGTAACTATTGGAAAAGAGACACACCATGCCATACTTGATCTAGGATCTAGTGTCTCTATTTTATCTAAGGAACTATATGAAGAGCTTGCATTGAAAAATCTTGAAAAATGCTCTATTGAACTTGCACTTGCTGATGACTCTATTAAACATGCTTTGGGAAAAATAAGTGATATTATGGTAGAGTTACATATGACTTTTGTGCCTGTGGATTTTCTAATCATGGACATGGGGAGTAAAACCTCTAGTCCTATTATTCTTGGAAGACCTTTTCTTCGTACCACAGGTGCTATCATCGATTCAAAAGAAGGGAACATGAAGTTTCAGTTTCCACACAAGAAGTGCATGGAACACTTCCCAAGGAAGAGGGAACCGCCAAAGTTCAAGCTCCCTCATGAGCTTCGTCCTCAATAAACAACAAGTAAGAAGCCTAGCTATATGGCTATAAAGAAAGCGCTTTGCGGGAGGCAACCCGGTTATCTTTTTGTGTGATTTTCTTTGTGTCCTCTTGCTGTCCCAAGAGACTTTGTTTTTTGTTTTGGTTCTGATGTTTTCAATAAAGTGCCAAGTTTTACCCTTTTTGGTTTGAAAAAGTTGCTTATAGCGTTCGGAGATTTTATTCCTGCACGAGTCAGTGCACGGTATGATTTTTAATTCTTATTCTGTAACTCCGAATGAGCTCATGTCTGATCTGTAGTTGCAACTTTTCATCTTCTGTGTGCATGAATTTTTTCGGAATTTTTCGACAAATTTTGGTAGGGTAGAAAAATACGTTTTGCTGCTGCTGTTTTTCTGGACAGATTCTGTCCCATTTTGTTTGATGCATGCTTTGAGCTTTTAAGTAGAATCTTTTTTATCCAATTGAGTTTGTGAGTAGGCATACAACATTATACACTTTCTGGACATGTCATATGAATTTTTGTTCAAGGATTATATGCAGCAAGGAACCTATTTGTTTATCGCTATTAATGCACCCCACAGAAAAGAAATGGGAGAAACGGTGTTTTGAAGTTTTTTCACAGGGATTGGAGGAGATGCACCAAGAGCTATCCAAGGATGGTGAAGACCATAAGCTTGGGGATGTGAAGACAACCCCGCTGGACCTACACACTCTCGGTTTGCACACGTCCAACTTCTGTTTTTCGATCGAAACACTTTATCGCATAAACTTGGAGCGTCATTTTTGTTTTTATTTGAGTCTTGAAAGACCACCACAATATCAATTATATATGAGAGAGCTACTGGAAATATGGGTTGAAATATGTTGGATGCTTTTATAAGATTGGGAAAAGGGATGTTTGACTTGATTTTTAATGATACATATAGTTGCATGATTCATGAGCTTGTTTATGATTAGTAGTTTGCAAATTCTTTTTGTAGAGCTATCACTTATTCATGTTAAGGTGCTGATTGTTATATTACTTGGTTTGACATGGATTAGTTAGTTCTATGGACACTCATGCATGCTTCTAGATGGTCAACTTTCTCCCTTTTGCTAGCCCAAAAACTCCAACAAGCAAAAACTTGTTTCCAACACCTTCAACCAAAGTTATTCCAGTGAGTCCACCATATCTACCTATTAGCTTTATGCTATTCCGAGCATGTTTATCATGTTGTTTGTGTTATCTTATTTCCGAATGAAAATGTTTATGTTATTGATTGCAATGGAAAAAAATTGGTTATATAGCTCTCACGAACTTGATGCACAATGTTCTTTTATTTGCATAATAAAACTTGACCCATTGTGATTAAGATTATGATGTTTGTGGCTTGATGAATGTTTTGGGTTGGAAGTTAGCCCATATGTGCTGTCACATGGCAAGCTTTCAACACGCTCTTCATCTCATTTAGTTGATATCATGGGCTTTTGTCTATGGATGCTTATCATGTTGAAATAAATGTGGAAATAGAGTAAGTTTAAATGAGTTTGTATTAATGGTTAGAGAGACGCCTAGGCCACTAATCTAAGACATGCATCATTCATGGTGGAAATTTACTTACATACTATGGTGAACCTTCTGTGATACACCTTGCAAAAAAAAAGCTATTCCAAATGGTAAATAAAAAGGGTGTTGAGATTGTTCATTTTGTTTGTTTGTCATGTCATTTTGATATGGGCTTGTTCCATATCTTGGGACAAGAGGTACCCCAGTTGACGCTCTTGATGATACTATTATGCTTACAATGATATTTAATTGAACTTGCTTTGTTTCCCAAGTTGAGTAACACATGGTGTAAGTACTTGTATTCAAGGGGCATGAGACATTCAACCCATTCTTTATCAAGCACACTACTCATATTTGCTTTCACTTTAAACCTTAATCATTCAAGATGCTATGATAGGGGTAATGAGAGCTTGACACCAATGAATACCTTATTGCAATCATTAACTTAAGTAGAAGAGTTTGGAAGTTGGATGAAACTTATGCATGCTTTACCTCTACTCACATATACATCTCTCCAAAGTGTACACCTATCATATTCAGATTTTCATCTACACTCTATGACCATTGTAGGATGTTCTTGCTTATCATTATGCATACATGTGTTCCATATTACTTGCTTCTATGTTACACTTTGTGAACTATCAATGAACATCCTTGTCTTGAATACTTGATATCACTTCATAAACTATTTGCATATTGCTACTCCTTTGAAGAATGAATCATTTGACTTTATGTAGCAATTGTAATCATCTTTGATATCCATTGTTAAGTATTAAATTGCAAAGTCCATGTTTAGTTTTATCATCTTCATACTCGAGGACGAGCATGGATTAAGCTTGGGGATGTTGATGCATTTAAAATGCATACATGAACTTTGCACTTTATTAATTATATTCCAATCATATTTGCATCATATAAGGGTTATATTCATGTTTTATAATGATTTTTGGAAATATTTATTTATTTCCTATTTTTATAGAATTAATCCTGCACAGGCAGAAATCCCTGTTTCGTATTTTATTATTTCAGGGACCCAAACGTCAACGAAAAATCCTGGAAATTTACGGGCATCAGTTTTTGGAAGGAAGAAGACCTACGGGAAAAAGAAGCAAGCGAACGGAGGCCCGAGGGCCAAACGGAGGTGGCCCACGCGGCCTCCCTTGCTGGCCACGTGGGACCTCGAGGCTCCGTTACTGTCGATCTTCGCTCCACCGACATACTCTTTACCTAAAAACGCCTATAAAAATAGTCCCCCGATGTTCTCTGGAAGGAGCGCCGCACAAACACAGAAACACCGAAACGGAGATCAGGAGCTGTAGATTGGAGAGGGAAAACTCCGGCGGGGCGCTGCCGGCGTGGTCTCCATCTTCTCCATCGACTTCTCCACCGTCTCCATGATGAAGAGGGAGTAGTCCACCTCTGGACTATGGGTTTGTGGAAGTAACTTATGTATCTCTCCTCTCTTGAGTTTCACTAATTAGTACCGTATGAGCTGCTGAACATGATTACGGTCATCGTTGTAATACCTTTGTGGTGGATCTTTATGAGTTAATATATGTGTGAGGTTGCAATGTTTGTTTCAGTTATGAGTATAGATGCATATTATGTACCCCGTTCTTGTCTACTTGTTTTGATCAAGCATGTTTATGAGAGCGTGTGTGGGGGAACGTGTGCATTAGTTGGAGTAACGGGGGGTGACTAGTGCAGTGAACGTGAGAGAAAGTTCTGTGATCCACTTTGGTATATTTACCTTACTTTGTTGCCTCACTAGGGATAAACTAAAATAACATCCTACCGGAGATGTGGGTGTGACCATTGCCACTACTCCATGACTAGATCTAGCATGTTCTTATTTTCACTTCATGTCATGATACTTATTGCTATACTCTGAGTTATCTTAATTACCTTGGTGTTAGGATTTAGTTCGCATCTTGGTGGAGTATAAGTGAGATTAATATCCAAAAGATCTCTATGTTAGGACGTGATGCCCATATATTTAAGTAACTTGTTATCAAACCCTGTGTTGCATTCTCATATGTTAACTGTTTGTTGTTCTATTGTCCACCACATGATAAAGAGAGAGTGCATTTGTGAAACCATGAACCCCGGTCCATTTTTAATCATAAGAAACACCTTTCCAACACCATATACCACTTTTCTATTTTCAGCCATCATTAAATCCGAAAATACAAAAACATTTATCATCTTGCATTCATCATCCAAAAACCCAAAAATATCATTTATCATTGCATCCACCATCATTGCATATTTATCCCTTGCTTGCATTGCACATTATCTTGATATTATTCTTACACCTTGTGCTTGACAACCACAGGTGAGGTTGAGGACCAAAACATTTAACCTTGTTTTGTAGGTAACCAAAAAGAAGGATAAGAAGATAAATCTACCACTTCAGATTCCCCGAGAGTTCGATATTAAACCCTCGGGTCACCCTCGTGGGGAAAGCACGTCTTCCACTTACTACACACTCTGCACTTGGAGTCTCAACCTAACCCATTTACTTTTGTTGCAGGTAAACCTACGCACCGGAGAGCAAGTGTTTTCTGGCGCCGTAGTTGAACCTCTTCAAGGGCCATCAGCGGGACGGTTTGCCGGATAGAGCCTACGCGTGCTAGAGCGTCGGTAGCCTCATTGTGCGCGCGAGGGACGTGGTGGAATTCACACCCCTCGAAGCATCCGCTGAGCTGCTGCACGAAGAAGCGGTAGGCGGCCATGTTGGGGTCCTTGGCGTCCCAGTCCCCGGAGACCTGCTGGACGACAAGGTCCGAGTCTCCGAAGCAGAGGATGCGGCGAATGTTCATCTCCTTGGTTAGCTTGAGGCCATGAGCGAGTGCTTCGTACTCGGCGACGTTGTTGGAGGCAGTGTAGTGGATCTGGAGGACGTATTCCAGCTTGTCCCCCTTTGGCGAGGTGAGGACGATGCCGGCTCCTAGTCCTCCGAGCATTTTGGAGCCGTCGAAATGCATCCGCCAGTGGGTGTTGTCCAGCTGTGGCGGAAGGTACTCCTGCTCCGCCCAGTCGACGAAGAACTCGGCGAGGCGCTGGGACTTCATGGCGGTTCTTGGCTCGTAAAGGACGTGATGGTCGGCTAACGAGACGGCCCACTTGGCGATCCGGCCAGTGGCGTCCTTGTTGCCCATGATGTCGGAGAGCGGGGCCGTGCTCACCACCGTGATGGGGTGCTCTTGGAAGTAGTGTTTGAGCTTCTTGGCGGCTAGAAGAATGCCGTAGGCCAGCTTCTGGTAGTGCGGATAGTTTTGCTTGGAGAGCGAGAGCACTTCGCTTAAGTAGTAGACGGGTCGCTGGACCAGCCCCGGCTTCCCCTCTTCGGGTCGCTCCACGACGAGGACGATGCTGACGACTTGATTTATCGCGGTCATGTAGAGCAGCATCGGCTCTTTGAGCATAGGGGGCGCCAGTACTGGTGCTGTGGCCAGTGCGTCCTTGAGCTGCCTGAAGGCCGCGTCGGCTTCATCCGTCCAGACGAAGCGGTTGGTCTTCTTCATGAAGGTGTATAGAGGCAGAGCCTTTTCGCCAAGCCGGTTTGTCAGGCCGGCTGACAAACCGGCTAAGGGACGCCAGGCAGCCGGCAAACTTGTGCACCTCCCTCAGGTTTCTTGGCAGCTTCATGCGCTCGATGGCGGCTATTTTCTCCGGGTTGGCCTCGATTCCCCTTGCCGAAATAAGGTAGCCGAGCAGCTGGCCAGCCGGCACACCGAACATGCACTTGGTCAGATTGAGCTTCATCTTGAACCGCCTGAGGTTGTTGAAGGTCTCCTCGAGGTCGCGAGCAGCATGTCGCTCTTCTTGGTCTTGACGACGATGTCGTCCACGTACACGTGCATGTTGCGGCCGATCTGGTCGTGCAGGCATTTCTGCATGCAGCGCTGGTACGTGGCCCCTGCGTTCTTCAGCCCGAAAGACATGACAGTATAACAATAGCCCCATACGGGATTATGAATGAAGTCTTCAGTTGGTCCTCCGGGTTAAGCCGGATCTGATTGTACCCGGAATAAGCGTCCAGAAAGGACAAGAGCTCGCAGCCGGCGGTGGAGTCGATGACTTGATCGATGCGAGGCAGCGCGAAGAGGTGCTTCGGGCAAGCCTTGTTCAAGCTCGTGTAGTCGATGCACATGCGCCAGGTGTTGTTCTTCTTCATCACCATGACCGGATTGGCAAGCCAGTCCGGATGGAAAACTTCCATGATGAACCCGGCTACAAGGAGCCGGGCGATTTCTTCTCCGATCGCCTTTCTTCTTTCCTCCACGAAGCGGCGGAGGGGTTGTCTTACCGGCTTGGTACCCGGCTTCACATGTAAAGAGTGCTCGGCCAACTCCCTCGGAACACCCAGCATGTCCTTTGGAGACCATGCGAAGATGTCCCGATTCTCACGGAGGAAGTCGACGAGCTCGCCTTCCTGTTTGTCGCTGAGGCCGGTTCTGACGATGACGCACTTGTCAGGGTTGCTAGGGTCAAGCGGGATCTGCCTGGTATCTTTGGCCGACTGGAAGGTGCCTTCGCTAGCTGATTTCTTGGAATCAGGTGATTCAGCCGGCTCCTCGGCTACCTTGCGCTTGAGGCCTTCTAGTTCTTCTGCCACAATGAGAACCTCGGCCATCTTGGCTCCGCTTGATGCGCAGGCCACGGAACGCCTATAGTCGCCGCTGACGGTGATGATTCCATGCTCGCTTGGCATCTTCATCTTGAGGTACGCGTAGTGCGGGACCGCCATGAACTTGGCAAGCGATGGGCGCCCGAGGATAGCGTGATAGGCGCTCTTGTGGTCCACCACTTCGAACCATATGGCTTCGCGACGGAAATTCTCCTTGGTGCCTAAAATCACATCCAGCCGGACTTGTCCGGCTAGGGAGCAAGATTGCCCTGGCACAATGCCGTGAAAAGTAGTCGAGCTGGGGAGTAGGTCACGGTCGGTGATGCCCAGCTTGTCCGCCGTATCGCGGTAGAGGATGTTGATGGCACTGCCTCCGTCGATGAGGACTCGCGTGAAGTTGGCCGCGAATTTGTCGGAGACGACGGTGGGATCCAGGACCAAGGCATAGCCGCCTGGCCTGGGCATAACTCCCGGATGATCCTCGCGTCCCCATGTGATTGGTTGTTCCGACCACTTCATGTACTGCGGGATGGGAGGGACGGTGGCGTGTACTTTAGCATAGCGTTGCTGTCTGGCGCGCTTGTCATCGCGCTCGCTGGTGTAGGAGGCGCCCTGGTGCGGGAAGTCGTCTGGCTGTCCATCCGGCTTGGCTGGGGATCGGGGTCGCTCGAGCCGCCGATCGCGGTTGTCTTGGTTGCCTTGGTTGTCGCGGTTGCCGCGGTTGTCTCCAGGTTGGTCGCGAGGAGGAGGGGGGAGTTCCTTGTCGCGGGCAATCCGGGTGGTCCAGCTGCATTGCCGGGTAGTGTGGTTAGCCGGCTTGCGGTCGAAGCTGTGGTACTTGCAGGGCATGTCGAGCATGGCTTCGAAAGTGTATTTGGTCTTCTGCCACGGGCGACTTTCCCTCATGCGACCTCGGTCGCCATCTTCCCTCGCGCGGCCTTCCTCGCCGAGCGCGACGAACTGCGGGTCACGCAGGTTCTCTAAGTATAGTCCTTTTCGCTTGTGGCGGTCGTCACGCCGGGTGTCCGAGTAGCGGCGTGAGGAGCCGGCTTCCTCGCGATCACGAGGCGGATCTTTCTTCTTCGGCTCTTCAGCAGCCGGCTTCACTGGATCGTTCACCTGGGCTGGTGCTTTCAGGACGGAGTCGGCCATCGCGTATTTCTCGGTGATGTCCAGGAGGTTTCCCAGGGTGTCCGTCTTGGACCGCAGAAGCTTGTGCTTCAGCATGGTGTCGTGGTGTGGCGCCCCGACCTGACTGTTATGCAAGAGATGATGTGTGTCACCGGTTGAGCGATACAAACGGAGGTTACGGGTTTACCAATCCCCAGCCAAAACCTCTGGCAGGCGTTGCCCGGAACGCATCGGTGCAACGCAACTCCCCGAGTGATGCCTCAACGCAGGCACAACTATCAACTGCATAATAGAGAGATCAAGACTTGTGGAACAACTGGCACATCACATACTCTATGACACAAATGATTATAGTTCAACTCATATAATAGAGAAAGATAGCAATTATTACAACCAGAGGTCACCGACCCAACAGTACATCATGCGGAAGCAAATTAAGTTGACTAAACAACAAGATCCAAAATATGGCCTAAGAGGCCTACAGATAAACATCCCAGCGCCAGCTGTCCCGAGATGTCCCAAGCTGCTGCCTGGGAACCCCAGACTACTCGTCGACGTCCACAAAGAACCCACCCTCGAGGTCGGTGAAGTCCTCCTCTGAAACAAATTAAACAAGGTTGAGTTCGACGAACTCTGCAAGATTATTATAGAGCTTTAGCTCGATGAGGCTCTAAAGGTTTTATGGCTGTTTTGCATAAAGCTGAATTTATTTCATAAAACATACTCCATAGCAGCGACTAATCAGAATATTTTCAAAGAGGGGTAAGAAGTAATTCTTTTCTCTTGATCATATTTCTCACCATCCACCACCATCATCCCTGTACCTGTCCTACAAAGGCACCTCCCCGAATAACCATCGAGGAAGTCGACCTTGCTTTAGTAAGTAGTACCTTTAGTACTCAATTTTAATCATTCCGTTAAGGTTATTCTATGGTCCTACCTTCACTTCCCAAGTTCGTCCATAACCGCGGACACGGCTTTTCGAAAAGATTTACCCTGCAGGGGTGCACTGTGTTTACCTTCGGTACCGCCCGGCTCATTGCCTCCGATCAGCTCTCTTCCGGGGAAAGCTGGCTGAGTGGGAACGGTTACACCTTTACCTTGCTTGAGACTAACCCAGGATCATCAGTGAGGACGGGGTAGGTTCAGTGCCTCCAACACCCTGCCCCGTGGCCACTCAATTTTCCTAAACACCACGATCATCATCTCTGTCTTGGCCACCATCTCGACGCACGCGCAAATGGAAGCTCGAACTAGAGGATCCTGGCTAGCCCCGCACAAGTTAGTCGGTAGACGAGGGCTCCATATACCCCACCGAAAGGAAGCGCGCTCATTCTTGGTTCAAGAGGTAAAGAACTCGCAGCTAGGCGGCGAGAACGAGACAACCCACCACATACCTATGGCCTCTCATCCCCACCTTTAGCAGATTAATTATCCGTCACCACAATTTCCACCACCATCATTATCAGAACCTTTCACCACTGTTCCCAACATAACATATCCATTGCCCGAAATAATATTTATCTAAGCATGGCTAAGCAACAACATAGCATAATCAAGTATCTCAGGCCACAACACAAACCTATGGATAATAGGCAGGGAACAGGTACATGGCATCGGAATCTTAATGCAACTATAGGATACTCTAATCCGAACAAATTGACATTTGGAACCGCATGCAATATTATAGTGGAGAAAATATTTGCGGAAATTAGGATAATATATGCTCAGAGGGGGGATTACGCTTGCCTTGTTCAGCGGACAGGTAATACGGGTCGTCGGGGTATTGTGGTGAGACCCCGATTCGTTGATCTATCGATGTATAGGAACACCGGAAAGCAACAATCAAACACCACACAAGTAGAATAAGTGCAATGCACAAGCACATGATGGAATGACATTTTAATGCACTGGATTTACTACAACAAATCTGGCAATTTATATGTGGAGCAGAAATAATTATTCCAAAAATATAGATATACTCCATATTGTGTTTTTATGTTCTCATGTGCTTCAAATTCAAGTAAACATGTATGAAAATGATGCTAATGATTAGTGCAAGTGTTTATGATCATTTTGATATAAGGAGCACAATTTTCTAATAATCCAATAATTAGTTATTGAATTTATAAACTCTATTTCAATTCTGCCCTTTTCTTCATTAAATAAAACAGCAAAGGAAACTACAAGGGCTGGTGGTGTGGGTCACACCACTAGACTCCAATCATTTTTCTGAACATTTTGGTAAATTATTTGCAAAATTTGGACAAGTATTCAAAAAGTTATTGAATTTACAAGTTTATTCAAATTTCTGTCCTTTTATTTAAATCCCAGAAAAACGTTCTAAAACTTTTCTCACTCAGGCAGTGTTACACGCAGCCACTGGCCAGTGGGGTCAGTGGCCACGCTGGCGCTGACGCGGCAGCGCGAGCTGCTGAGCCGCTGACGGGCGGGGCCCGCCTGTCAGTGGGAGGAAAAAAGGGGAAAAGGCCACGCGCGGCGGCGGGGGTTCGAACTCACGCGCGAGCGCGAGGCGGCGTGCCACTGGGACAGTGCGGTGCTCGTGTCAGTATCAGGGCGCACGCCCTTTTGAGGTGGATTTGGAGCACGGGGGCGTCGCGCACGACAGCGGAGGACGCCGGCGGCGAGGCGCACGGGTGCGGCGTTTCAGCGGGCTAGGGGTAACACTGACGCATGCGTTCGACGCGCACGAGTGCGGGGCACCTACTGGCGGCGCTACGGCCACAATGGTCGCCGGGAAATGCTCCGGCGACGAGCTGCGGCGGCGGCGTGCTACGGCTACGGCGGCACCTACGGCTACGCGGCGAACCAGAGGGGGAAAAGGGAGGGGGAGATGTCCATTAGGACCGCAAGCTCACCCTCGACGCGTGGGTAACACCGGCATGGACGGAGGAGGGCTGAGGTAGTGGCGGACTTGCGTTGAAGGGCGGCGGCCGGAGTTGGGGTAAAATGGCAATGCGGCGGCGATCCCGGGCTTCCTGTGTCGATTCCTGGCACGGAGAGGAAGAAGACGTCGCGGCGAAGCTCGTGCACCAGCTCGATCTACTCTGCAGTCCCTCAGGCGACGGCGATGCGCGGCGGCGACCTTGCTAGGTCACGGCCATGGCGGCTCGGGGAAAAACGGGAGAGGGGCAAGATATTTTGGGGTGAGAGAGAGAGCACGGGCTCGGGGGTTCTTATCCTCCACGCGCGGGGCAGCGGAGGGCAGAGGGGGCGGCCATGGCGAGCTGGCGTGGCTCGAGCACGAGGTGCTCGACCGCGGTCGCTACAGTGGGGAAGAAGAAGACGCGGGTTTCACAAGTAGGTCCCTGGAAAACGTTTCGAAATCACAAGCAAGTCCTTTTCAGTTCTGTTTTTAAAAACAGTAGCATTTCTAGGATTTTATTGAGGTACTTAACCATTTTATAAAAATCTGAGAAAATTTGGGGAGAATCCCCATATCATAAGGAAGCTCCACAAATTTTGGCTTGGCAAAATAAAAAAATTTGCACCATTTTTGTTCATATGGTTTGCTGTAGGCATTTTAGGCAATTTAGATTTACAAATCCTTTTCAATTTATTTAGCAGGTCCAAGTTATATTTGTGGAAATCTTGGAACTTCCTTGACAAATATAATTTGAACTCTTGGAATTTCCTTGACAAATATGGATTTGTAAATTGTGTTTGTGTTGTTAGAGACAAGCACATTTGAATTTTGCAAGGATTTGAGGTGAAAGTCTCACAACACTTGGTTCAATTTATACACTAGAACAAAAGTATGCCATGATGCATGAGTGAAATGTAAAAAGTGGAAAAATTACACAGGTTTTTCACTTGGGCTGTTACAGTTCTACCCCCCTTACAGGAATCTCGTCCCGAGATTCTAAGATTGCGGAAGGAAGTCGGGATACTCCTCACGAAGACTAGACTCTCTTTCCCAGGTTGTCTCATCTTCAGAATGATGAGACCACTGAATCTTGAAGAACTTGGTGGTCTTGTTTCGAGTCTTCCTTTCTGCTTCATCCAGGATACGTATAGGATGCTCGCGATAGGTGAGGTCGGCCTGGATATCCAGCTCTTCATGATTAACTCCATGGACGGGGTCTTTGAAACAGCGACGGAGTTGGAATACATGGAATACATCATGCACATCGGGGAAGTTAGCTGGTAGCTCCAGCTGATAAGAAAGATCTCCTCGCTTGGCTAGAACAGTGAAAGGACCAATGTATCGAGGGGCCAATTTTCCTTTGATCCCGAAGCGGCGAATGCCACGCACTGGAGATACACGGAGGTAAGCTTTATCACCAATTTCATAGTGAACCTCCTGATGATGCTTGTCGTAGTAACTCTTCTGCCTAGACTGGGCAATTTTCAGATTCTCTCGTATGATTCTCACCTTCTCCTCCGCTTCATTGATCATATCTGGACCAAAGAGTTGCCTCTCTCCGGTTTCGGACCAATTTAGCGGAGTTCGGCATTTTCTTCCATACAGAACCTCGAATGGGGCCATACCCACACTAGCTTGATAGCTATTGTTGTAGGAGAACTCGGCGAAGGGAAGATACTTCTCCCAATCTTTGCCAAAGGATAATGCACATGCTCTGAGCATGTCCTCCAGAACTTGGTTCACTCTTTCGGTCTGACCATCCGTTTGAGGGTGGAAAGCTGTGCTGAAGTTGAGACGGGTTCCCATGGCAGTTTGGAAACTCTGCCAGAACTTGGAGGTAAATAGGCTGCCACGATCAGAAATTATCCTCTTGGGAACGCCATGAAGTACGACGATCCTAGAAGCATACAGATCTGCCAACCTAGCAGCGGTGATGTCGACTCGCACAGGGAGGAAATGAGCCACTTTTGATAATCGATCAATGACTACCCAGAGGGCATCGCTTCCCCTTTTTGTCTTCGGCAGACCCGTGATAAAGTCCATACCAACTTCATCCCACTTCCACTCTGGGATAGCAATGGGGCGAAGAGTGCCGGCGGGCCTTTGATGTTCAGCCTTTACACGACGACAGGTGTCGCATTCAGCAACATACTTGGCGATTTCTCGTTTCATCCGAGTCCACCAGAATTGCAGTCGAAGGTCTTGGTACATTTTGGTACTACCGGGATGAATAGAGAGAGGAGATTCATGAGCTTCTTGGTGGATCATCTTCCTCAGGTTTTGTTTCTTTGGCACTACCAAGCGGTCACCAAAATAAACCACTCCGGATTCATTGACAGAGAAACACTTGGCCTTTCCGCTAGCGATGTTCTCTTTGATCTTTTGAATACCCTTGTCACTAGTTTGCGCCTCCTTTATCTGGTCCTCAAGAGTGGACTTGATTTCCAGATTTGCTAGGTAGCCAGAGGGAACAATTTCTAAGTTCAGCCGGGAGAACTCTTCAAGGAGAGCAGGTTGGACCTCTTCAAGTATCAGGTTGTTGCAATAAGACTTCCGACTCAGCGCGTCAGCCACGACGTTTGCTTTGCCGGGTTGATAGTTCAGAGTCACATCATAGTCCTTGATTAACTCCAACCAACGCCTTTGCCTGAGATTTAAGTCCGGCTGAGTGAAAAGGTATTTCAGACTCTTGTGATCTGAGTAAATCTCGCAACGGTTACCAAACAGGTATGGTCTCCATTGCTTCAGAGCATAGACCACAGCGGCAAGTTCTAAATCATGAGTTGGGTAGTTTTGCTCATGCGGCTTCAGTTGGCGAGAGGCATATGCCACAACATGGCCATCTTGCATTAACACACAGCCCAAGCCTTGTAGAGAGGCGTCACAATATACTACGAAATCCTTGCTGGTGTCCGGCAGGACAAGCACAGGAGCAGACGTGAGTTTGGCTTTTAGGGTTCTGAAGCTCTCTTCAGCCTTGTCCGTCCATTCGAACTTTGCACCTTTCTTTAGAAGGTCGGTCAGGGCCTTGGCTATTTTAGAGAAACCTTCGATGAATCGGCGGTAGTAACCCGCCATTCCGAGAAATCTACGAATGTCCTTGACTGACATTGGAGTTAGCCAATCCAATATGGCCTGAATCTTGTCGGGAACGACAGCCACACCAGCTGCGGATATCACATGGCCAAGGAAGACAAGATTATCCAACCAAAACTCACACTTGGAGAACTTGGCATAAAGGCGGTGTTCACGAAGCCTTGTCAGAACCAACCGAAGATGTTCAGCATGTTCTTCATCGGTTTTGGAGTAGATGAGGATGTCATCAATGTAAATGACGACAAACTTATCTAGATAATACATGAAGACAGAGTTCATAAGCCTCATGAAAGTAGCTGGGGCATTAGTGAGACCGAAGGACATGACGGTATACTCATATGAGCCATAACGAGTAACAAATGCCGTCTTGGGAATATCCTCCTTTCGGATCTTGATCTGATGGTACCCTGACCTCAGATCCATCTTGGAAAATACCGTTGCACCAGCTAACTGATCCAACAGATCATTAATGCGAGGAATAGGATACTTGTTCTTGATTGTCACCGCATTCAACGGTCTATAATCAGAGACTAGACGAGGCACAGAGGAATCCTTCTTCTTGACAAAGAGTACCGGACAACCCCAGGGTGAACTGCTAGGCTGAATGAACTCTTTCTCTAACAGTTGATCAATTTGCTCTTTCAACAGAGCCAACTCTTCCACCGGCATACGGTAGGGCTTCTTAGAAATAGGAACAGTACCGAGAAGCAATTCGATGACAAACTCCACACTTCGATCAGGTGGCATGCCAGGTAATTCCTCCGGGAACACATCCGGGAAGTCACACACAACATTTATTTCATGAATTTCCGGAGGGGATGAACCTTCCATAAAGCAAAGGAGGAGCTCCGGTGAGTTGGGAATGAATGAGGATGGAGGTCTTGACAGTGCAGACCAATACTCCATAATATCGCCGGAAGACGTGGTCACGGTGATGGTTTTGGCAGCACAGTCGAGTTTAGCCTGGTATTTCACTAGCCAATTCATGCCCAGAATGACATCTATGCCAGCAGATCTCAAAGCTACCAATGCATAAGGAAAGGACGCATAACCTATGTTAATCTGAACCTCAGGAGTAATCCCATCGGTCTGCCAGTTGGAGCCTGGCGTGGAGATCGTCAAGGGACGTCTCATTTTCTCAAACTGTATTTTGTGTGCTTTTGCAAAACTTATGGATATGAATGAATGCGATGCTCCAGAATCAAACAAAACTATAGCTGAGTTGCCATTGATTCGTAGCTCACCCATGAGGACGCCGGGGTCCTCTTCAGCTTCTTCAGCAGAGACGTGGTTCAGGCGACCACGCGCATTAGGTGCAGCCTTGCCAACAGTTGGGGCAGGGGCTCGTGCAGGTGGCGCTGAGCTAGGTGTCTTCTGGGGGCACTCCCTGGAGTAGTGGCCAGCCTGGCCACAGGTGTAGCAGGTGACCCCATATGGAGCAGTTTGCTGTGGACGATACCCACTCCCGCCTGCCCCAGGTGTTGAAGTAGAGGGGCGCGGTGGTGGTTGCCTGTTTCCCGTGGCCCTCGACATGAATGGAGCACGCGGCACAGAGCTGTAGGGAACGAACACCCTGCGCTTCTTGCTCTCAGAACCCGATGAACCCTGGTGAGTCCCTTGGGCTGGCCTCTTGGAGGCCTCAAACTCCTTCCTTCCCTGCTCAAAGGTAAGAGCCTGGTTGTACAGCTCCTGGAAGGTCTGGAACTTGAAAGGCATCAACTCATAGCGGAGCTTAGGAGTAAGGCCGTTGCGGAACAGCTCCTGCTTATCAGCATCATTGGTCACGTCCCTAGGGGCGTAACGAGAGAGATGGTTGAACTGACGACCATAACTCGGGACATCCATGCGACCCTGGGTCAGATCCAGAAACTCCCTCCTCTTCAGGTCCATTATCGGCTGAGGTATGTAAGCCGCACGGAAGGCTGCGCGGAAATCAGCCCAATTGAACACATGACCTGCTGGATACATGGCCACATGACTTTCCCACCAGCAACCAGCCGCACCAGTCAGGAGGTAGGTGGCGAAGTTGACCTGTTCGGCCGCTGGAACATGCAGCGCGGCGAACTTGCGCTCCAGAGCGCGAAGCCAGTCATCAGCGTCAAGTGGCTCTCTAGCGTCCGTGAAGTTAGGCGGCTGCGATTTCAGGAACTCCGTGAGATTGCTGCAGCCAGCGTTCCTCCGCGCATTTTGCTGCACTAGCTGCTCGAGCAGACGCTCATTGCGCACACGGTTCTCCTCAATGGCCATCAAGACCTGAGCCATTGTGGGTGGTGGCGGAAGATCATCCTCATCATCACTGTGGTCACCGCGGCCTCCACGACCTCCTCGGCCTCCACGACCTCTGGGAGGCATTCTGGAGATTTGGACAAGAACACAATTAGTATCCACTTCCCAGGAAGGCTGCGATGAAAGCAGTAACTCATTTGGGGATAATAACCACATATCCAACGACATTCACATATCATCCCACAACTATTGCCAGCATAATTAGACACAATCACGCATACATAATACACCAGTTGTGATACAAGCCATATGTGATAATTCAGAGTACAAGCATACAAGCTTTAGAGTCTATTACACATACTGGAAGCACGGATGATACAAGTCGCCAAATCTGTTACATAACATAGCCTCCATAGAATTAAGGGTTTTCTATTTCTGTGCCCCTGGATCCTTAGCACTACTCATTCATCCCCACGGTCTTAGCTTTTGCTCACTTTTCCCCACTCCCTTGACTGAAACCCTCGGAAATGCTCATAGCGGGGGATGTCGTCGGGTCAAGGGTTTGACCGTTAACTGGGTGACGAGTGGGGCCGCGCTGGACTGTGTCGCCCGTTGGACCTGACAAGTGGGACCGTGTTGGCAGCTGACGCTGGTTTGGACTGTGTCACCCGTTGGACCTGACTAGTGTGGCCGCGTTGTAAGGTGACGCTGGTTTGACCGTTGGGCCGTGGTTCCGCTGGACAAATGGGCCTGTGCTTAGCGTCGCCGCCCTAGCCTGTTATGCATTCTCCGGTGCGCGCCGGCCCGAGCCCGCCCCGATGTAGGCCTGCTATGCATGCTCCGCTGCTCGACGTGCCTGCATGCATGCGCCGATGCGCGCCGCCACGACGCGCCATGCCGCCACAGCTCGCAGCCACGGACGCAGGTCGCAGCCACGAACGTAGGTCGCAGGGACAGTCGCTGCCGCTCAGACACAATGCAGCCACGGACGCAGGTCACAGGGACGGTCGAGCCGCGCGCGCATGCATCGTCTCTTCTCGCACGCGGATGCTGGCATCGTCTCTCTTCTCGCACGCGGATGCTGGTTCGTCTCTTCTCGCACGCGTCTCCGCCTTTAAGGGCGTTGCATCGTCTCAGCCTTTTTCGGTCCAATCGCATCGCTTCATCATGGCCTATGAGAACGGTTGGCAATTGAATCGTGGCATACCGATCGATTTCGCATTGTTTGAACGTAGCAACAAACGCACATGGCCGGTTATTTAAACCACCCACCCCTTCACCTATTCTCCACACCTCCATCTGCGCCGCCCCCCTTCTCTTCTTCTCCCAAATCCAGAGCCAAGTCGAAGCGTAGCGCAGGCCAGGATGCAGTTCAACGGCCCCACCTTCCACCTGCCACCCACCGTGCCGGAGAGGCGGTACCCCGCCGGCGTCGTCGTGGAGACCACGCTGCGCGTGTGGGCGATCTCACGCTGGAGGGGTAGTAGGGAGTTGGCCCGTGGCTTCCTCCGTGCCGGCTTTCACCACCTCCTGGCGGGGTCGCCTCCCATGTTCCGGCTGGAGGAGATGCGTCCGCACCGTACCGCTCCGCCAGTCGCGCTCCTGGCGCACTTCACCAACCGCTTCGACGCCTACTACCTTCTCGGGCAGGTGTTCTGGTGTGGCTGCGAGTTCATCGCTTTCACTACCTACAACATCTTCACCGACGTGGAGAGCATCTTCCCTGCCCCCAACCGCATGCACAGCCTCCCCTACTACCTCGGCGAGAACGGCATGGAGGAGGAGGAGCCGTGAAGATCCTCTCCAAGATCTGAAGATGGCAGTGAAGGCTAGTCCCGGTGTCTTGATGCATGTCTTGCCCTAGTGTGTTAGGGCTTTTATTATATTTCTATGTATTGTTGTTGGTTGTACCGTGAACTCTTTATCTTTGTCGTGTTATATGTAAGAACTATTATCTATCTATGTTATGGTCGTTATATTTATCTTGTGCTTGTTATTTTCTTGTTGTTTTCTTTTCACTATTGTTTGTTTAAGATAAGTGAACGTAGTCAAATTTATCAAAATGGATATGAAAGCTAGAAAAAATGATTGTTGGTGGTCATATTAATTGCTTCAAAACAATGAGATACCAAGAAGAGTTTTAGTTGGCCATATAGGTAATTTTTGAATTGTTGGTGGCAATATTGCATGGAAAAAGCAAAAAAAGAAGAGCACTCAATCTCTGTAGGTACAATTTGAAACGATGAAAAAAGAGCACTCAATTGTTGTGTATGTGCAATTTGAACAATGAGAAACGAGCACTCAATTTGCCCATTTTTTAATTGTTGGTGGCAATTTTGGAATCAACTGTGCAATCATATAAGGCCATCGTGCGCTAATTTTTGGGCCTCTTCTATCTTTCCGGGCCTTTCATAGTCAACGCCATGGACCGGCCCAACCTAGCTTGGTTTCTGTTTGGGCCCAAGAACTCAATATTTTTTTTCCTTTTGCGCTAGGTGTTGTCTGACGAAACTGAAGAAACTGAAAGTGTCAAGAACTGATGTTAAGCAAGAGAGCACCAGATCCACACAGAGACGGATGGTAAGCAAGAATTAATTGACAAAACTGATGTTAAGCAAGAATTAACTGATACATACACAGTCTAAGCAACACAAGAGCACCAGATCCACACTAATAACATCTCTAACGACTGACGACCAGCAAGTAAGCAAATCCTAAAGCTATCAGATTCGACTGCTTCTTCAATTCATTCAGCTGCCTCAAGTTCTTGTTCATCTTCTTTAGTTCCCCCTTCAGATCCGCATCCCCAACTGTCGGAGCAGCACTGTCGGGCAGATTGAGATCCCGGGTTGCGACACCATTGGAAGGAATCGAGGCCTGCCCTTTAATCCTGAGAACATAGTCGTCTAGCCATTCGAAATGGTTGCATTTCGTCACAATCTGAAACGAAAAGATGAACCCTAAATCTCAGATCCAAGGAAAAAGAATTTAGAGCAAAGAGAAAAAGAAATCAGAGCAAAATCATGAGATCTAACCTGCCCCTCTGGCTTGCTCTCGCATTCACGAACTCTCGCCCTAAGTTGCCGTTCTTGTTCGACGTTGAAGTCAACCGTACCAATGGCGCGACGCGTTGGCAGTCAGGACATGGCAACATGGGCACTGGACCATGCTGGGGCCACGAGGGGCGGGAGGCTGAACTAGAGAACGACATATCTCATCGACGGAGAAGAAGAATCGCTGCTCTATGCGTGGGTGGGCGAGCTCGAGCTCCTCTGTGCGTGGGTGGAGAAGACTCGCAGAAGAAAGGGGAGACAATGGTGGGCGAGCTCGAGCTCCTCTGTTCGTGGGTGGAGAAGGAGGGTGGTTGGGGCCCA
Source organism: Poa annua (assembly GCA_026929855.1). Lineage (NCBI taxonomy): Eukaryota > Viridiplantae > Streptophyta > Magnoliopsida > Poales > Poaceae > Poa > Poa annua. Next base: position 2,086,026 of record CM049437.1, read on the forward strand.
CAATTGGTCGGACCCGCCTGTTTTCTGCCGCCAATCAGGTGGCTGGAACCAACCTCTCGCGGATCGCCATCGGAATCCTTCTAGAAGACCGTATCTGAGGGCTGTCGTTTGGCGCCAGGGTTCGATCGGACGGTTAGGGTGTGACGCTAGGGTTTGATCAGATGCTGCGCTAGGGTTTCAAATGAGCATAAGTAATTCAAAAAAAATCAAAATGACATGAAACCAGTGCACAATGTTGTTATATGTGATATAGTTACTAGAAAAAAATATAAACATGGTTTATGGATAATTGATTGAAAATTGTTTCCACAAAAGAGCTATCTTGTATAGAGTTGTTTAGAGTTCGAGAATAGAGTGATGGGTTCAAATGAGCATAAGTAATTCAAAAAAAATCAAAATGACATGAAACCAGCGCACAATGTTGTTATATATGATATAGTTACTAGAAAAAAATATAAACATGGTTTATGGATAATTGATTGAAAATTGTTTCCACAAAAGAGCTATCTTGTATAGAGTTGTTTAGAGTTCGAGAATAGAGTGATGGGTTCAAATGAGCATAAGTAATTCAAAAAAAAATCAAAATGACATGAAACCAGCGCACAATGTTGTTATATGTGATATAGTTACTAGAAAAAAATATAAACATGGTATATGGATAATTGATAAAATTGTTTCCACAAAAGAGCTATCTTGTATAGAGTTGTTTAGAGTTCGAGAATACAGTGATGGGTTCAAATGAGCATAAGTAATTCAAAAAAAATCAAAATGACATGAAACCAGCGCACAATGTTGTTATATGTGACATAGTTGCTCCACAAAATTATTTGGATCATTTAGACAAGGTCGAATTTTTCATGAATTACAAATGGGGGTGTTTACCCTAGCTTCGGACCTCATTTGAAGCACATTTCTCACGACCACAAAAAAATGATCGAATTGACCATCTAACATGTATAGCAATTCAAAATCATTGTAACATCACAGAGCAAAGGAATTCAATGATTGGTTCAAATCCATAGGTTAGTTCAAATATTTGACTCAAATTCAAATTTTGCCTCCAATTTGAATTTGACCTCAAATTTCACATCAAAGTAAAAGTTTTCCTAGACAACAACAGAAACCTTATTACAAATTCTAAAAGTTCAAAGTTTACAACTAGCATTCAAAGTTCACATCTTTGTCCTGCTTCGAGTGTTCGACGACGGCTTAACCGCCTTGCTCCTGGTTTCCCTTGTTGGGATATCCACATTTTTCTTCTTCCTTTTGCTCTTCACTTCGGGTGGTGGCTGTCGAGGTGCTGAGGGAGTTATGACCAGTTGGCGATCATCTGTGGGTTGAATAGTCTTCAAAGGAACTACAGGAATAATTACTTCCTCATCTCTAATAGACTCAAAACCTTCAAAAGCCATGGCTTCAAATTCCTCCTCATCTCTTGGCCTTTTTCCTTTGCCTCTAATTGTCCTAGAGCTAGGTCAAACAAAAATAAGATTATAATCCATCGATTAAAAAGAGAAGAAATGCACAAAATTCAGTTGAGAAATGCACACATACCAAGCTGCCGGCACTGCTAATTCAGTTTCTTCATTCTCCTCGGCTGTGGCTGCAACTAGCTCTACTACTGCATTCTCCTCTGCATTTGGTGCTGCCCATCGTTCCTCTTCTCCAAATGATGCATCCACTGGATTGGTACATAGCCTACCAATGTGCCCTAGAACTCCACATTTTTTGCACTTCCTCCGTTTTTTTACACGACCCTCTTCACCTCTTCTGAACCTGTTCTTCCTTGGTCTTCCTGGTGGTCGAGTGAGTACAGGAGAATGTAGTATGAACCCTGGATCCACATGGATCCATTGATCTTTTCCCAAGAGTGCAGGCACATTGGAAGCATAAGCAGCCCTGAATTTTGCAACAGAAAAATATTCAGAGATGTATTGATCGACTTCACCATCTTCACCATCGATAACAGTCATCAGATGCAGGGCATGCATGCATGGCTTCCCGCGGAGCTGCCATTGCCTACAACTGCATTCCCTAGCTGCTAGGTTAACTGGATACCTCCATTCCCTGTTTTTACTGTCAGTATATGTTACCTCAGCCACATGTGTGTCTGAGCGAATGCATTTCATCTTCAGACCTCTTGCCTTGGTATGCAATGCCTTAATAAGAGATGGAAGCATAAGATGGCCAACATATTCTGTTTCTGCAATTCTTTTCCGGAGAGCCATCTTTATCATGATCAACTGCCGAATCTTATCAAATAATTGCCACAACAAAAGCCCTTTCAAATTCTTGATCTTTGCATTGAAACACTCTGCCAAGTTACTTGTCACATAGTCCACTTTGCAGATTGTATTGAATTTGCTTCTTGACCACAACTTCCCATGATGTGCATCTAGGTACTCCTTCACCAGAGGATTGTGAGCATACAACACACGCAAATGGTGCTCATGCTTCCTCTCACTGCATGTGTATGATGCTGGCCACAAATTATCGTCATAGATTTTACCTTTGAATTTGTTTCTGAAATTTTGCACTAGGTGACGCATACATTCCCTATGCTCCACTCCAGGGAATACAATTCCTACTGCACTTTCTAACCCCTTGCAAGCATCAGTGTGTATAGCTAAACCTGGGGGTGTACCTATAACATTGCGCAAATTCTGCAGAAACCAGACCCAACTTTCTTCGCACTCTACCTCCACCACACCAAATGCAACTGGGAATAGCCAGTTGTGTCCATCAACAGCACAAGCTGCCACTAGCTGTCCTCTCCATCTTCCATTCAAAGATGTTGCATCAATAGCCAAATAGGGCCTACAACCATCCAGAAATCCCTGCCAGCAAGCCTTGAAACAAACAAATGCCCTCCTGAAGCACTCCTTCTCAAATGTCTTCCCTCTTATTTTGTATGGAACTGTATGCTTGTCAATTTCTACAACACTCCCTGGACTGGCAGCTTCCACTTCAGCTTTAAATGTGTAGAGAAATTGAAAGCTCTCATTCCAAGCACCATTAATCCTGTCAAGAGCCCTCTCCTTAGCATAGAAAACTCTCATGTAAGGTATATCAATCTTGTACTTCTCAAATAGCTTCCCATGGAGTGCTGTTGGACCAAGTGTTGGTGATTCTCTCAACCAATCCATTACTGCATCTGCCACCCACCTAGTCTTTGCTAGCTTTGTTTTAGTCTTTCCCCCTCCCCCTCCAGGTGGACAAGTGTGCTGGTGTTGGTTCTTTTTTATCTGAAACAAAATAAAAAAGAAAACACAGTTAAGAAAAAATTACACAATGATCTGAATATAGAATGAATTAATATAAACTGAAATACACAAACCTGAATCAATTTGCTCCTCAACATTACTGATGCATGCAACCTCCATCTGCACCTACCATATGGGCAATGAACAGTGAACCTTCTTGGCTCACTCCTATCAACTACATATGTATTTTCAGAGATAATGCAGTACGTAGTCACTGCATTACGACAGTCCACCATCGACTGAAAAACCGTGTCGACAGCAAGCTGAGGATCTTCCCTGTTCCACTCAATTGTTGGCATGTCATCACCATCATATTCATCGACAACTAAGCTGTCGACGTTCTCCTCCCTCTCTTCATCGTCAGTGTCATCAAATCTTGCACCGTTGATAGGTTCCTCCTGATATTCATCTTCCATTGCTTGTTGACTAACTGTATCAACAAGATCAGGGTACATCCTCTCATCCTCATCATCATATCGAGGCACTTCCTCGTCTGGCTCTGCATCTTGTTCTACATCGGCTGCAGCAGCGATAGGAGAAGCGGCACAAGAAGTGGCACCAGACATATTGTGACTTGCTGAACCACTAGCTCTGCTTGGTCTCGACCTACATGGAGTGCCGGGGCGCTCGCTATTAGCAGAGGCAGAAGATTTTTGAACACCCTTCCCCTTGTCACGTTCATTGCGTGGCTGAAGCACATCGATATGGATTTTACCGAAGCGGCTTTCAGCATTCAAAGAAAAGAGCAATCCCAGATGCTCATCGCAAGTTAGTGGGAGAAATTGTTGCTCACTACTGTTGAAGAATTTCAGTTCAACAGCATCGCAATCGCTCCATGGATATGAATCCCGGAGTGCAGCGACCAAAGCTTTGAACGAAATGCTGGTTTCTACCACCTTCGGATAGAAAAAAGCAGTAATCTTATGCGGTTTTCTACCGCGCAGCATACTAACTTCCATCCTAACCGCCAGCCGGAAAGCAAGCGCAGTATCAATCCTATTCGATTCAAATAAAGGTTGCAGTTAGGCCGGGAACATTCAACAAAATTCGAAAGATTCAATCGATCATCGGTCCAATACAGCCTAATTTACGAACCAGCGCATCAATTAGAGGGGAAAATACGCTTACCCAGGTGTAATCCATGAACTATCCCCCGCCGATTCGACCCAATCATCTCCACGGTCGATGGGCCTGAGAGCCTGCTCCCCCGACATCGCTGCTTGATTAGGGAGGTAGGAGTAGGTGTAGCGGATGGCACGACGGAGGCGGAGGCGGAATAGGGTTCGAGGGTGGAGGGCACGAAGGCGGCGGAGGCTGCACGACGACGGCAGAGGGGGGAGGAGCGACGCGGCGCTGCAGTGGATCGAGCTCGATTCAGTTTCAGACAAGGAGTCCGACGTGTCTCAACGTGGCCCCACACGTATCACTAAGCAAAGGTCAAAGGAGGACCGGTCCAACGGGAGGATACACAGTCCAGCGCGGCCCCACTCGTCAGAGTTAACGGTCAACTATTGACCCGACGGCAAACGTCCAGTTTGACCTGTTGTGAATACTTCAGACAAGGAGTGGGGAAAAGTGAGCAAATGTTAAGAGCGTGGGGATGAATGAGTAGAGCTAAGGAACCGAGGGCACAGAAATAGAAAACCCAACTAGAATTAAAACAACAACAACAACTAGATACTGGTACTGAGTAGCTTGCACATCACGCAGGAAGGCAAGGTACTCTCCTCGCTACTCGACGAGAAGAACTAGTAGTAACCATAGAAGTCCTCCGGAAGGGGAACGGGTGGAGTACGGAACTCACGGGCGCTCGCAGGCTGGCTAACAAACTGCGGCAGGTGGAGGCTACCTCGGGGAACTCGGGGAGGTCCTGTCGGCGAAGTGCTACCTCCAACTGGGGTGCTACGCATATGCTCAAGTAGCTCCAACGGACGGGGACGAACAGCTGAGCGTGGAAGCACCCCGCTGTCGATGTACGGCTCCAAGTCCCTGATAGTGGCACGGTGACTCTCGCGGGAAGCGATAGCATAGGTGTACCACTGGCGGGCACGAAGGTCTAGGGCGCGGACTAGCTCAAACAGGGCGCGATGCACACTGTCCTCCTCACCCTCACCCTCAGAGTAAGTAGCGTGATAGATACCGTCGGTACCCTCGCCTGATGCAGGGAAGTGATGGAAATCAGAATAATCACTAGAAAGGACATCAGAGTCACCATGGTACGTTGATAGGGCGGTGTGGGCTGCCTCGTGCACAGCCTGATCCACTGTGAGGCCCACTCCTCCTGTGATATACTGTATGGCATTGCCGTCCTCAGTCAGGAGGCGGCACTCGCAGAAGAACTGACCCTGCTGGTAGGGTAGGTACTCCTGGTACACCACGTACTCGGGGTACCACGGGCAATCCTGATCGCGCGCGGCAGCGGCGAGCAGGGCGGGAAACCCGCGGACATCCTCGCAGCGAGTCAAACGAACCACCAAACCGGAACAAACCATCTGTAACAGAAGAAGTTCAAATCTTAGCTTAAAAACAACTCAACTGAGAAAGTAACCGGAACGGATACGCGCAGTAACGTTCAAACAAGAGAGTTGATACTCTTTTAGTAGCGCGGCGGAAGCAACAGGGCACATAACACTAAAGGTGGAACCCAACCCCGATGATACTAGCAATTTTGAAGTAACAGATGAGAAGTAAAACTTTAACTCAAATCGAGGTAAGATTGCTCCGAGATTAGAAGGTAACCAGATAAGGAATAAAAAGAATCCTAAGATGGTTTTTGCAACTCATTTTTAGGTTCGAAATATTTTCATAATACTAGACTCAACCTCGACCAATAGAAGGGTTTCCTACAGGCAGTACTGCTCTGATACCAACTTGTGGCGCCCCGACCTGACTGTTATGCAAGAGATGCTGTGTGTCACCGGTTGAGCGATACAAACGGAGGTTACGGGTTTACCAATCCCCGGCCAAAACCTCTGGCAGGCGTTGCCCGGAACGCATCGGTGCAACGCAACTCCCCGAGTGATGCCTCAACGCAGGCACAACTATCAACTGCATAATAGAGAGATCAAGACTTGTGGAACAACTGGCACATCACATACTCTACGACACAAATGATTATAGTTCAACTCATATAATAGAGAAAGATAGCAATTATTACAACCAGAGGTCACCGACCCAACAGTACATCATGCGGAAGCAAATTAAGTTGTCTAAACAACAAGATCCAAAATATGGACTAAGAGGCCTACAGATACACATCCCAGCGCCAGCTGTCCCGAGATGTCCCAAGCTGCTGCCTGGGAACCCCAGACTACTCGTCGACGTCCACAAAGAACCCACCCTCGAGGTCGGTGAAGTCCTCCTCTGAAACAAATTAAACAAGGTTGAGTTCGATGAACTCTGCAAGATTATTATAGAGCTTTAGCTCGATGAGGCTCTAAAGGTTTTATGGCTGTTTTGCATAAAGCTGAATTTATTTCATAAAACATACTCCATAGCAGCGACTAATCAGAATATTTTCAAAGAGGGGTAAGAAGTAATTCTTTTCTCTTGATCATATTTCTCACCATCCACCACCATCATCCCTGTACCTGTCCTACAAAGGCACCTCCCCGAATAACCATCGAGGAAGTCGACCTTGCTTTAGTAAGTAGTACCTTTAGTACTCAATTTTAATCATTCCGTTAAGGTTATTCTATGGTCCTACCTTCACTTCCCAAGTTCGTCCATAACCGCGGACACGGTTTTCGAAAAGATTTACCCTGCAGGGGTGCACTGTGTTTACCTTCGGTACCGCCCGGCTCATTGCCTCCGATCAGCTCTCTTCCGGGGAAAGCCGGCTGAGTGGGAACGGTTACACCTTTACCTTGCTTGAGACTAACCCAGGATCATCAGTGAGGACGGGGTAGGTTCAGTGCCTCCAACACCCTGCCCCGTGGCCACTCAATTTTCCTAAACACCACGATCATCATCTCTGTCTTGGCCACCATCTCGACGCACGCGCAAATGGAAGCTCGAACTAGAGGATCCTGGCTAGCCCGCACAAGTTAGTCGGTAGACGAGGGCTCCATATACCCCACCAAAAGGAAGCGCGCTCATTCTTGGTTCAAGAGGTAAAGAACTCGCACCTAGGCGGCGAGAACGAGACAACCCACCACATACCTGTGGCCTCTCATCCCCACCTTTAGCAGATTAATTATCCGTCACCACAATTTCCACCACCATCATTATCAGAACCTTTCACCATTGTTCCCAACATAACATATCCATTGCCCAAATAATATTTATCTAAGCATGGCTAAGCAACAACATAGCATAATCAAGTATCTCAGGCCACAACACAAACCTATGGATAATAGGCAGGGAACAGGTACATGGCATCGGAATCTTAATGCAACTATAGGATACTCTAATCCGAACAAATTGACATTTGGAACCGCATGCAATATTATAGTGGAGAAAATATTTGCGGAAATTAGGATAATATATGCTCAGAGGGGGGATTACGCTTGCCTTGTTCAGCGGACAGGTAATACGGGTCGTCGGGGTATTGTGGTGAGACCCCGATTCCTTGATCTATCGATGTATAGGAACACCGGAAAGCAACAATCAAACACCACACAAGTAGAATAAGTGCAATGCACAAGCACATGATGGAATGACATTTTAATGCACTGGATTTACTACAACAAATCTAGCAATTTATATGTGGAGCAGAAATAATTATTCCAAAAATATAGATATACTCCATATTGTGTTTTTATGTTCTCATGTGCTTCAAATTCAAGTAAACATGTATGAAAATGATGCTAATGATTAGTGCAAGTGTTTATGATCATTTTGATATAAGGAGCACAATTTTCTAATAATCCAATAATTAGTTATTGAATTTATAAACTCTATTTCAATTCTGCCCTTTTCTTCATTTAATAAAACAGCAAAGGAAACTACAAGGGCTGGTGGTGTGGGTCACACCACTAGACTCAAATCATTTTTCTGAACATTTTGGTATATTATTTGCAAAATTTGGACAAGTATTCAAAAAGTTATTGAATTTACAAGTTTATTTAAATTTCTGTCCTTTTATTTAAATCCCAGAAAAACGTTCTAAAACTTTTCTCACTCAGGCAGTGTTACACGCAGCCACTGGCCAGTGGGGTCAGTGGCCACGTTGGCGCTGACGCGGCAGCGCGAGCTGCTGAACCGCTGACGGGCGGGGCCCGCCTGTCAGTGGGAGGAAAAAAGGGGAAAAGGCCGCGCGCGGCGGCGGGGGTTCGAACTCGCGCGCGAGCGCGAGGCGGCGTGGCTGCGTGCCACTGGGCCAGTGCGGTGCTCGTGTCAGTATCAGGGCGCACGCCCTTTTGAGGTGGATTTGGAGCACGGGGGCGTCGCGCACGACAGCGGAGGACGCCGGCGGCGAGGCGCACGGGCGCGGCGTTTCAGCGGGCTAGGGGTCACTCTGACGCATGCGTTCGACGCGCACGAGTGCGGGGCACCTACTGGCGGCGCTACGGCCACAATGGTCGCCGGGAAATGCTCCGGCGACGAGCTGCGGCGGCGGCGTGCTACGGCTACGGCGGCACCTACGGCTACGCGGCGAACCAGAGGGGGAAAAGGGAGGGGGAGATGTCCATTAGGACCGCAAGCTCACCCTCGACGCGTGGGTAACACCGGCGTGGACGGAGGAGGGCTGAGGCAGTGGCGGACTTGCGTTGAAGGGCGGCGGCTGGAGTTGGGGTAAGACGGCAATGCGGCGGCGATCCCGGGCTTCCTGGGTCGATTCCTGGCACGGAGAGGAAGAAGACGTCACGGCGAAGCTCGTGCACCAGCTCGATCTACTCTACAGTCCCTCAGGTGACGGCGATGCGCGGCGGCGACCTTGCTAGGTCACGGCCATGGCGGCTCGGGGAAAAACGGGAGAGGGGCGAGATATTTTGGGGTGAGAGAGAGAGCACGGGCTCGGGGGTTCTTATCCTCCACGCGCGGGGCAGCGGAGGGCAGAGGGGGTGGCCATGGCGAGCTGGCGCGGCTCGAGCACGAGGTGCTCGACCGCGGTCGCTACAGTGGGGAAGAAGAAGACGCGGGTTTCACAAGTAGGTCCCTGGAAAACGTTTCGAAATCACAAGCAAGTCCTTTTCAGTTCTGTTTTTAAAAACAGTAGCATTTCTAGGATTTTATTGAGGTACTTAACCATTTTATAAAAATCTGAGAAAATTTGGGGAGGATCCCCATATCATAAGGAAGCTCCACAAATTTTGGCTTGGCAAAATAAAAAGTTTTGCACCATTTTTGTTCATATGGTTTGCTGTAGGCATTTTAGGCAATTTAGATTTACAAATCCTTTTCAATTTATTTAGCAGGTCCAAGTTATATTTGTGGAAATCTTGGAACTTCCTTGACAAATATAATTTGAACTCTTGGAATTTCCTTGACAAATATGGATTTGTAAATTGTGTTTGTGTTGTTAGAGACAAGCACATTTGAATTTTGCAAGGATTTGAGGTGAAAGTCTCACAACACTTGGTTCAATTTATACACTAGAACCAAAGTATGCCATGATGCATGAGTGAAATGTAAAAAGTGGAAAAATTACACAGGTTTTTCACTTGGGCTGTTACACGTGGCGATAGCCGTTAGTGAAGTAGCGGATGGCTTTGCGCTCGCTGACTCCCTCGCAGGAGTTACGCACCACAGACCACCTCATGAGGTAGTCACGGTCGGACTCAGCCTTTCCCTGGACACAGAGCTGCAGGGTGCGCGGGCGACCTAGGCGCTTGTAGGTGCTGTTGAAGTTCCTGATGAACACCTCCTCGAAATCCAGCCATGAGTTGACGCTGCCGGGTGGCAGGTTGTTAAGCCAGGTTCGAACGGTGTCCAACAGCATGAGCGGGATGTAACGGACGGCTACGCGCTTGTTGCTGCCGGCGATATCAACGGCGATGAGGTAGTCCATCAGGCAGTCCTCTGGCTTAGCTGTGTCGTTGTACTTGCGCGTCTCCCTAGGGAGGTAGAAGCGAGACGGGAATGGCTCCTTCTGGATGCGAGGGCCGAAGCACTTGTGGCTCATGATGAGACCGCTGTCCTCGATGGCTCGAGACGCTGCTAGGGCGTTGATCCGGCCGCGGGCGTCAGCATCGACTTTCGGTCCCAAAGGACCTAGCCGGCTGCCGACGGGGCCCTTGCCAGCTGTCTTAGCCGGCTCGGCTTGCGTCTTTGCGCGGTTCCTATCTTCATCGCTCCGGGGGTCGACATAGTTGGAGCGGCTTCGCTCGGGAAGGCGTGACTTGGCTTTGCCGGAGTTGACACTCTTCTCTGGTCCTCCGGCGCGTTGCCGGCTGGCGGCCAAGGAAGAGGCTCCCTTAGACTTGGGCGGAGCCCTTTGGGTCTTGCCGTCTTTGGAGGCGGCCTGCATGACGTTGGCGGCAGTGAGGAGCTGCTGAACGCGTTTGGACTGTGCGGCCAACTCCTCGCCTTCAGGTGGTCGAGCTCTAGCGCGGCTGCCTCGGCGGCGCACATGTTCTTGTCTGGGGTGCTGTAGACGGGCATGGCGAAGCCTCGTCCATCCGGTTTCCAAGCATGGCTCCTTTGTGGCGAATATCCTGGAGCCGGCTGGGGCGCTCCCTAGTGGGAGTGAGGTTGTGCGCGGAGCTGTACTCGCGCATGGTAGCTGCTAGCCAACGCTTGGTGTTGGCTACCTCTTTTGCGATGTCGATGAAGCGCTGGCGCACGCTTTCTAGCGTCGCGGCGGTCGTGGCCTGGTCATCGCCGGTGACGATGGGTGTCATGAGCCCTTGGATGGTCACATCGAGAGACGCGGCCGCGGCGGAAGATCCCGGAGTTTCCAGGCGTGCGGCGAAGGCACGCCTAGCCGTCTCCGAAGCGGAGGGGACGTTGGTGGCAGTGTAGATCTGCGCGTACGCGCAGGACTCATCGCTAGAGTCACTGTCGTCGGATAAGGAATCTGGGCAGGGGAGTATGACATCAGGATACTGATAACCCCCAAGAGCAGGGGATCACTGTTGCACCTCTCAATGTGCAAGTAGGGTATCGATCCGCAAGAGCAAGAAGGAAAAGTTATCTATTCCCTACAACTAAAGTGTCACAAGTTTTAGTTGATTATGCACTAAACAAGTTTTAAAAACAAGATGGTTGATTTAATGGATGGAAGTTTAACGTAACAAAACAAGAATGTAAAGGTGTCCCAATCCTCTTCAATGCAAGAGGACAAGACAAAGGTTTTCTCTTATAGGAACAATGGACATGGGTTCATGGGTTCACTCAATCCTCTCTCCCATCTATGGTGATTATCATGTTATAGATAAAAAGTACACACAATTATCATGCTTTAATGGTAAACTTCTATGACGGCTACATGTCCTAAAACACTTAGTTGAAAGAAAATAATCATTTGTGTTGCTAGGTCACCCTCGTAAGGCTAGCGTGGTTTGTTGTCACTCCCACATCATACTTCTTCCTTTTTACCCCCAGATAAAGGATGTTGGGATGTATTGTGTCACTCAATACATATGTCGTTGTCACATCGGCCATCCCGTACCTACATACTTCATACTCCATAATGGATAATATTCTGAACACTAGTGCAATGATTCATATTTCGTGTGCATGGCCACATCTCTCTCATCTATCTACACTTGGTGGTGTCAATCACCTCATGACATGGATAAACAACGCATTATGCATAAACCGAACCATCACATGCATCATAGAATATCTCCAAAGTATGACAAGTCATAAAAGATCCAACACAAAGGTAAATGCATAACAAATATCATCTCATACCACAATATCCACCATAGGAATTACATAGATAGATCCATACTTATGCAAGGCACATCATATGGACTTCAACAATGATCATACATAGAGAGATTAGATCAAGTTACCACCACAAACCCAAAGTCAAGGGGGTGGACTACTCCCCCTTCATCATGGTGATGATGATGGAGATGTTGGAGAAGATGGAGACCACCCCGGCAGCGCCCCGCCGGAGTTTTCCACCTCCAATCTGCAACTACAGGTCTCTGTTTCGTGGTTTCTGTGTTTCTGCGGCGCTCCTTTCCGAAGGGCGTCGGGGACTATTTTTCTAGTCGGTTTTAGGTCAAGACGGAGCTTCTGGAAAAAAGATCGACGGCAGCGGAGCCTCGAGGCCCAAGATGGTGGGCCCCATGCGGCCAAGGAATTTGGCCGCGTGGGCCACCCTTTCTTGGCCCTCAGGCCTCCGTTCGTTCACTTCCTTCGCTCCCACGCTTCGTTCCTTCCAAAAACTATGCTCGTAAAATATTAGGTCATTTGGACGTCGTTTGGGTCCCTGAAACATCAAAATATAGAAAATAGGGTTTTCTGCCTGTGCAGGGTTAATTCCAGAAAAATACGGAAACTATGAAATATTCCCAAAATCAATATAAAACAATGATATAACCCTTATATGATGCAAATATGATTGAAATGTAGGTAATACAATGCAAAGTTCATGTATGCATTTTACATGCATCAACATCCCCAAGCTTGACCTATACTCGTCCTCGAGTATGAAGGTGATAAAACTAACATGGACTTTGCTTTTTAATAGTATCAATGGATATCAAAGATGATTACTATTGCTACATAGAGTCAAATGATTCATTCTTCAAAGGAGTAGCAATATACAAGATAGATTATAAAGTGATATCAAATATTTAATGTAAGAATGTTCAATGATAATTCACAAAGTGTAACATAGAAGAAAGTACTATGGACCAAATGTATGCATAATGAAAAGTAAAAACATCCTATAATGGTCATAGAGTATTCTTGTAAATCTGAATATAAAAGGTGGACACTTTGGAAAAATAAATAAATGAGTAGAGGTAAAACATGAATAAGTTTCATCTAACTTCCAAACCCTTCTACTTAAGTTAATGATTGCAATGTGCTATTCATTGGTGTCAACCTCTCATTACCCCTATCTAGCATCTTGAATGGTTAAAGTTTAAAGTGAAAACACATATGAGTAGTGTGCTTGACAAAGTATGGGTTGAATGTCTCATGCCCCGTGAATACGAGTACCTACACCACGGTGTTACTCAACTTGGGCCACAAAGCAAGTTCAAGTTAAGGTCATTGTAAGTAATATAATAGCGTCATCAAGAGCGTCAACTGGGGTACCTCTTGTCCCAGGACATGGAACAAGCCCATGTCAAAATGACAAGACAAACAAACAAAATGAACAATCTCAACACCCTTTTTATTTACTATTGGTATAGCTTTTTATTGTGAGGTGCATCACTGAAGGTTCACCATAGCATGTAAATAAATTTCCACCATGAATGATGCATGGCTTAGATTAGCGGCCCAAGCGTCTCTCTAGCCATTTATACAAACTCATTAAACTTACTGAGTTTCTGCATTTATTTGGCACCATGATAAGTATCCATAAACAAAAGTACATGATATCAACTAAATATTAAGAGCACGTTGAAAGCTTGCCATGTGACAGCACATATGAGCTAACTCCCAACCAAGACTCTTGTCAAGCTCACAACTTCATAATTTTAATAACAATGGGTCATGTTTATTAAGTGCAATAAAAGTAAAGTGTGTATCAAGTTCGTGAGAGCTTTTTAACCAACTTTTCCCATAATAATCAATAACATAAGCATTTTAATTCAGAGGTATAGATAATACAAAATAACATGATAAACATACTCGGAATAGCATAAAGCTAATAGGTAGATATGGTGGACTCACTGGAAAAACTTTGGTTGAATGTGTTGGAAAACAAGTTTTTACTTGTTGGAATTTTTTGACTAGTAAGAGGGAGAAAGTTGACCGTCTAAATGCATGCATAACTGTCCATAGAACAAACTAATCCATGTTAAACAAACTAAAGTAACATTCAGCAACAAAACATGAATAGAAGATAGCTCTTGATAAAACACTTGCATATTAATACTCATTAAAAAGCACATGAATAAGCTCTCCGTTTCGGGAAAAGAATGGCTCTCCTCTCCCTCCTCCCACCTGCTCCCCTCTCCACCTCCACGTCCGGTGATCACCATGGATTTCTCCTCAACTAGCGTGCATGGAGGGTCTACTCCACTGGGATTTCTCGCCCGGCCTTGCGGTCGAGGCTCAGGTGCGTAGGCGTTTTGGATCTTCGGTCTCCTTCTCCCCTTCTCCTTCCTCCAAAGAGTTCTTCTTGGTTGTGGTTTTCTCCTCGGCTTGTTTCCATCTTGCGGAAGACTCGGTTGCTTTGGTGCTGCAATGCTGTCTTGGTGGTGTCGCTGAGGATTTCCGTGTGTTTAAACTGGCCGATCGTCGCTTCCGCTTTTCAGTGGCCTCAAACAATGTTGGGCATTTCATCTATGGGCTTAGAGACAGAGTTTGGCCGGATTTTTCCTGCCACTTCAGGCTTTTTCATGGAGATGTCACATCTTTCCCTTCAGTGGGTGTCAATGCCGCGGCTAAGCTCTGGTTTGATCGGTTTTTTGCTAAGAAAAATGCCGCTCCTGGTCGTCTAGCAGTGCGCACCAACCTTAATTTTCTCAAGGATACCCCGATTCGTCCTGCTAATAATGCGTTTCTGCACACTCTGAAGAGTCCCGTTATTCCAGAGGTTGATCGGCTTCCGAGAATCAAATTTGGCTCTTTTCCAGCCGATTTTGCTGTTAATAAACCTGTGCAAGTTACATCCTCCCAGCCCTGTTCGTCCTCTGTCACACATCATATTCAAATTGGGTCTTTTGTTTGTCCTCTCGACAAAGTTTTGGATTCTACGCCAATCCAGGCAACTGCCCAGCCAATTATCATTAATGCTGATTTTGGTTGTCTCTCCCGCAAACAGCTCCTGGACATTTTAGACGCAAAATTAGCGAATTATTCTGATGAGGATATTAAATTCATGCTTGAGCTGTCTGTGATTCCGCCCCTGGATACCATTTATCATCTCCTTAATTACTGCGTTCATTGTTGGGGGGATCACCTCGTTCAAAACTGTCCTGGTATTCGTTGTTGGCCATGCCATGACTGTGGCTATTGTAAAAATGTCGGCCATTTGCGCAGTGATTGCCCTTCCATACAAAAGGAGATTCGCTGCCGCCGTTGTGGGATTATTGGTCATTCCTTATTGGGCTGCTCTACTAAGCAAGTTTGGATTCCTAAAGTTATTAAGCCGATTCTAATTGATATTGACGACTCGCCTCCCAGGTTAACAGTGACCCCCCTGGCCTCGGGTACTCCTCCGACTCTTCCAATGAATAACCACCTGGCACCTGAGGTTACTGAAGCTCCTATCGCTGCCCCACTGGCTACCATGGGTTTTCCTTCAACCAGCTTTGCTCATGTTAAGACGCCTGCTCCCAAATTTGCTTTATTTGCCACAGATGCCTCTTCAGTGCTGTTAACCAAAGAAGAACTGCTAGCCTTCTGCAACTTCTATATTCAAAGGTTCAACTCCAACCTGCTTTGCTTGCAGACAAACTTGACTGCTGAACCTGTTGTGTCGAGTTTTGGTTGTTATCCGGATTGGATCGCACACCTCTTGGTTTTGGTGCTCAAAGCTGCAGTTTTCTATCACCTTTTCCTTGATGAATCTGTTCTTCTGGTTGCTCTAAGGTCTGTGGTGCAAGAGATATTGGACAAAGGTGTTTTTGTTGCCAATCTACATAGTTTGGACAGCAACATTATGCAGGATTTCGCGCCTTCTTTTGCTGACCTAGGTTTTGAAGTTTTCGGGCCTGCACCTCTGCCGGTTGTGGGGCCTGGGCTGTTGATTGCTAATGGGCCTGTCCTGACCCAATCTGAAATCACACCTGTGACTGATACTGACATTGTTGTGCCTGGATTGCTAGCTGCCAATGGGTCTACTCCTCCGGGGCTGCCTCTGGCGCAACCTGAAACCAGCTCTATGCTGCCATCAGAGCACGAGCTTGCAACTCCTACTGAACCTACTGGATCTGTTCAAGCCTCTCCGTCGCTGCCCCCGAAGCCTACACGCAAGAAAAAAGCTACTGCCCCTTTGTCTGCTGTGGGAAAGCGCCCTGGTCTGCGCAGTGACACGGCAGAGTTCATGCCATTGTCTATTCCGTATCAAAGCTCTCGCAAGAAAGCCTCCTCGGTGCCACTAACTCCAACTCCAGAAGTGTTGCAGATCGAGATGATGCAGAAGATAGGAGTAGAGCAATGCGCCATCGATCCTGATGATCTCACTGAAGAGAAGCTTCGTCGCCCACGTGCTTAAATGCAATCTGTGCGTCCTAATAAATCCGTGTGTTGGAGTGTGTTTAATTGGAACACTAGGGGTGTAAATGGCGATGCTAAGTGGCCTGTCTTGCGCCAGAAAATTGATGAGAGTGGCGCATCTATCATTTGTTTGCAGGAAACCAAAAAAACCTCTTTTGATAATTCATTCATCCGTAAATTTGCTCCTCGTCGTTTTGATCATTTCATTTGCGTTCCTTCAGAGGGGGCTTCTGGTGGCTTACTTGTTCTTTGGAATAGTAAGGTTTTCTCGGGTACGATCAGACACCAAGAGAAATTTGGTATAGTAATCGATTTTGTTGCTACTACTGATGCTTTTGCTTGGACGTTAGTGAATGTTTACGGTCCTTGTGCTGGGCCAGAGCGTTTGGATTTTGTCAATTGGCTTTGGAACCTAGATATTCCGGATGAGGAATTCTGGATGTTCATGGGTGACTTTAATTTCTATCGGTCTCCGGAAAACAGAAACAGAGCAGGTGCCAACATGAACGATGTTTTTATCTTCAATGAACTGATTAGTCACTTGGGTTTAATGGAATTACCCATTAAAGGGCGGGCTTATACGTGGAGTAATATGCAGGCAGATCCACTGCTTGTGCAGTTAGACTGGTTCTTCACCACTCCCAATTGGACGCTCTCTTTTCCAAACATTCAGGTGCATCCTCTTGCTCGTCCTCTCTCTGATCATACCCCTTGTGTCGTTAAGATTGACACGAAGATCCCAAAGGCTGCCATATTTCGCTTTGAGAACTATTGGGTGCGCAGACCTGGTTTCTTTGAGTTAGTCAGGAACATTTGGAGTCTTCAGGTGCATGGACATATTGCAAAAGTGATTTCTCATAAATTTAAACTGCTGCGCAAGGCCTTTAAGAACTGGAGTGGCACCATCACTGACATGGATAGCATAATCGCTAATTGTAATACTGTGATCCTTTCTCTGGACGAGCTAGAGGAGAAGAGACCTTTGCACTTAACTGAATGGAACTTCAGGATCATTGTCAAGAGTAAACTCAACCATGTCCTGCTCTGCAAGCAAGAGCTTTGGAAGAGTAGATGTACCATCCGTTGGGCCAAGCTTGGCGATGAGAATACCAATTTTTTCCATGCCATGGCAACAGTCCGCTATAGACAGAATAACATCGCTCGCTTCACTTTAGCGGATGGCTCTGAAATCTGTGAGCATGATGCAAAAGCAGCTGTTCTCTGGCACTCTTTCAAAGAGAGATTAGGGCAGACAATTCATTCGGAAATCCCTGTGGATGTCCTTCGTTTGGTTAAACCAGGTCGTGATCTTGATGTCCTCTCTGCCCCCTTTACTGCACTTGAAATTGATAGGGTTGTGGCCTCCCTTCCGGTTGACAAGGCCCCTGGCCCCGACGGGTTTAATGGTAAATTTCTCAAGAGCTGCTGGCATATTGTCAAACACGATTTCTATCAACTCTGTCATGATTTCCACTCGCAGAATATTTCTTTGAAATGCATCAATGACTCGATAATCACCCTGATTCCCAAAAAGCAGTCCCCTGAAACACCTAATGATTTCCGCCCAATTTCATTGTTGAATTCTGCTCTCAAATTGCTTACTAAGCTGTTAGCAAACAGATTACAATCCAAAATCCTGGAGATAGTTCATACTAATCAGTTTGGGTTTCTGAAATCACGTACCATACAGGACTGTTTGGCATGGTCCTTTGAGTACCTTCATCATTGTAAACATTCGGAGAAGGGTTGCATCATACTGAAACTTGATTTCGAGAAGGCTTTTGATCTAATCGAACACTCAGCCATCCTCGCTATGTTACGGAAAAAGGGTTTTGATGCTAAATGGGTTTCTTGGATCGACAACATTTTATCCTCAGGTACTTCTGCTGTGTTGCTTAACGGCGTACCGGGTAAAAAATTCTTCTGCAAACGTGGAGTCCGTCAAGGAGATCCTCTGTCGCCCTTGCTTTTCGTGGAAGGCGCCGATCTCCTCCAAGATATGATCAATGATTTATACTCAGCTGGTTTGCTATCCCCCCCGGTTATTTTTCATGGACATGATTTTCCGATAGTCCAATATGCTGATGACACACTCTTATTCATGGAAGCTAGCTTTGATCAGTTGGCCATTCTGAAATCTACTCTCCAGTCCTTTCAATTGGCTACTGGTTTAAAAGTTAACTTTCACAAATCTTGCCTGGTCCCTATCAATATTGATGCTAATTATGCAACTTGCTTGGCTGAGTTCTTTGGTTGCACGGTGGGTAAAATGCCTTTTACATACCTTGGACTGCCACTTGGTACTACTAGACCTACTGTTCTTGACCTGGCCCCCTTGACAGATAGTGTGGAAAGGCGCCTTAATGCCTGTTCGAGGTTTCTCAACTATGGAGGGAAAATCACATTCATTAACTCAGTTCTGTCCTCTCTGCCCACCTTCTATATGTGTATGCTCAAGCTGAATAAGACTACTGTCAAAGTGGTTGATCGTGCTAGAAGATTTTGCCTTTGGGATAAAAAGGATAGAGAGAGAGGTAAAGGCTCCGCTCTCGCGGCTTGGGATTTAGTGTGTCGGCCTAAAGCTAAAGGCGGCCTTGGGATCATAAACCTCTCTGTCCAAAATGATGCTTTGCTTATGAAGCATTTGTTCAAGTTCTTCTCACATCATGATACTCCGTGGGTAGACATGGTTTGGAAAGCTTACTATCAAACTAGTGTTCCACATGCTTCTCCTTCGGTTGGTTCCTTTTGGTGGCGAGACATCTGTAAACTCTTCACCACATTTAGAGGGATTACCACCTGTCAACCAGGCTCTGGTTCATCACTGCTCTTTTGGAAAGATAACTGGTCGACTGATTTGTTGGCACTTCGCTTTCCGCGCTTGTACTCGTTTGCCATTGATTCTGATGTTTCTCTTAAGGAGATGCTTGCTTGTGATCAGCCTGGTGATTTCAATCAGCACTTTGCGGTTCCCATCTCGATTCAGGCCATGGAGGAGCTCAATCAGATATCTGGAATTGTGCAACAGCTTAACGCTGACAGTGAGGAGCGCAATAATCTGGATTCTTGGCAGTGCAAGTTTCAACAAGGGACTTATTCATCTCAAAGCTTTTATAGGTTCATGTTTGATGGGATTCATGCATCACCAGTTTTCGGTAAAATCTGGAAATGCAAAATTTTGCATAAACAGAAAGTCTTCGTCTGGCTCTTGTTGGTTGATCGTCTCAACACTCGCGACATGGTGGAGCGCCGCCACTGGCATCTTGACTCCGGAGTAAACTGCGTCACATGTTCTTTGGGTGAAAGAGAAACTAGGGAGCACCTGTTTTTCAATTGTACCTTTGCACAGAGAGTGTGGAGGTCGCTGCAGATTGTCTGGCCAGCCGCTGCTTCTCTCCAAGACATGTTTGAAAGGGCTAAGCTTTCTTTTCACGGGACAAATTTCATGGAGATTGCGTGCTGTGCTTTGTGGGGGATTTGGAAGATTCGGAATGACAAGATCTTTGAGAAGCAACCGCACTCTTTCAATAAGTGGAAGGCCATTTTCAAGCACGACCTTGGGTTGGTGACTCACAGGGTGAAGGCCTCCCACAAGGAGGCGCTTTTAGCTTGGTTAAATTCCTTTTAGTTCCTTGCAGACCAACCTTGTTTATCCCCTCTACCCCTGTCTCATGTAATTATGTCTGTACTTTGGCCTATTCTCTAGGCCACACATATATTTTGAAAATCATACCGTAGGGGTTTCCCCAACGGTTTAATCTTCAAAAAAAAAAAAGCACATGAATCATGCAACTATATGTATCTTTTGAATCAACTCAAACGTCCCTTTCCCAATAATTTTAATAGCATCCAACTTAATTCAACCCAAATTACCAGTAGCTCTCTCATATATAAATGATAGTGGTGGTCTCAAGAATAAAAAACCAAACCGAAATAACAAAACTAAAAGACGCTCCAAGTTTATGCGATAAAGTGCATTGATCGAAAAACAGAAGTTAGACGTGTGCAAACCGAGAGTGTGTTGGTCCAGTGGGGTTGTCTTCACATCCCCAAGCTTATGGTCTTCACCATCCTTGGATAGCTCTTGGTGCATCTCCTCTAATCCCTGTGAAAAAACTTCAAAACACCGTTTCTCTCATTTCTTTTCTGTGGGGTGACATTAGTAGTGATAGACAAATGAATTGCTTGCTGCATAAAATCCTTAAACAAAAATTCATATGAATGTCCAGAAAGTGTATAATGTTGTATGCCTACTTATAAACTCAATTGGATCAAAAAGATTCAAGTTAAAAGTTCAAAGAATGCATCAAACAAAATGGGACAGAATATGTCCAGAAAAACAGCAGCAGCAATACGCATTTGTCTACCCTATTTAAATATGTCTAAAAAATCTGAAAAATTTCACGCTTACAGAGGATGAAAAGTTGCAACTACAGTTCAAATTTCAGCTCATTCGGAGTTACAGAATAGAAATGAAAAATCATACCGTGCACAGATTCGTGCTGGAATAAAATCTCCGAATACAAATAGCAACCTTTTCAAACCAAAACGGGTAAAAGTTGGCACTTTATTTAGACTCTATTAAACACTAAGATGAAAACTTTATTACTATGGAGTAAAATGGCAACTAAATACCAAGGTCCCAAGGTGTGCTCATGCCAATCAAGATAATGATCAAGTCAAAGCATGGCAAAAAGCAACACAAGATATGGAAACAATGGCAACGAAGTCTCACTTTCTTCCTATGCATGGGCATTTTATAGATGAATGAATCACATCACACGAAAGTATAACCATGCATATTACTAGTTGATGTTTACAACCTATAATTTTCACAAGCATAAGGAGGGCACTTGTCACCTCCTCTTTCATAGTAGTTGCAATCACTAGAAGCAAATTCATCAATATAACAATGTGGATCATGCAACTTAGATACTTTAGGCACATAAAGAGGGTCATTGATTTTGTTATGGAATTCATTAGCATGCTTTTCTCTTTCAAAATAATTGCAAGAAACATCATAAACATTATTGTTGTGGGTGTAATGGTTACTAGTGCAAGATGATTTCAGCCCACATAAGTATTTTTCAACATATGAAAACTTCTCCCCTAAGGTGTGAATGGGAGAGCTCAAGAAAAATGTAGGACTAGCATGAATAGGAGTGTCATTACAACTAGAGATTAACCTATCACTATTTGTATTCCCACATAAAGTAGTAATTATTTCTAAGTGTGGAGATTTATCAAGTAAATTAGGACCATCATCTAGAGTACTATCATATAGTGAATTGGGTATAGTAGGAGCAATAGTAGAATCATCTTCTCCTAAGGCGTTTTGCACCCAGCCATTATGTGAATCATTAAAAGGAGTGTGCATATTATGTTTAAATGTAGATTCATCATATGGTTCATTATTATTAGCAATTTTAATTTCATCAACCCCTTCCACAGGTAGTATTATGTCACAAGGTGGGTCATCTAATGATTTATCATAAAACATATCCAACCCATATTCCTCATTATCTTTAAAATCATTATCAATGATGTTCTCATTAAGCATAGGTTGATCTTCCTCATCATCATCAGAATCATAAAAAGAAATCTATCATAAATATCATCATCAATAAAAGTTTGAGTTTGATTTTCAACCTCATATGTGGATGATGGAGGTGGCGCCTCATTTGCTTCCTCCTCTAGTTCATCATTTCCTTTATCTTTTTGCTCTTCATTGTCCTCCTCTTGGGGCTGCATGGGCATCCCCAAGCTTAGGCTTTTGTCATCTTCTTCCTGCAAAAGATTAGAGTTTTCTTGGGCAGCTCTCTTCCTTGTGTCAACAACATAGATATTTTCCTTAAATTCAACTATGCAGTGAACAAGGATAGTGGCAATCAAAACTTTAAATTGAGAAGCTATAGGGCAGGTTTCATGTTCATCAATGAAGGTGTATAATTCATAGGCTGCCATAAAAATAACAAATTGCTCTACTTCTTCCATCCCTAAGTGAGCATAATTCCATGTATGATAAGTTGCAATAACATGTTCTTTGTTGGAAGGGCATTGGAATTCAAAGTGTCTAAAGTATTCAGAGCAACAAATTTCTTCCTCATGATAATTAAGCAGCCCACTAGCAATTTTATTTAGAAGCTCTATGTAGCCTCCTAATCTTTTCCCTTCATTTGATTTTCTAAATTCAGCAGCTATCATGGCGTTTCATAATAGTTTTCCATTTTCTAAATTTTTTTTGTTTGGGTTTTTGAAAGTGCATGTGTTGCCCCATGCGTGGTTTTGGTAATTAATGACAATCCTTATGGACTAATGTTTGCTTTGAGATATACTTGTAGATCTTGTCCATATGAAAAGATTGGAGTTCATGTGTTGGACTCTAGAAGATTACATGATGACCAATGCTCTACTCTAGGGTTTATATGAAGAATGGTCATGTGTAGAGAAGTTGAAGTGCAAAGGAGACATGAAGACGGAGCTTAGCGAGTCTCTCCCATTATGGTGTATGGGGAGCATTTGGAGAAGTCTTCATCAAGCATGTGCTAGCAAGCACAATCAAGAAAGGTGTTCCAACTTGAGAGAGTCAAGATCGTCATCATCGAGCTCAAGTGGAATGCGCAAGGCAAAGGTATGATCTTGATAGGTTTTCTATTTTACCGGTCTCATGTTGTAGTGGGAGACCGGGTTTAGGATAGACGGCGTACTATCAAGAGGGGCTCTCAAGTGAGTAACTTGATCGCATCTTTGTGGAGAGCTCAAACCTTTGCATACTTGGCATATCATCTTTCTTGGTTCTTATTTGGCTTTTCTCCATGTTGCATTTTGGTGCTTGTCGTGATCTTCATGACAAGGCCGAGTTCTTCGAAAACGGATTTGATATGGAAAACTAGTTGTGTTTTCGTGTTGAAAATATTATCGGTTTCTCCCGAGGAGAGTTGCACACCTCCCCATGTGTGTCAACTTGACTTTTTATGGTTTGTAATATTTCCTCTTTGGATGGAAAGTACTCGTCGTTATCTTTCTAACAAAGTTGGTTTCATTGCGTTTGGAATTTTCTAGAATTAGTTATGAATTTCGGAAGTGTGTTTCTGCGCGGGCCGGCTCCCTGGCCGGCCCAAGCCGGGCCACAGGCCGGGCGCGTCGGGCAGCTGGCCGGCAGCCAGGCCGGCCCAGGCCAGGCCACTGGCTGGCTGCGTCTGCCAGGCCGCCGGCTGCCAGGCCGGCCCAGGCCGGGCTGCCGGCCGGTGCGGTCTTGGCCCGTGCACGGCAGTGGCCAGCTCTGGATCGATTCGATCGATCAATCGATTGCATCGATTGCATGCAGCATGCATCATGTGCTGCCAGGCCAGCTATAGCCTGTACGATCGATCGATCGCCTCAGGCCGGCGCCCTGGCCGGGCGGCTCTGGCGGCAGGCCGGCTCCCAGGCCGGCCCAGGCCGGCTGCCTGGCCGGCCGGCCTCCAGCTCTTTTTTTCCAACGGTTGTTTTTTCCCTCAGCTCATAAATAGCTCTTCTTCCCCAATTTGACACACAACTCTAGAGCAAGTTTCTCTCCTCTCTCTCTCCTCCATTGTTGCCCTTTGAGAAGCTTGCTCTTCCTCTCAATCCCTCCCATGATTCTTGCTAATATTTGAGGGAAAGTGAGAGGTGATCTTGATCTACGTTTTCACCGATCGATTCCTTCTCTAATTGAGGGGAACCTTGTAGGTCTTGATCTTGAAGTTCCATTTGTTGTGTTCTTCGGTGTTCTTCCTCTCTTCTCCCCCCATAAGCATTAGTTGCTTGTGGTGGGATTTGAGAGTGAAGGATTTGAGCACTTGTGCTCTTGCCTCTTGCATTTGGTGCATCGGTGTGCTCTCCACGAGGATTCGTGGAAGTTGAAAGTTTGTGAGCTTGTTACTCTTGGGTCTTCGGGCCCTAGACGCCTTTGTGGTGGTTGGATCATTGTGGTCACTTGAAGCCGTTCGGGAGCTCCCAACTCATTGTGGGTTGTGCCCCGGATTGTTGTTGAAAGCCATTCGGGAGCCCCCAATCCATTGTGGGTTGTGCCTCGGATTGTTGTTGAAAGGCTCCGGATTCCGCCTCGAAGGAATACCGATAGTGGAAGGTGAACCAAACCTTTGTGGTGCGGTTCATCGGAGAAGAGGGTGAAACCTTTGTGGTTGTTGAACCGTTGTGTCGGTTCACACCTCTGCAACGAGACGTACTCCCTTAACAAGGAGGAACTCGGGAATACATCCTCGTCTCCGCGCCCCTCGGTTATTCCTATATCCGAGCTTTTTACTTATGCACTTTACATTGTGATAGCCTTCGTGCTTGAAGTATTCTATATTGCTATCACCTTGTTACTTGTCTTGCTTAGCATAAGTTGTTGGTGCACTTAGGTGAACCTAGTTTATTTAAGTTGTCGGCTTGTTAATTTAAACACCTAGTTTTATTCCGCAATTAGCAAGCCTAAACCGGAAAAGTTTTAATCGCCTATTCACCCCCCCCCTCTAGGCGACATCATATTGTCCTTTCAATTGGTATCAGAGCCTCGGCTCTCTTTTTGGGCTTAACCGCCTAGAGAGTAAAAGATGTCGTTTAGAGAATTAGTGCACGATTCCACTTTCATATTCGATGGCACAAATTATGATGTTTGGAAAATTCGGATGCTTAATCTTTTTAGGGCCATGGGTCCAAATTATATTAAGAGGATTGTAGATGTGAGTTTATCTCCTCCAAAGGATTCCCAAGAATTATCTTTAGAGGATGAGATAAACTCTCATCTCGAAACTCAAGTTACTAATGGTCTTATGTGTGTTTTGAGCGATGTAGTTCTTGCTTCAATCATGCCTTTTCGGAACGCTCGTGATATTTGGACCAAGCTTCAAGATATATATGAAGTATCCAAAATTATTGAGGATGATTGTTCTCCTTCCACTTCCGGCCGTGATGAGTTCACAACTTCGTCCACTTCACCAACATGTGATTTGTCACAAGGTAATGATATGGTCAGTGGTGATAGAAATTGCTTTGTTGATGGTGAATATTCTATTGACTATACTTCATCTCTATCTCATTGCAATGTTCTATCTTTGGACTTAAACTCTTCTAGCACTCCAAATGTCATACATGCTAGAGTTGATAGTCCTTGCATATCATGTAATAATTGCTTAACTAAATCTCATGATGATATGCTCTCTATGTCTTGTTGTCATGAAAATAATGCTTCCATATCCTCTAGTACTTGCATGACTAACAATGTAGAGGAATCCCAACATTTGTTGGAACAAGACATGGACATCAATGGTGCTTCAAGTAATTCTTCATCCTCCTCAACCATTAATCATGTTTGCCTTATGGCTAAGGATTCCGAGGTGTCTCCCACCTCAAATCCAAATTGTGATGATGTGGATGAGGATTCTCATGAAGAAGGTTTTGATTTTGACTCCTTAACCAAGATGGGTGAGATGGTACTTGGTGCTCTCCCCAAAGGTAGTAATGCTATCCCTCCTCTTTGTGAAATCATTGCTTATGTTAATAAGAGTAGGGAATTTATTGAGGATTTGGAAAGTCAATTTGATGAGAAATGTCAAATTGAGAGGGATGACTCTATTTCTTTAGCTTCTTTGAAAGCTTCTCTTGAAGAAGAAGAAGAGCTTAGCTCTTCTCTTGAAGAGAGACTTGAATCTCTTGATGAGTCTAATGATCTTATTATTGCTAAAATCATTAAGGAAAGAGATCATGCCCTTGCTAAATATAAAGTGCTTAAAAAGGAAAAAGTTGAATTTGGTGTTGGCAATGCTAGACTAAGTGAGGACATAGAGAGACTTGACAAAGCTCACAAGGCTTTAGAAAGTGAACACTCTCTCCTTATCAAGTCTCATGATCAACTCCAAACTCAACTATCTAACAATGATAAGCTTGCCAAATTGTCTCCTTCCATTTCTAATATTAATGATGCTTGTGCTACTAACTCCACTTCTCGTGAAGCATCTATTTTGAAGGAAAATGTTGAGCTAAGGGCTCAACTTGAGTTGCTATCTAGCAAGTATGGGAAATTGGAAGAAAGTCATGAAAAGCTCTCTAGCTCTAATGATGATCTTCTAGCATCTCATGCTAGGCTAAAGTTAGCTCATGAGGCTATTATGTCAAAGGTAACATCTTGTGAGCCTCATGTGGACAATGGCACAACTTTTACTCTAAATGCTTTATTGCCATGTGCTAGTCCTAGTAATTCAACATCACATACTATTGCTAAATCTTGTGATGAATTACTTTCCATGTCTTGTTGCTCTAATAATGAAGCTTCTACTTCCTCTAGTGTTTTTGTTGATACTAACCATGTAGAGGAATTAAATGAGCTCAAGGCCCAAGTCACTTCTTTGAAGAAAGACTTGGAAAAGCGTCTTGTTGGGGATTCTACACTTGACTATATGTTGAGTGTTCAAAGACGCCCCAATGACAAGAGTGGACTTGGATTCAACTCCAATAACAAGAACAAGTCCAAGCCTATCAAGAAGAACAAGGGCCAAGAACAAGTCAAGGATTCGGCCAAGATTGTTTGCTTCAAGTGCAAAGTTGAAGGGCACCATGTTAGATCTTGCCCTTTGAAGAAGAAGGCTCTTAGTGAGAAGCAACAAGGGAAGAAGCCTCAAGCTCAACCTCAAGTTCCTCAAGTTGAAGAACGGCCTCCTCCCAAGAAGAATCAAGCTACCCCTCCTCATGTCAAGATTCCAACTAAGAAGAGAGGAGGAAGTCGATGTTGCTACCTATGCCGTGAGAAGGGTCACCTTGCTTCTTCATGCACAAATGGTACCTTATCCAACCCCATTATAGTTGATGATGTTTATTCTCTTCGAAAGGATAAGGTTGGCAATGTGTTTGCCAAATATGTTGGTACTCAAAGTGGTGTCAAGAAAAGAACCATTTGGGTTGCCAAGCCTATTGTGACTAACCTCTTAGGACCCAACTTGGTTGGGGACCAACAAGCTAAAACTTGATCAATAGGTGTTGTTGGAGGGCATTGGAGACTTGGCTACATTATGAAGAATTAAGGGATCTTCATCAATTATATTCTCTCAAGTCAAGTCATTTGGATTATGTTGTTCTAACTCATATCCAATGTTCCTCCATGCGGTAACTTTTATTTAAATCATATATACATTGAAAGTTGCTTGCACCCTTGCATGTGTTTGGTTTTGTACATTGCTAGTGTTTGTATGTGTTGTGCTCTCTACTTACTTATCTTGAGAAATCAAGTATGTGTATGTTGGTTTGCACACCATTTACTTGTTTTGATCCTTATTGTTTTATTTGATATCTTATCTTGTGGCTCTCTTTGAGAGTTTAATGGACTATCCTATTTTGGGGGAGTGATATGCTTCGTACACTTCACAATCCTAAAATTGTGTATTCATGAGAAATACAACTTAGTGTTGATATATTTATATTATCAACTATCTATGTGGTATGTCATTCTCATGAGAAATTCAATTTCTATAATGTCCATTAATTTCTCGAGTTGGTTTTGTTTGCCTCTTGTTTTAATTAAATGGATTATCACATTATGGGGGAGTAATAACCTATGTGCATATTACAAGCCTAGAAAATGTGAACATGTGAGGTATTGCCACCTAGAATTGATATTCTTTATTGTCTTATTCCTTTGTGGCATGTTTCTCAAACAAGTTCCTTTTTGCTTAAATGCTATTTGCCTCTCACCGATGGATCTTGTTTGTGATGGAATTTCTTGACATGGCTTTCCCTAAAATATGTTCTCATATATCTTTTTGGGAAGCCAATTGCTTCAAGCTACTCCATGGAGTTGCTTTGCATGATCGCGTGAATATTTGAAGCTATCAAGAATATCTATCTATCTAAGCATGGCTTTTAATTCCTATCCTTTGCCATATGCTTATGTTTTGTGAATATGATCTTGAATATATCTTTGCAATCCACCACCGAGAAATATCTCCATACATTACTTGTCTTGACAAGTGATAATCTTTTTGTGGTAAATATATTGATCATATTCGCTTTGCCTCTTGCTTTGAATTGCTTTACTTGATTGCCAAGGATTTGTTTTGATCTAACTCTCATTTGTCTTCCTTGTATCTTTTGGATCATTTATTGCTCTACTTAAAATTTGTTTTGTGTTTTCTTGAGTTAGGACTAGCAATGAACCAATTCTTGTGCATTGACCTTCAAAAGTCATACTTCTTGATAATGCACTATTCTTTGGGAAGCTATCCTACTTTGAGTAAAACATCGTTCTTTAAATTGGTATTGCAATTTCTTGACTTTCTTGAACATGACTAGTGTTTGAATAATATATATATATATGGAGAGTGATGATCTCATTTGTGTGCATTTTGTATTCAAATGCAAAATCATAAATAATGCACACATCTTGGGGGAGCAATCCTATATGCTTTTTGAACAATAGTTCTCTTCATTTGATTCTTGATCCCAATGACGTGTCTCCTTGGAAGACAAACATTCTTCGTCTTGGTACTTTGTGCCATCATGAAAAGTGTAGAGGGTTTGGTTTATTCCTTGATGATATTTTTCATCAAATTGGTATCTTGTTTTCATTGGTATCTTTTCAAAGTGGTATCTTCAATCATGTGTTGATTTGGGTATTTGATATAATTTGGACAATTTATTTTCTTGTCACACTTGTGTGTGTGCTTTGTTGGCTTACTTGATGTTTTGTCTAAATTATATCTCGTTTGGTTCTTGAAAGTCATGTGCATGCATATTTATTATTATGTATATCTTATGGCATGCTTACTTTCGTTGATCCAATATATAGGATAAACTCCATCAAATCCTAAATGGCTAAGATGTGCATGAAATTCAATTTCATATCAATATGCACATATTAATGTGGAGTTTGTCCTATGTATTGTAGTTGTTCTAACTACTTTGGACCCAATTAGTTTGGGTACCATTTTGTACTTAAATTTGTTTTAGGCACATTTGGAGATGCATTGGGAGCTTGTCTCATCTACAAGGAAGGTGTTGTCACCATGCGCTTATTGGAGCCAAGCTCGGATGATCGTGAATTCTTATCTTCTTCATCAACCAATGCTCGGTAACAAGTATCTACCTCATGCATTCTTTTCTAGCTTTCAACCTTGTGTAGGTTGTTTCTTGGAATGAATCTCTTTGGTTGCAATTCTTTTAATTCTTGCAAAACATCTTTATTGCAAATGTGGGCAAGCCGGGATGATTACATATCAAGGGGATATATATATTCATTTCTATGTTTCATCGATCCCAATTATGTCAATCTAGCACTTTCTACTTATTGTCTCACATGTGCAATATTGATGGTTTTTCAAAATCATTTGCCTCTCGTGATACTTGTTATCTTACTCGGAGCATCCTTTTTATCACCTTATCCCTTGTGGATATTTTTGATGCTATGATGAGTGTGTGTTGGAAGTTCATCTATATCCCGTTAAGATAAAATTGAGCTTTGTGCTATGCTTTTAAGCAAATATCTTATTGGTGTATTTATGGCTTCCTCTTGAATATCATGATCTTTACCCTTGTACATATCTTGTGTGTACATGTTTATTTGTAGACCCATATCTTAGTGATTCGTGTCTACTTAGAAACGTATACACATAAGATTAGTTACATCTTTTATTGATATTCCAATTCTTTAGTGACCACCTCTTATTGCTTTTGGTTCTTTGGTGGTTTCTAAAAGGAGCAAGCTTTATTTTTTCATGTGTTATGCTTTTTGCATTTTACTAAGCTTGTGGAGCTATTTGCTATATCTCTTTTGGTGCGTGGGTATGGGAAAGACATGATATGCACTATGTGCAACCCTTTTGAAAGACTATGTTGACGCTTTTGCTCATCCTTGTATTAGTCTTCTAAAATGTCTTTATATCTCACACCCATCTTTTTATTTGCCGCTCCTTACTCTTGTTGCAAAACATTTTATTTGTTGCTAGTTGTTTTGCCTCTTTTCACATTTATATTCTCTTGCTTGTGCTTATGTTCGAATTTATCTAGGAGGGAGTGAGGATTCCATGTTGTGCACACTATATTGAAATAAAAATTCTTTTTGTGCACGTACCTTGGGGAGTTCCCTCTTAATATTTAGAACACTTTTTGGATCTTTTTAATTGCTTGCTTCTTTCGTTGAAGTATCTTTCTTTTCGATATTCTTTTGCAATCTTTGGATCCTCAATATAGTTTGATCTCCTTTCCAACTATTCGTTATTGGATATGTGCATTTGATTTCACTCATATTATGAGAAATGCACACATTATGGGGGAGCTCTTACTATATTGGCCTTCTTAATTTTTTCTCCCATTTCGGCAATCGATGCCAATGGGGGAGAAGTTTAGAGGGTTTTAAGAGTTTTGGTTTTATGCTTTAGATTCGTTCTTAAGCATTTTTCCTTTCTTGCTCTTGCATCCTTGCTCTTTGTGTTGTAAGGTTGCTTAATTCATTATATAAACCCTCGTAAAAGGGATTGTCATCAATTACCAAAATGGGGGAGATTGAAAGTGCATGTGTTGCCCCATGCGTGGTTTTGGTAATTAATGACAATCCTTATGGACTAATGTTTGCTTTGAGATATACTTGTAGATCTTGTCCATATGAAAAGATTGGAGTTCATGTGTTGGACTCTAGAAGATTACATGATGACCAATGCTCTACTCTAGGGTTTATATGAAGAATGGTCATGTGTAGAGAAGTTGAAGTGCAAAGGAGACATGAAGACGGAGCTTAGCGAGTCTCTCCCATTATGGTGTATGGGGAGCATTTGGAGAAGTCTTCATCAAGCATGTGCTAGCAAGCACAATCAAGAAAGGTGTTCCAACTTGAGAGAGTCAAGATCGTCATCATCGAGCTCAAGTGGAATGCGCAAGGCAAAGGTATGATCTTGATAGGTTTTCTATTTTACCGGTCTCATGTTATAGTGAGAGACCGGGTTTAGGATAGACGGCGTACTATCAAGAGGGGCTCTCAAGTGAGTAACTTGATCGCATCTTTGTGGAGAGCTCAAACCTTTGCATATTTGGCATATCATCTTTCTTGGTTCTTATTTGGCTTTTCTCCGTGTTGCATTTTGGTGCTTGTCGTGATCTTCATGACAAGGCCGAGTTCTTCGAAAACGGATTTGATATGGAAAACTAGTTGCGTTTTCGTGTTGAAAATATTATCGGTTTCTCCCGAGGAGAGTTGCACACCTCCCCATGTGTGTCAACTTGACTTTTTATGGTTTGTAATATTTCCTCTTTGGATGGAAAGTACTCGTCGTTATCTTTCTAACAAAGTTGGTTTCATTGCGTTTGGAATTTTCTAGAATTAGTTATGAATTTCGGAAGTGTGTTTCTGCGCGGGCCGGCTCCCTGGCCGGCCCAAGCCGGGCCACAGGCCGGGCGCGTCGGGCAGCTGGCCGGCCGCCAGGCCAGCCCAGGCCAGGCCACTGGCTGGCTGCGTCTGCCAGGCCGCCGGCTGCCAGGCCGGCCCAGGCCGGGCTGCCGGCCGGTGCGGTCTTGGCCCGTGCACGGCAGTGGCCAGCTCTGGATCGATTCGATCGATCAATCGATTGCATCGATTGCATGCAGCATGCATCATGTGCTGCCAGGCCAGCTATAGCCTGTACGATCGATCGATCGCCTCAGGCCGGCGCCCTGGCCGGGCGGCTCTAGCGGCAGGCCGGCTCCCAGGCCGGCCCAGGCCGGCTGCCTGGCCGGCCGGCCTCTAGCTCTTTTTTTCCAACGGTTGTTTTTTCCCTCAGCTCATAAATAGCTCTTCTTCCCCAATTTGACACACAACTCTAGAGCAAGTTTCTCTCCTCTCTCTCTCCTCCATTGTTGCCCTTTGAGAAGCTTGCTCTTCCTCTCAATCCCTCCCATGATTCTTGCTAATATTTGAGGGAAAGTGAGAGGTGATCTTGATCTACGTTTTCACCGATCGATTCCTCCTCTAATTGAGGGGAACCTTGTAGGTCTTGATCTTGAAGTTCCATTTGTTGTGTTCTTCGGTGTTCTTCCTCTCTTCTCCCCCCATAAGCATTAGTTGCTTGTGGTGGGATTTGAGAGTGAAGGATTTGAGCACTTGTGCTCTTGCCTCTTGCATTTGGTGCATCGGTGTGCTCTCCACGAGGATTCGTGGAAGTTGAAAGTTTGTGAGCTTGTTACTCTTGGGTCTTCGGGCCCTAGACGCCTTTGTGGTGGTTGGATCATTGTGGTCACTTGAAGCCGTTCGGGAGCTCCCAACTCATTGTGGGTTGTGCCCCGGATTGTTGTTGAAAGACATTCGGGAGCCCCCAATCCATTGTGGGTTGTGCCTCGGATTGTTGTTGAAAGGCTCCGGATTCCGCCTCGAAGGAATACCGATAGTGGAAGGTGAACCAAACCTTTGTGGTGCGGTTCATCGGAGAAGAGGGTGAAACCTTTGTGGTTGTTGATCCGTTGTGTCGGTTCACACCTCTCCAACGAGACGTACTCCCTTAACAAGGAGGAACTCGGGAATACATCCTCGTCTCCGCGCCCCTCGGTTATTCCTATACCCGAGCTTTTTACTTATGCACTTTACATTGTGATAGCCTTCGTGCTTGAAGTATTCTATATTGCTATCACCTTGTTACTTGTCTTGCTTAGCATAAGTTGTTGGTGCACTTAGGTGAACCTAGTTTATTTAAGTTGTCGGCTTGTTAATTTAAACACCTAGTTTTATTCCGCAATTAGCAAGCCTAAACCGGAAAAGTTTTAATCGCCTATTCACCCCCCCCCCCCCCCCCCCCCTCTAGGCGACATCATATTGTCCTTTCAGTTTTTGATATATGGATAAAGTGAATGCAAAGCTGAAAGTAAATCTAAGAAAAAAACTCACAACCAAACAAGTTAAAGGGGAAAACCTCACCAAGCTTAGATGATTGCAAGATGTAAAACAAACAAAAAGAAATGCAGAACTGAAAATAAATCTAATGACTAGCACACACGAGAATAAAAACTTTAGCGCTACGCCCCCGGCAACGGCACCAGAAAAGTACTTGATAACCCCAAGAGCAGGGGATCACTGTAGCACCTCTCAATGTGGAAGTAGGGTATCGATCCGCAGGAGCAAGAAGGAAAAGTTATCTATTCCCTACAACTAAAGTGTCACAAGTTTTAGTTGATTATGCACTAAACAAGTTTAAAGAACAAGATGGTTGATTTAATGGATGGAAGTTTAATGTAACAAAACAAGAATGTAAAGGTGTCCCAATCCTCTTCAATGCAAGAGGACAAGACAAAGGTTTTCTCTTATAGGAACAATGGACATGGGTTCATGGGTTCACTCAATCCTCTCTCCCATCTATGGTGATTATCATGTTATAGATAAAAAGTACACACATTGTCATGCTTTAATGGTAAACTTCTACGACGGCTACATGTCCTAAAACACGTAGTTGAAAGAAAATAATCATTTGTGTTGCTAGGTCACCCTTGTAAGGCTAGCGTGGTTTGTTGTCACTCCCACATCATACTTCTTCCTTTTTACCCCCAGATAAAGGATGTTGGGCTATATTGTGTCACTCAATACATATGCCGTTGTCACATCGGCCATCCCGTACCTACATACATCATACTTCATAATGGATAATATTCTACACACTAGTGCAATGATTCATATTTCGTGTGCATGACCACATCTCTCTCATCTATCTACACTTGGTGGTGTCCATCACCTCATGACATGGATAAACAAGGCATTATGCATAAATCGAACCATCACATGCATCATAGAATATCTCCAAAGTATGACAAGTCATAAAAGATCCAACACAACGTTAAATGCATAACAAATATCATCTCATACCACAATATCCACCATAGGAATTATATAGATAGATCCATACTTATGCAAGGCACATCATATGGACTTCAACAATGATCATACATAGAGAGATTAGATCAAGTTACCACCACAAACCCAAAGTCCAGGGGTGGACTACTCCCCCTTCATCATGGTGATGATGGTGGAGATGTTGGAGAAGATGGAGACCACCCCGGCAGCGCCCCGCCGGAGTTTTCCCCCTCCAATCTGCAACTCCAGGTCTCTGTTTCGTGGTTTCTGTGTTTCCGCGGTGCTCCTTTCCGAAGGGCGTCGGGGACTATTTTTATAGTCGGTTTTAGGTCAAGACGGAACTTCTGGAAAAAAGATCGACGACAGCGGAGCCTCGAGGCCCAAGATGGTGGGCCCCACGTGGCCATGGAATCTGGCCGCATGGGCCACCCTATCTTGGCTCTCGGGCCTCCGTTTGTTCGCTTCCTTCGCTCCCACGCTTCGTTCCTTCCAAAAACTGATGCTCGTAAAATATTAGGTCATTTGGACGTCGTTTGGGTCCCTGAAACATCAAAATATAGAAAATAGGATTTTCTGCCTGTGCAGGGTTAATTCCAGAAAAATAGGGAAACTATGAAATATTCCCAAAATCAATATAAAACAATGATATAACCCTTATATGATGTAAATATGATTGAAATATAAGTAATACAATGCAAAGTTTATGTATGCATTTTACATGCATCAGATACTCACTGGGGATGACGGCAACATAGACGCGATGGTCGCCGAAGTGGATGACGGAGCCTCCTTTAGGCGGACGAGCATCGGCGAAGCACGCCGCATTGTCGGTGATGTAGTCGAATGCGCCGAGCGTCAGGGCTCGCGTTGGCCGGAAGTGGTGACTGGTCCCGAGCGGAACCTGACTCCGGTCGCTGCTATCGGCCCCACGGTGGGCGTCAACTGTCGTGGTATGGAACACGGCAGTGCCATCTCGGGATAGCTAAGTGGGTGAGGCCTACAGGTGACGAACGACGGTGCCCGCTGGCGGGATCGGGTATGAGCAAGGTGACACCAGGACATACCCAGGTTCAGGGCCCTCGTGTGGAGGTAACACCCCTACTCCTGCACGGACTCGTATAAATGAGTATGGAGCTACAATGTTGCTCCTTGAGCTGGACTAGAGTTTCGGTGTCTTGAGGTGGAAGAAGCTGCTCTCTCATGGACACCCGACCCCCCTTATATACTGGCTGGGAGGCCGGTTACAAAGTGTTGTCCAATCTGGACGGGCCCGGGAGGGCCCATAGGCGTAGTCAAAGTCTATAAAGCCTAGCCGGATGACTAGCTCGATGATGGTGAGGCGACTGGTTAAACTCCTTAGGCCTGGCCGGCTGACTGGCCTAGGTCGATGATATGACCAGTCAACCCTCGTAGGCCTGGCCGGATGACCGGCCTATTGATGGCGATGTGACTGCTCAGCGCTTGTAGGCCTGGCCGGCTGACCGGTGTGATGATGACGATGGGACGGGTCAACTGTGCCCGTACGAGTCAGCGGGCAGGCCAGGTCCTTTTATCATCATCAGCATGGGCCGCCGGGTACGGCCGCCGAATAAGTCATCATTGCCGCCTCACGGGTCTTGTCATGGTGCAGTGCTTTGCAGGTTTTGTCCTGTAGCTCTTGGCGGGTCCAGATTCCTAGAGTGAGCCGGCTGGCGGATGGCCTAGCCGGCAAGGGATGTGCGGTCGGCTGACGGATGGTCTAGCCGGTCAGGTCCTGAGGCCGTGCTGTCATCCAGACGGACGATGTTTTTTCAGATCCTTGGGTAGCCGGGGCTTATATCCCCGACGCCCGCCTGCGCCGAGCAGCGGGCCCATGATGTCTTGTCCCTGGAGCCTGCTATGCTTCCTTCCCTGCAAAGCCATCTCTCCCGGGCAGCGACGCAGGAATCTCGTGCCACGTGTAGCCTTCTGGCTCCCTGTGGTCCGGGCGACCCCCGCGGCGCTCTCTCCCCGGGATTGGTTCCTCGAGATCTCGGGGGACTCCTCCCCCCTAGGCCCCCACGTTCCCTTCCCGGTATGAGCTTCTTGGAGATGTCGGTGGTTCGGTCTATTGCTGTCTCCTTTCAACGACCTCCGGGTATGGGCGGGGACGCTGTTCGGCGTCTGGCGCATCCCCGGCTTCTCATCCGGGGTGCTTCCCTCGTTCAGGTGTTGAGAAGGCGGGCTGACCCCGGACAGTGGGTATTCGTCGATGAATACCCTGACTGGTCCGCCACGTCTGTGCTCCGCCTTGGCCTCATGGTACCCCTGGTCCCGCGGCGCCGACACTAACCGCCCAAATTTAATATAGCGACTTCGTGTCCTTCGAAGCCCATCCCTTTTGTTCAAAAAAAAAGTTGTGCATAATACCGAGTGCACGGTCCTACTTATTTTGAAATCCAGTAACTATGTAGGGCATAATCTGAGAGATTTAGTTTCGCAGATCTTAGGGCTAGGAATTCAACAATGAAATCGGATCATCAACCAAGTGAACGGTTTAAGAGATAAAAAAAAATTGAAAAAATTATACTCAAAGGAATCTAGTATCACCTAGTGGTCAACAATTTTTTTTCTTTTCTACCACGGAAGCATCGGTTATTCACCTACGTGCCCCAAGAGGTTCCAACGTCCAACAAGCTACACTTGGCTTGGACGGCTAAGACAAGCGAACATCTTGTACTCTCGGACAAGGTCAGGGAACAGTGAGGCAGCATCGCAACAACGAAGCTCCGTCATCATTGGAGAAGATGAGGAAGAACGTGACGCGATGGACAATCTGCATTGTGAACCAAGACAAGGCATCGAAGGTTTTAGGCTTGTCGACAGCCCTTCACAACGAAGATGTAATGAAGTGAGCTCAGGAGCATGGAGCAGAGAGAGGAAGCGAGGGGAAAAGCAAGAGAACATCGCGGAGGAAGAGGGGACCAGGACATATGGTTCCCTGATTCTTAGGGGGGATAGAGATCAAGGGGTGCGGAGAGGGTTCTATAAAAGTCATAAGAAGAAGACCAGGAATGGACAGGATGTAGCTGAGGAGAAGGGGGAATAGCTCCCATGCGACGTTTTTTCACGGCAATTCATGGACAGCGACGTCGTTCATTGTAATATCTCTGCTACGACATCTCTCTGAGCAAAAATAGCCCAGGCACAACAAGGCCCTTAAGCGCAACCACCGTCAGGATTAGGGGTGGGACCCCTACGGATTAGTGGAGCCTGGTGGGACCCACTTCAGCGTGGGGCCCAGACAGCAGCGACGACGGTTAAACCGTTTTCCCTTTCGCGCGCATCCTACCTCTTCTTCTCCAGCGACGAAGCACGCAACGCCGGCGAGCTCCGATTCAGACAATAACTCAAATTAAACCGAACGAATACACATTGAACCGAACTCTAATTAACAAACAGACAAGCAAACATAGTAGATAATTACAGTACTATTACAAACGGAGTAGTTTTAACAGCGGCTCGTCGGAGCAAAAGCCGCATGGGAAAGCAAACATAGTTGTTCTTAGCTATTACAAATGAGGACGGACATCAACTGCAGCTCCAACCCCCATCGATCCATCCAAAATTGGGCTCTGTTGAGCCACAGGGGTGCTGCGGCGACGAGGCGGCGGCGCCGCTTAGCCGGAGTCAGAGTCGGAGTCGGAGGCGCCCCATCCCATGTCGGCCTTGGATTCCTCGATGGCTTGGCGGTAGCAGTACTCGTTGAGCTCCCTTTTCATCTCCCGGTCGGCCTCGAGCTGCTGCTGCTCGTTCTTGGTGCACTCCATCAGCTCGGCGGTGACCCAGTCGAGGTCGCCGTCGTCGGCGAAGTCTCCCGGCAGAAGCCCGCGCCCGGCGCGCGGTGCTGCGCCCTTCAGCTCCTCCTCCTCCCTCTTCGGCAGCGGCAGCGGTGCTCGTGCGATGGCGGAGGTCCCCGCGCCAGAGGAGCTCCCTGTGCCTCTCGCCGCCGCCGCCATCACGCGTTCGTACTCCTCCACTTCGCGCCGAGAGTACGTAGGCGGCGCCTCCTGCCCCCAATTCATCCACGCGCGCGCGCCGCGCTTCCGACCGCCGTCGGAAGCAACCAGCTTAGCCCGTACGGGGTCAGGGGGCGCCGGTCGCTTCTTCCTTCTCCGCTCCTCGTCGGAGCCGTTTCCGCGGCCGGAATGACCGCCGCGCGAGCAGGAACCTCCATGCCTCATCCATGTCGCACGTCGGGGCTTGATCTGCGGTGGAGGGGCTGGATTGCATGGCCGGCGGTGAGAGTGGCGGCGAGAGTGGAGTGGAGGGATAATAGCTAGGGTACGACACAGTGGATATATAGGGAGGGGAACGGGAGGCGGTCGGCTGGGCCTGAGAAAGGGCTGGGCCCAAAGTTGAACGGCGCACCGTGAATTTAATCAAGGAAAAAACATTAGCGGGCCAAATCCTGCTACTGGGCCCAAATTTAGTTTTTTTTCTACGAATGGCGGGGAACTGGGAGTGGCCAATCAGAGCACAGAACTGGGAGCGGCGCGGATCGGGGGTTTCCTTCTGATCCAACCGTTCACTAACCAGCGATCAACGGCTCTGAAGCAGGGGGGTTTCGGACGGGGTTTCGGACGGGGTTTAGGGTTTCCGGGGTTTAGGGTTTCAGTGAGCTAGGGTTGAGCATAAATAATTTAGAAAAAATCAAATAAATATGAAACTTTCGCTCACTGTTTACTTATGCAACTACGTTGCTAAAAAAATTAAAACTTGTTATATCCACAGTTAAATGAAAAACATTCACACAATTCAAGCTATCGATGGAATGAGCTAGGGTTGAGCACAACTAATTCAAAAAAAATCAAAACAACATACAACCAGCGCACATGGTCTACTTATGCAACTAAGTTGCTATAAAAAATATAAAACTTGTTATATCCACATTTCAATTCCAACATTCACACGTTCACGATATCGATGGAATGAGCTAGGGTTGAGCATAAGTAATTCAAAAAAAATCAAATAAATATAAAACCAGCGCACATGATCTACTTACATGACATAGTTATCAAAAAAAATTGATTTTGAGTCGGTCAACGGTTTTGTGCAAAGTTTGACCAAACATTCAAATGAGCACAACTAATTCAAAAAAAATCAAAACAACATAAAACCAGCGCACATGGTCTACTTACATGACATAGTTATGAAAAAAAATATAAACTTGGTATATGAGTTTTTCATGAGAAATCCTTCACACAAATGACTTACCACAAACGAAGTTGCAGAGAGTTCAAGGAAGTGAGAGAGGGTTTGATGTTTTGAAAATTTTAAAAAATTGAAAAAATCACCAAAGCTTCATTTTGGTGTGACTAAGAATGACCCAGGCTTAGTTTTTCATTTTGGTATTTAAAACTTGTTTAAATGTTGGTCAAACTTGGGTTTGACCGATTTTGAAATAATCATAAAATATTCATACTTCAAAAAAATGAAAATCCAGTGCACATGGTCTTAGTTTGTCATGTACTAACAGCTCCAACTGATAAATAAGGTCTAGATATATATCAAACAAGAAATGCTTCAATATGGTGTGAAATCTCACATCTCAAACTATGAACTCTAATGTGTGAAGAGAGGTGGTTTATGTTTTGAGAAATGACTCCATATTGGTCAAGGACACTATATTAGTGCAATAGATTTTAACCCTAGAGTTTGAGATCATTTGGAGAAGGTCGAAAAAAATGACAGGATTAGAAATGGGGCTGTTTGGGCTACCTTTGGGGCTCTTTTGTAGCTCATTTTGGTGCATATTGATGCATTTTCATGCAATGCTTGAAATCTCACACCTTTGGCTATACCACATTGATGCATTTTCATGCAATGCTTAATATGATGTAAATTTGTATTTTTTGTTCAAAGTTGAATTCAAAAAATCAAAAGAAAAAATAATTTTCATATTATTTAAAAAATTCAAAAAAAAATTGTAGAGGTGCAATATTTTGATGGATGGGACAACCCACTATTATAGATTTTTTGGATTCATCAACCCTTTGCCACTAGGCTATGCCTTCCTTTGTGTCAAATCTACGACCATTAGAAGATAAATAGTTACAAATGAGCTCCTCCTCACACATGAGTTTCAAATGAGCTTCAAGTTTTTTGTCCACAAGTTTTGGTTCAAAGTATGAAATCATTTCAACATCCAAGCCTAGCACAAATAACATGTACATTTGAATTTTGGTTCAAAGTATGAAATCAGTTTGGACATATTTTTGGTAAGTGTAAATAAAGAAGTAAATCAGTTTGGCGTGCGAGTGCCACAGTCGGGCGTGTCCAGAGCGCGTCCCCAAAGGTGTTCGACAGTTGGCCAAAGGTAGATGTATGTTGCATTGTTGACAAAAGAACAAGTAACACAAGAACAAGGAACACAAGAACAAGGAACACAAGAATATACATTTTTTACAAGGTTCCACCCAACTGAACGTGCGAATGCAACATGTCCAGAGCACGCCCCCAAGGTGTTCGACAGAGTGATTACATGGCCAGTTCCCAAAAGTACTCCCCCAAAAGCTCCCAGCGCTGGGCAAACACTGCCTGAAATAGTTTCAGGCACCTAACTAACAAAATGCACCAGACTACAGCGTGCAGCTCATTCTTCCAGCGTCCATCTTCCCCCCGAACGCCATGGACCTGGAGCTGTCTCTGTTGTTGCAGGGGGGGCCGTTCTTCCAGGTGTTGAACTTCATCTCGCAGAGAATTTCTGAGCACACCAATCTGTCCTCCTGCAGCCCGGCAACTAGACTTTCTCTAGGCTCACCGCTACATCGAAATCCAGGCTCGGGGTTGAGCTTGCTAAAATCATGCTCGATGAGCTCTGGCCCGAGCTGCTCTGGTCGCCCGCAGCAATGTTGCGCATCGAGGCAAACCTCTGTCTCGGCCTCGGCGGCGAATGACGGCAAACTGGAAAACCCTTGCCGCCGTAGCCGTGACGCACCCACGCCTAATTCAACACCTGATTCACCGAAATCCGGTATCGCTTGGAAAGCAGATAGGTTGAATCCGTCGCCGCTGCCCGAGTCACGAATCGGGCCGCCAGTGTCCTCGGCGACCGTGTTCCCGCACCGCCCCCCCCCCCCCCCATGCTCCACCCTTCCTCGTCGCCCGCCTGTCCTGCGTCGCCACCCGCCTGCTCGACTCTGATTGCCGCTTCTCTTCTCGCGCCGCCGCTCGACTCGCCCGCCCCATCTACCGCCGTCGCCGGGAAGATTTCCTCCAGCCCGGAAGCCGAGACGACAGGAGGAGTG
The DNA here is from genome assembly GCA_026929855.1 of Poa annua. NCBI lineage: Eukaryota > Viridiplantae > Streptophyta > Magnoliopsida > Poales > Poaceae > Poa > Poa annua. Next base: position 2,127,611 of record CM049437.1, read on the forward strand.
AGGAGTGAGGTGTGCGTCGCCGCGTGGCAGAGTTTTTCCCCAACGAACATAGCACGTTTGAGGGCCCAACTGTAATTTACTATCCATGTCACGGTCAAACGAGATTGACCGCGAGGGGAAAGTGAATTAAACGCCACGTCGCAGCACAGCAATTATTGCTCAGACATGTGTCGCAGCACAGCAATTATTGCTCAGACATGTGTCGCAGCGGAGCTATTATCTCCAACTATGTCGCATCCTGCCATCCTGGACAATTGCCCTCAACGACGTCGCACAGGAGCTATTGGCCCGAGAAGAAGACGAGGAATGGGCAGGATGGGACTCTGGCCATTAACCATTTTCCAAAATTAGATGCGAGAAGGGAAGTGATAAAAGGAGAGAGATAGAAAGAGATAAATGGAGGGAAAAGAATTATCAAAGTAGCAAGGGCAATGTTTTGCAAAATATTTTCGAACTTTTAATTTTGATTTGAAATATTTTTGCATATATTGTCCAAATATTATATTGGAGGTTTATTTAAATATAGAAAGAGGAAGATAGATTTATTAGATCCTAGAATCAATTTTCAAACAAAGAAATAGGGTTGTGTAAACAATATTTAAAGATTTAGCAAAAACATGCAAAGTGATTGATACATGATATCATGATGATGCAAAAAATAAAATAACTAGCAATTTGTTATTGCTGGGAAACGCTAAGCACATTACAACATGTCCACACGATTTGATCAGTCAGCAGCAACAAGAGCACACTCGGTATTACACGAGGGTGCGCAGGCAACAATTAATTTTTTTGGGAGGAAACATATGCTTGCTGATGAACATGTTGTTTCGGTGGCCCTCCAGAACAGAGAAAACGAAAAGTGACAGGGTTGAGGAGGCCTGCTGGTCCGGTCCATTATCTCATGTGTGAAATAAATAACCATGTTTCTTAAGTACAAGTTCGATAAATACGGCACATCACATTTCCTCAAACACTGTTCTGTACAGGACTGTTATCCTTAGCAGTAACATTTGCTTCAATACTTTCACTCAAGTAACATTTCTGGCTCAGACTCCTCCTCGTATTCACCCGGATAATACCAATATGGCTGAGGCACCGGCCATCTGTCATTGAACAAGTTTTTAAAAGAAGTCATGCACTGAAGAAATAAAGTTTAACAGAGAAACAAAATCATATTGAGACAACAGAAATAATAACAACACATGCCATGAAGAATACCTGTAGTTAGGCTTATCTGTAATCCCAGCAGCAACGGCCCTACATTAGACCAAAGGTCAGTATTATCATCCAAGAACATGTGCATTTGCATAACCTGGTATTCTACATATGAGAGAAGTGAGAGAATATGGATAAATGGATAAGGCACCAAAGAGATATATGCCTAACCCTCAGTTAGTACCATGTCCAGCCCCGGTTTTAGCATATTCAGGTAAAAACTATTACACAAATATGATTCATTACTAATGCGTAAATGTTGTAAAATTGTCAAACAAGATGCTGAAAAAATCGACAACGATAGACAAAAAACTGAACTGACTCTAGTTCTGCAATTGTCACATGCATGGTGTTTGGTTCAAATTTCAACTAAAGAATACCGAACGGATCAGCTAATTCTACCTTACTAACACTTCAATACCTATGTTCATAAAAAGCAGGAGAGCACTTTCATGGCATACAACAAATAGATACATATATGAAATATATATACAAAAAGAAGGCATACCGCTCTGCATCAAAACTCTCCAATACTTTCATAATTATGTCCCTTGGTAGGTAAGGAGTTCCTTCATCGTCATAGAAGTTCATGCCAACAAAGTTCCCATTCAAATCATAAAGAGGGCCTCCAATTCCAGCCTATAGCACCAAAACAAAGTGAAACCGAATAATGGTTATGGTTACACAGGAAAAGATGATATTTGTAGTAACGTACAGATGATAACAGAAAAAAGGCCCTCCAATTCCAGCCTGTAGCACAAAAACAAAGTGCTTAATCTGGAACAGAGGGAGTACTATTGAACAATGCTTACACTGGAAAATATGATATCCGTAGTGCCCTACAGGTCTAATCAATGACGGTCAATTACTTTTATGCCAATCATGACTTTCATCATGCAAAAGATGTAAGAGAAATCAATAAAATATACCTTAGTGATTTTACAATTGGAAAACTTCAGCTCTCTGCAATCAAATTTGTCCTTTTGGCCAATCACTAACCCATCTGTGGCCATCAAATTGCCAGATCTGAAGGCACGCCCAAGAGCTACTACCTTAGTTTGAGTCGCTTCAACGGATATTGCTGCATGGTTTTTGCTAAAAATTGGGATGCTGAGAACAGCAACATTATAGCTTAAGTCATGATGTAGTAATTTTCCTATGATAGGTTTTTCCTCTGGAAGGCGGGCTTCAATCTGCAATGATGAAATGAGGCTTAACCAGCATCTTAGGGAACACAGGTTCAGTAAATAATATCTGGTACAAACCCTCAAGTTATCAACAATCTTGTCCTCATGACCGGATGTTCTAACCAAACTTGCTGAAGTCAGAACTCTTGAGGTGGATTCATTGCAGTCTAAAAGTACTCCTGTGCATGCAAAATGCCTTTCCTTGTCTACACAGCATAATTACAATCATTAGCTAGTGATCAAATAAAAGCAAAGAAAAAACTCGTAACAGTACAATCACCATCGAACGAAGCGAGTGCGACAATACTCTTAGACATCATTAAAGCAACTTTTTTAGTATGTTTACTCCACATATGTGTGTCAAATTCCTCTTCAAAACTATTTTTCACATGCATGCCGTCTGGTCAAAGAAACATGGCATACCAGTCAAAAGAGTGCCAAAATATAGCAGTTCAAATATGGAACAAACAGGAATAGTCAGCACAATCAAAAGCAGTAACTCACCATCATCATACTTTGGCAAAGGATAACCATTAGACCTTAAGATAGCATCTACCTCCTTTGTATAGTCTAGCGTAACAAAGGTAAAAAAATTAGGAAAAAGAAAATAAATGCTTGTGTAACAAGGTGAAGCAATCCATGACCATGCAGAAGTCGTGATCATCAAAACCAAAAGCATACCATCAGATGGCCAAGGATCTAGAATATTCAGATGCTTATGTTCATCCTCCGTGCGAGTTGGTGTAGCCTTGGTAAATTCTGGTGTAGATTTATCCTTGGTAAATTCTGGTGTAGATTTATCCTTGGTGTATTCTTGTGCACCAAGAAGAGAGTAATGACTTTTGTGTCAGCAAAGGATAAAAATCAACATGTAATATGATATTTTTCATGATAGTTCACAATAAATGACTACAGCTTGATTCACCTTGTGGCTTTGGAGATAGAAGATATACGATATTTTTTGTTATTTTTTCACTACTCCCACTTAAACTAATTTTGACTTAAGTATAGAACTAAAGAATACCGAGGAGTTCTATGTTGGAGTAGTTCCATATGGCATATCAATGAACTTAAGTGTGAACTGGTTTAGGAGACCACAAACTAACATTGTACCTCAGATGAGGGATATACATGTCATAATTGGTTAGCAACATTATAAAATGACGAAAAATAATCTATTAGTGCATATTTACCAGCCTTAAATAGAGGTTTTTCTTAGCTCACCTTTTGCATAAGGCTCAAAGTCAACGGGAATGTTCTGCACTTCCTCATCACTGCAGAATGAGGTGAACTCATCATAATGCATACAGAATAAATATGATTAATTTTTCATGAACTAGCACATACAAGTATTATTAAATGATCCAAGTCTACATGACATACCTAAACCAAAAATGATCACTCAAATATTCAAGAATTTTATTTATTTGTACACATCGAGTAATTTCCTGACCATCGCAGTAATTCATCGCAACAATGTTCCCAGCATAGTCAACAAGTGGACCAAAACTTCCATCCTAGCACAAAAATGAAGTGTGTACATAAGAAACAGTAAACTTTGATGCAGCAAAAGACGGTGCATATAATTATTCGAAAAATCAGATAGAAACCAACAGCAGACCATAGTGATATTGTGTGTGGGCACCATAAATCGTTCAATGTCAACTTCACTTGAACTGTCAATTGGTTCCCCATATGTCTTCATTAATTTGCCAGAGTCATAACAACGTTTCACAGCTAGTAAGTGAGTATGATCAACTTTGAGGGTGTTACTGAGACATGCTGCACTAAGATCAGGGGAGAATTCGGTGGTGATAACAACCATACTGAAAGGCAAATTATAATGTTGTATCCACCCATCAACAACTTCTTTATTTGGAAGGCGCAATTTTATCTGAAATGTTATGACAGATATATATGATAATCAGCTGACCGATATCTTAAATGAGAGCATCAAGTAGAGAAAATTTGGCAGTACAAACCTTGGGCGTCAGCGCACATTTAGTATCTGATGTGCTAACCAAAGCTGATGAGGTTAGCACACTTGCACCAGATAATGAACTGTTTCTAACAACTATGCCTGTGCATTTATAATGCAGCTCATCTCCTACACAAGATCATTATTGCAGTCATTGTCTACTGATAATTAAATATGAACAATCAAAGCTATAATGCATGCAATAGTATAATCACCATCAAATGAAGCAAGCGAGACAATGCTTGGGGACAACTTCGTAGCAAGTTCTGGAGTGAGTTCAAAACAACAGAGTTCTGGACTGGGGTTCTTTACCACAGATTCACTCTCATCACTTAAAATGCCGGTTACCTCTTTTACTCTTCGCTTACAAATTTTCCGCCTTCCATTTGAGCTACTTGATGTTCGCTTAAGTTCCAGCTTCTTTGCTGCAAAAATTGAGGCCCACATATAAGAAAAATTGGAAATCATTATTTGTTAAAAGTGCATGCACGAACTTGTACTTTGACGAAATTTCACTCTAGCTTCTGTTCTAATTGGCTGAACAGTTTATCTTATAGTAATCATAAACTATTATTTCTATATAGTCAAAATTAAGATATAACTAGTTAATGAGAAGTGAGAGCCCCCAACTATTAAAATATATTATTATAGTTGCAACAACAAAGAAAGAATTGGAAACAGGGGACAAGTTACACATAGATCACCGTACTCTTCACGGCTACTAAAATGCCCAACCCATCCTCCTATAGTCCACCCTGCTAACCAACAGAATTGATGACTGGTGCATTGTTGTAAACTTTTTGCTACACCAACCTACACATGAACAAGGAATTTCTTCCCACAGACCAAAATAAAAAAGGATATAATTCTCACTCGACCAGGAAGAGAAGAGAAAGAATTTCGCGTGGAAGGCCATATTCATGTGATAAATGTTTCAGCAGTTTACCAGCACCAGTGATCGTTTTTAGCCGGTGCCGAAAGTGCGCAGGGATGAGTGCTACTTGGTCACCACATCTGACGCACGAACTAAGTACCAGAAAAAGGCTTCAGAGAAGATAAGATGCGAGAATCGGAACTCATTAGCAGGCGAAGAAAGCATAATACCAGAGACTGGCAGCCTGCTAATGGGCTAAAAATTAATTACGCGGTCCAAATCAAACCACTGCAATCAGTTAACCGCAAAGAAATATACCTATGACTCAGTCTGCAGTTACTAAATTTTGCTAACAGAGCAGACAATTTGGTAGAGGGAGTGGTCGCCTATGCCTGCCAGTTCAATATAAACCAGAGTACAATATAGCCCAGAGTCATGACAGCTGGCAGCGATGAGCACAAAACATGGGACATTCCAGTCGTCCGCAGACACAAGACACCAACGGGAATACACAAAAAGTTTTCTGCGAAAGAGAGACGGCAGCACTATCCGCTAGGAGGGGGGGTCATGCTGCCTGCCGCAGCCAAGAAACCTAGGAAAGGGGAGTGGGCAAGGCAGGAGAGTAACTCACCAGAGAGATGGCCAGCATGCCACAGCGGACGGAGAAGGTGGATGCCATTCAGACCTGCCCTGTAGCCACCCGGCGGCATGCAGCGTGCAGGTCTGCTCCACGATAGCTGGAGAAGAGTGCGAAACTAGGTTATAATCCAAACTCAAACCATCACACAAATCCGTGTGATAATGGCCTGTACATATATAATCCGGACATGAATCACCATATAGGTCCAAAAGATAATTCGAGGTTGCCATGACAATTATATTACAAAACTTCTACACATGAACTCAAAAGAAATTACGAGGTTGTCATGTCAACAATTCCATTAGCATGTATCTATCTCAAAACAAATTCTAGGACGCTATCTTGCAACAGATCTGTGCACAGCACAGCACACACACATCACACAGAAAACTTGGAGTCACCATGTCCATGTAGAAAAAATCAAACAAAAAGAGACAGGGAGTTGGCTCACCGTGCTGCCAGAGGGGAAATTCGAGCCGCGGGAGCTCATCACGGTCGCCGGAGAATTTGTAGCCGGACGGTACGGTCCAGAAGGTGTGCTGGCGGTGGCCGGTTCGTCGAGGAAGATCTGGGTGGGAGGGATGCCGGACGGATCAAGGGAGGACGACGAGGCCGGTGCAGAAGGCCACGGCGACGGCGGTTGCAGACGAGCTCGACGATGGCGTAGCTGTGGGTCGCGGCGGCGGCTGCAGACGAGATCGATCTGGGGACGGCAAGCCCGGGCGCGGAGTCAGGTCGGGAAGGAAACGGGGTGCCCGCCGGCGGCGCTACGAACGAACCCTAAACCACCTCTCGTGTGGAGGCGCAGGGGGAGAGGGGGAGATGGGAGAAAACGCTGCAGTCCCTATAATAACTCTTTATGATAATCGTCCTTTTTTTTTTAAGCATAACCGTCTATCTTTACTATTAATCTATCTTTACAATTAAATGGAAGTTGGTCGTGTAATCGAGCGAACCATCTTCCTCCGCTTCGCACGCCCCCGTCGCGGTCTGCCTGCCCTGCTCGCTCGCTCCGAAAAAAAGGTCACGACTTACCCTAACATCTCATCCCGACCTCTTCTCATGGAACTCTAGCACAGGGTCACGTCGCCGCCTTCTCCTCCAGTCTCGCCCCCCCGTTGCAAGTGAAAGGTTTCGGTTCTGTGCTTCCATGGAAAAGAAAATAATCCCCAATGGTGCCCTTCCCCGAGTATCCATTGACGCAATCCGACGGATGACCTTCTCCAGTTCTCGCCGAGCTCCACCGGACGAACTACTCCACCAACCGGAGTGCCTCTTCACCTGGATTAGGTCCTCCTCCACGCAGTTGGCCGCGCCGCCGCCGACCAGCCCCTAGCCTTCGCTGTCGACCTGCCCGCCCAGATCGACGAGCTCCACCAGACGAACTACTTCGCCAACGTTGGTATGACATGGACCTGTCGAGGGGCGGGAGAAGCACGGCCAGGGCCCGACCCTGAGCATTCTGGGCCCCGGTGTGAGAAAAAAAAATGGGCCCTATATACAAAAATTGAACACAATTCTCTCCATATTATATAGCTCAATTTGATGTTACGATACAAACTTATATGTTGAACATAATTCTCTCTGTACCCCATTATCCTATTGGTGACAAAGTGACAATGTTTCAATTGAAAAAACGACAACATTTGTCCAAGGAAAGCATAACAAGTTCGCACTCTCCACTCCAGCTCCCACTCCATCCGGCTCGCCTCTCAATCCAGCTCGCACTCTCCAACCTCCAGGCCTCTGTTGCAGTCCTAACGAATGTTGCAAAACAGATTAGTGCACTAGTTATTTAAAGCCTTTTCTTTTAACATTTTTTGAGGCAAAATCATTGATCACAGTATCAACATTAACCTTGTCTAGCAGATCCTTCTCGATGCATATAGTAGCTAGACCATTCAATCTCTCTTGTGACATTGCTGACCTCAAGTAATTTTTTAGTAATTTTAACTTTGAAAAACTTCTTTCGGCTGAAGCTACTGTCACAGGTACAGTGAATAAAATTCTATAAGCAATAGAGATGTTTGGAAAACAATTTATATAGAAGGGGAATGGATTAGGAGGTACTAACCGTTGCAAATCGGGATCTCTTTCTCCATTAATTCCGCTCAAACGGCTAGAAGTTGCAACGGGAGCCTCCATTATCGCCGATTTACCGAATCACCGTGATTGGGGATTTGGGGACGGAGGAGTGGAGAACGAGGAGTCGGGGGACAGAGGAGAACGAGGCGACGAGCTCGGTCAATCAGGGCCCTGCTTGCGGTCAATGCTCGTGACGGATCGATATTGTCAAGGGCTCAAGGCGGCAAGGCCTGGATGGATGCGGTGCTCTTTTTTTAGCGACACAGCTGATGATTTCCTTCGGTCAAGCAGTTGGGCTACGATTGGGCCTTGCTATACGTAGGTATTCATAGCTTTTTTTTTAAAATTAATACGTAGGTATACATAGCTAGGTGGGGGCCCCTGGCAGGTGAGGGCCCTGTGCGACCGCACAGGCCGCACTTGCTCAGGGCCGGCCCTGAGCACGGCTGCCACATGGAAGGAGGAGACGGATGGGTTCGAGGAGGACCGGTCCGGGATGCTGGGCCGCCCATCCCCAGCAGCAGCGGCTACGCGCCGGCGAGTAAGGTAGCAGCCTCGCCTCCATTACCGCTGGCAGTATCGTGGAGGACGACGCAACCACTCCACCCCCACGCTCCCGGCCCAAGGACTGACTTCTCTCTTCGTTACACTGCATACACACACTATTGTTGTAGTGTTATCTGTCTTTTTGCTTAACACATTTTGCATTCGTATAGCTGTCTGCTCGCTCACATTGTGAGATTATCCAGTAGCGTGTACCTTTGGTACTGATGCATAGTCATAATTTTCACGCCTACTGATATCCTGGTGGCATAAGTTATGTTTTTGTGCACCGTAGCTGCTACTCCTGGAGTTATAGCCATCTGCCAATTCTGAATGTGCGTCTATATGCACGGGGACGATGCTTCAGCTTCATGGAGAAAGATGAAAAATCATTTTGTAATGTTGAGAAATTCCGGCAAGCCAATTTGCTATAAGTAGAAAGATCAGTCATGCAACATGATCGAGTTTACCAGGCATGATGCACTTTCTTAAGCAAAACCATAACATTGCATTTTACTTCGTATTCCACAAGTTAGCCGGATTCTCCTTTTTACTGAGGCCTGTGGACATCGAGACCTGAGGGAGTGTCTTTGCTTGAGAAGAGTGGCCGTTTATTTTACCTCACACAAGATGATTTATTCATAATTAAGATGGTGAAGAAATCATGTCAAAGTAATATCTTGTTCACGGCATTTTAGTTATTTCCTATGTGATCTCTTCTTTAATTTGCTAGAAACTTCCTTGGTCCAAAACTTCACGGCATTTATTGTTTATGCTAACCCTCTCCCACAATGTCTCCTTCTAGAGTTCTTCGTCGACCTGCGTAGAGGCCGAGCGAAGTAAGCTTCCCTCAGATATTAGCTATTATGTGTTCTGATTGGGTGTGCTTGCCATCTACGCAATGCTCACAAGAGCTGGAGCTGTAGATTCATTGATGTCTATGAGATGTAGAGAGTAGGGTGACGTATATTAATTTACTGCATGTGATTTTTTCCTGGATATATGCTGCAAAGAGTAGTTTGGCATCAGTCACTTGAGGGATGGGTCTAGCTAATATTTCAGACTTTATGATTGACCGAGCTACATGTGAAAATGTTTGGTAGCCATGCAGGTATGTTCCCATAGTCTCTATGGTAGAGTGGTTATTAAATAGAAAATTATTTATTAATTTTTTACTGTTTAATGTTTCTGAACTCTGAAACCCGGTGAGTTTATGAGCCTTCTTGCTTACTTTTAAAATCTCAATGATCTGCAGCAACAACTTCTATCCGCAAGGAAACATAGACATTTTAAAGGTCCAAGTGTTTGGTTTTGAAGTTTGACACATTGTTCGTGACCAGCCACGAGTCTTATGAGGTGAGTACCTAAGATGACATGCCTTACATTGAGGTGCATACATGAGATTTTAATTACTAATTTCGACTTAAATCTTAATGTCATGTACGATTTTTGTTTCCTGGACGTGTATGTAAAGTGTAACATCCCATAAAAATAAAGCAAGTATTATTCTACCAAATTGAGGGCCAACAAAAACTTTTGTTATGTTTAATGCTTGTTGCTTATGATCTTTATTCTTATTGCTTGAGTCATTGCTTGTGCTTGTTATTTATTTGTGCTTGATTTAAATAAAAGAAACAAAAGCAAAATGCAATAAGAAAAATAAAAGTGACAAATTTGTTAACCAAATTACTCAAGTAAGAATTTGAAATTCTTTCAAACAAAAGTTAGAGGAGTGGTAATACAAACACTCCCATTTCAATCCCTACAACTTTTCCCTCTCAAAATAGTATTTTACATCTATTTTAAATTCAAAAGAAAAATCAAATTGAAATAAACCAAATTACCATAATTAAAATCCTATGAACAAAAATGATTCAAAACATTTTATTATTTTATGTCAATTTTTGTGAAGCTTCAGTATGCTTAGGGAGAGCTTCACAAATTTTTTGGAATTTTTCTAAAATATTTAAATACCCCAAAAAATTCGAGAAATGCTTCTGTATTCAAAACAGAAAAATAGAAGAAAAGAAGTACAGGGGGTTTTGTGTAAAACTGCCATCGTCTACCTCACCCCCTCGCCCCGACGCGCATCCTGTCGAACACCTGTCACCCCCGCGCCGTTCGACGCCGCCCTGGCCCCCCCTTGCCTCACCCCTTGGCCTGCAAGCGTCCACGCTCGTCGCCTCTGCAGCCGCCGCAGTCAATTGAGCACTCCGTTGCCTAAATCGTCGCTCCTGTCCCCGATGCCGTCGCGGTGGAGCTCGGTGACGCCGGGGAAATTGACCCCCCTTCGCCGCGCCTCGACACGCGATTGGCAGCGACGTGGCTCATAGACCGTCCACGAAACCCCCGGACACCACACCCCGGCGTATCTCGCCCTCTGGACGCCGCTGGACTGCGACCACCGTACGCCGGCGTCGCGGCTATATAAACCCCACGAGCCCCGCACTCTCTCCCCACGCCACGGCCTCCCTCACTCACTCCACTCCCTCTGTGCACCGCTAGGAGAGCGGGCACGCCGTTGCAGCGAGGCTCTTTCGTGGCAGCACGGCCAGGAGCTGCCGCACCCGAGGTAGACGACGACCACGGGCGCCACTGTGCTGGCTTCCCTTTCCCTTCCCTCTGGCCCCCAACCTCTTTCCCATTGTCCCCGCATTCACGCCCACCCTTTTCCTCTCAAGTTCGTGCACAAGATCGACCCCAGGTGATCGCCGGAGCTGGAGCGCGTCCGCGGAAGAGGTCGAGCACGAGCCCGACGGTGGAGTTTGCCGCGGCACGTGCAGATCGTCCCCAACGCCTTCCCAAGCTCACCGCCATCGATCTGCACCGTCTGCACGCCCTCCCGAGCCCCCTAGGTGAGCAACCCGTGCTCTCCGCCGTCGCCGGAGCCACGGCGTCGCCCGTTCTGGGTCGTCGCCGATGGACTCAACCTGAGCCGTTAGATCGATGATGTACCGCTTCGCGTTATAACACTGACCGCTGGACCCCACATGTCAGCATTTTAAACATTTCCACGCGCACGAAACGGTTCAGTTGAGACGCTGACGTGTGGACCCCACCCGTCAGGGTTTTCAACATTATCCACAAACTAGTTATTTCTCTGTTTAAAAATGAAATTGAAACAGAACAGTATTCAAACTTTGAAATTCAATATCTCGAGATTTATAACTCCAAATAAATCAAACTCAACTGTTCTGGATAGCTTATGAAATTGTCTAACCAACCCAACTGGTCCCACTCCATTTAAATAAAGATTAAAAATGAATTATTTAAATTGCCTCAGAAGGTTTAAAACCTAAACTTGTTTGTTTCTGATAATCTATTAATCCAAATAATTCCAAACCAATTTGTTAGCTTTGTAATGTGATATACTTGCTTCCCTAAATTTGGTAGAATTATTTAAGCAATATTAATTTTGGAATTAATTGAAAACCCCTCTGCACTCAAATAATTACTTCTGATTAATGGTTAGCCCAAATGACTTGGAACCAATTTTGTTAGCCCATGTTTAGCCATGGTTATATACCTCTAAAAGGGTTTAATTTTTAGATCAACAGAACTTGATTAGTAGCTAAAACTTGATTAATAAGCTACTGGATTAAAATAAATGTGTAGAAAAATTGGTAGTTCAAATTAATTCAAATCCAATTGTGTTGTCTTGTACACATCAGTGGCTATCCATAGAATTTTAGTTTGTATTTTTGTGACAAACAGAACTCAAGTTGTGCAATTAAACATGTTGTACCAAATTCTGAAATAGTGGGTACATAACTAAATAATTATAAATGCTTTTAAATTGAAACCAAATTGTGTTTGCTTGATATAGGCAGTAGCTAGATGTGATGCACATGGTTGCAATGTTTGTAATGTTGATTGAGTGGTTTGGTGATTGTTGTGTTGTTTATTTATCGGATAGACGAGAACGTGACCGAGGTATTCGAAGAAGGGGAGTACTACGAACATCAAGCCCAAGACTCCGAGAACTTTGCCGAGCAAGGCAAGCTACTCTCTGAGCTTGCACATAAATACATATGCATTTACTTTAGTACCATGATTTTAATCTTAGCAAAGATTTATAAAACCTTTTCAAAAGTGTATGGATATTATTTTACCACCTATATAGAGATATAAAGTAGATGATATAAAATTATAGGATGGGAAAATAAATATGGTTATTCAAAACTCCTTTCAAGTTACTTGTGTGGTTATGAAATGCCGGATTGTCGGTGTTAAGTGGAGAAATGGAAATGGTGGTGTTAATGAAAAATGCACAGTGTCCTAGTACTATGACAACCAATCTTACCCTGTGCGACCACATTTACCCAACTATGGGAACGGGGCTTAGTCATGTAGTTTGCTCTTATTAGTATGGGATACCTCATCGACGGAGACGACTCCGTTATGCATGGAGGTGTGGTCTGAGAACCTACCTTGACCTGGGTCCTCGCTCAAACTCTTTGAACAGATAAGGAGGGGGATTGAAGGTTTAATAAACCGCCGGACAAAACTATGAGTCCTCACACTTAGATTCCGATGGTCTGGGTTAAGTGTGGTGGAATTATCATACGGGAAGGATCCTATACTATCATGAGTAAATAAGAGGCTATGGTCGGTAGCTCAACTTCGCATACACCTTGTATGGCGGTACGTGGCTGACATGGTGAGTTACCGGATGGATGTGGGCTAAAAGCGTGCTACCTCTGCAGAGGGATTAAAAACTATTCGAATAGTCGAGTCCTCGGTTATGGACAATTGGGAGGCTGTCCTAAGATCATGTACAAGTTTTATAAAAGAGTTGGGTTCTAAAAAGAAAATGAAGTGGTAATGTGGTACAAAAACTATGTCAATGAGTTGGTATGAGTTTGTTGGTATTAAACGGACCCATGGTGAGCCATGGTGGTAAAAAGGAGGAGTTGGGAGAAAAATAATAAAATTGACCAACCCTCTTAAGATAGATATATTCTTCCTTCTTACCCCCTTTTCAACAAAGATATAGAGATGTCTAAAGAAATAAAAGTTTGCAACTTAAAAAAATGAATCTAGTGCATATTCATGTTGGGGTAGTTTGCGAGTACATTCAAATGTACTCATATTGGTTTCGTCCCTAGCTATTGTCCTAGCCAGACTACGTGGAGCAAAGCGCCGAGGAGGAATTTGGCGACTTCTACGCCAACTAAGGATTTCTATCAGTCAACTGCCTGTAGGGTCGGTGTTAGAGTTTGAGGCCTACTACGCCTTAGCTTCCGCTGAATATTTTGGTTTGGCCCATGAAGGCACCTATGTAAGACTTGGTCTAAAATGACCATTTATGTAAGACTTTTTATTCGGTATTGTAATGGATGATAACTATGGTATTCAGTTCGGATTATGTGCAACGACAGACTGATCACAGGATCGTTGTGGTAAGCATAATCGGGTATTTCAGACAGCTAGTCTGGGGTCCCCACAGAGCTGGTATCAGAGCCATCCTGACTTTAGGAAGCCTTAGTTAGCATGGTCATTAAGTAAATGTTACCAAATGTTAATTTTCTAAAAGAAAAGAGAGAAGTATTTTCGAAAATTTCTTATCTCCAATCCTCTTACTTATACAAAATTTACTCCTATTGAAGATTACATTTTTCCTAGTACCCTTAAAATTTTGCGCACTTGTTATCTCATTAAACTTAAAAGTTCTGCTTACTTGCTGCCTCACTACCTTTAAAATTTGGATACACTGATCATCTCACTAACTTAAAATTTCACTTAAAATTTGTAGATGACACTCTACTGGACCGAGTTCGTTCAGTTGGAGAAGGACAGCAAGATGATGTTCGAGAACGATTTGTTCGAGTTGAGCAAGTTGCTAGGTCGCCCCGCTCCAGAGTTTAGAGGAGCTCAGTGCGACAACCACGATGTCGGGAGGCTGAGTTGGGTCATCGAGTCATCGGTGCGCCGTAACCTCAAGTCTCCCAGTTCCAGGACGATCGTCTTCACCACCAAGGACTCCACCTGGGTTGACGGTCTCGGCAACGCCACCCAGAGGATGCTGGCCTAGCTTTGTGAGGAGCACAAGGCGGAGCTGGCAGAGTCGCGTTTCCGGTTCTACGGAAGGCGCAACAGCGACAGACACCCTGTACCTTCCCCTTGCCACCCCGAGTTCAAGGACCACCTCATGAACATGGAGCTCCTACTTCAGATGACTCAGACGGATCTGATGCGCACTAGGATTTGGTCTCACCTCGACCGCGCCTCTCTCGTTGAGGGTCGCGGGCGTGAGCAGAAGCTGCAGAAGGGCATGGCCATTCTTCAGAAGAAGAGGACCATGTTGAGTAGGACTGTCGCCAAGCTCCGCAAGAGAGTGAAGGAGCAGGATGCGATGATTGCCGACATGGAGCACCAGGCCAATGAGATGGAAGAGGAGGGCGAGGATCTCCGCGAGGAGAACAGCGCTTTCCTCAGTGACGATGATGACTATCTGGGGGAGATGGACTGTGAGGAGGAGGATGACGAGGAGGAGTTAGTCGACGAGGATGAGGACCTACTTGAGCCAGTGATCGAGGAGGAGGAAGACCCCGAGGAGCCACCCTACCACTCTGACACTGATGCCACAGTGCCGGAGATTCCACTTGAGTAGAGGAGTGACTTGAGTACTATCGCAGGATTAGGTTGACCACTAATCGCTAGTCGAGTCGTGTAGTGGTTTCTTTTGGAGACTATGTATTCTGCACCTTAGATATGGTAGAGCGCTTTTGTAAGCTTGATGTTGTGAGCTTTTGATGTAATGCTTGTGTGATATATATAATATAAGGATGTTAGTCTTGTTGAGTTATGAAAAATATTTTGGCCATATCACCCTTAATTAAACAAGTCGCATCGCAAATAATAATTCCCCTTGGTCAAACCATTCCTTGTCTCTTATACTCGGTATACTTCAGGATGAACACTCGTCGCACCACCGCCGGAGATGGAGGATCCGGAGGAGCACCCCCACCCCCACCAAACCCAACACCTGCCCAACTCCTTGCGATTATCATGGAGGAACGTGAAGCTGCCAGGGAGGAGCGGCAAGCTAGCCTCGCCACCCTACAACAACTTACCGCCGCCTTAGCCAACAACAACAATAATCAAAACAACAATGGTGGAAATGGCAATGGTGATGGGAACCAGCGATCCACCTTAAGTGACTTCCAGAAGACCGGTCCACCTACCTTTTCCAAGGGACTTCATCCCTTAGAAGCCGATGATTGGCTTCGCACCATCGACAATGATCTGGTTGTTGCTTCTGTTGGAGACAATGAGAAAGTACTGTATGCAACCCACTACCTTGCTGGACCTGCACGAGCTTGTGGGAAGCTACCAAGGCTCTCCAGCAGGTTGGCCATATTATCGACTGGGTTGAGTTCAAGGAGAAGTTTCGCAAGAAACATATTCCTAGTGGGCTCATTGAGAGGAAGAAGGATGAATTCCGCAGGCTGAGGCAGGGAAGTAAGGATGTGGTGGGATATCTGGATGAGTTTACCGACTTATCTCGATACGCTCCTGATGACACCAGCACTGAAGACAGGAAGATGGAGCGTTTCCTGAATGGACTTCATGATGAACTGCAGTGTGCTTTGGTTGTCCATGACTTCCGTGATTTGGAGGCACTCGTGGACAAAGCTATCCAGCTGGAGACCAAGCGCAAGTCAATGTTTGAAAGTCGCAAGAGGAGGATGAATGGTCAGGAAGGTTCAAGCAGCCAGAAGCCTCGTATCTTCCAGCAAAACTCAAACCCCAGGCCTGTCTACCGTCCACCCCAAGCTCCACGCCCCAATTTCCCTAACCGCCCAAACAACTTCAACCGCCCCAATGACAATAACCGCCCCAGAGGAAACTTCAACAACTTCAACCCTAGTGCCAACGTTGTCTGCTTTGAGTGCGGAAACAAAGGTCACTACTCCAGAGAATGTCCCAATCCCAAGAGGAACATTCAGCGCCCCAATGCGCCGAACAATAATCAAGGCCGCAATGGAGGTGGCAAGAATGCCGCACCCCGCGGAAATGCTGTGTTGCCAAGGGTCGTCTGCACCACATCAATGCTGAAGAAGCCCAGGATGCGCCAGATGTTGTGCTGGGTACGTTCCTTGTCAACTCAGTACCTGCAACTGTTCTGTTTGATTCTGGTGCCACCCATTCTACCCAAGAATTTGTTGCTAAGGGAGGTTTAGTCGGGAACCTCTTACCCAAACCCATGCTAGTCCAAACCCCAGAATTTGCCATAGAAGCCAAGATGTGCTGCCCAGAAGTTTCCCTTGAGATTAAAGGAGAACATTTTCCAGTTGACCTAATTATTTTGGGAACCCAAGGCATCGATGTCATACTTAGTATGAATTGGTTAGCCAAGTACCATGGTCGAATAGACTGTGCCAGAAGAGCGGTAGCCATCACCACCGACAAAGAAGTAGAAGTGGAGTATGTGTCAGAGACCAACCATTCCCAACCAGGCTGCCATGAAGGCATAGCTCGACCCACTCTGGATGAGATTCGTGTTGTTCACCGGTTCCAAGATGTTTTCCCTGAAGAGTTGCCTGGCATGCCGCCAGACCGGGATATTGAGTTCATCATTGAACTAATCCCCGGAACAGCCCCTATATCCCAAAGACCTTATCGGATGAATCCGGAAGAACTGGTTGAATTGAAGAAGCAGTTGGCTGATATGCTCAGCAAAGGTCTTATTCACCCCAGCGCTTCACCCTGCGGATCACGCATCATTTTCGTGGACAAGAGAGACGGTACCACACGTCTGTGTGTGGATTATCGCAAGCTGAATGACGTAACCATTAAAAACAAGTACCCTCTCCCCAAAATCGAGGATCTGTTCGATCAAATGAACGGAGCCCGAGTCTTTTCCAAGATTGACCTTCGGACAGGATATCATCAGTTGAAGATTCGAGAGTCAGACATTCCCAAGACCGCCTTCACCACCCGTTACGGTTTATTTGAATACACCGTGATGTCCTTTGGTCTAACCAATGCCCCCGCCTATTTCATGAATCTGATGAACAAGATTTTCATGGAGTACCTCGACAAGTTCGTGGTAGTTTTCCTCGATGACATCCTTATCTATTCCAAGACCGAAGAAGAGCATGCTGAACATCTGCGTCTAATTTTGGAGACCCTCCGCAAGCACCAGCTGTTTGCCAAGTTTAGCAAGTGTGAGTTTTGGCTTAGTGAAGTCGCCTTTCTTGGACATGTTATATCTGCCGGAGGAATTGCTGTGGACCCAGAGAAGATCTGAGCCATTTTAGAATGGGCGTCCCCAACCTGTGTATTTGACATCTGGAGTTTTCTTGGACTCGCGGGTTATTACCGCAAGTTCGTTGAAGGATTCTCCAGTATAGCCAAACCTATGACCAACCTGTTGAAGAAGGACCAGAAATTTGAGTGGACTCAGAAGTGTGAGGATAGCTTCCAAGAGAAAAGAAGGCTGACCTCTGCCCCAGTCTTGATTATGCCAGACGTCACCAAGAGTTTCGACGTGTATTGTGATGCATCACGCCTCGGACTTGGTTGCGTCTTGATGCAAGAAGGCAAAGTTGTGTCGTACCTGTCCCGACAGCTGCGACCGCATGAAGAGAATTACCCAACCCATGACCTAGAGTTAGCTGCTGTTGTTCTTGCCCTCAAAGTATGGCGTCCCTATCTTGCGGGACACCGTTACGAGGTCTATACGGATCACAAAAGCTTGAAGTATATTTTCACCCAGAAGGATTTGAACCCGAGGCAGAGAAGATGGATGGAGTTAATCAGTGATTATGATATTGGAATTCACTATCACCCTGGAAAGGCCAACGTAGTTGCCGATGCCCTTAGTCGCAAGCCTTGCACCCTGAATGCCTTGATCCAAGCCGAACAGCCAGCCCTGTTTAAAGAGTTCGAGGATTTCGGACTAGAGCTTGTTAGTCAGGGATTTCTCGTCAATTTAGAAGTAACCCCAACCCTGATATATCAAATCAAAGAAGCCCAGAAAAATCATGAGAGCATCGAAGGAATCAAGAAGAAGATTGCTCTCGGTAAAGCACCTGGTTTTGCCGAAGATGCTGAAGGAGTGATGAGATTCAATGGCCGTATCTGTGTGCCCAATGTCCCAGAGCTTAAGGAGTTAATCCTGAAGGAAGCCCATGAAACCTCTTATTCGATTCACCCCGGCGGAACCAAAATGTATCAGGACCTCCGAGAAGGATTTTGGTGGCATGGGATGAAACGAGAGATTGGTTCCTTTGTAGCCAAGTGTGATGTCTGTCAGCGAGTCAAGGCCGAGCATCAGAGACCCGCTGGATTGCTTCAACCCCTGAAAATTCCTGAGTGGAAGTGGGATGAAATTGGAATGGATTTTATCACCGGACTTCCAAAATCTAACCGAGGCCATGATTCAATCTGGGTCATCGTTGATCGACTGACCAAGGTTACCCATTTTATACCTCTCAAGACCACTTACACTGGAGCCCAGTTAGCAGACTTGTATGTTTCCAGGATAGTGAGCCTGCATGGCGTGCCTAAGAGGATCGTGTCGGATAGAGGTACGCAGTTCACCTCAAGATTCTGGAAATCCCTACACGAAGCCCTCGGAACCAAGTTAGCTTTTAGCACAGCTTATCATCCCCAGACTGGAGGCCAAACCGAGTGAGTGAACCAGATACTAGAGGACATGCTCCGCGCATGTGTTCTGTCCTATGGATCCAAGTGGGAAGATTGTCTCCCGTTTGCAGAGTTCTCTTACAATAATAGTTACCAGTCTAGTCTGCAAATGGCCCCTTTTGAAGCCCTGTACGGTAAGAAGTGTCGCACACCCCTGAATTGGTCTGACACCGGAGAGAGCCAATTGTTCGGACCAGATACCCTCCGTGAAGCTGAAGAGCAAGTTCAACTTATCCGCGAGCATCTCAAAGCTGCCCAGTCCCGTCAGAAGAGTTATGCAGATCCCAAGCGTCGAGAGGTCACTTTTAAGGTCGGAGATTTTGTCTATCTCAGAGTGACGCCCCTTAAGGGAATGCAGCGTTTTCATGTCAGGGGAAAATTAGCGCCAAGATATATTGGACCCTTCAAGATCCTAGCCCGTCGAGGAGAGGTGTCGTATCAACTGGAACTGCCCGAAGAGTTATCAGATTATCATGATACCTTCCATATTTCCTTGCTCCGGAAGTGTCTCGAAGTTCCGGACCAGCCCGATGTTTTCAAAGACATCGACCACACCTTCATCGACCTGAACCCAGACCTGACGTATCGAGAGAGACCCGTCAAGATTCTCGAGGAACATGTTCGTCTTACCCGGAGCCGTGCAATCAAGTTCTACAAAGTCCAGTAGACTAATCATTCTGAAGATGAAGCAACTTGAGAACGCGAAGACTATCTTAGGAGCGAGTTCCCAGACCTCTTTTGTACCCAGGCTTAGCAAATCTCGGGACGAGATTTATTTTAAGGGGGAAGGATCTGTAACATCCCATAAATAAAGCAAGTATTATTCTACCAAATTGAGGGCCAACAAAAACTTTTGTTATGTTTAATGCTTGTTGCTTATGATCTTTATTCTTATTGCTTGAGTCATTGCTTGTGCTTGTTATTTATTTGTGCTTGATTTAAATAAAAGAAACAAAAGCAAAATGCAATAAGAAAAATAAAAGTGACAAATTTGTTAACCAAATTACTCAAGTAAGAATTTGAAATTCTTTCAAACAAAAGTTAGAGGAGTGGTAATACAAACACTCCCATTTCAATCCCTACAACTTTTCCCTCTCAAAATAGTATTTTACATCTATTTTAAATTCAAAAGAAAAATCAAATTGAAATAAACCAAATTACCATAATTAAAATCCTATGAACAAAAATGATTCAAAACATTTTATTATTTTATGCCAATTTTTGTGAAGCTTCAGTACGCCAAGGGAGAGCTTCACAAATTTTTTGGAATTCTTATAAAATATTTAAATACCTCAAAAAAATTCGAGGAATGCTTCTGTATTCAAAACAAAAAAAATAGAAGAAAAGAAGTACAGGGGGTTTTGTGTAAAACTACCATCATCTACCTCACCCCCTCGCCCCGACGCGCGTCCTGTCGAACACCTGTCGCCCCCGCGCCGTTCGACGCCACCCTGGACCCCCCTTGCCTCACCCCTTGGCCTGCAAGCGTCCACGCTCGTCGCCTCTGCTGCCGCCGCAGTCAATTGAGCACTCCGTTGCCTAAATCGTCGCCCCTGTCCCCGATGCCGTCGCGGTGGAGCTCGGTGACGCCGGGGAAATTGACCCCCCTTCGCCGCACCTCGACACGTGATTGGCAGCGACGTGGCTCATAGCCCATCCACGAAACCCCCGGACACCACACCCCGGCGTATCTCGCCCTCTGGACGCCGCTGGACTGCGACCACCGTACTCCGGCGTCGCGGCTATATAAACCCCATGAGCCCCGCACTCTCTCCCCACACCATGGCCTCCCTCACTCACTCCACTCCCTCTGTGCACCGCTAGGAGAGCGGGCACGCCGTTGCAGCGAGGCTCTGCCGTGGCAGCACGGCCAGGAGCTGCCGCACCCGAGGTAGACGACGACCACGGGCGCCACTGTGCTGGCTTCCCTTTCCCTTCCCTCTGGCCCCCAACCTCTTTCCCTTTGTCCTCGCATTCACGCCCACCCTTTTCCTCTCAAGTTCGTGCAAAGGATCGACCCCAGGTGATCGCCGGAGCTGGAGCGCGTCCGCGGAAGAGGTCGAGCACGAGCCCGACGCTGGAGTTTGCCGCGGCACATGCAGATCGTCCCCAACGCCTTCCCAAGCTCACCGCCATCGATCCGCACCATCTGCACGCCCTCCCGAGCCCCCTAGGTGAGCAACCCGTGCTCTCCGCCGTCGCCGGAGCCACGGCGCCGCCTGTTCTGGGTCGTCGCCGATGGACTCAACCTGAGCCGTTAGATCGATGATCAACGGTCGCGTACCGCTTCGTGTTATAACACTGACCGCTGGACCCCACATGTCAGCATTTTAAACATTTCCACGCGCGCGCAACGGTTCAGTTGAGACGCTGACGTGTGGACCCCACCCGTCAGGGTTTTCAACATTATCAACAAACTAGTTATTTCTCTGTTTTAAATATGAAATTGAAACAGAACAATATTCAAACTTTGAAATTCAATATCTCGAGATTTATAACTCCAAATAAATCAAACTTAACTGTTCTGGATAGCTTACGAAATTGTCTAACCAACCCAACTGGTCCCACTCCATTTAAATAAAAATTAAAATTGAATTATTTAAATTGCCACAGAAGGTTTAAAACCTAAACTTGTTTGTTTCTGATAATCTATTAATCCAAATAATTCCAAACCAATTTTGTTAGCTTTGTAATGTGATATACTTGCTTCCCTAAATTTGGTAGAATTATTTAAGCAATATTAATTTTGGAATTAATTGAAAACCCCTCTACACTCGAATAATTACTTCTGATTAATGGTTAGCCCAAATGACTTGGAACCAATTTTGTTAGCCCATGTTTAGCAATGGTTACATACCCCTAAAAGGGTTTAATTTTTAGATCAACAGAACTTGATAAGTAGCTAAAACTTGATTAATAAGCTACTGGATTAAAATAAATGTGTAGAAAAATTGGTAGTTCAAATTAATTCAAATCCAATTGTGTTGTCTTCTACACATCAGTGGCTATCCATAGAATTTTAGTTTGTATTTTTGTGACAAACAGAACTCAAGTTGTGCAATTGAACATGTTATACCAAATTCTGAAATAGTGGGTACATAACTAAATAATTATAAATGCTTTTCAATTGAAACCAAATTATGTTTGCTTGATATAGGCAGTAGCTAGATGTGATGCACATGGTTGCAATGTTTGTAATGTTGATTGAGTGGTTTGGTGATTGTTGTGTTGTTTATTTATCGGATAGACGAGAACGTGACCGAGGTCTTCGAAGAAGGGGAGTACTACGATCATCAAGCCCAAGACTCCGAGAACTTTGCCGAGCAAGGCAAGCTACTCTCTGAGCTTGCACATAAATACATATGCATTTACTTTAGTACCATGATTTTACTCTTAGCAAAGATTTATAAAACCTTTTCAAATGTGTATGGATATTATTTTACCACCTATATAGAGATATAAAGTAGATGATATAAAATTATAGGATGGGAAAATAAATATGGTTATTCAAAACTCCTTTCAAGTTACTTGTGTGGTTATGAAATGCCGGGTTGTCGGTGTTAAGTGGAGAAATGGAAATGGTGGTGTTAAAGAAAAATGCACAGTGTCCTAGTACTATGACAACCAATCTTACCCTGTGCGACCACATTTACCCTACTATGGGAACGGGGCTTAGTCATGTAGTTTGCTCTTATTAGTATGGGATACCTCATCGACGGAGACGACTCCGTTATGCATGGAGGTGTGGTCTGAGGACCTACCTTGACCCGGGTCCTCGCTCAAATTCTTTGAACAGATAAGGAGGGGAATTGAAGGTTTAATAGACCGCCGGACAAAACTATGAGTCCTCACACTTAGATTCCGATGGTCTGGGTTAAGTGTGGTGGAATTATCATACGGGAAGGATCCTATACTAGCATGAGTAAATAAGAGGCTATGGTCGGTAGCTCAACTTCGCATACACCTTGTATGGCGGTACGTGGCTGACACGGTGAGTTACCGGATGGATGTGGGCTGAAAGCGTGCTACCTCTGCAGAGGGATTAAAAACTATTCGAATAGCCGAGTCCTCGGTTATGGACAATTGGGAGGCTGTCCTAAGATCATGTGCAAGTTTTATAAAAGAGTTGGGTTCTAAAAAGAAAATGAAGTGGTAATGTGGTACAAAAACTATGCCAATGAGTTGGTATGAGTTTGTTGGTATTAAACGGACCCATGGTGAGCCATGGTGGTAAAAAGGAGGAGTTGGGAGAAAAGTAATAAAATTGACCAACCCTCTTAAGATAGATATATTCTTCCTTCTTACCCCTTTTTCAACAAAGATATAGAGATGTCTAAAGAAATAAAAGTTTGCAACTTCAAAAAATGAATCTAGTGCATACTCATGTTGGGGTAGTTTGCGAGTACATTCAAATGTACTCATATTGGTTTCGTCCCTGGCTATTGTCCTAGCCAGACTACGTGGAGCAAAGCGCCGAGGAGGAATTTGGCGACTTCTACGCCAACTAAGGATTTCCATCAGTCAGCTGCCTGTAGGGTCGGTGTTAGAGTTTGAGGTCTACTACGCCTTAGCTTCCGCTGAATATTTTGGTTTGGCCCATGAAGGCACCTATGTAAGACTTGGTCTAAAATGACCATTTATGTAAGACTTTTTATTCGGTATTGTAATGGATGATAACTATGGTATTCAGTTCAGATTATGTGCAACGACAGACTGATCACGGGATCGTTGTGGTAAGCATAATCGGGTATTTCAGACAGCTAGTCTGGGGTCCCCACGTGAAGTTTCATTTATACTCTGACACCTGGTGAGACAAGTATTTTTAGGATAAATAAATCGAACACTCTCGCAAAATATGAATAAGTTGTTATGTTAAACTGAATGCGTATGATTTCTATGTTGGGCTCAGAATAAATATTTCTTGTTTACTACCTTCACTTGGTTACATAAGGGTGTTTTTTTACTGCCTTCACTTGTTTGCATAAGGGTCGAATACTATTCAAGGGGAATTGGCGCATTGTGCCTTTTGTTTACTGGATGTGTTTATTAAGTTTCATATTGTAGCGGACCTGCACTTAAAAATGGCAGAGTCCCCGTGTATAGTGCAAACCCCTGGATCGTTTCATTTGCACACACGGTCTAAGATGCAATATCACAACAAAGTATCGATTATTACACGAATGATCCAGTACTTAGGAAAATATTCATTACAACTTGCATAGCTCTAGGCTAGCTAAAAGGTAAAGCAGCGGAAATTTATTCTTCATGGAGTCTCCATCATCATCATGTGCCACAGGCGAAACATGTTGGTTGTAGACTCGAAACCCTTAAACGAAACTTCACTCATCGTCGGAGCAATCTGCAACAAATAAAATTTTGCAACAGAGTGGGTCAGAACCATATAAAATGGATCTGGCAAGTGACACTATGTGGACACTTAGAGGAATAACTCTAATAACCTATATGCATATTTGGCTGGTGGAGTTCAAGGCTATTTTGCATAAAGCCAATTTTTCCTAACTCTTTTGAAAACACTTTCCTTCTAATCGAGACATCCGTGGCATGAAATCCACTGTCTCATTCTACCCTTGTTCACCCATCAAGTTTTAACTTAGAAATTGGAATGTTGGGATCCTCCGTTGACGTCCTTGTTCAGCTGCTCAGAATTGTCCGTAACCGGGGACACGGCTAAGTATACTTAGTTTTTACACTCTCGAGAGGTTGTGCACGTTCACCATTAGACTCATTCAACCCAAACTATCCTCCACACTCCATTAGTGATAAGGAAAAGGAGAAGAATGAGACGAGATTTTTTAGAAGCTTTTTCCCCATCCCATACTGGCTGACCCGTTCCACCTACATCCTTCTACATCTGCTTGTCAAGCCGGGAGGAGTCCACGCAACTTAATCCATCTAGCCAGAGCCCATATGACTAATGGCTGCACGAGAAGCATCTTCACTTGGAGTTCTTCAGATCCCTTTGTTCCTGGGTGGCCGTCCACAAGTGAATATCCCTCAGGTAAATCCCCTGGGGACAACACTCAACTCATACATCATCTTATCAAAACCATTTCCACCCAGGTGTTTCATTTTAACTTAGTAGAATTTAGCTTTTCCATAAAATAACTTTTGCATAGCATCACTATTTCTACTAAGTTATCATAGGATTCTAGACACAACTAGTGGAAAAGGAGATAGTACTTTTAGCATAGCAATACTATCCAACACATGCATATAAAGAAATACTCCAAGTCATGCATAGAAAAATACTTAGGAAATTCATGGGGGTGTGCCACTTGCCTTTGATAGTTGTCGATTGTTCACTAACACTTTTCAACGTAACTCGGAGCTCTCCGTTCAATCTAAACAATATAAGCAACAATACAACAATCAACAAACATAACAATGAACAAACACTTCTACAACTCAAAGCATACAAAACAATCATAACAAGATTTACACCAAAAGTTTGGTCAAAGAAGAAGTTGTACTTAACATATTTGTCAAGGAAGTTCCAAGAGTTCTATAATAAACCATTAATTGTAAATAAAACATTTGAAGGTTTTAAACACAACTTAAACTAAAGATTTTTATACAGCAACATTTTAAAGGCTTTTAATCTAAATCTTAATTACATTAAGTTAGCCATGATGGTAATTGGTCTTTAATCAAAATTTATGA
The DNA here is from genome assembly GCA_026929855.1 of Poa annua. Taxonomy (NCBI): domain Eukaryota; kingdom Viridiplantae; phylum Streptophyta; class Magnoliopsida; order Poales; family Poaceae; genus Poa; species Poa annua. The sequence continues at coordinate 2,153,473 of CM049437.1, forward strand.
CACATTAATTGGGTCAAAAGTATTTAACACAAAAGTAATTACAATAAATTAATTACCATAATTTACATTTTTTAAAGGCTTTTAACACAAATAATTACAATAAATTAACAATACAATAAATATGCTATGCTTGAAATGTGATTAAAACACAAATAAAATTATTACACTAACTTTTCTGGTTTTCATAAATCATGCATGAAGTCAAATTGCAAATAAAACAATTTTTAATATAACAACTAAACAACACAATTCCCCAAAAGGGGAATAAACATAAAATTAATGGTTTCCGTATTTAAACATTTTATTAAATATTGAAAAACATTACTACTGGACAGAAGATAAAATTTGTCACATTTTGCAAAAAGAAACATAATAAAATATTTTGTAGGATTTAAACTATACTAAAAATACTCAATTTAAGCCTCTGATTTTTTTTTAAATCATCAAAATAATGCCCAAAATATTTTATAACAGAGGCATATTATTACACATATTCTAAGGTTTCTAAAACTATTTTATTTGCAAATTTTGGAGTTGTGAATCTAAAGTTAAGTCAAATTTACTCAAACTCCTCATTTGAAATTTGAATAATTTAAACTGGACAAATTTGAAAACTAACAGTACCAAAAGTTTCTACAAGTCAAGGGCTTTCCAAAAATATAAAATTCGTTAAATTTGGCCAAACCAATAGAAAGTTCTAAAGATTCTAAGATGCAGGGGCTTTTCTGCAAAACTGCCGATTAAATCTAAACAGAAAAAACATTTTCCACGCGGGCGCTGACTGGATATGACGTGGCGCTGAATAGGACGCTGACTGGGCGCTGAGTTGGATAAGTGAAATGATCTGGGCCGTTGGATCTCGATCTAAAGGCCTAGATCTAACCGTACCTATTCGTAATAGGACATCTAATCTCGATCGTCCAAATTGGATCGGACGACCAGGAGCAAGGGTTCTCACTGGGCGGCGCTCGGGTTGCCGGAGATGGAAGCGACGGTGGCGCTGGGCTTCGGGCGTGGACGTTCCCGAGGCTCCGGTGCTCCTCTAGTCTCGGGAAGATGACGGAGGGGCGCGGCGCGGCACGGCGAAGCTGATGATGGTGACGGCGCACTCGAGGTCGTCCTGGAACAGCGTGAAGGCGTGGCCAGAGCGGTGCGGGGCGCCGGCGAACTTGTCGAGCTCGTGCTCGACGTTTTAGCTGCGGAAAAATTTGGAGAAACGGTCAGGGACAAGCGCAAGGACAAGGGGAGGAAGAGGGAGGGGGTCTCGGGCTCGGGCACTTGCTCTCGTTGCCGGAAATGAAGAAATTGCGGCGGCGGCCGTGGCGGACTCCGGTGAGCGATTACGGCAGCCTGAGGGCGTGACTAGGAGAGGAGTGAGAGGGAAAATGGGGAGGAGAGGCAGGGCTACAAAAGGGAAGGCTCGGGGCAGCAAATGGTGCTCTTAATCGCGAGGAATTAAGAGGATTAAACGACGGCCGAAACGGGCGCGTGATTTGGGGAGAGGTTGAAGATGACCTCGGGCTGACCAGTGGGTCCCACTTGACAGCGAGAGAGGAGAGAGGGAGGCCGGGGTGGGCTGGAGAGATGGGCTTCGGCCCAGTTCGGCTGGTTCCCTTTTTTTTTTTGTTCTTCTCCTTTTTTCTTTTCTGAAACCTTTGTAGCTTTTGATTTAAAACTCCAATTGAATTCAAACCAAAATGTAAAATTTTGTAAAATAAACTTTTATCAAAATATCTATTTGGTATCCCTTTTGCAAAACAAAAACAAAATAATAATTTTAAAATATTGTATAATTGCTTATTTGACATCTTTATGTCATAATATAAAATAGGGTTTTATAAATTCTTTTTGAATTTAAATAAAATCCAGAAAAATAGTATCATTCAATATGATGAAATCAAAATTAATTTGGTACAAAACATTTTATTTAAATAGAGTTTTGGTAAAACATTTAAATACCCCTTTATATCATGGGCTTTATAAATAAACATTTTACTTCAAAATCTTTAATTCTTGAATATAGAAGATAAGGGCATATTTAGAATAATATACCTTTTTATAAAATAGACCACGCTTTAAATAATTTAAAACACTTTATAAATATTGTTTTAGGGGTTAGTAAACTCCAAATTTTATATCATATAGTTTAACAAAAACAATTTTAGAAATATGTATACTTTAAATAACTTAAGCACTTTTGCAAATATGATTATAGGGCTTAAAGAATTAGCCAAAAGTTAAATATTTAAAATCAAATACTTGGAATAAGACATTTTATGAAATGAAGTTGTCTTTGAAAATTTTAAAAACACCTTGCCAAATATATTGGGGTTTATAAAATACTTTGGATAAAAGAAGTTAAACTAAACTCAAAAAAAAATGAATTAAAGAATTCTTGGAAATAAACTATTAAACTTTTTGAAGATGCTCAAAGTCTTATTATTATTTGGTTTCCATTATAATTTTAATGTTTTCTTTTTGACAAAAACAAAAGTTTAAATTTTTAGTGATTTTTAAACATTCCAAAATATTGGAATGTTACACATATACTCCAAAACCTGGCGAGACAAGTATTGGTAGGATAAATAATTAAATGCTCTTGCAAAATATAAATAAGTTGTTATGTTAAACTGGCTGCATATGATTTCTACGCTGGGCCCAGAATAATTAAGGGTGTTTTTACTACCTTCACTTATTTGCATACGGGTCGAATACTATTCAAAGGGGAACTTGCGCGGTGTGCCAGCCGAAAGGTTTGGTGCTATCAACGCACTACGGAGGATAGTATTTAGGGATGCAGTGGTAGATTCAGAGTACAACCAGAGGATCGAGATCCGGTACAAGTACAATTGTGCCAAATAAGAACAACAATAAGTGGGGGATCGAGAGGAGAGCCAGATGAGGATAACCCATTGCAAGAAGTGAGGGATCGAGAGGAGAGCCAGATGGGAAGGATAGTCGCCGCGTTCTTGTGATCGATCTTCGATGCTTCTCTTCCTGGGATCGCGTGCCCTTTATGGTGCTCACTTGGTCCAGTCAGCCCCCGAGTATCGTGAGTTGGGCTGACGGTTCCTTGCAGGCCTTTGTGCCGTCTTGTGGTTGTGGCCCGTTAGCGGTGGAGCTGCTAACATTTTGAGAAGATCAAAACTAGACTAGAGGTAATAGAATACTCGAAAAACCGATCCTTTAAAATAGTATAAACTAGACTAGAGGTAATACAATACCCGTGTGCCTCCCGGTGCTCAAAAAACAAATTTGGCTATGAGTTTAGGGTTCTTCTTCTTATCAATCCAGAGGATGAGATGTCAGTTGCAGTAGTTGTAATTTTGGTTCTATATGTGCAGGGCTTTTTAGACGTGTTCAGACACGTGCGAAGATAATCACATGGGAGTCGTCTCTTATACAACTGGGTAAATTGACGAATAATGCCGGTATGAGTCGAAGACATTACCTAGGCAAGGACGACTCCAAGACATAACAAACCTTGTACGTAGCAACGGTGATGCATATGAAGACTATTGCTTGAAGCCGTCTCTAGGATAGAAGAAGAGTAAAATCTTAGTAAACAAAGCTGTAATTATTGGGTTGTTGAATCACATATTTTACTTTTTATCGTACTGCATTTTATTTTGGAATACTTTGTGGCTACTTTTTCTGTGCACCTGAACGTTCAAGTCTATTATATGTTCACGACAAGGAAAATAATTGATGAGACCGTAGCAACGCACGAGCATTCACCTAGTATTTTTTATAGAGTTATAAATGAGCCACCCACCAAGTCCCACTAGTCTAGACTAATAATATAAAAAGAAATAACATCGGCATCAGATTAGTATCAACCAATGATCCAGATTTAACCAATGATGACGTCTCATTCGTCGTACCCCCGTACTCAGAACCGTCATCCACTGAATCCAACAGTCACGATTTGCCCAATGATGAGCCCGCGACAAGAACCCTCATCCAACAAGCAAATCCTAATCGTAAGAAAGGAAAAATGAAACCGCACGCTGATTTCCCCGCGACGTGCTGCCTCCCCGCCATCCCGCCGCGGAATCCCCTTGGGCGACGACGCGATGACCCCTGCCGCGATGACTCCCGCCGCCCACCGCCGCCCACCTCCTGCACACCCTGCCCACGCGGACGCACGCCTCGTGCCACAGCCCACGGGAGGAATCCATCAGCGCATCCCTGCACGGACCGCCGCCACTGATCGGGGGACGCCACCCCCGCCACTGACTGGGGACGCTACCGCCGCCGTCGCGCTGCCCCGGACAGTACGCCACCTCCGAACTTTCAAGGACGACGACGCCGTCCCTGACCGGGGGACACCGCCGCCGCCGCCGCCGCACTGCCCCGGAGAGGACGCCACCTCCGCACTGCCACGGCCGCTGCTGTCGCCGTCATACACTCACACAGTCCGGGCCAGGACCATCTCAGGTATCTGAATTGCTCACAATTGCACCTCTATGTGAACCTATTCAAGAGAAATGTCATAAACACAGTAGGATAGAAAAATACACACACGATTCAGTCCTGATTCATTCCTGGTGAATTAAACAGAACTGATCTCATATGTACCCGATGCTGATGTGTTCAACATTCTTGCTCAGTCTCCCTTATCTGTTGCACGGAAGTAATTATGTCAGAATGTAATTCCATGTATGAACTGTTTTTTAGCCTGTCATGTAGAAATGAGAGTTGACACACCATACCTTGAAGTGTTCGGAAGACATTTTCACGAGAAGCATATTTGAGCTGCATCAGTTGTAAGCTTTCGTTCAGCTTTGCATAATGGGGGCAGCCTACAAGTTCTTGTTATATATATGTCTTGCATGCACACTGAGGGGTGAAGCGAAGGAAGTTCGTCATTCCTGGTCTCTAACATCGCCAACTTCAACCGTTGAGGGTGTTTCAATGGCTCTCGGCGGCAACATCTCCCTAGCGCCGAGATTCAGGCGAGTTGATGAGCTTCATGGCGGCAGGCACAAAGAACTATGAAGGACCATACGTTGTAAAGCCTATGGCTACATAATTAGTAAGTGGTGGGCTTGACTTGTATCTCTAATGAATTATGATGTTCTTGCATTATATGAAAAATAGAACAATTATCTTGAAATTTATGAAACCGTGGAATACTCTCCAAACTTTTCCAGAGCTGTTGAAAATTAACGAGCCAGCTCATATTATCAGGTGACAGTGACACGAATTGTTATACTGTCATTCAATATGATTCAATATGGGTATTGTATGAAACGTGCATGTGCTCGTGCTCAATTACTAGTAATCAACCTGAAGACATACTTGTCGTGTCTCGAAGTACGGACACCGGGGATGACAGGCACCCCCTTTGTAGATTCGGTATGGGGCGCGAAGGAGACTGGAAGACGTCCCACGGAGAGGTTTACCGGCAAGCTCTCTCTCTCCGCGAGCAAGGCAAGCAAACAAGGAAACACGGCGATCTACCCAGGTTTAGGCCGCCCGAAGGATAAAAGCCCTACTCCTGCATGTCTGAATAGATGGGGAAGTCATGGTGTGGATACAATGGAGTTCTCCGGCGAGGTACCCGGAAAGGGTTTTGGCTAGAGGTAGAAGAAGGACAGATCCTTGCCCGGAGGAGATCATTAAAGGACAATATGATGTCGCCTAGAGGGGGGGTGAATAGGCGATTATTTTTTTTTCGATTTAGGCTTGCTAATTGCGGAATAAAACTAGGTGTTTAAATTAACAAGCCGACAACTTAAATAAACTAGGCTCACCTATGTGCACCAACAACTTATGCTAAGCAAGACAATAAACAAGGTGATAGCAATATAGAATACTTCAAGCACGAAGGCTATCACAATGTAAAGTGCATAAGTAAGTAGCTCGGGTATAGAAATAACCGAGGCGCGCGGAGACGAGCTGTATTCCCGAGTTCCTCCTTGTTAAGGGAGTACGTCTTGTTGGAGAGGTGTGAACCGACACAACGGTTCAACAACCACAAAGGTTTCACCCTCTTCTCCGATGAACCGCACCACAAAGGTTTGGTTCACCATCCACTATCGGTAATCCTTCGAGGCGGAATCCGGAGCCTTTCAACAACAATCCGAGGCACAACCCACAAAGGGATTGGGGGCTCCCGAACGGCTTTCAACAACAATCCGGGTCACAACCCACAATGGGTTTAGGGGCTCCCGAACGGCTCAAGTGACCACACAAGGGTCCAACCACCACAATGGCGTCTAGGATCCAAGGACCCAAGTGTAACAAGTTCACAAGCTTTCAGCTTCCACGAATCCTCGTGGAGAGCACACCGATGCACCAAATGCAAGAGGCAAGAGCACAAGTGCTCAATCCTTCACTCTCAAATCCCACCAAAAGCAACTAATGCTTATGGGGGAGAAGAGAGGAAGAACAAAGAAGAACACAACAATTGGAACTCCAAGACCTAGATCGAAAGGGTTCCCCTCACTTAGAGAAGATATGGTTTGGTGGAAATGTAGATCTAGGTCTTCTCCTTCAATCCTCCAAAGATCAAAGAGTTTAGGTGGAGGGATTGGGAGATATCAAAGAAATGAGCTTGCAACAATGGAGGAGAGAGAAATCAAAGCTTAGAGGGCAGAGCTGACTGGCTGGAGGTAGGTGGAGGGGTATTTATACCCCTCCCAGAAAAAGAGCCGTTGCAGCCAGTCTACAACGGAGTTTCCGGTCAAAGTGACCGGATACTCCGGCCCGGGGCGGAAACTTCGGTCCCTAGGGGGCGGAAACTCCGGCCCAGACCAGGAGGTGAACCACTTTCAGACGAGGAAAACGCAAGCAGAAACTCCGGTCCCCTAGGGCCGGAAACTCCGGCCTGGGGCGGATACTCCGGCCCCTTGGGCCGGAAACTCCGGACCCCACCAGGGGCTGAACAAGAAAAACAGTCTCCGACGAAAAACCTTGGGTCCGGAGACTCCGGTCCTGGGGACCGGAAACTCCGGCCCGAACAGCAGCAACAAAACAGCAAATCCAGAAACGCGATAACTTTCTCGTCCGAACTCCAAAACAGGTGAATCCAATTCCGTTGGAAAGATAACGACGAGTGCTTGCCTACAAAAATATTAAGGGTCACAAATATGGAGGAGATATCACACATATGAGGTATGAACCTTATCTCGAGGAGGACCGGTAATATTTCCAAAACCGAGAATGCAACAAGTTTTCCAACCGGACTCGGTTTCCAATGATCTTTCTCACAAGCACTACAAGATCATGCATATACACATCATAGTCCAACAAGAGAGAAGATAACACAAGAGGAGAGTTTGACCTCTCAACAAGAGACGAACCGGTAAAACTTCCAACATCAAAAACATCACAAGATATCCGAATGAAATCCGTTTTTGATGAACTAGAGCTTGATATGGAGATGAACACAAGCTCTAACTTCTCACATGGATAAAGGCCAAATAAGAACCAAGAAAGATCAAATGCCAAGTATGCAAAGGTTTGAGCTCTCCACAAGGATGCGATCAAGTTACTCACTTGAGAGCCCCTCTTGATAGTACGCCGTCTATCCTATAACCCGGTCTCCCACTAACAATATGAGACCGGTAAAATAGAAAACCTATCAAGATCATACCTTTGCCTTGCGCATTCCACTTGAGCTAGATGATGATGATCTTGATCTCTTCAAGTGGACCACCTTTCTTGATTGCGCTTTGCTAGCACATGCTTGATGAAGACATCTCCAAATGCTCCCCCATACACCATTATGGGAGCGCCTCGCTAAGCTCCGTCTTCATGAAGCCTTGGAATAAGCTCAACTCTTCACATGACCATTCTTCATATAAACCCTTGGATAGAACCTTGGTCATCGTGAAATCTTCTAGAGTCCAACACATGAACTCCAATCTTTTCCTATGGACAAGATCTACAAGAATATCTCAATGCAAACATTAGTCCATAAGGATTGTCATTAATTACCAAAACCACGCATGGGGCAACACATGCACTTTCAATCTCCCCCATTTTGGTAATTGATGACAATCCCTTTTACGAGGGTTTATATAATGAATTAAGCAACCATGCAACACAAAGAGCAAGGATGCAAGAGCAAGAAAGGCAAATGCTTGAGAACGAAACTAAAGCATAAAACCAAAAACTCTTAAACCCTCTAAACTTCTCCCCATTGGCATCGATTGACGAAATGGGAAGAAAAACTTAGAAGGCCAATATAGTGAGAGCTCCCCCATAATGTGTGCATTTCTCATAATATGAGTGAAATCAAATGCACATATCCAATGACGAATAGTTGGGTGAAGATCAAACTATATTGAGGATCCAAAGATTGCAAAAGAATATCAAATAGAAAGATACTTCAACGAAAGAAGCAAGCAATCAAAAGGATCCAAAAAGTGTTCTAAATATCAAGAGGGAACTCCCCAAGGTACGTGCACAAATAGGATTTTTATTTCAATATAGTGTGCACAACATGGAATCCTCACTCCCTCCTAGATAAATTCGAACACAAGCCCATGCAAGAGAATATAAATGAGAAAAGAAGGCAAAACAATTTGCAACAAATAAAATGTTTTGCAACATGAGCAAGGAGCGGCAAATAAAAGGATGGGTGTGAGATAAAAAGACATTTTAGGAGACTAATACAAGGATGAGCTAAAACTTCAACATAGTCTTTCAAAAGGAGTTGCACATAGTGCATGTCATGTCTTTCCATACCCACACACCAAAAGAGATATTGCAAATAGCTCCACAAGCTTATTAAGATGCAAAAGTATAACTCAAGAATAATAAAGCTTGTGCCTTTTAGAAACCACCAAAGAAACAAAAGCAATAAGAGGTGGTCACTAAAGAATTGGAATACCAAATAAAGATGTAACTATTTTCATGTGTATAAGTTTCTAAGTAGACACTCATCACTAAGATATGGGTCTACAAATAAACATGTACACACAAGATAGATACAAGGGTAAAGGTCATGATATCCAAGACGAAGTCATAAATACACCAATAAGATTTTTGCTTAAAAGCATAGCACAAAGCTCAATTTTATCTTAAAGGGATATAGACGAACTTCCAACACACACTCATCATAGCATCAAAATATCCACCCGGCTTACTCACATTTGCAATAAAGAAGTTTTGCAAGAACCAAATTAATTGCAACAAAAGATTCATGCCGAGATACAACCTACACAAGGTTGAAAGCAAGAAACGTATGCATGAGGTAGATACTTGTTACCGAGATAGCATTGGTTGATGTAGAAGATAAGAATTCACGATCATCCGATCTTGGCTCCAATAAGCACATGGTGACAACACCTTCCTTGAAGATGAGACAAGCTCCCAACGCATCTCCAAATGTACCTAAAACCAATTCAAGTACAAAATGGTGCCCAAACTCATTGGGTCCAAAATAGTTAGAGCAACTACAATACATAGGACAAACTCCACATAAATATGTGCATATTGATATGAAATTGAATTTCATGCACATCTTAGCCATTTAGGATTTGATGGAGTTTATCCTATATATTGGATCAACGAAAGTAAGCATGCCATAAGATATAAATATACTGAATATGCATGTACAAGACTTTCAAGAACCAAAAGAGATACAATTTAGACAAAACACCAAGTAAACCAACAAGGCACACACAAGTGTGATAAGAAAACAAATTATCCAAATTATATCAAATACCCAAATCAACACATGAGTGAAGATACCACTTTGAAAAGATACCAATGAAATCAAGATACCAATTGATGAAAATATCATCCAGGAATAAACCAAACCCTCTACACTTTTCATGATGGCACAAAGTACCAAGATGAAAAATGTTTGTCTTCCAAGGAGACACGTCATCGGGATCACATACCAAATGAAGATAACTAATGTTCAAAAAGCCTATAGGATTGCTCCCCTAATATGTGTGCATTATTTAAGATTTTGCATTTGAATACAAAATGCACACAAATGAGATCATCACTCTCCATATATATATATATAGAAACCCTATTTCGCACCCAGGGTACAGAATAGTTATTTTGCACCCACGATTTATTTATGTCATCACATCCAAAAAAATTATGTTACCTATGTACATATTTACGTTCATGTTGACCTATAACAGAAAAAATTGACATAAAATTGCAAAATATATGTCAAAATAACATAAAATTCATAAAAAACAGCATAAAAATGTGCATTTTTGTCATATTTTTGTAACGCCGCGTAAATATTTTTTTATGCCATGTCAATATTTTCTTATGTTCTCTATGACTTACGACATAATACGAAATTTACGTGACGTAAAAAATATTTACGGTTCAGAAGATACGGGTGGGTGTAGAATAACTTATTCTATACCCTGGGTATAAAATAGCGCGTCCCTGTATATAGATATATATATATGGGTTAATTATCAGATTGCCCTCAGTTGTGCCCACGACCTCAGTTTTACCCTCAGTCGCGAATGGACCTCAGTTTTGCCCCTAGTTTGTGCGCAAGGATTCATTCCGTGACTCTTGCCGTCTCCGTCAGGTCTGCTGACTTGTGGGACCCAGAATACAACCGTTGACTGCTGACTTGTGGGACCCAGAAAATGTTTGGATTTTCGAATTTCGAATCTAAGATTCGAACGGTGCAAATTCGAATTTCAAGTTTGAAAAATTCAAAAATGTGAAAAAAAATCCCGGTGTTGCTAATGATATAGGAAACAACTTTGCCAAAGCGATTTTCCAAATTCTTGTGTCATTTGGCCTGTGTAAAAAAGACAAATTTTTAGATCTGACATCTAATCGGAGATCTAGATCTAGAACAGTGCAGAATTCGAAAAAAGTCAACTTTCGAATTTAAATGTGAAAAAAATCTCCGATGTTGCCAATAATATAGGAAACAATTTTGCCAAAGCGATTTACCAAATTCTTGTGTCGTTTGGGCTGTGTAAAAAAGACAAATTTCTATATCTGATATCCAGAATTCGAAAAAAGTCAACTTTCGAATTTAAATGTGAAAAAAATCTCCGATGTTGCCAATGATATAGGAAACAAATTTGCCAAAGCGATATTCCAAATTCTTGTGTCGTTTGGCCTGTGTAAAAAAGACAAATTTCTAGATCTGAACAGTGCAGAATTCGAAAAAAGTCAACTTTCGAATTTAAAAGTGAAAAAAATCTCCGATGTTGCCAATGATATAGGAAACAACTTTGCCAGAGCGATTTTCCAAATTCTTGTGTCGTTTGGCCTGTGTAAAAAAGACAAATTTCAAAATCTGACATCTAGATCTAGAACAGTGGAGAATTCGAAAAAAGTCAACTTTCGAATTTAAATGTGAAAAAAATCTCCGATGTTGCCAATGATATAGGAAACAACTTTGCCAAAACGATTTTCCAAATTCTTGTGTCGTTTGGTCTGTGTAAAAAAGACAAATTCTGAAGCGATTTTCAAAATTATTTTTAGAAATATCATTTTCCATTTTTTAAGTGCTAAAAATGACTATTTTTGTGAAGCAAGTACATAAATGATATTTGTAAAAAGAATTTGGAAGATGTGTAGGAAAGTTTTTTGGCTGATTTAGAGATGATCGAAAAAAATGTTGCTTACAAATGGAGCCGTTTACACTACCTTTAAAGCTCATTTGAACTCTATTTTGGTGTGTAATATGAAATTGTCCAAAACCTCACCACACCTTCCTTTTGGTGTGACTAAGAATGATCTAGGCTTAGTTTTCCAGTTTGGAGTGCAAAACTTGTTTGAATGCTGATTTGGTATGAGTTCGGCCGAATTTGAAATATTCAAAAGATATTGAGAAAACATCAAAAAAATGCAAATCCAGTGCATATGGTCTTATTTTGTCATGTACTAACACCTCCAATTGATAAACAAAGTCTAGGCACAAATTCAACAAGAAATGCTTCAATATGGTGTGAAATCACACATCTCACACTATGAACTCTATAGTGTGAAGAGAGGTGGTATGTGATTTGCAACATGAAATTGTTCAAAACCTCACCACACCTTCCTTTTGGTGTGACTAAGAATGATCTAGCCTTAGTTTCCAAGTTTGGAGTGTAAAACCTGTTTAAATGCTGATTTGGTATGAGTTCGGCCGAATTTGAAATATTCAAAAGATATTGAGAAAACATAAAAAAATGCAAATCCAGTGCATATGGTCTTATTTTGTCATGTACTAACACCTCCAATTGATAAACAAGGTCTAGGCACAAATTCAACAAGAAATGCTTCAATATGGTGTGAAATCACACATCTCAAACTATGAACTCTATAGTTTGAGATGTGAGATTATGAAGCACTTCTTGTGTAACATGTATGTAGACCTTGTTTATCAATTGGAGATGTTAGTACATGACAAACTAAGGCCATGTGCACTGGATTTGCATTTTTTTGATGTATTTTGAATATCTTTTGAATATTTCAAATCTAGGTCAACAAAAGTCAACCGAATTTGAAATATTCAAAAGATATTGAAAAAACATCAAAAAAATGCAAATCCAGTGCACATGGCCTTAGTTTATCATGTACTAACACCTCCAATTGATAAACAAGGTCTACATACAAATTGAACAAGAATTGCTTCAATATGGTGTGAAATCACACATCTCAAACTATGAACTCTATAGTTTGAGATGTGAGATTATGAAGCACTTCTTGTGTAACATGTATGTAGACCTTGTTTATCAATTGGAGATGTTAGTACATGACAAACTAAGGCCATGTGCACTGGATCTGCATTTTTTTTATGTATTTTGAATATCTTTTGAATATTTCAAATCTAGGTCAACAAAAGTCAACCGAATTTGAAATATTCAAAAGATATTGAAAAAACATCAAAAAAATGCAAATCCAGTGCACATGGCCTTAGTTTATCATGTACTAACATCTCCAATTGATAAACAAGGTCTACATACAAATTGAACAAGAATTGCTTCAATATGGTGTGAAATCACACATCTCAAACTATGAACTCTATAGTTTGAGATGTGAGATTATGAAGCACTTCTTGTGTAACATGTATGTAGACCTTGTTTATCAATTGGAGATGTTAGTACATGACAAACTAAGGCCATGTGCACTGGATCTGCATTTTTTTGATGTATTTTGAATATCTTTTGAATATTTCAAATCTAGGTCAACAAAAGTCAACCGAATTTGAAATATTCAAAAGATATTGAAAAAACATAAAAAAAATGCAAATCCAGTGCACATGGCCTTAGTTTATCATGTACTAACATCTCCAATTGATAAACAAGGTCTACATACAAATTGAACAAGAATTGCTTCAATATGGTGTGAAATCACACATCTCAAACTATGAACTCTATAGTTTGAGATGTGAGATTATGAAGCACTTCTTGTGTAACATGTATGTAGACCTTGTTTATCAATTGGAGATGTTAGTACATGACAAACTAAGGCCATGTGCACTGGATCTGCATTTTTTTGATGTATTTTGAATATCTTTTGAATATTTCAAATCTAGGTCAACAAAAGTCAACCGAATTTGAAATATTCAAAAGATATTGAAAAAACATCAAAAAAATGCAAATCCAGTGCACATGGCCTTAGTTTATCATGTACTAACATCTCCAATTGATAAACAAGGTCTACATACAAATTGAACAAGAATTGCTTCAATATGGTGTGAAATCACACATCTCAAACTATGAACTCTATAGTTTGAGATGTGAGATTATGAAGCACTTCTTGTGTAACATGTATGTAGACCTTGTTTATCAATTGGAGATGTTAGTACATGACAAACTAAGGCCATGTGCACTGGATTTGCATTTTTTGGATGTATTTTGAATATCTTTTGAATATTTCAAATCTAGGTCAACAAAAGTCAAACCAAATTTTAAAGAAGTTTTGAGTTAAAAATTGGTCTAGGACACGATATTAGTGCAATAGATGTTAACCCTAGAGTTTGAGATCATTTGGAGAAGGTCGAAAAATTGAGAAGATTAGAAATGGGGCTGTTTTGGCTACCTTTGGGGCTATTTTCTAGCTCATTTTGGAGCACACCAGACAAAACGTTGATGCTGCCAGCTTTCTTGGAGTGAGTCATACAAGGCCGAGGCCACACAAGTCGTTATTCGTCTTCAGATGACACCTCTTCAGAACTCAGGTCTGTAACAGCTTCTGAGGGCCTAACATACAGTAGCATATATCTGAGGGCCCCAAATTTTCTTAAAAAGTGGAAAATGATATTTGTAAAAAGAATTTGGAAAATTGCTTCGGCGACGTTGTTTCCCATACCATGGCACACATATGTGCTGAATATGGGAACTTTATCATAAATTATGACACGATAATGGCCATACTGATGCCGACATGACCATGTCAAGATCGCACCCTCAAGGTGTTTGACAGTAGTTTGACGGCTCCGCTCGCTCGTGGTAGTCGAAGAAGCCCTCTCTCGTGCGTCAAAACATGCCCATTAGGACGCTCGGCTCACACTGAGCACGATAAAGTGGACTGGGAGGTCGGACTAGATCAGTTTTTCACGAAAACACGATAGAGGAAGTTCAAAACTAGCAAACACGTATAACTGGAAAGTTGTAGGAAATGCAGTTCTACACACAAACATATAAAGATTACTTCCCAATTAGTTGAGAATCGGTGGGAACATGCTGATGCCAACATTGGCATGCTCAGATCGCGCACTCAAGTTGTTCGACGATAGTCCAACGACGCCGCCCGCTTGTGATCGTGGAGAAACCCTCTCTCTCGCGTAACACCTTGCCCATTAGGACGCTCGGTTATAGCACGATAGAGTGGAAAGTGAGGTCGGACGTAGGTGAATCGAGCACTGCGGCGTTCACGTATACGAGCTAGCCAGCGACCCATCAACTCACGTATAGCACAATGTTTTACGATTTTTTCATTTTACACAGGCCAAACGACACAAGAATTTAGAAAATCGCTTTGGCAAAGTTGTTTACTATATCATTGGCAACATCGGAGATTTTTTTCATATTTAAATTCGAAAGTTGACTTTTTTCGAATTTTGCACTGTTCTAGATCTAGATGTCAGATCTTGAAATTTGTCTTTTTTACACAAGCCAGACGACATAAGAATTTGGAAAATCGCTTTGGCAAAGTTGTTTCCTATATCATTGGCAACATCGGAGATTTTTTTCACATTTAAATTCGAAAGTTGACTTTTTTCGAATTCTCCACTGTTCTAGATCTAGATGTCAGATCTTGAAATTTGTCTTTTTTTACACAGGCCAGACGACATAAGAATTTGGAAAATCGATTTGGCAAAGTTGTTTCCTATATCATTGGCAACATCGGAGATTTTTTTTCACATTTAAATTCGAAAGTTGACTTTTTTCGAATTTTACACTGTTCTAGATCTAGATCTCCGATCTAGATTTCATATCTACAAATTTGTCTTTTTACACAGGCCAAACGACACAAGAATTTGGAAAATCGCTTTGGCAAAGTTGTTTCCTATATCATTAGCAACACCTGGAAATTTTTTCACATTTTCGATTTTTTCAAACTTGAAATTCGAATTTGCACCGTTCGAATCTTAGATTCGAAATTCGAAAATCCAAACATTTTACTGAAATTATTAAATCTATGACATATGGGTCCCACTGTCAGTAACGCCATCTGACGGAATAGACTTCAAACTTACCGGTTGGGGGCAAACTATAGCAGGTGCGCACAAACTAGGGGCAAAACTGAGAACGATTCGCAACTAGGGGCAAAACTGAGTCTGAGGAGGCAACTAGGGGCAATCCATTAAATAGCCCTATATATATAGCTGCCAGCTATTCTACAACCGGTTGTAGAATAAGGATCTACAACCGAAGTTGTACTTCCCTCCTGTTATACATGTACTGCTCATATGATCGAGAAGTACGACTGCCGTATTTTTGACTTAATTTTTTAACCGTTAGCCGAAATTTAGCAAATAATATACCGTTGAAAAGCTTATGAAATTCCGCATCTTGTCCATCTCCCGAATTTTTCAAATTCTTTACGGCTTGAAACTAATTTTGAAAATATTCAAATCTGAAAATAACACAGCAAACGTATTTTTCAAATATTTTCTCAACCGCTTGTCGGAATCAAGCAAATGATATGCCGTTGGAAAGCTGCTGAAATTGCGCAACTTTTTCTCTTTTACGGCTTTTCCAAATTCTACACCAGTTAAAAGTAATTTCAAAAATACATCAATCTGTAACATGTCATATACGGACGGACAGTATTTTTCAGATATTTTCTCAACCGCTTATCGGAATCAAGCAAATGATATGTCGTTGGAAAGATATTGAAATTGCGCAACTTTATCTAATTTACGGTTTTTCCAAATTCTGCACCATTTAAAAGTAATTTAAAAAATACACTAATCTGTAATGTGTCGGGCGGACAGTATTTCGTCCACGAATTCTCAACCGCTTATCGGAATGATGCAAACGATATGGCGTTGGAAAGATATTAACGATATGCAACTTTTTCATAATTGTTGATTTCGCCAATTCTTAACGATTTAAAATTAATTTTAAAATTACTAAACTCGTGATATGGGTGTTTTCACGGTGCGAGATCAAATTGACGAGTATAGCACTTTAATTCGTCATAAAATTCACTACATATTATAATTAACTCATATTGCACCATACACAATTTTTTCTATAGACATTTGAGGCGTTCGGATCTCAAATCGACGAGATTCGTACGATAGATTTCCGCCCTGAAAAAACAGAGTAACTGCACTTCCCTCGACACTTATTTGAACTTCTCGGTTTATGCGTGTGTACTGCCGCGGGGTTTTCGTGATTATTGTTTACTAAAATAACGAGAACTTTCTCATACGGTGTCGGTTTTAGATCTATGACCACTCAAAATGCTCAGAAAAGAAGCATCTATTAAATTTACCGGCAACACCGGTAACGAAAATCTCAAAAATCGATTTTTAAATGGATATTTTTGGCGGTCAAAGTTTAGTCAACCCATAATTACCCGTTTGATAAATTATTTGGCAATCCATCCGATATCAGAATTGAGTGATTCTTGTTGCGCTGTAAAGATGAAGTTAGGGACTATCTAGTAAAAAATGAAAATGAAAATAAAAAATTTATTTATAGCAAAATTACGAGTATTATTCAGGAAAACTTGTTTATACCACACTTGTACTTCCCGGAAGTACTTCCCGGAAGGAAGTGAGTTATGTACTTCCCAAATTAATTATGTGTACTTCTAACAGGATATTTTACTGTTTCACTAAACCTCCCGGTGGTATGTGAAATTCTCTAACAAACTAACTGAACTTCCCTATAAACATCCTTGAACTTCTCAATTTATGCGTGTGTACTGCCGACGGGGTATTTTCACGATTAGTGTTTAGTAAATCAGCGACAACTTTCTCATACATTGTCCATTTTAGGTGTATGACCACTCGAAATGTTCAGCCGGAGAATACACATCTATTAAATTTATTAATTTAAATTATCATCCGAGTAGCTAGCAATACGTACATCACTACGGAGTTTGCTGCTGGAGACACCGCAGGTGGGGATTGATGACGGACGACATGAGATCTTGGAGAAACGCCAGGAGTTTGCCAAAATCTAATCAAACTTGAACGAGCTTCAGTTCATGATTCAGTATCAAGCAGTACAGAAAATGGACATGCGCAGTACACAACTAAAATTGCAAAGAAATGTATAAATCTGAACTTTTAACACTGAGAAATCATTGCGACACCAAATAAGACATCCACTTATTCCATGCAATTTTTTCACGGCCTGCCCACCTTCTGCTCTCGCATAGGGGGGTCCTATGCACTGCCCCTGCCGAACGCTTGTACTGCCACTACGTTTTACACTTTCTCAAGAACAAATAAAGGAAATTTGGGGACTGCTGGACCAGCAGAGGACGGGATAGACGGCGAGAAGCACGGAGACGATGGGGAGCCACACGGGCGCGACCCAAGGCGGAAGAGCACCCTCGACAGCAACACAAACTGGGCCGGTTCGTGCAGCCTGGAACACAGCCGGTGATGGCCGTGGCAGCATGTGGTCGGCGGGTAGGCCGGCACTGCAATTAGGGGAGAGCTGGAGCGGCCACGGATCTTCCGCAAGGCAGGCTGGTCACGCAGAGGAGGGAAGCACGGCGAGTGTCCTGCCAACGAGTGTCTTGATCACATCTAAAATAAAGAAAACGATCAGCTAAAAGAGAGCTAATGCAACGACGATGCTCCTATACTCAAGCTAGGCATTAATACAAACAGGTTGTGCGCACACAAACTTATCATCCTAAGATAATCGTTGGGCAAATAGCACACAAACTCACATGCGCAAGCAGCAACGATCGTCCTGATCCGTTCCCTGCATACACATCGCCATGTGGTGCGCGTATGTCGCATATGCCGCCGGGTCTGCTCACCGCTCTCACCATGCTGCCTCGACCTGCCTTTGCTCGAGAGGTTGAGCTGCGAGGAAGTGCAGAACACCCATGGTGAGGAAGTACAACGGCAGTACATCGGCAACGGAACGGCGCGGCGGCCGGACGGGAAAACTACGCTCGACCGTCGGTGGGGGAAACAGCAAGCGGCCGCCGGCGGCGCGACGCCAGCAGCAGCGCGGAGGTCCAGCTCCGGCGCAGCGGCGCTTGGCGAGTGGTAGCGCGGGGGCTGGCTCCGGCGCGGCGGCACGTGACTACCGGCGACGGCGCGAGGGAATACGGCAGGAGCGCTAGTGAGGTGGCCTTCTAGAGGACCGGCCTTGTTGCCAGGAGGTTGGGCTGGAGGCTCGGGGCGACTACTGCTGGGAGCCGTTCCCGCCGGCAAGGAAGCCAGGTGCATCGGAAGCCAAGGCGGAGCCGTTCCGGCCGGCACGGAGGCGCGGCGCGAGAGCGCTTGTGCGAGGGCCGCCTGGACGACCGGCCCGTCACGGAGGAGGAGGTGTGGGGAGAGGCGGAAATAGAGGTGAGGGGCAAGTGGTGCACCTGGCCGGCGGGGACAGCGGTCGAGGGCCCTGGCCAGTAGCAGCCGAGCGGCGGCTGGGGGACCTGCCTGGATGGAGGAGAGGCGTGTAGGCGGCGCCGGAGCTCGAGGATGCTTGTGGGGGCCGGGGCGGAGCGGGATCCTCCAAGGCGGCATATGAATCCGGGGCACGGGGAAGCAAGTGGTTGCAGAACCAGGTGCGTGGCTGTTGTTGGGAATAACGGCGCGCAAAGAACCGACGGCGACGCGGGCTCCCTCGCGCCGGCGTACCCGCCGTCGCTCCCTCGCCCGCGTCGACTAGAAAGAAGGTCGTTAGTTTGGGGCTCGGTTATTTCCAATGGAATCGCGCCCCTATAGGGAGACGCTGGGAGACGCTGGTTGTAGATCCTTATTCTACAACCAGTTGTAGAATATACCTGCCCTATATATATATATATATATATATATATATATATATATATATATATATATATATATATATATAGGACATATTCATACTACTCCCGGGTGTAACTACACCCACGTGTGTTTCAGACATGTATGAAGTATCTATCATACCGGGAGGTATGAAACATGTAGTATGGAGTATATAATACTATTTTAGTACTATAGATACTTCTTTTTTGGTAGTATGTAGAAAATTTCTACATACTTCTCTTTTATATGCACATATATCGATATTTCGAGTATATAGTGTAAAATATTAGGACAGTTGCAATTTTTTCATTAAACTTGTTTTGGAGTATCTTAGATATAGTATATGAACATACTCAAACCGATAAAGTATGAGCAATACTTCCGTAATGTGGTATATGAGACGTGGGTGTAGTTACACCCGGGAGTAGAAAGCATTTAACCCTATATATATATATATATATATATATATATATATATATATATTCAGACACCAGTGATGTTTAAGAAGGGCAAGAAATTGCAATACCAATTTAAAGAACGGTGTTTTACTCAAAGTAGGATAGCTTCCCAAAGAATAGTGCATTATCAAGAAGTATGATTTTTGAATGTCAATGCACAAGAATTGGTTCATTGCTAGTCCTAACTCAAGAAAGCACAAAATAAATTTTAAGTAGAGTAATAAAGGATCCAAAAGATACAATGAAGACAAGTGAGAGTTAGATCAAAACAAATCCTTGGCAAACAAATAAAGCAATTCAAAGTAAGAGCCAAAGCGAATATGATCAATATATTTACCACAAAAAGATTATCACTTGTCAAGACAAGTAATGAATGGAGATATTTCTCGGTGGTGGATTGCAAGGATATATTCAAGATCATATTCACAAAACATAAGCATATGGCAAAGAATAGGAATTAAAAGCCATGCTTAGATAGATAGATATTCTTGATAGCTTCAAAAATTCACGCGATCATGCAAAGCAACTCCAAGGAGTAGCTTGAAGCAATTGGCTTCCCAAAAAGATATATGAGAACATATTTAGGGAAATCCATATCAAGAACTTCCATCACAAACAAGATCCAACGGTGAGAGGCAAAAAGCATTTAAGTAAACGGGAACTTGTTTGAGAAACATGCCACATAGAATAAGATAAAGAAGAATATCAATTCTAGGTGACAAAACCTCACATGTTCACATTTTCTAGGCTTGTAATATGCACATAGCTTATTACTCCCCCATAATGTGATAGTCCATTTATTTAAAACAAGAGGCAAACAAAACCAACTCGAGAAATTAATGGACATTATAGAAATTGAATTTCTCATGAGAATGACATACCACATAGATAGTAGATAATATAAATATATCAACACTAAGTTGTATTTCTCATGAATACACAATTTTAGGATTGTGAAGTGCACGAAGCATATCACTCCCCCAAAATAGGATAGTCCATTAATCTCTCAAAGAGAGCAATAAGGCTCAAAACAAGTAAATGGTGTGCAAACCAACATACACATGATTGATTTCTCAAGATAAGTATGTAGAGAGCACAACACATACAAATACTAGCAAGGTACAAAACCAAACACATGCAAGGGTGCAAGCAACTTTCAATGTATATATGATTTAAATAAAAGTTACCGCATGGAGGAACATTGGATATGAGATAGAACAACATAATCCAAATGACTTGACTTGAGAGAATATAATTGATGAAGATCCCTTAATTCTTCATAATGTAGCCAAGTCTCCAATGCCCTCCAACAACACCTATTGATCAAGTTTTAGCTTGTTGGTCCCCAACCAAGTTGGGTCCTAAGAGGTTAGTCACAATAGGCTTGGCAACCCAAATGGTTCTTTTCTTGACACCACTTTGAGTACCAACATATTTGGCAAACACATTGCCAACCTTATCCTTCCGAAGAGAATAAACATCATTAATTATAATGGGGTTGGATATGGTACCATTAGTGCATGAAGAAGCAACGTGACCCTTCTCACGGCATAGGTAGCAACATCTACTTCCTCCTCTCTTCTTAGTTGGAGTCTTGACTTGAGGAGGGGTAGCTTGATTCTTCTTGGGAAGAGGCCGTTCTTCAACTTGAGGAACTTGAGTTTGAACTTGAGGCTTCTTCCCTTGTTGCTTCTCACTAAGAGCTTTCTTCTTCAAAGGGCAAGATCTAACATGGTGCCCTTCAACTTTGCACTTGAAGCAAACAATCTTGGCCGAATCCTTGACTTGTTCTTGACCCTTGTTCTTATTGATAGGCTTGGACTTGTTCTTGTTATTGGAGTTGAATCCAAGTCCACTCTTATCATTGGGGCGTCTTTGAACACTCAACATATAGTCAAGTGTAGAATCCCCAACATGACGCTTTCCAAGTCTTTCTTCAAAGAAGTGACTTGGGCCTTGAGCTCATTTAATTCCTCTACATGGTTAGTATCAACAAAAACACTAGAGGAAGTAGAGACTTCATTGTTAGAGCAACAAGGCATAGAAAGTAATTCACCACAAGATTTAGCAATAGTATGTGATGTAGAATTACTAGGACTAGCACATGACAATATAGCATTTAGAGTAGAAGTTGTGCCAATTTCCACATGAGGCTCACAAGATGTTACCTTTGACATAATAGCCTCATGAGCTAACTTTAGCCTAGCATGAGATGCTAGAAGATCATCATTAGAGCTAGAGAGCTTTTCATGACTTTCTTCCAATTTCCCATACTTGCTAGATAGCAACTCAAGTTGAGCCCTTAGCTCAACATTCTCCTTCAAAATAGATGCTTCACGAGAAGTGGAGTTAGTAGCACAAGCATCATTAACATTAGAAATGGAAGGAGACAATTTGGCAAGCTTATCATTGTTAGATAGTTGAGTTTGGAGTTGATCATGAGACTTGATAAGGAGAGGGTGTTCACTTTCTAAAGACTTGTGAGCTTTGTCAAGTCTCTCTATGTCCTCACTTAGTCTAGCATTGCCAACACCAAATTCAACTTTTTCCTTTTTAAGCACTTTATATTTAGCAAGGACATGATTTTTTTCCTTAATGATTTTATCCATAATAAGATCATTAGACTCATCAAGGGATTCAAGTCTCTCTTCAAGAGAAACCCTAAGCTCTTCTCCTTCTTTAAGAGAAGCTTTCAAGGAAGCTATAGTGATAGAGTCATCTCTCTCAATTTGACATTTCTCATCAAATTGACTTACCAAATCCTCAATGAATTCCCTACTCTTAGTAACATAATCAATGATTTCACATAGAGGAGGGATAGCTTTACTACCTTTGGGGAGAGCACCAAGCACCATCTCACCCATCTTGGTTAAGGATTCAAAATCAAAACCTTCTTCATGAGAATCCTCATCCACATCATCACAATTTGGATTCAAGGTGAGAGATACCTCAGAATCCTTAGCCATAAGGCAAACATGATTAATGGTTGAAGGGGATTAAGAAAAACTTGAAGCACCATTAAGATCCATGTCTTGTTCCAACAAATGTTGGGATTCCTCTACATTGTTAGTCATGCAAGAAATAGAGGATATGGAAGTATTGTTTTCATGGCAACAAGACATATGAAGCATATCATCATGAGATTTAGTTAAACAACTATTACATGATATGCAAGGACTATCAACTCTAGCATGTATGACATTTGGAGTGCTAGAAGAGTTTAAGTCCAAAGATAGAACCTTGCAATTAGATAGAGATGAAGTATAGTCAATAGAATATTCACCATCAACAATGCAATTTCTATCACCACTCACCATATCATTACCTTGTGACAAATCACATGTTGGTGAAGTGGACGAAGTTGTGAACTCATCACGGCCGGAAGTGGAAGGAGAACAATCATCCTCAATAATTTTGGACACTTCATATATATCTTGAAGCTTGGTCCAAAGCTCATGAGCGTTCCGAAAAGGCATGATTGAAGCAAGAACTACATCGCTCAAAACACACATAATACCATTAGTAACTTGAGTTTCGAGATGAGAGTTTATCTCATCCTCTAAAGATAATTCTTGGGAATCCTTTGGAGGAGATAAACTCACATCTACAATCCTCTTAATATAATTTGGACCCATGGCCCTAAAAAGATTAAGCATGCGAATTTTCCAAACATCATAATTTGTGCCATCGAATATAAAAGTGGGATCGTGCACTAATTCCCTAAACGACATCTTATACTCTCTAGGCGGTAAAGCCCAACAAGAGAGCCCAGGCTCTGATACCAATTGAAAGGACAATATGATGTCGCCTAGAGGGGGAGGTGAATAGGCGATTAAAACTTTTTCGATTTAGGCTTGCTAATTGCGGAATAAAACTAGGTGTTTAAATTAACAAGCCGACAACTTAAATAAACTAGGCTCACCTATGTGCACCAACAACTTATGCTAAGAAAGACAAGCAACAAGGTGATAGCAATATAGAATACTTCAAGCACGAAGGATATCACAATGTAAAGTGCATAAGTAAGTAGCTCGGGTATAGAAATAACCGAGGCGCGCGGAGACGAGGATGTATTCCCGAGTTCCTCCTTGTTAAGGGAGTACGTCTCGTTGGAGAGGTGTGAACCGACACAACGGTTCAACAACCACAAAGGTTTCACCCTCTTGTCCGATGAACCGCACCACAAAGGTTTGGTTCACCATCCACTATCGGTAATCCTTCGAGGCGGAATCCGGGGCCTTTCAACAACAATCCGAGGCACAACCCACAAAGGGATTGGGGGCTCCCGAACGGCTTTCAACAACAATCCGGGGCACAACCCACAATGGGTTTGGGGGCTCCCGAACGGCTTCAAGTGACCACACAAGGGTCCAACCACCACAATGGCGTCTAGGGTCCAAGGACCCAAGAGTAACAAGTTCACAAGCTTTCAACTTCCACGAATCCTCGAGAGAGCACACCGATGCACCAAATGCAAGAGGCAAGAGCACAAGTGCTCAAATCCTTCACTCTCAAATCCCACCAAAAGCAACTAATGCTTATGGGGGGAGAAGAGAGGAAGAACAAAGAAGAACACAACAAATGGAACTCCAAGACCTAGATCGAAAGGGTTCCCCTCACTTAGAGAAGATATGGTTTGGTGGAAATGTAGATCTAGGTCTTCTCCTTCAATCCTCCAAAGATCAAAGAGTTTAGGCGGAGGGATTGGGAGATATCAAAGAAATGAGCTTGCAACAATGGAGGAGAGAGAAATCAAAGCTTAGAGGGCAGAGCTGACTGGCTGGAGGTAGGTGGAGGGGTATTTATACCCCTCCCAGAAAAAGAGCCATTGCAGCCAGTCTACACCGGAGTATCCGGTCAAAGTGACCGGATACTCCGGCCCGGGGAGGAAACTCCGGCCCCCACCAGGAGGTGAACCACTTTCAGACGAGGAAAACGCAAGCAGAAACTCCGGTCCCCTGGGGGCGGATACTCCGGCCCCTTGGGCCGGAAACTCCGGACCCCACCAGGGGCTGAACAAGAAAAACAGTCTCCGACGAAAAACCTTGGGTCCGGAGACTCCGGTCCTGGGGACCGAAAACTCCGGCCTGAACAGCAGCAACAAAACAGCAAATCCAGAAACGCGATAACTTTCTCGTCCGAACTCCAAAACAGGTGAATCCAATTCCGTTGGAAAGATAACGACGAGTGCTTGCCTACAAAAATATTAAGGGTCACAAATATGGAGGAGATATCACACATATGAGGTATGAACCTTATCTCGAGGAGGACCGATAATATTTCCAAAACCGAGAATGCAACAAGTTTTCCAACCGGATTCCGTTTCCAGTGATCTTGGGCTTGCTCTCGCAAGCACTACAAGATCATGCATATACACATCATAGTCCAACAAGAGAGAAGATAACACAAGAGGAGAGTTTGACCTCTCAACAAGAGACGAACCGGTAAAACTTCCAACATCAAAAACATCACAAGATATCCGAATGAAATCCGTTTTTGATGAACTAGAGCTTGGTATGGAGATGAACACAAGCTCTAACTTCTCACATGGATAAAGGCCAAATAAGAACCAAGAAAGATCAAATGCCAAGTATGCAAAGGTTTGAGCTCTCCACAAGGATGCGATCAAGTTACTCACTTGAGAGCCCCTCTTGATAGTACGCCGTCTATCCTATAACCCGGTCTCCCACTAACAATATGAGACCGGTAAAATAGAAAACCTATCAAGATCATACCTTTGCCTTGCGCATTCCACTTGAGCTAGATGATGACGATCTTGATCTCTTCAAGTGGACCACCTTTCTTGATTGCGCTTTGCTAGCACATGCTTGATGAAGACATCTCCAAATGCTCCCCCATACACCATTATCGGAGCGCCTCGCTAAGCTTCGTCTTCATGAATCCTTGGAATAAGCTCAACTCTTCACATGACCATTCTTCATATAAACCCTTGGATAGAACCTTGGTCATCATGAAATCTTCTAGAGTCCAACACATGAACTCCAATCTTTTCCTATGGACAAGATCTACAAGAATATCTCAATGCAAACATTAGTCCATAAGGATTGTCATTAATTACCAAAACCACGCATGGGGCAACACATGCACTTTCAGATCACCTTCCTTCTCTCCTTCCCTAGTCTAGTCTTGACCTTGCAGCTAATGTCTAGCCCTTGCTACTCGTCCTCTTCACCTTGTTCTTCCTCCATGCCTTGGTCCTCCTTTTATAGGCCAAGGGGATACCACAAGGGTCATGCGAGGAGCGTGAGGGGGTCTTGGTGGGAGGAAGCCCTCTCTGCTGGTTTAGGAGGAGACGTGGCCTCTCCTCCTCCAAGTATCATCCGCTGGTTTGGTGGGAGCGTCCACCTTTTGGGGAAAGCGGGGCGGACAAGGGCTGACATGCCGTGGGCCTTGTCCCCAGCCCGTGCCTTCCGCGCCTTGCTTCCCAAGCCTTCTAGGTTCTTCGTGTGTCTTCTGGAGTGTGGTGGAGTTCTTATCCATAGCTTGTATGGAGCAGCACCCGAGAGGCAGCCCGGCCTCTCCGGGGACTCGGACTCTCGGGGTCTTCCTTCCACACCCGGGGGTGCAGGGGACCCGGAAGTCCTCCGCACCCGGGGGCCTTGGCTGGCGCAGGAGCCGCGGGGTCGCCGTAGTACTCAGAGTGGAAACCCGCCAGTCCTTCATTGAATCTTGGTCATGTCCATCTTCACATTGGGCCCACATGTGGTGGACCCACTTTGGCAGCACTAGGGGAACCCCATGTTCCACTGCTGCGACAGTAGCCCCCGGGCATGGTCCCGGCGGCCCTTGCCTCAGCTGCCGGGGCTATGACCGAAAAAAGGTCAAAGTGGGTCCCAGGCATCTGGTCTTCTTGCACCGCTGGCGGTCTTGGAGTTATTCCGCTCGGGGGAATAACTGTGCTGGCCTCCTTGATTCCTGGTAACGGGGGGGGACGAGGAGACCAACGATTAAGGGAGGAGCTCGGGCTATAATTGTGGGGTGCGCTCCTTGCCTTCTCAGTCATCTTCTTAGCTTCGTCGTTCCCCAATCCTCCCAGAGCCATTGTCGTCAATGGCGTCGGCGAAGAGGGGAAGAGGGCGTCCTCGTGCTTCATCTACTGCAACGGAGGATGGACTTCCCGTCCGAGGTCACACCGCGCCCCAAAGTCGAGGGAGAAGAGCTCACGGTGGCCGCGGCGGCCATGGTTCCGCTGCTTCTCCTCCAAGGAGCACGGTTCACTCGGGCTTCGCCGCGTTTGAGTTCATTGTGGATCTGGACTGTCGGCTTTGCAGCCGACTGTACCTTCCGGACTCCTTTGCGGCGGTGCTGGAGGAAGACAAACCTCCTGGCTTCTGGCTGCAGGTTGAAGGCTGCCCCAATGGCACCTCCTGGGCTTGGGCGGATACACCGTCGATGACGCCATGCTCCTGGGTCATGGGTGGAAATCATTCTCCCGCTCCCGTCGGTTGACCCGGTGGTGGTGCGTGATATTCCAGTACGACGGAGACTCGACGCTCTCCGTGAAGATCTTCAGCGTCGTCGGAGGACGTGTGGAGTGCTGCCGGGAGAGCGACAGCAGCAGCGGCAGCACCAGCTCCTTCGACGAGGATGAAGATGAGGAGAACTCATCTCGCGTCAAGGTGGAGAAGAGCTCGTCGACTTGAGGATGCAGAAGGCCGGGATGGAGGTCCCGAAGATGTCCTTGACCTCCTTCTTGGCCACCTCGTCAACGTACTTATGGAAGTAGCGCCTTCCGGTGTGCGGCGATGCTTCTGGGTCCTCGGGAGCAAACCCTTTTGTTGTAGAAAGTAGACCCCCGCTATAGTTCTTGTATGCGTTGAAGAAGAGCTTGTCTTCATCTTATCTCCAATTTATGCTTTGTGTGAATCAGAACGGTTTTTTTTGCAAAACGCGTCCCCATTAATGCGGCAGCCGTATCGCCAAGCAGTAGGTGGGGAGCAGAGAGCCTATAAAAGCTCCTCAGCCCCCAGCTCCCTTGGCACACTTCTTCTTATCGCCTTGCTCACCTCCGCTTCCCCTTCTATCGCGGTGTAGGCTGCTGAAAATGTCCAGCGAAGCGGAGATGTCCTTCTTCGAAGTCTCGACAGCGGAGTCGGCTTTCCGAGGTGCGGCGGAGGCACCCAGGGCAGCCGACGCTCGAGCCGCTGGAAATAGAGGAGATCCCATGCTTCGGCCCCAAACATCCCTGGTCTTTCCTGAAGTGGGGAATATTGCAGGCCCGGCCGCCATGGATGCGTCGGTGGCGCTGCCGATCCAGAAAGACGACGTTAAGGAGGATATGTGGAGAGAAGCTGCGAACAACTCAAGGTTGCTTAGACTCCTTCGTGATCTTGACGACGTCTTTGAGGTGAGGTTTCTTCTGGCTCCGTCCAATCCTTGCCGTAAGAGCTTGCTGAGCGTCTTGCCTCTCCTCCTTTAGGAAGAAGAAGTCATCATGGACAGGTTTGTGGACCGTGTTCACGACCTCTGTAGCCAGCACGTCTCGGGGTTCGCCCGGGAGTTCCCAGGCCCTCGGGGTCCCTGAAGATTCTGCGCAGGTGCCCCTCTCTCCTCCAGGCGTCCCCGGAAGAGAGAAGTTTACTTGGTAGATAATAAACAACAGACAACTCTACACAGCCAGGGCGCCTGGACTGGCCTTAGTAGCACAGGCTAGATATGTATATAGGCTGCTTTTATGAATATAATGCGAGAATGTATTTTCAGAAATGAAATATGAATGCAGCCCTATGCTCAACTCCCGGGGTCATTTCCAAATCTTCCTTTGCACTAACGCGCTGTCAGGTTTTATGAGGAGATCTCCTAGGTGACAAGTACTCTAACTGTCTGCTGCAGTAGTAGTACCCCCAATAGCACTATACCTTCCGGGAGCTCACTCCACTGCCTCGGGTACTAGGCCAGAGGGAAACAGACCGTTCGCCGGGGAGGACGCATTGCCCCCGCAAAGGCTCTCATAGACCGTCAAGCATGCGCAGGTTGACAGTATATTGACTCCAAGCGAGACACCATGCCTAAGATGCAAAATGCAACTGCACAGACTTAGCTGATTTTCGTTGCACCTTTGATTTGCTAGGCCTTTCCCGGGTATCAAGCTCCTTAGCTGTCCTTCCTTCGCCTGCTCCTGTCCCGGGGAAGGCGCTGCACACAGCAAACTTTCAGTAGGAAAAGAAAGGACCCTCTCTTCGTGTCGTGAACATGTTTTACCCGAAGCAACCCGCAAGCAAAGTTGAATGTGCATTTCTGTAGGTTCTTTAAAACACAGCACTGCCCAATTTCCCCTTTGTGCGGCAGTACGGCATGATCGGGTGGCAGCTCCTACTGATAGGCATGCTCGCGCTCGACCCGTCAGCCACCAGCACCATGTCAGCCCCCTGCTTGGGGTTGTTACGGGTAACACATTTAACGACAAAAATTGAGGCTCACGGAATTGAAAAACTTATCTTTTATTCCTTGGCGGCGATTCTTACACCCTATTACAGAACGCTAGCCCCTTGTGCGTGCTTAGTCGATACAACTATCTGCGATTCATGTTTATAATCAGGGGTAGAATTTGCGAAGGTTCTCGATATTCCAAGCGTTGCCCTCCGGCCTGCCTCCTGTGTTGACAAGAGGGAAGCACTGCTTCCTCAGTCGCGGGTACTACCGGGTCTTGAGCTTCCGGGCTGGCCTCCTGTGTTGCTGGAGTAGACAGGTCGCCAGCCCCCTGCGCCGCGGCAGATCTTGTTTTAACCTTCTCGGAAGGCACCGATGACTGCTTGAGTACCTCGATGTAGATCCCGGGAGGAACAGGTTCTTGCTTGGAAGCCAACTGCGAGAGCTCATCTGCAGTCATGTTCTCCACCCGCGGGATGTGCACGGCCCTGAAGTTGTCGAAGCGCCGCTGAAGCTTCCATACTTCCTCGACGTACGGTGCCATTTGAGGGCACGCGTATTCCTTGTTCACTTGTTTGATGACCAGCTGCGAGTCACCCTTGACGTTGATCTTCTTGATGCCTAGGCTGATGGCAGCACGAAGCCCTGCAAGCAGGCCCTCATACTCCATTGTGTTGTTGGAGATGCCCCCGTAGAAGTGCATCTGGACGATGTACTTCAGTTGATCGCCCGTCGGTGAAGTTAGGACAACTCCAACTCCTCCTCGGTTCTTGGTGAAAGAACCATCGAAGTGCATTGTCCAGGCGCTAGGGTCTTCTTTCCCGGGGAGGCAGGTTTCATCCTCCGGTTCCCGTCTCGGTCCACTCTGATGTGAAGTCCGCCAACGCCTGACTTTTGATGTTGTCCGTGTGCTCGAATTTGAGACCGAAACCTTGAAGCTCCATGGCCCACCATGATATGCGTCCTGTGGCAAGTGGGTTCTCCGGGGGCTTCTTAGGTTGTACTTCAATACCACTGTGATCGTGTGGCTCTCAAAGTACAACCTCATCTTGCGGAAGGCGACGAGGATCGCCAGCAGTAGCTTCTGCATCATGGGGTAGCGCTCCCGCGTGTCGCGCAACACCGAGTTGATGAAGTAGATTGGATGTTGTGTCTTGCAGGTAGCTACATCTTGATAAGGCTCCGTTTCTTCTTGCGATGTCGATGTCTTGAGCCGGTGGCGACTCAGCCCCCAGTGTATCGGTGGCGTCGACACCGACAGAGGTTGTCGGGTGATACTACGTGATGCAACGTTTGTTGGGAGACCCAAGAGCACTAGTGGAAACAGGGCCACTGGTCCCGGGTCGTAAGGGCCTCTAGCACCGGGTGTCCACCCGGGACTAGCAAGGCGACACTAGAGCCCCCCCCCCCCCCCCCTCTAGTACCGGGTCCGTTACGACCCGGAACAACAGGCTCCCACGTGGCCGCCGAGGCGCGGGCGTGGTGGAGGACCTCTAGTCCCGATTGGTCATACGACCCGGGACCAAGGACCTCACACGTGGCAGCCTGTAGTTTTATGTTTTTCCTCTCAATTTAATGTTGAAATGGTGCAAAAAAATATGCGTTTAATTAATTAAAAACAGAAACTACATATAACATATCAAAATGTAGTTAAATAAAAATATGTTCACGTCTATCCGGTTACATGGACTTGCTCATAACCGGGACTAGAGCCCGTCTATTCGATTACACGTACTGTGGGGAAATCATAACCGGGACTAGAGCCCGTCTATTCGGTTACACGGGAGATCATAACCGGGACTTCACCGATATTCTCCATGGTATGTTCCTTTTGTAGATATGACCTCGCTGAGCAGAAACCCCGCAAGTTCCTCTGCTAGTGCTTGAAAGCGCTTCTTTAGTGCCATATTTCTGCGCATTGGCTCTGCCTATAAATGAAGAAGATCAATGCGAATATTAATCATGACTATCAAGAATTATGAATGACACTGGAGATCAATTGATGAATATGATTGTTCACGTACGTCTAAATATTTCTTTGGGTCCTGCTCAGTGACCGCACGACGAATCCACTCGCAAACGAAATATCCACAGAAATTGGTCCCCTGTGGTTGCCTCTCGACCCACTTGAGAGTAGAATTCAATCAAATCATAGTCAACATACAGTGGTATTGAAAACTATAAATAAAGAGATGCGCGAACCTAGCTAGACCGTACTACCTACCTGTGGGTGAATAAAAGTCAGCTCTTCTTCAAATGGAGCTGCACCCTTTGTCCTCGCTTTGAATTATTTCCAAACCCTGCCGGCCAAAAAAAAAGAATAAATGAGTGATTAGTTGCTTGATATCTCTGAAATCAGTAAGAGAGACTGATATAGTGCGATAATGTTTGAAATTACCTTTGGAGCGTATGTAGAATGCTTTCGTACCTCTCCTCAGGCCAGTCCAATGAGTCGTAGACTTGAACTGTTGATCTATCAACTTCAATGACTAGCAGAATGTAATGATCGCTGCGCATGATTATATACATGTCAGTAACTCATCAGTTACACTTAATTTGTACAAGCGAGTAACACTCTCTTACCTGAAGTAGTAAGGAAACATTATCTGCCCCTTGAAATGTTGCTTCATTAGGGCATTTAGCAAGTTCTTCTCCGTGTCCTTCACGTCGTATAGTAGTGTCCTTGCATTAACTCGTACTGGGTTAACGAACCCAAAGCCATAGATACCCTTTCTGTCACATTCATCACTCTTCATTCTGCATAATACCGTAGTGAGCATAATTAGCGATGGCAATGAACGAGCTGAGAGCTAAAGACTTTATCTTTTTTGGAAATAAATGAATTGAATCACTTACAGACAGTAGGCACCGACGAGACCCAAGTCGAGGGTGTCAAGGTTGTATAAGTACCAGAGATCTTCGAGCTGAATTGTGAACATGTCTTCACCCGCAAAATGATTTTTTGTAACTTTCACAGCGATCAAAAAGTCTTCTAATTCCTTTGTGATTTTCATGTACCAACTATGGAGTTGTCGCATACGTGTCGGTAGAAACTTTATCTGATCACCTCGCAGCAGGGACCTCCCCCATTTCCATTTCCATGAATCATCTACATGAGACGGAAAGAGATTTTCGTTGTCCAGTTGAGCAAGAGTAATACCAGCAGCTGCAGCAAAGTCCTTCTTGAAGGATAAAGTAGGAATTAGCTCCGTCGCGGAGCCATGACCACTGGGTATAACTACGAGGGGTTCTATCGACTTGTTTACCTGTTGTCCGAGCTGGGCAACGTCTCTTTTCCCTCTGACACTATTTTTACTCAGAGCTCGTAAATAGTTATCTGGCTTATTTTTCTCATATTGCGATGGTTCCGTGGCGAATCCAATAGCCCACTTCTTTTCCTTTGCAGTAAATGTTTGCTTTTCCTCAGGCTTTTTCCGTGCAAGCTGTCTTTTTGTGTCTGCATCCACCCACGCATCCAATTGCTTTTTAGTCATGTCGCAAGCTCTGAGATCGTCAAGGCTTTTGGGTACTTTTGGGAGGGGCGAACGTCGGGGGTCTCGCCCGAATCCCATGGACGACGAAGTGGCGCCCTTCCTATGTCTGGGCTCAGTAGTCGGCTCATGCGACGGCGGAGTCGGCTGACGCGGCGGTGGAGTCGGCTCAGGCGGCGGCGGAGTGGGCTGACGCGACGGTGGAGTCGTCACAGGTGGCGCCGGAGTGGGCTGAAGCGGCGGAGGAGTCGGCGCACGCGGCGGTGGAGTCGGCGCACGCGGCGGCGGAGACGACTGATGGTTGTCGTCCCCTTCATCGTCATCAGGTGGTGAATCGTGAATTTGGCGGAGACGATGGTGGCGCCCAGCTTTCAAACTTGATGTATTTCTTCCGCCATAGAATTAGACCACCCACGACGTCCCCTAGCACCGACTCATCAGCAGCTCTTGGTAACTCAAGTTTCAGTGATTCATATCCTTGTACAACTTGATCCACGCCGACACGAGCATATCCATCTGGAATGGCATTGCCAAGCCACGATGCTGTAGAGTCAATAGAAAAAGCATAGCCGTCCGCCACCTTCGTGGATAAGTTAAATACTGGGACATGCAGCTCACAAGTTGTTTTCTCCGTGATATAATCCACGGGGTAACTTGTGTCATCATCACCGAGGAAGCCACGCTGCTTCTGTGATGTGATGGGTCGCCTTGACTCGCTTGTTCCAGCTGAAGAGTTGGCGCCCCTTGCTCGCGCATTTGATCTATTTGCTTCTGCTGCTCCTTATAGAGAGCAACCATTTGGTCATGATTTCTTTCTAAGATCATCAACCGGTCTGATTCCTGCTGCTCCTTCCTCCTCTTTGCTCTCGCTCGGCTTCTATAAGAGTCACGGTCCTGGGGAAACCCTTCAATCCAAGGTATTTCTCCTAAGCCTCGTGTCGATCCTCCTTTTTCTTTGGTCCCGAGGGCCTCTGACAACTCGTCCTTCTCTCTGTCGGAAATAAACTTTTCCTCTTTAGACTTGGCAATTAAGTCAGTAAATTTTTTTTGGGCTTCGTTGACTACTTTGTTTTCATCAATTATTAACTCCCCTGTTTCCATGTCATATTCTCCTCCATGCGCAAGTAGCCAATTCCTTATCCTTCTGTCCCATTCCTCTGTGACCGGGGTGATCCCTTTTGCACGCAATGCGGACTCAACTTTTTCCCACTTAGGCTCGGCAACTCGGTAGCCACCTGGCCCCATCTTATGGTGATACTTCTTTTTCGCTGCATTATCCTTATTCGTTTTCGACCTTTTCTTAGCTCGTTCTGATTTCTTGTACTCCAGAAATGCAGGCCAGTGAGGCCGCTGCCTCTCTCGTGTGCCGGTGAAATCTGGCAGTTTCCCATCTTCATCCCACTCACGGAATAATTTGTTCTTGTAGTTATTGAATTGTTGAGCCATCTTCTTAAGAGCGAAATGCTTGACTTTGTCCGTCATTTTTTTTGTCTTCACCTCATCTTCCAAGACCGGTAGGGTGAAATGTGCAATGAGCTTGTTCCAAAGCACATCTTTGGTTCTATCGTCGACGTAACTAACTCCCTCTATCTTTGGCTTAATCCATTCCTGAGTGCTGATATAAACGTCGTCCCTGACAGTGACTCCGCATTGATGCACAAACCTAACTGCGTTCGGCACGGGTGCCAGTGGTTGGCCAGTAGTTGCATTCACCTCGTCAATTGTGAGATGCTCATCTTTGCCCATCCCTTGGGCATGGCCTCGTTTAGTGGATTGGTTCGATGCGGAGGTCTGAAAATATGAAACATGTGTGAATACATATATGCACAAATCAGTTATTGCATCTGCTCAACATAGGCTTAATATACCTCGCCAGACGGCGTGGGTCCACCAATTTCCGAGTCCTCATCTGCAGATCCTTCAGCTCCTTCCGCGGGATGCCGAAATTCCCCGGGTTCCCTAATGTAGGAAAACATTTCTTCTTCCCCTTCTCTCGTTGAGAAGGGAGCATCGTCATCCATTATATAACTAATAAAAAAAGATAAAATAATAATAATAGCATTAGTACAATAATTCAAAGTAGGAAACTATACAAATATGCGAAAAAACAATTTAGTATTTGCATCTAAAGAAAAAATCCTTCAAAAAAAAATGTAGGCTGTCCCAATCCCAGCCCAGCCCTAAAACTGGGCCAGAACCTGGTCAAAGGTGGCCAGCGTGGTCATCGCTGGCCCACCTGCCAGCGCCCACCCGCCCCACCGCCACGTGTGACCGCCAACTGGCCACGCGTGGGCAATGGCGGCCCACCTGCCAGTGCCCACCCGCCGCACCGCCACGGGTGACCGCCCACTGGCCAGGCGTGGTCAATCCTGGGCCACCTGCCAGCGGCCCAGTTCTGGCCCCCGCCGCCTCGTGTTCCCGCGCCGACCGCCCACTGGCCAGGCGTGGTCAATCCTGGGCCACCTGCCAGCGGCCCAGTTCTGGCCCCCGCCGCCTCGTGTTCCCGCGCCGCCTCGGCTTCACGTCCCCGCCTAGGCTTCAGTCGCCTCGTGTTCCCGCGCCGCCTCGCCCTCACGCCCCGTGGTCAATGCTGACCACCACCAACCGGCCCCGCCCGCCCGCAGTCAATGCTCCTGGCCCACTTGCCAGCGACTCGGGACGGTTCCCCTCCAGACGGGGCCCACCAGACGGTTCCCCTCCCCGCGACGGTTCTCGTCCCTGGTCTTTAAACAGGGACGTGCCCGTGCGGATGGAGGCACTTCGCTCCCCGCTCCCCGACGGTTCCACTCCACTCCTCTCCCCGCTCCACGACGGTTCCAGTGCCCTCGCCGCCATGTCGCGCTGGGGGAAGGGCCCGAAGATCGAGGCCGGCGAGGCCTCCGGCCGGCGTCGCGGCGCCACTCCACCACCTCCACCGCCGGCGGCCTTGGGCATCCTTCCGCAGGGCGTGCGGAGGACCGCTCCACCGGTGCGGGTCGCTGCCGCACCCGACGCGCCACCACGGACCACCATCACCACGCCCGGAGGGAGGAGGATCCGGCGCCGGCGCTACGTGCCGGAGCCGGAATGCCAGTGGCACTGGGACCACGCGCGCACCCTCGAGTGGCCCGACGTCCATCTCCCCGAGGGATGGCACCTGAATCCGCAGCGGATTCCGGTGCCGGCGGTCCCGCTCCCTGGGCGGCAAATGGAGCGGGAGATCGCGCGCCGGCGCCGCCTCCTCCCGCCGGGGCTCCTCAACGACCCCACCTACGGGCCGGAGTCCCCGCACTGGGAGGAGTGGCTCAAGAACGAGCACGAGGAACGCCGCCGCTCCTACTTCGCCCCGGCGTCCAGCGCCGTCCAAACCGCGTACCCACAGCTGCCCGAGGCGCTGTGGTTCGAGGAGGAGGTCGCCGAGGACGACGACGACCCGGACATGCGGGCCGCCTTCGAGGCCTCCAACCGCACCCTCGTCGAGGACGAGATCAGGCGCTGGGAGGCCGCGAAGGCCCAGGGCCGTGCTGATGCGGCCGCGGCGGCAAGGGCCCTGATGCCGCCGCCGCACGAGGTCGACCCGGACGAGGTCGAGCCATGGCACTACGCCATGGCACGCGAGCAGGAGCAGGAGGAGGACCTTCCCCCACCTCCTCTGCCCCAAGGTCTCACTGGCCAGTCCTGGGTGTGGACCGGCGGGGTCTGGTCCCCGGATCAGCCCCAGGAGCAGGAGCAGGACCAGCCGCCGCCCCCGCCACCGCCACCGCAGGGCCAGCCAGCAGCCGCAGGCGGAGGAGGTGCCTGCGCACCTCTGGACCGCGCCACCGTACATCGTCCTAGAGGACGACGACGACTAGGCGCGGCGCCGGCGACCTCTGGGCCCTTATGGCCACCACCCCCCCTAATGTGTAATGGCCCTTATGGCCACCCCCCCCTAATGTAATGGCCCTTATGGCCACCCCCTAATGTAATGGACCTCCCAACTATATATATATATATATATATATATATATATATATATATATATTGTGTTAGACGTAAATTTTGTGTTCTTGATTGCTTCCAACTCCGGCGCCGGCGCCGGCCCCGTGTTAGGGTCAGGGTCCGCCGCCGCCGCGCGCTAGATCTGACAGAGGGAGAGGGGTGTTGGTCGTGGGGACGAGCTCACCTTGGGTCGCGGCCTTGCTTGCTCGATCCGGGGGCTATCTTTGGATCGGGGACGGGGACGATCTTTGCTCGGGGCCGATCTAGAAGAGGGCGGCGAAGGCCGGTGCCGGAGAAGAAGAGGGCGGCGACGGTCGGGTCAGCGGCGGCGCGGGGACGAAATCCGGCAGCCTGGCGGCGCAGGGGCAGCGTCGTCTGGAGCCCGGAGGCGGAACGTCGATTTGCTGGACTTGGGCAAATTTTCGGCCCGAGCCGCTTAAAAAAGAAGCGCCAAAAGGCCTCTAGTACCGGGCCGTGGCTCCGCCCGGTACTAGAGGGTCTCTAGTACCGGGCCGTGGTTCCACCCGGTACTAGAGGTCCCTCGGGGCCGCGAAAATTTGCGCGCCAAGCCAGTTCGCGGCCCCGAGGGACCTCTAGTACCGGGTGGAGCCACGGCCCGGTACTAGAGTTTGATTTTTTTAATTTTCTCGTTTCTTATTTTTTTATATCTTTTGATTTACTTGCCAAAATTAAATAAAAATTGCTGTCATTTTCCTGTTTTCAATTTTGCTTTCAAATGAAGTATGAAATGCGCTTGGTTTTAAATTAAGTACTATATACGCTTAATGTAAAATAAATTCAAAAATTTATAAATCAAATACTATATTCGCAGTAGATCATTTCACATCACAAAGTTTGATGCTACATCAAAAATTTATAAATTAAGTACTACATTCCGCCACCGCCATACGCTTGATTTCATTGACATGTTTGTCTTGTCCTCCATACTATAAATTATATAAAATTTTAATAGATTATTACACATCATGGACAACATCCCTATTTAGTCTTCGCTTTTTCTTTTTGTAAGACCCTTTCTTCTGATCGCTCCGTAACCATGGACAAGGGTCTGCATATAACTTGAGGCTTGGGTCAGTGGTCACTTTGAAGGGCGGAATTTCATGAAACTTGTGGTACGCTGTAAACTTCCACCATGAATGATGCATGGCTTAGGTTAGCGGCCCAGGCGTCTCTCTAGCCAAATATTCTCGCTCAATCAAACTTACTAGTTTCCACTTTTATTTCGCACATGATAAGCATCCATAGACCAAAGTACATGATATCAACTAAATATAAATTAGTGCAATGTTGAAAGCTTTCCATGTGTCAGCACATTTCAGCTAACCCCAAACCACTAAGCATGTCAAGCATACGACTTCATGTTCAACATTTGGAAAATTCTTTTACTCTCTTTTAGTTGGCAAGTTTAAATAAGCACAACGGGATGCGTAGACCTTTGTTTAAAACCACAATTAATCAATCCATAGCCAAGAATTGTCACTTAATATTATTTCTCTTGCATCATCATATAACATACTAGAACATGGAAAAGATAAACGTTTGCTATCATGTTACTAGATGTCAAAGAAGTTATGATATGAGTACTTGCTGTTATTAAGAAGTCCACATAAACACAGCAAAGGTGTCATATCTTTTATCCACTTCATGCACTTCGACTCATCATCGTTGTTCTCCTCTCCCAACTTGAACTGCACAATAAAAACTCAAATCTGCCAGAAAATGTCACTGCATTCAGTACTGTTTTTACCCTACTTAGACACCTCAGAAAAATCTCATATTTTACGTGTGTGTAGGCTATGATGTGTTGCAGCAGTGGTTAAAATTTCAGCTCAATCGGAGTTACAGAGAAAAAATGAAAAATAAAACAGTGAGCAGATTTCAGCAATTTCTGCACCTCCGTTTTTGCGTTTGTTTGAAGAAAACGAAAATATTTTTGTTCTTTTTCATTCTAAGAAGCAAAAGACAAATGTCCAGAAGTAAAAGAAACAAATAAAATCTTTTTGTATTTTCATGTTTTTCAAGGAACTTATCAAAGCAACATAACGGTGATATAAAACAATGAGTGGAGAGTAAGAGAAGTACTCCCCCAAGCTTACGATCAAGCTAGTATCCTGGGTAGTGGTCGTATCCACTTCCACTTCCATTTCCAGGGTAGTAACCATATGGGTAGTCTTGCATGCTTGGGTACAGGGGCACCACCATTGGTATGACCTCCTGTGCCTCTGGAGCTGGTGGCTCCTCTTGAAGCAGCTCTTCTTCCACAATCCACTTTCCGGTACTCCTGCAAAAAAGGTCAGTACGGGGGAGCCTAATGGACACTCGCTGCCCATTAATGCTCAAATAATTATACCAATGATGTTCCCCAAACAACGTACTTATATCCATGCGAGTAGTTAAAGCAAAATCAAGAAATTTGGACTCTCGCACTAGAGTACCCAAGTTATCACCATATCCTCTCTCATCTTTAATGTAATTATAAAGCATAGTAGCAATGGCACCAGCATAAATAGGAGTTTGGTCAGTAATATTTCTACTCACAGCAGAATTCAAAGATCTAGCAAGTATGACTCCCAAGTTAAATTCACACAGTCTATTTTCTTTTGCACATTTTAGTAGATAAACCATAGGTCCAGTGCAAGCAGAATTGTTGTCCCTAGCAAGAAATAAAACTCTTGCAAGAAACAACGCAAAATATCTTAAACTTGGGTGCTGTATATGAGTAAATTTACCCCTATTTAATCTATCATGGGAGTTTACAGAAATAGCATGCCAAAAATTAACAAGTTCTTGGTTGGAATCAGCACGAGTTTCACTCCGACTCCCTGAATTTTCTACACCAATAGCATTGCAAAATTCCCCTAGAGACATAACAAGGCGTTCACCTCTCATGATAAATTTGCAAAAAAAGGAAAGAAAGGGTGCCTTACTTCTCTTCATGTGCTTTGGGGGCTCCGGTCCCTCAAACCTGAATGTGGAGAGGAATTCCCGCGAGAGTTCCTCATATGTATCTTGCGGGTTCTGAGCAAACCGAAGTAAACCAGTTGTAGTAGCGAAGGCGTCGAAGTCCTCTTTGATTCCCCAATGTTCAAGAACATAGGGATCTTGCCATCTTGTAGTATGAATCTTCAACTTCTCCCCTACAAAGAATGCATCATCCTCCCAAAGATGTTGGTCATCATAGTTGAGGGAGACTTTGCATGTACTTCTTCTTGTTCTTGAGCTCATCCCAAGCAATGCTTTTCCCTTGTTAAACATGGTACCTTGCTGCCCAAAAACATTATTCAACAAAAATCAAGATGTAGCACCATAAAACAACATTAGGCCATCCATAAATAGTCTCTACATTAATATCATGCATCAATATCAACTAGAAAACTTGAATCCATGGATTTCCTAAGCATAAAAGGGTGACACCTAGTGCAGCAAAATACTTCATGCAAGAGGCATATGAACAAAAAATAATTGGATGAGTGGAGGAGTCACATACCAAGGAGCAATCCCACCAAACAGATTTGAAAAATCTGCCCTAAACTTGGAGATCCAAGGATAGCAGGAAGAGAGCTCGAAAATTTTTGGGGAAAATACCTGGGGCTGGTTTTCTATCGAGAGGAAGGAGATGGGCACTGGATGCTCACCTAACACCCTCTGTGGGCCAAACTAGTGGGTCCCACGCGGCCAGGAAGGTGGGCCGCGTGGGACACTCTCTTTTGGGCCCTGGTGGCCCTCTGGTGTCCCCCTTTTGGCTGTTAGTTCCCCTGGTAAAATAACTTACCTCCAAATTTTTCTGGAATTTTTGGAGACAATTTTCTGAACAGAATTTTTCAAACTTCATAATCTGGAATTTCTGAACTTTGAAATAATTATATCCATGCAATTACTCTAAAATTCTAGAATGAAAACAACTAAAAATGCAATAATATTTTTATGGGAATCAAGTTTGCATCATTTCCATATTGATAATGAGGTTGATCAAGTCTCATTAATAATATGTAAAAGATATAACACAAAATTCTTTATTTTATATATATAATGAGCAATTTCAGGTCACCTCATATTTGATTGGAATGGTTCCAATCATTAAGATAGCATATTTTGGTTCAGGAGGTGGCAAAGCAATCTCAAAACTTCCTACGATAAGAGTATTCCTTTTGATAGAGTTCACACTTTGGCTTACCATAGTAACAGATTTCTTCTTGGGAAAATAGATAGTGTGCTCATTTCCTTTGACATTGAATGTTACCTTGCTCTCAGTGCAATTTATAACAGCCCCTGCAGTGTTCAAAAAGGGTCTTCCAAGAATAATAGACAAATTATCATCTTCAGGCATTTCTAACACAACAAAGTCTGTAGGGATTAACACATTAGCAATAGAGATAGGAACATCCTCACATATTCCTATAGGCACAACAGTTGATTTATCAGCCATTTGTAATGATACTTCAGTTGGAACCAACTTGTTTAGGTTAAGTTTCTTATATAAAGAAAAAGGCATAACACTAACACCAGCTCCCAAGTCACATAGAGCATATTTCACATAAGTTTCTTTAATATGACAAGGAATAGTTGGAATACCAGGATCACCACGTTTTTCAGGCATTTTCCCTTTGAAGGAATATTCAGCAAGCATAGCAGTTATAGCCTCAGTAGGAACCTTTCTTTTATTAGTCACAATATCTTTCATGTATTTGGAATATGGAGGGATTTTAATAGCATCAACAAGAGGGATTTGTAAACACAAAGATTTAATCAACTCAAAGAATTTCTCAAATCTAGCATCATCTAAAGTTTTTATTACCTCTTGGGGATATGGTATGGGTCTTTGCGCCCATGGATCCCTATCTTTACCTTTTTGTGGGTTTGGATGGCTCTTCTTCTTGTTCTTCTCAGTAGATGGTGGAGGATCTTCTTTATCATTAGATTCAGGTTCATCCTCTTGTGGTCCTTCTTCAGGTGAAGGTGGTTCTTCTTCTTCATTATTGTTGTCTTCCGTCTCAGCATAAGAAATAGAAATATCCTTGTCTTGTTCTTCAGAGTCATCAATGTCCTTGTTTTCATTGGGAGATTTTCCTGCAAAAGATTTCTTCTTGAGAGCTTCTTGTTCTTTTCTCTTGGGATGGTCTTCAGGATAATCAGGGTCCTGAGTACTTGCACCTCCCCTAGTATTAACTCCACAAACCTGTTTCTTCACCATAAGACTTTCATACAATTGATTTTGAAGAGAAACCATTTGTTCAACTTGATTATTCATCATCTCACAGTGTTTAACAATTCTTTTTACCTCTCCAACACTAGCATGCAAACTTTCACGAAGAGATTTAATTTTATGAGAGTTCTCCATAATCATCATTCTAATATTATGCTCCTCAGGATTATGATTATAAGCAAAATCATTAACATAAGACACATCAATAGGAGGTGTTACCTTTTCATTACCTTTTATGGAGCTAATAGCATTGACTTGGATTGGAAAATATGGTTGATCATCAGGAAGTTTAACACCCATTTCAGATAATTCCTTAAGATGAGAGGTTTTAATTCCCTTCTCTTTAATAGCCTTGGAAGCTTCTTTCATTGTCTCATCATCAAGTTCGAGCATACCTCCTTTCTTCTCCGGAAATATCTCTTCAATGTTCCAGTCTTCATAATTCCTAGAGATAGTCTCCAATAGTTCAGTTGCTTCATCAACGGTCCTTTCCCTGAAAACATTACCTGCAATACTATCAAGATAGCCTCTTGTGTTTTCGGTTAGACCATTGTAAAATATATCAAGTATTTCATTACTCTTGAAGCCATGGGTAGGACATTTCCTAACCATCTTACTATACCTCCCCCAAGCTTGGGGTAAATCCTCCTTCTCTTTCTGTGAAAAGTTGCTAATCTCAACAGTCAAACCATGAATCTTATTAGCAGGGAAAAATTTATTATAGAATACCTGCAAACATTCTTCCTTCCTAGTAATACATCCAGGTGATAAACGATTATACCAAGTTTTAGCACTTCCTCCCAAAGTAAAAGGAAACAGCTTTAAGAAATAATAGCGTTGATGAATTTCATCCTTACCAAATAACACAGATAAGTCATGCAAGACAGCAATGTGTTCAAAAGGAAATTAATCCTCTCTACCATAAAACTTATATTTTTCAGCTTTTTCAATTATTTCAGGATCAACACTAAACTCATAATCTTTATCTTTAATTTTAATAGCAGGAGCATTCATTTTCTCAGTAACAGGAAAATATCCATCAAGAGGAGAATTTTTATAGCTATCAAGTTTATCAAAATCAGGATCCATAAAAGCCATAGTAAATGCCTCCTCTTCCTCAGAAGAAGTTTCAAATTCATTATCACAGTATTCATTATCTTCTAACTCAGATTCCACATTTTCAATAGTAGAAGATTCCAGATTTTCAGGTGTTTCAGTTATCTCAGATGTTTCAGGTGTCACTTCTTTGTCTATGCTACCACATAATAAATCGTTTTCATTACTAGTAGACATTTTAGACAATGGTGAACTAGATAAAACCTTTCTTTTTTTCTTAGGAACGACAGCAGAAGCAACATTAGGTGAAAAGTTTGGCCTAATTGGCAAATCCGTACCTCTGCGAGTAGTTGAAGGCCTCACTTCCTTTGGAGTAGTCTTTTCCTTTCCCATGGTTAGGAACAAGCAAAAGCAGCAAATAGATGATAACAAGTTGTCTTACCAATAAAGCTAGGCTCCCCGGCAACGGCGCCAGAAAACGTCTTGATGCCCACAAGTATAGGGATCGCTGAAGTCTTCGTTGGGAAGTATTACCCAAATTTATAGTTCGACTCGATGGGAACACAAGAATACCGATAAGACCTTGGCAATTGAGGCGTCACTCTCTACCACACCTGTATATCAATAACTTGCAGCAGTAATAGTGATGGCAGTGATATGATTCAAATAACAAGCAGAATAGCAGCAGTGAACAAGCGTTTCCCAGTTTTCACCGGAAAAGTGAAAGTGTAACTCAGAGATTTAAAACGTAGGCATGAGGTGATAGCGGGGTGTTGCAAGAATAAGATTGATCATGTAATAAGATAAAAGCTAGCAAGGGGATGTATCTCTAACTCCGATGTATGTAGGTATGTGTTCCAAATTTAGTTGTGCGTACTAACCAAGAGAATTTGCAAAACATCTATTGTCCAACCTGCCCATTTCACCGGGGCCAACTTGGAACTACAGGTAATAAAGGTCTACCCTTTCGAATAGACCGGAACAATGCATTAACACTTCATGAACACATAGAATCTTCAAACTAAAACATCTCCCCCTTGTTTTCCCTATATGTCACATTTAGGGTTCGCAGGTTCAACATAATAGCAGGTAATACACTTTGCAGATAAATACCAAACTCAAATATATGATGGGGCAATATAAGTTCAGTACTGAAATCATGCCACTCGGGCCCTAGTAGCAAGCATTAAGCATAGCAAGAGTGCATCAACACAATACAAAAGTATCCTCAAGATAAAACCCTAAAATCCCGAACAACGGGTAGCATTACATGATCAATCTCATCCAATCCCCATCCACCTCACATGCCTACAGCGGACTACTCACACATGGTGATGGTGAAGGAGCTCATGGTCGATGGAGATGAAGGCGGTGAAGATGGCGGTGAAGACGGCCTCCGGATCCCTCCACCGGAGGAGAAATCCTGGATCAATCTGTCCCCGAAACGAAGATCGTGATGGTGGCGGCGCTCTGTTTCACGGAAGCTCCTCCTTTTTTAGGGCAAGCACTTTTTTGTATATATATGAGGGGGTACGTCGAAGACCGAAGGCGAGGCGGTGCTCGAGGTCCGTTTGGGCAT
Organism: Poa annua; assembly: GCA_026929855.1. Lineage (NCBI taxonomy): Eukaryota > Viridiplantae > Streptophyta > Magnoliopsida > Poales > Poaceae > Poa > Poa annua. The sequence continues at coordinate 2,198,012 of CM049437.1, forward strand.
GGCCCACGCGGCCAGGAAGGTGGGCCGCGTGGGGCCCACCCGTTCGGCCCTCGAGCGCCTCCTCGTGTCCATCTTTTGTCCATTGCCCTCCTTTTCTATAAAAAATGACGTGGTAATTTTCCCCGATTTTATTTCCTGCAGAAATAGCCAGAAAAGAGACTTTGCTAAAAACAGCGTCAGATTCAGCAGTTTTATTCAAATATGGGAAGATTCCGGAGTAAATTATGATGCAAAGTGTTTGAAAAAGTAGATGCATTTTGGATGCATCAGCGCCACGTGGTGGCTGCGTGTGAGCTTCAGTTGGAAAGAGACCCGGCCCGAATATGTTATGTTGGGGAAGAAGAAGATGCGCCACTTGTGTCCGCCTACGCGAAAGCTGTCGGACTTGACCGGCACATAAGGTGGGAGCATCTTGGTGTTCGTGTAGCCGTTGATCTTGAACAGGTGGGAGCCGGGGTCGGACACCTTGGACGTGACCGTCGTGGCGCTGGTGGTGACGTCGATGTGGGTGCCCATGCTTGCTTTTCTTGGATTGACGGATCGCTCTAAGCCCAAAAGCTTCTGTGTTCTCGATCTCCCTCCTTTTTGTACATGGTTTTAGAATCGATGCGGCAATGTGTGCTTATATTTACCCACTAAAACGGGTGAGGGTGATCGAGCCGAACTCGTACTCAATGCCCTGACTAATAACCAAATCGGTCCGTACCGGACCCTAATCTTCCAGGCAGTAATAGTCACGCACGGCTATGAGAGCTTGGGCTGTGTCTCGGGCCGCTGCTGGTCTGTCAGGAGTGCAGCAGCCCACTCCAACCACCATCTGCTCACCTGGCATTCCAGGCCCAACCGGGGTTGCTGGTGAGCAACACGCGTGTGAGGCTGTTGTACCGACTAACAGAAGAACATTTTACCACTCAAAAAAAAAAAAAAAACAGAAGAACATTTTTTTTTAATCGAGTGGTCATTTTTTCCAAATGTATGAATCTAGTATTTTTTAGTCCATGAACTTATTACTTTAAACTTGTCAACAATATTTTTAACCGGAAGAACAATTTAATGAATCTGTGAATCTATTTTTGGAATCCATGAACGTATTATTTGAACCGCGTGAACAATTTTTCCAAATGTGTGAACCTCTTTTCGAATCCATGAGAACTCTTTCGTGGACTAGTGGTAGCCGTGTGTATGCGCATAAGGGCCAGGTCTCGAGTTCGAATTCTCACTTCTACCTTAATGACAAAGCCGGGGTGGAGTCCCCCCTCCGGTCTTGTTGTTGTTTTTTTTCGAATCCATGAAAGTATTATTTTGAACAAACGATATTATTCATATGTAAAAAAATAACATGTTTATGGATTCAAAGAGAGATCCATGGATTCGAAAAAACATTCACATGGTTCGAAAATTTATTTGTATTTTTAAAGTAATATTTTTTTTGACAACTATTTTTAAAGTAATATTTTCGTGCATTCCAACAAAGAGATTCACGGATTGAAAATAATTTTCACGCATTTCAAATTATTCATAGGTTCAAAATGAATAAATGTTCATGGATTTCAGAAAAGATATTCATGCGTCTAGTTATTCAGGGGTTCAAAATAATACATTTCAAATATGCTTATACCTTATTTGACACTGGGTGTAAATATTTTTCATTACATGACACTAATACACTAATGCATTCTGAGCGCTAAGGATGTTAATCAGGAACCTACAAAGACGCTTTTGACCTTTAATTCATGAAGAGTCAATTTTTTAACGGGACAAAAGCAATCTTTCGAAAAACAAAATATATTAATATCGCGAAGATAGCAATTACTCATTCTATGCAACAACATAATATCCTTATGTCATTACGGATGCACACTACCAAAAAGAATCCAAAAAAGAAAAGTCTCGATACAGTTCCAGCTCTTGCGCCAGCAGCACAACCAACACCAAGACAAAACCAAAGCAAAGCCTCCGAGAAGGAAACAGTGCACAATCGTCGTCGTCGCCCGATCGTAGATCTTAGGTTTTCACCCTGGAGATAGTTTCCGTTCTCAAAACAATGTCTTCAACAAGGTCATTACCAGACACAACCAATTAAGCCCAGACCTTGGATTTTCACCCCATGAAAGGTAAGACTTTGAACTTCACCTGTGTTGTCGCCACCACTTACATACCGCTGCTACGAATCCTGACACTCCAAGCAAGTTCCTCATCGCCGCAAAGGCTCCAATCACAATTATCAGTCCTCCAATCTCGACTTTCATGTCATTCTCCGCCTCTGACTTCACCATGGAGCTGCATATCCCATGATGGCAATTGTTAGCAGAACTTTGTGCCGCTTCTTCCTTAACGGAGAACCCTATGGGCACGACCGAATCCCACCCGATCCAGCAACTCCAGGCATAACGCCCATGGGAGTTCGCCGGCGCTTCCGGTACCCCACACTCCGGCCAGATCGAGAAAGGCAGACATCAAGCAGATCTTTGTCTTGGCGTAAGAGGAACCCTAGGACCGCCGCCTTTATTCGAGGTTCAAGCACACCAGCAGACCCCCACGCCGTCGGTCGGAGCAGCAATGGAGAAGGCGACCGCAACACACAACCACAAACCGTCCATGGCAGTACACGACCCAGATCAGGCCCTAAGACCCTGATCCGATCCACCACCGCGTCGTGGAGGTTGTTGCCGACGCTGCGTGCCACCCGCCGCTAAGTCGCCGCTCCGGCTTCAGGCCCCAGCTCCAAGACAGCGCCACCCTTGAACCGCCGCCACCACTCCACTACCGTCCATGGAGCTGCCCCGTCGGTGCACTCTCCTCCCCTCCGTCAGTGACAGAAGTGCGGCGTCGAACGCTGGCCAGGAGCACGCCGGTGAGGGAGGCTGGAGGGGTCGGGGGAGGTTCCTCCGGAGTCGCCCGAGCGTGGGTGACCCGGGAGGCGGCTAGGTTTGGGGACGGGTACTCCAGCAACCGATCCCCCCTTTATTCTCCTCGTACCGGGACAAAAGCAATACCGGAAGAGAAGCATGGTCGATTGCACATTTGCACGGTTGCACCAGTGTTGCCGGCGAGCACGAACGTGTCTGTACTGGTCCTGGCCCCCTTCGCGTTTTGAATAGGATTGTGTGTTTCGGCTAGATTCGATCTGGTAATCGTGGTTGCTAGTTTTGTAGGTGTGCATACTTGAGTTGGATAACTTGCTTAGTCTGTTGATCGTGTGCATCTCACCGGAAAGCTGTTGTGCGTGCGTCTCTCGTCTGCCGCCGTCTACACGCCGGAAGCACTCGGCGGCACCGTTCACGCAGAGCCGTTGCGGCGTCGTCGGCCTACCCTGCGTGCCAGCTGCGTTGCAAGGAGAAGCTGCATCTTCTTTTTATTCTAGACTAGAATTGCAATGATGCATATCTTTTTGATCTTTCTCCTCGACCTAACCTCCTGACCCCCTCGCGCCGCCGCCCCAGGGCGCCGCCAGGGGAAACATCCCAGCCCCGCCCTACCCCTCCTCTCTACCGGCGTTTCCTGCCGCCGTTGCTGCCGACCATGGCCGCGGCGGCAGCGGCGCCCGGCGCCAAGGGTGCTTAGGGCAGGAGGTTGTGGCGGGGCCCCTGGACGTGACTGGGGCATCTCGGGATGGGCGCTGTGCACGGCGGCCAGGGGGCTTCCTGGTCGTGCAGCGGCAGGCGGCGCACTCCAGATGGACGACGTGCGGTGGCCGTGGAACTACCATCTTGGCATGTTCATTCGGAGGCTGCAACAAATCCGGAAGGGTGGCGGCCATGGCCGTGGTTCCTAGCCGGGGCGGCGAGTTGGTGGCGATTGCGAGGCTCCATACCTTTTGCTGCCGCCTCCTGTGCTGCTCCGACCGGCGGCGTGGGGGCCTGCCGGTGTGCTCTAATAATGGTGGCGGTCCTAGAATTTCAACTCGCACAAAGACGAAGATCTGATTGTCGCCGGTCATCTTTGATTCGGGCAGAGTGTCGGATTCCGGAAGGCTCCGCTGGCGATCTCGAACTGGGTAATGCCTAGAGACTGCTAGATCAGGTGGTATTCGGTCGTGTCGGAGGTAGCGATGCGAAGCTCTGCTCTGTTACTATCATGGGCAAATCCATGGTGAAACCAGAGGGAGAATGTCATGGAAGCTGTGATTGAAGGACTGGCAATGGTGTTCGGAGCCTTTGTGTCGATGAGGAACTGGCTCAGAGTTTCAGAATCGTGGCAGCAGTATGTAAGCGGGGGCGACATCACAAGTGAAGTTCAAGTCCCACCTTTTAGGGTGAAAATCCAAGGTCTGCCTTAATTGGTTGTGCCTGACAATGATCTTGCTGAAGACATTGTTTTAAGAGCGGGGACTATTTTCATGATGAAAACCCAAGGTCTGGCCTTAATTGGTTGTGCCTGGCACTGTTTCCTTCTTGAAGGCGTTGCTTTTGAAGAATTGGACGTCAGGTGTTGGCTTGGTGGTGGTTGTGCTGCTGCTGCAAGGCATGTAACTCTGTAGCGGGACTTTTCTTTTTTTAGTTCTTCTTTTTATTGTCTTTCGGCTGTGTGCATCCGTAATACCTTCGGTTATTGTGTTATTGCAGAGGCTGGGTGTGATTGGTATCTCCGTGATATTGATATATGCTCTTTATCTAAAAAAGACTAGAATTGCATATCTAGAGATGACATGGGTATTTTGGTCCAAGCAAAATAAAGGTGACAGAAACAAGTAACGGAATAAACAGCGGTGTCATATAAGAGGGGAAGAAATTTACACAAATGTCAAATAGGGAAGAATATTTTTGACAGGGCCCAAATAAAGAATCAGAACTTTAACTAGTGTCAAATAAGAAATTCTCTCCCATATAACCCCACAAGGACCACGACAATACAACAACATATCATAGGGATCAAGTATTTCCATAGGTCTCCCTCGTCGCGTCGGTCTTTCACCACCGCTAATTTGATGGTACGGACATCACACTGGACGGCCAAAGAATCATCGTCTCCAACGTACTTCTCCTCGAGCTTTGCCCTGTCCATGTGCATTAATTGCATGGTGTCCTCAGAATAAGTTGGTTCGAAGGTGCGGGTGAGGGTGAGTGGCTCGCCACCGTCGCGAGGGAGCAGAGTGAATCGGGCAATGACGCGGTCATGTGGTATGCCGTAGCCGTGCATGCACCTGAGCTTGAAAGAGACCTGGCTCGAATATGTTCTGTCGGGAGAGAAGGAGATGCGCCAGCTGGTTCCGCCTGACCGAAAGGTGTCGGACTCGAGCGGCAGATAACGCCGGGTCTTCTTGGTGTTCGTGTAGCCTTTGATCTTCAACATGTGGGAGCCGGAGGTGACGGTCATGGTGGTGACGGTCGGGGCGGAGAGATTGAGATTGCTGCCGGCGGCCTCTGTGGTGGCAGAGCAGTTGCTCATGCTTTGATTTTCTTTGAACGACGGGTTCCTCTAAGCTCAAAAGCTCCTTGTGTTCTCCCTCGAGATCGATCTTTTCGCATGTGGTGCTTGGAATCGATGCGGTATTGCGTGCTTTATATTACCCACTGCAACGCGTGAGGGAGATCGAGCCGGAATCGTACTGGGACTTGATACCATGGAAACCTAACTAAATCGGTCCGTACCGGACCATAATCTTCCAGCCATGTACGGTACGATGCGGAGCAGGAGAACCGCTCGATCCATCTCCCCAACCCACTCATCCCCTCCGTAAGCGTAACAACTCACCCCACGCGCTACCCCGGCCTCCATCTCGGACCGCTGCCGTGCACGTGCTCCGCCCACCCCCGTCTCCGACAGCCCACGCCCTCCGTACGTTACGTTTGCTCGTCACATTGCTCTTGTCCCCCTAAAAAAGGAAATCTCATACCCCCGCCCCGCCCCGTCTCCGGCAACCCGCGCGCCCTTCCCTGCCCCCGGCTCCGGTAGCAGCCAGCGCGGGCCGGCAGCCGGCGCCCTCTGCCCCGCCCCCGTCTCAGGGCAAGCGCCTCTCGCCGGCGGCCGCTAGCAGCACGGCGGCGCCATGGATTGTTTGAAATCTCGGGAAATTTGGATTTGCATTGGAAGGAGAAAAATTGCTACAAAACTTTTAAGAATTTGCACGTCCGAAGAAAAAATTGCATCATATAAGAAACAAAAATTTGCTACAAATGTCCTACATATTTGCATGAAAAGGGGAAAGCTTTTGATACAAAACTTCCAAACATTTGCACCACCTTATAAAAACTGTTGTCAAGAAAGAAACTTGCTACGGATGTGCACCGTGGACAGATTGAAAAGCCCAAAAAAATCATGCTACAAACCTTATGTGGATTTGCATTATAAAGAGAAGGAAATTGCTACAGAGCTTCAAAGAAATTTGCACCTCTCCAAAGATAAAATGCATCATAAAAAAGAAATTTGCTACATCTATTTTACAGATTTGCATCGAAGGGGAAAAATTTGCTACAAAACGGGAATATTTTTGCTCCAAATTTTGCACCACGTCAAGAGAAATTGAATCGTGTAAAGAACAGAATTGCTACATATGCTCTCTGAATTTGCATCAAAAGAGGAACAGAAAACATGATGCTACAAAAAGCTTCCAAAATCTGCACCACATCAGAAGAAGGCAAAAAATCCATTGACAAAAACTTGCTGTCGGACGCCCATGGGAGCACCGCCCGACGCCCATGGGAGCACCGGTCGACACCGGTCGGAGCACGGCCTGACGGTGGTGGGAGAACCGCCCCGACGCTTATGGGAGCACGGTCCGACTCCGATGGGAGCAACTCCCCACGCCGGATGGGAGCACTGGCGACCACAGGGCAGTAGCAGCAGCTCCGGCTCGCCGGTCCCGCCATCCCCGCGCTGGGAGCACTGCCGCTGTGCCGTGGTAGCACCACACCTCGCCGACGGTAGCACCGCCATCATGACGTGGTAGCACCGCCGCCGTGCCGTGGTAGCACTGCCCCGCCAAGCTCGCGGCCGCAATTGACCTCGTCGTCGCCATCAGCTCGTCCATGGCGGAGCCGGCCCGGCCGCCCGAGCGGAGCTTGTGGAGGAGGCCGGGGCTGAGGAGCCTCGTCGGCACGGGAGGAGGAGGGCGTGGCGGCGGCGAGGACGCTAGGAAGAGAGGACGGAACCGGCTGAGCATGGCGGCGGCTTGCCGGCGTGCCGTGGCGGCGGAGAGCCGGGCCGAGGGGATCCATGGGCGGCAGCGCGGCGGAGGCGACGACGCTGTCGGGAGCTTTTCAGAGGCTTGGGGATGAGACGAACGAATGGATAGGAGACGATAAGGATGGGTGGACGTTGGCGTGGCTCTGCTTTTTCTCCTTTAGTTACGAGTGGACGCGTGGCGTCACCGCGAGGGGAGGATCGGGAGGACCGATCCCCCGGGTGATCCCCAACCTTTTCCTTAATGTATTCTAACAAAGAGATTCAGGGAAAAAAATGTTCACGCTTTTCAAATTATTCATAGGTCCAAAATAAGACGTTCATGGATTCCAAAAAGATATTCACACGTTCAATTGTCCAGGGGTTCCAAATGATACATTCCAAATATTATTATTCCTTATTTGATGCTAGGCGTAAATATTTGTTCTTACATGACATTGTAGTTCATTTTAAGCACTAACGGTGTTAACCCGAGACCTATAAAGACACTTTTGCCCCATTATCATCAAGCGTAATTTTTTTTCACGGGACAAAAGCAGTGCCGGATGTGAGGCATGATCTTATTGCACCACTGTTGCCGGCGAGCACGGACGTGTGTGGACCGGTCCTCGCGCTCTTCGCGGTTCCTGCCGATCTGAGCACCTCGATGGTGCAGAGAGAGGACATGGTACTTTGGTCAAACATCCCCTCTTTTCTTTTTTTGAACAAACATCTCCTTCTTATTCCACGATTGCATATCTAGTGAGGAGTTGAGGACATTGGTTCCAAGAAAATTAAAAGTGACGGAAAATAAGTAATGGAATGAACAACGGTGTCATATAAGAAGGGAACAAATTTACACAAATGACAAAGAGGGGATAATATTTTTTTTACAGCGGAACCATAACTTTAACTAGTGTCAGATAAGCAATCCTCTCCTATATAACCAAACGAGAGTCATGACAATACAAAAGCATATTATAGGGATCAATAATTTCCACGGGCATCGCTTGTCGCGCCGGGCATTCTCAACCGATATATTGATGGTACGGACTTCACAATGGACGGCGAAAGAATCATCTTCTCCAACGTACTTCTCGAACTCTTCCCTATCCATGTCCAACAATTTTATGGAGTCGTCGAAACATCGCTCGAAGGTGCGAGTGAGGGTGAGTGGCTTCGCGAGGGAACAGAGTGAAGCGGGCAATGGCATGGTCAGGTGGTATGTCGTAGCCGCGCACAAGCTTGAGCTCGAAAGAGACCTGGCTCAGATATGTTCCTTCAGGGTAGAAAAAGATGCGTCACTTGTTTCCGCCTGCAGTCGGACTTGATTGGCGGGTGACGTTGGAGCATCATGGTGTTTGTGTAGCCGTCGATCTTGAACAGGTGGGAGTCGGGGGCGGACTCCGTGGATGTTTGGTGACGGTCGAGGCGAAGATCAGATTACTGTCGATGGCATCTGGGGTGGTAAAGCCGGAGATGTCGGTCGCAGCGTTGAACTGATGGATCCAGTTGTTCTCGTTGCTCATGCTTCGCGTTCCTTTGATCGACGGGTTTCGAAAGCTCCTTGTGTTCTCCCTCGAGATCGATCTTTTCGTCGTAGATTAGAATAGAATCGATGCGGTAATGCGTGCTTATATTGCCCACCGCGACGCGTGAAGGTGATCGAGCCGGACTCGTACCCGGACCCGGACTCGATGCCTTGACTAACCAAATCTCTCAGCCCAGCCCAGCCCGGCTCCATTCAGGCCCAATCTGGTTCTGATTCTGAGACGGTTTCTCTATTAAAGCCCGCTATTGCTTAACCCAATCCCGATTTCTCCTACTCCTCCAGACAAATCGCTCTCGCCGTCTCGCGTTAGGTCAGGCACAGGCGAGGAGGTTCGAGCTCAGCGCGCGGCGGCCATGGAGGACGAAGAGCACGAGGTGTACGGCCAGGAGATCCCCGTCGACGGCGAGGACGTCGACATGGGCGCCGGTGGCGACGACGCCGCCAAGGTTCGTTTCCCTCCCGTCGCCGCCCGCCACCGGGGCTCTCTCCCCCCCAGACCCGAAACCCTAGCGCTGGTACTGACCACTATATTCGCGCGTGCGTGCAGCTGCACGAGCTCGACGAGATGAAGCGCCGTCTCAAGGAGATGGAGGAGGAGGCCGCGGCCCTCCGCGAGATGCAGGCCAAGGTCGCCAAGGAGATGCAAGGTTAGTGCCGTCTCCCTGTACACTACCTGTCCGTGTCAATTTTTAAGATCTGCATACAGGGCAGGGTGGTCGGGGAGTTTAAGATCCGGGACAATAATCTTGCCTGTTTCTGTTTTCACGTTGGTTTGGGTATATTAACCTGCTCATCGGTAGTTTGACCGTAGCTGATTGGTCTAGTGGATATTCTGTGCTCTAAATTGCTTTACATTAGTCCATTTAACGCCACCACTTATATGCGATTTTGGTAGAGTTGAGATGGATCTGGCACATAGTATTGATTGGAACAGTCCTCCAAATTTATCAGGTCGGGGTTTGGTGGTTTTGTTGTGTTCAGCATGGTAAGTGTTAGGCTGGACTTGTTACATGGAAGAAGTATTGGGGTATATCAGTGAACTCCATGTCCACACCATTGATGTTTAATTACTGACTCTCTGCTTCCCAAAGCATATTCAAATGTTATTATAACTCCATTTTTCTGTTTGGGGTATAGCTTGGGATTGCGCTTATATATTGTCTGTATTCGTCTACTTCTATTAACACATTCACTCTTTTCATTCTTGTAGGCGGCGATCCTAATGCAGCCACATCCGAAGCAAAAGAAGAGATGGATTCTCGCTCAGTTTTTGTCGGAAATGTAAGTTCTTTCATACCTTTGCTGTCTAAATTTAGTTGGCACGTGTACTTTTCATAGTAGTCATAACTATGCCTTAACTGTGAGCATGCATCATTGATGATCGTATTTGTGTATGAGAATTGCTATACATCATCTATGGAATTAACAACTTGGAAAGACAATTTTCTTCTCTATCTTATCTATGCATTTTATTTTATTTATTATTTTCTGGTGCATTGATTGAACAATGGCATTCGACGCAGGGTAGTCTGCTATCATCAAGTCTTTGAAATCAAAATTTTGGCATATGGCTGAGTCTCAGTGCAAGTTCTAGTGTTAGATTAGAGGGGGGAAGAAAAAAGAGGAAAAAAATCCTTGGAAAAAAAGAAAAAAATATTTGAAAAAGTAGAAAAAATATAGAAAAAAAGAAAAAAAGTACAATGTGATAGGAAATTCCCCCCAAAAGTGCCAGTAGTGTACTGCTGGATATACTCCACCTGGCGCTTGAGACTTACCTGGACTGATGTGGCATGCTATCAATAGCCATTGGTAGATGGGCATGAGTGGCAGGAGTGCATAAGCATGACATGTAAGTCTGACCATATATTTTATGTTGAGTCAATTGAAGAATTCCATGTTTTTAATGTACTGCCTGTTGGTAGAATTTATTCTCCATAATATCTATCCGGCTTTCTTTTCCTCGTGGAACTGATTTTTTAGGTGTTGTTCCCCTCCTCAAGTTCGTCATAACTAATCTAATATTTCATCTGTTAGCTTTGCAACTCTTTTGAAATATCTGTAGAGTGTGTATATAGTTAGGTTTTCAATAGTATTGAGTGTTTATTTAGACAGATGATACCAATATCTTTGATGCTTTGGTCTTTCATAGAAGTGACAGATGTGTGTCTGCCTGAAAGCACATGGATGTTATCGCATTTTGCTTGTTCTGATCCTCAATGCATAATGAAGTTTTTTTAATTGGATTCTTTGGCCTTCATTAAAATATGAGATGATATTTCATTCTTTGACATCAAATAATTAGATGGGAGATACTGTAGCAACAGTTCCGATTCACTAATAACATCTATCATGCAAACTTCTTCCAGTGTGGTGTGTATTTGTCAATAAGCTTTCCAACTTGCGCGTCTTTGTAGCATTTGTAGCAACACATATTATGATCTGTAGCTTCTTTTAGAAGTTGGTGTGAATAGTTAGTAAATAAACACTGCAGCATGACTTCTTTTTATTTGTACTACATGTTGTTGAAGGTCTAGCGTGTAGTCTACATAACCTTGCAAAAGGAAAGACCCTCGTTATTTATATGTAAATGAGTCTGCATTGTGTAGACTATAGAACCTTGCAGGCTGTAATGTTCTGAGTTGCAGACCAGTACCATTATCAATTCTATTCTTATCTCTTGATATAAAGTATTCTCTATACAACTGTACCTGGTAACTTTGTGTGGAGTTTGTTTACTTCTTTATACCTGTTTAAGTAGGGTAAATCTCTAAGGCCGTCTGACCATCTTATTATCATGGAAGTACGTGTAGCACTAATAGATATTACTAGCAAATAGAGTCTCTGCACGAAGTTTTTGTCATTCTCTTTGATACAATGCAGATTATCTGATTAAATCACACGACCGTTCTTGGTGTCCTTATAGCTTAGTTGGTGGTTCGTGTTTGTAGACATTCCTAATTGTGCCAATCAAATTTACTCGGTGGTTACGCAGTCTCTTTCTTTAGTCACTATAAGATTCAGGATCCTGTTGGAACTTTGTGGAATGGTTAAATTATAATAGCACAATACAGTGAGGAATATTCCTCAATTTGATTTTGTGCAGAAATTGACATGCAATCTTGACACTGTTGGTTTGTTTTATATATGCTTCATCTTTTGTTAGCTGAATATTATGGGATATGTGTCATCATAATCATGCTCACTACTTTCTATAACTGGTATGATCACAATTGCAGGTTGACTATGCATGTACTCCAGAAGAAGTGCAGCAGCATTTTAATTCTTGTGGAACTGTCAACAGAGTGACGATCCTGACTGACAAGTTTGGACAACCCAAAGGTTTTGCTTATGTTGAATTTGTTGAAGCTGAAGCTATTCAGGAAGCTGTCAAACTTAGTGATTCAGAGCTGCATGGTCGGCAAATCAAGGTGAGCTGCGAATTCATCTTCCTCCTCTAACTGAAATCGACCACCTTGCCTTCAGCAATAACCAAAGTGGCATGCTGACCTTGCAACCTTCTTGTATGCTCATCAGGTAGCGCCGAAGCGGACTAATGTTCCTGGGTTGAAGCAGCCTCGAGGGGGTCGAGGATACAATCCATATGGCGGCCATCCCTACATGAGGGCATATCCTCCCCCGTTTTTCAATCCTTATGGTGGCTATGGGTAAGTTCAGTTTTGTCTACTCAGTAGTTTACCCTTGCTTCTTGGTCCTTTGAAATAAAGAAATCATGATCAGTCTGTCTAAATGCCGTGCCGTCTCTTCCTAATGCAGGAGAGCTCCCAGGTTCCGCCGGCCGCGCAGGCCGTTCTATTGAAGTTGTGGTTCTCATGGAGTTTGTAACCAACACATGACACTAGTATTCAATCAATCTTAAGCCAGTCAGAGAACCCAAACTCATTATACTGTGTTCCGTTATTTCACAGTTAGACGTGACGGGGTGTTTGTCATGTACCGTGTTCTGCTGACAATGTTTAAGCCACTACATGCAGCAGCATTATGTACTATTTGACTTAGCAATCAAGTTGTATAACATTTGCCTGAAATAGGATTATATTTTGTTTTTATGAAGGTGTGCTTTTGCATATTTGATTCCTATCTGATTTCCAGTTGTATTTTCCATCCATTGGCCAATTTATTCTTTTCTAATCGTATTAGGAATTGTTGACTGGATGACTGCACGAGCCAATGTGTTTGTATATATATATATATATATATCTGCTTCTTGGAGCAGAAACTGCAAATGACTCCTAAAATTGGCACTTTCGAATTTTTAAAAATGGATTATAGAAATTCCGAGATGAAGATAGTGTAGAGATTGACTACCGTGCAATTTTTTTAATCAAAATTCGTTGTATTTTGGGCTGCATAAAAAGGCAAATCAGGAAAAAATGTCATTTACCACAAATCCACAATACAATGAATTTTGATTTCAAATTTTGCACACATGTAGCGAAACTATCTACGGCTGGGAATTTTTTCTGGGTTTCAGAAAACTCGAAAGTATCGATATCGTTTTTTCTTCTTCCAGAAAACGAGTTCCATGTAGCTTTGGGAGCCATTGCCCACTCCTTCCTAGAGTATATATATAATATTAATATTACCATCCTGATATAAAATAAATTTCCTAATTTCTTGTGCCATATCTGATAGTAATATGGTTCAAGGCTATCAATCAAATAGATGAATACTATGTTTTGAAGTAGAGTGCCATACGAGAGCATCTAGTAACTGTGTGCCACCAGTACCCCATATTGGTAAGGCAAATTTACAGCCCAGCAACACGGCCAACAGCTTCTCTCAGACATCTCCAACGGCCTGACGCAAACGAACCACGGCTGTCCCATTCGGTCTGATTTTGATCAGGCTTGCGAAAAACTCAGCCCAACGGCGTGACGCAAAAAGAACGCGTTGTCCGCCGGAACGTAAACGCGGCTCAAATTTGGAAGCGGTTTGCGTCGCTGCAGACTGCCCGCGTTGTCCTCGCGTGTCCTCCTTAAGCGGCCTCGGTGCCACATGGCATAACACAAATTCTACATTAGCTAATTTCATTAGTAGATAACATAGTTAGCCCTCCTATTACACCAAAAATTGCGCTGGCAGCCGTATACTCGCCGTCACACGCCCTACCAATACAGGGGCTCTTCGCAGTCGCTCGCCCTACTACTCGCCGGAGCCCCTGGCGCCGCCACCAGCGCCCTAGATCGCGCGTTGGAGCTCGTCGACGAGGCGGCGAAGCTGCTGCGGCGTCAGGGGCCCGAAACTCCTCCTCCGCCTGCCGCATCGCCCTCTGCCTGTGGTCCTCCTCCATCCTCCACCGCGCCTGGCCCTCCTCCAAGCCGTTCGTCAAGTGCGCCTGCCGCGCCGCCTCCTCTGCCTCCGCATGCGCCTGTGTGGCACACGCACGGGCAGCCTCCGCCGCGGCCTCATCCGCCTCCACCCTTGTTGCGGCAGCTTCGCGGTACGCTGCCGCCACTGCATCCTCCGGCCGGTAAGCCGAGCGCAGGTCGAGCGCTGGGCATCCATCCGGGCGCGCTGCCACATGCACCGGACGTCCTGTTGGGCGGCGCGCTGCGCGGCCATGGACTGTCGCCTAGCTCGGTCGCGGCGAACCGTCTCGAACGAGGCGTGGAGCGCCCTCTGCTCCTCGCCTGGGTCCGGGTCGGGCTCGAGGAAGTCGAGGTCGTCGTCGTCATCGTCGACCTCCTCCCGCAGCTCCTCTGTGTATGCCCAGCCTGGGTGCCCATCGGCGTGGAGGACCTCCGCACGCGCCGCCCGCGCAACCGCCATGGCGGACTGCCCGGCAGCCGACTGAGGCGGAGGTGGGGGCGGAGGACGAGGCGGGGGCGAAGACGGAGATGAATGCGGTCGCCTCGTCCCGCAGCTCGGCGCAGAGCTCGCCGTGGAGCTGGACGCTCCGCGAGCAGCGTCGAGAACAACCTACTCCGTGGCTATCTCGTCTGGGATGGCGGCGTACGCCGCGCCCTCCTCTGCGTCGTAGGTGAACCGGGCGTAGGCCTGCGTCGCGGGTTCGTCGTCGGGGAAGCGGTCGCGCGTCATCTTTACGATTCGGGCCCAGGTCTCGGGGTTGTCGGATATCGTGTTGTGCTGGAGCACCACCAGCGACGCCTTATAAAGAACACGGTGTACGGGAAACGAAAGGCCGACGCACGGAAAGCGGGTGGCGGGAAACGCCGTCGCGGACGGAAACACGGAAAACGACGGGCGGGAAGCCGACGCGGTGGGACGCGGCGCTAGTTCTACCGCCGCCATTGGCAGTGGCATAATTTGCGTCGGGCCGTTGGGACACTCCCAACACAAACGGATAACGGACAGAATACAGCCGACTTTTTATCCGCGGCCCAACACAAACGGATCAAAACGGACAGCCTAAAATACATCGGGCCATTAGAGATGCCCTCACATAGTCCCATTGGCCACTGGGAAAGCCCAGCAGAGGACACAGAGCTGCAGCCTGCAGGGTGGTGCATGGCAAGGTCAGATCAGGTCAGGTCTAGCTTGCCTTGCAAGAGACAACTGGCTTGCCAAGTAAGCTGTGATTCCCAGTCCATCTGACAAGAAGATACTGCTCCATCACAAGATTTTAGGAGAAAATCTAGGATCTGCCACCAAGGTCGATTGGCTTTTCCACTGTTCGTTCTGGGGATTGCAACAACGTGCATGCACCTCACAGGAGCTAGCAGTACTAGCACCACTTTCTCCCAGCGGGTTCTGCCACAGCACCTCACATCTTTTCTAACAGATAGGATGGCACTTGGCAGAAGACAGTTGATCCAATTACACCGCTCTTACTGTACAAAAATTACAATTACTGCTAACATTAAAAAAAATACTAGTACTAGACGATACATAGCTTCAGAAACAAATATTCACATGTACAAATTGCTGTTGTTCTCACCAGCATGATCTGATATTTGGTTTGCTTTCTGTAAGCACAACAGTTTTTATGTCCAGATAGTTCACTTCAAATATCTGCGAGCTGCAGATCATACAATTACAGACGCACACAACATTGGAAGAAAGATGTCGTCAAAGCCGAAACATACAAGAGCACTACATCAGCAGCAGGAACAAGCAGCAAGCAGACATTTCTCTCAAGACCTTGCTAGAGCTTTTCATGGAGATGGCGGCCAGTCAAAGCCAGCATAGCCTTCACCAACGACACCGTAGAACCTGACTTCCAACCCTTCAAGGCCCTGACCGTCATCCCATATGGCCTCGTCGTCGCTCCCAATGGCGTAGTAGTCATCGTCCATGAACTCCCATGAGTAGATGGAGTCGTCATCTGAGTCATCCGAGCACTCCTCCCAGAAGCTGTTCTCGTAGCAGTCGTCCACGCAGGGGCCTAGGAGTTTCAGCCCGGGATACTTCTCCTGCAACAACTTGTTGTCGACGCCCCAGCAGCCACGCAAGTCTAAGAACTTGAGGTCGTGGCACTGCGAGGCGATCTCGACAACGGCCTTGGTCGCGATGAGCATGTATCCTATTTCAAGATGTCGGAGCTTCGGCATGCTGCCAGCAATAGCACGGGCCTCGTCGTGTTGGCAAATCTTGCCAGCAACATCTATTGGGTGCATCACTCGCCGAAGCCCGACAAGGGATTTACAGTTCTTGCCAAATGCCTCCAGAGCACGTGCGCCAATCTTAGTACAGCTGCTCACATCCAGGAATGTGACATTGGATAATCTTCGTGCAACATCTTCCACTATGCAGTCGCTGATCCCACTCCTTGGAAGCTCTAAGGTCTTGAGAGATCTTGCACTTGCAAAAGCAAATACGCTAGGGTCAGTATGGTTCAACAAAATATTATGCATAGGATCACTGGTAACACAAAGTGTAATGTATGATGTAGTATACCCCTATTCTATTTGGGTCAATAATTGGAAGCTAACAGAAATATTTCGAAATGAGGAACACAAGCTCCACAGTAAAATGATATTAACTGCGAATATGAACTGACTTTCTATCATTCATCACAGTCAGATGACAGATTGAGCCAGGAAGCAGTGCATGAACCGGGTGTCTTTTTTAGAATGGTTTGATCAGAGGACGGTTGGTAATTTTTTCCACGCGACACCCCAAATGGGGGCCGATTCCCATTACTTTCCATAACGGGAAACAACCACCACCAAATCCAGCAGCGTAAGTTCGCTAATTCCAGAACACCTTACAAGCCCGCAGGCCACCAAAGAGAACAGCCACCACAAGTTTTCCAGCAACTGCGAAGAAACCCACCAACTAACTAAAGAGGATCCAACACCAACAGGCCAAACCACAACTAAAACTATCGAAAGAGCAGCTCCCAACAATGAGACAGTCTTCAGCAGCAATCAACAGCCGTCAGCCTCCACCAATGCGACTTGTCCCAGGAAGGACGGTTGGTAATACCATTTCGAACATGTGCTTCTGCAGGTACATGCAGGATATGACACCATGTTTCTAAGATTCATCACAATCAGAAAACTGATGAGCCAGAGGAGCACTAACTGCACTACCAACTTGCTAACACCACCCATAAACCTGTATCTAGAGCTTGGAATGATGTGACTCCATTTGTACTTATGCAAAGCCTACAGAGTTTTCAAGCATTTAAAAAACCGCTAAAAACATACACACAACTGCTTGGAAATGATTCAATTCAGCAGTCGGAGGCTGGACCTTGTTTTAAAGATAAATACAAAACTAAGGCAACTGATTTTGGAATCAATAAGTATTTCACATAAGGAAATTGTTTATATTCATTAGCAGTTGTTTCGGACGGCATTACCGTAGCCATAGGGGCTTCTAATAAATAGACATACGAATACGATACGATGCACTCTAGGTATCATTAGCAGACAATAATGCATTAGTAATCCAACTCCTTGCACAGCCATGATATGCCACCTGACACTGCACCTCATGGCAACCTAACCCATCTATTGCAAGAAAGTTCCACGTGCACTATGCAACCATGCTATCAAATCTGAAAAGGTGCTCCAGCTACATGTTCAATTCCAAGGGCTAATGGTTTGCCAGTACTCAAGATCACACAATTCTCATCCAAGTTATCAAATCCCATCAGGAGCGAATCATGGAACATACAGATGATTTTGACAAAGATCACTCTACTTACTGGTCTGCGATGAAGGTGAACAACGAGTCGTTGGGAAGCCCGGAGACGCTAAAGCGTCGGAACGAGCCACCGCTGCGAGCGATGAGAGTATGAACCATGCGGGTGAGCTGGTCCGGCTTGCTCTGCTGCTGGCTCCACTCCTGGATGTCGATCTCCTGCCAGCAGTAGGGCCCCGAGACCACCCGGCTCCAGGATTTGCAAACCCGGGGAACCACGGTGAGCATCTCCTGAAGCGAGAGGTTGCGGAAGATGAGGCCCAGGGCATCTGGCAGCAGCTCCTCCCAACATCTGTACTCACTGCACTCTTCCATCACTCTAGGACTGCCCGTACGGGTTGTACGATCCACCTGTTTCAAGATCAACGATAAGCCAATCTGGTAAGATTTCCTTAAATTCAGACAGCTGAAGGCTTGGGGGGAGCCTATTCAGAATTTCACGGCGACCCATATTAATAGTATGAAAGTGTTTTCCCCTAAAAGAATGAATATACCAAACTGTCCAGAGCTAATTGCTTCTTCTCTTCTTTAGAAAAAATCGGCTCATTCGACATTTATTTGAGAAAAGAATTTGCCAAGACGACAAGGCTGCCATAAAGAAGCAGCTACTAAAAGGTACAGAGGAAAACAAAAACAACAACGAACATAAAACTGGAATGAAAACAAATTCAAGATGAACACGGCTACCAGCTTCCGCTGAGTTTCGAAGAACTTGCAAGGTGCAACAAAATCACTGCAGCCAGACCAGTAACTATTGCCCCAAGAAACGAGCACGAACCGAGATGAAGATGAACTTTCTTTTACCGGCCCAAGGAGCAGGCTGTATGTGGCAGAGAAAGAGGGAGGAGGACCTGCCTAGACTAGAGCATCGCACGCAGCTACTAAAAATAGCACCCCGCTTGGGGCTGGTTACTGGAAGCAAGAAAACCCAAATCAGGAAACACCTATCCAAGAACCAAACAAGGGGACGGAGAGCAGGATGCGAGCACCAACCAGAAGCCAGGGAGGAATTAACTTTGTTAAACACCTCACCTCACTCCCTCACTCACTCTCTCACTCGCAGGACCCAGCCAGGGAGGAGTACCAGGAAAGTGGGAGGACGCCGCAGATCTAAAGCGACCCTTGTCCACAGTCACAGACGAAGAATTCGAGGGAGAGGGAGGGGGCAATCGGCGGCGCCGAGCTATATACTAGTCCCGCTGCTCCGCTCTCCACAGGCGGCGAAAGGCGTGGCTCTCTATATCTCTCTCTGTATACTCGTGAGAAAGAAGGCAAAAGATCCACCCTTTTTCAGCGATTTCTTTTTCTTCTTCTTCTTCCGCGAGAGAAGAGAAGACGCGACCGGGAATAAGAATAAGAAAGAAGAAGAAAGGCCGGCGGTCCTTTTCGTCCACCACGGGAGAGGATTCTCGGCGCCGGGAGGATAACGTCGAGAAACGGTGCGGAGACGGGGCATTTCTCGCGAGGGTGAGATGCTTACCTCACCAGGTCGCGGAGGCGGAGGAGGAGGACTGGCGGAGGCGGTGGTGTTCTTCGGATCTGTGGGAGCTTAGCTGGGGGCGGCTCCTCGGAGCGGTGGGGGAGACAGAGTTGAGTGTAACAGTGGAGGGGTTAATCTGTCGGCGAGGGACTGAGATCAGGTGACATGCCGTGTGACATGCGGCCTAAATTCAAATTTAAACATTACGAAAAAATCTACAAAAAATCATGCATGTTCACAGCACATATTTAGATAATCCCTAAAAAAAGAAACTCAAAATTCGAAACATACATAGAGAAACAAAAAAGAGAAACTCAGATGTGAATAGTCCCAGATGTGAATAGTTCCTGAATTTGAATTTTGGTTCTCTGTAGACTATTCACATCTGAGTTTCTCTTTTTTGTTTCTCGATGTATGTTTCGAATTTTGAGTTTCTTTTTTTAGGGATTATCTAAATATGTGCTGTGAACATGCATGATTTTTTGTAGATTTTTTCGCAATGTTTAAATTTGAATTTAGGCCGCATGTCACCGTGTGACATGCAAAAGGTGCATGTCACCTGATCTCAGTCCGTCGGCGAGAGGGCCGGAAAAGAAGTTTACCTCCATTTGTTGCGCGCGCGTGCATTTTCAGGTTTGCGAACAAGGAAAATGCGGCAGCGGAGGTTCAGTAAGCTGCACGTGTAATTTCTTCAACTTGAACGTGGTGCGATCGTAATTCCTGACTCTAATTTGTTTTAAAATATGGATATATTTAGACGTGAGTAGTCTCGAACGGAGGGGAGGGGTGTGCCGATCTACTTCTCCGTTATACAGTGTCTTTAATTTATTTAAAATATGGATATATTTAGATATGTTTCATATCAAGGTACATTCATATTTGATTACATCTAATACAGTTATTTTTAGGGCGGAGAGTACTAGATTTTAAATGCAGTCGATATTTGATTAAATCTAGCCGTATTTTTTTTTGAGTATACAAACTTATTTGCTACTATGTTCCCATTTTTTTTTATTTTCCAAATGCCAAAGAGGGAAATTATGTGAATCAAGTTACAAATAATAATTTTCATGACACATCTCCATTTTTACACAATGACGCCATATTAGGTGGATACATACCAAACATTTGGATTTGTAGCTTTTAATTATTTTTCCCATTTAGATAATAAATTTATGTTAACTTTGCCAAAGGAAATCAATTTTTGGCTAAAATTTGCCAAAAATCAGTTTAGGGTACTCAAATAGGAATGGAAGAGACACATAGGATATCAAAAGATGCTATAAATAGATGTGCCTAATTTCAACCCTATTTAAAAAAAACATAAAAGAAAATCTCACATAAGGGCATACCATTTATGAACATTCATGACTTACGCCAAATGACCAAGTTCATCGCCATATCCATGGCATAATTCTATTTGGCAATCGTTTCTTGCCAAGGAGTGCCAAATACAAAACTTATGCTGTGTCAAGAAGAACTTAGAAGCAGAAGGCAGTCGGGAAACACCGTATGCATTTATATGTTTGAAGCGGTGCAAAGAACTTGGAATACCCTAGAAACGCCACCAACTCAGGCCACAAGACAAGCCAATATCTCCGAAGAAGATCTACAAAGTTTTGGCACCATCATGAAGATAGGAAGACCCGTCTAGTCTAGATAGAAGTTATGTTAAGATTCAAACGTTGCAAATCGTGTATGACTCATACGTACTACATCAGTATCAAAATATAAGATGTTCTAACACAAGATATGTCCATATGTATATGTATGTAGACTTATCTTAATGCAAGATTCATACATAGGGAGCATGTAATAGATAACGAGCGCTTGAACAATTTTAACACACAATCAATCAAATCAGTACAATCTATTTTTTATTCTACAACCCCTTGCGTTGCTTCCATTCTTTTGTGTCTCCTTATAAATTTAGGCTGATCACCGAAAATCGAGCCAGAGGCAAACGAATCTGTCAAAGTTCATCATATAGCCACCACAAACCCCGACGGCGTCCCTCCCTCCCGGAGGAGTGAGATTTTGGGTCACAAAAAAGCAGGCTGGATTGTCCTATAGCCGGTCTCCCATGACGTGTGTCGGCGCACACACACCACGCTTTGCATCGAGGGTACACTGTGAGATGTTGTACAAGCACAGTTTTTGGCGATTCCACTGGGACATCAATCTTAGATCGGATCATCATGGTCGATGATAAGATCCTCGAACCTCGAGAAATCAGCACCGATAGCATTGTTAGGCCTAGATTTAATGATTAACGGATGACAAACACCAAACTCTTTAGGCAATCAAGAAGAAACGACAAGAGGAATTTGGGACTTTACGCAAGAATTAAGAAGAGGAAATCCGGAGAAGCTCCTGGCAAGATTAACAAAGGATCGACAAGATGCTATCAATCCTTTTAGAGATCCCAAGCTTTACTCAAGGAAGATGTAAACTAGTGAGTGGGGTTTCGGGTCTCAGAGGAGCCGACGGGATTGTCTTCTCTATCGTGTTTTAAGTTGATCACTCACGACGTTTGTAGGCACGCATTACGCTTGACATCAAGGGTGGTATACCAATAATGTGTCTGTGTGTGAACAAGTTCATGATAATATTACCAATTTTTTTACACAAAGGTGCATCTTGTCATGTCAAACAATAGTGTGACAGAGTTGTCAACTTTTTGTTACATTTTTTTCTAAGTATCATAAATGGGTCATAGTGGCGGACCTAGCGCCTCTGTTGCCCGGGCTTCCGGCCGACCGGCTAGTCTAATTTCATAGCTATTAGGCAAATAATTAGAATCATTAGCCTTAGAATTAGCTGTTTACCTGGGTTTTAAAGTTTTCCCAGGTCCGCTACTGAATGGGTTTCTAAGCAAAAATAAGACGCAAAATTACCTCATGCAAATTTCCACACACTAAAAACAGTCACACAAAATAGAATATATTGGATGGTAAGTATTTCGAGATAACCTTATAACTAAGTTGTGCACCAACGGATAACTGACGGAATATGCAACAAATTAGACGTAAAGCTGATGAAAACTGTATATTTTTTTGTAGAATTAGCGACCCTTGCAAAACTTGCAGCAAAGTTAATTAGGGGAACTGTAATTTGCTCTAGAGTTGGTTTGTGGCCATGGCCTCGTTAAAATATGGCCATGCGATTTAAGTATGTAAAAATTGACATAATGTGCTTCATCACCATCGAGTTTTTTTTAGAAAAGGGGCTAAGCCCAGCCTCTGCATCAGGGTGATGCATACGGCTTTTTATTGAAGAAAAACAAGGTGAAATCTGAATTACAACCGAGAGTATCCAAGTTCACAGCCACAGCTGGCCAGCAAAAAGAAAACAAAGTATCGAAAGTAGTTTCTAAAAGATTAGGTAGCACAAATTCTTCGATCATGCTGCCATCCATTGCGAGATAGGATAGCTCGAACCACCGCCATAAGACGGTTGCATCCATCCTCCATAAGGGGTCGCTGGTCCGAATGCAAGAGGAAAGACCACATAGTGATCCAATAAATAGCCTTGTTGATAAGCTGTAAAAAATGAACATTTTGAGCTTTGTTAAACACCACATCATTTCGACAATTCCATGTTGCCCAAATGAAAGCGGACACACCAACGTGTATCCTATTCTTTGTTTTCTTATCAAAACTTGTCAACCAAGAGCCAAACATATTGGCCATAGTTATCGGCGGTGAAATATTAAAAGTAAAGTGGAGCAATCTCCATACTTTTTTGGCAAATCCACAAGATAAAAAAAGGTGTTCAACCGTTTCCTCCTAATGACAAAAAACACATTTTGTACATCCCTTCCAACTTCTCTTAACAAGATTATCGTTAGTGAGAATCACGTTCTTACTAACGAATCACAAGAAAATCCTTATCTTTAATGCTACCTTCAATTTCCACAGATACTTTCTTAGATACGGTGTGTGCCCATTCATGTAATCGGCATACATAGATTTCACCGAAAAAACTCCATTCGCAGTGAGGTTCCACCTGAACTTATCTTCCTCCGGAGTTAAAGAAACTGTCATTAGTTTCTGCACTAAGTCTAACCAAGACATCCAATTCGAGCCTCTTAAAGTTCTCCTAAAATCCAATGTCAATGGTGGGGCATTGTGCAATACATCCGCCACCAATATATTTTTGTTTCGTGATATATTATATAAACCCGGGTAGGTAGCAGCCAAAGATGCATTCCCCAACCAAGTATCTTCCCAAAAACGTGTTCCCTCCCCGTTGCCTAACACAAAAGCCCCCTTAGCAAAGAACTCATGTCTCACCTTCATTAGCCCCTTCCAAAAAGGAGAATCCGATGGTTTCACAGATACTTGTGATAATGTTTTACCTGCAAGGTATTTGTTGGTTAATAATTCTTGCCACATCCCTTTCTCATTCAGGAGTTTATAGAGCCATCTGCTCAAGAGACACTTATTTTTAATATCTAGCATTTCGATACCCAAACCACATTGATCTTTTGGGCGACAGATAATGTTCCATTTTGTCAATCTATACTTACGTTTTTGTTGGTCACTTTGCCAAAAGAACCTACTACGAAAATAATCAAGTCTTCTCCGAACCCCCACTGGAATTTCGAAAAAGGATAGGAGAAACATTGGAAGGCTAGTGAGAACCGAATTAATCAACACTAATCGATCCCCATAAGATAATAGTTTGCCGGCCCAAGAAGCCAGTTTCTTTTCAAATCTATCTTCTATTATCTTCCATTCTTTATTAAGCAACTTTCTGTAGTGAATCGGAATGCCAAGGTATTTGAAAGGCAAGGATCCTACCTCATACCCAAAGATGTTTCGGTATTCATCTTGTTGTTCCACGGCTTTGCCAAAACAAAAAAAATTACTTTTGTGGAAATTGATTTTCAAACCAGATAATTGTTCGAATAAGGACAAAATAAGCTTCATATTCACCGCTTTATCAAGATCATGTTCCAAAAAAAGAATGGTGTCATCCGCATACTGAAGTATGGATACCCCCCCCCCCCCCCCTTCCACCAAATGTGGTACGAGGCTTCCTATTTGACCATCTTCTTTTGCTCTCGCTATTAATACTGCCAACATGTCTGCTACAATATTAAAAAGCACAAGAAATAGAGGATCTCCTTGTCGTAGACCTTTTAGCGTGCGAAAATAATGACCAATGTCATCATTCACACGTATACCTACACTCCCACCTGGACAAATCTTGCTACCCACTCACACCATTTAGGATCAAAACCCTTCATGCGTAATGCCTGTTGTAAAAAAGACCACTTTACTTTATCATATGCCTTTTCAAAGTCAATTTTGAAAAGAGCACCATCCATCTTTTTCCTATGTATCTCATGTATGGTCTCATGTAGGATTACCACTCCTTCAAGAATGTTCGTACCAGTTATAAAAGAAGTTTGTGTTGGACGGATCACTTTTTGCGCAATGGAGGACACCCTATTCGTGCCCACTTTTGTAAAAATCTTGATACTCACATTCAAGAGACAAATTGGGCGATATTGTTCAATTCTACATGCATCTTCCTTTTTTGGTAATAAAGTCATAACCCCGTAATTTAATCTATGCAACGGTAGATTATCATTTTGGAGCTGCTCAAACAAAGCCATCAAGTCATTCTTGATTATTGCCCACCACTTTTGATAAAACTCTGCAGGAAAGCCATCAGGCCCAGGTGCCTTGTTGTGCTCCATTCGAGCAATTGCCTCCAGCACCTCCTTTTCCACAAATGGAGAGGTCAGTATCACATTTTCATCATGTGAAATTTGAGGGAGATCATTAATGAAAGCCTCATCCATAGTGACCGCATTCGGTTCAGGAGCTCCAAATAATTTTTTATAATATTCGGTTATGAACAATTTCAAATTATTTTGTCCTACAATCGTTCCCTCATCCTGTTCTAATTGGAAGATTCTTTTCTTCCTATGTTTGTCATTTGCAATAAGATGAAAAAACCGTGTATTATCTCCACCCTCTTGAATGTATTTCACGTTAGCTCGTTGGGCCCATTTGGCCTCCTCATAACGCCGCAGCTTAGCAATACATTCATCAGCTTCTTTTTTTGCCGCAGTCTCTGCTGCCGATAACAACGTTGTTTCTGCTTTAATATCTAATTCATTAATTAGTAATAGCAGCTTTTCTTTTTTGCTTCTTATATTCCCCACTGAGATTTTTTGCCCATACTCTAAGAAATTGACGCAAATGTCTTATTTTACTCTGCCAAACTTCAATAGGTGTGCCTACTTTTACACATGCACCCCATTCCCTAGCAACCAAATCATAAAAACCCGCTTTCCGCAACCATGATAATTCAAAAGAAAAACGGGGTTTATTGCCCAGATGCGCCTGCAGCCCACAGTCGATAATAAGAGGAGTATGGTCTGATCCTGTCCTAGCCAATGCATGGACAGATACCAGAGGATACTTCTGTTCCCATTCAACACTAGTCAGAAATCGATCCAATTTCTCATAGGTTGGATTCGGTCTCCTACTTGCCCACGTATATTGTCTTCCAGAGAGGTCAAGTTCTCGTAGATTTAAACTTTCAATAATAACATTAAATATGAAAGGCCATCTAGCATTGAAATTATCGTTATTTTTTTCTTCCTTTTTTTTCGAAAGGTCCAGCAATTGCTGGCTTCCAGTATATTAGCAGAGGGAAACCGTACACAAGGTACACGGATGTCGCCCCGGGCAAAATTACGTCCGGAGGCGAGCAGAAAAAGAAAAAGAAAACAAAAACACAGAGCGACAAACTAGCCACCCTCGTGACTCTTTCAACACCCCGACGATGCGGAACCATGACCCCGCCTCGTTGAGCCATGGTCGCAAAGCCTCCCGAGGCCGCCACCTCGGCGCACAACCACCGTCCGGGGCCGCCGCCCCGGCCTCCACCTCCCAAGCTTCATAGCCACCCCACACGACCGCTGCAAACCCGAAGCTCGACGAGGGATAAGACACTCCAAGGCGGCACCTCCAAGAAGGTAGTGACGAGTGCGCTGCCGCCGCCCACTCCAGAGGAGTTTAGGTTTTCACTGGAGAGCCTTATCGAGTCGCGCCGGTAGAGGATCGTTGCTCCCAAACAACGCAATCAAGAAGGAGAACGACACCCTAGGGTGCCGCCGCCGTCGGCACCTAAGTGCGAGGTCTTCACCCGGAGAAACGATCCTGACCGCCAAGCCGAAGAGCTTGGGCCACGGAGCAGCAAGCCGAGTGGCCTGGGTCTGTCGCCGACCACCTGCTGAACTGACGAGAAGCCGAACATCTCCATGTCGAAGACCAATTGGGGTCTGGTCGCAATGCTCTGTCGAGCAGCCAGGGTTTGGATCCCTGGTTCTTGACCACGCAGGCTGACCAATTGGGGTCTGGTCGCAATGCTCTGTCGAGCGACGCTGAAGGCCGAAGAAAGCATCCGCTACGCTGCACGGGAGCAGGGAAGCACCACCGTGCACCGATCATGGCGCTGACGCGAGGCACGAGGAGCAGGGGAGCACCACCGAGTCCACACGGCTGAGGCCCGCTCGGCCCAAGGCGGATCCAGACCGGCCCGCAAGGGCTGCCACCCGGAGCCGCGCGTGAAGCCATCGCAGCTGCCGACACGAACCCGCCATGGCCGCATACAGCAGATGCGGATGAGCGCGCCGCCGCCGGTCGAGGAAGGCAGCCGAGCCCCAGATCGGAGATGCAGCCCGGCCGCGGCCCGCCCGAGGCTCGCTCCCCTTCCGCCTTCGCCGCGTTGCTTATGGAGAAGAAGCCTGCAGAGACCACCAGATCCGTGGCCGCCGCCCCGGCTTCCCGACGCCGGCGAGAACGACCGCCTCCCCCAGCAGAGTTGGACGACTACCGGCGAGGCACGTAGCAGTAACCTCCCCCCAACAGCATTTGTCCGCAGGGGGGGCCGCCGCCACCGCGGCAGGCGCCGGCGGCTGCGGCGGCGAGCTGGCCGGACGAGGAGGTGTTGGAGGCGGCCCGCCGGTCACCCCCGGTGTCGCCCTGGGGAGCGACACGGGAGGAGGAGAGATCGGAGACACAAATAGATGTGTTGTGTATTTTTTTCTTCCTGACGCCTAATAATGTTGAAGTCTCCCCACCAACATGGGTGGTTCTTCATTCTCACAAATCCGAACCAGTTCTACAAGAAAATCTGGTTTTAAATTATCTTGGGCAGCTCCATAAATCACCATCGAGTTGAGGGATCTCCTCGAGGTCGGTCGATCGATCACAACCTCAGCCTTATCATTGCCCTTCCTATGGGCAAACCAACAAGCACTATGCTCTATGCTAGAGAACCTTGAGGTTATAGGAGCTATGGGACATCTATCGACGGTGACGTGCACTTGGCTTCTCGTCCTAGCTACGCTCCTAGGTTTGGAGCCGTCCTCTTTCAAGTCAACAACACACAGCCTATCCGCTATTTTCTTTAGCTGAGGCTCTACTCGCTCCCTCCAACGTTCCACAATCCACGTGCAAATTGCAGCCTATTTGTCCAACTCTAAGAGCATCTTCACCGGGGGCCTTTAAATCAATGTCCGGCACCTCTTAATTGGGTCTCCTTTGGGGTGTCGGACATGTGTCCGGGCAACATATGGAGGCCGCCCACAGCGGCACTCCCCAAAGACCCACTCCCAAACGTGGTCAAATTTTGAGCAAACTGTCGAACACCTTGCGGGCGCACGAACCGCCGCCGATAAACAATACAAATGAGGAACATGATAGCGCCGCCGATGAACAACACAAATGCGGGCATGCCGTGGTCGCCCCCATTTATTCAAACTTCATTTAAACGATATTTAGCAAACTTATAATTTCGAATTTAAACGAGATTTAACAAACTAAACCTAGACTAGGGGCGAGAGGGAAGGCCTATGTAGCTTCTCGCCAACCACTACACGCGCCGACGAGGAGAAGAGATGCCGCTTCATGGCCTGCGAGGGGAAGAAGATGTGAACCAAGCCACGAAGTAACGACGCTTCACTTCTGGCCATCGCTCATCACCGTTCCCATCGGCTACGGCCTTTAGAAACTGTCCCATAGCCTCGGCTGAGCCCTGGAGTCTTCTGGCTTTACCGCCGTGACATGCGGCGGGGCGTTTCATGGGAAGTCTCTTCGGCGGTGACAGCGACGCTGCTGACCAAGATGCAGTCGTCGTTGGCGTCGCCGTCCTCGCCGTAACGGTCGTCGTCCGTTGAGGATAACTCCGGCGTTGGCTCTCGTCGACCGCTATGACGCGTCTCGTACTCCTTGTTCACCACGGCGTCCCAGTTGGGCGCCGAGATGGAGTACTTAGGGGGGTCGAGCTTTTGCTCGTACGGCATCTCCGTCCACATGCGCTTGAGGAACTTGACGCGGTCCTGCCCATGTTGGCGGCGCTCCTCACCCACCCGTCTGGAAGGGTGGCGTCGTCGGCCACCGGCAGCTGGTGGCGGATGCTCAGCCGCGCGGTCTCCAGAGAGAGCACGTAGGGAGGCGCGTTGTCGGCCTCCTCGTGCGACATGTCTCGCTGGAACGCCTTGGCCATCTCCGCCTCCTCGTTGCGACGCCGGTGTTCCTCCAGCTGCTCGTGGCGTTGCTGCCCGCCGGGGCTGCCCGCCATGGCGGCCTATGTTCTTGGGGGAGAGGGAGAGAGAGGGAGAAGTGATGGTGTGAGGAGAGGAGGGCTGCGTTGCGTCGGGTTTTAAAGGCGGCCGGAGGAGCGGGGTTGGGTGACCTGCATTAACGCGGCCACCGCTTCGCCTGGCCGCGCATTGACGCCGACGAAGCATCTGCAGGGCGCCGCCGCGGTCAGGCGATGCGACTCCAACACGCGTCGCTTCCGTCTGCGCCATTGGAAGCGACGCCTCGCTTCGGTCTGCTCCCGCCAGGGGAACGACGCGTGATGACAGGCGTGACGCCGTCTAGTCGTCTCGACATTAAACGCAGCGCAACGGCCTCCTGCACAGCCTTCGTTAACACGGGACGGGCGCGTCGTGTGTATGACGGGTGGGCCAGTCAGGGCCATGGCCGAGGCGATGTCCGGCACCCAGGAGGGCCTCCAAACTTGGAGGCCCTATTGGAGGTGCCGGACACAAAATCGCTTGGGACGAGTCTTTGGAGGGTGCCGTTGGTGGACGTTTTTCCTGTCCGGCCCCCCAAAGGGCCTTTGGGGTCCTTTAGATGGCCCCAGTGGAGATGCTCTAATACTGCATACTACCGATGTAACTTCACATTCCAAAGAGCATATCTCCTAATCAAATACCGCTTTGGACATGCACGCAATCTTCAAAATGTGAAACTTTGAACATACTTTTCTATAGAAAAATAACCTAATAAAAACCTATAGTGTAATTATTTTCCCCAAAATAAATATAGTAGATGAAAAGTAGGAAAACCATACTGAAAGGGCATGTGCCCTCGTGTATGGTTTTGATAATTGATGACAATCCCTATGGACTAATGTTTGTGTTGAGCATGTTGCAAGTATGTTTTGAATATGTCAAGACATCACCGATATGAAGATAGATGGGATGATACGAGAATGATCAAGATGTTGATCAACACACAAAGCTACAAGATGTACCAAGTGGATCATGTATCTCTTGGGATGATGTCAAGACATCATCGATATAAAGATAGATGAGATGATACGAGAATGATCAGGATGTTAATCAACACACAAAGCAACAAGATGTAACAAGTGGATCATGTATCTCTTGGGATTTGGGATGCTTGGAGGTCGAAATGACATGAAGACGAAGCTAATGGAGCTTGGAGATTGACAATTACGATTCAAAATTAAGAAGTTAGAGGCGACCAAACTTGAAACCGATCACGGGAATGGAACCTACTCGTTGATACGCATATATTTCATGTATATTTCATCTCAAACAGAGACACAGTTAAGCAAATTATGTTTTAGTTAAAAAATTCACAACCAAACTGTACTTGCTAAGTTTAGCCTTTCCACTCACTGTCGAAAGTCACCTTTCAGCATGACCGGTGCCGAAAGTCACCTTTTGGCATGGGTCGTGCCGAAAGTCCAGCTTTCGGCATGAGCCTTGCCGACGGCGCGCTATAAGTCAATTTTTTTTTATTTTTGCGCACTATTATTCCAATTTCTATTTAAAATTCGTATTACTAAAAAAACTTTGATTTTTTCCAAAAAAAACTAGTCCTTACTTTCAGAGACGAAGTGAGTATATCATAGCCTGTAAGTTGAAACTGAAATTCCTCTAAACCAGCTTCTTAGAAAAATTCCATATGTTCACCCAGGAACTGTAAGAGCTTCTCCAACCATACCCCCAAATGACCCCCGCCCCCCTCCCAAAGGCCAATTGGGGTCCAGACAAAAAAAAACCGGCCACATCAATACCCCCTCCCCTAGTGTCCGGGCGAGCCGATTTTCGACATCCCGAGAGGGCCTCCAAACTTGTGGGTATGTTTTGGGGTGCCGGACTTGCTTCCGACATGGCCCCCCTTAGTCGTAGACCCAGAGCTCGGCCACGGCGATTAATGGCGCCGCACAAGAGATCGGTCCACGCGTGATGGCGAGACGAACGTTTTCCCTGACGACGATGGGATAGGACGTTATGTGTCTGTCGCACACGTCACATTTACGCTTGCGCAACGCCTAGCCTTTCCGGTTTCCCAAGCGAAGGCAGCACGACGGAGACATGTCGTCGTCATTAACTCCGATGGGAAGCATGCTCATCCACCAGGCGCTTCCCGCCCAACGCCACCGCTTCCCTCCTTGATCCTCCACTGACTTGGCTAAATAAAAGCACTCCGCAGTGTCGCCATTTCATCCCAGCCTGTGCTTGCTGTAGTCGTCGCTAACCCACACCACCCACACCGTCGCTATACCACACCACCATATGTGCCACCCTCACCCAAAACGTGTGCCTTACTCGCCCAACCCCTCTGTCGTCTGACGATGAGGGGAGTACCGACGCCCCCATTTATTGGGAGGAGGTGGGTGAGGAGCCGCAACTGATGGAGAATGCCTACGAGGCAGGACCGAGCAATGTCTAGTTAGTTTAGTTTAGGTTAAGTTCTAGACTCTCGTCGTCTAGATTAAGTTTTAGTTTAAATTGTGTAGTATTTGTATCATGTTTGTTGTGTGTTCGTTTAAATTTTAATCCAAATCTTGTGTTCCTAGTTTTTTACACTTTGTTTGTCGGGCCGGTGGGGGTGCTGCTGGAGATGCTCTAACCTTGGTCATCTGAAAGGGGGTTTGCATTTTTCCTTGGATACAGTTTAGTGACTGGCATTGTGGAAAAAATGTCAACTAGGTCAACATGCCCATCATCCTTTTCACAGCCTTGCATTTCTGATGGAAGGAAACATGCCCGTCATCCTGTTCACAACCTTGCATTTCTGATGAAAGGAATAAATTATTGTGCACATCGATCGGGTCACTCTTCTATGGTCGTCTCTTCAGCGGATGGAGCACCGAGACCTATTTATGGAGGTCTGTGCACGGTTGGAGTCCACGGCGAGTGATACTTTTTCCCATCATGGGTGGCAGCATAATCTACGGATAGAGCCACCTCCCCTTTAGGCGTAGTTGCATTTTCTGATATGATATGTAATACGCCATTACTCAGTTTTGGATTTTGTACTGTGGGACAGCTGTGTGCATCTTCGTTATGCAGAGTCTGGGGTGTAAACGCTTAAATATTTTACGTAATAAAGCGCACTTTATCTAAAAAAAAATCGGGTCACTCTTCTGACATCACAACCACTACTCGCTTGTTGGTGTACGCCAATGTCAAAATGCGTGTCCCACTATCCAACCAGAATGGTACCCTGGAAGACATCAAGGCCCCTCTCTCTCTGGGTAGAAAATAACAGTCAACATGACGGAGACATAAAACAAACTGTGTTCACAAGCAGACTCCAAAGTTAACATCCAATATCGCCTCTGGTCTCAACTGTATTGGCCTGCCACTCCAGCCTAGCCTCATTAACGTCGAGTTTATGGTGCTAGTCCTCATGTTATGTTGATGTCAAAACCGAAGTGAACGATACACTTGATGTACTTTGCAAAGGCTCGTACCCTCTAAATATATGTACTTTGCAAAGGCTCTACCCTTGTGTACTGTTGTGTGCTTTGCAAAGGCTTTACCCTTTTGCGCACTGTTCCTTCATCTTTTTCATCCTGTCCTCACCCCGTGGCCACTACAAAAGTGTCCGCTCAAACATTAAATCAATCTTCACCCCACATGTTGAGACTTCAGATCTTAACCTGTCGCCCCCTGGGATAGCTTTTGCTTCCTGGCAGGAGCTCTGCATGCCATTTACTTGAAACTTATTACTGTACAATGGAAATCCGTAACCCTTCCTCGTGCTGACTAACACCCAACCGTGTAGTATAAAAACACCGGCTGACAAAATTGCACATGTGCACCACTTTTAGAAGTATCAGGGTTTCGTTTTACTGCGAAATGACATGCAAGATGTGCTAATTTTCCATCTCATTATGTCCAGAGATGGAAGGAAATCTGCGTGTCTCGAAGTAAATGCTCTCGCCAACTCTTGCAGGCCACTGCAGACGGGTGCAGATGGGTACGTACGTAAAACATGCGTGGAGAGATGGGTCATTTGACCTATCTATCTCTGTTTCTCATTTATAGTTGCTTCGCCGATGATGAGCGCCTGTGCTGGCCTCACTCCCCAGCTCCAAAAACCACGATGAGGAACGCATTCCTGAATGCTCTGCGAGGTCATAAAATGAAGACGCTGCGAGGGTAAAGAAAATCAATGTGCATTCAACAACCAGCCAGCCAAGCAAAGCAGTATCTTTTTAACCATGCCGATTTCTTACCTGGTTGCAGAGCATCACTGACGATAATCTCCGCCAAAGAAACCATGACCTGGTTGCAGAGCATCACTGACGATAATCTCCGCCAAAGAAACCATGACCTGGTTGCAGCATCACTCAAGAAACAAACACAGGGGACAAGAACAACTTATCTTACCAGGACCTCTTACAGTTACATACGACAGTAATATAGTACTAGCCATTAACTTAGCAGTTGGCAATAATCTACTGCAGAAGCCACTCAATGCCGCGTGCAGGAGGATCACATGCAAAAGGAATCAACCCCATCGGGACGCAGCGCCACCAATACCATACGTCCACAAGAGACAAGCAGGCACGAGCTGGTGGTGGTTAAGATTTAGGCTTTACCAACAAGGCAACAATGCGTGGTGCCATGCCATCCACACAGACGGCTGACCACAAAGCATTCGGTAAACATAGGTAGCAGCTGGGTTAGCTTCGGCATAGTAATCAGTCACGGAAAACACAGCCAGAAACTGTTCTTCTCCAGTCGTCCACATCAAAAGCCTCAACGCAGGGGGTTATTCAATGGTGAAGCGGTACATACTAGCTTGTCCATCATGAGGAAATGCAAGGCGAATCGGGACAGGTCCCAGAATTCAAGCAACACGGTAGCGTAGCAGAGCGTGATGATGGTGAGAACACTACACTGCACTAGGATGCAGAAAGCACACATCTCGTAACCAGCGGCAGCCCGGCGCCCTATAGATGGAAAGTGTACGTCTACAGGTCTCTCTGTCTTCTTCTACTGGCAATGGAGCAGCGTCGTCTATACATCAGTCTTCCTACAGATGGATGAGGGTAGGCCTTCAGCGCGGAGAGAGAGATTACCAGGTTCAATCCTCCCTGAAAAAAATTGGAAACACACGGTGTCACATCACAGCACATCAGATTGACCCAAAATGTTGAAGACAGCATTAACTTCTGATTGATACAGTAAGAAGCATACAAGTATAACTCCTGTGAACAAGTAGAAAGCCTACTGTAGGCGTACATGGGGTGGTCCTTACTACGAACATGTACAAACTGAAGTAGTCTGGAGTACCAACATGTGGAAACTGTACTAGTCTGGACTCTGGAGCACCTTCAAACATCTGAGAGATTTTCTATACGAAAGAGCACATGCTGTCTCTACCCTAGCCCAGGCAACAAGAATTCATTGTAGTTGCGAATCGGTCAGAAAACTTCACGAAGTTAATTGGCAATAAAGTGTTTCTCTCTAATCACATGACACAAAAGACCGTCTTCCATTGGTCTGGTATAGTAAACAAGTATTGTGACTTGGGAGCGTTGATGTATCAATTTTACCAACATGCTGTGAAGCTAAGCAGTTTTTAACCTTTCTACCCGTGACCTTTACAGTGTGTTCACATAAGTATGCATGCTACATTGATCACGCCACAGAACATAATATACGACCATAGTGCTGTGATCATGTCATCTGAACTACTGAAACAGTCCTGATGAGTGCGCTATGTGCATCCCAGTTAATTGGCAGAACAGTGGTGAAGAAATGCAGAATCTTCAGAAAGATAGCACTCGTGCGTGAGTGGTCATATTTGTAGGTGGTGTATGCGAGCGTGTGTGTGTGGTGGGATGGGGGCACCCTGAATTAAATACAGAGACATGCCATACATCTAACATGTCAAACGTAGGAATAGGAAAAACAAAGCATTGAGATGTCATGTATTGTGAATTCCTCTAAGATTTCAAAATACAGGAATATTGTAAGAGATGCCTTTGGATAGTGCACATGAAACAAACACAGGACTTTTGCCGGAGTGAGGAGAGACAGATATAGTCCATAGGAATGGAACAGGGGCCATATGAATGGATTCCTTAGGAATGTGATGACATCACTCCTATATGATAACAAGGGCTTCCATAGGAAAATTTCCCATGGACTGCAATCTCCAAAATTCCTATAAAGTTCCTGTAATCCAAAGGGGCCTTTTGTAGTGCTAACGGGCCCAATTCATAGCCCAGTTGGGTATAGAGACATGCTACCTCTGTTCCTAAATATAAGCCGTTTTGTGAGTTCAAATTAAGCTCACAAAACGGCTTCTATTTAGGAACAGAGGGAGAAGCATACATCTAACATGTTGAACTCACAGCTTGAGTAACAAATTCAGCTGCAGTAGTGTTAACGTGCTACAATTCATACCCAAATTTGAATCAACTATTGTGCATAGCATGATATGCCTGTTTTATTACTCCAGCTGTCAGTGAAAATGGAATAAAAATTGTGACATGGTAGATAAATATTTTGTCAGTGTATTCAATTATTTTTAGGATGTTTTGAGAACTTTTATCATCGGTTTCAAACGTCGTGTGCACCGGTTGTATGAGAACTTCAGGATACGCCCTCCAGTTCAATATCATGATAGCATGACAGCAAACTTGTATCAATGGTTCAGGCTATCTAATGCCTATCGTAGTTGCCTAAAAAAAGCTTGTACTCACAATTCATATTTCTGTAAAAACAACAAAGAAATCACGTGTCACATTCATCTACAGGCCTCAAAATCAATGGGAATGGATAAGTTCACCCACACAGATCAACAGTAGCATCACTGGTCAGTGGTTTCCCAGCAAGAGTCTACAAGCAAAAGGAGCCCTTTTGAGCAAACGAACTAAATAGAATCACATATAGGAATTTGGTGTAAAGTGTACAGATGCAAAACCTGGCCATGAAATGGCCAGGTTGATCTTAATTATCATGACAAGAGAGCTAAGGTAATCCACAATATCACCATGCAGGTCCAAGACAGACCGTAATGGTAAGCCTATTCGACTATTTTGCAATAACCCATGTTATCAACAAAAGCATGTGAAAGGAAGCATCTGATCATTGCCAGCTACTCCCTCCGTTTTTTAATATAAGATGTTTTAGCCTTTTGCCACATGCACATGTCCAAACTTGTATCTAGACATGTTTTAGTGTTCACATTCACTCATTTTGGTGTGTATCTAGACAACATGTGCAATAGCTTAAACATCTTATATTAAAAAATGGAGGGAGTAACTGATAGCTTTTTTCTTTCATGATATGACGGAGAATATAAGGCTTTGTTTAGTGTTGTGGTGGCTTATTCCATGGTTTCTTGAGGACACACTAGCAAATCAAAAGCATCTTCATAGCGTACTTCCTATAACAACAATAAAAAATGTACTTCTTCCAGAAGTAATAAACGTCAGTGTATTAAAATTCCACTAAAACGCTAAAGACGATTTCTCATAAGACCGGAAAGATACATTATTTTTATTTTCAACCCTTTTACATAACAAAATAACTAATAAGTGCAGCCTGAAAGAGCAAAAAATTTGGTATGACGTTTTTCCAACCGTAGTTAGCTACTTAAACATAACTTACAGGACAGCACCGGAATTTTCTCTACTTCCAACAGCGCATTGCGTCCAAGGAATCAAGAAGTTTTCTGGACTAACAAAACTAATTACATAAACATGTTCTAGGTGTTAATCTTAAAAGCATTGACAACCATTTCCTTCTTGATGTAGCTGACAATCCTTACTCTATGTTTGCATGTTCCCTGACTTAGAACTAATTAGTCAAATCCGTCCAAAGATAGATCAAATTCAAATCAGTATTGATCAATCAAGGTTTATTTCACTTTTCAACAACATAATTCAAATGTGAAAATATCTAACCATTACAGCCGATGTCAACAATGATTTTAATTCCAACCTAACACATAAAAAATGTCTTGTACATTATTGGATTTTCTTCAAAATCTTTCAGTTGTTACCTTTTTACTACTAATATCATACCACTCAAAATATGCATAAGGACCAAACTTTTCAGTTCTCGTTATGGCTGATATTCTCAAGGGATAAGAGGCACATAATATCGTTTTGTACAGCTGCCCGAAATATGTCTTGCTTCTTTGACTACGGAGAACCTTAGTAGAACTTGCTCCACCCTTAAAATCATCTATTATATACTAAAAGTAAAATCAGGATGTTTAATAGAGCCACCATATTAATCCACATCATCTAAATTAATTTTAACGGTTAGATTTAAAACTGACGGCTAGGAGTTAATAAAAGGTTATAAATTGTGTAACAGTGTAGGGTCCGTTTGACACGTTATATCCAGAAATTATGTACCTTGATACGTACCTTACGTGTAGTACAAGGACAATTGAACGATCAGGAAATCAAAGAAGTCCACTTTTTTTTTCTTTCCTTTTAGACATTTCGGCCGTACGAATTGCCGAATCTGTTTAGAAACTGAACATACACTTGATACTAGATTCTATGAGAAAAAGGATAACATACAGCACCTAAACGAACTCGTGAAGAAAAAATAGGCATACACCAGACCGTGAAATAGCATGTTAAGAAAATATATATATACCCCGCGAAAAAAAGGTATACACTGGATTAGCTAGCTAGAACACTTTAGGGTGGGATAATTGGACTAGCCACACATTCTTATATTTTTAGAATAAATAAAAATATTAAATGTAACATGTAAAATTTAAATTAACCTCATATTTTTGTGAGAAATTGAATTATTGGCGTGTAGTTGTCAAGGACGCATGCTCGCGGACATGTTGACATTGTCGGTTTTGTTAAATTACCGAGAAATAAAAGATGAGCTATTGGAAACAATTGCTGTATGGATTATTACGCGACAAATATCAATACTTACGAGAACATAGTGACTTAGAATTAGCCAATATTCTTTATTTCATACGACACCATCCCAAGTTCCCAACCAACTCACATTTCTAGAATACATAGTAACATGAGATAACTAAACTACACTCAGGAGATTGATTAGTAAGATCCATCACCTCCTAGAGACCAATAAGTTGCTGAAGGTAAAGGGATCATATATGAAGATTTAAATGGGTTCTTTTCAATGAAAGGTTAACTATTTGTGTAAGAAGAACCTTAGAGTTTCTGAATCATGATGTGAGAAGTTGAATTATGGGAGTTTGAGTGCAAATGACATACTAATCGCTAGACATGACGCCATTGCCGATTTTGTACAACTTCCCTGAAACTAAAAGATGAGCCTTTTGAAACCACTTGCTTCGAGGATAACTACGCGATAACATTGATGCTTCAGAAAACATAACGACTTAGAAATAGCGAATATCCTTTATTTTAGACGATCCCATCCCATTCGAGGATTACTATGCAATAACATTGATCCTTCCGAGAACATAATAGCTTAGAAATAACCAATATCCTTTATTTTAGATGACGCCATCCCATATTATTTTGAATTACACACTAACATAACATACCTAACAAACACTTGGGAGATTTGTTCGGGGACTATCAGCTCCATGCACCCACAAACTGATAAGCGTTTATTCGTACACAAAAAACCCAAAGAATTAGGGGGGGGGGGGGGGGGGGGGCAATAAGCTTTCATTCCGCATGGCACCATTTCAACGCCAAGACTTTCTTATGAAGAACACACATACCTAATATACATTTAGGGATTGATTATTGACTCCCTATCACCTCTCGGAGCCCTTATCTGTTGTTTAGGGTGAATGGAGGTTGATGAAGATTGATAGTTTTTTGTTTTTAGTGAAGTGGAAACTCGGAGATCATGTTCAAGAAAAAAGGGATCTTATGTTAAAGAGGTAGCTACTTCATAATTATTCACCATAATTTATCTATATAAATATCACAAAAGGAAGTCTAGATACTTTAAGATCAAAATATGGTAGACAAGTAGAATATGGGAAAAGAGAGACATGCTAAAAGCAAAGCATTTGGTCATCTCTCCCTTTTGTTATTAGATCATAAAAAATGAATTTTCATCTATTCATGAACAATATCAAAGCCAACTTAACATCAGAATTCTGCTTAAGCAAATAACGACTCAATAGATTTTCATAGTCGTAATTAAGAAAATCATGATCAATAGATCACGATAATTGTACCAGTCTATGGACATCTGAAGTGTATAAAGTTCAATAATATAACATAAATTCACCACAACTGTAAGAATGCATAAGTATACATCAACGTGATATAAACCATCATCAAATGATTGTATAGTTTGAAGAATTAAGCTGAACTATGAATGCAAAAATGGGTTGTTGTCAGGATATCTCACTGATAATGTTTAAATTTCTATCAAAAATGATCTCCTACATGTTTTGTTGAACATAATCCCATAGTAATGGTAAAAATATCACATCTTAGAAGCTACCTATAGATTTAGATTTTTACTTTTGAGAACTATAAATCTAAAAAAGTATTTATATCAATAACACTCAACTGGATTTTTTTTTTGCTTTGAGTATAACCTTTTTAAAAATAATTATGTCTAATCAGTTCATATGGTATTCCTATGTTGTGATTAAGTGCGCTCTTTGTTAGTTCATTTAGTTTTTTCGCGAGTAATAGTTTAGAGAATTGACTGTTTCATATTTTCAGTCTTTTCAGCATGTACAAAATAATAATTTTAGTTCATGAATACAATAAATAGCTAAAGACGATGCCCTCGCATTTGTGAGGGCCACATTGCTAGTTATGCTAATTACAAAAGCCTATTCGGGGAAGAAAACTGAAGCACTACCTAATCACTCGTCCATTTCCGCGATAGCTGTTTGCCTGTTGTACATACCCTCATATTGCAACTAACTGGCATCAGATATTGAGACATACTACACCGTAATTTAAGGAGTGTTGAGGATCCATACCATTTGATGAGTGATCCAAAGAGGAAATGCTGCATGATGGGCACCTTCTCCAGCACTTCAGCCTTGTACATCTTGAGCAGCCCACTGTTGACCTTCTTCCAGTTGGGCACAGCGCTGATATCATCCAACATAGGCGAATGCTCGGCAAAGGGCCCCTTCTTCACCTTCTTCACATACATGACGCAGCCCAGGTACAAGTACTCCTTGGAGAAGTTGTCGAGGATATCCGGGTTGTGGATCGACTTGGGCTTCATGTACTTGTGATCGATGAGCTGCGCAGCCCCGAATACAAAGGGCAGGAAATGGTAATCGTCAAGCCCCCACACGCCGTGCGACCCCGCAGGCTCCAGCAGGTAGGTGTCCTGCAGCGTGCGCATGAGGTCGAGGTAGGCAGCGAAGACGCGCAGCACGACGGCGGGGTAATCGTCCTCGGTGATGAGCCCGAGGCGCGCCAGGCAGTAGAGGAAGGCGGCGAAGTTGGTCTCGTGCCCCGTGCCGTAGTCGATGCGGGAGCTGTTGCCGAAGGAATCGAGGAGGTAGGGCGCGAGCTCGACCTCGGCGCCGGCGAGGTCCCAGGGGGATCCGGCGGTGGTGGCCGTGATCGGGGCGATCAGCGCGTTGACGGAGTCGGCGAGCTTCTCGTGCCAGAGGCGGAAGGCGGGGTTGCCGTAGCGGGAGCCGTGCGGGAAGGGCGGGGTGGAGGCGACGAAGGCGGAGAGCGCGGAGATGAGGTCGAGGAGCGCGGAGACGGCGGGGGAGGGAGGGGAAGGGAGCGGGTCGGAGAGCTTGCGTCCGTGGACGGAGGCGGAGAGCGAGGCGACGAAGCCGAGGAAGTGGCGGCCGTGGGTGGAGGCGTGGAGGCGGGCTATGTCGTCGGGGGACGCGATGCGCTTGGCGGGGGCCTGGAAGGCGAAGGGCGGCGCGGCGGGCGGCACCGGGAGGGGCTGCGGGACCGGGGAGAGGACGATGGCGGCGGTGTTGGTGGGCGCGTTGATGGCGGGCATGCGGATGGGGCGGTAGGCGGGCGGCGGGGAATCCTCGGACCAGGGGACGGGGGTGGGCGCCGCGGCGGTGGGCGCGCCGCAGGAGCGGCAGAGCGGGGTGTGGATGTGGCCGGCGTGGGAGGGAGGAGCGGTGGACGAAGAGGTGGCTTGGGGGTTCGAGTCGGGGTTGGACATGGCTGTCGGCGGCGGCGGGGGGGGATTGCAGACGGGGAGCTCAGCTGGGTTGGGTCGGTGAGAGGAGGGGGTGGGGATTCGGGGGAGGGGCAGTGACGCTGACGCTGACGCTGGAGAAGAGGAGTTGCGACACAGCGGAAATGGTTTCCTCTGTTGGGCTGCGCATAAGCATTTGGGCCGGAATGATACGAGGAATATGCCTCTCTTTTCGGTGGTCGCTCCCCGTTGCTTCCAGTGAATTTCACCGGGCTGAATGCATGTCTGAATATGCAAAGTTTTCTTGAAAACCTTAGCCAATTGAGCTTTATTCATAATCTTTACTACTACTCCCTCCGTTCTAAATTAATTGACTTCTATTTGTCCACATATGTGTATGTCTTGTGGGCAAATAGAAGTCAATTAATTTGGAACGGAGGGAGTACCTCCGATCCATAAAAACTGCCGTGGGTTGTATAGCAAGTTTGCACTACCGTAGCTTTCTCCTGGCGACATTTAAAGTGGACCGGAGGGAGTATTAAACCAGAATGTGTGGTATGGTGTCACAAGCCAAATGACATGCCACTAAATGATTAATTACGATAATCTGCCACCCATAAGTGAAAATAACGGTTCAGAAACAAAAGAAATCTCTCCTAACACGTCTTAACAAATTACAAAGATGTCACCACTCCCCTCTAACTCTCTCGTGCACTTCCACGGTCCCACCCCGATCACGTCCTTCTTCCTTCCCATGGACGTCAGGGTTAGGGTTCCCCGCCGCTCCAGCCGCCGACGGCCCGCCGTTCTCCTTCCTCGCTGCTTCGGCCACCGATGGCGTGTCGTTGTCCTGCCAACGCCGCTCTGCTGCCCTTCTCCTTCCCCACCGCTCTGGTCGCCCTTCTCCTTCCCCGCCCTTCTCCTCGGGGGCGCGGCACCGTTCTTTAGATTAGACCAATTTCGAGATTTTCCAGTTCATAGATTAGATCAATTAGCCACAAAATAAATCTCCAGATCTCGACGACCCTGTTTCGGCGAAATTCAGTGCAATTCCGGGCGCTCACGACGGCGCAGAACAATCTGAGACGCGCTACCCGCGCGACTTCTTCAGGACCTGGCTACGCGTCCCCGACCATCCGCGCGTGGACACAATCAGGAGGCCGCAGATCATCAATGTGCCATCTACGTCTAACGTCTTCATGTGGAAGCTGGCACACGCACGCATCAGCGATCAAGCTTCAAAGCCGCATGCATCAAAGACAAGAAAGAAGCACACACGCCTTCTACAATCTGCACTGCATCAAGCCGGAACTACACCAAGCCGAACATCTACATCAAGCTGTACGACTACACCAAGATCTTCGTCGAGTTCTACATCGCCATCAACAAATCATCGCCAAGGTCTACATCCACGTGGTCTTCCGCCGTCGCCAACAAAAACCATGCCGCCGCCGCCTACGACAAACCCTGCCGCCTACGGCAAACCCTGCCTCCGCCGCCGATCCCAACGGATCCGCCGCCGCCTACGACAAAACCCTGCCGCCGCCGCCGATCCCAACGGATCCGCCGCCGCCGCCTATGACAAAAACCCGCCGCCGCCGATCCTGTCGGATCCGTCGCCGCCTATGATAAAACCCGCCGCCGCCGCACAAAACCCTACGACCAAGACCGCGCATTTTTTTTGCGCCTTCGGCACTCTCGGCTACGACGACCACGACAACCTCGACCACGGCTACATCATGACCGGCTACCTCGACATCGACATCCAGAACAACGTCTACAGCAACACATCGACAACAACTCCAGTCAACACTGTATGTGTCGTCACTTACGTCCACGACACTCCCGCTGTGACTGCGGGAGGGAAGAGAGGAGAGACCATCAGAGACGCAGTTGATGATGATGATGGAGAGGAGAAGACGACGAAAGCGCAAGACTTTAAAACCAGTCGCAAACGTTCGTTTCACTCCCGTTACAACTGAGGGGGAATGTTAGAAGTATAATACGTATAGGTTGGAATATTCTAGAGTTAGAGATAGACTAGATTTAAACCTAGTATTACTTGCCGTGTACTCCAATCCTCTACCCCTTTGTACCTCCATATAAACTCCCCATGAGGGTCCAATCAATACAACAACAAATATTAGGGTTTCAATATTTTCTACACCGGCCTCTTGACGCAAGCAAGACACAATTCATTAACGTAAC
The DNA here is from genome assembly GCA_026929855.1 of Poa annua. NCBI lineage: Eukaryota > Viridiplantae > Streptophyta > Magnoliopsida > Poales > Poaceae > Poa > Poa annua. The sequence continues at coordinate 2,241,170 of CM049437.1, forward strand.
AACACTACAATCATCACCATGAAGGTTAGTGGTGAAGCTTTTCAATCTACAGGTTCTGGATCGTGACAAAGCAAGATACAATACACCAAGGTAACAAAACTCATGAACGTGAGTGGTGAAGCTTTTCAATCTACATGTTCTGGATTGGGAATTTGGAATGTGAATTTGGTCGTGTTTTGCTCTTGTGTTGTAGGACATATGGCACAGGCGTTGCAAGTAGTGGCGAATGAAAATCATGGGAGCACGAGGTATGGTCACCGATTGGAGGCACAAGAGGACCATATGTACAAATTTCTAAAGGTGCATTGAAAACCACAATTGATGTACATGCGATGAAATGGAATGACTTCTTGATCAGTATTGCAATGTTTCATGTTTTTGTTGCTGGGCATGGGTGTTTTACTACAAATTTTAGATAATCAAGTTTTTTAATTTGATTTTATGTATATTTTTTTACGTTTCATGCTATCACAAAAGCCTTACTTTTGTTCTATTTGAAGAATAACTAGAGATAAATATTGCATCTTCGTATGTGTAAATAGGACTTCTAACACACAAAAATTCTGGTGTATTAGTATATTACAAGTCTTAATTTTTGTTCTAATTTTGGTTTTACAATTTTCAACAAGTACTTTTCTGAATTAGTCTTTCTCACGCTCATAAGTCTAATTGATATGATTTCTACACATTTCCTTGCTTAGGTTAAGTATTATTCATAAATAATATTGTTGTCATTATTACATGTTTACTCTGTCTATATTAAGGTGAAAGAAATATAATAAGCATGACTGGTTTGTACGAGTAGCACATGTTCATGGTGCGGATGTTGGAACACATGGAGAATGTAACAATCGTGTAGCCAAAAGATGGTCGGAAAAGAATGAAAGAATATCACAATGGTCGAGAAAACACACACATAATAGATACTATGATCAATGTTACTCTTGCATTTCAATGTGTTAATTATCTCGCGACGTAATGGGTTATGTAAACATCTATAGTGATTTGTCAGAGTTATACAATATCGAGTACGGAGTATAATTGTGACGTTGTTGGAATATGGTGACTATGAAGCACGCCGATGAGTGAGGATTTTTTTTTACCCGTAGCAACGCACGGGCATTCAACTAGATACAACTGTATCTAGACAAACCTGCCACAGTAAAACATGACAAAGTTAATTTATAACTGGGTACTTGTTTGCTTTGATTTTTCATTTTTCTCAAATATGCATTGTACTTGTTTATTCACGTTTGGCGCTCCCAAAAAAGAGATAGAAAAGTATAAATTATTCACAATCAAGTTTGACAATCTTTTTCACGAAATTAATTGAAAATCAATTGACGTTTACTCGTGAACTAGAATATTTCGATATCCCGTTGCAACGCACGGGTATTCAGCTAGTAATTTAGTAGTACAAGAAAAGAATTGCCTGATTAATCCCCGAAAATCCACTGATTATTTTTACAACACCCAACGGGACAGGCCTACATTGGCTGACATGCCTATACACACAGACATCACCCACACGCCGTTGAGGATGGAACGTCGTCGAGATTGTGTGCAAGTTGTCACGGGCGACTTCACTCAAGACAACGAAGAAGGAAAACCCCGCTTCTTCATACGCACAAGATCTTAGTCCGTTCATGCCAAAGAATCTTCCAAATACTTTGAGGACAAAGCAACTCTGGCTTCAACAATGAGTCTCGAAGGAGACAAAAGCACACCTTGCACCTACTACACTACATGAAAGAAAAGGCTAAACGCGGAAACTTTTAACTCTGGCGCACCAGGAAACCCATGCACACAGTTAACTAACCGTGGCGTACCAGTTTTTTGTGCGCCTTCACTGTAGCGCATGCAATTACGGGTGTGCCACAGTTAAGGTGGGGCTGGGGGCTGGCCACATCACAGACTTATCTGTGGTGCACCAGATGTCCGTGCTCATGCGCCACATATAAGTATGGGCTAAAATATAAACATGGAAAAACTTATTTGTGGCGCACCAGGCAGCACGCGCCACAGATAAGCCTCTTATCAGTGGCGCACATGGGCATGCGCCACAGATAAGCCTATCTGTGACGAACTATCCTTTGACATGGTTGTACTTCATGCAACCTACTTTTTAATAAAAACTAAAAATTTGAACATACATTTCGTATCGTAATTTTGTGTTGGGGTCGGACACTTTTAATGGTTTCGTGTAGTTCGACTTCTAAGTATGACTTTTTCGAGTTGCAAGTTTCGGTGTTAGAACATAAAACTCGTTTATGTAGATTTGTGTGTGACCGGTATGACCCATGTTTTTTAAAATTATTTTGTACCTTTTTATATTATATTGTACTTTTTAGGTTTTTTTTTGCATTTTTTTTGGAAATTTTGAGTTTTTTTTTGAAATTTTGATGTTTTGAAGCGTTTTAAATTTTTATGTTTTTTTGAACTTTTAGCAAAAAATTGTGTGGTTTTTTTTTAACTTTTTGAGTTTTTGAACCTTTTGAAGTTTTTGAGTTGAATTTTTTGTGTTTTTTGAGTTAGGGGTTAATAGGATTGATAGCATACTATTATCACGAAGTTATAAGTATAGTGTTAGGAGAGAATGAGGTTGGAACTCAAAAGTTATAAGCGTGCTATTACGTTAACTTTTGATCCACTGTCGTTCTAAACATGAAATGTCCACTCCCCTTGCATATTAGTTTTGAACAAAAGAAAACTATGCAAAAATTTGACCAATGTGTCAAGAAAAAGATTCAACGACATGTACAACATCAAGACTAATACGCGTCCTATTCACTTCGTTTGCATACGTGATTTCTTGTTTCTCTTCAAACATACGTTGTATACGTGCAAGGCAAGAAATGAAACATGAAGCAGTCCGGTAGAAATGCTTTTAGCACCGCATACTTTGCAATATGAAACAAGTTTTGCATTTCAGTTTTCTAATAGCCGCCCATTGAAACCAACAGTGGTATCCACAATTCCCCAGTGTCAATGTACTAAAAAATCCTAAATGTCCAATACATCAAGAAGCACCCAGAGAGAAGAACTTGCATACTACTCTACAATGGCGATGCAAGATAACTGGTACGATACAACCTCGTTTGGTGAGAAAACAAACTAGTACAACAAGCCAATGGCCAAACAAGTTTTGAAATACATGCAAAACAATGTGAAGTAGAAGTACAAGGAACATATAAAAATAAATAAGGCATTTATTTTCCTCTTGATCTCATGTATCCAGAGTGGTAGATCGTCCATTCTGCCTGCTTCGTGCCTTCGTCTCAGCTCACGCGCGTCGTCCCTCTCACGGCAGCTACACAAGCGTCCTGCACTTGGACGTCATCGGGTCCCACAGCGCCGGGAGCAGGTACTTCCTCCCGCCCAGCCCGACGGCATTGTAGCTCGCGCCGGTGGCCCTGTCCACGAGCAGCTTCCCCGGGTAGCCGGGGTATGCGCCGCTCCCGAAGACGCCAACGCACGCCGTGGCGGCCTCCGACCCCATGTCGTCCTGGTAGTACCCGTCACCGTAGGGGTTGGTGACCGTGCCAGCGAGCAGCGCGGCGAGGCTGATCACCACGCCGTCCATCCCCACGTCGCCGCTCGGCGACACGAGCGGCGGCATTCGCGGCCCGTACACGGGCCTCGCGAACGGCCACGCGCACTGGCCTGGGCACTGCTTGGCCGGGTTGCCCACCCACAGGTAGGGGTGCCGCGCCCTGCCGTGCTTGCCGGCGCTGGCGTGGTCGTGGACGCCGCACCGGAAGCTGCAGAAGGGCGCCACGAGGACGTCAGGCGCCGTGAGCACGGCCGTGATGGCGCCGCGGAGGTGCCCCGCGCCCCTCGCCAGCGCCGTGACGTTCTCCAGCGAGAGGGACCGGCCGAGCGACATGCGCTCGTCGCGGATCTGCTTGCCGAGCCTCAGGCGCGCGCCACCGCCGCGGTACAGCGAGGTCACGCGCCACCAGGACGCCACGGACGGGCCGGCACCCTGGGTGGCGCCACGGGGTGCAGGCGGCGCCGAGACCGAGCGGACGAAGTCGGCGACGATGGCGTGCTGCGCGGGGGCGAAGCGGCCGTAGTAGAGGATGTTGACGGTGAGGTTCCCAGTGAGCAGCGCGCCGTGGTGGTCCTGGAGCACGATCGGGTCGGGCTTCACCAGGAACAGCATGCGCGGGTTGTACGCCGCGCACCCTGGCGCCAGCACGGTGACGAGGAGGAGGCAGATGAGTGGCAGGAACGACGACGGCCCGTTGCGCTCGTCCATGGCATGCGAATGCGGGATCAACGAGCTGGTTCTGGTTGGGATGTGGTTTGGATCGACGACTTGCGTATCTCTACGTGTTTGATGCGTTTGCCTATCAACGTCTCCGGCGCGCGAGCTTAAATAGAAAGCCGGGAGCGTGCCGGCGTAAAGACGACGACGTGATGGTTTTTGGCGCGTCAAAGGAGTTAAAGAAAACCATGGCACGCGCGTGCATGCATCCGGCTCCGGCTCCGCGGTTTTGGATTTGAGTCGTTGGAGAATGTCTGTCCGTGCCACTTGGTTCAGGACGTGGCCGCAACAATGTCGTTCATGGCTATAGCTGTTGAACACGCACTATCTGCAGGAGAGTCTTGCGTTGTGAGAGGGATGCAAGTCCGGCTGATTGGGTCTACTCAAGTTATTTTATGAGCGTTCAAAGAAGGGTTAATCGCGCTATACCATCGGCGCACAAGTGGTCTCCTTCCAATTTTATTCTCCAAGACGGGAGAGTGTATCTACCCGATACGTTCCAAATTAGATGACTTCATTTATGTATATATGGATTTGTCTATATGTAAAGATGCAAGGCCGACTTTAGGGGCCGGAGCGAGACTCGAATTTGGGGCCCTAGTATAAGTAGACATATATATGTCGACGCGGTAGAAATCAACTGAGCAAAATAAGACAAAACTTCACGGGAAAACTCTTAAGAAAAAAAGTACAGATGCACGCGTAATTTTGTTATGATAAAAATTTCGTTACATTTCTAGGGGCGCTACAAAAAACAAATAACCGAGCGATCCACACAAACTAGAATAGGATTAGCCAAGGAGAAATAGCAATCTAAATTGGGGGCTTTAGGGCATCACTAAGTTTTGGATTTATAGAATTTATTTTTTGATTCGTGTACTAACAAGAACTTTTCGGACATGCATTAACAAAAAAAATTAAAGTACGCGTTAACATGATTTTTTGGTTTTTATTATATCAATTACTATGAATCATATTGTTCGTTAGATGCAAATTCAACGATCATGGTAGTTGGTGGACATCCAACTTGGTGTGGTATCGCCGCATTGGATAACTTCTATATTATACAACACACAATTGTTTCAGATGTGGCACATACGAGAACATGAGTCTTGTTTCCCCAAAAGATTTGTGTTGGTTCCTATCTGATGCCTCCTTCGGATTCTTTAGAAATGGAATTGATCAAAAATAGATGATACTTAACACAATCGATGTAGAAATAAAAATCAAGGTCGACACATAATCTTTATTTCGATTGATTTTGTAAATTCCCGGCCGTTGGAAGCTGGATTATTAAGCCATCTACAATGCAATATGATTACATAGGTGCTTATAACAAAAACATTAAGCATACGTACTTATTTGTATAGCAGAGCTGCCTTGTTAAATGCTTGCACTGAATGAATAAGAATCAGCGCTTAAATAAACATAATTTATTTTCTAAGAACACCTATAAACACATTGAGTTTTTTTTGACGAAAGAGCAGCAGTCTGCTGTTTCATTAATAATAGGAGGAGTAAAAGGTGTACAGGTAGATGTACAAAAAGGAAGAAACTAAATTACAACAATGCTGGAGCCTCTAGTCTGGCTCTCTAGGTCTTTGTAGCATACTTGCTGCTCCTGATCTTCCAGCTGATCGCCATAAGATTGCCTCTTGGATGATGTCCATCTTCATGTCTGTCATGTTGCGTGCGTGACGGTTGAAAATGCGGGCGTTTCTTTCCTTCCATGTCGACCACCAAACCAGCTGCATCACCGCTGTCCATTCCTTCCTCTTATGCTTCTCGGTATACTGCCTTGTTTGAGTGACCCAATCCAAGAGTGGTTGGTTCTGCTGCGGAAGGAAGCATGGTGGGCGACCGGCTACTGGTAGCAGCTGTACCCAAAGTTGGACGATGAAAGGGCAGTGACCGAGGAGGTGGTTTGCAGTCTCGGGTGTGCAGGTGCAGAAGACGCAACTGTCTTCATGAGGCCATCCCTTCTTTGCTAGAACGTCCGCCGTGTTGCAGCGCCCCTTGACTGCCAGCCAAGCAAAGATACGGCAGCGTAAAGGTGCATCAGAGTTCCAGATTATCGCTCTGTAATTTGTCCTCAGAGCCCATTGAAACTGGATCGTGTATGCAGTTTGTGCCGTGTATTTCCCATTTGCGGTCCATCGCCAGACGACCCTATCGTCCGTGTCTGGTTGAAGATTGACCTGCTGCAGTGTTTCCCATAGCTGTACTGCTTGGATGAGAGCTTCAGGTTCTAGCTCGTGCCGGAATAACCGTGTCCAGCGATGGCCATGTAGGGCTTGCACGACAGTTAAAGTACGTCGAGTGCAGATCTCGAACAGCAGCGGCGCAGCGTTTTTCAGACACTCACCATTGAGCCAAGGGTCTGTCCAGAACTTGATGGCCTTGCCATTGCCCAGGTGGAAGATGACTGAGGCATTGAAGAGGTCTCTCACACGCTTGTCAATTGGTAGTGGTAGCCCTTGCCAAGGTTTGTTTGCATCATTCCAAGCCTGCCACAACCATCTAACACGAAGGGCAAGACCTCGCGCCTGTAGGTCCGGTAGACCCAGGCCTCCCATCTCCAGCGGTCGACACACAGATTTCCAGCTCACCAGACATTTGCCACCCGGTGCCATCTCATCTTGGGCCCAAAGGAAACCTCTTCTTATCTTGTCCACTGCCTTGGTCAGCCAAATCGGAGCTGCAATTGCTATCAGCTGGAACACAACCATGGCAGAGAGCACATGTTTCACCAGAATTAGCCGTGCGTCGATCGAAAAATGCCCGTGCTTCCAACCCTTGGCCTTTCCTGTCAATTTGTCTAGGGCTGGTTGGAAATCACCCTTGCATAGCTTTTTGTCCGAGAGTGGCATACCTAAATAAGTACAAGGGAATTGGGCAACCTTACATCCAAGCATTCCTGCCAAAGCATCTGTGTCAACTTCTTGGCATTGGATAGGTGTGATCGAGCTCTTGTTTAAGTTGGCATGCAGGCCTGCCGCAGCCCCAAAGCGCTGCAAGATCCCCTTTGTGACCTCCACATCAGGTTGATTTGGGCTGATAAACATTGCGACGTCGTCCGCGTATAAGGATATACGATGTGGAATGGGGTGTCTACCCAACTGCGTGAAAAGGCCCAGCTGATCTGAAGTGGCCACAATCTTGGCGAGGACATCCATAACGATGACAAACAGAAGGGGAGAGAGCGGGTCACCCTGTCTCAAACCCCGGCAATGTTGTATCTCATCTGTGAGACAACCGTTCACCAACACCTTAGTGGATGCCGTTTGTAATAAATTGGCAATCCAATCACGCCACTTTTGCCCAAACCCTCGAGCCTCAAACACCTCTAGCAGAAACTCCCATGAAACAGTGTCGAAGGCCTTCTCTATATCAAGTTTGAGGAACAAGGCTGGGGTTTTGTTTTGCCTGCACCATCTGGCCTGGCCTTGCACATAAGCATAGTTGTCATGGATTGATCTCTTTTGGATAAAGGCGCTCTGACATGGGCTAACTAGGTGATCCATAACAGCTGACAGTCGTCTAGCTAGGATTTTGGTCACTAGCTTAGCGAAGAAACTGACGAGACTAATTGGCCTGAAATCTTTTGGGTGTGTCGACTCGGCATGTTTGGGCAGCAAAATCACCGTTGCGGTGTTCAAGAGGTGCAGCTGACCTGCCCGACATCTTTCAAAGTCCTGCACCGCCTTCATGATGTCAGGTTGAATGATTTGCCAAGCGGACTTGAAGAACAGGGCGGTGTACCCGTCAGGGCCTGGCGCTTTGTCTGAATGTATGTCATTGATTGCCTGTTTCACTTCTTCAGGAGTTATGGGCGTTTCAAGCTCAGAGAGGTCTCTCGCTTGTATGCCGATTCTGTTGAAGTTGATGGAGAAAGGTCGATATGTTCTAATTCCAAGCAAGCTGTTAAAATAGTTCCAGATGATTTCCTCTTTTTTGCCTTGGTCGTTATGTGCTACCCCATCGATCGACAGATATGGTATAAAGTTCTTCCTCCTTCGAGCCGTGGCCTTGGCATGAAAGAACCGTGTACTAGCATCACCATCCTTTAGCCAAGCAACACGTGATCGTTGCCTCCACATGGATCTCTGGGTAGCTGCAATCCCGAGGCAGTTTAGTTTCAGCATGGCACGAAACTGCCGCTCCGCCTCTGTAAGTTCACGACAGTCCATTGCATTATCAAGTTGCAAAATCAGCTCAGATGTAATTGCTGCACGCAGGTTCAGATCGTTGGTGAAGTTTGCACTCCAATTCTGCAGGGCCTTGCTGGTTTTGGTTAACTTGCAGTGTAAATTCAGAAAAGTGTTTTCTTGCGTTGCACTGCTGTTCCAGGCACTCTCGACCACTTCCAAGAAACCATCTTGTCGCACCCAGAAATTCTCGAATCTAAACCGGCGTGCACATTTGAAGTTTATGTCAGTAGACAGCAGCAAGGGGCAATGGTCAGACAAATCTGAGGCCTGAGCCTGTAGCAGCGCTCCCGGGAAAGCAAGATCCCAAGCATCATTGATTAGCGCTCGGTCGAGCTTTACCATGGTTGCGGCCGCTTGCTCATTGCTCCAGGTATACCTCCTTCCATGCAAATAGATATCCTTGAGCTGTAATTCATTGATAAAACGCCGAAACGCTCCCATTGTCCGCCGGTTGATGTTCCTATTGTTCTTGTCTGCCGCTGCAGCAATTAAGTTGAAGTCGCCGGCTATCATTGTCGGAACATCAGGCTGCAGGTCAACTTGCACATGGGTCTTCAGATCATTGAGGAAAAAGATCTTCTCCGCATCAGTTTGGGGGCCATACACAGCTATCAGAGCAAGAGGGCATTGAGCTTTCAGCATTTGCCCTTGTACAGAGACGAAATTGGTGGCAATCTGATGGTTGGCCTGGATGAACTCAGATGTTTTCCAAGCGATAATGATCCCACCTCTTGTGCCCACTGACGGAACAAACACGAAATCGTCAAACTCACCACCGCAACACTCTTGAATAATTGCCAGATCAACAAACTGGAGCTTCGACTCTTGCAAACACACCACTGCCACATTGAACCTTCTGATCACCCCTAACACAACTGTCCTTCTAGCCACACTATTCAGCCCTCTAACATTCCACACAATGAAATTGCAATTCATAGGAAACTAAACTCGACTGGTACAGGCACAGACACGAGCGCTTACAGAACATTACACGCCTTCTTCCTTGGCTTCCCCTTGGCTCCCTTCGCGAGAGTGGTGAGTGCAGCCATGCGCTCCGTTGAGAGCGGCTCGCTGGGGAAAACTTGATTGTAGCGCTGCAGCACCTCATCGTCGGATTCGTCACCCCTTTCCGCTAGAGCTAGCCCCCGTTTGGAGATGATGGCGCGGCGGGCCTGCTTGAGAGTGCGATTGCCGCTCCCCGTGTACGCCAGCTTTCTATTCTCGATCCTGTGGCTCCTCCTGATGGCTGTGCCCGGCGTGCGCTTGGGGCGAGTGTATCGGCGACGCGCCGGCGCGCCGGGGATCAGCGGGGGGCGAATTGGGGTCAACATCGAGTCAAGGATCGCAGCCGGGGATGCCGCGTTGGAGAAACCTGTGGTGGCCTCCGTCGGTCCGCTAGCTTGGGCCGCGCTAGCTTGTGGCCCAAGTAGGCCTTCAGAGCTCTCGACGTCCTTGTTTCTCTGGGTTTGAACATCTTCGTCCGCCTGGGCTGTGCCAAGATCTGGCCCAAGCATCCTACCGGCCTCCTCCCCTTCGCCGGCACCAGCCAGGTCAGTAGCCAGGTCAACCCTGCTCCACAGCGGGTCAGCGGGCGTGCTCTGTCCTGGCTGCGCATCCTGCCCAATCGATCCCAACATGGTCTTCTGTATGGAAAGCAGCAGGCTCTGTGACCCCAAACTGCCGCCCGACAGTTGCCCGTTCAGAATGTTGCTCACGGGCTGCGCCTGCAGGGCAACAGGGTGCTGCACAGCCCGGCCAGCAGGCAACAGGTCTGCCTCCAGCCCTGGCCTCCCACCGAGGCCGTCCACGTTCGCCGTTAGACGCATGCTAGCAGCCACTGGGGTTGCTTCCTCCGTTATGGCGACGTTAAGGTTAGGCGCCTCCGTGGCGCCGTAGCCCGTGGCCGCAAACCCCACCGGCGTAAGGTTTCTGCGATGGCCACCCTCGTGATGTCCCCTAGGCCTGTGTTGTCCGGCAGCCGCGCCAGAGGACACCGCCTCCAGCTTCCGGTGCCAGACGTCGTCGGCGCTTGCATGCGCCCACGGGTGTGTCCGCCATTCCGGCTCCAGGTTGCCGTCGCCGTCACCGTCACTGCGCCACCGCCCGTCCAGCGAGAGCGACCCGCCGGAGCCTGTCGAATGACCGTAGAGCTGTCCAGGTGCACCAGGGTGGTGGTTCGCAGAACTCGTGGCGGCGCATCCCGCAAGCGCCGGTCACCAGCCACGGCCGGGTTGGCGTCGAGCTGTGGCTCGTGCACGTCGATGTCCGCTTCGGTGGGCACGTCGCCTAGACTCTCCACCCACGCCTCGACCACGTAGTAGGATAGGTCCGTCTTCGCCATGGTCTCGGTCGCCACCGTGTGTATCAGGCAGCCGGGAAGGGCGCGCTGGATGGTGTTCAGGGACCAGATCTGCGGCGCTACCCTCTCGATGAACAACCTGACGTTGTACCTGTATGTGTGCATGTTGGCGAAGGTGAGTCTCGACCAGCGCCTCACGAGCAAGGGCGTTCCCCTGAAATGGAACACCGGCAGCGCCGCCACGAGTTCCGCCCAACGTGGTTCGGTGAAGCGCACGAAGAAGGCGCCCAGATGCATTAGCGACACCTGAAAAGTGCCCTCCGGCAGTTCGGGGAGGTCCTGCAGCAGACCCTCGGTGACATTGCCCGGGGTAAGACGAGGGCAGTTGCCAGCTACGGTGACCACCACCGCCGATGCTCTCAGCCGCATCTCTTCTTCCACCATCTCCTGTGTGTGCTCGATCACCACCCTGGTCCTGAACGGGCGACGCACAAACTCATCCTCCATGTCACCGAGGGGGCCCTGGGGTGTCATAGCCGCGGCGGTGGTGGCGGTAGCGGGTGCAGTCGAATGCGGTGGTGGTGGTGGGTGTGTGGGAGCAGCGGGGGGGGTTGCCGCCGGCTGGATGGATCCTAGAATGCACGGGCCGGCGCAGGCTTTCAGGGTGATCGGGTGGGTATACCAGTCTCGAGCGCACCGGCCGCTTGGTGGTAGGAAGCGGGAACGGAGCGGCAGGAAGATGGCGCTTTGTGCAGCTGCGAGAGGAATGGCCAGAGATCTTGCAATGGAGGCACCTAGTAGGGTTTGTGCAGCCAAATACCCGGTGAGCGGTGTCAAAGCATCGGTAGCAACGGCCGGAGAGGGCCTCCTTAAAGGGCAGGCCAGCGTGGGGGTGCGGCGGTGGTGGTTGGCCAGCATTAACTCCGGTTTCCGAAGACGGCAAAGGAGCGGGGCGTCGCCCGCGGCCTCGCTGCACAACTTGCCATTCCTGTGAAACTTGGGTGGCAGCGCGGTGGGTCTTGTCAGAGCGAACGACGATGCTGCGGACCAACGGGCGGGGCGCGGCCTCGGCCGCCACAGAGGGTAAAGAAGGTGGTGGGGTGGGTGGGCGGGCAGCCATGGCCGCGTAGGATGGGGAGGTGCAGGTGGGCGTCAGCGAAGGAGTAGGCGAGACATGCGAGCCGGGCGAGCTGCAAGCGAAGCTCACCCGATCGTCAGAGCATGCCGAGCCGAGTTGGGGTGAGGACTGGGCAGGGGTGCCGGAGTCCATGACGGGCTGGGGAGGCGGGGGTGCTGGACGCCGTTCCCGGGGTAGGAGACGGCGTTGCCGCGCCGTGGCCGAGGTGGCCACCGGCGGCGGTTGCTGCGGCGGCTAGGTCAGGCTACGTGGGAGGAGGCTATCCTTGATGTTCGCCGGACAACAGTGGCGGAGCTGGGCCCCAGGCCGCCTGGGCCGTGGCCCGGGTCGTAGCGAAAAAACCCACTTACCATCTAGGATTTTTTTTTTTGGCCCGGGGCCTGGCCCAGGTCTCACGCTTGGAGCAGGGCCACGCTCACGCTCCTTCGCTCGCTAGCACGAAAAGATTTGCTCGCCTCGCTCGTCTGTCTCGCGTGCGGAAGAACAGAGCAGCGCCGCCAGGCGAACAGAGCAGCGCCCCGTCCTCACCAGTCACCCCTGCGGCCCTGCCTGCTGCCGGCCTGCTGCCGACGCCGGAACGGCTTGCCGCGCCTGCGCCTGTGCAGCCTTACTGCCCCCTGCCCCGCATCCGCATCTCCTCTCCTCCGAGTCGTGCCCCGCATCAGGCCCTCCTTCTCTACTTTCTAGGGTTCGAGCTCGCGGCCTGCAAGATCGATTTCTCCAATCTCTAAGGCTCGGTGCTCCTGGTAATTTCTCCTCAGCTCGGTTCTCCTAGGAAATCTGATAGATTGATTTACAGTTCTATTATTTAGCCAATTACTTACATTCGGTTTCATGAAGATGAAGAGATTTTTCCCCTCTATCTCAAAACCTCCTCAACCTGAAGAAGCTCCTCAAGCCGAAGATGCTACCCAAACTGAATCAGCCCCCCATAATGGACCTTCAATCTCAGCCGAAGGAAGTAGCAATCTTGCAGATCGTGTTGCCAATATCAATACTCGTCTTGGACTCGGTATGAATCTGATTGTTTCGGACCCTGGTCTTAGGACACCTATTGAGGATTTGGATCCTAACATTAGAGATGTTGCTAGAAGAGAGTATATTAATTTGGGTCCATGCCAACCTTTGGGTCATAAATATCAGTGGAGAGAGCTTTCTCAGCCATGAAGATTATCAAGACTGATTTGAGAAATAAAATGGGAGATGATTGGATGAATCATAACATGGTTTGTTATATTGAGCGAGATGTGTTCAAAACTGTCAATGATGATGATATTTTATATCGTTTTCAAGCATATAAGTCTCGCAAAGGAATTTTACCTCTTCGTTTTGGTAAGTTCTTGTATTTGTAGCATGTTGGTATGCATGATTGATTATTTTACTTATGCTTGTGCATTTTCTTACATGTTTCTTGTCTTAAAGGTATTGGTTCATCTTCTTCTAACATTGATGAGGCCACGAGAGACTTGGATGAAAGAAACAATTGATTGCGTAGCATACAGTGTACGTGTGCACTACTTTATTTTGATTTTTCCATCTTTTATGTAATTTCTTAAGACCATTAAGAATCGTAGTTGAAAACATGTGTTCATCTCTACAATCATGTCAAATTTCTATGCCATTGTTCAAGTTTTATTTAAGTTATTTCGAGCCAAAATTTTGGCCCGGGTCTTTCTCAAATCCTGGCTCCGCCACTGCCGGACAAGGTACTCTTCCACAGGGATACAAGTACAACACATTGAGTTATAAATGCCTTAAATGGCAGAACCTGAAATTATGAAAACAACTATGAGGAATGGAACATAGGGGTAAGAGAAGTTTGTACATAATCGTCGATGGCACCCTTTGGTCTTCACACATTTCGCACCACATCGGCGTAGCATGCCAGGCGTACCTAACATAAACTAGTTAGATGCTAAACCTTGTTCAAAGTATTCTAGATGGGATATTCCGGTAGAAGTTTCACGAAATAGGGTAATATGTGTCGGAACTGGACAGAGTAAATACTAGTATGAAAATGTTTATAGGTAGAGCCTTTTTTGGCGCACCAAATAGCATGCGCCACAGAAAAACATTTTTTGGCGCATTGTTTTGCATGTGGCACAGAGATGTGACTTTCTGTGGCGCATGGGGTCGGATGCGTGAAAGAAATGTGACTTTCTGTGTCGAATGGGGTCGAATGCGCCACAAAAATGTGACTTTCTGTGGCGCATCAGAAGTTGAACTTTCTCCGCCACAGAAGTTTCTGCTTTCAGATCCCACCCGTCCGGATCGCCTTTTCAGTTTTGTAAAAAAGAGAACAAAATGAAAAATGTTCAATAAATTCCATTATTTAAGATTTAGTTAGGTATTAGTGTCTAGTTGGTACAGAAAATATGAATTTTGACCTTTTTTTCAAAATCACTATAAAAAAAACTCTAGACGGCCATAACTTTTGCATACGACGTCAAAACAAAAAAAAAACTAGAGAAAATTAGAAGGGTCATTTCACTGGGGCTTGCCCGGTTAGGCTGTTTTCAGATCCTCAAAATTCGAAAAGGAAAAAAGTTATTTAAAAAAGATTGTTTTTTCAGCAAAATCAAATTTTTTTTGAAAAACAATCTGTGGCGCACCGGGAGGTGGTGCGCCACAGAATGTTTGAGCGTGAACTGAAATTTGAAATGGAGAGGCCGGCTACCCCTTATCCTCTCCCCTCCTCCACTTCTCCTCCTCCACTTCTCCCCTTCTCCTCTCATTTCCTCCTCCTCTCATCCACTTCTCCTCCCCCTTCTCCTCCCTCCTCCTTCTCAACGAACTCCGGCGACCTCCTCCTCCTCCACCAACTCCGGCAAACTCCGGCGACTTCGACCTGCTCCTCCTCCTCCTACTCCGGCGACCACTTCGACCTCCTCCTCCTACTACTACGGCGACCACCTCCACCTCCTCCTACTCCGGCGACCTCCCCCACCTCCTCCTCCGGCGACCACCACCTCCTCCGGCGACCTCCTGATGCATGTAAAATGCATACATGAACTTTGCATTGTATTACTCATATTTCATCCATATTTGCATCATATAAGGGTTATATCAATGTTTTATAATGATTTTGGGAATATTTCACACTTTCCCTATTTATTTGGAATTAACCCTACACTGTCAGAAAACCACTTTTTCTACATTTTGATGTTTCAGGGACCCAAACAACGTCCAAATGACCTAATATTCCACGGGGATCATTTTTTAAAAGGAACAAGACTTAGGAGCGAAGGAAGAGCAGAAAGGAAGTCCGAGGAGGAAAAGGGGGTAGCCCACACGGGCAGATTCCTTGGCCGCGTGGGGCCCACCATCTCCCCCCTCGGCGCTCCCTCCGATGTCGTCGATCTTCGTCTCCGTGGCTTTGTCTTGACCTAAAAACGCTTATAAAAATAGTCTCCCGAGCCCTTTCGGAGGGAGTGCCGCAGAAACACAGAAACCACGAAACAGGGACCTGGAGCTGCAGATTGGAGGGGGAAAACTCCGGCGGGGCGCTGCCGGTGTGGTCTCTACCTTCTCCAACGACTTCTCCACCGTCTCCATGATGAAGAGGGAGTAGTCCACCCCTGGACTATGGGTTTGTGGAATTAACTTATGTATCTCTCCTCTCTCTTGAGCTTCACTAATTAGTGCCATATGAGCTGCTGAACATGATTATGGTCATATATGTAATACCTTTGTGGTGGATCTCTTAAGTTGATATATGTTATGATGATTGCAATTATTATGTCTTTGTTAAATGAAAGTAGATGCATATTATGTACCCCGTTCTTGTCTATGTGTTCTGATCCAACATGTGTATAGCGTGTGAGGGGGAACGTGTGCATTAGTTGGAGTAACGGGGGGTGTGATAACCCACAAGTATAGGGGATCGCAACAGTCTTCGAGGGAAGTAAAACCCAAATTTATTGATTCGACACAAGGGGAGACAAAGAATACTTATAAGACTTAACAGCGGAGTTGTCAATTCAGCTGCACCTGGAAAAGCACTAGTAACAGGGGTGATGTGAAAGCAGCAATAATATGAGAGCAATAGTAACAGTAACACAGAGGCAATGGCACCAGAAAATAGTTGCTTGCGTGGAGTTGACTTTAGAGCAATGATGATGACAGAAGGACCAGGGTTCCCAGCTATCTACACTAGTGGTAACTCGCCAAGAACAAGTGTTGGGTGAACAAATTACAGTTGGGCAATTGACAATTGTAAGGGCATGACAATGCATGCTAAGATAGAATATCCAGTTTATTAATCATGTAGGCATGTTTTCCATATATAGTCATACGTGCTCGAAACACTAGTAGAAAAAGGACTTTACGTCCAGACTATCAGTCTCGGTTATATTTGCGGCCGGTACTAATAAGCATCAGTACCGGTCCGAACGAACAGAAGGGAGGGGGGCAGCAGTACCGGTCCGTAAGGGACCTTTAGTACCGGGCCGTAACACGGCCCGGTACTAAAGGTCTGTGGCATGGCAACCGTCGCGCGGGGCTGGGCGGGTGGAGCTTTAGTACCGGTTCGTGTTACGGACCGGTACTAAAGCCCCTAACCGTTCGACCCCCGCCACGATTTTAGACGCGATTGGGCAGTTTCTTCCTCTCCCTCTCTTCTTCCTTCGGCCGCGGCTCTCTCTTTCTCTCCTTCTCCGGCGACTCTCTCCCTCTCTCTTCTACATCAATCCCTCCGGCCACCATGAGTCCGGCAACACCAATCACTCGCTACGGATCGGTGCTTGCACATGGCAACACCTATCTTAATGTCGTTTATACGAACGATAGCGCAAAGGTTGCGGGTTTTCTCTCCGATTTCAAGAATTGGCTTGGCGAAGCTCGGGAGCAAGACAAGTTCATGGGTCTTGATCTCGAGTACACGGCCGATCAAGGAGAGGTTGCGGTCATCCAACTATGTTTCAAGAAACGTGTCATGGTCTTCCAATGGGCAAGGTATTAATCCAATGTTGGGCTTATTTTCTTTAATTTGTTGATTCATATGGATAGGAAAATTGCATAGGATAGCAATGCCTCTTAAGATTGTAGTGAACAAAATTATATATATTGGCCGAAATGAAAATTGCATTGCATATATTGGATGAAAATATTGGCATATATATATTGGCCGAAATGATTGTAGGAAAATTCTTAATTGATCTCAAATTATATATTGGCCGAAAATCTTATTTGCATTGCCTATATTGTTGTTATTATACATTGGCCGAAAATCTTGGCATATATATATTGGCCGAGAAATGATTGTAGGAACATTCTTATTTTATCTCAAATTATATATTGGCCGAAAATCTTAGTTGCATTGCCTATATTGTTGTTATTATACAATGGCCGAAAATCTTAGTTGCATTGCATATATTGTTGTTATTATATAATAACAACTAAGTGCCAATGTTGGCCGAAAATGAAAGTTGCATTGCACATTATTAATTGCCAACTGTTGCATATATACTTGATCTCAAATTATATATTGGCCGAAAATGAAAGTTGCATTGCATATTGTTGTTATCATTCATACAAGATCTCAAATTATATATTGTTATCATTGCAAATTATACTACTTGATCTCAAATTATATGTTGGCAGTATTTGTAACATGTGTTCCATTTGTTGTTGCAGAAGTGACAAGCAATGTCCAATGCTCATGAATTTTCTTCGCAGCGGCATTCATTTTGCTAGCGTTGATATAACAAATGACAAGATCAAGATGAGACGCACCTGGGGTATTGAGATACCATCTGCCTGCCACGTTGATCTCCAGGCTATCTTTAGGCTTGACCATGCCAAGACTGGAATGGCTGATATGGCAAGCGCCGTGATCGACGAGGACGCGTACAAGGATATGAAGAAAAGATTCGACAGTGAGCAGCACAAACTTTGGGAGAAGTACCCACTTGACGGTTGCAACATTGAGTATGCAGCAATAGATGCGTATGTTGCATACGAGGTGTACCGCAAGATTAGAATCATCAACTATGGGCAGCGTCACCTCGTACCAGTGCGCCAGGAGCCTTCTGATTCTGATTCTGATTCGGAGGACTATATGTACTAGTGTTTGTAGTGCTTGTAGTGCTTGAGTGTCTACTCATCTGGAAGAGAGTAGTGTTATTGTTGCAAACAATTTATCTCAAATATTTTGTAGTGCCTGAGTGTCTACTCATCTGAAAGAGAGTAGTGTTATTGTTGCAAACAATTTATCTCTAATATTTTGTAGTGTGCTTAGTGTCTACTCATCTGGAAGAGAGTACACATATAAGGTCCCTGACGTGGGCATACCCTCCGGGCACCCCACTATTGGTATACCTGGTTCAGCCCAGTCGAAGGCCCACTGGCTGGCCCAATGAAGACCAAGAAACTGCTAAGGAAATTACTTGAATCACAAGACAAGGACTCTTATTTCGTAGTCTACTAGGACTCATGTAAACCGACCCTGGCTGCATATATAAAGACAGGGAGGGGTAGACAAAAAAAAAGGACACAGCATAGACACAATTAGACGTAGCATAGAGATCGCCTCTCATCATATCGCCCTTGCGGCCACCATGTATCTCAGATATCATCATAATCAGACAAGCAGGAGTAGGTCTTTACCTCACAATGAGGGGCCGAATCTGGGTAAATCCTTGCTTGTCAGCCGTCCGGAACTACCAGCGCGCACATCTTCTCCCTCAAAATCTACCTAGGGTACTCGACTCTAGGATTGCCGAGGACATACCTCGTCAATTGGCGCCGTCTGTGGGAAGAACAGCGTGCTGGATCGCGGTTTCGGCGGCTCAGTCGTCTTCATCGTCAAATATTCATAGACAAAAGCGACCAGATCGCATCTACCGGCGGCGTTCCGTGCATAGTAGATCCAATCTAAGTCACATCGCAGGCGACGCGACAGAATCCACCATCAACGAAGCAGTCAACAAACTTCTTCATGTGGCGGCAAAGCAGTCGACAACTTCGTCAGTCGATAACTCCTCATGTGGCGGCAAAGCAGTCGACAACTTCGTCAGTCGATAACTCCTCATGTGGCGGCAAAGCAGTCGACACTTCGTCAGTCGATAACTTCGTCAGTCGACAACTTCGTCAGTCGACAACTCCTCATGTGGCGGCAAAGCAGTCGACAACTTCGTCAGTCGATAACTCCTCATGTGGCGGCAAAGCAGTCGACACTTCGTCAGTCGATAACTTCGTCAGTCGACAACTCCTCATGTGGCGGCGGCGTTCCGAGCATAATAGATCTCATCTACATCACATCGCAGGCGACGCGACAGAATCCATCATCCAAGAAGAAAATCCAGATCACATGTGGCGGCGAAGCAGTCAACAACTTCGTCAGGTGGCGGCGGCGTTCCGAGCATAACAGATCTCATCTACGTCACATCGCAGGCGACGCGATCAGTCAACAACTTCGTCAGTCGACAACTTCGTCAGTCGACAACTTCGTCAGTCGATAACTCCTCATGTGGCGGCAAAGCAGTCAACAACTTCGTCAGGTGGCGGCGGCGTTCCAAGCATAGCGGATCTCATCCACGTCACATCGCAGGAGACGCGACCGAATCCATCTTCAGCGAAGCAGTCGACAACTTCGTCGGGTGGCGGCGGCAATCAGCATCGGTGGAATAAGCACACAACACCAGCTCCTTGGAAGGGCACTATGTACCCTCGGGGACTGGCACTCGACATCAACAATGACATAAGTTTCAATTACTCATACCCGACAGACCGTCGACTGGGGAAGAGGATGTCACAAGCACACGTGCGCCCGAGGCTCGGGAGCTGGCGATTCAACGTCGACAGCAACAACAACAAGTTCATCGACTCGGGAACAAGGCGACACCCGTGAATTCCTCGACTCCACCCCAAACCCTCGGGGGCTAGCGTTTTGACATCAAGAACAAGAAGCAACTTCACAGCTACACCCGACAAGCGATTCGAGTGACTTATTCGACTCAACTTCGCCGTCTCTGGGCTGCCGCGTTGACACCCTATACCTTCATCGACTTCGCCTCCGATGCTCGGGGGCTGGCGCTTCATCATCAGCAACAAACAACATATTCGTTGCTCCACGCGAAAAGGTGACTCCAGCATCTTCAACAACTCTGCCGCGTCAACTCTGCTCCGCCGCGTCGAACTCTTCGCCGCACACTACGCCGCGTCGACTCCGGTCCGCCGCGTCGAACTCTTCGCCGCACACTACGCCGCGTCAACTCCGGTCTGCCGCGTCAATTTCTTTCGACTGAACACTGCAAGACTTGGCCGTCCCCAATGCTCGGGGGCTACGCTGCACAACCCTAAACTTCGCAAAGCCTTGGCCGCACTCGAGCACTCGCCATCGGCTTGGGTGCTGCGCACCCGGCAAATATCTATGTCAGCAGATGCAAAGAGTGGAACACTCACAAAAATACTCGACAAATATCAAGATGAAGGCAGATTGAGCCTATACCCAACTATAAATAGTTGCACATAGCCTCGGGGGCTACTCCCATCGGGAGCGCTGTCGCGCACCCGATAGATTCTAAAAGCATAAAGGCAGTCGGTTAAGAGACTCGCCTCAGTCAAAAGCAAAAACTCAAAAGAATTCCCGAGTAAACGTCAGTCAATGACGCTTCGGATGCTGCATGCGTCAAATGCAAAGGTAAGACCCGCCGATCAGTCGAGCTGGGCTGAGGACCACTCCGGCAGTGCTAAGTCCTTAAAATTTTCCGTGTCAACAGACGCGATGAAAATCCTGACGGACGCGCTGGGTAGCAAAGTCGAGACTGCAGAACGATTCAGTAAGACCTCAACGGCCTGAGTCGAGTCTGTCCAGTATGTTCCAGGTTCGAGCCCGGGGACTCGAACTTGATTGAAGGCTAGCAAGGTTTCGCCCAAATGTGCGGTTAACTGGTCTCGACTCATCGAGTAAAACCAGGCCTACTAAGTCGTACTCCCTAGACAAAATAAACAAAGCATCGGTCGACGTCTTTCCGACTCAACATGCATAATCGAGGCATTCTCGACTCAAAAGTACATAGCAAAGTTCATGCAAAATATCGGTCGACGACTTACCGACTCAGCCAGCACAATCGAGACAATCTCGACTCAAAATATGCATAGCAAAATGAGCAAAGAATCAGATGGTGAAATACACCTGCAAATGAGTTCCTGCCCGATTCTGCGAATCGACCAGGCATCGGGGGCTACTCCCATCGGGAGCGCTGTCGCGCACCCGATGAACTACCAAACAACGCATCGAGGGCGCAAACACCAATTCCAAGTTGAGCACACCTTTGGAAAACTCATATTTCATTAATTATACTCCCATCGGGAGGGCACTCGCCGTAGGCTCGAGTGCTCCGCAATGGATTTTTCAAAGTCGGATTTTCTATAAACCCGCAATGGATTTTTCAAAGTCGGATTTTCTGCAACCCGCAATGGATTTCTCAAAAGTCGGGCTCTCTATAGCTCGCATGGATTTTTCAAAGTCGGGTTCTCTATAGCCCGCATGGATTTATCAAAGTCGGGTTCTCTATAGCCCGCATGGATTTATCAAAGTCGGGTTCTCAATAAACCTGCACCGGATTTATTATTGGATTTCATACACATATATTGGATTTCTCATAAATGATTCAGACTCATGAAGAATGGATAATACAGTCATCATATGGACATTGATTACACCTACTCGACATACTGTTTTGAGTCTCTGCCCGATTGTTCGAATCGACCAGACACTCGGGGGCTAGTGACGTGGGCATACCCTCCGGGCACCCCACTATTGGTATACCTGGTTCAGCCCAGACGAAGGCCCACCGGGTGGCCCAATGAATACCAAGAAGCTGTTAAGGAAATAACTTGAAGGACAAGACAAGTACTCCTATTCGTAGTCTACTAGGACTCTTGTAAACCCTCCCTGGCTCCCTATATAAAGCCAGGCAGGGGCACCCCCATGAAAAAAGACACAACATAGCCACGAGATTAGACAGGCCACAACATAGACACAACTAGACATAGCATAGAGAGATCACCTCTCATCATATCGCCCCTGCGGCCACCATGTACCTCATATGTCATCATAATCAGACAAGCAGGAGTAGGTCTTTACCTCACAATGAGGGGCCGAACCTGGGTAAATCCTTACTTGTCAGCCGTCCGGAACTACCAGCGCGTACATCTTCTCCCTCAAAATCTACCTAGGGTCTTCGACTCTGGGATTGCCGAGGACGTCCCTCGTCAATTGGCGCCGTCTGTGGGAAGAACGCGTGCTGGATCGCGGTTACGGCGGCTCAATCATCTTCATCGACAAATCTTCATACACAAAAGCGACCAGATCGCATCAAGTGGCGGCGTTCGAAGCATAACAGATCTCATCTACGTCACATCGCAGGCGACACGACAGAATCCATCATCAACGAAGCAGTCGATAACTTCGTCATGTGGCGACGGAGCAGTCGATAACTTCGTCATGTGGTGGCGGCGTTCGAAGCATAACAGATCTCATCTATGTCACATCGCAGGCGACGCGACAGAATCCATCATCAACGAAGCAGTCGACAACTACGTCATGTGGCGGCGAAGCAGTCGATAACTTCGTCATGTGGCGGCGAAGCAGTCGATAACTTCGTCATGTGGTGGCGGCGTTCGAAGCATAACACATCTCATCTATGTCACATCGCAGGCGACGCGACAGAATCCATCATCAACGAAGCAGTCGACAACTACGTCATGTGGCGGCGAAGCAGTCGATAACTTCGTCATGTGGCGGCGAAGCAGTCGATAACTTCGTCATGTGGCGACGGAGCAGTCGATAACTTCGTCATGTGGTGGCGGCGTTCGAAGCATAACAGATCTCATCTATGTCACATCGCAGGCGACGCGACAGAATCCATCATCAACAAAGCAGTCGATAACTTCGTCATGTGGCGACGGAGAAGTCGATAACTTCGTCATGTGGCGGCGGTGTTCGAAGCATAACAGATCTCATCTACGTCACATCGCAGGCGACGCGACAGAATCCATCATCAACGAAGCAGTCGATAACTTCGTCATGTGGCGACGGAGCAGTCGATAACTTCGTCATGTGGCGGCGGCGTTCCAAGCATAACAGATCTCATCTACGTCACATCGCAGGCGACGCGACAGAATCCATCATCAACAAAGCAGTCGATAACTTCGTCATGTGGCGACGGAGCAGTCGATAACTTCGTCATGTGGCGGCGGTGTTCCAAGCATAACAGATCTCATCTACGTCACATCGCAGGCGACGCGACAGAATCCATCATCAACGAAGCAGTCGATAACTTCGTCATGTGGCGACGGAGCAGTCGATAACTTCGTCATGTGGTGGCGGCGTTCCAAGCATAACAGATCTCATCTACGTCACATCGCAGGCGACGCGACAGAATCCATCATCAACGAAGCAGTCGATAACTTCGTCATGTGGCGGCGGCGTTCCAAGCATAACAGATCTCATCTACGTCACATCGCAGGCGACGCGACAAAATCCATCATCAACGAAGCAGTGGACAACTTCGTCATGTGGCGGCGGCGTTCCAAGCATAACAGATCTCATCTACGTCACATCGCAGGCGACGCGACAGAGTCCATCATCAACGAAGCAGGCGATAACTTCGTCATGTGACAACGAAGCAGTCAATGACTTAGTCATGTGGCGGCGGTGTTCCGAGCATAGCAGATCTCATCTACGTCACATCGCGGGCGACGCGACCAAATCCATCATCAGCGAAGCAGTCGACAACTTCGTCGGGTGACGGCGGCAATCACAGCATCGGTGGAATAAGCACACAACGCCAGCTCCCTGGAAGGGCACTATGTACCCTCGAGGACTGGCATTCGACATCAACAATGACATAAGCTTCAATTACTCGTACCCTCGAGGACTGACATAAGCGATTCGAGTGACTTATTTGACTCAACTTCGCCGTCTCTGGACTACCGCGTCGACACCCTATACCTTCATCGACTTCGCCTCCGATGCTCGGGGGCTGACGCTTCATCATCAACAACAAAAACATATTCGTTGCTCCACACGAAAAGGCGACTCCACCATCTTCAACAACTCCGCCGCGTCGACTCCGGTCCGCCGCGTCGAACCCTTCTCTGCACATTACGCCGCGTCGACTCCGGTCCGCTGTGTCGACCTCTTCGCCGCACATTACGCCGCGTCGACTCCGGTCCGCCGCGTCGAACTCTCCGCGCCACATGAGTCGTGACAAACTCACCGTGGCCGCACCCGAACACTCGGGGGCTGCGCCGCACAGGCTAAGGAAAATACAAAAACATTGGACACACCCGAATGCTCGGGGCTGCGCCGTGCAAAGTCAAAACTTCATAATTCGCTTGACGCACCCGATGCTCGGGGGCTGCGCCGCATAAGTCCCAACTGGCAAAGCCTTGGTCGCACCCGAAGACTCGGGGGCTGTGCCGTGCAGGATATCTACTCGAAGAAGTCTCAGACTCACTCGACAAATAATAAGGGCACTCACCATCCGCTCGTGTGATGCGCACCCGGCAAATATCTATGTCAGAAGATGCAAAGAGTGGAACACTCACAAAAATACTCGACAAATAGCAAGATGAAGGCAAATTGAGCCTATGCCCAACTATAAAAAGTTGCACATAGCCTCGGGGGCTACTCCCATCGGGAGCGCTGTCGCGCACCCGATAGATTCAAAAAGCAAAAAAGGCAGTTGATTAAAGAGACTCGCCTTAGTCAAAAGCAAAAAGGCATAAACTCAAAGAAATTCCCGAGTTACGTCAGTCGATGACGCTTCGGATGCTGCATGCATAAAATGCAAAGGTAAGACCCGTCGATCAGTCGAGCTGGGCTGAGGACCACTCCGGCAGTGCTAAGTCCTTAATTTTTTCCGCGTCAGCAGATGCGATGAAAATCCTGGCGGACGCGCTGGGTAGCAAATTTAAGACTGCAGAACGTGCCAGTAAGACCTCAACGGCCTGAGTCGAATCTGTTCAGTATGTTCCAGGTTCGAGCCCGGGGACTCGAACTTGATTGAAGGCTAGTAAGGTTTTGCCCAAATGTGCAGTTAACTGGTCTCGACTTATCGAGTAAATCCAGGCCTACTAAGTCACTAATCCTTTGTCAAAAGCATAAAGTCATAGTCGAAAGACAATATGAAGCGTACCAAACACAAACATGTGACGTGCACTATCGAGTGAGTCCATGCCTAATTCTTCGAATCGACCAGGCACTCGGGGGCTACTCCCATCGGGAGCGCTGAGCGCGCACCCGATGAACTACTAGACAACACAACAACAAATAACATGAAAGCTGCGCACCTGCTTGGACAATGCAAAATTCATCGACTAACTCCCATCGGGAGGGTACTCGCCATCGGCTCGAGTGACACAACGGATTTCTATCAAAGTTGGGTTCTCTATAACCCGCACGGATTTTTAAAGTCGGGTTTTCTAATAACCCGCATGGATTTATCAAAGTCGGGTTCTCTATAGCTCGCACGGATTTATCAAAGTCGGGTTCTCTATAGCTCGCACGGATTTATCAAAGTCGGGTTCTCTATAGCTCGCACGGATTTATCAAAGTCGGGTTCTCTATAGCCCGCACCGGATTTATTATTATTGGATTTCATACACATATACAGGATTTCTCATAATTGATTTAAGCTCACGAAGAATGAATAATTCAGTCATCATATGGTCATTGATTACGCTTACTCGACATACTGTTTTGAGTCTCTGCCCGATACTTCGAATCGACCAGACACTCGGGGGCTAGTAACGTGGGCATACCCTCCGGGCACCCCACTATTGGTATACCTGGTTCAGCCCAGTCGAAGGCCCACTGGCTGGCCCAATGAAGACCAAGAAACTGCTAAGGAAATTACTTCAAGCACAAGACAAGGACTCTTATTTCGTAGTCTACTAGGACTCATTTAAACCGATCCTGGCTGCATATATAAAGACAGGGAGGGGTAGACAAACAAAAAAGGACACAGCATAGACACAAGTAGACGTAGCATAGAGATCGCCTCTCATCATATCGCCCTTGCGGCCACCATGTATCTCAGATATCATCATAATCAGACAAGCAGGAGTAGGTCTTTACCTCACAATGAGGGGCCGAACCTGGGTAAATCCTTGCTTGTCATCCGTGCGGAACTACCAGCGCGCACATCTTCTCCCTCAAAATCTACCTAGGGTACTCGACTCTAGGATTGCCGAGGACATACCTCGTCAGTCCCCATGCCAAAGCATTTCTTTTTTTGAAGTGTTTATCACATTATTTCATTTTTTCATAAAAAAAATCAAAACGGTGGCGATGACAATTCGTCAGAAGATGAAATGTTTTATAGAACTATCAATGTTTCTGTGATATAACCACTAGTTGTGTACCTTAAAATGATTTTTCCAAAAATTTCAGACCAAGCTATCAAACAGTTGTAGTTCAAATTTGAATTACTTTCGAAAAATAGGCATAAACTCATTTAACTAGGGGAAATTAGGTAGAAATCAATGAAAAACCTAATACTTGGGTATTATCCATCATCTGTGTACTAGTTTCCCTGAAAATTAAATGGGTGCCATTTTGCATCATATTTTTGGTACTTTGTTCACAAAACAAGTCAGTTTTTGCACTTAAAAAATGGAAAATGATATTTATGAAAATAATTGCAAAGATTTCCTTTGGTACTTTGTTCACAAAACAAGTCAGTTTTTGGTACTTTGTTCACAAAACAAAGATTGCAAAGATTTTTGGTACTTTGTTCACAAAACAAGTCAGTTTTTAAATATTTATTATTATATTATCATTTTTTTAAATAAAGTAATATTTATTTTATCATTATTTATTACAATATTATTATTATATAATATTTTTGTTTAATCAAGTAAATTTCTTTTTTTGAAGTGTTTATCACATTATTTCATTTTTTTAATATTTATTATTATATTATCATTTTTTTAAATAAAGTAATATTTATTTTATCATTATTTATTACAACATTATTATTATATAATATTTTTGTTTAATCAAGTTAATTTCTTTTTTGGAGTGTTTATCGCATTATTTCATTTTTTTAAATATTTATTATTATATTATCATTTTTTTAAATAAAGTAATATTTATTTTATCATTATTTACTACAATATTATTATTATATAATATTTTTGTTTAATAAGGTAAATTTCTTTTTTTGAAGTTTTTATCACATTATTTCATTTTTTAAAATATTTATTATTATATTATCATTTTTTTAAATAAAGTAATATTTATTTTATCATTATTTATTTCAATATTAGTATTATATAATATTTTTGTTTAATCAAGTAAATTTTAATAATATAAGAAAAGAAAAAGTGTTTCATCATGACCGAGTGGTTAACATGATTGATAAGATAGAACTATCAGTAAGTTCTCAGTTCTCTCCTAGTATCTAGTTTGAAAGAAACCTAAATGTTAAGCGTGCTAGTGTTATATCAGTTTCAGGATGGGTGACCGATCGGGAAATTTGACAGTTCCAAAATGGATTAAGTGTGTAGGAAGGGGGAAAATTAACTAGATTGAATTGTATGGGTTAGTGGATAGTTAAGTGAGAAATTTCGAAATTCTAAAAAAATATTATTTTTTTGTGAAAATTTCAAAAAGAAATTAAATTTTTTGGAAAATATTTAGGACCGGTACTAAAGGTCTCCAGCCGAAACCGCGCCTGTGGCCCTCGTGGATGTCATTTAGTACCGGTCGCAACACGACCGGTACTGATACTCGGGGGGCATTAGTCCCGATTGCGCAGTACCGGTTGCATAGCCGGTACTGATGCCCCTCCCCGACCGGTACTGTATGTCCGTTTTCCACCAGTGAAATGAGAAACTTGCATAACATCTTTTGTCCTACCAGCCCGTTTGCAGCGGGGCCTCAAGAGAATCTACTGGTAATTAAGGTACTCCTTTTAATAGAGCACCGGAGCAAAGCATTAGCACTTAGTGAAAACATGTGATCCTCATATCTAAACCATCCCCTCCAGTTATCCAGTTGCTGTCACTCTGGGGCCTCGGGTTCCGGACAGAGACATGTGCAAACAAATTGTAGATACAATCTAAGCAATACTTACAGAGCTTAAATCTAAGATCATGCCACTTGTGCACTAGTGAAAAGCATTAAACACAACAAGATTGCAGCAACAATAACTTCACAAACTTATAGATAGACTGATCATAATGTAACAATTCATCGGATCCCAACAAACACAACACCGATTACATCATATGGATCTCAATCATGTAAGGCAGCTCATGAGATCATTGTATTGAAGTACATGGGAGAGAGAGTACCAACTAGCTACAGCCAAGAACCCGTAGTCCATGGGGGAACTACTCACAAACCATCATGGAGTCGAAGTGGAGGCGGTGGAGTCGATGGAGATGGCTCCGGGAGTCAATACCCGTCCCGGCAGGGTGCCGGAACAGGAACTTCTGAACCTCAAAACTTGTCTTCGATGGCGGCGGCGCTGCGGAACGTTTGGTGGAAAATTGCTCGGGGGTTAGGTCTTGATCTGTCCTGGGGTAAAAGTAGGCGAAAGGGCGAAGGCGGTGGAGGCCCGAGGGCCCCACACCATGTCCCGGCGCGGCAGGAGGTGGGGCCGCGCCACCACATGATGTGGGTGCCTCGGTGTCCTACTCCGTCTCGTCTTCGATGTTCTGGATGCTTCCGGGAAAAATAGGGACTTCGGATTTTGTTTCGTCCAATTCCGAGAATATTTCTTTAACAAATTTTCTGAAACCAAAAACAGCAGAAAACAGGGAACTGGCACTGTGGCATCTTGTTAATAGGTTAGTCCAAGAAAATGCATAAAACCCATACAAAGTGTATATAAAACATGTAGCAATTGGTATAATATAAGCATGGAACATAAGAAATTATAGATACGTTTGAGACATATCAGGGTGGTTTTGTGGTAAGTTAACAGCAATACTGTGATCCACTTGGGTTTTTACCTTACTTTGTTGCCTCACTAGGGATAAAGGAAATACCATGCTACCGGGGATATGTGGGTGACACTGCCAGTATCACCATGACTAGATCTAGCATGTTCTTATTTAAACTTCATGTCATTGAACTTAAAGCTATACTATGTTTATCTTAATTACTGAGGTGTTATGATTTAGTTCGCATCTTGGTGGAGTATAAGAGAGGTTAATAACCAAAAGATCTCTATTTTAGGATGTGATGCCCATATTATTAATAACTTGTCTTGTTGCAATCTCATATGTCAATTCCTATGTTCAGTGGGGTTGTCTTCATATCCCCAAGTTTATTAGAAGGAATACAACATTATACACTTTCTGGACATGTTTCTTATGTTTGTCTAAGGATTTCATACAGCAAGCAATTCTATTGACATATGAGATTGCAACAAGACAAGTTATTAATAATATGGGTATCACGTCCTAACATAGAGATCTTTTGGTTATTAATCTCTCTTATACTCCACCAAGATGCGAACTAAATCATAACACCTCAGTAATTAAGATAAACAGAGTATAGCTTTAAGTTCAATGACATGAAGTTTAAATAAGAACATGCTAGATCTACTCATGGTGATAGTGGCAATGTCACCCACATATCCCCGGTAGTATGGTATTTCCTTTATCCCTAGTGAGGCAACAAAGTAAGGTAAAAACCCAAGTGGATCACGGTATTGCTGTCAACTTACCACAAAACCACCCCCCGTTACTCCAACTAATGCACACGTTCCCCCTCAAACGCTCTCATACACATGTTGGATCAAAACACATAGACAAGAACGGGGTACATAATATGCATCTACTTTCATAACAAAGACATAATATTGGCAATCATCATAACATATATCAACTTAAGAGATCCTGATGGGTTCGTAGCATAGAAAACAAAAAAATTCCTACGGTGAGAACAAACCAACAAGCCAAGATCTAATCTAGGAGATGCTCGTAACGAGTGGAACATATTCCAAGAGAAACTCACCCTCAAAGACCGTAAGCGTTTTGAGAATAATTCTCGTGGATGATGTAGTCGTTCACTCGCCGATCTCACGATCGTGAAGATGTGCGCTGCAACGGGCAGCGCCTCCGTACTCGGTCACACGCACGGTTTGATGACGACCTCCGTTCCCTCGATCCAGCGGGGCAGCGGAAGTAGTAGAACCACCAAGGAACTCCAACAACACGACGGCGTGGTGTGGTGGAGAACTAAACGGCCATGGCTTCGCCAAGCGGATGGCTGGAAGGTGGAGCAGCGGGAGGAGGGAGAGAGAGACAAGTGTGTGGGGAGAGGGAGCTCACACCCCTCTTTATATAGGAGGGGGAGGGAGCCAAGAAATTGGAGTGCCCCCACCTCTCCCCTCATGATGTGAGTGGAGTCTCCACTCAACCCACTCATTCTCTCATCAATTCCCACTCAAAATTCCAAGGGTTTTTCTTTATTAAATAAAATAATTTCATTTCTTTTTAATATTTGTTAATTCTATTAACAAACATTAACACTTATCCCCTTGGTTCATTTGTTAATTCTATTAACAACCATTGGCAACCATTGATAATTAACCCCTTGAACTATTTCAATATTACCCGAAACAATTTCGGTGTTGTCCAAACTTTTCTCTGAAATTCCGTGTCTACCCAAAAGCGTCGACAAACCTTAAGTGTGTCACCCTACGGTTCGTGAATAATGTAGACATGATCGAGACACCTCTCCGATCAATAGTCAACATCGGGATCTGGAGATCCGTAATGACTCCTACATATTCGACGATGAATCTTGTGATCGTGTGAACCAAAAACGTCATAACCAATTCCTTTTGTCTGGCGATATTTTACTTGTCCGAGATCCGATCATTGGTATCATCTATACCTAGTTCAATCTCGTTCCTGACAAGTACTCTTTACTCGTTCTGTGATATGACATCCTTATGACCTACTCACGTGCTTGCAAGCGGTGTCGATGTGATATCACCGAGAGGGCCCAGAGTATATCTCTCCGTCATCTGGATGGACAAATCCCACTTCTTGATCCATGAGCCTCAACTAATACTTTCGGAATACCCAACGCCACCTTTATAGTCACCCTTTTATGGTGTGATGTTTGATGTCATCAAAGCATTCTTCCGGTGTTAGTGATTGACATGATCTCATGGTCTAAGGATTAGGATTACTTCGTATACTTAGTACAACAATGTAAACTTAATGACTTGATCGCATTGCGGTGTTCATCACATCATTCTCCTAATGATGTGATTCCGTTATTTACAACTTCCAATGTTCATGATCAGGAAACCTTGATCATCTGTTAATCAACGAGCTAGTTAAACGAGAGGCTTTACTAGGAACTCTTATTTGTTCATTAGTCACACATGTATTAATGTTTCCGATTAATACAATTCTAGCATGAGAAATAAATCATAAATATGGAATAAGATAATAACCACTTTATTATTGCCTCTCGGGCATATTCCTTTCAGTCTCCCACTTGCACTAGGGGCAATAATCTAGATTACATTGTAATGACCCTAACAACCATGGAGTTCCGATGTTGATCATGTTTTGCCCTTGGGAGTTGTTTAGTCAAAGGGTCTGCCACATTCAGATCCGTATGTACTTTGCAAATCTTTATATCACCATCCTTGACATGCTCACGGATTGAGTGAAAGCGACGCTTGAAATGCTTGGAATTCTTGTGAGACCTTGGTTCTTTAGCATTGGCTATGGCACCACTGTTGTCACAATAGATAACCATCGGATCCAACGCACTTGGAACCACACCTAGTTCGGATATGAACTCCTTCATCCAAACTCCTTCCTACGCTGCCTCCGAGGCAGCAACATATTCCGCTTCTGTGGATGATCCCGCCACCACGGGTTGCTTGGAACTCCTCCAGCTTACTGCTCCTCCATTCATAACAAATAAGTACCCAGATTGTGACTTAGAGTCATCCGGATCGGTGTCGAAGCTAGCATCGACGTAACATCTTGCGACGATCTCTTCTTCACCGCCATACACGAGAAATATATCCTTAGTCCTTCTTAAGTACTTTAGGATATTCTTTACCGCCATCCAGTGTTCCAAACCTGGATCAGATTGGTACCTGCTAGTCAAGCTAATAGCATGTGCCACATCCGGTCTTTTACATAGCATAGCATATATGATAGAGCCTATGGCTGAGGCATAGGGGATCTTGTTCATCAATTCTCTATCTTCCGATGTAGCTGGACTTTGAGTCTGACTCAATGTCTTTCCTTGCAACATAGGTAAGAACCCTTTCTTACTTTCGTCCATTCTGAACTTCTTCAGAATCTTGTCAAGGTATGTACTTTGCGAAAGCCCAATCAAGCGTCTTCATCTATCTCTATAGATTTTGATGCCTAATATATACGATGCTTCACCAAGGTCCTTCATCGAAAAACTATTGTTCAAATAACCTTTTACACTATTTAAAAATTCTATATCATTTCCAATCAACAATATGTCATCCACATATAGTACTAGAAATGCTCTAGAGCTCCCACTCACTTTCTTGTAGATACAAGCTTCTCCATAAGTTTGGACAAATCCAAACCCTTTGATCACCTCATCAAAACGAGGTTCCAACTCCGGGATGCTTTTAGTCCATAAATGGATCGCTGAAGTTTGCATACCTTGTCAACATCCTTAGGATCGACAAAAACTTTGGGTTGCACCATGTATAACTCTTCCTCAATGTGACCATTAAGGAACGCAGTTTTGACATC
This sequence comes from Poa annua, assembly GCA_026929855.1. Classification (NCBI taxonomy): domain Eukaryota; kingdom Viridiplantae; phylum Streptophyta; class Magnoliopsida; order Poales; family Poaceae; genus Poa; species Poa annua. The sequence goes on from CM049437.1 coordinate 2,273,830, forward strand.
CATCTGCCAGATTTCGTAATCGAAAAATGCAGCAATTGCTAACATAATCCTAACAGACTTTAGCATCGCTACAGGAGAGAAAGTCTCCTCGTAGTCAATTCCTTGAATTTGTCGAAAACCCTTTGCGACAAGTCGAGCCTTATAGACGGTCACATTACCATCAGCGTCAGTTTTCTTCTTGAAAATCCATTTGTTCTCAACGGCCTTGCGGTCATTGGGTAAGTCCACCAAAGTCCATACTTGGTTTTCGTACATGGATTCCATTTCGGATTTCATGGCTTCTAGCCATTTGTTGGAATCTGAGCTCATCATCGCTTCATCATACATCGCAGGGCATCATTATCAACTACCATGACGTTCATGACGGGATTGCCGTACAGTTCAGGAGCTGTACGTGTCCTTGTTGACCTGCGAAGTAAGATAGTATCCTCTTTCGGAGTTTCATGATCTTGATTATCATTAGTTCCCTCTTCATTTGGTGAAGTCAACTCCGGAACAATTTTCGGTGCTGCGCTACTCACCATTCCAAGAAGAGAAGGTTCAATAACCTCGTCGAGTTCTATCTTCCTACTACTCACACCTTTTGAGAGAAACTCCTTCTCCAAAAAGGATCCATTCTTGGCAACGAAAACTTTGCCTTTGGATCTGTGATAGAAGGTGTACCAATTGTTTCTTTAGGGTATCCTATGAAGACGCATTTTTCCGCTTTGGGTTCGAGTTTATCAGGTTGAAGCTTCTTCACATAAACATCGCATCCCCAAAATTTTAGAAACGATAGCTTAGGTTTGTTTCCAAACCATAGTTCATACGGTGTCGTTTCAACGGATTTAGATGGAGCCTTATTTAAAGTGAATGTAGCTGTCTCTAGTGCATGACCCCAAAATGATATTGGCAAATCTGTAAGAGACATCATAGACCGAACCATATCCAATAAAGTACGATTACGACGTTCGGATACACCATTACGCTGTGGTGTTCCGGGAGGAGCGAGTTGTGAAACTATTCCACATTCTTTCATATGTCTGCCAAACTCGTAACTCAAATATTCACCTCCACGATCGGATCGCAGAAATTTAATCTTTCTGTTACGATGGTTTTCCACTTCACTCTGAAATTCTTTGAACTTTTCGAACGTCTCAGACTTGTGTTTCATTAAGTAAATATACCCATATCTACTTAAATCATCCGTGAAGGTAACAAAATAACGATATCCACCGCGCGCCGACACACTCATTGGACCACACACATCGGTATGTATGATTTCCAATAAATCCGTCGCCCGTTCCATCATGCCAGAAAACGGGGTTCTAGTCATCTTGCCCATAAGGCATGGTTCACATGTCTCAAATGATTCATAATCAAGTGATTCTAAGAGCCCATCAGAATGGAGCTTCTTCATGCGCTTAACACCAATATGACCTAAGCGGCAATGCCACATGTATGCAGCAATATCATCATTCAACTTGATTATTTTGGCATTCACATTATGAATGTGTGTATCATTACTATCAAGATTCAAAAGAAATAAACCATTCTTCATAGGTGCATGACCATAAAAGATATCATTCATATAAATCGAACATCCATTATTCTTAGACTTAAATGAATAACCGTTTTGCATCAAACAAGATCCAGATATAATGTTCATGCTCAACGCAGGCACCAAATAACAATTATTAAGGTTCATCACTAATCCTGATGGTAGACGAAGAGGTAGCGTCCCGACAGCGATCACATCAACCTTTGATCCATTGCCGACGCGCATCGTCACCTCATCCTTTGCTAGTTGTCGCCTATTCCGTAGTTCCTGTTTCGAGTTACATATGTTAGCAACCGAACCAGTATCGAATACCCAGGCGCTACTGCGAGTACTACTAAGATACACATCAATAACGTGTATATCACATATACCTTTGTTCACTTTGCCGGCCTTCTTATCCGCCAGATATTTGGGGCAATTACGCTTCCAGTGCCCAGTGCCCTTGCAGTAAAAGCACTCAGTGTCTCTATTTAATCTGGGGTGGTGACAGCTAGCTCTAAGGTTGTAGATGTACTGTTGCTACTAGGGATAAAACAGTGGTACTTTATCTAAGGGTATTTGTATCACTTACATTACACACATTGCCTAATGCAATTATCTGTTGCTTGCAACTTAATACTGAAAGGGGTGCGGACGCTAACCGAAAGGTGGATTATTAGTCATAGATGCGGTTGGAACGGTCTATGTATATTGTTGTAATGCCCAAATGAATATAACACTAGCCATCATAACTATAGTATATGTATCATTATGCACTTCTTTATTCTGTCAATTGCCCAGCTGTAATTTCTTTACCCGCATGCATGCTATTATTATTTATGGAGAGACACCACTAGTGAACTGTGGACCCCGGTCCTTTTTCCTCAAACTGATAAACAATCCTACTGCAATCCTGTTACTTTCATTCTCTGCAAACAAACATCATCTTCCCCACATACGTTTAATCCTTTGTTACAGCAAGCCAGTGAGATTGACAACCTCAATGTTAAGTTGGGGCAAAGTATCTTGGTTGTGTTGTGTGCAGGTTCCACGTCAGTGCCGGAATCCCTGGTGTTGCGCCGTGCCATATTCCGCCACCAACAACCTCCGGAAGATCTCTAGTTTCCTACTGGTTCGATAAACCTTGGTTTCGCAACTGAGGGAAAAATTGCTGCTGCACTACTTCATACCTTCCTCTTGGGGTTTCCCAACAACACCACACCGGTGCATCAAGCTCTTTTCTGGCGCCGTTGCCGGGGAAATTGGAGCTCTTCTACGAGGGGAGTCTCTCACATCCAATCTTTTTATTTTGTTATTGTCTTGCTTAGTTTATTTTTATTTTACTGTCTTGTTTGCTTAAATATGAAAAATACAAAAAATTAGTTACTTGCATTTATCTTTTTATTTCGGTTTGCATATTTTATTTTTAGTTTTGCATTTTGTGTTGCATTTGTTATTTTGGTTTGTTATTATGTCTAGTTCTTTACTTGCTATCAATGGATTCTATATTTGATACAAAAAAGGAATACCGCTTGTCTAAAAAAGGGAAATATTTATGGGAACAAATAAGTAGATTGAATTATTTTGCTAAGAACTTGTGTTCTACATATGATGAATCCTACTGCTTTAATGAATCTTTTTGTTGTAGAAGGCATAAACACCTCCCTTTCCAATGTGATTATAATGATAATGAAACCTTGGCTGCTTATGCTAAATGAAACTATGACTTTGGTAATCTTGAACAAATTGAAGAATTTGTTGTTTTTAAGGGTGCCTATGAAATTGCTGGTTATATTCAAAATGATGATGCCCCTTGTAAAACTGAGAATTATGCTATACTTGGTTACTATCTTGAATATTACAATGATAATCCTTATATTGCTGAATTTCTTGAGAAAAGACATCCTCAAATAGAAGAAACCGTTGTCTTGCAGGAACCTGTAGAAGAAGAAATTGCTGAACCTGAAAGCTCATTAGATGAAAAAGAGGAGGAGAGTGAAGAACAAAAGGAGGATCTACCTCCTAAAGATACTAACTCTTTTACTCTTACATTATTTGATTGCCCTCCATGCCTACCTAAGGAGGAAGTGTGCTATATTGTTGAATGTTATGAACCTATTGAAATATCTACTTTTGATAAATTTGAAAAAAGCATGTTCCTTGACTCAATTAAAATGGAAATAACAGAAATTAAAAATGTGCTCCCTAATGTTATATATGATAATGCTTTAGATGATGGTCCTATGCTTATCAATAATCCTCTATGTTTAGAAGTTATTACTTATTTATGTGAGGATAAAAATGATATAATTGCTGCTTATGATGGTACTCTTACTCATGAGAGTCCTACTTTGTTCTTAAATTCTCCTAATTACACCATGGAGGAGAAATTTGCTTATGTTGAGAGATACTTATGTGGTTTGCAATTGTCTCTAGTTCCAAATCTTTGTTGCAACCATGATCTTAAACTTGATATTTATCTTAGTAACTATTTTGAAAGAGGAAATCATGCTAATGAATTCCAAAATAAATTTAATGATCCTCTTTATGTGCCTATATTATCTAAGTTAAATGATTCTTGTGGTTATATGGTTGAATTTATTTCTATTACTGAAAAATATTATGAGAGAGGAGAATATGGTTGTAGAAGTTTTCATGGTATTAAAACACCTCTCTATATGCTAAAAGTTTTGAATTTACTCTTGTTTTATCTTCCTATTCTTGTCACTTTGTTCTTTGTGAATTTATTTGTGTGCAAGATTCCTATGCATAGGAATTGGGTTAGACTTAAATGTGTTTTGAATTTGCTTCTTGATGCTCCTTTTGCTTCATTTTCTATCTTCATGAGAGCATCATTAGAACTATCAAGCCTAGCTAAAAGGCTTTAAAGAAAGCGCTTTTGGGAGGCAACCCATTATATTTTATTTTATTGAGTCAAGTAAGATGTCTACCTCTGTAGCAATTCCTTTGTATCTTTACTTTATTGCATTGTTGTGTCAAGTTAAGCCTCTAATAGAAAGTTGATGCTAAATTTGGATTGCTGTGCTGAAACTGTTTTCTGCTGTCCACCGTTAAATTCATAACTCTTTACAGAAAAATCGGATGGACCTGGGGTTTTTTGTGCGTAATCCCCAGATATATATGCAACTTTCATTAGTTTTGAGTTTTCTGATTTAAGCAAGTTAAGTGCCTCGAAACAATTCGTTTTTAGGGACTGTTCTGTTTTTGACAGATTCTGCCATTTATTTTGCAATGCCTCTTTTACTATTTTGAATGGATCTTTTTGTTCCATAAAGTATCAGTGGCTGTAGCTAATGTCCAGTAGCATTGGTAGCAATTGTGTTCATGCAGAATATAAGAATTTTTTGTGCACTGACCCTCTAATGAAGTTTACTTTGAGTTTGGTGTGGAGGAAGTTTTCAAGGATCAAGAGAGAAGGATGATGTGATGTGATCAAGAAGATGAAAGAGCCAAAGCTTGGGATGCCCCCGTGGGTCACCCAAGCATATTTCAAGAAGACTCAAGCGTCAAAGCTTGGGGATGCCCAAGGCATCCCCTTCTTCATCAACAAACTATCAGGTCATCTTTAGTGAAACTATATTTTAATTCCGACACATCTTATGTGCTTTATTTGAAGCGTCTATTTGTTTTTGTTTTTGTTTTTATTATTTTCATTCTATGAATAAAATGGATCCTAGCATTCCTTTGTGGGATGGAGACACGCTCCACTTTTTCTTATGAATACTCATATTCTTCACTTATATTTGTTGAGTATTCTTCTATGTTATTTCAATACTATTAGCTCTTGTTTTTCATGCATCTCTTGTTGGAGCTGTTAGTTTTTCTTATGTTACAATCTCATATCTCGTTGCTATATACTTGGAGAGTTTATTTTTAAATAAGTTGATTGGTGTTTGGTTGGAAACAGAAAATGCTAAATGTGGTAGATGGTATAATGAAAAAGATATACATGCTCTTATGGATTGTTATCTTGTATGTTGTGGTGTTTGGCAATTGTTTTGAGCTCTCAAGTAGATCATGTTTAAGCTTTTACATCATGTAGTTAAAACCTATTAATGAAGAACTACCGTAAAGCTTGTTGAAATTTGGTTTGCATGTTTGGTATCTCTAAGGTCTAGATATTTTCTAGTAAAGGTGTTTGAACAACAAGGAAGACAATATAGAGTTTTATAATGCTTGCAATATGTTTTTATATACGTCTTGTTGTCATAGTTTATACTTGTGTTTGCTTCAAATAACCTTGCTAGCCCAAACCTTGTACTGAGAGGGAATGCTTCTCGTGCATCCAAAACCTTGAGCCAAAACCCATGCCATTTGTGTCCACCATACCTACCTACTACATGGTATTTCCTGCCATTCTAAGCAAATACTTCGTGTGCTACCTTTTATTATTCAAAACATACTATCTCTTATTTGTGTCAATGTTTATTAGCTCATGAGGAAGTATGTGGTGTTACGGATATCAACCTTGTCATTTGCTTTTAGACAGACTTTCACAACCGGACTAGTGGCATCATCCGCTTATCCATTAACTTTGCAAAAAGAGCTGGCAAATGGGGTGCCCAGTCCCAATTAATTACAACTTTAACCGCTTAAATCTCTTCACATTTTTGCCCTGATCTAATGAGTCAAGCAATGACAACAGTTTTTAACTATATGTGTAAACAAAAGAGATAAGAGGGATGATCTACCTTGCTGGTAGAAATAACGTCCTTCAATGGGAGCCGCTCTTGAAAGTCTGGTTGACAAGGGGGGTAGAGTGCCCATTACCATTCGTTAACAACAACAAACACCTATCAAAACTTACTTTTATGCTCTCTATATGATTTCAAAAATCTATAAAACTAAAAAGCTCTAGCACATGTTTGTATCCCTGCTTCCCTCTGCGAAGGGCCTTTCTTTTACTTTATGTTGAGTCAGTTTACCTACTTCTTTCTATCTTAGAAGCAAACACTTGTGTCAACTCTGTGCAACAATTCTTATATGCTTACTTATTGCACTTGTTATGTTCCTTTGTGTTGACAACTATCTATATGATATACATGTTACAAGTTGAAAGCCAATGCTTAAACTTATATCTTCCTTTGTGTTGCTTCAATGCTCTTTTACTTAGAGACTATTGCTTTATGAGTTAACTTTCATGTGAATAATTTTGATGCTTGTTTGAAAGTACTATCCATGAAAAGTTTTTGCTTATATGATGTAGTTGTTTACTCCTTGTCTATTTGCTAGCAAACTATAAACCATTGCTTTGAATCACTTCATTCATAACATGAGCCTTACATTATTATATGATCAAGATTGTGTGAAGCATGTCACTTCAGAAATTATTCTTGTTATCGTTTTACCTACTCGGAACGAGTAGAACTAAGCTTGGGGATGCTTGATACGTCTCAAACGTATCTATAAATTTTTATGTTCCATGCTTATATTATACCACTTGCTACATGTTTTATACACTTTTATATCATTTTATGTATTTTCTGGTACTAACCTATTAACAAGATGCCACAGTGCCAGTTGCCTGTTTTTGCTGTTTTTGGTTTTAGAAAAGTTGTTAAGTAAATATTCTCGGAATTGGACAAACGAAACGTCAAAGTGCTTATATTCCTCGGGAGGTTCCAGAACACCGAAGAGGACACGGAGGTGGACCCCGAGGGGCCCACACCCCCTCCCGGCGCGGCTCCCCCCTTGGCCGCGCGAGCACAGGGTGTGGGGCCCTCGAGGCCCCGCCGCCTTCGCCCTTTCGCCTACTTATACCCCTCGGATATCTAAGACCTAGGACACGCACCTTTTTCCTCCACGAAGTCCAGAGCCTCCGCCGTCGTCAACCCTAGATCGGGAGGGTTTAGAAGCTCCTCCCGGCACCCTGCCGGAGAGGGGAATCATCACCGGAGGGCTCTACATCACCATGCCCGCCTCCGGACTGATGCGTGAGTAGTTCATCCTTGGACTACGGGTCCATAGCAGTAGCTAGATGGTTGTCTTCTCCTCTTCTGCTACCATGTTTAGATCTTGTGAGCTGCCTAACATGATCAAGATCATCTTTATGTAATGCTACATGTTGTGTTTGCTGGGATCCGATGAATATTGAGTACTATGTTATTGCTTCATAATATATCTTGTGAGTGCGTTGTTTATGATCTTGCATGCTCTCCGTTGCTAGTACATGCTCTGGCCAAGTAGATGCTTGTGACTCCAAGAGGGGGTATTTATGCTCGATAGTAGGTTCATGTCTCTATTTAATCTTGGGTGGTGACAGCTAGATCTAAGGTTGTAGATGTACTGTTGCTACTAGGGATAAAACAGTGGTACTTTATCTAAGGGTATTTGTATCACTTACATTACACATATTGCCTAATGCAATTATCTGTTGCTTGCAACTTAATACTGAAAGGGGTGCGGACGCTAACCGGAAGGTGGATTATTAGTCATAGATGCGGTTGAAACGGTCTATGTATATTGTTGTAATGCCCAAATGAATATCACACTAGCCATCATAACTATAGTATATGCATCATTATGCACTTCTTTATTCTGTCAATTGCCCAGCTGTAATTGTTTACCCGCATGCATGCTATGCTATTATTATTTATGGAGAGACACCACTAGTGAACTGTGGACCCCGGTCCTTTTTCCTCAAACTGATAAACAATCCTACTGCAATCCTGTTACTTTCATTCTCTGCAAACAAACATCATCTTCCACACATACGTTTAATACTTTGTTACAGCAAGCCAGTGAGATTGACAACCTCACTGTTAAGTTGGGGCAAAGTATCTTGGTTGTGTTGTGTGCAGGTTCCACGTCAGTGCCGGAATCCCTGGTGTTGCGCCGTGCCATATTCTGCCACCAACAACCTCCGGAAGATCTCTAGTTTCCTACTGGTTCGATAAAACTTGGTTTCACAACTGAGGGAAAACTTGCTGCTGCACTACTTCATACATTCCTCTTGGGGTTTCCCAACAATACCACACCGGTGCATCAGGGCGAAAGGGCGAAGGCGGTGGAGGGCCGTGGCCCCTCTCCGTCAGGTCTTCGGTGTTCTGGAACCTCCCGTGGAAAATAGGGACTTTGGTATTAAATTCGTCCAATTCCGAGAATATTTCCTTAAGTGGTTTTCTGAAACCAAAAACAGCAGAAAACAGGGAACTGACACTGTGGCATCTTGTTAATAGGTTAGTCCCAGAAAATGCATAAAACCACACAAAGTGTATATAAAACATGTAGCAAATGGTATAATATAAGCATGAAACATAAGAAATTATAGATATGTTTGAGACGTATCAAGCCCTCCGGTGATGATTCCCCTCTCCGGCAGGGTGCCGGGAAGAGCTTCTGAACCCCCCTCCCCCCCAACTAGGGTTGACGGCGGCTGCGGCTCTGGAACGTATCGTGGAAAAGTGTTTGGGTGTTAGGTCTTGATCTGTCGGGGGGTTTAAGTAGGCGAAAGGGCGAAGGCGGTGGAGGCCCGAGGGCCCCACACCACGTGGCCGCGCGGCCAGGAAGGGGGCCGCGCCACCACATGATGTGGGCGCCTCGGTGCCCTCCTTTGTCTCCTCTTCGGACTTCTGGAACGTGTCGGGAAAAATAGGGACTTTCGCTTTTGATTCGTCCAATTCCGAGAATATTTTCTTAACAGCTTTTCTGAAACCAAAAACAGCAGAAAACAGGGAACTGGCACTGTGGCATCTTGTTAATAGGTTAGTCCCAGAAAATGCATAAAAACCATATAAAGTGTATATAAAACATGTAGCAATTGGTATAATATAAGCATGGAACATAAGAAATTATAGATACGTTGTAGACGTATCAGCCTTCTACCTCTTTGTTTCGTGGTTTTGTGTTTCTCCGCCGCCGTGATGCGAAACTCCTCGGGGGACTATTTTTATAGCCTGTTTGAGGTCAAGACAAAGCCACGGAGACGAAAACGGACGGCATTGGAGCCACGAGGGGGAAAAGAGGCCCTCCCACGCGGCCAGGGAATCTGACCGCGTGGGGCCCCCTATCTTCCAGCTGGTTGGGCTTCTGGTCTTCATTTTAGGCCCATTGCGTTCGTCTCGAAAATTCTGAACCGTGCTCTTTGGCCTTTCCCTTTTTGGAGTCCCGAAGCTTCCGGAAAGTCCAAAACACTAAAAAAGACGTTCTCTGGAAAACAGAGTTAGAACCAAAAGAGTGGGGATTGTTTAGAAAATCCCCGAAATCATTATAAAATATGAATATAACATCATATAAGTTCTAAATTTGTAGGAATATGTAGTAATAAAATGTAAAGTTCATGTATGCATTTTACATGCATCACTTGTGCTTGACAACCACTTGGTGAGATTGAGGGCACAAAACAATTTACTTTGTTTTGTAGGTTTCATAAAGAAGGATAATGAGACAACAGCTTTTGGTCCATTTCCCCGAGAGTTCGATATAAACCCTCGAGTCACTCTCGTGGGGAAAACTAGTCTTTCCCTTACTATACACTTTGCACTTGGAGTCTCAACCTAACCCATATTATTTTGACGCAGGTGTTGATACAGAGATATCAAGACTATCTTCTGCAACCATCATCATCGTCAAGGGCCATCACCTCCTCCGGCGACCACCTCCACCACCCACCTCCGGCGACCCCCTCCTCCACCCACTTCCGACCAAGCCATCTACGACCACGGGCACTGATGTCTACGCACGCTTCTATTCTCGTAGACAGTGTTGGGCCTCCAAGAGCAAAGGTTTGTAGGGCAGCAACACGTTTCCCTTAAGTGAATCACCCAAGGTTTATCAAACTCAGGGAGGTAGAGGTCAAAGATATCCCTTTCAAGCAACCCTGCAATTAAGATACAAGAAGTCTCTTGTGTCCCCAACACACCCAATACACTTGTCAGGTGTATAGGTGCACTAGTTCGGCGAAGAGATAGTGAAATACAAGTAATATGGATGATTATAAGTGGTAATTGCAATATGAAATAAAAATGGCAGCAAGCAAACATGTAGCAGAACTGGTTATAAACGGTGTTTTAATGCATAGAAACAAGGCCTAGCGATCATACTTTCGCTAGTGGACACTCTCAACAATGACCTCATAATTGAATAAATAAATACTACTCTCAAACACTCTCTTGTTGGATAAGAACACCATTCATTGCGTAGGGCTATAAAAGCACACCTCAAAGTCTGAGTAAACAAACACCACAATTTCATAAAGGAGTCACACACGATGCGCACACCGTCAACTTCACACCGTGGGGAGTGACTCCGGAGTTCATATTAAAATAACCTCTTGAGTAGCATAACAGATGAAGAGTAACATCTACTTATTAAACTAGATTAGTAAGCTCATGATCATAAAAAGGTCACACGTATATGGTGTGGAGGCCGTGGGTCTCCCCCAGGCTTGCCCTTCTGGCTCCGTGTACGTGTCCGGAAAATAGGAACTTCGGCTTTTGTTTCTGTTGCGCTATAAACGCGTCAGACGAACACGTCCTCGTGTACCCGCGGCGCCGGGGGAGATGCTCCGCAACTCGCACCATGGGAGGCCGGCTGGAAGCGCGATACGCAAGACAATCCAGCCGGCGCTTTTGATGACCAGACGCCCCGCTTGCCCGGGAGGGACCCCGTCAGGGCTCGCGGCGACGATTGGCTGCTCCAGGTCGGCCTGACCGCCCCTAGAGCCTCGTGGATCCGCAGCCTTCCGCCATGGCCGGCTTACGAAAGAACGAGAAGCATAGGTACAAGGGTGAGGGATAAATTGAACACGCAAATGTGTGATAGATTGATAGATTCGATTGGTGTTCTTCAATCGGCCGTCACCTCTCACATATATATGAGGTGGCTGGACTTTCCGTACAAGCATAGGACTTTCTTTACAAGGAAATTACATCAAAACCGTCCTAAAAACCCTAGTCATATTCCATATAGGACTCTTTCCCGCAGCTTCCTGTGTCCTGCTTTTTATTGTGGGCTTAGAAGTTGCATACGAACTCGGATTGCAATGAACCGAACATCAAACTTCTTCGTCTTGGCAAGGCGAATAGCCTACTGCGGGCTGTTCCGCCAAATAAGAAAGTTTTGGTGACTTTACGGGGCCATCTTCTTGCTTAGGTTGGAATTTGGCAGGCAACTGGTCAATTTGCCCGGAACTTGTCATGTTTCTGTAGGCCGCACCTTAACCCGTATGAAGATAACATAAAAAGCAAAGTTGTAGGTCTTGACGATATGCACAACTTTCATGTAAAGCACTTTTCCATATGAGATCATCTTCGTGTCCACATAGTGCGAGTATCTGTATGTCGTCTTCCGGGTCATCACCTTAACCGGCTAGCGAGCCTGATCATGGGACAACCCGATACGTGATAAGCTTGCCGGCTCACCAAGTAAGAAATCACGTCATGCCGGCTCATCCTCTTCATGATACATGGTGGCACCGGCTTGTGCCGACGACTGGGTAATGGCGACATGTATGCCGGCTTCTGGGACAATGTCGGCTCCTTGGTGAATATCCGCTCCGGGTCAATGGCATGCTACTGAGAATGCCGGCTCCTAGATGATGACGGCTCTGTCCGGCTTCTGGGTGCATGCTGGCTTTGGGACGATTTTCCGCTCCTGGGAATATTGACACTTGACTGATGGTGGCTCTGGTGCATTCCGACTTTACATCGGCTCCTGGACATTGCCGGCTCCTAGATGGCGACCGATGCCCGCCTCTTCGAAGAGCGTTGGTTCTTGGACAATGCCGGCTTCTGGCAATAGTCAGCTTTCGGGACATGGTGACCTGCAGCCTTGGCCTGCTGATTGGGACATAGCTTGTCTCTTTCCTCTATTTCCATGTCATGGTAACCTCCTGTATGCAAACCAAAGGATATCCAGTACCAGGTCATCCATGTGCCAAAAACGGGTGCAAACACATGCCCCCCTGTTTTCTGGGAGAGCTTGCATGCCAGAAAATATTTTGTCTAGGGTCTTGTTATAAGCACGATGTTAACACTCCATCGACTGTGTATGCTGAGGGCGATAATCACTTATCGGCCATGTGTCCTCATTGTAAAGGACTTGGAGAATCCGTCCACCAAAGTGTGAATAGCCGAAATAAATCAGATGTTTCGGCCGGGGATAAATTCCTAGAAGTTGGCTTTGATGGTACAATTGAAGGACATGGATGACGCACCGCCTGAGGTCTCCTATAGCGAGATGAAGATTGCCGGATTTGCCTGCCGATTTCTTTATTGTCCCCTTTTACTCCTGCCGGCTTTGCAGCAGAAGTTGGTGCTTCCTTTTTGATTTGAGAGCTTCCCTTGGGAACCCACGCCATGTGCATCTTCTCCAACTCATCGTCTCTAAGCCGCCTCAACTGCCACTCTTGCCAATGTGATAAGCCGGATGGGTATACCCGCTGTGATTTTGCTTTATACACTGGCATTTCTTTCCTGCCTTCGGGCACTTCCGTCTTATCTTGTCTAGACTCGACAACTGGGTCCTTGAAAGTTACTTGCTTCACTTCCTTTCCCTTTGTAGCCAACATCACCTCAGCTGGCTTTTGGTTACTTCGAGTCGGGTCTTGAACAACATCTTTGCGGCCATCCCTTTTCACTATCACTAGTGGAAAACGGCTCTTTAGTACCGGTCGGGGAGGGGCATCAGTACCGGTTTCGCAACCGGTACTGCGCAATCGGGACTGATGCCCCCCCAGCATCAGTACCGATTTCTTATCGTCCGGTACTAAAAGGGCCCCCACGTGGGCGTGGGGCACGGGCTCGTGCGGAGAACTTTTAGTACCGGCCGGCGGTAACACCGGCCGGTACTAAAGGGTTTAGGTTTTAAGGGTTTTGCAATTTATTTTTCGTTTCCTTTTTTTTTTCTGTTATCTGTTTTCTTTTCTTCACTGCAATTTTATTTTATGTTTTCTTTTTCATCTACTGTTTTACATTCATACGGTATTATATATATACACGGTACACGTTGATGCATACGTAATATAATTTCGTATATGTATTCTATGCTACTACATACGGTAAACGTTGATATATAATATAATTTAGATATAGGACATATTCATACTACGTTATTACATACATATATACATATATACAATCCGGTGTATAGAGATCGCAATAATGGCATACATCCTCCTCTTTCATATGGCATAGCTATATTTAGGATTATGGTATTCTCCCTTTGGATGCATGACCTCCTCAAGGATAAATCCCGCTATCTCCTCTTGAATTGCTTCTACGCGCTGATGTGGTAGGATGGCGTTCCGCTTGTCGTTAAGCTTTAAAGGAGATCAATATGAATATATTAGTTGTGTGTGTATATATATATATCAAATCATAATAAGATTGAAATATAGTACAAGACAGTCACACTCACATCCATTCTTTTTTCACGCGACGCCTGCTCAACGCTCAAGGTCCTCATGAACTCGCAGACGTAGAATCCACATAATTCATTTCCCGAAGGCTGCTTCAAGGTCTTTACAAGAATATAACTTAATTAAATAATAATTCAAAATGATGATGAAGTTAAGAGACTATGTTTAATAGTAGCACACTTACATCAATATGTTTAATAGTCAGCTCTGGTTTCCATTCACCCCTCTCTCTCTTGATGAATATTTTCCAAACCCTACTCACAAAAGCAAATGAATAAATGAGTTATGATTACTTGATATCATGAAATGGGGTTAATGGTTGAAATTACCTCTGAAGCATGTCAATCAAGTCCTGGTAGTATGATTGTGGTTTGCGTAATGAGTCAAATACTTCAACTAATCCCTTGTCAATGATAATGTCCAGTAGAATCCAATGGCAGCTGCACACGTTTATATAGTGAGGCATGAATATAACTCATCAATTAAACTTAACATCTAGTAATTAGCAATATAGAAATGTGTTCAAGACAGTCACACTCACTTGAAGTTGTAAGGAAGAAGTATATCTGCCGCATGTGTTTGGCTCAATAGCGACCTCAACAATGCCTCCTCGCAGTCCCCGGGCTTCCGCTCTAAGTTTTTGCAGTTAACGATAGATGGGTCAATGAACCCAACTTCCCAGAGTCTTTTCCTTTTGCACTCGATAAGCATCCACCTGCATATATAATAGCATACGAAAGAATATAGTGAAGATAATTACAGGCTCAATTAGTGAGGATAATTACATGCTCAGCTAGACATTTAGAAAAAACACTTACAGAACATAGCAACTCATGATAGTTGCGTCGAGAGCACGCCGGTTGTATAACTGCCATAATTCATCAAATTCGATACATATCTCGTGGTTGACGAAGAATTGGTCTTCTCGGTATGTCACGTAAAACACGAGTTGCTTGTCCTTTGCAACCTTCATGTACCAGTCATGCAATCTCCGCATTTGAAAAGCTAGACGCACCATCTCATCAGTAGGGAGAAGATCTTTCCCGTAGACAAACGTCCGTGCTATCTCACTCGACTTGGGGAAAAGTGCGTCAAATGCATCATCGTCCATGTAGTCAGTAGCAGGAACATTTGTCCCAACGTTCGGACTCTTGTCTGTCTGAACCTTCAGCGGGGCGACCGACTGTACTTTCTGTTCTCCGAGCTGGGGAACCTGTTTCGCCTTCTTCTTCTTCTTCTTCTTCTTCTTCTTCTTCTTCTTCTTCTTCTTCTTCTTCTTCTTCTTCTTCTTCTTCTGTGCAGCGACCCTTTTCTTTTAATTCTCCTCTTGCGTGTCAAAACTCTTCGAGATAGAGCGTTCATAGTTATCAGGCAAAGTTCTACGGTCAGGATCACAGACGATGTCTAAAAAGTGTTTAACACCCTTAGGGTTTAGTACCTGTTTTGCCTCGGGCACTTTCTTCGCAAAGTCTGCGGCATTGTGAGCTTTGACCAAGGGAGCATTCTCCTCAACGGTCCGGTGGTAAGTTAACACCGGAAGATCCTTCAACGACGGCCCGTACTTGTAGGTGTCCTTTGGAGCACCACTCGACGCACCGGCAAGCATCTTCTGCCTCATTGAGAAGGTCCTATTGCCGGTGGGCGGACTCTTTGCAAGCTCCGGGGTGGACTCCTGCTGGAGTGGACTCTTTGCAAGCTCCGGGGTGGACTCCCGCTGGAGTGGACTCTTTGCACGCTCCGGGGTGGACTCCCGCTGGGTTGGACTCGCGCACCGGGGAGATGGAGTCGCGCTGGGTTCCCTCTCGGTGTCCATATTTTCAATGCGGGGTGGACTTGGAGGTTGATTGCTACTCGGAGGGGTTGGTGGCCTACGCGTCGATTCTCCTGGAAACACGATGTGTTCCTTTCTCCATAGAATGACTCCGCGCAACACTTCTCCCAGTGTCGTCTCCCCTTCAGCTCCAGGAAAGTCAAGCTCTAGGTCCTCGAATCCGTTCATAATTTCGTCCACCCCGACTCGCGCGTAGCCAGCTGGAATCTGACCGCCATGAAGGGTTGCTCCGGGTATATTCTCTAAAGCAAAGCCGACCGCCACCTTTATGGATAGGTTCCTCATCTTGATGTGCAGCTCACAGTTTGTTCGCCCCTGAATCTGATCCACGGGGTATGTTGCGTCATCAGGCTGGACATTTTGTGTGGAAGCCACGCTGCTTTTCCGCTGAGATGCCATATCAAGTTGGTCCTCCTGCGGCTCAGATGCCTTTTTCTGCCTCATTTCATGTCGCAGGTCTATTATCATGTCTTCCAACCGCTGATATTTCTCTGCCTCCTGTTTCTTCTTCCTGTCGCGACTCCTGTAGGTGTCCCTATGCTCGGGGAACCCAACCTTCCAAGGGACGACGCCCACGCCTCGTACTCGCCCAGTGTGTTCAGGATTCCCGAGGGCGAGTGACAGCTCGTCCTTCTCTCTATTGGGCGCGAACCTTCCCTCCCGAGCGGCAACTACTGCATCATCAAGTTCTTTGACTTTATTCCGAATTTTTTCTCTTTCGGGCTCTCCCTCGGGGCCTGGTTTAACCTTTTCCTTCAACACAAGATTCCCTGTCTGTGGGTCGGGCTCCAGCCCGACGCTGTACGCCCAATGTCTCGCCCTTGCGGGATAGCTTGATGTACTTGGAGTGACCCCGGTAGCAATTAACTTGGCGTCCCTTTCTTCCCACTTAGGAATGGCGGTCTTATAGCCACCTGGCCCCAAACGTTGGAAATATTGCTTTTTGTCGGCATTCAACTTATTTTTCGCTGACTTTTCCAGAGCTTCTTCTGATTCCTTGTAGTCCTTGAATTCTTGCCACTGATCTCTTATCCTCCTGTACTGTACGTCTTCAAAATTAGGGGTTTTCTTTATCTTGATGAATTGGTGGTATAACCTTTTCTTGTAGTTCATGAATTGTTCGGCCATTTTCTTTAGAGTCCACTGGAAGACTTTCTTTTTCTCGGCATCTCCGAGGCCTGTCGGTAGGGCGAAATTGTGGAAAACGGACTTCAGAAGTTCCCTCTTGCAAATATCTGACACAAAACTCTCTCCTCCACCCTTCGGCTTGTGCCATTCTCGGATGGTGATCGGAATGTTGTCCCGAACAATAACTCCGCACTGACTCACAAATTTACGTGCGTGCTCTTTCGGAGCAATCGGTTCGCCAATTTCAGAGATTTCTTCGATATCAAATCTTTCTTCTTTTAACTTTTTGGCCGGCCCTCGTTTTCTTTTACCAGACTTGCTCGATCCCGATCCGGAGGGCTAAAAGAAGAAATATTATGTTAAAACATGTATATGTACACATATCAAATCATGAATTTATCACTAGAAGCTATGTATACCTCGTCGGTATTCTGCGTTACATTCTCATCGGCATTATTGTTCGAGGCGGATGGAGGAGCTTCTAAGTTATAAATCTCCTTGTCCTCCATTTCACCACCGGACATGTTAAGATATTGCGATCCATCATCTTCACCATCTCTGATGATGTCGAACAATTGATCTTCCCCTGCTCTGCCGTCCATAGCTTAACTAATACAAAAAAAGATAGAACAATTTAGTGCCAAATCGGGCGGCGGCATTATTGTAAAGAAATAACATTTGCGCACGGTAGAGGCTCACCGCGGGGGAGGGCACGAGGGGATGCTCGGGAACGACGGTGAGGCGCGGGATCAACGAGACTCGGGAAGGTCACAGACAGGACGACGGTGAGGCGAGGGATAGACGGCGAGATTCCTACATGATGTCAAGTTATAACGGTGAGGCGAGGGATAGACGGCGAGATTCCTACATGATGTCAAGTTATAACGGTGAGGCGAGGGATCGACGAAATCAAGTACTTTGCATTGGGGAAATTGTGGTTGCATTCCCCGCGCGTTGCCGCGGAAAATTGTGGTTGCATTTTCACAATACTATTTCACAAATTCTAACACTTTCATTCACAAATTTCAACACTTGAATCCACACTATTTATTACATTGTAGCATTTTAATCTTTGCATCAAATAAAATTACATAGTAGCATCCATAAAATTACCCTAAATTACACAAGTACTTTGCACAACTACTTTGCATCCACACTATTAATCTAATTTTACAAACTTCCTAACATTGCAAAACAGATAGCAAGGCCTCATATAGAATTGCTTCAGGGATGGTGTCAGCGAACAACGTGGAATGAACATTGCATATATGTTCAGACAACATGGTTCACTCACACCTCCCTGAAGATGCAACGTGCAACCATCTAATCATCGGCCAAAATTTATAAACTTCCTAACACTGCAAAACAGTACCAATTCACTTAACATTTACAAACTTTCATAAAAAACAATAGCATTTCCTAGCAATTCATCGAAAACAGTAGCATTTACTATAGCAATTTAAAAAACAGTACCATTACAAACTATTAATCCACACTTATAAAATTACACAAGTTATTTGCATCAAATAAAATTGCATAAGTACTTTAAATTCATATAAATAACACTTCAAAATCTAACAATAGCATTCATATAAATAACATTTTAAATTCTAACAATAGCATATAAATAACACTTTAGAACAATTGTAGCATTATAAAGAACAATTCACTTTGTCACATTGACAAATGAAAAAATTGCACAAATCCTACAAACCGTAAAACAATACTAAAAATCCTAAAAATCTAACAATAGCATTCACATAAATATTCTAACACTATTACACTTTAAATTCTAACACTAGCAAGTCTAACTAGCAAGTATAACTAAATTTTCCTAACAACACCTAAAACAGTAGAATTTTCAAGTCTAACTAAATATTCTAGAAAAACAAGGTGATGACGTCACCATGACGTCGCCAATGGAGATTCAAGTTCCTGCCCCTCCATTGCAGACGACAGGAGGAGCCCGACACCGCGGCGAGTTGCACACCGACGGGCGCAACCTATTGGCGGCGGCGCCGCCCTAATTTTGTCACCGGAATAGGGCCATAGCCACGCAACCGCCGCCGCCGGAATCGGGCGCGTCGAGGAAGGCTTCCTGCACGTCGCGTTGGGTATGGGCGGCGTCGGGGACGGCTTCGAGCAGCGGTCAGCGGCACAGCACGACAGCGTCTCCGGCGCAGGAAGCCTACTCCGGCGTTCTAGAAACCCTAGCTCCGGCGTGGCAATGGAGAGAAGAAGGAGGAGAAGAGCTTACCTATCGCCGCGCGGAGATTCGGCCGGAGTCGGGGGAGACGAGAAGCGGGCAGCGGCGCGGCACGGCAGCGTCTCCGGCGATGGCGTCGAGGGAGGCGAGGCGTCTGCGTCGTCTTCGTCGTCGAGGGGCTCGGGGTTCGTCTGTGTGTGGTAGAGAGAATGAGAACTGCCCGATCTGGGCGAGCGCATTTAATGCATGGACCTTTAGTACCGGTCGCTAGCACGGACCGGTACTAAAGGTCCTTCAGTACCGGCTGGTAGCACGGCCCGGTACTAAAGGTCTGTCGTTTGGGCGCCCAGAAAACTGGCGCGAAACGAAAACCTTTAGTACCGGCTGGTAGAACGGCCCAGTACTAAAGATCTTTTTCATTTTATTTCTCTTTTCTCTTTTCTCCTTTCTGTGTTTTTATATCTACTGATGTAATTGTTTAATTAGTTTGTAATAATTACTAAAAACCATGTCTATATTGAAGAACATGTTTTCAATAATCATGACTTTTTTTGTGAACAAAGTACCATTTAAAATAAAGAATTGATAATCCCCATTGTTTACAAAAATTAGATATTAAAAAATGTAACATTTAAAATAAAGAATTGATAATCCCCATTTAAAATCATGACTTTTTTTGTGTACAAAGTACCAAAAATATGATGCAAAATGGCACCCATTTAATTTTCATGGAAACTAGTCCACATATGATGGATAATCCCCAAGTAGTAGGTTTTTCTTTGATTTCTACCTAATTTTCCCTAGTTAATTGAGTTTATGTCGATTTTTCGAAAGTAATTCAACTTTGAAGTACAACTATTTGATAGTTTGGTCTTAAGTTTTTGGAAAAATCATTTTAAGGTACACAACTAGTGGTTATATCACAGAAACATTGATAGTTCTAGAAACTTGATTTCTGACAAAATTTGCAAAAAAAGTCTTAACAAAGAAGGTCTATCATGTATGAACATCTAGAAGTTTCAAGACAAATGACCAAGTTATGGTCATTTCAACAACATAGTTTGTGATAAAGACCTCATATTCCACAACATAGTTTGTGATAAAGATCTCATATTTCATAAATATCATTCCTGGATTACACATCACCAATATTCCCATCTGTTGTATTATTCCTCCTTTTCTTCGATTGCTTAACTTTGCGCCGGAACCATGGAGAATCTTCATTACTTAACGTGATGCTTGGGTCAGTGTTGACTTTGAAGGGCGGAATTTCTTCAAACTTATTATAATCTTCTGACATGTCTGTCTTGTCCTCCACTCCCACGATGTTTCTTTTCCCTGAAAGAACTATGTGGCGTTTTGCCTCGTCTGATGTATTCGCTTCCATGTTTTTTCTTTTCTTCGGTTTGGTAGACATGTCTTTCACGTAGAAAACTTGAGCTACATCATTTGCTAGGACGAACGGTTCGTCTTTGTAATCAAGATTGTTCAGATCCACCGTTGTCATTCCGTACATCGGGTCTACCTTTACCCCGCCTGCATTCAGCTTGACCCATTTGCACCGAAACAAAGGGACCTTAAAAGAAGGTCCATACTCAAGTTCCCATATCTCCTCTACGTAACCATAATATGTGTCCTTTTGCCCATTGTTGTTTGTTGCGTCAAAGCGGACACCACTGTTTTGGCTGGTGCTCTTTTTATCTTGAGCGATCGTGTAAAATGTATTCCCATTTATCTCGTACCCTTCGAAAGTGACTATAGTCGAAGATGGTGTCCTGGCCAACAAGTACAGCTGGACATCAACTTCGGTGTTACTCATGAGTTGTGTTTGCAACCAACCGCTGAATTTCGCCGTGTGTTGATCTTTAATCCAGAACTCATCCTCCACCGGGTTCTCAGATCGTAAAATATTCATGTGTTCCTCGATATACGGAGCTGCCAACGAGGAATTTTGTAGAACTGTGTAGTGCGCTTGACTGAAAGAAGGTCCGTCCCTACATACAAATACTTTTTTCCCTAGAGTGCCTTTTCCACTCAGTCTCCCCTCATGTCGCGACTGTGGAACACCAATCGGATTAATGTCAGGAATAAAGTCAACACAGAACTCAATGACCTCCTCGGTTCCATAGCCCTTGGAGATGCTTCCTTCTGGCCTAGCACGGTTATGAACATATTTCTTTAAGACTCCCATGAACCTCTCAAATGGGAACATATTGTGTAGAAATACGGGACCGAGAATTTGAATCTCTTCGACTAGGTGAACCAAGACATGCGTCATAACATCGAAAAAGGATGGGGGGAACACCAACTCAAAGCTGACAAGACACTGGACCACATCATTCTGTAATCTTGGTAGGATCATTGGATCGATTACCTTCTGAGATATTGCATTGAGGAATGCACAAAGCTTCACAATGGGTACTCGAACATTTTCCGGTAGAAGCCCCCTCAATGCAATCGGAAGCAATTGCGTCATAATCACATGGCAGTCATGAGACTTTAGGTTTTGAAATTTTTGTTGTGCCACATTTATTATTCCCTTTATATTCGACGAGAAGCCAGACGGGACCTTGATACTGCTCAGACATTCAAAAAATATAACTTTCTCTTGTTTGGTTAGAGCATAGCTGGCAGGACCGTCATAATGTTCTGGAAGCAGGCCGTCTCGTTCTTTCAAACGTTTCTGGTCCTCCCGTGCTGCCGCTGTGTTTTTTTTCTTCCCATACACGCCCAAATGGCCTAGCAGGTTCACACAAATATTCTTCGTCACGTGCATCACGTCGATTGCAGATCGGATCTCTAGGACTTTCCAATATGGTAGCTCCCAAAATATAGATTTCTTCTTCCACATGGGTGCGTGCCCGTTTGCGTCATCCGGAACCGTTAGTCCTCCAGGACCCTTTCCAAAGATTACTTTTAGATCCTTGACCATATCAAATATTTGTTCACCAGTACGGTCCATAGGCCTCCTACGTTGATCTGCCTCACCTTTGAAATGCTTTCCTTGATTCCGGACGTTATGCCTGACCGGAAGAAATCGACGATGCCCCAGGTACACACACTTCTTACAATTATCCAAGTATATACATTCAGTATCATCCAAACAGTGTGTGCATGCATGGTATCCCTTAGTTGTCTGTCCTGAGATGTTACTAAGAGCAGGCCAATCATTGATCGTTACGAAAAGCAACCCTCGAATGTCAAAATCCTCCTGTTTGTGCTCATCCCACACACGTACACCTTCTTCCCGCCACAACTCTAAAAGTTCGTCAACTAATGGCCTGAGGTACACATCAAGCTCGCTCCCTGGTTTCTTCGGTCCTTGGATGAGCACTGGCATCATAATGAACTTTCGCTTCATGCACAACCAAGGAGGAAGGTTGTAAATACATAGAGTAACAGGCCAGGTGCTATGACTGCTGCTTTGCTCTCCAAAAGGATTGAAGCCGTCCGTACTTAGACCAAATCTTAAGTTTCTTGCGTCATCTGCAAAGTCCGGGAACTCTCTCTCGATTTTTCTCCACAGGGATCCATCAGCGGGGTGTCTGAACATCGCGTCTTTCTTCCGGTCCTCTTTGTGCCATCGCAACATCTTGGCATGCTCTCTGTTGCTGAACAAACGTTTCAACCGTGGTATTATAGGAGCATACCACATCACCTTGGCAGGAACCCTCTTTCTGGGGCGCTCGCCCTCAACTTCACCAGGGTCATCTCGCCTGATCTTATACCGCAATGCACCGCATACCGGGCATGCATTCAGATTCTCGTACTCCTCACCGCGGTAGAGTATGCAGTCATTAATGCATGCATGTATCTTTTGCACCTCTAATCCTAGAGGACAGACGATCTTCTTTGCCTCGTACGTACTGTCGGGCAATTCGTTATTCTTTGGAAGCATCTTCTTTATCTTTTTCAACAACTTTTCAAACCCCTTGTCCGATACACCATTCTCAGCCTTCCATTGCAGCAAATCCAGCGTCGTACCCAGCTTTTTCTGGTCATCTTCGACACCTAGGTACAAATTTTTTTTGTGATCCTCTAACATGCGCTCCAACTTGAGCCACTCCCTCTGATTTACGCTGTTTCTCTATGCATCAGCAATGGCCCGAGAAAGATCATCAGCGGGCTCATCCGGCGCCTCTTCGTCAGGCGCGTCTTCTCCAGTTTCCCCCATTGTAGTACCGTCGTATTCAGGAAACTCAGGATAGTTGTCATCGTCCTCTTCTTCTTCATTGTCTTCCATTATGACCCCTGTTTCCCCGTGTTTGGTCCAACAATTATAGCCGGACATGAACCCGGACTGAAACAGGTGGATGTGAATGGTTTTTGAGTTGGAGTAACTCCTGATATTCTTACAAGCACAACATGGATAATACATAAAACCATCCCGCTTATTTGCCTCAGCAACACGGATAAAATCCAGCACGCCGGTCATGAACTCCGGAGTGCGTCGGTCAACGTACATCCATTGTCGATTCATCTGCATTATGTAAATATATACAAAACCATTACACAATAGTTATATATATATATCTACCATGAATAGATAGATACGTGACCAATTCATTAATACAAGTTCACCATATTTAAACAAATCTAATACATAGTTCTCATAAAACATTCATTAATTGAAACTAACATAGAACTAGCTAAAGAATTTAAATCCAACGACAAATGCGATCAAAATCGCAACTAAGGTAATTATTGAACCAACAGCATAATGATAGCAAGCCTCTTGACTAATGACATATTTTCTAAACTTTTTAAGCTTCAAGCGCATTGCATTCATCTTGATCTTGTGATCCAAGCGCATTGCCTCCATCTTGATCTCGTTATCATCGACGACGTCGGCAATCTTCAACTCCCATTTCATCTTCTCTTCGAGACGAAGATCTTCACTTCTTTTCAATTTAGCTTTCAAATCATTGTTTTCTTCTTGACGTGGGGCTGCCCTCCGACTATCCCACGGTGAGGATACCTGGGTCACGCCAAGACTGCAAAGGCCCAAGGAAGGCCCAGTAGAGATAGCGTATGGCCCAAGAATAGTCGGTTAGGTCATACGACTTGCCATATCTGTAAACGCCATCGGCGCCGTTCACCCGAGACCTAGCCTATTATATAAAGGCTAGGAGGGTTGCTCGTCCAAGGGACACACACACGGACAGATCAATACGCGCATAGCCGCCATCACCAAACCCTAGCGAGATCGCATCTCGCCATTGTAAGCCACTCGCCATCAATACCAGACAAGCAGGAAGTAGGGTCTTATCCTCCGGGAGCCTGAACCTGGGTAAAACGCCTTGCTTGTCAGCCGTCGTGATCACCAACGCTCATCTCTCTCCCCCTCAATCAACCCGGGGTACGCAACCCTGGGATTTGTCGAGTTACACACTCGTCAATTGGCGCCGTCTGCGAGTGCCGCTGAGACGCGCCGCGGGCGCCTGGGTCGAAGAACTGCCGTCAGTACTTTGGAGCCTGCGAACCACGCCAAACAGATCCACCCAATACACACCGTTCTTCATGGTGTATGGCGCAGAGGCGGTCATGCCCTGCGACATCAAGTTCGACGCACCACGGGTGGTGGCTTACGACGAGTCCGACGCAGAAGAAGCACTCGAAGACGACATGGACGTCCTGGACGAAGCCCGCGACATCGCCCTTGCACGGACAGCCGTGTACCAGCAAGACCTGCGCAACTACCACGGACGGAGGCTGCGGCCAAGAGCATTCGTCGCAGGCGACCTAGTCCTTCGCCTCAAACAGAAGAAGGTGCACAAGCTCGCCTCTCCGTGGGAGGGCCCGTACATTGTGACAGAAGCAATCGGCGGCGGAGCTTACCGCCTGAAGGACTCGAAGACAGGAGCAGTCTGCAGCAACCCATGGAACGTCGCACAGCTTCGTCGTTTCTACGCCTAGTCGACTCCCTCGTTGTACCAAAATCAGCATGTCAAGGCGGCAGGTTTCAGACGCACTCTTTCCCTTACCAGGGTACCTAAGGGGGCTGGAAGGGTTTTAATGAGGCGGCCTGCTCGCAAAAATCAATACAGTGATTTGCAGAACAAGCTCTCCACTTTACTTTTTCAGTCAAAAAGCAACTTCAAACCTAGGCCGCCACTCGAACCACTCGGGGGCTGCGCCATACAGGTCAAACCAAAATCCTAGGCCGCCACTCGAACCACTCGGGGGCTGCGCCATACAGGTCAAGTCCAAATCCTAGGCCGCCACTCGAACCACTCGGGGGCTGCGCCATACAGGTATCACTTGAAAAACCTAGGCCGCCACCCGACGCACTCGGGGGCTGCGCCATACAGGTCAAGTCCAAATCCTAGGCCGCCACTCGAAACACTCGGGGGCTGCGCCATACAGGTATCACTTAAAAAACCTAGGCCGCCACCCGACGCACTCGGGGGCTGCGCCACACAGGTCAAGTCCAAATCCTGGGCCGCCACTCGAACCACTCGGGGGCTGCGCCATACAGGTCAAGTCCAAAATCCTAGGCCGCCACTCGAACCACTCGGGGGCTGCGCCACACAGGTATCACTTGAAAAGCCTAGACCGCCACCCGACGCACTCGGGGGCTGCGCCATACAGGTCAAGTCCAAATCCTAGGCCGCCACTCGAACCACTCGGGGGCCGCGCCATACAGGTCAAGTCCAAATCCTAGGACGCCACTCGAAACACTCGGGGGCTGCGCCATACAGGTGTCACTTGAAAAAGCCTAGGTCGCCACCCGACGCACTCGGGGGCTGCGCCATACAGGTCCATGTCAAAAACCCTAGGCCGTCACCCGACGCACTCGGGGGCTGCGCCATACAGGTATCATTCGAAAACCTAGGTCGCCACCCGACGCACTCGGGGGCTGCGCCACATGTGTAAAGTTAATACTAGGATGCTACCCGACGCACTCGGGGGCTGCGCCCATCTCAGTTTACATACACTGACATTTACACTTGGCAAATCTGCCTTTTCGAACTAATGCTGTACAACGGAAATCTGTTACTCCTACTCTGCAGGCTCATCCTTTGGGGCATCGAGTGGCCCTACAAGACGCTCACTCAGCCTCTGGACCTGCCGAATCATCTGACGAGCAGGCGACAGAGTCTCGGCGTAATCGTCTTCCTCAGGCAAGCCACCTAGCAGCCTTGACAGAGCGAGGTTCGGCCGATGCAGTCGGACGTACGCCAACGCCACGTTCGCCCCGGCAACGAGTTGGGCGTTGACAATCTCCTTCAGCGCACCACCTTCGCGGAACCTCTCCAACAACGTGGCTAACTCGTTGGGCTGCCCATTGTGCGGAAAGAACACCCGATGGATCTGCCAGAGAGTCTTCCTGCACCCCTCCAGGAGAAGAGCAGCTCGCCAGGTGCGGTCCAGCATACACGCAAGGATCCGCCCCTTAGACGCATTCGACCAAAAAGGGCGCGCCTCGAAAGTGTTACTCGCGGCTTCTCGGGCGACCCGCTCGTTCACCCGGGTCTGCTCAGCTTGCCAGTCAGGGTTCACGTCTGCATCAAAACACTACAATCAGCACATCGCAAGGAAGAGGAAGCCAAAGATCAGCGCTAAGAAGACCAACCTTGCAGTTGTCGACTGATCAAGTCGATTTCTCCAAGCAGGAATTCCTCACGCTGAGAGAACTCTGCAACATGACGCGACCTAGAACGCTCCAGTTCCAACTCAGCACGCTTCAGCTTCGCCTCGAGCTCAACCACCTTGTTCTTCATATAGGTGATCAACCGTTGGTCGTTCGCACTTCGTGCGGGAGCCGAAGTCGCTTGACGAGGGCGAACAGCAGGCTCAGCCAAAGGAGTGCCTTCTTCATCACCCGCGCCGGTCGCCGCAACAGCTGGAGTGTCCTCGCCCATTTCAGGCTGCCAGGAATCGACAGTGTCAAAAAAGATAAGGATCGCTTCTCATTCAAGCCAAAGTCGAAGGAAAGCATTCACATTTCAGCGTTAATATGATTCAAGGCCAGAATACCCGCAAAATACAAATTCATTACAGACAGCAGACTCAAAAAGAAGACTACAAGACTACTACACTACAGACTCCGACTGGGAGCGACTCTTCCTAGCAGCAGCCGCTTCGGCTACCTTGGCAATCCTCCTCTCGAAGGTTGCGAAAAGCTTCGCGGCCAGCTGACTCGCCTGCGCCTTCACCCCGCTAAGGGACGCGGTCTTGCCGTCAGGTTTTCGAGGGAAGTCGCTGACAACCTTCTCAAAGTCGCCAGCAACTTGATGACCAAGAAGAAGCTGGAAAGTGAGCTCGGAGCCGCGTACCGTCTGCGCCCGGGTGAAGTCCGCGATGGTGGTCGCATCGTCTTCGAAAGGCGCCGCGAGTGCGTCCACGGCAGCTGGTGGCGACCTACTGGGGAAGATGCTCCGGTGCACAGTCGCCAGCGCCCCAGTCGACTTCTGCAGCGCCGTCGTCGACTGTTGCAGCGCGGTCGAAGCATACGCGCAGACGCGGTCGAGGAACCCGACAGCGTTCGCCAGGTCGACATCGTCGCTAGACGTGCCCTCCGGGGGAGCGCCTCCGCATTTCTCTGAACAAGGGAAAGGAGTCAACTCAATCCAAATTCAACAACTATACAAGTAAGCGTCAAGCCGAAAAACTTACGTCCAAGGACATTGGCGAGTGCGAGCAGGCGGTCGACCTGGGTCTTCTCCCGGTTGTCCCGATCACGCTCGCGCTCCTGCGACTCGTGTAGCGCCTTCTCCAGCTCCGCCTGAGCCTGAAGCTTCTGCTCCAACTCCGCGGCTCGCCTCGTGGCCTGGTCCAGGGAGATGCGCAGCTGATCCCTCTCCTTCTCCAGGCGAACGAAGGCAGCGGCTCCCTCAAGCTGCTGGCGGTAATAAGGCTGCAAACAAACAAGCATATATGAAGTTGTGCCCGACTATCCTAGTCGCCCACACCTTCGGGGGCTACTCCCATCGGGAGCGCTGTTCGCGCACCCGATGCAACTGCGGAAGAACTAGTCGAGAAGTACTTACATGGTCCACCAGCTCAGCATCCGACGAAGTCGCCGCGGCAGCATCATGTGGCGCCATGAAGTCACCAGCCCGCGCGTGCTCCCCGGCCACCTGCACAGCTCGCTCGACTGAAGGGGCGGACGTGTGCTCCACTTCATGTAGAGGGGAACCGGTGCCACCAGAATGACGGCTGGCAAAAGATGCAAGAAAATTTCGAAAAAGAGAACCCGCCAGTCGGAAAGCAAACTCGACACAAAAGAACCAACATGACTAACCTGGTGACTTCGACGCCATCGTCGCTTCCCAAGGAAACGGAGGCCATCCTGGCGAACTCGAGCGGCGGCGCAGAACTAACAGGAGGCGCGGCCATAGGCGCGCTCCAGTCGCCCAGGTTCTTGGCACCCGAAGACGACGCATCATCCTCCTCCAATTCTGCAGTCGCATCCTTTGCTGGGGAGGAAGCAGTAGCAGAGTCGCCGCTTTGCCGCTTCTGTTTCTTCCGCAGCGGCTCCTCGTCATCCTCATCCTCCTCCACTTCCTCACTCGGGGAGATGGCGGAAGGAAGGTCATCCTCATCACCTTCTTCTTCAAGGAACGTCGCCTCGTCGTGGGGTCCATTCTCCATGAGTGGAGGAAGGCTAACAAGGGAGGAACGACCCTGCAAACAAAGTGACAGTCGAATCAAGAAAAAGTGAATCAAGAAAGCAAGCAAGGGAAAAGACAGAAACCTACCTCAGGAACAGGGTTCGTCGACCCGTAGACTGCGACCGGGCACTTGACGTTGCAGGGGTCCGCGGCTCGGAGACTTGTGAAGCTCCTCACCTTCAGCTCCACCTCCTCGTCGTCGGGTTGCGGGTCGCCAACGACCTCGTGCGCCCACATCGGGTGAGGGCGAGCACGGAGCGGCTGCACTCGAAGCCTGAAGAAGGTGCCGATGAGGTGGACGCCACCCGACTCGCGCCCCAAGGTCTTCAGCAGGTGGCGCAGAAGGCTCAGCAGCGGCTTGACGGCTTCCTTCTCCTCCTTCACGAGCGGGTGCGCCCACGCGCACGTCTTCCGCAACTCACGCTCGCCGTCGAAGTCAGGCAGCCCGGCTTGGTCGCACCTGACGTAAAACCACCTCTTCCGCCAGCCTTGGACGGAGTCCGACTTCTTCATCTGGAAGTACGAGGTGTCACCTCGCACCTGGATGCCGAAGCCGCCAACCGGGTACGCCAACCCGCTCTTCCCCACGTTCTTCCTGACAAGGAAGAGAGACTTCCACAGGGCCCAATGGGGGGCGATCCCCATGAAGCACTCGCAAAGCACGATAAAGCTCGCGATGCTCAAGACGCCATTGGGGGTCAGATCATGGATCTGAACCCCATAGGCGTACAGGAGACCACGAACAAAATCGTGGAGAGGGAACCCGAAGCCCCGTGGAAGGAAGTCCACGAAGCAAACGCGCTCCCCCTCCCGAGGGGCAGGGTATACCTCCTTCCCAGGCGCGCGCACCGCCGCCTGGTCCGCCGGCGGCAGCAGGCCCTGCGCGCGAAGGACCTCCAGCTCCGCCTTCTTCACCGACGACTTCTGCCAGTCGCCGTCGGGTTTCTTCATCGCCATTGTCCCGGCGGCGGCGGCGGTGCTGGTCGTGGCCTTCGTCTTCTTCATCGTCTCGGCGAAGGTGGAGAGAGGAATAGGCAAGAGCTCAGAAAGGGGCAAGAACGGCGCAGGAGAGAAGACGATGGCAAATGGAGAAGGTGACCTTTTCCCCGTCGCGGTACAGTTTTATACTGCGCGCCGCAGTCCATCCCAGCTGTTCCCGAAGGAGCTGTTCTCCGCAGCTCCATCCAGCCGTCCACGTGTCGCGCGGAGAGGCAAACCGTCGCCTCCCACTCCATCCACTACGCGCGAGGATCAAGGCACCATCATCACGCCGCGAAATTTTCGCGCCCACGACAGAAGAAAAGCGGTCAATGCTACCTGCAGTAAACGCTGACAGTGGGGCCACTTCCGTCATGTCTAATCGGACGCAGAGGCGTGCTACGAAGCGTCAGCTCTGACGCCAGCAACACAAGTGCATGAAGTAAGCCGCAGCGCAGAGGAAGAACTCGAACAAATCATTCAGGTGACCTTGAACGTGCACGTAAGCTTGAGAGCTGAATTTCTACGCCAGGTAAAGAACTCGAACGCATAATTCGAGTGACAGGTAAACCCAGTAAGCTTCACAGCTGAAATCACCTCAGTAAGCCACAGTGCTGCTACAAGGACTCGAACCATGCAAACGGGTTGCAAGAAGACTCAGTAAGCTTCACAAGCTGAATTGACTGACAGAACGCCAGCAGGCTGAACAGAAACAAGTCAAAGACACGACTTCACTAAGTCGGTTACAATTCTTACTCCCATCGGGAGTCGGCTTTTCGACTGAAGGAAAACGAGTTCAACCTCAACTACAAGCAACCCGGCGGCGTGCCCAGGAGAAAGGAGTCCTTTGCCCGACTCTGCGATTCGACCAAGCACTCGGGGGCTACTGACGTGGGGCTGCCCTCCGACTATCCCACGGTGAGGATACCTGGGTCACGCCAAGACTGCAAAGGCCCAAGGAAGGCCCAGTAGAGATAGCGTATGGCCCAAGAATAGTCGGTTAGGTCATACGACTTGCCATATCTGTAAACGCCATCGGCGCCGTTCACCCGAGACCTAGCCTATTATATAAAGGCTAGGAGGGTTGCTCGTCCAAGGGACACACACACGGACAGATCAATACGCGCATAGCCGCCATCACCAAACCCTAGCGAGATCGCATCTCGCCATTGTAAGCCACTCGCCATCAATACCAGACAAGCAGGAAGTAGGGTCTTATCCTCCGGGAGCCTGAACCTGGGTAAAACGCCTTGCTTGTCAGCCGTCGTGATCACCAACGCTCATCTCTCTCCCCCTCAATCAACCCGGGGTACGCAACCCTGGGATTTGTCGAGTTACACACTCGTCACTTCTACTAAAAACTCGAAAATAGGGTCGGGCTCATTTTCCGGTTCAACTACCTCCTAGATAAAAATATATCTACGTTAAGTTGGTCGGTATAATTTTTGTAAACACGAAATTAAACAAACATATACTTATAACAAACAATCGTACCACATCCGAATAATAGAGCGGGCGAGAGCCAGTGTGGACAGATGTCAAAACCATGACACTATATATAACAAAAAGTTACACAAATAAGAAAATTATACAAGTAATAATTCTATAAACAATTAATTACGTAATTATAGCATAAAATGAGCTAAACTAGGACTAAATGAGCTAAACTAGGACAAAATTAGCTAAACTAGCACAAAGTAAATGATGAAACTAGCACTAAATAAGCTACATTTGTAGATTTTTCTAAATTTTTCTATCTAGGTCAAACTAACAATACATTTCTAGATTTTCCTACATTTTTCTATCTAGGTCAAACTAACACTAAATGAGCTCAAACTAGCACTAAATGAACTGAAGTTTCCAATTAAATGTAAGAGAAACAAGTTTCTAACCTTTTTGACCAAAAATGGTGCCACCAAATTGGACAAATCGCCGGATCGCCACCGAGCTCGAGCAACAACAGAGAGAAATAAATGAGGAGGCAGAGAGTGAAGTGAGCTCGGGCTGGAGGAAGTAGATGGAATTTATAGCGAAATGTTTTAGTACCGGTTTGTAACACAAACCGGTACTAAATGTCCATCTTTAGTACCGGTTTGTAACACAGACCGGTACTAAAGGTTCTCGCCGTGGGGCCCGCCGCTGCAGCGCCAGCCCCAAACCCTTTAGTTCCGGTTGGTTACACCAACCGGTACTGAAGGTTGCTTCCCGACCGGTACTGCTGCCCCTCGCCTGTCCGGCCGCTGGGACCGGTACTAATAATGTAATATTAGTACCGGCCGCAAACTGGTGCGGGACTAAAAGTCTGGACCAAAGGTCCGTTTTCTACTAGTGTATGTATACTTGCTTCACCACCTCCTTCTTCCTGCATGAGCTCCTGGCCGACTCTTGATTAAGCCGGTCTTTGCCATATGGTTGTCGGGTTGATTCTCTTGGAGCTGCACAAACTCGACGAGGTGATTTAGCATAAGATTGATGATGAGGCCGTGAATCATACCTATTCCATGATTGATATGAATATAAGCCGGCATGGGAAGGCATGGACGACTTCGGTATTGGCGGACCATAAGAAGTTTGCGGAGATAAACCACATAGCTACCGGTAGAGTGATGACCCACAAGTATAGGGGGTGTATCGTAGTACTTTCGATAAATAAGAGTGTCGAATCCAACGAGGAGCAGAAGGTGCTAACAAGCAGTTTTGATTAGGAGTTCACTGTAAATACTAGCAGACAAGTTTTTAGGAGTTTTTGATATAGCAGATAAATAAAGTGCGAGTAAATAAAGTGCAATAATAATAATTGCAGCGAGTGGCCCAATCCTTTCTAGATCAAAGGACAAGCCGGTTGGTTTACTTATATTGACCAAACGTTCCCGAGGACACACGAGAATTCTGTCTAGTGCTTTCGCTTCATATAGATGATTAATCTTTAGTGTTTCGATAAGTGTTGTGTGGGTGAACCTATGCTAATGCACCGCCCTTCCTAGGACTAATACATACTTGTGATTATACCCCTAGCAAGCATCCGCAAATACTAGAAAGTAATTAAGATAAATCTAACCACAACCTTAAACTCTGAGATCCTGCTATCCCTCATGCATCGAGATACCAACGGGGGTTTAGGTTTCTGTCACTCCGGCAACCCCACAATTAATATTCGAATACACAATGCATTCCCGTAGGCCCATAAAGGTGAAGTGTCATGTAGTCGACGTTCACATGACACCAATAGAAGATAGCACCACAACTTAAATATCAAACCATTAAATATTACTCAACATAGTTCACTACTAACATCTAGACTTCTCCCATGTCCTCAAGAACTGAACGAACTACTCACGACACATCATTTGGAACATGATCAGAGCTGATATAATGATGGATAACAATCTGAACATAAACCTTAATTCAACGATTTCACTCAATAGCATCAATAACAATAGTAATCAACACCGGGAGAGTTTCCCCTATCAAATAGATAAGATTCAGCCCTAGATGTTACAACGGGAACGGAGTGGAACGATGGAGATGACGGTGTCGGCGGTGGAGATGATGGTGATGATGATCCCGATGAAGTGCAGCTCGATGACGGTGACGATGGCGAGGATTTCCCCCCTCTGGGAGGGAATTTCCCCGGCAGATTTCTCCCTACCGGAGAGCTTTTCTCTCTCTGGTGTTTTCCGCCTCGTGGAGGCGGTGGAATATTTCCTCGACGGTCCGTAGTGTGTTAGGGTTTCGGGGGGGGGGGGGGGGGGGTGAAGGGGCTCGGCCAGATGTGGGCCAGGGGCCCCACACCACGTGCCGGCGCGGCAGAGGGGGTGGCCGCGCCATGGCATGGTGTGGGCCCATGGTGGCCCACATCAGCCTCCCTTTTTTGCTTCCTCCGGCATCTGGCAAAATAGGAACTTCCAGCTTTTTACTTCGGATTTATGATCTTCGCAAATATTGTATCTTGACGGTGCTTTTTCTTGCAGAATTCAGACTCCGGTGATCAATTCTCCAATAATCATCAAACATGCAAAAGATGAAATAACATAAGTATCATCTCTAAATATGAAATATATCAATGAATAACAGTAAATTATGAAATAAAATAGTGATGCAAAATGGACGTATCATAGGGCCCTCAGCCTCGGGGGAGAACTACTCCCTCCCCATCATCTGAGTCAGCAATGGCGATGAAGGTTGCGGTGGAGTCGATGGAGATGGCTCCGGTGGCAATTCCTTCTCTCGGCAGGGTGCCGAAACAGAGACTTCTGTCCCCGAATTAGGGTTTTTGGTGGCGGCGAAGCTTCGGAACTCTTCTCGGAAAAACGTCGATTGTTTTAGGGTTTTTGGGGGCGGAAGCAATATATAGGCGAAAGAGCGGCGCGAGCGGGTGGCCGAGTCGCCCACACCATGCGGTGGCGCACCCCCCCCCCCCCCTCCTGGACGCGCCGCCATATGGTGTGGAGGTCATGGGTCTCCCCCAGGCTTGCCCTCTGGCTCCGTGTACGTGTCCGGAAAATAGGAACTTCGGCTTTTGTTTCTGTTGCGCTAGAAACGCGTCAGACGAACACGTCCTCGTGTACCCGCGGCGCCGGGGGAGATGCTCCGCAACTCGCACCGCGGGAGGCCGGTTGGAAGCGCGATACGCAAGACAATCCAGCCGGCGCTTTTGATGACCAGACGCCCCGCTTGCCCGGGAGGGACCCCGTCAGGGCTCGCGGCGACGATTGGCTGCTCCAGGTCGGCCTGACCGCCCCTAGAGCCTCGTGGATCCGCAGCCTTCCGCCATGGCCGGCTTACGAAAGAACGAGAAGCATAGGTACAAAGGGTGAGGGATAAATTGAACACGC
This sequence comes from Poa annua, assembly GCA_026929855.1. Lineage (NCBI taxonomy): Eukaryota > Viridiplantae > Streptophyta > Magnoliopsida > Poales > Poaceae > Poa > Poa annua. Next base: position 2,308,323 of record CM049437.1, read on the forward strand.
AAAGGTGTGATAGATTGATAGATTCGATTGGTGTTCTTCAATCGGCCGTCACCTCTCACATATATATGAGGTGGCTGGACTTTCCGTACAAGCATAGGACTTTCTTTACAAGGAAATTACATCAAAACCGTCCTAAAAACCCTAGTCATATTCCATATAGGACTCTTTCCCGCAGCTTCCCGTGTCCTGCTTTTTATTGTGGGCTTAGAAGTTGCATACGAACTCGGATTGCAATGAACCGAACATCAAACTTCTTCGTCTTGGCAAGGCGAATAGCCTATTGCGGGCCGTTCCGCCAAATAAGAAAGTTTTGGTGACTTTACGGGGCCATCTTCTTGCTTAGGTTGGAATTTGGCAGGCAACTAGTCAATTTGCCCGGAACTTGTCATGTTTCTGTAGGCCGCACCTTAACCCGTATGAAGATAACATCAAAAGCAAAGTTGTAGGTCTTGACGATATGCACAACTTTCATGTAAAGCACTTTTCCATATGAGATCATCTTCGTGTCCACATAGTGCGAGTATCTGTATGCCGTCTTCCGGGTCATATCTGAATCATCACCTTAACCGGCTAGCGAGCCTGATCATGGGACAACCCGATACGTGATAAGCTTGCCGGCTCACCAAGTAATAAATCACGTCATGCCGGCTCATCCTCTTCACGATACATGGTGGCGCCGGCTTGTGCCGACGACTGGGTAATGGCTGCATGTATGCCGGCTTCTGGGACAATGTCGGCTCTTTGGTGAATATCCGCTCCGGGTCAATGGCATGCTACTGAGAATGCCGGCTCCTCGATGATGACGGCTCTGTCCGGCTTCTGGGTGCGTGCCGGCTTTGGGACGATGTCCCGCTCCTGGGAATATTGACACTTGACTGATGGTGGCTCTGGTGCATTCCGGCTTTACACCGGCTCCTGGACATTGCCGGCTCCTAGATGGCGACCGATGCCCGCCTCTTCGAAGAGCGTTTGTTCTTGGACAATGCCGACTTCTGGCAATAGTCAGCTTCCGGGACATGGTGACCTGCAGCCTTGGCCTTCCGATTGGGACATAGCTTGTCTCTTTCCTCTATTTCCATGTCATGGTAACCTCCTGTATGCAAACCAAAGGATATCCAGTACCAGGTCATCCATGTGCCAAAAACGGGTGCGAACACATGCCCCCCTGTTTTCTGGGAGAGCTTGCGTGCCAGAAAATATTCTGCCTAGGGTCTTGTTGTAAGCACGATGTTAACACTCCATCGACTGTGTATGCTGAGGGCGATAATCACTTATCGGCCATGTGTCCTCATTGTAAAGGACTTGGAGAATCCGTCCACCAAAGTGTGAATAGCCGAAATAAATCAGATGTTTCGGCCGGGGATAAATTCCTAGAAGTTGGCTTTGATGGTACAGTTGAAGGACATGGATGACGCACCGCCTGAGGTCTCCTATAGCGAGATGAAGATTGTCGGATTTGCCTGCCGATTTCTTTATTGTCCTCTTTTACTCCTGCCGGCTTTGCAGCAGAAGTTGGTGCTTCCTTTTTGATTTGAGAGCTTCCCTTGGGAACCCACGCCATGTGCATCTTCTCCAACTCATCGTCTCTAAGCCGCCTCAACTGCCACTCTTGCCAATGTGATAAGCCGGATGGGTATACCCGCTGTGATTTTGCTTTATACACTGGCATTTCTTTCCTGCCTTCGGGCACTTCCGTCTTATCTTGTCTAGACTCGACAACTGGGTCCTTGAAAGTTACTTGCTTCACTTCCTTTCCCTTTGTAGCCAACATCATCTCAGCTGGCTTTTGGTTACTTCGAGTCGGGTCTTGAACAACGTCTTTGCGGCCATCCCTTTTCACTATGTATACTTGCTTCACCACCTCCTTCTTCCTCCATGAGCTCCTGGCCGACTCTTGATTAAGCCGGTCTTTGCCATATGGTTGCCTGGTTGATTCTCTTGGAGCTGCATAAACTCGACGAGGTGATTTAGCATAAGATTGATGATGAGCCCGTGAATCATACCTATTCCATGATTGATATGAATATAAGCCGGCATGGGAAGGCATGGACGACTCCGGTATTGGCGGACCATAAGAAGTTTGCGAAGTCGGCGTATTAAGCTTCTTCTTTTGCCAATCCAGGTCTTCAGATTCACGCTCTGGGGGTGACTTCGATGCCTTTACTTCAATTGGCCGATAAGCACGTTTTGCTTCGCTCGCTTTCTGATACTTCTCCAATAATTGAGCGAACGTAACCTTACTTTTCCTCCTTCTGTGCTTTTTGCTGCCTTTTTCCCTTTCATCATTGCAGGCATCGGTCTTTGGATTTCCATGCTGCCCCCCAGTGTCGGCTTGAATATTATCCTTGCTCGACAACATGATCCCATCATCTCCAGTGTGTACCCGTCCGTCTTGGGAAGAACCGACTTGTGGTTGCCGAGTCAACACTTGATCGCTGGCAAGATTAATGTTAGCCGGTTGACAATCAGCTTGTGTTTCAACAACTTCCAATCGTCCTTCGAAGTCCGATTGTGCATCATGAAACTCATCACAGTCTTTGTCATCCTGCTTGAACGAATTGGGCATTTGCTCTTGTCTTGACGGCTTGACATAGTGATCTTCTATGTTAATTGGATTAGCCGGCGATGCCCCGGCAATGTGATCTCCTATGCCCGGACTGAGCGTACACTGCTCATCCCTTAGCTGATATTGGGATACCGGCTTTGGAATTAAGAAACCGAGTGGTGCCGGCTTGACGATATCCAACTCGGCTGTGCATCTCCTTTCGCCTTCTTTTTCCGATTTTTCTAAATCGGTTTCTTGAAGGACTTCGAAACTGGCTTTGTGTTTCTGCAATCAAAATAGCTACAGAATATACGTCTCATCTGAGACAAAATATTAGCCAGGCATGAAACAAGCAAAGTTGTCCATATAAATATAAAGCTTAGCCGACATGGCAGGAACAACTTTGATTGCGAAAGATTGTCACTATAAGTCTCTATGAATGGTATGATTTGTTGACCGGCATTATTAGTGACAAGATTATCCCTAGCACACAGATTACTTATCTCGACTGGTCTTTTAAAGTTAACGAGAATTTTATTATTGTTTGCATCAACATAATTATTTTGACCGAATCGAAAGATAAGTAAATTGTCGGCTAGGCATACCTCTTCGAAGACGTTGAGAGGTTGAAATTCTGGTATGTTAGGAACAATATTGCTTTGTTCCGCCTCTGGATAACTCTCTGACGCCTTATCTTCCTCTGTCGGCTTGTCGGACCCGGCTTGTATGCCTGACTTGTCATTGCCTGAACCTCTGAGTTTGGCTTCTGCGAAGTCGGTCTTGATAGCCGAAACGAGCTCTTTCTGCTGTCTTAACATGGCAACTCTATTGCATGAGCCGGCTTTATTAGCCGAAGCCGGATCATAATAGCTGAATCATCCTTGTCTTGATTGGCTTTCAGAGCTTCGTCTTCTTGTCTCTGTAACGCAGAGGATTCAACATGATTGTTGCGTGGAAGAATATGAGTTGCGTAAAACATCTGTAGGTCTTCCTCATCACGCTTCTTCTTGAGTGCTTCAAACTCCTCTTTGCGCTTTATCCTGATAACTTCATAACCCTGGCGTTGTTCGTCGGATAATTCTTCAAAGGTTGGCTTAATGAAGTCACTGATATCAGTCTCAGGATGAAATTGCCCCCCAATTCTTTCGGTTTGTTTTGGCCATGAGTTGCCGAAATTTTTCAAATGTGCAGGGGAAGTATCGTATGCCACAGTATCATAAGCCGGCATGTATGTTCCTGCAGAATTATCACTAGTTCGGCTATCTCCATGAAGGTGAGCCGAATTGCGAATGTCGGTAGCAACATAAGGTGCCGACTGATTGATCACGTAGGGCACTGTATAAGCCGGCTGGGAATAACCGGCCAAATTGCTGGTACCAGCATAGCCGATTTCCCCATCCATCGGCCTGTTTGGGGACGACCCAGCATATTGCGAGTCGGTAGCCGATGGATAAAACCGTGAGACATCCTCTTGCCCGTGAGGTGTCCCATATTGATTTGTCGAGTAACCCATGTTATTCGTCGGCATATGATGTGGGGCAGCCGATGCATGAGAACTCAAACGTTCCCGTAGGTTGTCAAGAATGTCATCTATAACTTCTTCAATACAAACTTCTATCGGCCTCTGCTCATAACCATATGGAAGATGACTACTGCTAGCCGATAAAGCATGCTTGAAAGAATCGACATACGGGTTGCCGGCATCTATGTAATTGGCATGATGATACATGTTACCGTTTTTGTAGATTGCCGCCTTCTAATGCGCTCCTCATAGCAAGAACGGGCTGGAGACCGTTCGATGCTTCTTCCCCAGCGGAGTCGCTAAAAAGTGTGTTGCGCTAGAAACGCGTCAGACGAACACGTCTTCGTGTACCCGCGGCGCTGGGGGAGATGCTCCGCAACTCGCACCGCGGGAGGCCGGCTGGAAGCGCGATACGCAAGACAATCCAGCCGGCGCTTTTGATGACCAGACGCCCCGCTTGCCAGGGAGGGACCCCGTCAGTGCTCGCGGCGACGATTGGCTGCTCCAGGTCGGCCTGACCGCCCCTAGAGCGTCGTGGATTCGCAGCCTTCCGCCATGGCTGGCTTACGATAGAACGAGAAGCATAGGTACAAGGGTGAGGGATAAATTGAACACGCAAAGGTGTGATAGATTGATAGATTCGATTGGTGTTCTTCAATCGGCCGTCACCTCTCACATATATACGAGGCAGCTGGACTTTCCGTACAAGCATAGGACTTTCTTTACAAGGAAATTACATCAAAACCGTCCTAAAAACCCTAGTCATATTCCATATAGGACTCTTTCCCGCAGCTTCCTGTGTCCTGCTTTTTATTGTGGGCTTAGAAGTTGCATACGAACTTGGATTGCAATGAACCGAACATCAAACTTCTTCGTCTTGGCAAGGCGAATAGCCATTCGCGGTTCGTTCCGCCAAATAAGAAAGTTTTGGTGACTTTACGGGGCCATCTTCTTGCTTAGGTTGGAATTTGGCAGGCAACTGGTCAATTTGCCCGGAACTTGTCATGTTTCTGTAGGCCGCACCTTGACCCGTATGAAGATAACATCAAAATCAAAGTTGTAGGTCTTGATGATATGCACAACTTTCATGTAAAGCACTTTTCCATCTGAGATCATCTTCGTGTCCACATAGTGCGAGTATCTGTATGCCGTCTTCCGGGTCATATCTGAATCATCACCTTAACCGGCTAGCGAGCCTGATCATGGGACAACCCGATATGTGATAAGCTTGCCGGCTCACCAAGTAAGAAATCTATTCAATATAAAAAAAATTGGATATACTTTAAGACATTCGCGAAAAACATGCAACCTTGTGAAAAACTCCAGATTCTCCAAAATGATTTGTATGAGAGATTTTTTTTGTCTTTTTTACACAGGTCATAAAATGTTTTTCTACATGAAACTTTTTATATGAACACAAAATGTCCGGATATATATTCGAAGTTTTATCTGAACTTTCTTGATTTTGCAAAAAGTTTTTAATTTTTTACACAGCGAATGCATCTGCACCCACGACCTAAAAAGCCATGTCCTAAATATGTTTTGTTTTGCTAAGGATCTGTTTCCAAAATTGCACCTCCTCCTAGAGTGTGACTAGGTATCCAATTGGTTACTTCGGACACAATAAACGACAAAAGCACGCCCCGCGCGATCTGGGACACGCGGCGCCGCCGTTTCCCTCGTAGACGCCGACAGCGCGCTCCGCGCCTCCCTTCGTCATACCCACCGACGGCGCGCCCCGCGCCTCCTTCTTCCCTCCCTGCCCTCGTTCCTGAGCCCGCCGGCCCCCTCCGCCGATTTCTGACCTTCGCCGGCGTGTTCGTCGCCTCAAGCGCCTCCAGCGCGGCCGTGGACTTCGGCTCCGTCGTCGCCTCCAGCGCGGTCGCCGTCTCCGCCGCGGTCTTCGTCACCGAGGCGCTCGCATACCCCCCCTCGGAATTCGCCGTCACCCCCGCACTCGCCGTCGTCTGTGAACTCGATGTCCACCTGCGCGGCCGTCGTCTCCATCGCAGGCGTCTTCTCCCCGCGCGCTCACCGTCTCCTCCACGCTCGCCTCCTGCTCGCCTCCTTCCTCTGAGCCGCCGTTGGGGCGCCCCTGCATAGCTCTACCATCTGCCGCCCAGCTACCGCCCCGCACTCTTCCCCTGCACAGGCTGCAACCTCCTCCGCCGCCAGGGAACAAAATTCTGCAGTACAAGAAGCTCCCGGAGATTGTGCATGTAAGTTTCCATGTAATCTGTATGTAAATTCATCCTTAAAATCTCCGGTTCATATTAGCTCATGTAGAATGTACTCCCTCCGTTCCAAATTAATTGACTTCTATTTTCCCACATATGTGTATGTCATATGGACAAATGGAAGTCAATTAATTTGGAACGGAGGGAGTAGTTGATAAATCAATGGATGTGTAGTCGTATTTAGTTGATGTAACATTGTTATCACTTGTATATGATGTATATTCGGGTTACTTTGTTTAGGCCCCCATGATGTATCTTCAGTAGTTTTGCATCTGAGATTCGCTGCTTTGAACTCTTCCAAGTGCTAGCACATCTACTGGCGGAAAAGAACTCTTGGAGATTCAGTGAAGGTAAGAACTCGTAACTGTTACATGCCCCCACACCCCACCTTCTTTTCCTTCTGTCAAATCTGCCTGTAACTTTCCCTGCGTTCTTGGTAGTTTCAACTAGTTGGATCAACTGCAGTAGATGTAAGCTTTAGCTGATGTACTACAGGAGTTGCAAAAAATGTTCCTAGAATGAACTAGTAATATATGTAATTGCTAGGATAGTAGAAATCTGATGTATCTTCAGCTGGTAGATACATCCAATTATGCCAAAAAAAAGACAGCTGACAGTATAAAGCTTTTGTTACCAGAAAAACAGTAAAAAGTGCTAGAGATTATACTAGTAGTAGCATCTGTATAAAATGTCAGCTTACATCCGTCTCATGCAATTGAAAATACATACATTCATTCAGGGCGATATGAAAACCATGGTGGTAATATCATTGCACAAAAAAGTAGTAGCATCTGTAGCATTTTACATTCCCAGTTTGATGTAACTAGTTATCTCCAGCATGTTAAAGGGAGCATGATTCAGATATGTACTAGTAGCATCTTTGTTTTCACAGTGCATCTCCCCATGTTCCATGATATTGGGACACCTGAAAAAACAAGAAAGCAAAATCAGTAATGATATTACAATTGTATGCAAAAAAATATGCAAAATGTGAACAATATAAAATCGTAGAAGTTACTTTATGGTTCACAATGGTTTGCAATGAAAAGGTAACTAGTAGCTATGTAACATTGCAGGCTATGGATTTCCTTTTTAATCGAGGTGGACTTGATCTGAACGAACCACCTCAAGATGAATGGTTTGAAGCTCCAAGCAATGAACATGTAGATGATGGTTCAGCACCTCGAAACGGTGAAGCTGAAGTTCCTTTTGGTGACAAGGGACCAACTGGAGCTGAAGCAACATCTGTAGTGGATACAAAATGACACGGCAGCTCCGACATGACAGACTGTATCTAGTGAAGAACTCTGGTTTTTGAGCAAGCACATGTCCGTGGTGAAGTAACTCCTGGAGATCATTGAAGTGAGAATCTCACCTGGTATATCCCCTTGAATCTTTCTAATTCTGGCTGGATATATTCCCCCGTGTTCTTGCTATTGTCAGGTTTAGAGATGTAACAACATATTTGTTCACATGGAGACATGGAGTAGATGTAACTAGATGTACTGCATCTAGCTGAATATGCTCCAGGTGCTGCAAATCTATAAAGGGTCAGCTATGTGTGTAAATAAGTAGGTACCATCCATGTTGAGAAAACAGCTGAAGATACATCCAGGTGTTTAACACAAAAAGAAGATACATAAGGAAAAAGGCTAGCAAGAAGTAATCCGTAAGGGACATGGTACATGTAAAATTTGTAGCAAACCAGTAAACGACGGGATTGAAGAATTACATTAGGGATTTCGTTGCATGGTAACGACTAACGAGAAGGTACATCCAGCTGTGCATGAAAATTCTGAAGTGACATAATCTTGAACAAATGCATGATGCTAACATCCAGTAGATGTATCACCACAAACCCGATGACTTGCATTCAGGAAATTCACATTTGAAGCACTAGATATTGCATTCAGGAAAAAACTACATCGATTTGGACAAGAACTACATCCTATTCTAGAGATGATATCATGTCTACTGCCGACTGCCCCCAGAGGACTGAAAAAATACGTCCATCATCGATGCACTGAAAGTACATCCATATTCCCTGAGCTACTTCTTAGAACGTAACACGCATCAAACCCTACTAATTTGGACATGGGAATTAAATCCGATATGCATAATCTTCTCCAGAAAAACATGGATGTAATGAGCACATTTTGAACTTGAAGATTAGTTACATCCTAGAGCAATAATTTGCATCAGGCATCTATTAGATTAACAAAAGTTACATCCAAATAGGTTGCGCTTACACAGCGATGAGCATTGCAGCCACCTCTTGCGCCCAAGCACGTTGAAGAGAGGAAGCGGTGAGCTAGAGCTTGTACTCCTCGGCGACCTCGACAAGCCAGTCGATGAGGATGGCGCGCAATGTTAGCCGTCACATCCATCTGCACCACCTCGGCCTGATCCGCCGCCGGCCGACGCGCCGCCTCCACGTACATCCCGCTCCATCCGAAGAACGGAAGAAACCCATACCCACCCAACGCCAGCGCCAACAAATCGAGCCACCCCACTGCGAGAAAATGGGGTTGGTTTCAGGGTGGGGTAGAAGTAGAACCCGCAGGCCGCAGAGCCGGTATTCTCCGCCGCCGCAGCTGACCTCCTCCATGTCCTGCTCCCGTCCGCGTGCTCCTCCTCCCCCTCGGACGGGGTGATGCGGCGATAGGAGGGGTCGACCTCGGCGTTGGAGACGGTGGTGGGGAGCTCGCTGAGTGCACACGATTCCTCTCGGCCGCACCGGAGGATCCCGCGCCGCGGAACCCACGGCGGCGCGGGTGAGCCGGGCCCCGCCGCCAAGATGGAGGTCGCGTGCTAATGGTCGGCTCTCAGAGCGCGTACGAGTGGGGAATCGGCGAGGAAGGAGAAGCCGGTGGGGGTGGCCGGAGACGGGGAGCCGGGGAGGGAGGACGAGCGCAGGGCTCGAGAAGCTGGAGGAAGGAGACGAGGAAAGTGGATAAGGGAGCAGCGCTGCATGCGGGAGCAGATCAGTTCGATTTGGATCGGACGGCCCAAACAGTGAGCACGCCGTAAGACGAAATCGTGGTCAGACACGAAATAGAAATTACCTTTGTCTTATACCAAAGCTCATTATAGAGCATAGCCCAGCCCGGCACAGCCCGCCATAGGCTCTCCGAGTCATGCATTGTCTCTTATTGGCTCTCAGAAAAAACAAACGCAGTGCCTATTCTCTTCCTCACAAAACATACTGCCTCTTGTTGTCGCCATCTCGCCAAGAATGACACGTGCGGTGCCACGCAAGCATCCAACCGCCTATACGTGTCACATCGTCACGGACGCACGCCCAGGAGGCCAGGACACGTCGGATTCTTGTCGTCGTCAGCGGCCGGCACAGGATAGGGGATGACGATAAGCATAAAGCATAGCCAAGCTCGAGGTACCTTCAAATGTCTCCGATTCCGCACGACCTAGATGAAATCTTACTCGAATTTACAGTTTACAAGCCATTTTTATTTAGCACGGGAACATCCAAACACAAGAAAGCCAAGCTTACACACGAACCATTTACATTTATACTGTATGAACTACAGGACTAGCTTGGCTAGATTGGCAGTAGGATCACTGGTCACTACCACTGTGGTACTCTGCCAGTACCAGTACTACACTAGCGTGGAGCAGGCGGACGTGGCCGGATCGAACAGCGCCGGGAGCAGGTACTTCCGGCCGTGCGCGCCGTTGGCGTTGTAGCTCGCCCCGGTGGCCGTGTCCACCAGCAGCTGGCCGGCGTACCCCGGGTACGCACCCTTGCCGTACACCCCCGGGCACGCCGTGGCGGCCTCCAGCGGCGCGGCGCGGTCGCCCTGGTAGAACCCGTCGCCGAACGGGTTGGTCACCGCGCCGGCCACCATGCTGGCCACGTTGATCACCAGCCCGTCCATGCCCACGTCGCCGTTCGGCGGCGCCAGCGGCGGCGCCTGTGGCCCGTACGCCGGCTGGTGGAACGGCCACGCGCACTGCCCGGGGCACTGCGTCGCCGAGTTGCCGGCCCAGACGTAGGCGGTGCCGGCCTTCGCGTCGACGGACCCGTGGCGGCCGCACCGGCTCATGCAGAAGCCCTCCACGGCCACGTCCTGCGCCGTGAGCACCAGCGCGATGCCGCCCTTCGCCGGCCGAGCTCTGGCCGCCAGCGACGGGAGCTGAGACAGCTTCAGGCTCTTCCCCAGTGAGCACCCCTCGTCAGAGACTTGGCCGGACAGGACAACCCGCGCGATCTTGGCAGCGCCGGCGCCCTGTCCTCCGTTCTTGCCGACTGCCGCCACCGCCTTGGAAAGGTACAGCTGGTGGATGCTGCTCCACCACTGCGACACGGACGGCGCCGGGGACGCTCGCGGCGCGGCAGAGAGGGATAGGAGGAAATCGGAGACGATGGCCTTGTGCGCCGCGGTGAAGCGGCCGTACCAGAGGACGGAGACCGGGATGTCGCCGTGCAGCACAGCGCCGTTGTGGTACGTGAGGAGGTTGGGCTGGGGCTGGACCAGGAACATGAGTTTCCTCGTTCTAACTGACGCAGCTGCCATGCTTGTGGCAAGCACCATTAGCAGTAGGATGAGGAGATTGTTCTTGGCCATTTTGGGAAGATATGGGTTTTGATTTTGAGAGAAGGTTTAGCTTAGGTGTGCGGTGGTTTGGAATGGTGCTGTTTGTGAGTGTGGGGAGGAAACGCAAACGGGGAGCTGTTTATATATAGAAAAGCCCGGTGCAGAATGTGAGTGCACGATACTTCTAGGTGTTACAATTGTCCCTTCGGAGACATCCGATAAAAAAAAAGTAGGTGTTACAAAAAAAAATTGAACGGTAAAACGGCCAGAGGCCCGAAGTCTAACGGCCCAGATGACCGAAGTCTCATAAATTCGGCACAACTGTTTACATATTAAAGAAAGAGCCATGAACAAAAAATATATTACAACATGACACCAGTAGAAAACGGACCTTTCGTCCAGATCATTAGTCCCGGTCGGGTTGGAGGCCAGTACTAATGTGGCATTAGTACCGGTTAGTTCGGCCGGTGGCATTAGTACCAGTCCGTGACGAAACTTTAGTACCGGTCCGTGACACGAACCGATACTAAAAGTTTTGAGTCAAAACCTTTAACCGATACTAAAAGTTTTGAGTCAAAACGTTTAGTACCGGTTCGTGACGGCCTAAAGGTTTCGGCAATAAATTACATGTTTTGAATTATTTTTTAAAAATCCACATAAACTTATTTAAGTAGGCGAAATTAGGTAGAAATCAAGATCACTTATAATCCTTTGGAATTGCCCATCAAATCTTTGTGAAAATTAGATGGGTGTCATTTTGCATCATAATTATTATACTTGGTTCACAAAAAAAGTCATTTTTGGCACTTAAAAAATGGAAAATGATATTTATGAAAATAATTTGAATATTCCCTTCGGCATGATTGTTTACTATACCAATATGCACCTATTTGTGGAATATGAGATATTTATCACAAACTATGCCGTGGAAATGACCATAACTTGATCATTTGGCTTGAAACTTATAGATGTTTATAGATGATAGACCTTTTTGTGAATATTTATTTGGATCTTTTTTTCAAAAATCAAGTTTATCATTTTTCATAGCAACTATTACACATATAAGGACCCCATGCCAAAGGATTTTCTTTTTTGAGTTGTTTATGACTTTATTTCATTTTTTCATAAGAATGATCAAAACGGTCGCGATGACTACTCATCGAAAGAGGAAAGATTTTCTAGAATTATCAATATTTTTGTGATATAACCAATAGTTGTGCACTTTAAAATGATTTTTCCTAAAGATTCAGACCAAACTATCAAACAGTTGTAGTTCAAATTTGAATTACTTTTGAATAATCGGCATAAACTCATTTAACTAGGCGAAATTAGGTAGAAATCAAGCAAAACCTAATACTTGAGTATTATCCATCATATGTGTACTAGTTTCCATGAAAAATAAATGGGTGCCATTTGCATCATATTTTTTATACTTTATTCACAAAAACGTCATTTTTCGCACTTAAAAAATGGAAAATGATATTTATGAAAATAATTTCAAGAATCCCTTCAGCATGATTGTTTCTTATACCAATATGCACCTATTTGTGGAATATGAGATCTTTATCACAAACTATGCCGTGGAAATGACCATAACTTGATCATTTGGTCTGAAACTTCTAGATGTTTATAGATGATAGACCTTTTTGTGAAGACTTTTTTTGCAAATTGTGTCAAAAAAACAAGTTTATCATTTTTCATGTCAACTAGTGCACATATAAGGACCCCATGCCAAAGGATTTCCTTTTTTGAGGTGTTTATTACTTTATATCATTTTTTCGTAAGAACGATCAAAACGGTCGCGATGACTATTAATCGAAAGTGGTAAGATTTTCTACAATTATCAATGTTTCTGTGATATAACCAATAGTTGTGCACCTTAAAATGATTTTCCCTAAAGATTCAGACCAAACTATCAAACAGTTGTAGTTCAAATTTGAATTACTTTCGAATAATCGGCATAAACTCATTTAACTAGGCGAAATTATGTAGAAATCAAGGAAAAACCTAATACTTGGGGATTATCCATCATATGTGTACTAGTTTCCATGAAAATTAAATGGGTGCCATTTTGCATCATATTTTTTGTACTCTGTTCACAAAAAAGTCATTTTTCACACTTAAAAAATGGAAAATGATATTTATGAAAATAATTTCAAGAATCCCTTTGGCATGATTGTTTCTTATACCAATATGCATCTATTTGTGGAATATGAGATCTTTAGCACAAACTATGCCGTGGAAATGACCATAACTTGATCATTTGGCTAGAAACTTCTAGATGTTTATAGACGATACACCTTTTTGTGAAGACTTTTTTTGCAATTTTTGTCAAAAATCAAGTTTATCATTTTTCATGGCAACTAATACACATATAAGGACCCAATGCCAAATGATATCATTTTTTGAGGTGTTCATCGTTTTATTTCAGTTTTTTGTGAAAACGATCAAAATGGTCACCATGTCTATCGATGTTTCTGTAATGCAAAAGATGATTTGGATGTCATATTTGGATTACTCTAATTTTTTTGATCAATTTAGACATTTTATTTGTTAAATTCCGATTTAAGGATTTAAAGGTACGAATTATTTCATACTAAATGAAAAAGGCAAAAATAAAGTAATATTTATTTTATCATTATTTATTTTAATATTATTATTATATAATCATTTTTGTTTATTCAAGTAAAATTTTATAATACAAGCAATGAAAAAGTGTATCATCATGACCGAGTGGTTAATATGATTGATAAGATAGTAATATCAGTAAGTTCTCAGTTCTATCTTAGTATCTAATTTGAAATGAAACTAAATGTTAAGCGTGCTGGTGTTGGAGTAGTTTGAAGATGGGTGACCGAACGGGAAATTTGACTAGAATAAATAGTTTGACTTGAGATTAAGTGTGTGGGTTAGTGGATAGTTAAGTGTGTACTAAAGGGTTTCCACACGAATCGATGTCCCGCGCCCACGTGGAGACCCTTTAGTACCGGTCTATAAACAACCGGTACTAATGCTCCGGGGGTTTTAGTCCCGGTTGCGCAGTACCGATTGCAAAACCGGTACTAAAGGTCCTCACAGACCGGTGCTAAATATCAGTTTTCTACTAGTGTGACCCTTGTTTTAAGCGGAAGGACCGTGTTCGTTACTCAAGCTAGATCACCATGAATCTGCAAGCATCACATGCAGAAGAATGCTGTTTGCACTAGAGATCCCCAAGACCGCAGATAGAAGGAGTCAAACTCGTGCCCCCGATTGGAACAACGGCCGGAGATGCAGACGAGTCCGATACCTCCGAAAAATTGTCCAGCCCTGCCACCATGGATGCCTCCAACCTCACCCTCGCCTCCACGGTCGGCCAAGAGGAAGAAGAAACAAACCAGAGGGGAAGAAGGGGCGACAACAACGCTCATTGAAGGAGCCTATGATATTCTCCCCGAGCTAGCCCTTCCGCCTTGGAAGTGCAGCGAAGGAGCCGTCCCGGCCACCTGACGTCGCGCTGGAACGCCACTTGGAAGAGCTCAAGCTGACCTTATTGACGGAGATGCCACGTCGGAGGAGAGCCTGGCCAGGACACACCAGATCTGGCCCGCGAGATCTAGCGACCTACTCCCATATGCCACGCGAGACACGTTCTATTATGCACAGAACCTACCTCAGCACCTCCCCTCCGCCATCCTCCCAACGGCGATGCTAGCGATATCGGCTTCGGATCGGGCCGCGCACTCCTGGCTACTATAGCAGACGAGGGGGAGAGAAGAGAGGGGGGGGGGGGGGTGATAGAGCAGCTACCAGCATGGTGGTAGCAAGTGTTACAATACAAACCAACTATACTCCTAGTACTAACATGTTCGCTTGAATTCAGACACTTTCTAACCCGCCTTTTAAAATTACCAATCAGTTTTATGTGCAAGCTATGCGCAAATCTATTTCAGTTTTACTCTCGAGTTATGTATTTATGACATTAATTACAAATCAAGTGAAAAATTGATTAACTTACTCGCATTACGAACTTTGAACCCTGTCTTTAGATACATTTCCGTTGGACGAGGTGTGATGATGATTGAGAATCAAAAGTATCAGAACGATGACGAGGAATTGATTAAAATACTTTTGAAGACAATATCAGTGCCTTAGTTTGCCTATATTTTGTATAGTATTATTGGCATTTTGTGGTGATAATGTGCTGTCAATCTCTTATGATTGGATATAATCTAATGGTTGCCAAATATGACTTGGAAAAAAGGAGTCAGCGTCAGCAATAATCCAACACTAATACAAAAATACATGAAACACCTAAACTTCTAACTGCCAAGCATTTATGGCCAGAAAACTTGCAAGCATGAAAAGAAATTTTGTTTAAATATTCTACCATCCAAGATTATAATTTTTCCACCACGTGAACCATATTTATAATATTATCCGATATCACATACACATAAATGTATACACAATAATGGTATAGTTGATAAGATGGATATAATAATATATTTGTTAGATGCTAGTTTAGATGGTCAAAGTAGAAAAATGGCTTGTAACAGATTGTGGTCTGATTCAAAAGGTTTTCTAGTAAGTTCTGAAACATTGGAATGCATACAAATTTCAACACGAGTGTTGTTAGATTTGTAGGATTGAGTCCTACATAAATAATATTATCCTCATGTTGTCTGAAACTGCCGGAACCGCTATGGCTGATCGTCAGAGCTTGTGCCTTGACACGACTCTCCGGCGCTCGTGGCCAAAAGCGCACGCGTAGGGACGTACAGTAGAGCAAGGCGGTGCTAGTCAATATCGTGTCTTGTCCTAGCCGACGGAGGACCTCGCGTCTACTCCCAGTAAACCACCCACCGTGGGTGCCTAACCACCCGCCTCAGGTGAGCCATGAGCATTCATGGATGGAGAGAGCCTCCCACGGTGATGGAAGAGGCGGACGACGGGAAAACTCCGGTTGTGGTTAGGTAGTTGGAGAGAGCCTCCCACGGTGATCGAAGATGTCTGCCGATTTGAATTTTTCTAATAGAAAGGGGCAAATCTTTGTTCTTGAGGAGAGCTAAATTATTATTGTACGAATACTATGGAATAGGTTTCGATTCAATCTCCCAATTCTAAATACATCCAAGCATCACAATAAAAAAAACAATTTCAAACTAAATTTCTTGTGTAATGTCTACATTCAAACAAGGGATAAGGATATATTTGCATTGTATTTTATAGAAAAAATTATATTCACTATGATGTCTTGTTAAATAATAATAAACATACGGTGCAATTAAAACAAATTTTAGTACAAGAACGATGCAAGATTAGAATAGACAAGGTATTACAACTCCGTGTTTTTCAATTTCTGACATGGTAGAAATCTTGGGAAATCTAAACATATGAGATGTATGCGGCATGAACCAATGAAAGGGCATGCTTACATAAGCAAACATGGTGTCATGAAGATGAAGTTGAAGTGAGTAGAACATGTTGGATGCCAATCAGTGGAGCTAAGAGAGCTTGCAAAAGTGGATTAGGATCAGAAAGTCTTGCGCATACGTAGAAGTAAACCACGTACTACTAGTACACGTACCAGCCTAGATTGGCAGTAGCCGGAACCAAGCCACATATAATTAGAGCATCTCTAGCAGACACCACAAATCGTTCGGAACTGTAAAATTCCGGCGAGTTTGCGGGCCGGGCCCAGTTCGATGTCCAGAACAGACACTGTAAAATTTCGCCGAACTGTAAACGTTTTACAGGCCCTGAAACCACGAGCGTCCAAACACTATTTCTGTCGTTTGAATCAGAATATGCAGGTCACGAAATGGCCGGAATTCGCTGATTTCTCGCTGGCGCCGCTGTCCATAACAGAGACTCCAGCCGTCAATTTCTCGTGACTCTGCCAAAATTTTAGATTATCGTTCGGAGATTTGGACTCGCCGCACTCGAGGCGCGGCCAGCGGCGAGCTGGAGCTTTGGAGAACTTTTTCTTCTTGGAGTTCTCGGCGTCCTCTAGATGGGCACGGCTCGTGATACTCAGCAGCATCAACTTGGACGGCGGCAGGTGAGAGAGCGGTGGCCGGTCGGCCGGCCGTGCGCGTGGAGGTAGCACAGCGCGCGTGGAGCGGTGCCCCACCAACACGTTCCCGGCCTTCATGTCGCGGTGGATCTAGCCCTGCTCGTCGAGGTAGCACAACGCGGAAGAATCTGATTTGGGGAACGGCCTTGATGCCAGGATGGAGTGCAGCGAGCAGGCGGCCATGAACGGCATCGGACAGAGAAGCTGATTTGGTGAGTTGATTTGGGGAAGAAGATGACCAGGGAAAAAATAAAAAAGTCATCGGACGGAATATTCCTTTTTACAGTTTATTTTTCAGTTTCTCTTATGTGTAGTGCTTTTTAACATGTATATCGTGTTTGTGGTGGCCCTTATTTCGATTTTACAGTTCGGCAAAATGCGGTGTATGTTAGAGATAGGGCCCTGCCTAGATATGATATCTTGCGAGGTGGCCTCGCATCAGCGCATATGCTGCCTTTTTCTATCCTCCTGGATGGATCCGAACTTGGCGGAAATGTCGATCATGCAATGAATCCAGAGGCCGGATGGATGTAGCAATGGGCAATCGCGATCCAGTCGTCCTATCATGCATGATGGAACGGCCGGTGGATATGCCCCTGTCCATGCTCCTCTGAGAATGAGATGGGAGTAAACGTACGTGACTACATTTCTTGCGTGATACAGTAGTGGCGAACAATCATCATTTTCCATTTGTTTTTCGGAACTCAATCATTGTCTAATGTTAAATGATTTGTGTAAATTTATATGTATCTACACGCTAAAATATGTCTAAATACATGTGAATTTAAATAAAGTTGTGACATCCTTTTATGAACGGAATGAGTAATCATATACAATGCGCAATTGAGTTTTTTTTTTAACGAAGACAAAAGCTTTGCCTTATCATTAATTAAGAAGAAGATGCCCAGTTTATTAGTGGGAAACCGGGCTAAAACCGATACAAATAGGGCCAAACCCCATCATACACCAACATCAAAGGGCCACGCCCACACCCGTCGACAACACACCAAAGACCACAAAAAGGTTGCCGAACTCTCACCAACGCCGAAGAGAAGAAGTCGCGTCTGCTATGGGAGGAGCAGACCCGGAACACTCCAACAAAGGTGAAGAAGTCAACATCCACAAGAAGTAGTGACCGATGCGCCCAGGACCAACGTCGAGAGCAACCTCGTCGCACACACGACACAAGGTCAAAGCCCTCAAAGCTGCGAAGCTCTCGGGGCCGCCACCCCGATATTCATCGCTCAAGCATGCCCTGCACACTCCACCTTCACCACCTTCCAGGCTCGCCAGCCCGACATAACACCGCTCGACCTCGAGCTGCAATGCCGCACGACCCAGTTGTCTATAGCCCGAGCTACACAACACCACTGCCCGCAGACCACGGCCGCCACAACATGCCCAGGGCCGCCGCCCCGACATACCGTCCAACCATCCCCTCTGGAATGCGCCGACCGAGCCGCCAACCTCGCTGCAGTAGCAACACCAGGAAGCCGCCCAAGCCACAACAAAACAACGATCCACCCCTTGAAGCCGATGTCTGTCATGGTTTCCGAGGCCGCCGCCTCGATGCTCATTGATGCTCACGGGTGTGAGGAGTTGGAAAACCCCAAGAGGAAGGTATGATGAGCGTAGTAGCAAGTTTCACTCAGTTATGAAACCAAGGTTATCGAACCAGTAGGAGATGAAGAACACAACGAAACTCTCCCCGGCGCCAGAAAAGTGGCGTTGAAGGGAGGTGGAATTTGCACAACACAATCAGGAAACTTTGCTCCAACTCAACAGTGATGTTGTCAATCTCACCGGCTTGCTGTAACAAATGATTAAACGTATGGTGTGGAAAATGATGTTTGCAGAGAATGAAAGAAACAGTTGCAGTTGGTTGTATTATCAGTTTAAAGAAAAGGACCGGGGTCCACAGTTCACTGCTGGTGTCTCTCCATAAATAATAATAGCATACATGCGGGTAAACAAATTGCAGCTGGGCAATTGACAGAATGAAGAACTGCATAATGATGCATATACTATAGTCATGATGTCTAGTATGAGATTCATTTGGGCATTACAACAATATACATAGACCGTTCCAACCGCATCTATGACTAATAATCCACCTTCCGGTTAGCGTCCGCACCCCTTTCAGTATTAAGTTGCAAGCAACAGATTATTGCATTAGGCAAAGTGTGTAATGTAAATAATACAATTATCCTTAGACAAAGCCCTACTGTTTTATCCCTTGTAGCAACAGTACATCTACAATCTTAGAGGTTGCTGTCACTCCCCCAAATTAAATAGAGACATGAACCCACTATCGAGTATAAATACTCCCTCTTGGAGTCACAAGCATCTACTTGGCCAGAGCATCTACTATCAACGGAGAGCATGCAAAATCATAAACAATACACAACATGATATATTATGAAGCAAATGACATAGTATTCAATATCCATCGGATCCCAGCAAACATAACATGTAGCATTACATAAAGATGATCTTGATCATGATAGGCAGCTCACAAGATCTAAACATGATGGCACAAAAGGAGAAGACAACCATCTAGCTACTGCTATGGACCCGTAGTCCAAGGATGAACTACTCACGCATCAGTCCGGAGGCGGGCATGATGATGTAGAGCCCTCCGGTGATGATTCCCCTCTCCGGCAGGGTGCCGGGAAGAGGTCCTGAACCCTCCCGAACTAGGGTTGACGACGACGGCGGCTCCGTAAGGGTTTCTGGAAAAGTGTTCGGGTCCTTTAGGTTTTCACGTCGGAGGGTATTTGTAGGCGAAAGGGCGAAGGCGGTGGAGGCCCGAGGGCCCCACACCCTGTGCTCGCGCGGCAGGGGGCCTAGCCGCGCCAGCCTATGGTGTGGGCGCCCCTCGGCCCCACTCCTTCTCGTATTCGGTGTTCTGGAAGCTCCCGAGAAAAATAGGCATTTTGGTTTTTGTTTCGTCCAATTCCGAGAATATTTCCTTAATAGGTTTTCTGAAACAAAAAACAACAGAAAACTGGCACTGTGGCATCTTGTTAATATGTTAGTCCCAGAAAATGCATAAAACCATATAAAATGTATGCAAAACATGTAGGCAATTGGTATAATATAAGCATGGAACATAAGAAATTATAGATACGTTTAAGACGTATCAAGCATCCCCAAGCTTAGTTCTACTCGTCCTCGAGTAGGTAAAACGATAACAACAATAATTTCTGGAGTGACATGCTTTCACATAATCTTGATCATATAATATTGTAAGGCCCATGTCATGAATGAAGTGACTCAAAGCAATGATCTATAATTTGCTAACAAATAGACAAGGAGTAAACAACTACATCACATAATTAAAAACTTTTCATGAATAGTACTTTCAAACAAGTATCAAAAAGATTTATATAAGAGTTAACTCATAAAGGAATATTCTCTAAGTAAAATAGCATTGAAGCAACACAAAGGAAGATATAAGTTTCTGCATTGGCTTTCAACTTTTTGAACATGTATATCATATAGATAGTTGTCAACACAAAGGAATATAACAAGTGCAATAAGTAAGCATATAAGAGTTGTTGCACACAGTTGACACAAGTGTTTGCTTCGGGGACAGAAAGAAGTAGGTAAACTGACTCAACATAAAGTAAAAGATAGGCCCTTCGCAAATGGAAGCAGGGATACAAGCATGTGCTAGAGCTTCTTGGTTTTATAGGTTTTTGAAATCAAATAGAGAGCATAAAAGTAAGTTTTTGAGTGGTGTTTGTCGTTGTCAAAAAATGGTAATGGGCACTCTACCCCCCTTGTCAACCAGACTTTCTATGAGCGGCTCCCATGAAGGACGTTATTTCTACCAGCAAGGTAGATCATCTCTCTTATCTCTTTTGTTTACACATGTAGTTAAAAACTAGTATCATTGCTTGGCTGATTAGATTAGGTAAAAAATGTGAAGAGATTGCAGCGGTTAAAGTTGTAATTAATTGAGACTGGGCACCCCATTTGCCAACTCTTTTTGCAAAGTTAATGGATAATCGGATGTATATGCCAATAGTCCGGTTGTGAAATTCTGTCTAAAAGCAAATGACAAGGTTGATATCCGTAACACCACATACTTCCTCATAAGCTAATAAACATTGACACAAATAAGGGATAATAAGTTTTGAATTAAAGGTAGCACATGAAGTATTTACTTGGAATGGCAGAAAATACCATATAGTAGGTAGGTATGATGGACACAAATGGCATGGGTTTTGGCTCAAGGATTTTGGATGCACGAGAAGCATTCCCTCTCAGTACAACGTTTTGGCTAGAAAGGTTGTTTGAATCAAACACAAGTATAAACTATGACAACAAGACGTATATAAAAACATATTGCAAGTATTATAAAACTCTACATTGTCTTCCTTGTTGCTCAAACACTTTTACTAGAAAATATCTAGACCTTAGAGATACCAAACATGCAAACCAAATTTCAACAAGCTCTACGGTAGTTCTCCATTAATGGGTTTTAACTACATGATGTAAAAGCTTAAACATTATCTACTTGAGAGCTCAAAACAATTGCCAAGTACCACAACATACAAGATAACAATACATAAGAGCATGTTTCTTTTCTTTATACCATTTACCACATTTAACATTTTCTGTTTCCAACCAAACACCAATCAACTTATTTAAACATAAACTCTACAAGTATTTAACAATGAAGCAAGAGAGTATAACATATGGAAAACTAACAGCTCTGAACAAGAGGTGCATGAAAAATAAGAGCTGAAAGTATTGCAGTAGCTATAGAAGAATACTCAACAAATGTAAGTGAAGAATAGGAGTATTCAAATGAAAAAGAGGAGCGTGTCTCTCTCCCACACAAGAATGTTAGGATCCATTTTATTCAGAAAACAAAAATAACAAAGCAAAAATAAAAACAAGCAGACGCTCCAAGTAAAGCACATAAGATGTGACGGAATTAAAATATAGTTTCACTAGAGATAACCTGATAAGTTGTTGATGAAGAAGGGGATGCCTTGGGCATCCCCAAGATTTGATGCTTGAGCGTTCTTAAAATATGCTTGGGTGACCCACGGGGGCATCCACAAGCTTAGGCTCTTTTCATCTTCTTGATCACATCATATCATCCACTCTCTTGATACTTGAAAACTTCCTCTACACCAAACTCAAAGTAAACTTCATTAGAGGGTTAGTGCATAATCAAAAATTCTCATATTCTGTATGGACAAAACCATTACACATGCTACCGTACATTAGCTACAGCCACTGTTATTTTATGGAACAAAAATATCCATTCAAAAACAGCAAAAGGAGCAATGCAAAATAAATGGCAGAATCTGTCAAAAACAGAACAGTCCGTAAATACAAAAAATTTCAAGGCACTTAACTTGTTCAAATCAGAGAACTCAAAACTAATGAAAGTTGCATACATATCGGAGGATCACGCACAAAAAATCTCAGATCATTTTGATTATTCTGTGAATTCTTACGAATTAAACGGTAGACAACAGAAAACTGTTCCTGCGCAGGAATCCAAATCTAGCATCAAGTTTCTACTAGAGGCTTAACTTGACACAAATTTGCAATAAAATAAAGATACAAACGAATTGCTACAGAGGTAGGCATGTTCCTTGACTCAATAAAAGAAAATAACAGGAATAAAAAGTGGGTTGTCTCCCATAAGCGCTTTTCTTTAACGCCTTTCAGCTAGGCACAGAAAGCAAAACTCAAGTGTTTCCAAGAGAAGAAGCATCCAAATCAATAATTTCCTCTAAAGCATGGCTTGTTCCATTTGGTACTTTAGGTATCCATGAAGATGTTTTACCAACAGTTTTATTAATATTAAGCACATTGGGGGGTTTTGGTTTAGGTACCTTAGGAATATAAATTAATTTCTGCTCTTTTCCCACAAAAGCTTTCTCTTTCTTAGTTTTGAGATAGGAAAAAGTTGAACTTAAAGTTTCCATTGCTTCCTCTAACTCACCAATCCTATTGTTTTGAGTATCATGGGTGTTGCTAGCCTCTAAAACAGTGATTCTATCATTAATATCCTCTATTGATTCATTAATCTTGCTAGTGCTAAATTTTCATCCATAGAATCCAACTTTTTAATAACATCTTCAAGAGTTATTTCAGTTTTAATATCTTTAATAGGTGATGGTGATCCTACCAAATTTTCAATTAAATTGCAAACTTCCAAAGCAGGAGTACCCAGAAAATTACCTCCTGTAAGAGTGTCAAGAACATACCGATACCAACTAGTGATCCCAACATAAAAGTTCCTAAGAATGATTAAAGTGGAATATTTTTTAGTGCACCTATGATGAGCATCATTTATCCTATACCAACCATCTTTCAAATTCTCTCCTCCTTGTTGCCTAGACAGACGTACTTCAACTTCAGGACTTCCCATTTTAGCAATATTAAGGCAAAACCGAACTACAAAAGTGAATGCAAGTAACTAATTTTTTTTGTGTTTTTGATAATAAGAAGCAAACAAGATAATAACAAAGTAAATAAAATGCAAGTAACTATTTTTTTTGTGTTTTTGATATTTAAAAGCAAACAAAACAGGAAATAAAATTTAACTAAGCTAGAAAAAAAACAAAGTAAAGAGATTGGGAATTGAGAGACTCCCCTTGCAGATGTGCTTCACTCTCCCCGGCAACGGCGCCAGAAAAGTTGATGGCGCTAGGTTGACGATGGAGTGTCAAGGACTTCTGAACAAAGGATCTTCTTCTACCCGGCAACGGCGCCAGAAAAGTGCTTGATACTCACGGGTGTGAGGAGTTGGAAAACCCCAAGAGGAATGTATGATGAGCGTAGTAGCAAGTTTCCCTCAGTTATGAAACCAAGGTTATCGAACCAGTAGGAGATGAAGAACACAACGAAGGTCTCCCCGGCGCCAGAAAAGTGGCGTTGAAGGGAGGTGGAATCTGCACAACACAATCAGGAAACTTTGCTCCAACTCAACAGTGAGGTTGTCAATCGCACCGGCTTGCTGTAACAAAGGATTAAACGTATGGTGTGGAAAATGATGTTTGCAGAGAATGAAAGAAACAGTTGCAGTTGGTTGTATTATCAGCTTAAAGAAAAGGACCGGGGTCCACGGTTCACTAGTGGTGTCTCTCCATAAATAATAATAGCATACATGCGGGTAAACAAATTATAGCTGGGCAATTGACAGAATGAAGAACTGCATAATGATGCATATACTATAGTCATGATGTCTAGTATGAGATTCATTTGGGCATTACAACAATATACATAGACCGTTCCAACCGCATCTATGACTAATAGTCCATCTTCCGGTTAGCGTCCGCACCCCTTTCAGTATTAAGTTGCAAGCAACAGATTATTGCATTAGGCAAAGTGTGTAATGTAAGTAATACAATTATCTTTAGACAAAGCACTACTGTTTTATCCCTAGTAGCAACAGTACATCTACAATCTTAGAGGTTGCTGTCACTCCCCCAAATTAAATAGAGACATGAACCCACTATCGAGCATAAATACTCCCTCTTGGAGTCACAAGCATCTACTTGGCCAGATCATCTGCTAGCAACGGCGAGCATGCAAGATCATAAACAACACACAACATGATATATTATGAAGCAAATGACATAGTATTCAATATCCATCGGATCCCAGCAAACACAACTTGTAGCATTACATAAAGATGATCTTGATCATGATAGGCAGCTCACAAGATCTAAACATGATGGCACAAAAGGAGAAGACAACTATCTAGCTACTGCTATGGACCCGTAGTCCAAGGATGAACTACTCACGCGTCAGTCCGGATGCGGGCATGATGATGTAGAGCCCTCCGGTGATGATTCCCCTCTCCGGCAGGATGCCGGGTAGAGGTTTTGAACCCTCCCGAACTAGGGTTGACGACGGCGGCGGCTCCGTAAGGGTTTCTGGAAAAGTGTTCGGGTCCTTTAGGTTTTCACGTCGGGGGGTATTTGTAGCCCAAAGGGCGAAGGCGGTGGAGGCCCGAGGGCCCCACACCCTGTGCTCGCGCGGCAGGGGGCCTGGCCGCGCCAGCCTATGGTGTGGACGCCCCTCGGCCCCACTCCTTCTCGTATTCGGTGTTCTGGAAACTCCCGAGAAAAATAGGCATTTTGGCTTTTGTTTCGTCCAATTCCGAGAATATTTCCTTAACAGGTTTTCTGAAATCAAAAACAGCAGAAAACAGGGAACTGGCACTGTGGCATCTTGTTAATATGTTAGTCCCAGAAAATGCATAAAACCATATAAAATGTATACAAAACATGTAGGCAATTGGTATAATATAAGCATGGAATATAAGAAATTATAGATACGTTTGAGACGTATCACTCATCGATCCACTCGGGGCCGCTGCCCCGACATCCACTCCATCAGCAACAAAGGAAACCCAGCGCCATGCAAACTCTCCAAGGTGACGCCTCCAAGGAGGTAGCGACAAGCCGTCACCTGCTCCGACAACCGGAACTAGAGATTTCTCCCGGGGAGTGCAAACCACATGATGATGGCAAAGAAAAAAGCTCTACAACAGCGCCTCCAAGGAGAAAGATGACGTCAGAACGTCACCGCTGCCGGCACCGACGATCGGTCAGGCATGGCTTTCACCCAGAGCTTCTCCCTGCCCAAGGGGGACTACCGGCAAGAACAAGGTGCATAAGCACCTAGCAAGCCAGAGTACGCAGCATGATATCCTTTGTCGATGTCCACCAAGCAAAAACCCGCAACACACCGACAGCTCTCCACTCTGCTGCAGCACCTCGACCTCATCCACGAACCTCCTCCTGCAGTCTTGCTGCAACTCCATACCAGCCCAAGACGCGCACGCACCCAACCGGAACTCCATCTTCCCAAGATCCTCCAAGCAGCATCAGATCTAGGCAATTGAGTTTTCACACAACATTGTATTACAATCCTATGTTTATAAATTTTAGTGCAACAATCATGCAAGATTAGGATAGACATGGTATTACAATCCTATGTTTATAAATTTCCTGCGTGGTAGGGGTCTTGTGAATCGCACGGGTCCTAAACATATGAGATGTATGTGTGCCATGAAGTAATGAAAGGGCATGCTTACACATCGTAAACACCTCAGGGCTTCTATAAACAAACATAATGTCATGAAGGTGATGTGAGTTGAACATGCATATTGGGTGCTAATCAGTGGAGACAAGAGAGCTTACGATAGTGGATTAGGATCAAAACATGGTGTAGATATTTTGACCACAAGAACCGCATACGTGGAAGTCAACCAAGTACTACCACGTACCCGCCGGACCCGGGCCACATATATATAATTGGATGATATCTTGCGAGATGAGCCGGTGGTGGCCTCAGCTGGCTTTGTATCCTCCGTGATGGGAACTTTGACTGATACTATGTCGACCATGCATGCATCCATGCAATACACGCGTGCAAGTGCAAGGAAGGATAGATGTACCCATGGGCAATCGCGATCCAGTCGTCCTATCATGACGCTGCCTGCCCTTGTCCATGCTCCCCTGAGAATGAGATATAGTAGTGGTGAACAGTCATCGTTGTCCATTTGTTTTCTGAAACTCTATCCTTGTACGTTGCACTGTTAGCGATCCACTGTTTGATAAGAATTATGTTCATATTCCTATGGGGGCGACTTGTCTAGGCAGAGTTCGAATACACATTGGCTGTACACCTGCTTTGAGAATCAGAGTGCATGGTTTAATGAAATTTTAGTTCACGTAACCGGAAGCCTTAGAGCATCTCCACCGGGGGCTTCTAAAGGACCCCTAAAACCCCTTTGGGGGCCGGACATCAAAAACCGGCACCAGCGGCACCCACAAGCACTCGCCCCGAGCGATTTTGTGTCCGGCACCCCCTATAGTGCCTCCAAGTTTGAAGGCCCTCCTGGGGGTGCCAGACATCGACTCGGGTATGGCCCTGACAGCGCCTGACCTGCTCGTTATACACACGACGCGCCGCGCCCGTATTAATGAAGGCGCGCAGGAGGCCGCTCCGCCGCGTTTAATGTCGAGGAGTCGCCGGGCAGTCTCCCAGCCTATGGGACTGGACGGGAGGCGCTGCGACGAGACGGCGGCGGCAGGCCTGCCGGCACGCGTCGCATTAATGCTGGCGACGGCGTGCGTGGCAGTCCATGCAACGCATTTACGCCGGCGCGGATGCTCGCGCACCGCCCCCTCCCCTGCCCTTAAATCCCCTCTCCCACGGCGAACTCTCTCCCACACCGCCCTCTGTTCTCTCTCTCCCATACTCTCCGTCGTCCCCTTTCCGTCGACCTCTCCCATGGCGAACAACTGGGAGGGCAGCAGCAGCAGGCGCAGCGGGCGCACGGTCACTAGTGCCGAACATGCAACTTGTGCCGGGCCGTAAGGGCCCGTTGTCCCGGTCGCGCGCCCGGGACAACGTGTTCGGGACAAAAGGGGGTCCTTTTGTCCCGGGCACGCCACGACCCGGGACAGTAAGGGCAACCACGTGGCCGCGGGAAGGAGCGGCTGGCCGGCTACCTTTTGTCCCGGTTTGTACCTTTTGTGTTTTGTTGTCGATATTCCTATTTTATTTCAAACAAGTTTCGTAAACATATTATACGCTACTATATAGTACTTGGTATATAGAAACATTATCATTATTACATGGAGTACTCCGAAACTAATATTTCAACCGGGGAGATGTTTAGACGGATGACATAGAGGCACTAGACCCTATTTTTGAACTGATTTAGTACTGCATTCGGCCTTCCCCTTTGGAGCTGATTGAGTACTGCATTCCGCCCCGGGCTTAAGCACATAGTACATCAGAAAGCCTGACACCTCCTCCGCAATTGGGAGTAGGCGGTTCTTTGCATCTAGCTGGTTCCGGATGTTTTCAAACTGTAAACGAGAGATCAACAACATTAATATATCAATGATCATAAGAATAATTCCATTTGAAAAGTGAACAAAATTGAAGAAACAAGTTTGAATATATTCTTTACGTACTTGCTGCCATTCTCCCCGCCGCTCATTGATGAGCGAACGCATGAACTTGCAGGTATAGAATCCACATAAATTAGTGCCTTGTTCCTGCTTCGCACACTTTAAGAGAGAATATGATATGATTCAATTAAATAATAATAGAAGGTACTAAAAATGGTATTGGGAACTAGAATTAAAGAGATGCGCGGACCTAGCTATGACTACTTATCTCTTCTTGTTTAAAAGTTAGGTCCGTACGTATACCCTTGTGGAATCCGGTGAACTTGTCCCAAACCCTGCACGGTATAGAAAATGATTTAAAAAGTTATTCATATATTAGAACGAAACAGGCCGACTACGGTAATGATTGAAATTACCTCTGAAGCATTCGTTGCAAGTCGATTAACTTCTCAAGCAGTTTGCTTAATGGGTCGTATATGCATACTTTTGCCCGTTCAACCTCAATCTCAAGCAGTATCCAGTGATATCTGTGCATGTCTATATACGTTAATAACTCATCAATTACACTTAATATCGAGTAAGCAAATTAGTGAATATGTACAAGACAGTAAATAACTCACTCGAAGTTGTAAGGAAATAGTATGTAGGTTTTGTAATATTGCGGCATTAAGTATGAGACAAAAGCTCCTCCGTATTCTCTGGGTAATTTAATGTACCATAATGGTGAACTCGATTTGGGTCAACGAACCCAACGTTATCATCAACTCCAAACTTCCGAGCTTGTATAACCTTCAGTCTGCATAATAATAGAGTAGAAAAGAATATAGTGATAAGGATAATTACAGGCAATAAAAACAAGGTAAGCTAGAGAATTAATGATAGACATAATTTAATCACTTACAGACAACAGGCACTCATGATAGATTTGTCGAGGGTTGTATAATTGAATAACTGGAATAATTCTGTGAGCTCAATATGAAGCTCATCATCACCTGGGCCATAATGAGACTTTTGAATTTTCGCATAGATATAGTCTCCGTCATTATGGGCCGTGTAAGACATGTATCAGTATGTAATTGGTGCAATCTTGCTGGTAGGGCGCGCAGCTAAGAAGGGTCGATCAGAGACTATCCTCTAACATATTGTCGCGCCATTGGAGCAAACTCTATATCTTCGCCCGATTGCAAGGCGCGAAGGTATGAAACAGACATACCTAATTATCTAGCTTGCTTCTCAATTAGTGTCTCTTCTGCACCACTGGGCAACACTCTGAGCGCGGTGACCGATTGTACCGCCTGCATTTCGAGTTGGGGAACGTTCTATTCTTGGTTGCACCCGCAGCCCGTTTTCGTTCTTCCCGCACTCTTCTAGATGTACGCACCAGAACACGTACATAGTCATCGTCCATATTCAACTGATACTGCGATGGATGCGTAACAAATTCTCAGGCCCACTGTATCGCTTCCGGAGAATATACCGGCTTTGGCGGAGACTTCTTTCGTGTCAAGGATAACTTGGTAGGAGGCGGCGGAGGAGGCGGCGGTGTCATCTTCCTCGCTTTCTTACCCGAACCGCTCTTCTGAGTACTAGTCGACGCTGCGGTGGACTTCCGCTTATTTTGCGGCGGCGGAGTCGGCTGACGCGGCGGAGTTGGCTGACGCGGCGGCGGAGATGGTGATGGACTGGCGCCTTGGTCGTCGTTGTCGTTGTCGGGGAGGTCCGGACTGGCATGTGGACTGGGAGGGCGATTGCTTCTAGTGCAAGTTTGCTTTTGCGACAAGTGTGGGAACACGATGTATTCCTTTTTTCATAAGCAGGTAGTCTTGCAGTCATATCTGAATTCAATCTCGTCTTCTCCTGTAGGGTAGTCCAGCTTTATTCCCTCATATCCCTTCATAAACTCATCAACCCCGACAACAGCATAGCCATCTGGAATCGGGCGACAATGGTAAGTTCCATCTGGTTTATGCGGTACGGCAAAACCGTCCGCCACCTTCACGGTTATGTTCAAGCATGGCACATGTAGCTTGCACAGTTCCTGCTGACTGATACAATCCACGGGGTGACAAGGACCCGAGGGGGAACCTGGGCGAACGAGCTCCGTGGAAGCCACACTGCTTCTCTGCATAGATTTTGGACCAGGAGAAGGATCTTCGTGCGTCTCAGATTCGCAGGAATTCCGTGGACGCCGCCTCTCAGCCTTGAGTGCTGCTATCTCCTTCTCGTGCGATGCTAATTTATCTTCTAACTTCTGCATCCGGTATTTCTCAATGTTCTTCTTTTTCGCTCGGCTTCTGTAAGTCCCGACATCTAAGGGAAACCCAATCTTCCACGGAACGGAGCCGACGGTTTCTCGTGTTCGTCCACTGTGTTCAGCATTCCCAAGGGCTCGCGATAGCTCGTCATTCTCTCTGTTTGGATGGAACGTGCCTTCCTCCACCTCCTTCATTACATTTCTGATTTTTTTGACAGGGTCTCGTCCGTGGTCCTCGGTAAAAATACATTCCCCTGTTTCTGGGTGCAGCTTTCCACCAATGCTATAGAACCAAGCCTTAAGTCGTTCGGGCCAATCCAATGTCTCGAAGTCTATATCTTTAGCCGCTAGCTCATCCTCCATTTTCTCCCACTTAGCCTTGGCCGTCTGATAGCCACCTGACCCCATAACATGGTGATATTTCCTCTTTGCCGCATTTTTCTTATTTATCTCTGACCTTTTCGTAGCTTCAGTCGATAGCTTGTACGCCTTAAAATCGTCCCACTCATCTTTTATCTTTTAAAAGATCCCGACGAATTCTGGAGTCGTACCTTCAGTTACCAACTTGTTTAGCCTTTTCTTCCAGCTGCGGAACAGTTCTCCCATCTCCATCAAAGCCCAGGCCTTGCATCGGTTCTCTATAACAGGGTCATCTTCATCCTCCTCTGCTTGTAAAGTGAAATTCTTCATGAGCTCGGCCCAAAGGCGTTCTTTGTCTTCATTGGGGACATAAGTAACCCCCTCTCTTGGCACCTTTGGCTGATTCCATTCATGAGTCGTGATGGGATCTGGTCCCTTACAATGACTCCGCACTGACTTACAATTTTTTTGCGTGCTTCACGGGAGCAATCGGTTTGCCTTTTGCGTTGATTAATTCAGTGTGGTACTTTTGAGTCCCGGTCAGCTTTTTTGTCCCGCTACGTGGCCCGCCTCGTTTCGTAACATCTGACTTGGCGGATGTTTTTTTGCTCGATCTGGAGGGCTAAAACAAGAAAGAAGTGCTAGTTAATATATGTATATACACAAATCAATTAACGCATCTATTCAACATAGACGAACACCGGAGGGCTAATATATACCTCGGCGGACGACTTTCCAACACCAGAGTCGGAGACGTCTATTTCGTCGGAAGGCCCCTCCAATCCATCACCGGACTTGTTCAGGAACTGTGCGGTGAAATCGTCTGAGTCGTTCTCCTGTCCCTCTACAGGACCTTCGCGGATGATGTTCATCATGTCCTCTTCTTGTTCATGGTCTCTACCGGGCTCCATAGTTTCTGCAATTTATTAAGACAAATTCACATCTTCATTTCTATTTGCATATCAATTAAAGTATCATATATATTATTAACCATGAAGGTGGCGGAGTAGTCAAACAATGCTATTTCCATAGTTAAATATCGATTAAATACATCTCGAATATAGTCGAATAATCCATTTAAAGCAACAATAATACATCTCGAATAATCCATTTACATTTTCTTGCTCGTCTCTGACAGTGGCGCACTAGTCGAACAATATCGGGGCTCCGAGAGAGTGGCGGTTTCGAGAGGGCGGCGGCTACGACGCGGTGACCAATTCGAGTACCTGCATGCAACAAAAATATGCCACTCCGAATAAATGCAATAAAATTCCAACACATTGGAATAATATCACATTTGCAATGATATTGTTGTAATGAAAAGATTAGATAATTTTGTCATAGAACTTTATTAATATCTAATTTGCATGTATAAGATTTTTGCATACTACACATAATAATATTTTTTTGCATAGAACACATGCAAATACTAAAAAATACAAAAAAAAGGACCGTTGACGTCACAACTGACGTCAGCAATGGAGTTCATCTCCACGGCCGGAGAAGAACTCGACGATGTCCTCCTGCCCCTACGAATTGAAGTGGGCAAACGACGGAGCGGGACACGACCGACCATTCGTAGGCGGCGCTGCTGTTCAAAGTCACCGGAGCATCGCCGGAGACGAGTTCGCGCGGTGGCCGGAGCAAACTAGAGGGACACGGGCATGCGCACGACGGCGTACGGCGGCGGCCAAGGGACATGCGCACGACGGCGTACGCGCGGTGGCCGGAGCAAACTAGAGGGACACGGGCATGCGCACGACGGCGTACGGCGGCGGCCAAGGGACATGCGCACGACGGCGTACGCGCGGTGGCCGAGGGACACGCGCACGACGGCGTACGGCGGCGGGCGGCGGGCGGGAAGCTAGGGTTAGGGCGGTGGCCGAGTGGCACGCGCGGTGGCCGGAGAGAGCTAGCAGCGAGAGGGAAGAGTGGCGGCGAGGCTCACCTAGTCGCCGGAGTCGAGGATGGAGCGCGGCACGGACGGAGTCGAGGACGGAGGCGGCGACGCTCGACGGGAAATTTGGGCAGCCTGACGGAGTCGATCTGAAATTGCTCTGGGTTGTGGCTCTCCCCGGGGCAAAGTGTTGCTTATATAGCAACCCCTCCTATTGTCCCGGTTTGTGGCTGGAACCGGGACAAAAGTGGGGTCTTTTGTCCCGGGTTGAGCCACCAACCGGGACAAATGCGCATTTTCGGCCGCCTCGGCTTCGCGCCTTTGCACCCCCCCCCCCTTTTGTCCCGGTTTGTGGCTGGAACCGGGACAAAAGGGGGATTTTCAGTTTTTCTTTTCCATTTTAATTTTCCAAATAATTTGAATCTGATTTTGAGTAGCTTTTGCATATTATGTAATTTGACAAAACTTTCAATATGAAAAGTGTTTGAATTTGACTAACTAATACAAAACTATTTTCTGTTTTCTATAATAATAATTTTAACTACTTTAAAAATAGTTTGAATATGAATTTGAAGAAATTTTGTAGATTTTGTAATTTGACAAAACTTTCAATATGAAAAGTGTTTGAATTTGACTAACTAACACAAAATTATTTTCTGTTTTCTATAATAATTATTTTAACTATTTTTAAATAGTTTGAATATGAATTTGAAGAAATTTTGTATATTTTTGAATTTGACAAAACTTTTTCAATATGAAAAGTGTTTGAATTTGACACACCCCTGATCCAACGGCTCACAAGTGATCGAAAGAAACACACGATCCGTGTGCTTCTTCCTTATTGGTGGGATTCTCTTTAGTCCCGGTCTCTTTAAGCCCCTTTAGTCCCGGTTGGCGGCTCGAACGAGGACTAAAGGTCTGTTTCTTCCCGCCTTATTTCTTCCCGCGCTTTCTACCGCTTCCCGCCCTCCATTTTCCCGCCATTTGTTACTATATATATGTAGTCATGGCCTCCATTGGCATAGCACATATAAACTCATATCTTCAACCTCATCACTCTCCCATGGCTTCCACCGTACCCACTCTAACCTACTCGGAGGCGGAGGAGCTTTACGCCTCGAACTAGCCCTGCCCGCCCGGCTACGCCGTCCCCGCAGGCTGGAGGCTGAGCACCGAAGGCGTGCCGGTCCCTCCGGTCCCTCAAGGTTTGGCGCGCCGGGCGGCCATCACGAACCACTACTACCTCGAGCTCACTCCAGAGCAGCGGATGGATCCCCGCTGGAATCCTGACTACCGCCCGACTTGGCTCGCCTTCTTCATCAATCGGCGTGAGAGGGCGCTCTCCAGGTACGAGGGGGACGGCCTGCCTCCTTCGAACTTCAACGAGGCCAGCCGTCGGATGTGGTGGGGCGACCGGACACTCTGGAGCGTCATGGACTACATCACGGCCGGCGATAACCCCCGCCTGCGCTACCCTCAATTCCAGTCCAGGCGAGCGCCACCCGACGACAGCGATGACGACGACGACGACTATGACGACTACGAGGACGAGTATTATAGGCCTAGGCAGGAGTATGACTAACCTGAGGTTCGTCTATGTACCCAAGATTGTTGTCATTCCCTAATGCTGAAAGTTTTCAT
The DNA here is from genome assembly GCA_026929855.1 of Poa annua. Lineage (NCBI taxonomy): Eukaryota > Viridiplantae > Streptophyta > Magnoliopsida > Poales > Poaceae > Poa > Poa annua. The sequence goes on from CM049437.1 coordinate 2,342,303, forward strand.
GTTGAGCACTTGTGAGCTGTTGGATCAACACTATCACTTCCAAACAAGGACTAAAGAAGCACACGGATCGTGTGTTTCTTTCAAGCACTCGTGAGCCGTTAGATCGGGGGTGTGTTTCTTTTGAGGGTTTGTGAGCTATGGATCAACACTATCACTTCCAAACCGGGACTAAAGAAACACACGGATCGTGTGTTTCTTTCAAGCATTTGTGAGCCGTTAGATCAAGGGTGTGTTTCTTTCAAGCACTTGTGAGCCGTTAGATCAGGGGTGTGTTTCTTTCAATCACTTGTGAGCCGTTAGATCAGGGGTGTGTTTCTTTCAATCACTTGTGAGCCGTTAGATCAGGGGTGTGTTTCTTTCAAGCACTTGTGAGCCGTTAGATCAGGGGTGTGTTTCTTTCAAGCACTTGTGAGCCGTTAGATCAGGGGTGTGTTTCTTTTGTCCCGGGTTGAGCCACCAACCGGGACTAAAGATGCCTCCCCCTGGTGATGCTATAAATAGGTGCCCAGACCTTCTGTACAATCCAGGCAATGGCAGAGGACTCCTCTAGGAACCAGCTTCTCGAAAATGTCCTTGTGAGCATACTTAGGACATCTTCGAGAGGCTGGGCTTAGAAGCATTCTCTTGTGAGGTAGGAGGAGGAATCATACATGTCTAAGCTATGTGAACACTTACTGTAGTTCATTTGATATACAAAGCCACCGTCTAGCACTCACGAGCCACCGTCGGCGGATCCATTTGATATTCAGATAAAAAAAACATCTTCTTCACATAAAATGTTTAATACATTATTACACATCGCACCAACATCTCTGTCACCCAAGGTGGTTCATATAAAAAACGCCGCCAGTTCTTCAGGGTCGGAACCATGGAGCATCTTCTTCATTCAACTTGATGATTGGGTCAATGGTCACTACGAAGTGCGGGATTTCATCAAAGTTGTTATAATCATTTGACATGTCTGTCTTGTCCTCCACTCCCACGATGTTTCTTTTTCCTGAAAGAACTATGTGACGCTTCGGCTCATCGTATGATGTATTCGTTTCCATATTTTTTCTTTTTTTCGGTCTGCTAGACATGTCCTTCACATAGAAAACCTGATCCGGTTCTGTACAAATCGCAAAGAGATCCGGTAACTCAAATCGTAGCGGCCTTCCTCCAAACCAGAAGTCAAGCCAGAACAGAGTATCTCGTCCATTACCTACGGATGAAACCGCCTCGAGTCTGATGTGCTCCTTAATTGACTGGATAGACCGCCAGAACTGAGACCCCTCTTTGCAGCCCGGAAGATACTTGGCTCTCACCAAGTCAAGCCAAATGCCCCCTTCTCCCCGCATAATCCGCCACACCCATCTAAGCATCAGGGTCTTGTTCATGTGGCGAGACGCTAGGATACCTATGCCCCCAAGGTCCTTGGGGGCGCAAATATCGGCCACTTCACCATGTGGTACTTCTGCTTCCCAGTCCTCGCCTGCCAGAAGAATCTAGCCAGCTCTTTGTCAAAACTAGTGGGTCCCCTCCGGCAGGATATACATCCCCATCAAATACATGGGGAGGCTAGACATGCACGAGTCGATCAAAATCGTCTTGCTACCCTTGGAGGTGAACCTTCCCTGCCAAGGTTCCGATTTGGACTTAACCCGTGCCACAAGGGGCGCAAGATCCCTACCAAGGATCCGTGTGTCCCGGATCGGCATTCCCAGATAGGTAATTGGGAATGACGCCAACCTGCAATTTAGGTTGTCCGCGATCCGCTGTTAGTCTTCCTCCGAGTACCCCAAGATCACCACCTCGCTCTTGTCGAAGTTGATCTTGAGACCAGACATAGCCTCAAATCAAAGGAGAAGGAACTTCAGATTGATGATATCCAGTTCCGACCCCTCTACCATGATCATGGTATCGTCGGCGTTCTGTAGGTGAGTCACGCCACCCCCCGGGACAAGATGTCCAACCACACCCGAGATGTGGCGGCGGTCTTAGCACGCTCTAAGACCTCCGCAAGGGCATCAACCGCGGAGTTGAATAGCAGAGGGGAGATGGGGTCCCCTTGCCTAACTCCACAAGTCGACCGAAAATAGAGACCTACTTCCCCATTCACGTTAACGACGGTGTTGCCACTCATCACCAGCTGCATGATCCAGCCAATAATCCTATCATCAACCCCCCTCCGCTCCAGAACCAAGTGGAGGAAGGCTGATACGTCTCAAACGTATCTATAATTTCTTATATTCCATGCTTATATTATACCAATTGCTACATGTTAAATATACACTTTATATGGTTTTTATGCATTTTCTGGGACTAACCTATTAACAAAATGGCACAGTGCCAGTTCCCTGTTTTCTGCTGTTTTTGGTTTCAGAAAAGCTGTTAAGTAAATATTCTCGGAATTGGACGAATCAAAAACTAAAGTCCCTATTTTTCTTGGGAGTTTCCAGAACACCGAAGACGAGACGGAGGAGGGCACCGAGGCGCCCACACCTGTTGGTGGCGCCCCCCCACCCCCCCCCCCCCCCCCCCCCCCGCGGGCCACGCGGCCACGTGGTGTGGGGCCCTCGGGCCTCCACTGCCTTCGCCCTTTCGCCTATTTAAACCCCCCGACAATACAAGACCTGGACCCGAACACTTTTCCATGATACGTTCTAGAGCCGCCGCCGCCGTCAACCCTAGTTCGGGAGGGTTCAGAAGCTATTCCCGGCACCCTGCCGGAGAGGGGAATTATCACCGGAGGGCTCTACATCACCATGCCCGCCTCCGGACTGATGTGTGAGTAGTTCATCCTTGGACTACGGGTCCATAGCAGTAGCTAGATGGTTGTCTTCTCCTATTGTGCCATCATGTTTAGATCTTGTGAGCTGCCTATCATGATCAAGATCATCTTTATGTAATGCTACATGTTGTGTTTGCTGGGATCCGATGAATAATTGAGTACTATGTCATTTGCTTCATAATATATCTTGTGAGTGCGTTATTTATGATCTTGCATGCTCTCCGTTACTAGTAGATGCTCTGGCCAAGTAGATGCTTGTGACTCCAAGAGGGGGTATTTATGCTCGATAGTGGGTTCATGTCTCTATTTAATCTGGGGGAGTGACAGCAACCTCTAAGATTGTAGATGTACTGTTGCTACTAGGGATAAAACAGTAGTTCTTTATCTAAGGATATTTGTGCTACTTACATTACACACTTTACTTAATGCAATAATCTGTTGCTTGCTACTTAATACGAATGGTGTTGCGGATGCTATCCTGAAGGTGGATTATTAGTCATAGATGCAGTTGGATGACGGTCTATGTATCAAGTTGTAATGCCCAAATGAATCTCACACTAGACATCATGACTTGTATATGCATTGTTATGCAGTTCTTTATTCTGTCAATTGCCCAGCTGTAATTTGTTTACCCGCATGTCCGTATTTTCCCTGTCTGAGACTCTAGACCGAACTGGCCAAAGGTCAACTGCCAGGGATATCCCCGAGCGGGTCCAGCCGTGAAGAGCTCCTTATAGAAGGAGTAAATATGGGAGGAGATCTCTCCTGGTACCTCCAGGAGACGATCATTTTCCCACAGGCAAGGAATCGAGCATTTCCTGCGACGACCATTAGCTATCGCGTGGAAGTATGCCGTATTCGCATCACCCTTGAGGAGCCAGTTTTGACGACTACGCTGCCGCCAAAACAACTCCTCGCCATTGTAGATCTCCATAAGGGAGTTCTCCAATGCGTAACGGTGGACCCATTGGTCAGACGTCAGACCAACCGAGTCCGACGCACTATCCAACAACTGGATGTCCCGTAGTAATGACTCCTTCCGCTGGCAGATGGGCCGCACCCAGATTGGCGCCCCAACCCCTCATGAATTGGCGCACCATCTGAGCACAATGGTGCCAGACATCCACCGCGTTGAAGATCTGCGGAGGGTGGTCGGCCGCCCAGGACCACTTCAGGCAAACATCATCCACAAACCCTGGCTGACCTAGCCAGAAGTTCTCAAAGTGAAAGCCGTTCAGCCTTGGTGGTACGGCGCCACCCGACGACAGGACAGCAGCAGGGGCGAGTGGTCCGAACCGATCCTGGTAATCGCACAAAGGGAGCATAGAGGGAAGTCCATCTCCCAGTCCACTGATACGAGCACCCTATCCAGTACACTCCGAACAGGGTCCACCCGGTTATTAGACCAGGTGTATCTCGCTCCCACCCGGCGGATCTCTCTAAGAGCGAGATCCGTAATGCAATCGTTAAACATCCTCATTCTCCGGGGCTCCACATTCGCCGAGTTCTTGTCCTCCGGGGATCGAATCAAGTTGAAGTCCCCGGCAATAACAAGTGGGGTGGAGCACCGCTCAACCTTCGAGATCAGCTCTGCGAGGAACGCCGGAGCTCTAGTATGGTCCGCGGGGCCATAGACAATAATCACCTCCCACCTAAAGGATGGCCGTCTATGGCGGATAAGCATGCTCACAAAGAATTCGCCCCGGTCCATATCCTCCACCTCGAAGGTATCCTCCTTTACCCCAAGGAGGATTCCCCCGGAATGGCCATTAGCAGGAAGCCATTGCCACACAAACTTGTGTGGGCTAAGTCCCTGCAGCTCCTGAATGGAGAAGTCTTGTCGAATCATCTCCTGGATGCCCACGATGTTCACGTCCTCTTGTCTCATGTAGTCCCTGAGCTGTTTGCGACGGCCGGGTTGCCCAAACCCCCGCATGTTCCAATCGAACAACCTGATGATTGTATCCATTATGAAACAATGGCGAGGGTAGCCCCCTTACGGGGGACGGATCGAGTTCTACCAGGTACCGAAGGCTGTGCCGAGCCCTTCGGAGGCCGCCCCCGTTTCCTCCCCACCTGGGGAGGAACGGTGGGGGGAGCCTCGCTAGGGAGGGCTGAACGAGCTCTACTAGAGGTCGAGGTCTGTGGTACGCCCTGCGGGGGCCGCCCCCGCTTCCTCCCCACCTGGGAGGAAAGTTGGGAGGAGCCTCGCTACGGGGGGCCCTCGCAGCGTCAGAAGCCGAAGGAGGTGATGTCTGCCTCGAGGTGTCAGGTTCGGGGGCCATCTCTCGCACAGGCTCGACCTGAGCCCGTGCGGCAGCAAGAACCCCCTCATACACCTCCTTTGCCTTGATGGTGGACATCTGCTCAAGTTTGGGGCCACGCTCGCCCCGAAACACAATACCGCAATCGTCGGCAACCTACACCAAATGGTCCAAAGGGACCTCATCTAGAACAGAAAATCTCGAATCCGAGGAGGGGGGAGGTGTGCAACGCAACGTACCTGCTAGACTCCGCCTGGCCGCAGTCCGCTGGATCGCCTGCTCCACCACGGTCGGCGCGGGCATCCCCAGCCCACCCCGTGCTGAAGCGAGCCTGGCACTGACGCGGGGGGTTTGGGACACCGGCGCTGGCTGGCGGCTGGGACGGCCCAGGGGTACCTGTGTGCCCCTCACAGGAGTGTCGGGGAGGACCGTGGGCAGCTCACAGGTACCTGCGGTCATGTTGTTCTTTGCTCGAGATCTGACGTGTATTTGTTATGTTACTTAACTTGACTATTCCAGAAAAACGCATACTTTTGTATGTACTTACTCTAGCGACACCCTATCATATATAAATTAATGGATTAGAAAACATTGAAACTTTTTACATCCCAAGTCATGATCTATAATTTATTCGATGGCTTATAATCAAGCAAATTTTCCTGTCAAACTGGATGTGATCTATAGTACACATTGTTGACACAAAATCGTACAAATCAAGCAGTCCCATGGAGATGATCTCAGAATAAAATATTATTTTTATTTTTATATTTTTATATTGAATAAATTGACGCATGCATCTTGTTGATGCAAAACATTAAATCATGTTGTGATATATTCATTTTTCATGACTATCGGGTATCGTTGTTGGCTTGTGCACTTGCACCTAATCTCTCTTCTCTCATGTAAAGACTATTGTGCCAACTGTCACCTTTGGGAAGGTCATACTCCATCTGTCTCCATTCAGGTGGCGTCTTACATTGCGTACACTAATTTTGACAAACAATTTGAACACTAATACATATGGCAATTGTGTCATATAAATTGTACTATTGGAAACTTTGTGCGAATGGGAAGGGGTATGTCCAACAGAAATGAAAGAAACGCAAGGAATTCAAATGAGCTGCGGCCCAAGCTGTAGGGACGTAGAGAAAATATTGCGAATTGCACAAACCACCGCAACTGCTGTTGATCTTCTTCAGATTTTACTATGCACGAACTAATTACACATATAGGAAAGAGAAGAGAGGTTTAGATTTTGGAAGAAGGCTTAGCCTAGGGTTAAATTCGTGATGAGTGCTGAAATATTGGGCCATTTAGCCCATTTAACAATTCTAAAAATCCCTAAGTCCCATGTTGTCATATCATGTGGTGGAAGTTTAGTGCCATACTGCTAGTTTAGTGAGATGTACACCAGCTTATATACTGAGTCATTCTCCTACTAATATGAGTTGGTGTGAGGTATAAAGAGAATGGCTGTGTACCACACGCGCGCTCCTCCTCCGCCGCCCGCCACGCCACGCCACGCCACGACGCGCCGCGGGAATCTCGCCGAGCCGATGTATTATTAAATGAATTCGAAGTTGAAACATCTGTCTTAAGTGCTCTTAAGTACGACCGTTTCCAGAATTCATTTGCCTTAATGTAATTGATTGTGCACGTTTCTGTTGGACCTCTCGCCTCCTGTGCTGCGTGTATAAAGGAGAGGTCGCTCCTCTCCTGCGGGTACACAGAATAGAATCATCTGCCCACAGCCGCCACCGCCTCCGTCGTTTCTCTACTTGTTGCTTCCATCGTTGATCCCATCCCGTCTACCGCGTACATGGAATAAAATGTCGCCGAGCCGATGTATTCTTTTTGTCACGCAGGAATAAAATGTCAACGGTCCTGAAACGTTTTGCCTTAATGGAAAATGAATTCGAAGTTGAAACGTCTGTCTTAAGTGCTCTTAAGTACAACCGTTTCCAGAAATCATTTGCCTTAATGTAATTGATTGTGCATGTTTCTGTTCGACCTCTCGCCTCCCGTGCTGCGTGTATAAAGGAGAGGTCGCTCCTATCCTGCGGGTACACAGAATAGAATCATCTGCCCACAGCCGCCACCGCCTCCGTCGTTCCTCTACCTGTTGCTTCCATCGCTGATCCCATCCTGTCTACCGCGTACACGGCCGACGGGAGAGCAGGTCTCCGAAACCCCGCCTCTCTGAATCCTGTACGGGAGAGGGGCGATTAGGTTTTTGTGGAGCGTCTGATACGCGACTGCTCGCCTACGTTCTTCGTCATCGTCTGTGACTACTTCCTCTTCGTCCACTACGTCCTCCACTACGTCCGCGTCTCCTTCGTCTTCGTCATGGGAACCGACGCCGACCGCCTCGCCGCTGAGAAGGCTGCCGCCGACGCTTCTGCTTCTGCTTCGGCCAATTGGCCAACTGCTGGGTATGATATGTTCATCCCTCTACTGGTTATTTCCATGCTTGCCGTACTAGTAATCTGTGTAGATGTTTTTACTAAATATCTAGTACATGGTTACATCATTAAGTTTCAGTATGTCATTAGCACCATTTACGTCATGATGTTAATTTATAATTGGATTAATATAATCGAACAATTGCTTATATTCTCAACAATCCAAAAACCTAAGATGTGTAGGCAATTTTCGATCCAAGATTTTGCTGCTGCACTGAAACCAACCCCGTTCACGGGGACGTACTTTAAACGTTGGCAGACCAAAACCACTTTGTGGCTCACTGCGATGAACGTGTTCTGGGTCGCCGGTGTGACTCCCACTGGAACGATTGCTCCTGAACAGGAGAAGGCGTTTAGGGAGGCCACCGTCGTCTTTGTTGGAGCCGTTCTAAGCGTGATCGGAGATAAGTTGGTTGACGCATATTTGCGGGTTGCCAAGGACTTGTGGGAGGCGCTCGAATCTAAATTCGGCGCAACCGATGCTGGAAGCGAGATGTATACCATCGAGCAGTTCCATGATTACAAAATGGTTGAAAACCGTTCTGTACTGGAGCAGGCTCATGAGATACAATGGATCGCAAACGAGCTTGAGCTTCTCAAGTGTGACTTACCGGGCAAATTTGTCGCGGGATGCATAATCGCTAAACTGCCTAATTCATGAAGAGCTTGCCACCACTCTAAAACATCAGAGGCGTGAATTCTCTGTTGAGAATGTCATTGGCCGTCTGAGTGTTGAGCAGAATTCCAGGGAAAGGACTCGCATGGAAAAGGCGAAGGTACTTCTGTTGCCAACATGGTAAAGAAGAACTTCAACCCCCACAAGCACAAAGTGAAAACTGGTGTCTAACAGAATACCGACTTCAAGAAGAAGGGTAACAAACCCTTCAAGAAGGATAAGAAGAAAGGTGCATGCTATACCTGTGGTTCAGAGGAACATTGGGCTCCTAAGTGCCCGAAGAAGTTCAAGAAACCACGACAGGACTCCAAGTCCGTCAACATGATTATGAGAATGGTGCATCTGGGTGCGGTAATTTGTTTACTGTATTTTCAGTTTGTCAGTCTAACGAATGGTGGATTGACACATGTGCAAATACTCATGTATGTGCTGACATTTCATTGTTTTCTTCTTATTAGGTCACAGGGAACGGATCCGTATTGATGGGGAATGGAGCGAGTGCTTCTATTCTTGGTGTTGGCACGGTCGATCTGAACTTTACTTCCGGAAGGATCGTGCAGCTCAAGAACGTGCAGCATGTCCCGGCCATCAAGAAGAATCTCGTTAGTGGCCCCCTTCTATGTAGAGAAGGGATTAAGTTGGTATTTGAGTCTAATAAAGTAGTTGTTACGAAATATGGACTGTTTGTTGGAAAAGGTTATGAATGCGGAGGCATGTTCTGCTTTTCTCTTACTGATTTCTGTAATAAAGTCGTGAACAATATTCATTCGAATGTTAATGAAACAGAAGTTTGGCATTCACGTCTTTGTCACATTGGTTTCGGTTGTATGACGCGGCTAGCAAAACTAAGTTTAATCCCATCTTTCACTTTAGCCAAAGGTTCTAAATGTCTCTCATGTGTTCAAGCAAAGCAACCTCGCAAGCCTCATAAAGCTGCGGAGGAAAGACACTTGGCACCGTTAGAACTTATACATTCTGATCTTTGTGAGATGAATGGCGTATTGACTAAAGGTGGAAAGAGATACTTCATGACACTGATGGATGATTCCACTAGATTTTGCTATGTATATTTGTTAAGCACTAAAGATGAGGCTCTTCACTACTTTAAAATCTTTAAGGCAGAAGTTGAGAATCAACTTAAAAAGAAAATTAAACGAATCCGGTCAGATCGTGGTGGAGAGTACTTCTCGAATGAATTTGACTCTTTCTGTTCGGAACATGGTATTATTCATGAGAGGACGCCTCCCTATTCTCCCCAGTCAAATGGGGTAGCCGAACGGAAAAACCGTACTCTAACAGATTTGGTTAACGCCATGTTAGATACATCAGGTTTATCCAAGGCATGGTGGGGGGAGGCCATATTGACGTCATGTCATGTCCTGAATAAAGTTCCGACAAAAGACGATGAGCTCACTCCGTATGAGCAATGGGAGAAGAGAAGGACAACACTCTCATATTTACGTACTTGGGGCTGTTTGGCGAAAATCAATGTACCGATCCCCAAAAAGCGTAAACTTGGACCCAAGACCGTGGACTGTGTTAATTTGGGCTACGCTAAGAATAGTGTTGGCTATAAATTTTTAGTAGTGAAATCTGAAGTACCTGACGTGAAGGTCGGTACAGTTATGGAGTCTAAAGATGCTACTTTCTTTGAGAATGTTTTTCCTATGAAAGATATGCAAAGCACTTCTGTACAGGAATCTGAGGAAACTCCTGAGCCTGCCATTCCTATGGAATATTATGAACAAACCCATGATAAAATTCCTGAGAAGGATGACGAGGAAACGCTTGGTAGGGGCAAGCGATAGAGGACTGCAAAGTCCTTTGGCGATGATTTCCTCGTGTACCTTGTGGATGACACTCCCACTTCTATTTCAGAGGCTTATGCATCCTCGGTTGCTGATTACTGGAAAGAAGCAGTCCGTAGCGAGATGGATTCCATCATGGCTAACGGGACATGGGAAATTACTGAACGTCCCAATGGTTGTAAACCGTTGGGATGTAAGTGGGTGTTCAAAAAGAAGCTTAGGCCCGATGGTACGATTGAAAAGTACAAGACTAGGCTTGTGGCCAAGGGTATGCCTAGAAAGAAGAGGAAGATTTCTTCGATACTTATTCACCTGTGGCCAGACTGACCACCATACGAGTTTTACTCTCGTTGGCAGCGTCGCATGGCCTTCTCGTCCATCAAATGGATGTTAAGACGGCTTTCCTAAATGGAGAGCTAGACGAGGAAATCTATATGCAACAGCCAGATGGCTTTGTATTAGATGGTCAGGAAGGAAAGTTATGTAAGTTACTGAAATCTTTATATGGCCTAAAACAAGCACCTAAGTACTGGCATGAGAAATTCAATACAACTTTAACCTCTGTTGCTTTTCTTGTTAATGAAGCTGACAAATGCGTATACTATCGCCATGGTGGGGGCGAAGGAGTTATACTGTGCTTGTATGTTGATGACATACTGATTTTTGGGACCAACCTCAAAGTCATTGAGGAGGTCAAGTCTTTTCTATCTCAAAACTTTGAGATGAAGGACCTTGGTGTGGCTGATGTTATTCTAAACATCAAGCTACTGAGAGATAATGAGGGTGGGATTACACTTTTGCAATCCCATTACGTTGAGAAGATTTTGAGTCGTTTTGGATACTCGGACTGCAAAACTTCTCCAACGCCATATGATCCTAGTGTGCAGATTCGAAAATTCAATGGCACAGCTAAGGATTAACTGAGATACTCTCAAGTAATTGGTTCACTCATGTACCTAGCTAGTGCGACAAGGCCTGACATCATGTTTACTGTGTGCAAACTTAGCCGGTTTGTTTCCAATCCGGGTGATGTGCATTGGCATGCTGTCGAAAGAATCATGCGCTATCTGAAAGGTACTGAGAACTACGGACTTCACTATACCGGAAGCACGTCGGTGCTTGAAGGGTACTGTGATACGAATTGGATCTCTGATACTGATGAGATGAAAGCCACAACATGGTATGTGTTTACCCTTCGAGGTGGTGCTATTTCCTGAAAGCCTTGCAAGCAAACGATCTTAACGAGATCGACAATGGAAGCAGAATTAACTGCACTGGACACATTTGATGTCGAAGCAGGATGGCTTTGAGATCTTTTGATGGACTTGCCTGTGGTTCAAAAGCCAGTTCCGGCTATCCTTATGAACTGCGACAATCAAACGGTAATTGTCAAGGTTAAGAGTTCAAAGGACAACATGCAGTCCAACAAACACATAAGAATGAGATTAAAAGCTGTCAGACATTTGAGAAACTCCGGAGTAATAGCGTTGGATTATATCCAGTCAGCTAAGAATCTGGCAGATCTCTTCACTAAATGGCTATCACGTGTTGTGATAGAAAATGTATCGAGGGAGATGGGTGTGAGACCCACATGAGTTGCCATGGTAGTAACCCAACCTATGTGATCGGGAGATCCCGTGAAGTAGGACCTGGGAAAACAAGCTAGTGGTTAACTGAAGAGAGTAAATTTTACTAACCCACTCCATTGGAGATGCAATACTCTCGGCAACTGTATGCCAGGTTGACATTTGTCTTAATGTGTTCCAAAGCTTTGCATAAGTAAGACGCTATCCTACAGAGCGATCTTTGGAGGAACAGACCTATATGAACCTGACTGCTGGTCACAGTCTATGAGATTAGGGTGATCTCTAGTAAGTTCATGAATAGGTCAGGAGAGTGACTAATATGCTCCACCCGAGGGGTCAGCCTTCGGCAGTCTAGTACTGGTAAGGCATTTGGTGAAACTAATTTACGCCAAACTGACAATTCAAGGCGTAGTCCATTGTCAGTTGTGAAGGAGTGTAGCTATTTGCTCTAGGTGGATGTTCAACCTTAACGGGTCTCCACTGAAAATACTAGTATATCAAAACAGTGTTTGAAACAAATGATAACATCATGGGTCTTTGGGATCTGGTGGGGGATTGCTGAAATATTGGGCCATTTAGCCCATTTAACAATTCTGAAAATCACTAAGGCCCATGTTGTCATGGCATGTGGTGTGAGTTTAGTACCATACTGCTAGTTCAGTGAGATGTACACCAGCTTATATACTGAGCCATTCTCCTACTAGTATGAGTTGGTGTGAGGTATGAGGAGAATGGCTGTGTACCGCACGCGCGCTCCTCCTCCTCCGCCGCCCGCCTCGTCACGACACGTCACGTCACGACGCGCCGCGGGTTGCGGGAATCTCGCCGAGCTGATGTATTCTTTTTGTCACGCAGGAATAAAATGTCAACGGTCCTGAAACGTTTTGCCTTAATGGAAAATGAATTCGAAGTTGAAACGTCTGTCTTAAGTGCTCTTAAGTACGACCGTTTCCAGAAATCATTTGCCTTAATGTAATTGATTGTGCACGTTTCTGTTCGACCTCTCGCCTCCCGTGCTGCGTGTATAAAGGAGAGGTCGCTCCTCTCCTGCGGGTACACAGAATAGAATCATCTGCCCACAGCCGCCACCGCCTCCGTCGTTCCTCTACCTGTTGCTTCCATCGCTGATCCCATCCCGTCTACCGCGTACACGGCCGACGGGAGAGCAGGTCTCCGAAACCCCGCCTCTCTGAATCCTGTACGGGAGAGGGGCGATTAGGTTTTTGTGGAGCGTCTGATACGCGACTGCTCGCCTACGTTCTTCGTCATCGTCTGTGACTACTTCCTCTTCGTCCACTACGTCCTCCACTACGTCCGCGTCTCCTTCGTCTTCGTCATGGGAACTGACGCCGACCGCCTCGCCGCTGAGAAGGCTGCCGCCGACAAGAGGGCTGCCGACGACGCTTCTGCTTCTGCTTCGGCCAATTGGCCAACTGCTGGGTATGATATGTTCATCCCTCTACTGGTTATTTCCATGCTTGCCATACTAGTAATCTGTGTAGATGTTTTTACTAAATATCCAGTACATGGTTACATCATTAAGTTTCAGTATGTCATTAGCACCATTTACGTCATGATGTTAATTTACAATTGCTTATATTCTCAACAATGAGTATGGTGCTGTTGGTGAGTGTGGGGTTCAAAGGCGAACGGAGCCGGTGCGAAGTGTGACTGCCAAACTGTTAATTAAGTTAAGCGAGCCGTTTCCTGCTTCCAAAGTATCATTGTGTCAACAGAATTACACAACTAATACTAACACGCCTAACGGGTATGCGTTAATGAATCCACTTGCTCATATTATTACCAGCACGAATGCTGGCTTTTTTCTTCAAAATAAATAGAAAATTACAGTAGTCCCTATGATAAATCGATGCTATCTTCCTACTGCACTCGCGAATGCTAAATTTGACTGAAAGAATAAAGTGAACAACAGTTATCCAATACAAATCCATAAATACATAAACGAAATAAACCTTCTTATGTCAAGCATTTATGGCATTTTTTTTTTTTAGAAAAGGGATAGTCCCGGCCTCTGCATCGATTGATGCATGCGGCCTTTATTTTATTAAAGCAAAAGAGTGTATCACAAAACGTATTACATCATTTGTCACCCGAAGGTGCGAAAAAGAAATAACCAACTAAAAGATAAAGAAAACATGTAGTGACTCTACATCAACATGCTATCCTCAAATCAGAACGCCAGCTGCACTGGGAATATAGATCCGACGCGACCAATTCCAGGCGGCTGCACCCAAAATCCATTGCGTCCCGCTTCTCCGTTGACTGCAGGTAAGACCACATACGGATCCAATGAGTAGCCATGGGGATAACCTGCATAAAAGATGTTTTCTTTGCTCTGTTAAAAATGTAATCATTCCTTATATTCCAAATGGCCCAAAGCAAGGCACAAACACCCACTCGAATATGAACCTTCTCTACTTTAGAAACTCCCTTCAACCAATTACCAAACAAGCTTGTTATGTTTGGTGGTGGTAGAATGTTAAAGGCCATATGAACAATACGCCAAACCATTTTTGCAAGAGGACAAGAGATAAATAAATGTTGTATTGTTTCCTCTTGGTCACAGAAACAACATTTTTTACAGCCTTCCCATTTCCTTTTAGCCAGGTTATCCTTTGTAAGGATCTCTTTACGATATAGGAACCACATAAAAATCTTAATTTTTAGAGGAACCTTCATTTTCCAGATATATTTTCTTAAAAAGCGTGTGTTATCAGTCATGATATCAAGATACAAAGATTTAACCGTGAAAATCTTGTTGGTTGTTAATCCCCACTTAAAATCATCTTTTTGATATGTAAGATTAACATGCATTAGGCGGTTTACCAAATGTAACCATCTTGTCCATTTATTTCCCGTCAACGCCCTCCTGAAGCCAATATTCAGGGGAGGTGCCTGGGTCATAACATCTGCCACCGAAACTTGTTTCCGATGAACGATGTTATATAAGGAAGGATATTGGCTGGCTAGAGGCTTGTCCCCAAGCCACTTATCTTCCCAAAAACGAACGCTGTCGCCATTCCCCACAACAAAAGAACCACGCTCAAAGAACTCACCCTTAACCTTCATTAGCCCCTTCCAAAAAGGAGAATCTGTCGCTTTACTTTTAACTTGTGATAATGATTGTGAAGCAAGGTATTTATTATGTATTAACTCGTGCCATACCCCCCCTTCTTCAGATAGTATTTTGAAAAGCCACTTGCTTAACAAACATTTATTTTTAATATCCAGTACCTCGATTCCGAGCCCCCCTTGGTTTTTTGGTCTGCACAACATATTCCATTTAGTAAGCCTATATTTTCTCTTATGACCATCGCATTGCCAAAAGAATCTAGACCGAAAGTAGTCCAGTCTTTTCCGTACCCCTATAGGTACTTCGAAGAAGGAAAACATGAACATTGGAAGGCTAGATAACACCGAATTGATCAGAATAAGCCTGTCCCCATAAGATAAAAGTTTACCGGCCCAGCTTGCTAATTTTTTCTCGAATCGATCTTCTATTAGCTTCCATTCCCTATTTTTTAGTTTACGAAAATGAATCGGGATACCTAGGTATCGAAAAGGATATGACCCTGATGCACAACCGAACAACATCTTATACTGATCTTCCACTTCCTTTGCCTTGCCAAAACAAAAGATCTCGCTTTTGTGAAAATTGATCTTGAGGCCGGACAATTGTTCAAATATACAAAGGATTAGCTTCATATTCAGGGCCTTCTGTATGTCGTGTTCCATGAAAAGTATTGTATCATCCGCGTATTGTAAAATCGAGACCCCCCCTTCCACAAGGTGTGGTACAAGCCCCTCTACTTGCCCGTCTTCTTTCGCTCGTGCAATAATTATAGCAAGCATATCAGCTACAATATTGAATAAAATTGGTGATAACGGGTCACCCTGTCTCAAGCCCTTGTGCGTTTGAAAGTAATGACCCACCTCATCATTAACTTTAATACCCACGCTTCCTCTACTAACAAATTGTTCTATCCAGTTACACCATTTGGGGTCAAACCCTTTCATGCGTAATACTTGTTGCAAGAAGGGCCATCTTATTTTGTCGTAAGCTTTTTCAAAATCAATTTTTAGTAGAACACCGTCCATTTTCTTCCTATGAAGTTCATGGATTGATTCATGTAAAACTAGTACTCCCTCCAGGATGTGTCTCCCAGGCATGAAAGCCGTTTGGGTCGGTCTAACCACCTTATGCGCGACCTCAGTTATTCTATTTGTTCCCACTTTTGTGAAAATTTTAAAGCTAACATTAAGGAGACAAATTGGCCTGTATTGTTGAATTTGAACAACATTCTCCTTCTTTGGTAACAGGATGATATTACCGTAGTTCAGCTGGAACAGCGGTAATTCACCTTTTTGGAAGTCCTTAAATAAGTTCATCAAGTCCCCTTTAATGATACTCCAAATTTTTTGATAAAACTCGGCCGGGAACCCATCCGGTCCGGGCGCCTTGTTCTTTTCCATCTGCATAATTGCCTCATACACCTCCTTCTCTACGAAGTCAGCGGTGAGAATCCCATTTTCCTCTTGAGATATTTGCGGAATATCCGCTGTTTCGGTCTCCACCATAGAGACGGAATTAGGAGACGAGTCCCCAAAAAGATTTTTGTAGAAGGTCGTTATGTAATTCTTAATATTGGCTTGTCCAATAATCGTGCCCTCATCTTGTTCTAACTGAAAGATGCGTTTCCGTCTATGCTTTCCATTCGCTATAAGATGAAAGTATTTTGTATTATCCCCACCCTCTTGAATATATTTAACTTTTGCTCTTTATGCCCATTTGGCCTCTTCTTCTCGTCTTAAACGAGCTAAACTCTTAGTTGCGTCCCCTAGGATATTCCTCTCAGAAGCATCTAACGGACATGTCTCAGCTTTAATATCAAGAGTATCAATAATCTGTAAAAGTCTCTCCTTTTCTTTTTTGTAGACTCCACTAATATTTTTCGCCCAGCCCCGAAGAAAGGCACGTAAGTGTCGAATTTTATTTTGCCAAATTTCCATAGATGTATTGCCCATCGAAACTGATGTTCACTCTCGGGTCACCATCTCGACGAAACCTTCTCTTTGAAACCAGGACCGCTCGAAAGAAAATTGAGTTTTATTGCCCAGGTGAGCTTGTTCTCCCGAGTCAATAAGCAAAGGAGTATGGTCCGATCCTGCCCTAGTTAGAGCTCGTACACTTACCAATGGAAATTTTTGTTCCCAAGATATGCTAGTTAGAATTCTGTCTAATTTTTCATACGTAGGAGTGGGTCGACGATTAGCCCAAGTGTATTGTCTACCTGTGAGATCTATTTCTCTTAAGTCTAGACTCTCGATGATAGCATTAAAAATGAACGGCCACCGGTCATTATAATTATCATTATTTTTCTCATGTTGCCGCCGAATGATATTAAAGTCGCCGCCTACCAAAATTGGTAAAGTCTCATCCTCACAAATACGAACCAATTCCGCCAAAAATTCCCCTTTTTGCGCATCTTGTGCAGCACCATAAACCGCCACGAGCACCCACTCAAAATTATCAAACTTAGAAGTAATATGAAATTTAACACACCTATCACCTGGCACTATATTCCTAACTTGAATAGTTTGCATATTGAAACCGACCAAGATCCCTCCTGACCTCCCTTGTGGAGGTAGACAGAACCAATTATAATCAAGACCTCCCGCTATTGTCGATTTGTAAGTATAACATTGAGCCTTTTCAAATAGGTTGTTCTTCATACTTCAAAATACATGAACGATAGTTATTAGCTCACAAAGCGACGATTGCATTGCATTGCGCGGCCTCGCATCCATATATAAGCTCTCGTCGCTCCCGTGGGCGACGGGAGGGGAAACCCTAGCCACCCTCCTCCTAAGTTCCCTCCCCGTCCCTTTCCCCTCCTTGCCGCCGCCGGACGGCGTCTCCGGCCGAAGGCTGGGCGCTGGCGGCGGCGAGGCTCTCCCTTCTCTCTCGCTCGGGGGCTTAGCGCGGGCCGAGGTCTCCGGCTTGGGCGTCGTGCTGGTCGAGGGGCGCGGCGGCGCGGCTGTTTCGGCGGCGGCGTGGAGACATCCAGGTGGTGGGGCGAGCCAGTGACGGCGACGACGTCCTGGCGGTGGCTGTTGTCCTCTGGCGGCGCGGCGGCAGCCATCCTCGGGAGCAGGGAGTGCGGACGACACGGCAGGCCGGAGCCGGTGATGGTGAAGGGCAGGACGGCGCGGCTCCTCCGGTGGGTGGTGCTGGCCACCGACGGAGGCGCCTCGGCCCACATCTAGGCCCATTTGGGCCCGATCTGGGTAGGGCAGGCCCTGCTGTCCAAGTGGTTTAGGGGTTCGTTTCGAACCCATCCCCTGGCCCTGTGTGGCTGGGGTGCTAGATCCGGGCCACGGGCCTAGATCCGGCGACCGCCTATCAATCTAGTTTTGGGACCTGGAAGTGACTTGCGGGAGGCGCCTGCTCGTCATATCCCGTGGTCTCAGAGCTGATTGGCTGACCTTAACTTCTTCGGTCCGATCTGGTAGTCGTGTTGTCCCATTCTTGTGCTTAGCAGGTTGGCTGGTGGTGGTGGATGGTGCGCGGCTGCGGTTGGGACCGCGACACTTCGGGCGTCCTCCCCCCATAGCCTCTTCATCGGTCCGGGTCTGGCGTGCTTCTCTCCGCGGCCGGCGGCGTGCTCACGTGGCGAGTGGTGGTGGCGTGGTGGAGACTATGCGGAAGTGACGGCCTACGGGCTGCAGCATGGTGACGGGATTGGTACGGGCCAGGCGGGTCTGAGCTGATCCAGCTACCGTGTCCGGTCGGCTCCGGGGGAGGGAGGTCCCTCCAGTGGGCTAACGCGCGCTAGGTTTCCCTCTCAGATCCGTCGATCCTGCGGTGTGTTTGTCCCTATCCTAGGGTAGAGTGCGCGGATGCCGGGGCGGCGGCCCTGGGTGGCGGGTCACATGGGTTGCTCTCCGGCGAGCACCATGGTGACGGTGGTGGCTGCATCGTTTGGCTGTGAGGACAGCCAAGGGGGCAGCGGTGGGTGGCTCGGGCACGTTCCGGTGGTGCCTGGATCTGGAGTGCCTTACGCTTGCATCCTGCGACCCTCTTTGTGTCACGGGGGAGTGACCGAGCGAAAGCTCTGTGCTTTCGTACTGACGACGGCGACGCCCGCGGGTGCCGCTCTCCTCTTGAGGACGCTGTCTAGGTGATCTCCCTCATGTCAGGGTTCCAGGTGAAAAGCCAGGTCCTTTTGGACTCGGCGGCGGCGACGCTTTGCGCCGTCACCCTCTTGGGGGCGTCGTCGTGGAGCTCAGGCGAGTTAGGGTTTAGCGTGGAGCTGGTTTGCTTGTCCGACTGCGTATTCGTGTTTCGCTTTTAGCGTTTTCGATGTGGCTGTTGTAGCTCGGTTTTCTTACGATCTTCTTTGTAAGAGGGTTGCCTCACTATCTTGTATCGTTGGGCCTTTGTGGCTTTATTTATAAGGCGGGGCGAAAGCCTGTTTCATGGAGCTCACAAAGCGACCAAAGTTGGGGGAAAACCAAGCCTAAAAATGGGGGGGGGGGGGGGGGGGGAATCAAAATAGCAATACATTTTAAACTCATAGAAATGCATGAAGTTTTGAAAAAGAATTTTGATTGGATTGTTCCTGAAAATCCATTTGATGAGAACAGTGAACCCTAGAGTGTTGAGGCAGGGACTTCTGAAACTTATATAGAGAAAATACAATGCATTGTTGAAAAGATTTCTGTTATTGAGTTGGATGCTTCTTCATTTGAAAACACTTGATTTACCGGCTGCACATAACTGGGGAGGACCCTGCCCTTGATATTTTCGAGCAAGACGGTGGCCTCCCATCATCAGCGCAGAAGTTGGCTCCTCCGGGATCAATTGAGAGGTTCGTTGGAGCTTTCGGCCGGAGAATCGAACGGAAAAGCTGTTGCCGAAACACCATACATGCGTGCAAGTGTGAGAGGATGGATGTAGCCATTGGCAAGCGCGATCCAATCGTCCTATCATCATGCATGATGGACCGGCCGGTGGATGCCCCTGTCCATGCTCCCCTGATAATGAGATGGGAGTAAACGTACGTGACTCCATTTCCTGCGTGAAACAGTAGTGGCGAGCAGTCATCATTTTCCATTTTTTTCGATACTTAATCAAGATTTGAGTTTGCTGACAGTGCGAAACTCAATCATTGTCTACAGTTAAATGATACAGTACGCTAGCTGCTGAGTTTTTCTATTTCTTTTGCGTGAGTGTTTGTGGCTTGCCCAAGCGGAGTTGAAACATCATTGTTGGTTCTGCACCAATAATGCTCCACCTACGGAGGCCTACGGACGTTTTACGGGCTGACAAGGATATAATCTGATCGTGGCCAGAAAAAAAAGGTAGAACATGCTGCTAACAATCCCGCTAATTATGCAACCATTCACGTAGGTTTTCCTGATGGTTTAGATCGGCCAGCGCCATCTTGAACCACCAGGGCTGCACCAGTCACCACTCTGCCGCCGCCGAGCCGTGGTGCCGCCGTCGAGCTGCTCGCCTGCTCCCAGTTGACGCCGAGCTGCTTGCCTGCTCGTCGTGGACGGACGCCGTGGTGCCGACGCCGAGCTGCTCGCCTGGTCGTCGTGGACGGAAGCTGTGGTGCCGCCGCCGAGCTGCTCGCCTGCTCGTCGTGGACGGACGCGTACGTGAATATACTCAGACTCACGACGACCGAGCTGCACCACTACATGCAGGTTTGTCCGGATCAACCTTTACACTCCCTCCATGGCGTCGTGAACAGCTAGGCCGTGCGCCGTAAATCACAATCTTTGTCTGCTTATAGTTAGAATTCGTTTTACGGGCCAAAGATCATCACGATGATGCAGGTTTCTGAAATGGGTGATGGGGCTGGTTGTATTGAAGAATCGTGTGACATGTCTATTTCAAGCGATGATGGCAAGCGATGATGGCAGATGTGTTGCCTAAAGATCTTGAATTGGAAATGACATTTGATACAGAGAATGACGTGCGAGAGTACTATAAAAATTATGCTAAAGCAAAAGGGTTTGGTGTGACGAAAGAAGCTCAAACAGAGATGATAATGGAGAACTAAAGTACCTTACCCTTTGTTGCTCGGTGATACTATGCTTGTACAAGTATGAGCTATTACATTACAGTAAAGCCTAAGAGATAATCAAAGCTATTACATGATGGTTGTGAAGTGCGTCATTCATGTATCTTCAAATTACACAAATCATTTCTAAGTCTGATCCATGGCATCGTTGAGCCCTCCAATAACATCAAATCCTCTAAAGGTCTCTTTGGATTGAAGGATTTTCATAAGAATATTGGAGGATTCTAATCCATAAGATTTTTTTCCTTAGGATTGTCTTTGGATCAACGGAATGACACCTCCAAAATTCATATGGATTGAATTCCTATGCCCAATTCCATAGGAATTTCAACATCCACTCTAACCTCTTTTTTACACTCATTTGCGTAGGATCGAGGCACGTTTCCTGTGTTTTTCCTGTGTTCCATCCAAATGACCATTCCTGCAGATTTCCTCTGTTTTGAAATCCTCTGTTTTACACCTGCAATCCTATCAGATTCCTGTGTTTTTCCAATCCATGTGTTTACTATTCCTGCGATCCAAAGAGGGCAAAGCTGATCCATACTTCCATATGTTGTTTCAAGTTCAGCCAATCTCCAGTTCTATACAATTAAACTTTGATGGATTAGTGATTTCATTAGCTTTATGATGCTGTGTACTAATTAGTGATTTCCTTCGGTTCAGTTTAACTGAATATTCAGTTCATATACATCATTCACACCTTTACACTCCTTAGAATTTTGAAGAATTGAGCAAGCTTTATATTGAACAAGTACACTTAGAACTGGTGATGCTGAGGCAGTTCGTGAATCAGTATCACAACATAGTTCAAATGCAACCGTAGTTTTCAATCTACTCCAGAATTGTTGGCTTCTTTTAGGTGTGAAGGTGCTTCATAGCAAGATTCAGCCTTGAAAGACATGCATTGACTTCATCAGTAGACCTGCAATCATGCATATCCGATGTCAATGTCAAATTCATCAGCATTAACCTTAGCCAAAAGCGAAGACTGCAAAAAGCATGAAACCAAGCCAGCCCTGTGCCGTTCTGGACCAAGAGCTTCGCCGCGCCTCCTGCCTCCTGCCGTCCAACAGCTCGTGCGCTGCCTCCTTCCGTCTAGCAGCCCTCCGCGGCCTCGGCTTGCCGTCCAGCAGCTCGCCGCGCCATCGCCGTCTCCGACCAACAGCTTGCCGCGACGCTGACGCCTACGACCAACAACTAGCCTCGACCGTTCTGCACAGCCAACATCTAGGGCCGATGGTGCCTGCGACCAAGGGTTGGCTCGGCGGCGCCGCTGCAGCGTTCCGTCCGCCTGTGCGACAAAGATTGGAGATTTCTTGTTTCTTTTCCTTTCACCGAGCGGTTTCTATTTTCTCTTCCACGCAAGCGCCACGTCTGGAGACACGTCAGCCCGTAGCGTTTTCCGTTCCGTAGGTGTAGCATTACTGGTTCTGCACTACTGCACCCTTTGCCCAGGTAAAGAATTAGAGTATTAATGATTCCTGTGATAACCAGAAGTCCAGAACCTCGCTCCGTGCGGTTAAATTGGATATGCACAAAGCATATGATAGAGTGGAATGGCGTTTCTTGGAGAAGATCTTATTGCGCCTGGGATTCAATTCATCATGGGTGGATATTATTATGGCGTGTGTCTCCTCGGTGAGGTATCAGGTTCGAGTTAATAATGATTTTTCTGATTATATTTACCCATCTAGGGGTCTCCGACAAGGGGATCCCCTCTCACCTTATTTGTTTCTGCTTTGTGCGGAGGGATTAACAAGTCTGTTGAGGTTCGAGGAAGACGCAGGAAATTTATTGGGGGTTAAGGTTTGTAGAGGTGCACCAGCAGTGTCGCATTTGCTTTTTGCGGATGATTCGTTGATTTTAATGAGAGCAGATGTTACTAATGCTGCTAGCCTTCGAAGAGCTTTGGATGATTATTGTGCAGCTTCCGGTCAGATGGTGAGTGATGCAAAATCAAGTATATTCTTTAGCCCGAGTACGCATGTCGACGTAAGGGCTGAAGTCTGCTCTATTTTAAACATCATGACTGAGGCAATTACGGATAAATACCTGGGATTACCACCGTTGGTGGGAGTGGACAGAACGGATTGTTTCCAGCACTTAATTGACAGAATTTGTAAATTGTTGAGTGGATGGAAGGAGAAAAATATGTCTTTTGGCGGAAAGGAGGTGTTGCTAAAGGCCATCATTCAGGCCATTCCGGCGTATGCTATGTCAGTTTTCAAGCTACCCAAACAGATTATCAAAGGGATTATCACTGCAATGTCCCAATTCTGGTGGGGAGATGATGACCAACAAAAACATATGCACTGGTTTGCATGGTGGAAGATGTGTGTTCCAAAAAGACAAGGGGGGATGGGTTTTAGAGACTTGCACTGTTTCAATTTAGCTATGCTCGCTAAGCAATGTTGGAGACTGATGGCAGAACCGAACTCTTTATGTGCTACGGTCCTACGAGCGAAGTATTTTCCAACAGGCGACATACTAAACTGCCAATTAAAGAAAGGTAGCTCGTATACATGGCAAAGTATTTGGGCTGGGATACAGACGTTTAAAAGAGGACATATCTGGAGAGTTGGTGATGGTTCGGGTATTGATATATGGAACGATCCCTGGATTCCTAGTAGTCCGACTAGGAAGATCATGACACGTAGGGGCAACATCTTGCTTACTAAGGTCTCCGAGTTGATCGATGAAACTACCGAGACTTGGGATGAAACAATGATACGAGACACCTTTTGGCCTATTGATGCTAAAAGGATTCTCAATATCCCGCTTGCTCGGAACATGATGGAAGATTTCGTGGGATGGCATCATACAAAGAATGGTATATTTTCAGTCAGATCTTGTTATCATATGGAGTGGGAACACCAACATGGTCAAAAACTACGGAGGACCAGCGGAGATGGCTCCTCCTCTACATTACCGATTTGGAAGACATTGTGGTCTCTTAATGTTCCTGCCAAGATTAAGATTCACTGCTGGCGTTCACTACTTGGCGCCATTCCATGTAATGGAGTTTTGGCTAACAGACATATGCAACCGAGCTCCCAATGCTCGCTGTGCAATGTGGAGTGTGAGAGCATCCGACATGCCTTCTTCGGGTGTCCGAGAGTAATGGAGATCTGGAGGATACTAGGTTTGGAGGAGGTTGTGTCTAACGCCTGCAATGTTGAGATGGAGGGGCGGTCGGCGCTGGAGGCCTTGCTTCGTGATACACAGGCGAAGGCGCCACTGTTATCGCATGTGGACCGCAATGACTTAGTTGCGGTTGCGGTCTGGTATATTTGGTGGGAACGACGGAAAGCAACGCACGGGGAAACGGTGCAATCACCGGCCCGGACAGCACATGCAATATCAACACTTGTGCTAAACTATACACGTGCAAGAAAGAAGAAACAGTGTATTGATAGACACGGATGGGCCAAACCTAGAGAGGATTTTGTGAAATTAAATGTTGACGCTGGTTTTGACGAAGATGCAGGTTCAGGGACTTCAGGTGCCATTATTCGTGATGCGAGAGGCTCTTTTCTCTCGGCATGTTGTAGAGGCATCTCCTTTGTCTCAGACCCAGCAACGGCAGAAGCGTATGCCCTTCGCGATGGTCTAATTCTTGCAGGTCAGATAGGATGTAACAGGATTGAAGTTAATTCCGACTGCATGGAGGTTATCGAGGTGATGAAGAATGGCGGGAATTCGCTGGGTCCATCTGCTGCTATTTTTGAGGAGTGCACACTACTTTGTCGTAATTTTACAACTGTCGTTTTCGATCATAGTCCTAGAGAGGCCAATAGGGCTGCTCATATTCTAGCTAGCCATGCGGAGGGTCCTTTGTCAGTCGTTTGGCATGAGGAACCTCCTGATTTTCTTGTAAGCACCCTAGCGGACGATGTAACTGTAATTGATGCTTAAAGGCGGCAAGTTTCAGACACACTCTTTCCCTAACCAGGGTACCGAAAGGGACTGGCAGGGTTTTAATGAGGCGGCTTGCTGACCTAATATATGTGGTGAAAATTTTCAAAAAAAAAAAAGAAAAAAAGAATCAGAGTATTAATTATTGATTTCTGAGATAACCACAATATTTATCATATCGTATGGTTTCTTGGCCACACACACACACTTCTGATGGCCAGGAGCTAGTGTCATCCTTATCGCTTGCTGCTACCGACGGGGCTATAGACGAACAGTCGCACTGTAGCAGCCCTTGTAAATGGTTGTCAGCAGGTAAGCCGATAACATTCGGAAAAACTGGCAGTAGACCGAGCCCCCTACGAGTACATCAAGCTCCATGATCGAGTGCCCCACCTAGCTTAGCCACGTTGACAAAGATTATCGACAAACCGAGCAGAGCACAAAATAATTAGGATAACGTCGAGCGCTAAGCCGAAGCCAACATCATGGCAGGCCGAGCCAACAAGCTGGCGCGCATGCAGCAGCGCCGCGTAGGCGGTAGGCCCGGCGCCGGAGGAGGACGTGTCGTCGAGACACCGGCGGCCGGGGAGCAGGACCCCTCCCTGCGCCTGCAGCTGACAACAACAATGATGCCCGTCCAAGGGACACGCTCGCGCGCGCGGCATCTGTCGCCATTAATGGAGATGGCCGGAATCGTCCGAGGACCAGCCTGTGCGAGGTTCTGAGAATCGTCGGCCATCGAGCGGAGGAGCCGCCATCAGGTCTTGCTGCTCGGGTCGGCCCGCGTGTGTTCCTCTCACTGTGCAGTGCGCTTGGTTTCCATTGGCTGGAGGCTGAGGGGTCTATTAGCGACAGCTAGCTGCTGTTTGTTTGGCTGGTGCCGTGCGTGCACGACGGGGACACGGGCAGCGCCGACGAGGATCAGCCGACCGTCGGCCCGGCGACGGCAGCATGGGTCACGTGTGGATTCGGTCGTTTTGTCAGCTGCTAGCCGCCTTGCATATCCCGGTGACCGGTCAGCGGGTGCGGGCCGGTGTTTTTTTGTTCAGGCTAGCTGAGTAGCTGATGGCGACCACCGGATCGGGGGCGGATCAGCGTTCATGGCTTCTGCTCCGGGGCAGGATAAGGTGCGGTGTGAGGCTAGCTCGATCGCTTGTGAACCACCGTGATGGCTCATACTTTGGCCTGGGTTCATGCATTTCTGTACCCGTCTTCAGCACCTACAGTGACAATGGAGATGCATGCATCGAGGAGGTCACCGTACATCTAGGATAAAGTTTACAAGACAACACCAACGGTGGGAAAAGACATCTACCAAAAGGCCAAGGGTGTGTTTGTTAGCCTGGGTGGCCAATCTCAGCCCATACAAGCTGAGTCTAGCTCAGCCCACTTCGTACAAGTGTATTTTATTTGTGTTGTTTGGTAGATTGTATGAGCTGACCTGAGTTGAGATGAGATCCTGTTTGGTACGTTGTATGACTTGAACCATGGCACAAAAAATAAAAAGCAATCCGGTCCCTAACTACAAAACGAAAAAAGCAATCAGGTCCCCGAGAGCTTGGGCTGGGTCTCCGGCACGGTCGCCGGCGAGTGCCCACCACCGGCGAGGCCTGCCGCTGCGCCGCGCAGCCTCCTCGCGTGCGCTGCTGCTGTTAGTCGTCGCCGGATTGATTTTTGGTCGTCGCCGGATTGCTGTTGGTCCTCGCGCTGCCGCTGCTGCTGCTGTTGGTCGTCGCATCCGCCTCGCTCGGCCGCCGGTGCCTCGCGCCCTGTTGGTCGTCGCCCTCGCCGGTGCCTCGCGCCCTGTTGGTCGTCGCCGCGCCCTGCTGCTAGTCTTCTGCGGCGTCGGGGAAGGGGAGATGGGCTGCGGTGTGGCGGCGTTGGGGGCGCGGCGATGGGCGGGGTCGGGTGCAGCGCTAAGCGTCGGCCTCTACGGCGGCCGGCAAGGTCAGAGAAGAGAGCAGAGAACAGGGCGTGTGGGGCGACCTCGGAGAAGAGAGTGGAAAGAAATTAGAGAGAGAGGTGGGGCGGGTCTTCGGGCCGGGCCGGCACGGCTCGGCTAAATCTAAGCACACGGCACGATTAAGTCCCGGCACGCGAGGCACGATTAGCTAACGGGCCGTGCCCGGGCTCGCCCGCGTGCCTCAGCTCGGCCTCCGGCACGGCACGGCCGGCACGGATAGAGACCGGCGGCCCGGCACGGCCCGTTAAGCACGGTAAATAAACAATAAAAAATTTAAAAATATGTATAAATAGCTATAAAAATTCAAAAAATAAGTAAAAAATAGGTAAAAAGACTAAAAAATATATTTAAAAAAGTTAATCGGGCCATGCTGTGCCGGCCCGCGTGCTTCAACCTGAAGTTGGGCACGGGGCCGCAACGGGCCGGGCCGTGGCACGGCACGATTAGAATCGGGCCGGGCCGTGCTCGTGCCGGGCCAAAATGATAGTGCCTCGAGCCGGCCCATTTAGCACGGCCCGTTTGGCCAGGTATAATTCTAACTTCTTTTCTCAGCCAGGCTGAGGAGGCTTTTTGCATGAGAAGGGCATGCCCAGCATACACGACCCGAGCTACCAAACAACAAAAACTTGGGTGGGGGGAGATTTTGTGAGAGCATATGGGCTATCAAACACACCCTATAACTGTATGCAATCATCTGTAGGATAGATCCATAAGGTTGCCCATAGTGGCGAGTAACTATGGAAAATGCAAATGCAGGCCGAGCTCCGTAAAAAG
This sequence comes from Poa annua, assembly GCA_026929855.1. Taxonomy (NCBI): domain Eukaryota; kingdom Viridiplantae; phylum Streptophyta; class Magnoliopsida; order Poales; family Poaceae; genus Poa; species Poa annua. The sequence goes on from CM049437.1 coordinate 2,369,637, forward strand.
CTTTATTTTTAATTCAAAGTTTCAAGATTCGGATAAATTTGAAAAAAATCATGGATGTATACAATAATCATTCCATCGACTTGTAAAATATCAACTCAAAGTAGCTCAGGTTCTGAGCTACACGAAATAACAAAATCTGACAGATTTTAAAGAATTTAAATTTTGCACTGCTCACTATTTTTTGATCCAGATTTCATCTTTTTTTACACAACCTAAAATACAACATATTTCTATAGTATTATCTACATCCATGATTGTTTCAGTCTTTTTTTGAAAAGATAAAATATGACTTTCCAAATTTTCAAATTAAATAGCTCCATGGAGCTCGGCCTCCAAAACGCTGCGCTGGATTAAATAATACTAGTAACACGAATATGCTACTACCTCATAGCGCAAAATAACGTAGATAGAGCAACATAGATAATCTCATTTATTAGTTTGTATACTCATATTTTCACGTGTAGCGCTATTGTAATGATAATTACCTATGTTACTCTTTTTTATCTCTCTATTAATTAATTACAGACCACATCGTATTTTTTGCTTAAGTAGCATGCTACTACCTAAATTACTCCCACTATGGGTAGCCTAGCACATTTCATAATAGTGTCATGAATTTTGATTATGAAGCAAGATGTGTCTAGATGCAACTAAGACAAGCTTGCTCCATGATGGATTGAATGTCTCCAACATCCATCCAATTGATTTGAAGATACTTCTAGAATCTTTTGCTGAAATTACATGTGAAAAACATGTGTTAGGCTTCCGGCGCGCCGATGACAGTATTTTGATTCGAAGACCTCGACCATCGACATGTTTTATCTTTACTTGTTGTTGTTGTGCCTATCTTGTAACTGGATGTTGTTTTTCTCCCTTTTGTGCTTTTATTGTAAGATGGTAACCCAAGTGTCGATCAGAGTTGTAATCCGAATTTAAAGGCTTTACTAATTTAAACTCGAGCTATAGGAGCCTTTTTTCTATGAAAAGCAGTTGCTACTGATCTTCATAAACCCTCGGAGGGCAAAGAAAACAATGTGATCTTCTGTTTCTTGGGGCCTTGATGTCCCCATAAGCTTATCTTCCCAATTGAAGACGATTGTGACGCGGTCTTGATGTCTGACCCTCGAGCCAGGCCTCATGTTGTCACGCATTTCCTTCGTACTCGTACATGTGAGCATTCGGAAATAAAAATACCCCTTTTTATCGTAAAGGCATGCCCAAAAATCTGGCTTCACACGCGTGCCGATGAGTATACCCTTCTTTTTTTTTGACAACGATGAGTATACCCTTTATCACCTGTATATCCATAGGCAGAAAAATGTTGATTGGTACTGTCTACTTTTTTTATGTTGAGGGATTTTTTTTTATGGTATGGAACCAAGCAGCTCTTGGAACAAGCCCAACGAAATAAGGTTAAAAAAAACCAACGAAATGAAAACATAATGAAATGGCAGCATCTGTGGCCGACAGTACAAGGGCCATTGAGAATGGCCGACGCAATTTGGCCTTGCCGCATTGCACGCGATGCAAATCGTCGTGGATGTCACAAGGTCTGCTTCCGATTTGACGCGGCCCACATAAGTTCATTCATAATTCTAAAAAATTAAAAATTAAAAGTTCGTTCATAACACAACTGGAGGTTAACTGCCATTCGAGCAAAATCGCTGGGCACCACTCGACTGCTACTTATTACTCCAAGCTCGATCTGACCCTGATCGCAGGAGGTTAACTGCCATTCGAGCAACATGGTCTCGGATTACGTCCCAGACATGAGAAGACGCCGAAGATTCTTCAAGCGAGAGTGCGAGACCCGCATGGATCTTTATGTGCCAATACAGCGATCTCGTAGTAGTCTGGTACTTGCAGTATACAGAAGGAACCACTAGAGTAAAGATAGCCCACTGCTTGACCTCAAAGGCTCCATACTCGATCTGACCCTGATCGCAAGAAAGACAATTTGAACACCATAGAAATAGCCTACTCGATCTGACCCTGATCACACAACCACGTACTACATCTTACTCTGATAGAATCTACTGTAGGAGATAGTAGATGGATTCAGCTCCAAGTGGCTTCCGTCTCCGAGACCATGTTCTGGGTGTGCTCGTGCTAGCTCTGCTGAGCTTGGCACACCGCGCTCCATGGGAGCAAGGAGGCTCATGGAGCTGTACGAGCCCGATCCCAGCGAGCTCCTCACGTACCACAACGGCACCGTGCTGAGCGGCGACATCCCCGTGTCCATTCTCTGGTACGGGCGTTTCACGGCGGCGCAGAAGGACATCGTCTCCGACTTCCTCGCCTCCCTCTCTGCACCGCCGGGAGCATACACCGCCCCGTCTGTGCCGCAGTGGTGGAGCAGCGTCCTCCGACTGTACCTCTCCAAGGTAAAGGCCGTCGGCAAGAAGAAGACGCGGGTGTTCCTCTCGGGCAGTTTCTCCGACGAAGGGTGCTCGACGTTGGGGAGGAGCCTGACGCTGTCCCAGCTCCCCACGCTGGCGGCCGCGGCCATGCCCGCCAAGGGCGGCGTCGCGCTGGTGCTCACGGCGCAGGACGTGGCCGTGGAGGGGTTCTGCATGAGCCGCTGCGGCGTGCACGGGTCGGACGCTAAGGCCGGCACCGCCTTCGTGTGGGTCGGCAACTCGGCGGCGCAGTGCCCCGCCCAGTGCGCGTGGCCGTTCCGGCAAGAGGAGCCGGCCGTGGTGCCGCCGAACGGAGACCTGGGCATGGACGGTCTCGTGATCAACGTGGCCAGCATGCTCGCGGGCGCGGTGACCAACCCGTTCGGCGACGGGTTCTACCAGGGAGAACGCGAGGCGCCGCTGGAGGCCACGACGGCGTGCCAGGGGGTGTACGGCAACGGCGCGTACCCCGGAAACGCCGGCGATCTGTTGATTGATAAGGTGACCGGATCGAGCTACAACGCCAACGGGGCGCACCGGAGGAAGTACCTGCTGCCCGCGCTGTTCGACCCCGTATCGTCCCAGTGTGCCACGCTGGTGTGAAGAGAAGAAATTGTGTGCATGGTCTCTTGAGTACGAGCGATATATCATGGGGCAGGGAGTTGTGTGCAAATGTGCGCGGTGTGTTTCCATAATTATTTGTTCGATTTTTCTAACTATAAGACGCCTGCCATGGGGCGTAGCCCGACGCACGAGCGCTGACCGTTGGATCGCGGTTAAAGAGAGATCAGGGAAGCTCGCCACGCAAATTTGCCTCCTCTGCGTGCATGCATGGAAAAAAAAACCGAAAAAGCTGATGTCATCCCACATTTAATGTGAAATCCAAAAATTCAAAAAGTTTTGTAACCCAAACTGTTTATCCGATTTGGAATTCGTTTTTCCCGCTGAACTAATCGCGACGAGATCTTTGAAACTAGATCCCATATTGACATATTCCGACAACTTTTTTTGGACCCAAAAGTTATCCACCCGTAGCATATAAGTTACCCAGGTTGTAGTCTGTAAGTTACCGACCATAATTAACGATTAGTTTTCTGGTTGAAATAGAACAATTTTTATTGTTCTTTTCGATTTGTTAAGTTACCACACCTAGTTATTTATAAGTAAATATCATGTTGAGATGATAAATGTATCATGCATAAGTTCGTAACTAATGTATCAATGGAGTCACCCTCCTAGTACCAATGGAGTCACCCACTTTGTACTGATAAATTTATCCACCATGTACTGATAAAGTTACCTACATAGAACTGATAAAATTATCCATCCAGTATTAATGGAGTTACCCACCCTATACTGATATAAACTTATACACATAGCACTGATAAATTTACCCACCCAGTACCGCTAGATTTATCCATGTGTTCATAATATAGTTATCCAAAACGAAATTGATGCAGTTAACCTACTCTGTCGATAAAACTTACCCACCCAATATTGATAGAGTTACTCACACTGTACCGATGGAGTTACCCACCATATACTGATGAAGTTACTCACGTGTTCGTGATATAGTTATCCACCACATAATCGATGTGGTTAACATACTACAACGGTAATAGTTAACCATACAGTACTGATACAGTTAACCACCTTGTACTCATGAATTTACCCACAATATACTGATGGAGTTACCCATATGTTCATGATATAGTTATCCACCATGGAATCAATATAGTTACCATACTCTCACGATTAAAATTACCAAAAGTGTACTGATAAGTTAAACATTTATTCATGACATAGTTATCCACCATATAATTGATATAGTTACCATGTTCTCTAAATAATTGTTACCCATCTAGTAAAATGAGATATACTTTTAAACCAAAAATTAATCGTTTTTAATCGTTTTTAATCGTTACAACCTGGTAACTTATGTGTTAATGGGTGGTAACTTTTTGGTCATAAAAAATATCGTCGGAACATATCAACATGAGACCTAGTTTCGAAGATCTCGACGCGACTAGTCCAACGGTGAAAACAGATCATAAATCCGATAAACGGTTTGAATTACAAAACATTTTGAATTTTCAAAATTTACATTTAATGCGTGATGATGTCAGCAATTTCAGATTTGAGTGCATGCATGCATGAACATGGTTGTTTCTCTCACACGCACACTAGCGAATCTTCAGACAGTGCGCGATGGACCTTGTGCGTCGATTCTCACCCCGCCCGGTGCGTACGGATTGTCTAACTGGCATGCGCCTGCCAGATAGCAAAGTCCTTATTTGTTTTAACCATATGTCTTGTATGAGTGTAATGAGTTGCTATTTCAAAAAAAAAAATCCTAAATGGAGGGTGTTTCCACATCCTCTGCACTCAAATGATGCACATAGCCGTTTTTCACTAATAAAGGTAAGAGAAAAACAGAAACCACTAAGTTTTGTAAAGAGAAACGTAGATTAGCCGGAAGGCACCGTCCAGACGAGATGAAGGGGGTTGGAACGGTCAGAGCCATCACACATATGTAGCGCTATTTTACTATAGAGTTTACTCTCCACACACCATCACACATTCACCATTGTAGTCTCACTGACACATTAGATTCCACATAGATATATCCAACATAATTAAATTTAAAAACTTGGATGGTACATAGTTTCGACATTCTAATCAATCATCAATTTATTTCAAGTTATCTCAGAAATAATATTTTAAATTGCAACAAAATTCTATCAAACAGGTTATTATCGCCCTTTTGCAACATCCTCATACTTCAGAATACTTTAGGTCGATTATTTTATTTTCAAGAATTAACATTCTTTCTACTAAATCACCTCTTCAACCGAACAACAGGTTGCGTCATGAAACATGACTACGCTAGTATGTACGACATTGTTTGGAAATTTCATCGATCTTAATTTTTTCTACATGTATGCAAATTCTAGTGTTCTCTCCTATTAAATTTTGGGGATAAGAAACCAAATAAAGTTCCTCACAAAAAAATCTAACATGAAGTTGTATTTAATGACATCAGGAAAACTATAGGAACTCCTTAGGCATAATTATTTTCCAAATGTTATAATCAAAGCATTTCTTTTACTTAGAGTCTAGTGTGAAAATCTATTGACTCCTGATTTGTTCAGAGACAACTATGATGATAAACAATCCGTTTTTAATCTTAAAGGAAAAAAAGAGAGACGGAGCCATGACTCGACATGATAGAGTAAGCCAAGTATGAACTCTTCGATTGAGTTCCCTTTTCACGTCCATAAACTACGGGGGTGCGGAATCCAGCGGGACAACATTTAAATGGTCAGGACTATTCGACTTTTTTGTTAAATCTCAGCCTAAAATATAAAATGATTTGCTTTAATGAAAATTTCGGGTATGTTATCTCATGTCTAACATATGATCTGAATCTTTTTACGAAAATGTCTTAATGGTTGAGATTGTGTCATGGAAAATAAATGCCTATTGTATCTATCTAACTCTCTTTGTATTTGTACATATCAACATATGTCCTGCCGGAATCCATTGAACCAGTGGTTCCGGGATGTCCTTTCTTTTTTCTCCTCAACAGTTCGCGATATATAGAACGTTATTATATAGTTTGTGTTGTGAGGGTCTATCCCTTGCACCATCGCGTGTCCAAGAATTAATTTTTATAAACATGTATGATTAAGTTAACGTTTACAATTTTGTATGTATCAGATGGTATTCGTATACAAAATCATCTTACTTACATGGTTCTCCTATATTTAGCTGCTAGGCTGCCACTCATGTTTTATAGTGTAGTAGTGAGTTAATCCTATTCATGAAACGCACATACGTTAGCTAATTGTTGATCCCAGAGATCAACTTTTAGAGTTTTTTTTAGGTATGGAGCTAGCTTCCGGCCGGTATGTAGAATTTTTTCCATCACTGATGAGATTTGGAGCTAACTATCCTTTCCACTGGTTCATTCTACACATGCGTTTTTAGGCAGGCCTGCCGTATCGGGCATGGACTTTTTTTGACTTCTGGCTATCACGCTTCCAGGTAGGTAGTTGTAGGTAGGTCGGACTGGTTTTTAAAACGGCTAATATGTTGCCGTGTCAAACAATTATCATGACTACTAATATTTCAATAAATTCTAACCACATAATTTAGATCTAACTACTAGCTCATATTAGTTTAAATAATGTGGCTTAATATGACGGCTTTATTAAACATTCGTTACTTACTCGTGTTGCATCATAACATCACCAAAACAATTAGCGCGCATCTAGCTAATCTAGCTAGCTTTGTAGGGCGGTAAGTAAGAACAAATAAATATCAAGTTTAGACCAGCTCTTTGCTCTCTTCTTTCTAGCAATTTTGTTTGTCGTCTTGGCTTCGCAGTGGCGATATTAATTGGCATGTCGATTTACAGTCCATCAAAAAATACTCATTATGTTCCACAATATAAGATGTTTTAACTTTTTCCCATATACACATGTCTAAACTTATATCTACACATATTTTAGTGTATGTGTACATTTATTTTAGTAAGAATCTAGATAACATGTACAACATTTGCAACATCTTAAATTATGAAATGGAGAGAGTAATTGGAGAAGATGTAGCGACACGAGCTTTGGCGTCAGATTAGGGAGTGCATGCTATTTTTTCTTCCATGCATTAAGATCCAACGTGTTTTTTACGTGAGATCCAACGTGTTTTTTTACATGAGATCCAACGTGTTGGATTAGGTCTTTTGTACGTAACCTTTGACTTTTTTTTCAGGGACGTGACCTTTGGAGTTTGTACGTGGCCTTATCCTTTTGTTGTACAAGATATGGTTACGCAATTAAGAATGTTTCATAAAATCTCAACCACACATTTTAGATCTAACTGATAAGATTAATTTAGATGATGTGGATTAACGTGGTGGCTTTATTTCACATCCTTATTTTGATTTCAGCATATAATAGATTGAAACAATGAGTGGGATCACTTTATCACAATCCACACCTTCTCATCGAAAGCAGGATCCTGACACCATTTTTTCTTACAAACCTAGAATTCGCCTTCTTTTTTCATCTATAATCCGTGTTGCGATTTTGAAGTACTTTTAGCAGCGGTTAAAACAATAGATACCATCGCAGTATAACTCATACATAAATTACCAGCTTCAAAAATAGTATAACTAAAAGTCAGATTAGTTTGATTACAATCAGAGATGCTTCATAGATAACATCAAAGGATTCCTCTTGGTCCAAACCAATAGTCTACACTTTGATAATCTTGCCTGCTGAACCTTTTATAGATCTTAAGATATATTGGACCACGGCATACAGAATCTGACTACCAAATAGACCTACTTAATACCAATACAACAACGATGTTGTTGTTTCAACGACACAAAGTGGCCTCTCAAGGTAAAGTTTAACACTTTAAACGATGATGAATCATCTAATAGTACCAATGGTCTAGGTAATTATTATCATAGGCTTGACATCAAGGAAAGAAATAATTGACAACCAGGGTCATCTACAACAATAATTAGGTAATTAAAATATAAAATGTTGCTGCTGGAGCTGGAGAGAGGAAATGGGTGAGAAAGCAAGGAGCCCACAACGTACTTGCCACCAGCGAGCTACTGCTGCCGCCTGAGGGGGAAAGTTGAGGATCCCACATTCCCGCAACCGGCTCGCCGCCGACAAGCTGCTGGCAGGGTCTGGTGGGGAGGAAGCGAGGAGCACGCCCGCAAGCTGCTGTTGGCACCTGAGACGTGGAGGATGCGAGGAGCTCAAGACTGTCCTGTCGCTGGCCCAAGCGACCAAGATTGAACTCCAATCAGGCTGAGAGAGTGAGGAGGGCGGGAGGTGGACGGACCTTTTCACAGTGGCGGGATCAGGGAAGGCCACGAAGGAGCCATGGAGGATATAGACATCCATGTTTAGTGCGCCGCAGCAAGTTCCCGTCGGCGGCGCGGCGCGCGGCGAGAGCCCTAGCGGCCTCCCGCTGCTTCTGGACAACCTGCTCGATGCCGCGCGTCGCCTCCTGGACCACCTGCTCGGCGCCGCGGGCGAAGGAAGCACACCTAGCCGTGACGATGAGGGAAAAGCCATCACAGAGGTCCGAATCCACCGGCCCTCACACGCAGCCGCCACCGCTGCTGCCACAAATTGTGAGGAGTTGGCCGGTGGTCCGGGCGGCGACTGGCAGGGCGAAGAAGATGCGGACAGCGCTTGCCTTTCCCCGACTCACTGACCTACGCGTCGTTGCCGCCTCCATTCAATGCTCCACCGCCTCCCCTGCCTTCACAAATCGGGAGATATATTCTTTCCAGGAAAGGGTGTGGAAGGAGTCAGGAGTCTTCGCGGAGAAGAAAGGAGAGATACAAACTACGTGTGAACTATTCATTGGCGCTGAAGAGCAACACATGGACAGGTGGGACCCTAAAACACTGGGTGGAGCCTGTCGAGGTGTAGTTTCCACGGAACAGGGATAACCACTCTTGGGGGAGAAGTTCGTGAAGGGGACTGAACACGTTGGTCAACAACCGTCAACCGGCACAGCGACGTTGCTCGCGGTGCCTGTGGAGGGACTGCACGACAGAGATGGACTCGGGCCCGTACCCAGGTTCACGGCCCTCAAGGTGAGGTAAAACCGCTACTCCTGCTTGTCTGTATTGCTCTGCAGGGGCTACAGTACAACGAGCTTGCCGCGAGCCCTCGCGAGGCGGTGCGGAGCTCGGAGGGGGGAAGGTTCGGGCCTTCTTCCTCCTCGGGCTCCCTGGGCTAGGCTAAGCTATAGTGGGGTGTACAAGGATGAATGATCGATCCCTCGCTACGGTGGTGCTCCCGCTCCTTATAAAGGCGTCCCGGGCCTCATCCCTGCGTCCTGCGCAGTGGAAGGGTTCCCACATGGCGACGAAGTGGAGGAGCGGGGTGCACCGCAGCTCGGTCGTCCATGGACTTGGTCTATGGTCGTAAAGCCTGCCTTCGTGGCAGGGCAGCTGCCGCCTTTGCAGAGCGACCCGCTGGTACTGCAGAGATCGTGGGGGTGCCCACGGTGACGTCGCCGTTGGAGCGTTGCGCCGTCCATCTGCTTTATCACCAAAGAGGAAAGCTTTGTCGGCGGCGCAGGGGACACAGAGCTTTGTTGACTCCTTTTATCACCGGAACGGCAACTGCGGCGCCGTCGTTATCACGCGCAGACGCGCGCGTCACTCTGCGGCTGCTGCAGAGGCCATGTGCGCTCTGCAGCGGTTCCTTCGCAGCGAAGTATCCCCGCAGGGCCCCGGTGGCCTCGCGGGGTGGAGTCGCGTTGACTCCTCTCCAGGGGAGAGGGCCTTGTAGTGGGGCAGCCTCGGGTGGAACCCCTTCAGGCCTTCGCTGCCCCCTCAAGTCCCCCCGAGGGGTCTTTCCCCTCGGGGGTCTCCCCAAGCGTTCTGCTTGGTTCTTAGTCGTTTCGTAGATGCCGTCGCGTGTGAGGGCCGTGGAGAGTGGGCTCTGCACACCATAGAATCCACTGGGCCGACAGTAGCCCCCGGGCCCACGATGGGCACGGCGAGGCCCACTGGGTCTAGGCGAAGCGTCGTGGGCTCAGAACGGCCGGCCTGCCCGTGACACGCGTCGCTCGGTGGTGAGTTTGCGATGACTCAGTTTCTTCGGACGAACGTGCGTAGTGGGGGGCCCCACCACGTCCGCCACGATCACGCCTTGGTAACTGCTCGGACGGGGAATAAAGCTGTGCGCCGGTCTGAATCGCAGTCTTTACTCCCATCTTGCTCATCCAGTCCTCTAGTTCTTGTCCTCCTAGCCTTCCGTCTTCGGCGAACCCCCTTCTTCTCCGGCGAACTCTCTCCTTCCTTTCGCGCTTCCGCGCCCCCGCTCCTCTCCGCCAATGGGAGGATCCAAAGGCAAGGCGGCGATGACCCCAGCCCGCCAGGACGCGCAGGAGGACGAGACGCTGGGCCCTGCCCTGGTCGGGGCACGCGTCAATGCGGCTGCGCTGGAGAAGATTCAGCATCTGGTCGCCGGGAAGAACAATGAGCACGGCGCCAGCGCCATCCAGGCCGCAAGGTTCGGCCGCTTCCCGGCGGGTTTCTTCCCCATCTTCCTCCAGACTCTCTTCGCAGGGTTGGTGCCCCCGTACTCTCCTTTCTTGGAAGCGGTCCTGGAGTTCTACCAGATCCACCTCCTGCACCTCCACCCCAACGCCATCCTCATCCTCTCCATCTTCGCCTTCCTGTGCGAGGCGTATTTGGGGGTGAAGCCTTCGGTGGCCCTCTTCAGGAGCTTCTACGCGCTCCGGAACACCGCGAAGACCGAGCGGACGGGCTGCGTGTCCTTTCGCATCGCGGACGGCATGGGGGACATCTACATCCCCATGTCCTGGAGCGGCGAGAGGCCCATGACGGCGGTGTCGAAGAAGGTGGACGACTTCAGGCAGAAGTGGTTCCTCATCGGCGTCTCGTCGCAGAGCTCTCTCCTCGACGTCCCCGACGCGCCGCCCGTGAAGAATACCCACTGGGGCAAGCAGGCCCTCGAGGGCTCACAGATAGCCGACCTCGTGGGCCACTTGTGGGTGCTCCGGGAGAACGGCCTCACTGGCCAAATGGTGGCGGAGGAGTTCGTGAGGCGCCGCATCGCCCCCCTTCAGGCGCACAAGAAGCCGATGTGGGCGTACTCAGGGCTCATGGACCCGATGCGGCTCCACCCCTGCGATCATCGCCCCGCCGTCATCGCCACCATCATGGGCGGCCTCTTCGTCAACCCCGACGTGCCCGCGAGGGTCCCCGTGGTGATAAGGCCTCTGTACGAGGTTCCGGACCAGCGTCAGGCCACCCTGGCGCAGATGCCCACATTCACCCCGCTGGGCCTGGCGGGGGAAGAGGAAGAGGAGGGGCCCATGCCCGCAGATACTGCCGAGTCGCCGTGCGCATCTGACTCGGAGCAAGGCGACGCGGAGGCGGGGGTGATGCCCTCCGCAGGCGCGGGAAGCTCGTCTGGAGCCGCGCCCCCTGCCGGGGAGGTCCACAACCTCTCTTCCAGCGACGGCGAGGAAGCCGAGGCTGGGCGCCAGGAGCCAAGGACTAAGGCGGCCCATGACAGGCCTGCCGGGGAGCCCCCGAGCGCTCCCCACAAGAGGAAAGCTGAGGCGGCCCCTGAGGGGTCAGGGGCCCGGACCGCGCCCTCATGGCGCTCGTCAGGCATGGCGTGGGTTGATACCCGCGCAAAGAAGTCCAAGTAAGTGCTCTTGAGTTCTGTCTTTTTTCTTCAATCTTCTGCGTGTCTCCTTCCCTGATCAGTTTTCCCCCCTTTCTGCCAGCGACCCATCGCCCGCGAAGCGCCGCAGGCTCCGCAAGGCTGCAGATGTGAAGAGGGCCGTTCCCGAGGCCGCGCCAGAGGCTGAAGCGGGCGAGGCCGCGGCAGACGAGGCCTCGAGGCCTGAGGAGGAGGCCTCTGTAGGCCCTCAGGCGGACATACCTCAGGCGGAGGCGCCCGAGCCGCCTCCGGTGGAGGAGCGGGTGGAGGAGCAGGTGGAGAGAGGGCCCACTCCGCCTCGCGCAGCGACTCCTCCAGTGCAACCAGAGGCCGAGGCTGGCGCCACGATGGTCCCGAGCCCGCCCCAGGCCAGCGGGGAGGATCTTCCTCCATCCCCGCCAAACACCACGGCGGAGGAGGAGACAGCGGCGCCAGGGCATACCTCCTCCATCCCAGAAGCGAGCAAGGAAGTGCCGCTTGAGCGGGGCGGCACCGGAGCGCAGGGCGCAAGCGCTGAGGCGGAGGACCTACCACCAAGCCCCCAGGCCCACGCGAAGGCTACCTTCACCAAGCTTGACGCGGGTGTGGGGCCTTCCGTGCCTCACAGGACCTCCCAGGCACTCGCCCTTGGCAGCTGGGACTGGAGCCGAGGGCGCCGAGACGTTGCCTTCCGCCTGGTGCGGGAGTCCCTTGAGGGGCTGGAGGCACATCTCGCCCTGGAGGACCGGGAGCTTGCCCGGCAGCGGGACGAGCTCGCGGGGGCTTGGGCCGCTTTTCACGCGGCTGTAGAGGCTCGCCGGCAGAGCGACTTGGCCCTGCAGGAGGAGCGCGAGGAGGCGATACGCTTCACCGAGGAAGTCCGCGAGGGCGCCATGCGCGACGCCGAGGAGCTTCTGCAGCCCTTGAAGGCCGAGCGCCGGGCCGCGGCTGAAGACTTAGCCGCGGCCAGGGCAGAGCGGGAGACTGTGGAGCACTCCCTGGCGGCGAAGCACATCGAGCTTGTCGAGATCGAGAAGAAGATCCTTGCTGACTCCGAGACTGTGCGGTCCGCCCTGGACGAGGTCCGCACAAGCTTGGAGGCCAGAGGGCGGGCTCTGGGCGAGCGTGAGGAGGATGTGCGTCGCCGCGATGAGAAGCTGGTGCTGAGGGAGCAGGAGCTGTCGGGGCAGCGTGCGGCCCTCGAGGCCCGCGAGGACAGCCTGTCCGCGGCGCTCAGCAAGCTTGAGCGCGAAGTGGCCGCCCACAAGGGGAGCGTGGAGCGTGCCAACGCGCGGCTCGCGGAGCGGAAGGAGGAGGCCATGAAGAAACTCCAGGAGAAGGAGAAAGAGCTCCGCGCCGCCGTCTCCCAAGATTACAAGGACAAGCTCTCCAAGCAGGAGGACCGCTTCAAGAGGAGGCTTGGCGAGAGCGGCGCCCGGATCCACCAGCTCGAGAACATGAACGCTACCCTTGTCGCCAAGGTGAAGCGCGAAACGGATCGCCGCCGCGTCGCCGAGGAGGCCCGCAAGCGCACAGAGCGGGACCTCGCCTCCCTCATGGCCGATATGGAGGAGATGAATCAGCAGGTGGGCCCTGCTGTGGAGAAGGCGGTGGAGGCGGCCGAGAGCGCCTAGGCGGCACAGGTGCTGTCGCAGCAGCGGGAGCGCATGTTCCTGTCCTTGGCGGGCCGGGGCCGCGAGCTTGCTGCGAAGTTGGGAGCAGAGGCGCCGTCCGTCCCGGCTCAAGGCCGCTCCGACGCCGCCACCTACCTCCTATACTTCGAGCAGCTGTTCACGGTGCTCGAGGGCCCCGCCGCGGAGCTCCGCGACGTCGTCGAGGAGGAGTGCCGCCAGCTTCTGGCGGTGGCAGTGGACCGCGTCTTCTCCAACCTCGTGCACCTCCAGCCCGGCTTCGGCCTCGCCACGGTGACCGAGCCCCTCGAGGGGGAGGATGGGTGGAAAGCCTCCAACTCCGTCCGCGACCAAGTGGACGACTTCTGCAGCCGCTTTAAGCGAGCCGCAGCGGAGGACGAGGACGACGACGAGGGGAGCGAGCTTGAAGAGGAAGGATTCGGCTAGGACGACGGCGAGGCCGCGGCTTAACTTCCTCCTGAGTTCCTCTCCTGCAGTGTAGTGCGCTTGTAGCGCTGTAGGGGCATTCGCTTTTCAGAGACCTTTATTTCGCAGTCTGTAATATACTCCTTATCTTTTTAACAAGTGCCACTAAGTCTGTGTGTGCTCCCCTCGAGGAGCCTTTGCTTCGATTCCATGTCTTTTTCGCTCTGCGTCGCTGGACCCTTCCCTTCGCGCTATGACTCCGCCGCTGCGGTATGCTCGAGCAATGACTCGGCAAGGCCGGGGGGAGTTTAAGGCTTAGGGAGGTAAGAGCCCTCGAGTCGCGATGCTGAGGGCCCCCCTTTTACGCGCAAGCAGTCCATGGAGAGTGAAGGAAAAGACCACTCGAGGGACGCAGAGTGCTCGTGAGAGAAATGCAAGGATTCTCTTGAAGTGAGCAGGAAACTTAGCTTCGCGAGGCTTTTTGCCCTGCGTAGGTCTCCTCTGGCGATGTCTTTCCCTTCAGGGGCCGAATTTTTCCTCCACAGGCCTGGAAAGACTTTCGCTCCCTGTGGATGTTAGAGAGGCGAACCGAAACGCTAGAGCATAGTAGTAAGGACTCATGCGCGCTTATAGGCTTCCTCATGGGTATCTCGCGAGGAGAGAGAGTACCAAGGTCCTTTGGAGAGGTGGCGTGTATCCGGGAGCATGCCCTTTAGCCAGAGCTCAGGGTCCCTTGGATTTTGCAGTGCTGCTGGGGTGCTCTTGGGCACGGGCACCGTACTCAGCCCCCGCTCGCGAGGTGCGCATGGAAAGGATATAAGCGCACATGCGAAAATAAATGACGAAAGTAAAACTTGCCATTGGAATATTACACGGTGGCGCCTCAGCGCAAAGTTCACTTGGGAACGACACGGCGCCTTAGCGCAAAGTTCACTTGGAACGACACGGCGCCTTAGCGTAAAGTTCACTTGGAACGAAAATGGCGCCTGAGCGCAAAGTTCACTTGGAACGAAAATCGGTTCATTACACTTGGGTTTGCCAAGCTTACGTTCCTTCCATGTCGAGGCATGGGGACCACCCATTAGTGGCAGAGTTCACTGCGGCCTGCGGTGGCTCATTAGCAGGAGAGCTCGGAGGGCTGAGCCTCGGGAGAAGCTTTGAGAAGCTTGGAGGTGAAGCCGTGAGCTTCCCTCTAGAAACAAAAAATGCCTGGCGTGACTATGATCACGGGTAGAACTTGCGCAGGTGCGCGATGTTCCACGGGTTCTTGACGGGGATGCCGTCTTCGGTCTCGAGGCGTACTGCGCCAGGCCTGGCGACGTGGGAGACCCTGTAGGGACCTTCCCACATCGGCGAGAGCTTGTGGAGGCCTTCCCTGGAGAGGATTCGCCTGAGGACGAGGTCGCCCGCCTCAAGGGTGCGTGAGCGCACATGGCGGCTGTGGTAGCGTCGCAGATCTTGCTGGTACCTTGCCGCTCTGAGGGTGGCATGGCGGCGCAGTCCCTCGAGGAACAGCAGGTCGTCGTTGTGGAGGCCCTCTTGGATGTCCTCATTGAAGGCAAGGACCCGTGGGGATCCGTGCTTGATTTCTGCGGGGAGGACTGCCTCAGCTCCATAGACGAGGGCGAACGGCGTTTCGCCTGTAGGCCTTGAGGAAGTTGTGCGCATGGACCAGAGCACCGAAGGGAGCTCGTCGATCCAGCCCTTGCCGTGGCCCTTGAGGATGTTGAAGCTTCTGGTCTTGAGGCCCTTGAGGACTTCTGCGTTCGCTCGCTCGGCCTGACCGTTGCTGTGTGGGTGAGCCACCGAGGCGAAGCAGATCTTGACGCCGAGCTTGTCGCAGTAGGCTCGGAAGATGCCGCTGGTGAATTGCGAGCCATTGTCGGTGATGATGCGGTTGGGCACACCGAAGCGGCAGACCAGGCTCTTGATGAACTTCACCGCGGCCCCGGCTGGAATGGTGCGCACTGGTTCAACCTCGGCCCACTTGGTGAACTTGTCGATGGCCACGAAGAGGAAGCGATAGCCCCCCTGCGACTTTGGGAAGGGGCCCAAGATGTCCAGCCCCCAAACCGCGAACGGCCAGGAGAGCGGGATGGTTTGGAGCCCCAGCGCCGGCTGATGAATTTGCTTGGCGTGGAACTGGCAGGCGTCGCAGGCTTGCACGATGGCGACCGCATCTTGAAGCACTTGAGGCCAGTAGAAGCCGCTCTTGAAGACCTTGCCTGCGAGGGTGCGCGCACATGAGTGGTGACCGCACTCCCCGCTGTGGATGTCCTTGATCAGCATTCGGCCTTCCTCAGGAGGGACGCATTTGAGCGCGATGCCATTTGGGCGCTTGCGGTAGAGGCTTCCCTCGAGGATGCAGTAGGATTTCGCCTGTCGAGCGATTCGCTCTGCGTCTGCATCTTCTTCAGGGAGGATCCCCTTCGCCAAGTAGTCCTTGAGCTCACCCATCCAGCCTGTGGCCTGGTGGGCTGCCGTCAGCAACAGGCGCTCCCCTGTGCTGGGACCGCAATCGGGTGCCCCAGACTCAGGAGGTGGTGGGAGTGCTTCATCTGTGCTTGCGGCTGTGGCCTCTCGAGGCTGCTTGATGGATGCCTTGGCGAGCCTTTCTTCAAAGATGCCGGCCTGCTGGGGTTGCCTTCGCGAGGCTCGCTTGGCGATGTCGTCGGCCTCTTGGTTTTCCTTCCTCGGGATGTGCATGAGCTCCATGCCCCTGAAGTGCTTCTCAAGCTTGCGGACCTCTTCAAGGTATGCGGCCATGTGGTCGTCCTTGGGCGTGTAGCTCTTATTGGAGAAGTTGACGAGCAGCTGGGAGTCGCCCTTGACGAGTAGGTGCTTGACGCCTAGAGCGATGGCGGCCCTTAAGCCGGCGAGGAGGCCCTCGTATTCGGCGATATTGTTGGAGATCTTGTCAATCGTGAAGCACAACTGGACAGCGTAGTATAGCTTGTCACCTTTGGGTGAGGTTAGGACGACGCCTGCTCCGCCATTGCGGCAGGCGAAGGCTCCGTCGAAGTGCATGGTCCAGTGGCTGGGCATTGTGTCTCCAGAGGGCTCGGCCTCTTCCTCGCGAGGCTCCTCAGGGCTTGGGTCAGTCCATTCGGCGACGAAGTCAGCCAGCGCTCTTACTTTTATGACCCTTGTGGTGTCGAAGCGCAAGTTGAATGGCTGCAGCTCTATGTTCCATCCTGCGACACGATCTGTGGCGTTGGGGTTGCGCAGGATCTGCTCCAGGGGGAAGGAAGTGACCACCGTGATGGGGTGGCCCTGGAAGTAGTGTCCCAACTTCCTGGAGGCGATGAGGAGCACGACGAGGAGCTTCTGCTGCATTGGATACCTCTCCCGAGCGTCCCGCAGCACTGTGCTGACGAAGTAGACGGGGTGCTCGACAAGGGTTGTCAGTGAGGTTGCAGCGTCAGCCCTCTGCGGAGGCTCTTCAGGGCCCTTGTCGAGATCTGCCTGCGGAGGAGTCTCGACAAGGGTGCTGGGAGCAGACTCGACTTGAGGCGGTGGGCCTGGCAGTGGGTCTGTGGAGGCTGCTCCTTCGGCGGGGTCTTTGTCGGGCGGCTTTGGACTTGGAGTGGCAGTGCTCTTCTTGGGGAGGACTGGCTCTTCCCTCTCGGCCACCAGGACGGCGCTTGCGGTCTGAGGAGTGGCTGAGAGGTACAGCTTCAGATGTTCGCCTGTCCTGGGGGCCACCATGACTGGTGGGCTGGCCAAATATTTCTTCGAGTCCTCGAAGGCCTTGTCCGCCTCAGGGGTCCACTTGAACGTGCCGGATCTCTTCATGATCTTTAAAAATGGCAGGGCCCTCTCGCCGAACTTGGAGATGAAGCGGCCAAGACTGGCCATGCAGCCCGCTAAGCGTTGCATGTCCTTGAGTCGGCGAGGAGGCTGCATTCCTTCTATGGCCTTGATCTTGTCAGGGTTTGCTTCTATGCCGCGGTGGGACACCAGGAATCCGAGGAGCTTGCCTGAAGGCACCCCGAAGACGCACTTGGCGGGGTTCAGCTTGATGTTCACCTTGCGTAGGCTGGCGAAGGTTTCCTCGAGATCCTTCAAGAGGGTGTCCCCCTCTCGAGACTTGACCACGATATCATCGACGCAGGCCTCTGCGTTCCTGCCCATCTGTGCCCCCAAGGCTATCCTCATGAGCCTCTGGAAAGTGGCGCCAGCATTCTTCAGGCCGAAGGGCATGCATGTGTAACAATACACACCACAAGGGGTGAGGAATGTTGTCTTCTCCTCGTCCTCTTTAGCCATCTTGATCTGGTGGTAACCAGAGAAGGCGTCCAGAAAACAGAGGAGGTCGCAGCCAGCGGTGGAGTCCACGATCTGGTCTATCCTCGGCATGGGGTATGGGTCCTTGGGGCAGGCCTTGTTGATATCGGTGTAGTTGATGTAGAGTCGGCCTCCTCCAGCGGGTTTAGGGACAACCACGCCATTGGAGAGCCAAGTGGGGTGCGTGACTTCGCCGACGACATTTGCCACCTTGAGCTTCTCTACTTCCTTGACGATGAATGCTTGCTTCTCGGGGGCTTGCTTGCGTGCTTTTTGCTTGACGGGGCGTGCGTTTGGACACACGGCTAAGTGGTGCTCGATCACCTCCCTTGGTACACCGGACATATCTGACGGAGTCCACGCGAACATGTCAGAGTTTGCCCGAAGGAAGGCGACGAGCGCGCTTTCCTATTTGGGAGGCAGGCAGCGCCTATGGTGACGCTAGCCCCCGAGCCTTCAGCCCCCGAGCTGGTGGTGTCCAGCGACACCTTCTTCGTGGCAGCTTGCTCCTGAGAGAACACTTGTTTCTTCTTCTTGGGCATCTCGAGAGGCTCCATGTCCTCGTCAGCCGGGAATGCCATGGCAGCTGCCTTGTAGGCGCTCTCGACAGCGCGCGTGGCGTCCAGGATATGACCATGGATGGCGATGGTGCCAGCGCTGCCGGGGATCTTGACCATGTTGTAGGCATGGTGCGTGACGGCCATGAACTTCGCGAGGGCGGGGAAGCCGAGGATGGCGTTGTACGGCAGGCCGATGTGGGCGACATCGAAGTCGATCAGCTCTGTGCGATAGTTCCTCTGCGTGCCGAAGGTGACGGCTAGCCGGACCTGGCCCAGGGGTTCGATGGAACCGCTGGTGACCCCTGTGAACGGCCTGGAGGGCATAAGCCACTCGTAGGGCACTTGAAGCGTCTCGAAGGTCTCGACAGAGATGACGTTCAGGCCCGCTCCCCCATCAATGAGCGTCTTGGAGACGGTGATGTTGTTGATGGTGGGGGAGCAGACCAGGGGGAGGGTTCCAACAGTCTTGGTCGACTTGGGGTGGTCCTTGGCGTCGAAGGCGATGGTGTACTGTGACCACTTGAGGGGCCTGGAGGTCTCGGTGCTCGGAAGCGCGTCGTTGAGCTCGCGGGCGAACTGCTTGAACTGGTTGTTCGACTTGGGCGCCTGAGCCCCGCCGAGGATGCAGGCCATGGCTCCCCTTGGGGCCTGGTAGCCTCCGTCTTCCTCGTCAGGGAGGTTGTTGTTCCTCTCGGCGGCGTTGGCCTGAGTGCCTTGCGGCCTCTGGTAGCCGCCACCGCGTCCGCCTCTGCTGTCGCGGCGGTAGCCGCGGCCTCTGCCGCAGTTCCCGCTGCCTTCTTCGCGCTCGCGCTCCCTGCTCAGCCTCTTGAGGTCGTAGCAGTTGTCGGTGGCGTGGCCGCGCCTGTTGTGGTAGACGCAGAACGGGCGGTTGTCCACCTCCTTGTCGCCAGGTTCAGGGGAGCTCCTGCGGGCGCTCTTGGCGGCTGGCTCTACTGCCAAGACCGCAGTGGTTTTGCGCTTGGTCTCCTCGCGCTTCTTGTGGCTCTTGGAGCCTTCAGCCTGGTCATCCCCGCGCTGGCTCATCTTGACGAAGAGGAGTCCCTCTTCGGCCTTGGCGCACTTGTCAGCGAGGTCGAATAGCTTCACCACAGAGGTGAGCTTGTCGTGGATGCCCAGATTCTCGAGCATCCTGCGGTTCGTGACGCCCTCTCTGAAGGCGGCGATGACCTGCGTGTCAGGGATGTTCAGAATCTTGTTGCGCACTTGGCTGAAGCGCTGGATGTACTTGCGAAGAGTCTCATCCTTCTTCTGCACCACGGCGCGCAGGTCGTTGTGGGTGAGCGCGCGCTCGTACGTGCCCTTGAAGTTGGCGACGAACTGCCTGTAGAGCTCCTCCCAGGAGTCGATGGAGTCCTCAGGCAGGTTGAGGAGCCACGACAGCACGGAATCCCTGAGCGCGTGGGAGAACCAGTTGGCCATGACCTTGTCGTCTCCTCCTGCAGCCTGGATGGAGGTGGTGTAGAGCTGCAGGAACTCGAGAGGGTTGGTCGATCCATCGAAGCCCTTGGGGAGGGCTGGCCTGAATTTATGCGGCCAGACCACGCGGCGCAGGGAGCGGGTGAACGCCATGCAGCCCGAGGCGTAGGTGGCAGTTCCCCCCTGGAGGGCCCTGCGGTTCTGTTGTCCCGCTTGGCCGAGCTTCTCGACGAGGCGATTCCGGAGGTCCCTGCGGCGCTCCATGCCCACGCGTGCATCAGGCGCGGTGCGCTGCACGATTTGGCAATCACGCGGCGAAGATGCGTGAGAGGGAGCCCTCTGTGCCGCAGCCGGAGGTGGTCCTGGCGGCGGCGGGGGCGCACCTGGTGCGGCCATCCCTGCGTGGCCGGAGTGGTGGACCATGGAGCGCGACGGAGCAGGGCGCGTGGTCGCGATGTCGACGAGGTGGTGGAGGCGGTCCAACCACTGGTCGTGGGCCTCAGCGCTCGGCCGGTAGCGGAGGAGCTCCTGGGCCATGAGCAGCGCGGCGTGCGGGTTGGGCTCTTGGCGCCGGGATGGACGCGAGGACTCAGCGTCCTCATGGTGCTCGGAGAAGTCCTCGTCCTCGCGGCGGTTGCCGCCGTGGTGCTCCTCGCTCTCGAGCTCCTCCACGCGCGGGCTGGTGTTGGCGCGCTCTGCAGCGCGTGGGCGGCCGCGGCGGCCAAGGGTGGGAGCGGTGCCGGGCTCGATGTGAGCCCTCTCAGCCGCGCGCCTGTTATCGCGCGTCGCGCGGGTGTCCGTCATGGTGCGGAGGACGGCTGGAGGTTGAAGACGCGCCTCAGTCCCCTACCTGGCGCGCCAAATGTCGAGGTGTAGTTTCCACGGAACAGGGATAACCACTCTCGGGGGAGAAGTTCGTGAAGGGGACTGAACACGTTGGTCAACAACCGTCAACCGGCACAGCGACGTTGCTCGCGGTGCCTGTGGAGGGACTGCACGACAGAGATGGACTCGGGCCCGTACCCAGGTTCACGGCCCTCAAGGTGAGGTAAACCGCTACTCCTGCTTGTCTGTATTGCTCTGCAGGGGCTACAGTACAACGAGCTCGCCGCGAGCCCTCGCGAGGCGGTGCGGAGCTCGGAGGGGGGAAGGTTCGGGCCTTCTTCCTCCTCGGGCTCCCTGGGCTAGGCTAAGCTATAGTGGGGTGTACAAGGATGAATGATCGATCCCTCGCTACGGTGGTGCTCCCGCTCCTTATAAAGGCGTCCCGGGCCTCATCCCTGCGTCCTGCGCAGTGGAAGGGTTCCCACATGGCGACGAAGTGGAGGAGCGGGGTGCACCGCAGCTCGGTCGTCCATGGACTTGGTCTATGGTCGTAAAGCCTGCTTTCGTGGCAGGGCAGCTGCCGCCTTTGCAGAGCGGCCCGCTGGTACTGCAGAGATCGTGGGGGTGCCCACGGTGACGTCGCCGTTGGAGCGTTGCGCCGTCCATCTGCTTTATCACCAAAGAGGAAAGCTTTGTTGGCGGCGTAGGGGACACAGAGCTTTGTTGACTCCTTTTATCACCGGAACGGCAACTGCGGCGCCGACGTTATCGCGCGCAGACGCGCGCGTCACTCTGCGGCTGCTGCAGAGGCCATGTGCGCTCTGCAGCGGTTCCTTCGCAGCGAAGTATCCCCGCAGGGCCCCGGTGGCCTCGCGGGGTGGAGTCGCGTTGACTCCTCTCCAGGGGAGAGGATCTTGTAGTGGGGCAGCCTCGGGTGGAACCCCTTCAGGCCTTCGCTGCCCCCTCAAGTCCCCTCGAGGGGGCTTTCCCCTCGGGGGTCTCCCCAAGCGTTCTGCTTGGTCCTTAGTCGTTTCGTAGATGCCGTCGCGTGTGAGGGCCGTGGAGAGTGGGCTCTGCACACTCTAGAATCCACTGGGCCGACAGAGCCAGGTCGCGCGGGCAGACGATATGCACACACGTATGATGGTTTGACAGGTGGACATCCCGCAGGGCTGGAATTCTAGGCGGCTTAGTTCTTTTACTAGAAGGATAGGCGCGCGTTGCTGCGCCTGATGTTTAGTTGTATTTTTCTATGTATATGAGTATTTAGATTGTAATTATTAGGAAATCTTAGATATTGTGAATTTGGCGAGAATAGGAATTGCAGTTGATTTTATTAGCATTACTGTTCATATGGTTTTTGACTGTGCTGTTTGTATTGACGGTAGAGTTACAATTTGTTTTTTTATAATTTGTTTTAGGGTTTGCGCTTTAGGCGGGAAGGATGTGGCCCAAGAAATGAAGTAGAGAAATCCAGTTTGCTCGATGTGAAGGGGATCGCAGGCAGAAAACAAAAAAATTCCTAACAGCGATAACCCTAAACTAGCCGGAATCTATACTATGCAGATATAGTAGTACGAAGGGGGGTCGGTATACATACCCTTGTAGACCGAAAAGCGGGGATTACGCTCCCGCACAAGCGTTGCTGACGTAGACGCCGTAGCCGACCTCAAGGTCGCGGAGAACTTGTCGCGACGAAGAAGACGATGACGCGACGATGTCGATGAAACCGACGACGACCTCGAGGCCGTGTAGAGGGAGCAAACCTCCAGCACCACTAGCGTGGCACCTCGCAGGGCGTTACACACGTACGGTGAAGCCGACTTCCTCCAGACCCGATCCAGGGACGAGCAGCGGAAGACTGGGACCGGAAAAACCAGCAGCACGGCGGCGTGCGTATGGTGGAGAAAACTTATCCTCGGCGCAACTCCAAACAAGGGAGTCACGGGATCCAAGGAGAGAGAGAGAGAGAGAATTAGGTGTTTCTTGAAAGGCCAGGGGTACCCCCATATATATAGGAGGCCAGGGGCTGCCCAACTTGCCAGGCTGGCGGTGTGGGACTAATCCCACACCTCAGCCGGCCATACATGGTGCGCCGGCCCTAGTGGGCCCCATGTGGCCCACTAGGGGCTGGCCGAACCAAGCCCTTCCTTTGGGAGGAACTTCTCCCCCCTCATGGGCCCTTTTTGCCCAAAAAGGCCCATTTAGGGATTTTTGCCTTTAAAAAATTCAGAAAAAATTAAATAAAAATATATTTAACTATTAATTACATTAATTAATATTAAATACATATTACATAATTTATTCTGGCTCCGAAAACTATTTCGTCGCTGCCCGATCTCCATCGGAACTTTCCCGGGACGTTCCCGGTGCTCTCCTTTCCTTTTTTTTCTCTTCCGGTAAAATGTCGACTCCCCTTAAGTGTGTTACCCTAGCGGTTCGATTATCTCACCAGACATAATCGAGACTCCTCTACGATCAATGACTAATTCTTGGACCTTGGATACCCAGAATTAATCCCTGCGAGATAACGAATACTTTACCGATCGAACCTAGACGTCTGAGTCTTAAACCTTTTGCCATGCGATACTTAGCGCGTCCGAGACTCGTTCATAGATATCTCCATACCTAGCTTGATCTCGTTATCGACACTGCTAACTTCTAATCGTCCATGATATTATGTCCTGGTGACCTAGTCACACGCTTGCAAGCTCGTTTTACATAATCTCACCGAGTGGGCCCTAGAGTATCTATCCTGCTATGCGGACTGGCAAATCCCGCTCTTGACCCCCCGTCTCAACATACTCCTTTCCGACACCCGAGAGGGACACCTTTATTGTCACACTATGTAAGATATGACGTTTGATGCAATCAAAGTGTCTTCCAGGAATAGCAATAAGAGTAGATCTCACGGTCAAAGGCTTACTGACTACGTCCTACAAATATTGGGTATGTCCATCACGTCATTCTCCCAATGACATGACTCCATTATCAACTGACATAAATGTCAAATGATCGGGAAACCTCGATCATCAATTGCCCAATGAACTAGTTAGATAGAGGCCACTAGGGACCTGGTTGTTTATCTACCACACGTGTATTAATGTTTCCGTTTAATACAGTTATAGCATGGTATAAAACATATAATGAACAATTGAGATATGACGAATAAACTATATTTATCAAGTGCCTCTAGGGCATATGTCTTTCAGTCTCCCACTTGCACTAGAGTAACACTTAATCTAGTTTACAACTTGGTAAAAGCTCAACACCCATAGCAACTTGGTGCATGCTTGTCTCGTGGAAGAGGAATACAGTCAACAGATCTCACACATTGGGACCTATATGTGCTTTGCAACACTTCTATGTCACCTAGTTTGACATCATCCCGCATCTTACGATGACGGCGAAATATATCTTAGTCGATGGAGTGAGACTCGAACCTTCGCGTAGCATGGGCCTTAAAAGTCTAAGAGATCTATTAAGGGGGACCACATATGCTCGGAAAACCGCTCAGTCCAATCACACTTGCTACTTCTGAAGTTGCCATATATTTCTATACCTATTATGTAAATTATGCGACAGTGCATTCATATGCGACTTCGCAAGCTAACCATGTCTTTCTTCAAAACAAAGGACATCTCCTATATGAGATTTCTTGTCGTATGGGTCAGTGTCATAACTTGCATCATCGTAACCGTTTTACGGCAAGTTGTCTTTCACTCTTACCCTTTATCAGAAAACATATCTTTAGTTCTCATAAACACTAAAGAATATACTTAACGTTTGTTCATTGATCCACACAAGGATCACTCTAGAACCCGTTCTTCAACCAAGAACTTGGGTCACACCAAGTCGAGCTTCCAGTCTGATAGAATCTATGTCTGAGGCATAGAGAATGTCGAACATCATTTTCTATCACTGAAAATGCCATGATAAACTTAATATTTTACCTAGTCATACAAGCAAGAACCTGTTTCTTCGCTTGTTCTATTCTGAAACACTTCATAATCTTAACCTAGGAATATATTCCGACCCAATGTTATTAAGCCCCTTTTGATCTATACAATTATAGATCGGATGCCTAATACTCCTAACTTCATTCATAGAAAATTTAATCACTTAAATAATCCTTTATACCTTACTAGAGGATCTGTATCATTCTCAGTATGTCGTTACCTATAAAATCAGGAATGACACTTAGCTCCCACTTAAATACGCCATCCGTATATAAGACCAGGGAATTTCTTTTAGCTCCCACTCAAATATGCCATTCACATATAAGATCAAGAAAAGCTACTTAGCTCCCACTCACTTCTTTGCAAATGCAAGTTTCTTCAACTATTTTGGACAACTCCAAAATCCTTTGATCACATCATCAAAGTGAAGATTCCAGCTCCGATATGCTTGCTTCAGCCCATGAATGGACAGCTGAAGTTTGCATACATGTTTAGCATCCTCAGGATCACCAAACCATTTCATTGTACTAATTACAACTCTTTCTTAATGATAACATTAAGAAACATGGTTTCCTTATCCATCTATCAATTTCTCAATTTGAAATTATAGTAATTGCTAAACGACCCCGAATAGATTTAGGCTTCGCCACTTGAGACAAAATCCCGTTGTGGTCAACTTTTGAATCTGTCGGAACTGTTTTACGACAAATCGATCCTTATCAGTGTCTACTCTCTCATAAAATTCCATTTTCTATTAACAGCCTAGATGCCATCAAGAAGATCTCCCAAGTCTTTACCTGGTAATCGTACATGGATTTTATCTCGGATCATATATGACTCATAGCCATTTCTCGGACTTAGGTCTACAATCTCTTCTTCGTAGTTCGTAGGTCTGTCATATTCCATTAATATGACCTTCATAACAAGATTGTCGTACCACAAAGTGTGGAACACAACCTTGTACACCTACGTTCTCAGTATGAGCTCAGAGCATCATGATCTTTATCATCAGCTTCTTTCAAGTTGAGGAGCATGACACCGGAAACACTTTCCGTTGCGCCACTCTGATGTCTGGAGAGAAAGTTCATTAACTTCGTCTTGCTCTACTTTCTTTCCCACTTATACCCTTAGACAAGAAACTATTTCTTTTGCAAGGTATATTTCGGCAACGTTTTTGCCTATGTCGTGAGACATGTACCCAACTAATTCTTTAGGTACAGTACACTATAAAGATTTATCCATTTTAGGTTTGATCACATCGAAACACTAAATTGCTGAAACGACAATCTAGCCTAAAAGCCATGCCATCACTCATATGGTATTGTCTCCATGGATTTAAATGGTTTCCCTATTATCTAACGTGAATGTTATGTTTCTACCATATGACTCCAATGATCACAATAATTCGATAAGAGATTTATTTACCACACACTATCTGATAGGGTGCGATTACGACGTCCTAACATACCATGACACTATGGTATTCCATGCGACGTAATTTGTGGAACTCTTCTCACAAGTCTTCCAATGATATGTCAACATTATAAATCAAATCTTTATTTCCTCGATCTGTATCGCAGGAATTTGATTTTCTTGTTAAATTTATTTTCCTACTTCACTCTGAACTTGTTTGATCGAATCAAAATCTTCAGACCAACATTTCCTAAGTGGATATCCGTATATCTACCCGGAATATTCATGAAGTCTAGGAAACAAAGACTTCCACCATACGTTAAAGTACTTCATTGATTACCATACACCCACATGCATGATTCTCAACAAGTTATACTCAAACGTTCATTGAAGCTTACGAAATAAAGGTCTCCACTACACGTTAATTATTTCATTGATCCACATACATCTATATGCATGATTATCAATAAGTTATATGCCCGCTTTCCGAAAACGGTGTCTTAGTCATCTTGCAAGTGTCAAAAGATCAAATCTAAGAACTTGTAGATCCATCCGTATGGAGCTTGTTCATTGACTATAACATTGACATGAATTAAACGGTAGTGCCACACGAATATGGTGTCTTTATTAAGTTTGTTTTCTTTGGCATTAATATTATGAATGTGGGAGCTTCTACCATCTAAATTCAAATCGGCTTATGATCGTCGCTTCATAAATATAGGACAACGATTTTGTCACTAACACATATGAATAATCGTCTCGCTAGAGGAGACACATTTATAACGATCATACTAACAGGCGATCATAAAAGAATTTATTCAAATGGTAGATCTAGAGGGAGAGTGTTCATGGCCATCACAACATTTTGTCTGCCATCATCAACACACATTGTCGCCTCATCCTTCCAAGCTACTCAAGTAGTAAATCTGGTTTTCATAAAACATGACTAGTATCAAAAACTTAGTCACTACTGCGAGTACTTGCTTAGATAAAACATTCATAACGTGTATATCATATATATACACCATCATCATTGATGACTTCCCGGCGATCTGTTTCATCTTCTTGATACTTCCAACGCAATCAAGAACCATGAAGGTGAACTATTCCCCTTGCATGACATAGTCTATGACAAAGCATTTGCACCTGGCAACGTTGTCTGTCATCCAGTGATCGAGCTGAGCGAGTCGTCTCAATGTCATCAAGTATGACCAATGTCATCGAGTATGACCAGTGTCATCAAGTATGACTGCCACGTGCTCCTTTAATGTATGTATTCTTTTCCATCTTGGTTGAGAAGAAAAACAGTCAACATACTGTTAAACTTCATCAACCCAACTTTAGGTGTATCCTGAGTTTAGCGATCATCTCATATGTTCGCAATCTAACAACTCGCACCCACCGTTAGTTCTCTATGGCAGAGATCATAGCATACACTGGACTATGATGATATTATCCGCACAAAAACTTGATAATCCAAATTATCCTTTTGTTAGCGAAATCTTCGGATTTATCTCCTAGCGGGTATTGTATCACAAAGAGCTAATGGTTTAAACAAGGAGTATCCTCAAGCTAAAGTATAAAACTATGAAGTTTGGACCTAACCTTTTAAGTTTCTCAATCGCAGGATTGCGCCTAATTTTCAAAGAAGGCTATTACACTGGTTAATATCTACAAAGGTTTTGCAAAACATAAAAACTTTGTTCATTATAAAATAGGGTTCAAGTTTTAATAAAATAAAACTATTAGAACTCCCACTCAAAACGAGTATCCCTCTAATCGTAGTAGTGATTACACGACCCTAATCCATTGTGTAACCCCTCATCATCAGAGCCGGCAATACAACTTCAAAGGTAGACATCGACATGTCAATCACAACAACTTTGTGACTCATGCTTAACCTTTCGGTCACCTTGTTCCGAGGCCATGTCTGTACATGCTAGGCTCGCCATAATAACCTTCAACGTAAACGCGCGTGCAACATGACTTACACCCACTGTATGCGAACGACGATATGTCTGACACCCGATCGTCACGGCATGCCTCATAACGTAGAACTTTCTTGGTGGTGCACGTCGAAGGGAGAACACAAATAGTATTTTGGAGGGATCATCTTATATTACTACCGCCGTGTAACTAATATATACTATATATATACACAGAATATAAGATGCACACAAAACATCAAAATGTAATGCGACGTGACATGGTCCTTGCGCCGATGGTCTCTTTCGCGCCAACAGTTCATAAACAATTTAATAAACCTACCTTGACCATATCACATTGCCCCTGCAAAATAAAGTTAGACGCTTCTACTTTATCTTTTGCATATTTTACGTGGCTTGGGGTTGTCGTAAATAGAACCGCTTCATACCTACGAACCTATGACCACAACAACGATTAAATAATTGCATATTTATTCATCCCTTTCGGGCCCTCCATTGAAAATGCAAACCCAACTAAAGAGAGAGAGACAGACACCCACCAGCCACATATACGGAACCAGCCGTATGTCAGTCGCGGAACCAGTCTCGCGTAAGCGTACGCGTAAGGTCGGTCCGGGCCGCTTCATCAACTCAATGCTGCCGGCAGTGCAAGTGCACACGAGAGGGTAGCAAATAATAAGAACGATGTCCCCGTGATAAACACGGGTGCAGCTAGAGTACATCTATATCTACGCATAGATCGGCTCTGGTACCACTGAAGGGGATCGCAGGCAGAAAAGAAAAAATTTCCTAACAGCGATAACCCTAAACTAGCCAGAATCTATACTATGCAGATATAGTAGTACGAAGGGGGGTCGGTATACATACCCTTGTAGACCGAAAAGCGGGGATTACGCTCCCGCACAAGCGTTGCTGACGTAGACGCCGTAGCCGATCTCAAGGTCGCGGAGAACTTGACGCGACGAATAAGACGATGACGCGGCGATGTCGATGAAACCGACGACGACCTCGAGGCCGTGTAGAGGAAGCAGACCTCCAGCACCACTAGTGTGGCACCTCGCAGGGCGTTACACACGTACGGTGAAGCCGACTTCCTCCGGACCCGATCCAGGGATGAGCAGCGGAAGACTGGGACCGGAAAAACCAGCAGCACGGCGACGTGCGTATGGTGGAGAAAACTTATCCTCGGCGCAACTCCAAACAAGGGAGTCACGGGATCCAAGGAGAGAGAGAGAGAGAATTAGGTGTTTCTTTAAAGGCCAGGGGTACCCCCATATATATAGGAGGCCAGGGGCTGCCCAACTTGCCAGGCTGGCGGTGTGGGACTAATCCCACACCCCAGCCGGCCATACATGGTGTGCCGGCCCTAGTGGGCCCCATGTGGCCAACTAGGGGCTGGCCGAACCAAGCCCTTCCTTTGGGAGGGACTCCTCCCCCCTCATGGGCCCTTTTTGCCCAAAAAGGCCCATTTAGGGATTTTTGCCTTTAAAAAATTCAGAAAAAATTAAATAAAAATATATTTAACTATTAATTACATTAATTAATATTAAATACATATTACATAATTTATTCTGGCTCCGAAAACTATTTCGTCGCTGCCCGATCTCCATCGGAACTTTCCCGGGACGTTCCCGGTGCTCTCCTTTCCTTTTTTTTCTCTTCCGGTAAAATGTCGACTCCCCTTAAGTGTGTTACCCTAGCGGTTCGATTATCTCACCAGACATGATCGAGACTCCTCTACGATCAATGACTAATTCTTGGACCTTGGATACCCAGAATTAATCCCTGCGAGATAACGAATACTTTACCGATCGAACCTAGACGTCTGAGTCTTAAACCTTTTGCCATGCGATACTTAGCGCGTCCGAGACTCGTTCATAGATATCTCCATACCTAGCTTGATCTCGTTATCGACACTGCTAACTTCTAATCGTCCATGATATTATGTCCTGGTGACCTAGTCACACGCTTGCAAGCTCGTTTTACATAATCTCACCGAGTGGGCCCTAGAGTATCTATCCTGCTATGCGGACTGGCAAATCCCGCTCTTGACCCCCCGTCTCAACATACTCCTTTCCGACACCCGAGAGGGACACCTTTATTGTCACACTATGTAAGATATGACGTTTGATGCAATCAAAGTGTCTTCCAGGAATAGCAATAAGAGTAGATCTCACGGTCAAAGGCTTACTGACTACGTCCTACAAATATTGGGTATGTCCATCACGTCATTCTCCCAATGACATGACTCCATTGTCAACTGACATAAATGTCACATGATCGGGAAACCTCGATCATCAATTGCCCAATGAACTAGTTAGATAGAGGCTACTAGGGACCTGGTTGTTTATCTACCGCACGTGTATTAATGTTTCCGCTTAATACAGTTATAGCATGGTATAAAACATATAATGAACAATTGAGATATGACGAATGAACTATATTTATCAAGTGCCTCTAGGGCATATCTCCTTCACGATGTTTAGCTAGGCATGTAGCCCATAATTGGAAGGATTTTGCTAATCAGCAGGCGCCTTACAGGAGGCATAGCTCGACGCAGCCAGAGAAATGACCCCTTTTGCATGCATGCACAAACAGACAAAAAAGCTGATGTCATCCCGTATTAAATGCGAAACTCGAAAATTCAAAAAGTTTCGTAGCCCAAACCGTTTATTCGATCGAGAATCCGTTCTCACCGTTAGACCAGTCGCGACGAGATCTTTGAAACTAGATCCCATGTCGATATGTTCTGACAACTTTTTTTTTGCCCAGAAGTTACCACCCTCGTAACAAATAAGTTACCTGGTCTTGTATACGTAAGTTACCCACCATATTAGCGACAGTTTTTGGGTTGAAATAGAATATTTTTTCTTGTTCTTTTAATCTTTATGAGCTATAAAGTTAGCACATTACTTTGAGATGGTAAATTTATCATGCAATGCATAAGTATAAGTATTAGGATGATAACTGTCGATTTCATAGTGAAAAGTACACATAAAAAAGATGGACATTGTGTTGGTAACTATTATTTAGTTGACATGGTAACTATATCGATTTGGTGGTGGGTAACTATATCATGAACACATGGATAACGTCATAAGCACTGAGTGGGTAACTCCATCATTATTGGGTGGGTTTCTGTTACATAGAGAGTATGGTGACTATATTGGTTTCTTGTTGGATAACTTCACCATGAAAACATATGATTAGTACTGTGTGGGTAAATCCATCAGTATTGGATGGTAACTATTACCGAGAGAGTATGGTAACTATAACAATTTTGTGGTGGATAACCACACGTGAAAAACAAAAATGGGATAACTTTATCAGTACTGGGTGGTAACTATAAATATAACGATTTTGTCGTGGATAACTACACATAGAAACACATGGGTAACTTTATTAATACCTGGGGTAACTCTATCAGTATTTGGGTGATAACTATTACTGAGAGAGTATGATAACTAAAACTGATTTGGTGATGGATAACTACACTAGAAAACACATGGTAACTTTATCAATACTGAATTTTGGGTGGTAATTTCATCAATATTGGGTAAAGTATTATCGAAAGAGTATGATAACCACATTGATTTCCCGGTTGATAACTTCATAAGTACCGGGTGGTAAGTTTAGCACTATTGGGTGGGTAAGTATTACCGAAAGAGTATGGCAACTATATTGATTTTGTGATGGATAACTTCAAAAGTACCGGGTGGTAAGTTTAACAGTATTATGTGGTGAATTTATCAGTATTGGGTGGATAACCACTCGTAGAAAACAGCCTAACAGTCCCGGTTTGTAAGGGCCTTTTGTCCCGGTTTAAAAACCGGGACTGCGGAATCGGGACTAAAGGCCAGCCCCTTTAGTCGCGGTCCCGTCTGCAACCGGGACAAATAGCATCCACGTGGGCTCGCAGGCGAGCTGCTCAGGCCACAACCTTTTGTCCCGGTCTGTATTACAAACCGGGACTAAAAGTGCGAGAGGTTTTAGGTTTTAGGTCTTTTTATTTTGTTTTCTGTTTTATTTATGATTTAAGCTATTATTCGTACGGTACAATTACACACATCAATGCATATATTGTATGACGAGTCTAAATTAAGCATACATGCATATATAATATAACGAGTCAGTCGTACAAACATATATATACATTCGATCATATATACACAGGAGTGTCTTCCGAACACGAGAATTACATGAATATTACTTATGGGTTTTCATGGTATTCTCCTATTGGGGCTATGACCTCATCAAGCAAAAAATCAGCAATTTCCTCTTGAATTTCTCTTATGCGTTGGTTTGCTGGGAGTTGCGATCGTGAAGCCACATTCTGTATCAAATAGAAGGTCGATATGAATATATAAATTGTCATTAACAAAAGTAAAACTCTGAATATATATATTAATGTTGAACGTACATGTGGAGAAGTCCGCGCACTGACACACGTGCGCATGTACTCGCAAACGAAGTATCCACATAGATTAGTCGTCGGTGCCTGTTTCTCGCACTTTACGAAAATAGAGTTGAATCAAATAATAATGAAACAGGACAATCCGATATTAAAACTTGAATTAAAATGAGTACTATACTTACGGGGATTTGTTTAAAGGTCAGCTCTGATTTAAAATGACCACCCTCAGATCTTGTGAACCGCTTCCATGCCCTACAAATAAAATGAATAAAGAAGATATTAATAACTAGAACACAGGAAAATAAAGAGGCCGATATAGTGTAATAACGATTGAAATTACTTTTGGAGCATATCAGTAATGCTTGCGTAATACTCCAAGGTATGCGCTATTGAGTACTCGATCTCAACTATCCCACGGTCAATTTGAATGTTAAAGAGAATCCAGTGGTAGCTGCACACGTTCATCAACATTTAGTCAGAGCGAAAAGTTAATGTGTATAAGACAGTAAGAACACTCTCACCTGAAGTTGTAAGGAAACAAAATCACATCTTTATAATTTTGTTGCTTCAATGCATTGAACAAGTTGTTCTCCATTTCCTCCGGAAATTGTTCTAGGGTATGTACATGAACTCGATCCGGGTCAACGAACCCAACTTGATAATTAGGCATCCTCTTACATTCGAGAATCTTCTTTCTGCATAATAGCATATGAACGAATGTATGTAGTGAGACTTAATTAGCTAGAGACTTAATTAATAACAGAAATAAAAATTAATCACTTACAGACAATAGCAGCTCATGATACATTTGTCGAGGGCTTCCATATTGAATAACTGCCATAATTCATCAAAATCAATATGGATTGTCTGTTCTCCGATGAAGTAATGTTCATCTTTATATGTAAGAGACATCATTGTTTGGCCGTCTTTTGTGCG
Organism: Poa annua; assembly: GCA_026929855.1. Lineage (NCBI taxonomy): Eukaryota > Viridiplantae > Streptophyta > Magnoliopsida > Poales > Poaceae > Poa > Poa annua. The sequence continues at coordinate 2,403,094 of CM049437.1, forward strand.
CTCCATGTACCACTGATGTAATTCTCGCATCCTTGGAGGTAGCAGTGCCAACTCCGCCTCTGTGACCAGTTCCTTCCCCATGACAAATTGCCTTGCCAGGGGAGCCATGCCGGTTTCAACTATGCCTAGCATTTCATCAATCGTCAGACCAGGAATTTCTTCAAACTTTTCTGGTAATACAATTGGGGATGCCACCTTCAACGGAACGATCGATTGTTTTTTCTGTTGTCCAAACTGGGCAACGTCGGCTCTCTGCTGCCTTTTATTCTCCGTGGGACGACCCTTGGGGAGCGGTGACACTTTCTCCTTAGTAGGCGGAGTCGGGCACTTCCGCTTTACTCCAATGTACTGAGTAGGCGGCGCCGAAGATCGAGTCCGCTGATGCAGCGTGGAAGATGTGGGAGCCTTAGGCGCAGATGAGGAAGCCTTAGGCGCAGATGAGGGAGCCTTAAGCGTAGATGATGGAGCCTTAGGCGTAGATGAGGGAGCGTAGATGAGGGAGCCTTAGGCGCAGATGAGGGAGCCTTAGGCGCAGATGAGGGAGCCTTAGGCGCAGATGAGGGAGCCTTAGGCGCAGAAAGAGGCGGCGATGGTTGAGGTGGAGGTGAGGGAGCCTTAGGCGGCGATGATCGAGGTGAAGATGAGGGAACCTTAGGCGGCGATGATCGACGTGGAGGTGAGGGAGCCTTAGGCGGCGATGGTCGAGGTGAAGGTGAGGGAGCCTTAGGCGGTGATGATCGACGTGGAGGTGAGGGAGACTTAGGCGGCGATGATCGACGTGGAGGTGAGGGAGCCTTAGGCGGCGATGATCGAGGTGGAGGTGATGGAGCATCAGGCCGCGATGATCGACGTGGAGCTGAGGGAGACTTAGTCCTTTGCAAGTTGCCTGGAAATATGATGTATTTCTTTTTCCATAAAATAACTCCATGTAAGACTTCTCCCAGGGTCGACTCCCCTTCAGGGCCAGCGAAGTCAATCTCCAATGTCTCACATCCGGATAGAATTTCATCCACCCCGGCACGAGCATACCCAGCTGGAATCTCGCGGCCATGCCAACGCGCTGCAGGATCAACTTTCAAAGCAAAGCCGACGGCCACCTTCATGGATATAGTCTTCAATGGCTGGTGTAGCTCACAATCAGTCTTCTCTTCGATATTGTCCACGGGGTAGCGCTCCATCGGTGACACATCAACCTGTGCATCATCAACACTGACATGCAACGACGTGGAAGCCATGCTGCTTCTCCGGCAGTCGGGTGCGGGATCTATGTACATGTGTTTTCCCTCTGGACGGCTTGATATTTGCTCCTGCATCTGAGAATACAGCGCATAGAGCTGCTCGTTCTTTTCTTCCACATTCTTCAGCCGGTCTGCCGCCTGCTGCTCCCTCCTCTTCTGTGCTCTCGCTCGGCTTCTATAAGTGTTTATGTTCTCATGAAACCCTATCTTCCAAGTAACACATCCATAGCCTCGTACGCGTCCTCCGTGCTCAGGATTTTTGAGTGCCTTTGTCAGTTCGTCGTTATCTCTATCAGGAACAAAAGTTCCCGCCTCCACCTCGGCTATTGCTGTTTCAAGATCCTTGATGGGAGTCAACACAGCTTTCTTCGTCGGATCACGAAGAACCAACTCCCCTGTTTCCATATCCAACGTCATACCATCCGCCATTAGGAAATTTCCTGCTCTTTCGGGCACTTTCTCTGTACCTGGAGATAGCCCTTTTGCCTTAATTTCAGCCTTAAGTTTATCCCACTTAGGCCTGGCAGTCCTGTAGCCACCTGTCCCCAGATTATGATGATATATCTTCAGCGTGGCATTATCCGCGTTCTTTTTCGACCGTGCTATAGCTTCTTCCGATTCCTTGTACGTATTGAAATCATCCCATTGAGCACGTAACCTCTCTTGAGTTCCCTTGAACTCCGGAGTAATTTTCCCGCTCTTGACATAAGTCGCCCACAATATTTTCTTGTGGTTACAGAATTGTGTGGCCATCTTCTTAAGGATCCACGCCTTCACTTTGTCCATCATGGCCTTTGTTTGCTCCGGGGTGTCCATCTTCGGCAGAGTGAAGTGTGATATCAGCTTCTCCCAAATAGATTTCTTTAATTCGTCGGAGACAAAACTTATATTGTCGGCTCTTGCTGGCTTATTCCATTCTCGACAGGTGATCGGGATCATATCCCTAAAAAGAACTCCTGCTTGATTTGTAAATGCTGTCACGCTCTTTTTGGGCTCCAAAGGGATCCCATCGGCACTGACTACATCAATCCTCATGTGCATGTTCTCGTCACACTTTTTGGTCGGGCCCCTTGAAGTGGAGGATTTGTTCGATTTGGAGGTCTACAAAAAACATTCGTTTAATATATGTCAATGTGTGAAGGTCTAACTATAGTGATATATATCATGAGCAAAGACTTAAATATTTACATCGGAGGACTTGCAGGTTGAAGGCCCAGCGCTAGTATCGACATCAATACTTGTTTGCGGGTTGTCTCCTTGTAACAAATATTCCAACAAGCAATACCCATCATCATTCAGATATTGTGAGCCGTCATCCACAAAGTTCTCTACATCTTCTGGTCGGCTTTCCCCTATCATGTTCAACAATGCATCTTCCTGAGGATCTCTACCGTTACCGTTGTGGTCCATAGCTTTAACTATAAAGAAAAAGGATTAAATAAAGATTAAAAGTAGTAGCAATAACAACAAAGAGGGACATTGAAAGTAATAGTAGCAATAACATCAATTAGTTACAAGTCATAATAATATATATCGCATCCATAATACATCACGCTAATCAAAATGGACGTCGAACCGCCGGAAACATGCCGCGTGCGGTGAAAACCCAAAGTGAAGGAACCCAAACAGGATCATAACTAATGTGAGATCCCTGAAGATGCTGCCAAGTGTTTGACGGACGGACATCCAACGCGACCATGTACCGACGGACGTGCTCGTCCTCCTCCCTGACACGACGACGTACCAACTCCTCGGGGGCCGGCACCCTCTGTACCCGTCGGGGCCCGCGTGACCGCCACCAAAGAAGCTCCGGGTCGACGATGGTTCCCTCATTCCTCACCAATCTGCGCACACCGGAAGGTAGCACCTCCCAGTGCCAACCCGGCGGAGCCCAGTCCCGGACATCCATAGTCCCGTCCATCTTGAAACTATGAATCTTTACATTAACTCTTAAAATCCAAGACATTGTATAAAACATTGTAAAATTCAAAGACATTGTATTAAATTCCAACATATTGCTAAATTCTAAATTCAACTACTAAGTCCTAAAACAATAGTTCTAAATTCTAAATTGAAGACACTAAAATATTATAACAATTTGCTAACACACTAATTTACAAACTTCCTAACATTGCAAAACAGACAGCAAGGCCTCATATAGAATTGCTTCAGGGATGGTGTCAGCGAACAACGTGGAATGAACATTGCATATATGTTCAGACAACATGGTTCACTCACACCTCTCTGAAGATGCAACCATCTAATCATCGGCCAAAACTAGTCATGCTGACGTCAGCATGACAATGGAGCTTAACAGTAGCAATTCACTTAACATTGCATCAGAAATTAATCAACACATTGCATAAAAACACATTGTCACAAATAGCATTTTCACAAATATTAATCAACACATTGCACAAATATTAATCAACACATTGCACATAACTCTAGCAACTAAAGAACAATAGCATTTTCCTAACAATAATTCTAAGACACTACCCTTTGCACATTTCACAAATATTAATCAACACATTGCACAAATATTAATCAACTAAATAGTACTAAAGCAATAGCAATTCATCTAAAACAGTAGCATTTCCAATAGCAATTTAAAAAACAGTAGCATTTCTATCAATTTCCTACCAATTCCTAGCAATTCCAAAATGATTAACTAAAACACAAGATGAACACCTAAACTAATTCAGTTTCTAGCAATTCCTAGCATTTCTATCAATTTCCTACCAATTCCTAGCAATTTAAAGTCTTAATTCATTTTCTGGAAAAAAAAACCCGATGACGTCACCATGAAGTCACCAATACTAAGTGATCGAGGGGAGAGGCCGGAGTGCTCACCGGCTGCGACGACGACGACGAGCTCGGCGGGGACGGGGACGACGAGCTCGGCAGGGACGGGGCTGACGAGCTCGGCGGCGTGGCGTTGAGGGAGAAGAAGAGGAAGCGGGGACGGCGAGCTCGGCAGTGGCGGCGTTGACGGACGGCGGCGCAGCGGACGGCGGCGCGCTCGATTTGGGCAGCCTGCCGGCGTCCTGGGGTGGTTCCTTAGCGCTGTCCCGGTTCGTGGCTTGAACCGGGATAGTGCAGAAGAAGCATTTATACCACTGACCTTTAGTCGCGGTTCGTGGCTCCAACCGCGACTAAAGGGGTACCTTTAGTCGCGGTTGGAGCCACGAACCGCGACCCAGTGTGTTTTCGGCCGATTAGTTTTCGCGCGCGGTGCCACCCCTTTAGTCGCGGTTCGTAAAACCAACCGCGACTAAAGGTGTGTTTTTGCGCCAAAACTCAAATATTTTCCATTTTGCAATTTCAAAAGAGGTTGAACATACATTTGAATAACTTCTGACTACATATTTGGATTCTGACAAAACTTTGAACATGAAGAGTGTTTCAATTTGAATAACTAATATAAAACCATTTTCTGATTCTTAAAATAATTATTTTAGCTATTAAAATAATAACCATTTTGCCATTTTCAATTAAATATGGGGTAAACTCAGATCTTTTGCATTATATTTTATAAATAAACTAATAATAACTTGAAGCCACGAACTGCGACCTGCTGAGATTTCGCCGCTCAGTTTTCGCGCGCGGTGCCACACCTTTAGTCGTGATTTTTCATTTTGTGATTTCAAAAGAGGTTGAACATACATTTGAATAAGTTCTAACTACAAATTTGGATTCTGGCAATTTTTTTAACATGAATAGTGTTTCAATTTGAATAACTAATATAAAATCGTTTTCTAATTCTTAAAATAATTTTATAATAATAACCATTTTGCCATTTTCAATTAAATATGAGTTAAACTCAGATCTTTTGCATTATATTTTATAATTAAACTAATAATAACTTGAAATAAGGCGGCGTGATGGCGCGGAATACATTATTACAGCTTCTGACACATAGAGTTACATAAAAGGTTTAACATTATTACACATCAACTAGTGTTTCGCTTTCTTATATGCGTTGTGTAACCATGGAGTATCTTCATTGTTTAACCTGATAGTTGGGTCAATGTTGACTTTGAAGGGTGGGATTTCATCAAACTTATTGTAATCTTCTGACATGTCTGTCTTGTCCTCCACTCCCACGATATTTCTTTTCCCTGAAAGAACTATGTGGCGCTTGGTATCACCGGATAATGTTTTGTCTTGCTTTTCTTTTCTTTTATTCAGTCTAGTAGACATATCCTTCACATAAAAAACTTGAGCCACATCATTGGCTAGGACGAATGGTTCGTTTAGGTACCCAAGATTTTGGAGATCCACCGTTGTCATTCCGTACTGGGTATCTACATGTACCCCTGCCATCCATCTTGACCCATTTGCACCGAAACAAAGGCATCTTAAAAGAAGGTCCATAGTCAAGTTCCCATATCTCCTCTATGTAACCATAATATGTGTCCTTACTTCCATCGTCGTTTGTTGCATCAAAGCGGACACCGCTGTTTTGGTTGGTGCTCTTTTTATCTTGTGTCATCGTGTAAAATGTATTCCCATTTATCTCGTACCCTTGGAAAGTTGATATGGTCGAAGATGGTCCGCTGGCCAAGTCGAACAACTCCATGTCAACAGTGTTGTTATTCATGAGATGTGCTTGCAACCAACCGCTGAAATTCGCCTTGTGTGCTTCTGTTATCGAGGAGTCATCCATGTCCGGGTTTTTGGACCGTACAATATTCATGTGTTCCTCAATATAAGGAGCCACAAAGGTGGAATTCTGCAGAACTGTGTAATGTGCTTCAGTTAAAGAATGACCGTCCATACAGATCATTGTTTTCCTTCCGAGAGTGCCTTTTCCACTCAATCTCCCCTCATGTCGCGATTCAGGAACACCAATCGGCTTAAAATCAGGAATAAAGTCCACACAAAACCCAATGACCTCCTCTGTTCCAAAGCCGTTGGAGATGCTTCCTTCAGGCCTAGCACGGTTATGAACATACTTCTTTAAGACTCCCATGAATCTCTCAAAGAGGAACATATTGTGTAGAAATACAGGACCGAGGATGGAAATCTCTTCGACTAGGTGAACTATCAGGTGCGTCATAATATCGAAGAAGGATGGTGGGAACACCAACTCGAAACTGACAAGACACTGAACCACATCAATCTGTAAGGTATGTAGACTCACTGGATCGATTACCTTCTGAGATATTGCATTCAAGAATGCACATAACTTCACAATGGGTAGTCGAACACTTTTCGGTAGAAGCCCCCTCAATGCAACCGGAAGCAATTGGGTCATAAACACGTGGCAGTCATGAGACTTTAGGTTTTGGAATTTTTTCTCAGCCATATTTATTATTCGCTTTATGTTCGATGAGAATCCGGATGGGACCTTCATACTACTCAGACACTCAAAAAATATGTCCTTCTCTTCTTTCGTAAGAGTATAGCTGGCAGGACCTTCAAACGGCTCTTGATGGATGCCGTCCATTTCTCTCAAACGTTGCTGGTCCTCTCGTGCTCCCGGTGTATCTTTTTTATTCTTCCCATACACACCCAAGTGGGCTAGAAGGTTCAAGCAAAGATTCTTCGTCACGTGCATCACGTCGATACAAGAGCGGACCTCTAGGATTTCCCAATAGGGTAGCTCCCAAAATATAGATTTTTTTTTCCACATGGGTGCGTGTCCGTTAGCGTCATTCGGAACTTTTAGGCTGCCAGGACCCTTTCCAAATATTACTTTCAAATCCTTAACCATATCAAATACATCAGCACCAGAACGAAGGTTAGGCTTCTTCACTTTTTCCGCCTCACCGAAATGCTTGCCTTTTTTTCTTAAGGGATGATTGGGTGGAAGAAAACGACGATGCCTAGGGTACACATTCTTCCCCCCGTTAGTCAAATATACACTATCAGTCTTATCTAAACATTGTGTGCATGCATGATATCCCTTGGTTGTCTGTCCTGAAAGGTTACTAAGAGCAGGCCAATCATTGATGGTTACGAACAGCAACACTCGTAGGTCAAATTCCTCCTGTTTGTACTCATCCCATACACGTACACCTTCTTCCTGCCACAACTGTAAAAATTCCTCAACTAATGGCCTGAGGTACACATCAAGGTTGTTGCCGGGTTGCTTCGGTCCTTGGATGAGCAATGGCATCATAATGAACTTTCGTTTCATGCACAACCACGGTGGAAGGTTATATATACATAGAGTCACGGGCCAGGTGCTATGACTGCTGCTCTGCTCCCCAAAAGGATTAAAGTCATCTGTACTTAGACCAAACCTTAAGTTCCTTGCTTCATTTGCAAAGTCGGGAAACGTTCTATCAATTTTTCTCCACTGCGACCCATCAGCGGGGTGTCTCAACATCTCGTCTTTCTTACGGTCTTCCTTGTGCCATCGCATCAACTTGGCATGCTCTTTGTTTCTGAACAAACGTTTCAACCGTGGTATTACAGGAGCATACCACATCACCTTTGCAGGAACCCTGTTCCTGGTGCCCTTGCCCTCAACACCTTCAGGGTCATCTCGTCTGATCTTGTACCGCAATGCAGTGCATACCGGGCATGCAACCAAATTCTCATAGTCACCGCGGTACAGGATGCAGTCATTTGGGCAAGCGTGTATCTTCTCCACTTCTAATCCTAGAGGGCAGACAACCTTCTTTGCTTCGTACGTACTGACGGACAATTCGTTATCCTCTGGAAGTTTCTTTTTCATAATTTTTAACAACTTTTCAAATCCCTTATCGGTCACGCCGTTCTCTGCCTTCCATCTCAGCAATTCTAGCGTGGTATCCAGCTTTTTCTGTTCATTTTTGCAAGTTGGGTACAACAATTTTTTGTGATCCTCTAACATCTGCCCGAACTTCATTCTCTCCTTTTCACTTTCGCAGTCTCGCTTCGCATCAGCAATGACCCGACCAAGATCATCAATAGGCTCATCTGGTGCTTCAACTTCTTCTTCTTGTTGTTCTTCATTTTCGACATTTTCTCTCTCACACTGTTCAGGGAACATAGGATAGTCGTCATTATTATCTTCTTCTTCGTCGTCTTCCATCATGACCCCTATTTCTCCATGCTTGGTCCAACATTTATAGCCGGGCATGAAACCGGACGTATAGAGGTGTATGTGAATATCCCGTGAGTCGGGGAAATCCCTCTCGTTCCGACACACATAGCATGGACAACACATAAAACCATTATGCGCGTTTGCCTTAGCAACCTCGACAAATTCCCGCACGCCTTGCATGAACTCATTCGATCGCCGGTCACTGTACATCCATTGTCGTCTCATCTGCACACAATTATATATATAGAGAGTAAGTGCTCAAATTAATAGTGTTCATCACAATACAAGCGCAATCACACAATGCTAACAATAATTCTGAGTCCCAACACAGTACGACAACACTAGTTTGCACACTTTAAAAAACCGTACATGGCGATTATAATCGCGACTAGGAGAACAATGACACCCAATGAGAAATGTAGGAACATTTCATTTCGGAGAGCTGCCTTTTTCATCTTATTAATCTTCAACCTCGTTCTTTCCCTAGTTTCACGAGTCTGGATCATGTGTCCATCGATGATATCCGCCAAATCCAACTCTATTTCCCCCTTCTTTTCCACAACCATGTCTCTTTTTTCGTTCAGAGTTTTTAAATCTTGCTTCATCTTGTGGATTGTATCATGAGCTAGCCTTAGCTTCTCTTCGGTCCTACTCAAATTTTCATCGGTCTTTCTCTTCTCCTCTCTTGTAAAATTTAATTCTTCTAGGAGAATGACTTTTCCTTGTAGACAATGTTGAAACTGGACACATCCATCACGAATGCCGCACTCACATACTGATTCCTAATATTTATAATTGGAAAAATTAAATTAGGAAATTCTCACCCTAAATTAAAAATTATTTTTATATTACAGAGACGACATGACATCTAGATGTGCTACCTCATCCGAAAAGGAGGAGTTGTTCACGACGCCCGGGACCTCGCTGTTGTCGACCATCGTATACGACTGCGTGGCTCGGATATGTAACATATCATTATATACATATAAATAACTAAGTTGAGCTAAAGTTGAGCTATTGTTGAGCTATGTTGAGCTAAGTTGACCGTATCTTCACACATATGCAAACTAGATAGGTAGCTAAAATTTGAGCTCACACTTCCCACAAAATTACTCCTAAAGCTAAATCCACCATTCTCTATACTTCTAATGCATTAAATGAGTAAAAATTAGCAGTAAGAGATAATAGGATACAATGGCTAAACTTTTAGAAGGCAGGAAGCTTCAAATCTTCACAAATCGACGGCAACGCTGATGAACTCGAGCTCCACGCGAAGAACAGCAAGAACAGCTCGAGCAGCTCTCCACACGCGCTCTGAACAGAAAATGCAACGGCCGGTTCGGGCGAGAGGGACGAAAGTATATATAAAATGGGACTTTTAGTCCCGGTTTGTTACACGAACCGCGACTAATACGTTTGGTCGCGGTTCGTATAACCAACCGGAACTAAAAGTTTGTCTGGAACCGGGACTAATAGGTTTCGACCTCGAGATGCCTTACTAGCCGTTGAAACCGAGACTAATAGTACCTTCAGTCCGGGTTCCAGGCTGGACCGGGACTGAAGGGTCTCAGGGGTCAAAACCGAAGTCCCATTTTCTACTAGTGAACTTTTTAGTTTGGTGCTACTCCGACCGGATTTGATTATCGTGGATATTGCACTACACCGGTACTACCTTGCGGCAACTATTACCGATGATTACCGATGAGATGGAGTAGCAAATATGAGTGAAAAACAAGTTGAGATGAGGTTTGGTAGCACGTCTTAGGGACATGCTGCAGGAATAGCAACTTGTCTGGTTTTGATGAGTACTATCGCATCTTTCGTCTGTAGCAGCCAAGTAGTAGTATCGCATCTTTCGTCTGTAGCAGCCAAGTAGTACTATCGCATCTCCTAGATCAATCTCATGGAGTACTAGATCGATCTCCCAAATATGCAGCTTGAGCACCCACATCAATCGATTGGGATGAGCTTGGAGCAGGTAGCTCTTGAATCTATCTCATGTACTCGATCGATATGAGGAGCACAACTCGACCCGGGAGTAGAAGCAGGGGAGACAGTCGAAGGGCGTGAACGGCGCCGGAGCAGAAGAGTGTGCCGGTGCCGGTGTTGGTGTTGGTGCCGCCATTGCGCTTTGCCTTCATGTACTCCCACGGCTCCTGTGGCTTCTTCGACGCCCACAGGTGAGCAGTCGGCGGGCGGCGGCACTGGCCGTGAGAGGAGCCAGATGGCAGCGACGGCAGCCGGGGAAGGAGACGGATGGAGGCGTGGGGATTGCAGCTGAACAGGATCTCGACCTAGAGGCGCACGGGTTAGAACCCTTGAGGCGGCAGCACGGGAGGTCATCCCGGAGGTGCGCGGCGGCGATGGCGCGGGGCGTCGCAGACGCGGAGGACATCGGCGCGGGGAGGCCGACGCCGGAATGGCCGATGCGGAGGACGGCGGCGCAGGTAGGCCGACGGCGACGAGGGCGGCGGCGTGGCTGGGCTCACGGGCTGCAGTGCCTGGAGAAGAAAAGGAATAGGAGAGAGAATCTGGATCGGGAGCGCGACGTGCGATATCCGCCGTCCCTCAACGATCGGACGGCTCACGGCCGTGCGTACGGGTTCGCCAGACAGCAGGCGCCTTGCAACTAGATTTTCCGAATTGGAAAGGGTAGAGGCCTGTGTGGTGGCTCCGTGGCTGTACGCGTGTGCATTCATCGTGTCTTTGAATCGCGTCGTGGCTCGTGGGGTCTGGTCAGGTGAAACGTGTCAAGGCGCAGCTGGCGCATGCCATGTGGAGCTGTTTTATAGTCGGTTTGTTTTAACTATAAGTTCAGCAGTTGTGCTGGTGGATTAGATATCTCCTCGGACTGGTAGATCCTCTCCTGGTGTGTAGACCGCTGCAATTGGGTGGTGCTTTTGTTCGTCCGATCGTTTCGGATGGTGCTGGTTCGTTTCTTTTTCTCAGATTTTCTGTTTTTTGCTGTGTAGAATTTGCATGATGGCGCTGTTTTTTTTCTGTGTATAGAGGTTTAGGTCTGGTTGTTGTAGATGCAGGTGCCGTGGTGCGGATCTCACGTCGTTATGTGCTTGAAGAAGCTATAAGGCATCTAGGTGGTAGGACGGTTGTGTTCTGTACGCATTGGTTTCCTTCTGGGTACATGTGTGCAGTGGAAGCGTGTATTCCTCGCCATTGTCATGTTGGGTGTAGTTCATTTCTTCGTGTCGCTGGCCGTGTTTCTGAGGATGCGTCTGAAGCCGAAAGTTTGCTTCGTCTCTTGAGGACTAAGTAGGGTCTGCGCGTCGACGATGTTTACAGAGCTAGGTTTGTGAGGGCGCACCGTCGTTTGGCTTTGCATCGTGTGTCTAGTAATGCTCTGATTCGGAAGCATATGAGTGCTATCAAAAGATGCCGTAAGTTGGAGCAGAGTTTGGGCAGTGTTCTTGAAGATCTTGAAGTTGCGCGGAAGGGGTGCAAGGATCTGTATGTTGCTGCGCCTGGAGGAGTTTTTGCAACGGAGTCGCCCTCTCTTTAGGCCTCGCTTGGATGAGCGTTTTTGGACCAGAATTGATCGTGAGGAAATACGGACCTACCTACGTCCGTGTAATTTACAGGTGCGAACGGTAGGAAATTACGGACTGGAAAAGTACACATCGTTTCCAAGCGGGGCCTTAAGCTGTGTTCTAGAAGGTGTGCAGCGTCTTGAGGAGTGGATGAAGGTTATGCCGTTATGGTCAGCGATGGAACATCCAAGTTAGCAGAAGCTATGATGAACGATGGGCCTTGAGTGATCTTTTAGTTTTGTGTGGTGGCTGCTGTAGACGTGTTATGTTTTCGCTGAAGTGTTAGTCGCAAAGTGTGTGTGTATTTGTTTGTTGTAAGTTGTGTGTTTAATGTAATGTGCCCGGAAGTGTTGTTCTTAAATTAGCTGTTCTAGTTTTGTTTTATTCTCTTTCGCAATGGTGTTTTGCGTGTAGTTTGTCTATGTTTTGAACTATTACTGTATGTAAGAAACCGTTTGTTTCTTGTCTCGGCGGAATAGAATCAAATCGGTGGGCTTCTATTTACAAGATTGTTTTTATAATGAAGAGCGTGTCTTACTTGTCTGCTTGGGTCTGTGTTGGTGTACTTATATGGTTGCAGGTTTCAGTCTAAGACTTGTTGGTTTGTAAGTTTGGAATTAAGCGAATTAACTTGGTTGTTTTTGTATTGGTAGGCGGAAGAGTTCTTTTTGGTGTATTTAGTTTTTTGTGTCGCATTTTTTGACTGGTGTAGTGTTTTTATGTGTGTGTTGACGTGTGGCGGTTTACTGTTCTATCAGTAACGGTAAATTTTTTTTTAAACGGAGGCAAAAGCTTTGCCTCATCTCATTAATTAAGAAGAAGAATGCCCGGTTAATTAGTGGGAAACCGGGCTAAAACCGTTACAACCACCCTTGACGACTGTCAAAAAAGACAGTCTCGAGGGCAAACATGGCCAACCTGGCTACCGACAAAAACTGCACACACACCGCCGAGGAGAGAGCCATCGTCGAGGTCGTCCATGGGTGTCATCGTCATCACTCCTCCGCGAGCAAGCGACTCCGACTTCACCACAAGACCACCGCCGAAGGAGACCTCGCCACTGCAGCCTCGAGAAGCCCATGTCGGCTCATGCCAAACAGTCGACCCTTCGCGAAGAAGACTGGCAGCTCCGATTTCGAAGACAAGATCCAAAAAGGAAAAGCGAAAGACTCGCACCGATGAAGACCTTCACGAAAGAACCGCCACCCAGGGCATCGTCGCCACACACCCACAGGGGCAGCTCCGACTTCACAACGATGGCAACCCAGCGCGGAGATCCGCCGGACACACCGAATCAAGAGCCGACTACCAAAATCTTGCCGCGACCAAATCTTCACTCGTCATCGTCGTCGTTGCCACGCAAGCCAGCCCACGGAACACCAACATCGCCGACCGACCACCTGTCAGCCGCAATGCCACGCAAGACCAGCCCCTGGAGAACGCGCAGAAGTCATCATCTTCAAAATGACGCCCTCAAGAGGGGAAGCGACGCGGGAGCGACGCCGTCATCCGACCCTTCGCAGGATCTCGGCCTTCACCGGAAGATAAGACCGAGGGCTGAGGAGGCAGAGGAGCTCCACCACGACCCTCCAAGGAGGAAAGCGACGTCCACGGACGCTGCGCCGCTGGGCCTTCGCCCGGAGCAACACTGCCACCAGCACCCACACGCACCCGCACTAGTGGAAAACTCATATTTAGTACCGGTCGGGGAGGGGCATCAGTACCGGTTTCGCAACCGGTACTGCGCAATCAGGACTGATGCCCCCCCTGCATCAGTACCGGTCGTGTTGCGACCGGTACTAAATGACATCCACGAGGGCTACAGGCGTGGTTTCGGCTGGGTCGGTGTTACCGACCGGTACTAAATATTTTTTCAAAAAATTTAATTTCTTTTTGAAATTTTCACAAAAAAATAATATTTTTTTTAGAATTTCGAAATTTCTCACTTAACTATCCACTAACCCACACAATTCATCACTTAACTATCATCAACTAACCCACACTTAATCTCAAGTCTAACTATTTAATCTAGTTAATTTTCCCCCTTCCTACACACTTAATCCATTTTGGAACTGTCAAATTTCCCGATCGGTTACCCATCCTGAAACTGCTATAACACTAGCACGCTTAACATTTAGGTTCCTTTCAAACTAGATACTAGGAGAGAACTGAGAACTTACTGATAGTTCTATCTTATCAATCATGTTAACCACTCGGTCATGATGAAACACTTTTTCTTTTATTATATTATAAAAATTTACTTGATTAAACCAAAATATTATATAATAATAATATAGAAATAAATAATGATAAAATAAATATTACTTTATTTAAAAAAATGATAATATAATAATAAATATTTAAAAAATGAAATAATGTGATAAACACTTCAAAAAAAGAAATTTACTTGATTAAACCAAAATATTATATAATAATAATATAGAAATAAATAATGATAAAATAAATATTACTTTATTTAAAAAAATGATAATATAATAATAAATATTTAAAAAAATGAAATAATGTGATAAACAATTAAAAAAAAGAAATTTACTTGATTAAACCAAAATATTATATAATAATCATATAGAAATAAATAATGATAAAATAAATATTACTTTATTTAAAAAAATGATAATATAATAATAAATATTTAAAAAAATGAAATAATGTGATAAACACTTTAAAAAAAAGAAATTTACTTGATTAAACCAAAATATTATATAATAATAATATAGAAATAAATAATGATAAAATAAATATTACTTTATTTTAAAAAATGATAATATAATAATAAAAAAATTTAAAAATGAAATAATGTGATAAACACTTCAAAAAAAGAAATCCTTTGGCATAATTTGTGATAAAGATCTCATATTCCACAAATAGGTGCATATTGGTATAAGAAACAACCATGCATACTGATATGTAGAAGAGAGAGGGAGAGAGTCGCCGGAGAGAAGGAGAGAAAGAGAGAGAGCCGCGGCCGAAGGAAGAAGAGAGGGAGAGGAAGAAACTGCCCAATCGTGTCTAAAATCGTGGCGGGAGTCGAACGGTTAGGGGCTTTAGTACCGGTCCGTAACACGAACCGGTACTAAAGCTCCACCCGCCCAGCCCCGCGCGACGGTTGCCACGCCACAGACCTTTAGTACCGGGCCGTGTTACGGCCCGGTACTAAAGGTCCCTTACGGACCGGTACTGCTGCCCCCCTCCCTTCTGTCCGTTCGGACCGGTACTGATGTTTATTAGTACCGGCCGCAAATGTAACCGAGACTGATAGTCTGGACGTAAAGTCCTTTTTCCACTAGTGCCGGGAACTGCAGACCCGCCCTCCACTGGCCAAGCGCCTCAAGCGCGTCCACGGCCGCCACCGCCACGCAAGAGCCACCACCATGCCGCCGCGCCGGAGCCTCCTGCACCTTGCCCACCTCCGCCACCACCCTTCCGCTGCAAGGTGTGGCGCCAATAGCCACAGCCCGCTCGGCCTGCCAGGGCCCAGATCGGGCCCGGCCCCACCACCGCGCAGGCCAACGCCCCGTCTCCCACGAAGCCCCGGCGCCAGCGCGCCGCAGCACGCGAGACAGGCGCGCCGCCGCGCACAGCCACCCGCAGACCACCACGCCCCGACCCGCCCCGGCGCCACGGACCTCCGCGCCCAGCACGAGAGAGTCGTGAAACGGAGAGAGAGCGCCCCGCCGCCACCTTCCTCGGGCGCGCCCGGCTTTGCCGTCGCCTGATACGTCTCCAACGTATCTATAATTTCTTATGTTCCAAGCTATATTATACCGAGTTATTACATGTTTTATATGCATTTTACATAGTTTTATGCATTTTCTGGGACTAACCTATTAACAAGATGCCACAGTGCCAGTTCCCTGTTTTATGCTATTTTTGGTTTCAGAAAAGTACTTAAGGAAATATTCTCGGAATCGGATGATTTCTTTTCCAAAGTGCATATTTATTTGGGAACCTTCCAGAGCACCGAAGAGGAGGCGAAGACGGAGCCCGAGGGGCCCACACCACCTCCCGGCGCGGCTCCCCCCTCTGCCGCACGAGCACGTGGTGTGGGGCCCACGGAGCTCCACCGACCTCGCCCTTTCGCCTACATATACCCACTAGACCAAAAACCCTAGCACGGTGTTCGATATTTCCTCCACGGGTCCAGAGCGCCGCCGCCATCGAAGACAAGATTCGGGGGACAGAAGTCTCTGTTCCGGCACCCTGCCGGGACGGGGAATTGCCCCCGGAGCCATCTCCATCGACTCCACCGCCATCTCCATCGCCGTTGCTGACTCCTATGATGAGGAGTGAGTAGTTCTCCCCCGGGGCTGCGGGATCTACGGTAGCTATGTGGTCTATCTCTCTCTCCCATGATGTGATCTTTTATGTGATCATGAGCTTTGTAATCTAGTTGAATATGTGATGCTACTCTTTATCTATTATGCACTCTAGAGGTTACTTTAATATGAACTCCGGGGTTATTCACGGTTGTAACGGTGACAGTGTGTGCACCGTGTGTGATTCCTTTATGACGTTATGGTGTTAGTTTACTCTGACTTTGGGGTGTGCTCTTGTAGCCCTACACAATGAATGGTGTTTGTTATCCAACATGAGAGTGTTTGAGAGTAGTGTTTATTTATTTAACTTTGATGTCATTGTTGAGAATGTCCACTGGTGAAAGTAGGATCCCTAGGCCTTGTTTCTAAGCATTGAAACACCGTTTCCAACAAGTTCTGCTACATGTTTGCTTGCTGCCATTTTTATTACAGATTGCAATTACTACTTATAATCATCCATATTACTTGTATTTCACTATCTCTTCGCATAACTAGTGCACCTATACATCTGACAAGTGTATTGGGTGTGTTGGGGACACAAGAGACTTTTTGTATCTTAACTGCAGGGTTGCTTGAGAGGGTTATCTTTGACCTCTACCTCCCTGAGTTCGATATACCTTGGGTGATTCACTTAAGGGAAACTTGCTGCTGTTCTACAAACCTCTGCTCTTGGAGGCCCAACACTGTCTACGAGAATAGAAGCGTGCGTAGACATCAAGCTATTTTCTGGCGCCGTTGCCGGGGAGGTGAGCGCTTGAAGGTATCTCCTTTAGATTCTGCAGTTATTACTTTTTGTTTCTTTTTTATTTTCACTAGTTAGGTTAATGGAAAACAACAAAAATATTAGAGAGCTTTATAATATTTATCTTGAGTTAGGACATGAAGTTTTTGAAGAGAAAATTAAAAAACCTATGGAACTTTATTTGCATGCTAGTAGCAATGTTATTAGTATGAATTCTTTGAACACCATTATTGCTAATGCTATGGAAAAGTCTAAGCTTGGGGGAGTTGGTTTTGATGAGCATGATATTTTTAGTCCCCCAAGCACGGAGGAGAAAATTTTCTTTGATGATACCTTGCCTCCAATATATGATAATTATAATCATTGTGATATTTTCGGTCCACCTACTGTTGAGGATATATTTTATGTTGATTACAATATGCCTCCTATATTTGATGATTATGGTGATGAGAATAATAATGATAGCTATTTTGTTGAATTTGCTCCCACTACAATTAATAAGAATGACTATGCTTATGTGGAGAGTATTAATTCTTTCATGCACGTGGCTCATGATAAGAATGTTTTATGTGATAGTTATGTTGTAAATTTTATTCGTGATGCTACTTGTGAACTTATAGATGATAATGATGAGTGTTGCTTAAATATACTATATGATAATGCTTTAGATGATGGTCCTATGCTTATTGATAATCCTCTATGTTTAGAAGTTGAGGATAAAAATGATATAATTGCTGCTTGTGATGGTACGCTTACTCATGAGAGTACTACTTTGTTCTTGAATTCTCCTAATTACACCATGGAGGAGAAATTTGCTTATGTTGAGAAATACTTATGTGGTTTGCAATTGTCTCTAGTTCCAAATCTTTGTTGCAACCATGATCTTAAACTTGATATTGATCTTAATAACTATTTTGAAAGAGGAAAGCATGCTAATGAATTCCAAATAAATTTAATGATCCTCTTTATGTGCCTATGTTATCTAAGTTGAATGATTCTTGTGGTTATATGGTTGAATTTATTTCTACTACTGAAAGTTATTATGAAAGAGGGAAACATGGTTTTATGTATCTCAACAATATTAAGTTTCCCCTCTTTATGTTGAAAATTTTAAAGGTGCACTTGTTTTGCTCTCCTATGTTTGTTGCTTTGTGCTTTCATGACTTGTTTCTTTACAAGATTATTTTTCATAGGAAGTGGGTTAGACTTAAATGTGTTTGATGTTTGCCTCTTGATGCTCTCTTCGGTTTTCAACTCTCATTTTATGAGAGCATCATAAAAATCACTATGCCTATCTTAATGGCTATAAAGAAAGAGCTTTTGGGAGACAACCCAATATTTTATTTCAGTTATTTTCTTTTATTTGAGTCAAGGAACATGTCTACCTCAGTAGCAATTCTTTTGTATCTTTATTTTATCGCATTTTTGTGTCAAGTTAAGCATCTAGTAGAAAGTTGATGCTAGATTTGGATTGCTGTGCTGAAACAGTTTTCTGCTGTCCACCGTTAAATTCATAACTATTCACAGAAAAATCAAAAGGACCTGTGATTTTTTGTGCGTGATCCTCAGATATATATGCAACTTTCATTAGTTTTGAGTTTTCTGATCTGAGCAAGTTAAGTGACTTGAAAAAATTCGTCTTTACGGACTGTTCTATTTTTGACAGATTCTGCCATTTATTTTGCAATGCCTCTTTTGCTATTTTGATTGGATCTTTTTGTTCCATGAAGTATCAGTGGCTGTAGCTAATTTACAGTAGCATTGGTAGCGATTGTGTTCCTACAGAATATCATATTTTTTCGTGCACTAACCCTCTAATGAAGTTTACTTTAAGTTTGGTGTGGAGAAAGTTTTCAAGGATCAAGAGAGAAGGATGATATGATGTGATCAAGAGGATAGTAAAGACAAAGCTTGGGGATGCCCCGGTGGTTCATCCCCAACATATTTCAAGAAGACTCAAGCGTCAAAGCTTGGGGATGCCCAAGGCATCCCCTTCTTCATCAACAAACTATCAGGTTCTTCCTAGTGAAACTATATTTTAATTCCGTCACATCTTATGTGCATTTCTTGAAGCGTCTGTTTGTTTTTGTTTTTGTTTTTTTTATTTTCATTCTCTGAATAAAATGGATCCTAGCATTCCTTTGTGGGAGAGAGACACGCTCCGCTTTTTCTTATGAATACTCGTATTCTTCACTTATATTTGTTGAGTATTCTTCTATGTTACTTCAATGCTTTCTAGCTCTTGTTTTTCATGCATCTCTTGCTAGAGTTGTTAGCTTTATTATATCATACTCTCATATCTCATTGTTTAATTACTTGGAGAGTTTATCTTTAAAATAAGTTGATTGGTGTTTGGTTGAGAACAGAAAATGCTAAATGTGGTAGATGGTATAAAGAAAGATATACATGCTCTTATGGATTGTTATCTTGCATGTTGTGGTGCTTGACAATTGTTTTGAGCTCTCAAGTAGATCATGTTTAAGCTTTTACATCATGTAGTTAAAACCTATTAGTGAGGAACTACCGTAAAACTTGCTGAAATTTGTTTTGCATGTTTGGTATCTCTAAGGTCTAGATATTTTCTAATTAAAGTGTTTGAACAACAAGGAAGACAATGTAGAGTTTTATAATGCTTGCAATATGTTTTTATATACGTCTTGTTGTCATAGCTTATACTTGTGTTTGCTTCAAACAACCTTGCTAGCCAAAGCCTTATACTGAGAGGGAATGCTTCTCGTGCATCCATAATCCTTGAGCCAAAACCTATGCCATTTGTGTCCACCATACCTACCTACTACATGGTATTTCCTGTCATTCCAAGTAAATACTTCATGTGCTACTTTTTATTCAAAATTTATTATCCCTTATTTGTGTCAATGTTTATTAGCTCATGAGGAAGTATGTGGTGTTACGGATATCAACCTTGTCATTTGCTTTTAGACAGACTTTCACCAACCGGACTAGTGGCATATACACCGCTTATCCATTAAATTTGCAAAAAGAGCTGGCAAATGGGGTGCCCAGTCCCAATTAATTACAACTTTAACCGCTGCATTCTCTTCACATTTTTGTCCTGATCTAATCAGCCAAGCAATGATACTAGTTTTAAACTACATGTGTAAACAAAAGAGAAAAGAGGGATGATCTGCCCTTGGGTAGAAATAACGTCCTTCATGGGAGCCGCTCTTGAAAGTCTGGTTGACAAGGGGGGTAGAGTGCCCATTACCATTCGTTGACAACGACAAACACCGCTCAAAACTTACTTTTATGCTCTCTATATGATTTCAAAAACCTATAAAACTAAGAAGCTCTAGCACATGCTTGTATCCCTGCTTCCCTCTGCGAAGGGCCTATCTTTTACTTTATGTTGAGTCAGTTTACCTACTTCTTTCTATCCCCGAAGCAAACACTTGTGTCAACTGTGTGCAACAATTCTTATATGCTTACTTATTGCACTTGTTATATTTCTTTGTGTTGACAACTATCTATATGATATACATGTTCAAAAGTTGAAAGCCAATGCTGAAACTTATATCTTACTTTGTGTTGCTTCAATGCTCTTTTACTTAGATAATATTGCTTTATGAGTTAACTCTTATGCAAATCTTTTTGATGCTTGTTTGAAAGTACTATTCATGAAAAGTTTTACTTATATGATGTAGTTGTTTACTCCTTGTATATTTGTTAGCAAACTATAGATCATTGCCTTGAGTCACTTCATTCATAACATGAGCATTACATTATATTATGATCAAGATTGTGTTTAAGCATGTCACTTCAGAAATTATTCTTCTTTTATCGTTCTTGCCTACTCGGAACGAGTAGAACTAAGCTTGGGGATGTTGATACGTCTCCAACGTATCTATAATTTCTTATGTTCCATGCTATATTATACCAAGTTATTACATGTTTTATATGCATTTTACATAGTTTTATGCATTTTCTGGGACTAACCTATTAATAAGATGCCACAGTGTCAGTTCCCTGTTTTCTGCTGTTTTTGGTTTCAGAAAAGTACTTAAGGAAATATTCTCGGAATCGGATGATTTCTTTTCCAAAGTGCATATTTATTTGGGAACCTTTCAGAGCACCGAAGAGGAGACGAAGACGGAGCCCGAGGGGCCCACACCACCTCCCGGCGCGGCTCCCCCCTCTGCCGCACGAGCACGTGGTGTGGGGCCCACGGAGCTCCACCAACCTCGCCCTTTCGCACGGTGTTCGATATTTCCTCCACGGGTCCAGAGCGCCGCCGCCATCGAAGACAAGATTCGGGGGACAGAAGTCTCTGTTCCGGCACCCTGCCGGGATGGGGTATTGCCCCCGGAGCCATCTCCATCGACTCCACCGCCATCTCCATCGCCGTTGCTGACTCCTATGATGAGGAGTGAGTAGTTCTCCCCCGGGGCTGCGGGATCTACGGTAGCTATGTGGTCTATCTCTCTCTCCCATGATGTGATCTTTTATGTGATCATGAGCTTTGTAATCTAGTTGAATATGTGATGCTACTATTTATCTATTATGCACTCTAGAGGTTACTTTAATATGAACTCCGGGGTTATTCACGGTTGTAACGGTGACAGTGTGTGCACCGTGTGTGATTCCTTTATGACGTTGTAGTGTTAGTTTACTCTGACTTTGGGGTGTGCTCTTGTAGCCCTACACACAATGAATGGTGTTTGTTATAGAGTGTTTGAGAGTAGTGTTTATTTATTTAACTTTGATGTCATTGTTGAGAATGTCCACTGGTGAAAGTAGGATCCCTATGCCTTGTTTCTAAGTATTGAAACACCGTTTCCAACAAGTTCTGCTACATGTTTGCTTGCTGCCATTTTTATTACAGATTGCAATTACTACTTATAATCATCCATATTACTTGTATTTCACTATCTCTTCGCATAACTAGTGCACCTATACATCTGACAAGTGTATTGGGTGTGTTGGGGACACAAGAGACTTTTTGTATCTTAACTGCAGGGTTGCTTGAGAGGGTTATCTTTGACCTCTACCTCCCTGACTTCGATATACCTTGGGTGATTCACTTAAGGGAAACTTGCTGCTGTTCTACAAACATCTGCTCTTGGAGGCCCAACACTGTCTACGAGAATAGAAGCGTGCGTTGACATCAGCGCCCCCTCCGGCGACGGCGAGGCGGGGGGGTGGGGGGGGGGGGGGGGAGAGGTGGGAGGGGCCTGGCGGCGGCGACTCTAGGGTTTCCCCCGAGTCGCCAGAGGAGGGCGACGCGGGGGGTGCTATCAGTAACGGTATTTGTGGCGCAGCAGAATGGATTACATCATAGATAGGATCGCTAGTTGCTAAAGAGGTATACTAAGTAGCGTACATATATTGATATAGGCCTGGTACATATATAGATAGGTCTGGTACATATAGAGGTAGGTCTGTTGCTTCCTACTAAGCTCGATACATACGACTATCAAGCTTATACAAAATGTGCATACAGTCTGTGAGTTTCAGAATACAAGATTGCCATAGAAACTAATTTTCCAGAAAGATCTCTGGGTTCTGTGAACGCACGTCTGTTGCTCGTTTCCCCTGCTTCTTCTCAGCATCTTTATTTGTTTTAGACGGAAGGCTCGAAATGAGCCCAGATTTGAATTAACGAATCCAACAACCGGCTAAGGTTACAGCGAAAGGTACAACACACACAAGGACGCAAAACGCCCACCGAAACAAACACCAGGAGACAACACAAAATAAAATCAAGTTGGAACGCCAGCTTGACAGAAGATGACTGAGCCTTGTCTTATGTTGCCCTGGAGCGATCATGACCATGTCCACGCCAACAAACCTCCATCGCCTCTTCCTTACATTCCAATGGGGCACCCATCGCCGGTCCAGCAACTTGGTAGAACTTGAGGAACCAAAGGAGGGGGGGGTCTTGCGGCGACGCCTCCAAGAAGGTGCATGGCGCGAAAACGCGTCAACGTCGTTGGGAAGGACCGAGGTCCTACAAAGTTTTCACCTAGACCCCACACCACCCACCCCTATGGCTCGGGAGAGCACGAAGGGTGATCCACGAACTACCGGAGAGGCGCGCACACCGCGAGGCCACCAGGAGGAGCAATTTGAGGCAAAGGGACGGAGACCAACACTTATGATCGGAGAATCCTCGTTGAGGCGCCTTCAACAAGGGAACGACTCCCGGAGGTGACGCCGTCACCGACTCTGGCTAGGGCCAGACACAGCTTTCACCGGGATCCATCCAGATCAAAAAATCTGGTCGCCGTGAGGATGGAGAGTAGACACGGCAACGATCACTGCCGCACCCCCAACCTCGAAAGCGCTAGAAGAGCGCGACCACGAAAGTCGGAGGGAGAGCCGCCGCCGCAAAAGCAGCAACAGCCTGGGCCGAAGCCCGAAACCCTAGGCCCAAATTCCCAGATCTCGCCGGCACAAGCACCGGCAGCACGCCGCAGGACAAAGTCCTGGCCGTGGCTTGCCTCCGCACAAGCGGGAAACCACCACCACTGCCACGGTCGACCTCGCATCGGAGAGAAGACCGCACCCATGACCGCCATCTACAAGATCATGAGGCACACCAGCGCAAGAGGAGCAGCGTCCACTGACACTGATAGCAAGACAGAGGGGCTCTATACTCAGCCACGACGGCCCCCCCACGAAGGGAGCACGACGCCACCATGCCCGCCATCTGCGAAGCCATGGCACCAGCAGCCCAGCGGCACCCCGCTGCAGCATGATGGCTGAGAGAGAGGCGGCGACCCTCGCGAGCACCGGGAAGCTCCGACGGCAGCTGAGGAAGGCGCAGGACGCGACCGGCCCGCTCGGCCCATCTGGGGCCCAGATCAGGCCGGGGGAGACAGCCGCCCTGGCAGTCCGCAGCTGCAGCGGCGGCGCCGCCCGAGGGAGCACGCGGAGAGGGGGGCGGGGGGGGGGGGGGGGGAGGGACGCCGGCGAGGGCTGCCGACGGCCACACAGGGCTGGGGGAGCCCGGCGGCTTGATGCCCCCTTCATCGGCGGCGCGCGGTGCTGGCCGACAGCCGCCTCCGAGGACGACGAGGGAGGGAGGAGAGTGGGGTGGGGAGGTGGCGGCGCTAGCTAGGGTTCGCCTCCCCGGTCGCCTGGAGGGGCGACGCGAGGAGGCCGAGACCGATCGTCTCCAATTGTGATCTTTATTTGTTTTCACGCGTAGCATATTGGTAGGAGAGTTACACATTCTCCTCTTTCCTCCTCTTCTTGTCTGCGGGATCAAATGTTGTTTAGCGGTGGTGTAATGTAGAATGGGGAGTATGCGTTGAATGGTGTGGACTGAATTTACCTAGAAGTGGTGGAGCATGTAGGCTTCCGTCGCCGTGCGATGTCCGCTTAGCCTGGTGAGGGAAGCCGCTAGCTTGTCTGGTCTCTCAATCGGCGGGTTGGGGCCGATGCAGAGAGGCCTGATGACCATATGTCCGAATGTTGCTGGTAGAATCGAAGTATTTTTTTTTCCTTTATCTGTTATTAAAATATTGCTGTCAGATTGCTCTATTCTCATATGGTACCGATGCACTATTCTCAACTACACCATGTCATTCAAGTTAAAGAGGTATAGCTTTACGGAGGAGGAGATCAGTGATGCATTGTTTCAGATTGGCCCTCTTAAGGCACCAGGGGTTGATGGCTTCCCCGCGAGGTTTTATCAACGTAATTGGGCTACAATTAAAGCTGAGGTAATTAATGCTGTGCGGCTATTTTTTGCGACCGGAAATATGCCAGAGGGTGTGAATGACACTGCAATTGGTTTAATACCCAAGATTGACCAACCTGAAACGCTAAAAGATTTTCGTCCCATTAGTCTATGCACAGTCATCTATAAGGTCATTTCTAAATGCTTGGTTAATAGGCTGCGACCTATTCTGGGTGAGCTCGTCTCGGAAAATCAAAGTGCCTTCGTCCCTGGCCGGTTAATCACAGATAATGCTATTGTTGCCTTTGAGTGCATCCATTTTATTGAGCATAATGTGAATCAGGACAATAATTTTTGTGCCTACAAACTTGATCTTTCAAAAGCATATGACAGGGTAGACTGGGGTTTCTTAAGGAAAGTGATGCAAAGGATGGGTTTCTCGCACCGATGGATTGACTGGATTATGGCGTGTGTCACGTCGGTGCAATATAAAGTTAAATTTAATGGTACCCTCCTGGATTCATTCTCCCCTTCTCGGGGCCTCCGACAAGGTGATCCCCTATCTCCCTTCTTATTTCTTTTTGTGGCTGATGGCTTGTCTACTCTCTTGCAAAACTCAGTGGACAATAACCTTCTGCAACCGATCAAGATTTGTCGGCGTGCACCTGGCATCTCCCATCTTCTGTTCGCCGATGATAGCTTGCTTTTCTTTAAAGCTAATGAAGAACAGGCCGGGCATGTGAGGGCGATACTAGATCAGTATGCGAATGGAACTGGACAATTAATTAACCCGGGAAAATGCTCAATTTTGTTCGGTGATTCCTGTCCTCAAGCAACTAAAGATGGTGTTGTGGAAGTCCTCCAAGTCACGCAGGAATCTTTTGAATCAAAATACCTGGGGCTGCCAACACCTGAAGGTAGAATACATAAAGGTAAATTTGAGAGTCTCCAAGCACGGTTGGCAAAAGCCCTTGTTGAATGGGATGATAACCACAAATCACAGGCGGCGAAAGAAGTGCTTATCAAAGCTATTGCCCAAGCCATTCCAGTCTATGTGATGGGGGTGTTCAAACTTCCTTTTGGGCTGTGTGACGAGCTGACAAAGATGATGAGACGTTGGTAAACGGAAAACACATTGGATTGCTTGGGATATTATGATGCGACCCAAGAGTCATGGAGGCATGGGGTTCAGGGATATGCGTTTATTCAACCAAGCTCTGCTTGCAAAGCAGGCCTGGCGTTTAATCATGAAACCTGACTCGCTGTGTGCCAGGTTACTGAAAGCCAAGTATTTCCCTAATGGTCTTATCACAGACACGGTTTTTACAGGGAACGCATCAGCGGTTTGGCGGGCCATCGAATATGGACTAGAGCTACTGAAGGAAGGCATTATTTGGCGTGTTGGCAACGGGGCGAGCATACGGACCTGGCGTGATCCGTGGATCCCGCGTGATGGGAACTATCGCCCACATACCCACCGTGGTCGATGCCGCCTCCGATGGGTCTCGGATTTCATGTTGCCAACTGGAGGATGGAATATACCGCTGTTGCAACAACACTTCGGAGGCGTGGACGTTAGAGCGATCACCACCATCCGAACCTCCGCCAGGAATGAGACTGACTTCCTGGCCTGGCAACCGGAGGAAAATGGGATATTTACGGTCAAGAGTGCGTATCGTTTGGCTCTGACTAAATCCATGATGGAACGGGATCGGGGCGCCTCGAGTGTGCGACCGGATGGTGAGCGGCCTGGATGGAAGATGATCTGGAGATGTCAAGTGCCGCCGAAGGTAAAAAACTTCGCCTGGAAGGTCTGTCGGGATGCGCTTGCTACAAAAGCAAATTTGAAGAGGCGAGGTATGGCGAAAATTGCAACCTGTGATATCTGTGGCCGCGAAGACGAGGACACGTTCCACGCACTGATCCGTTGCCCGCACGCACGGAGCCTCTGGCAAGCAATGAAGGAAGTTTGGGATCTCCCGGATGATGCACAGCTACAAGATACAGGGAAGGAATGGCTTCTATGTCTGTTGGTGGATCTGGATGAAAACCAGCGTGCTCTTACGTTGATGACTCTATGGAGATGCTGGCATGCACACAATGAAATTACACATGACAAGCCTTGTCCGGCAATCGAAGGATCAAGACGTTTTCTGCTCAGCTATATTAATTCTTTGTTCCTCATCCGACAATGCCCTAGTGAAGATGTGATCAAGGGCAAGATGGTGGTTGATCATAACGTGGGTTTCAGCAAGAAGAGAAGCACCTTGGATGGACGCCAGAAGGTGAGGAAACGCTGGATGCCGCCGGAGCAGGGCTGTGCAAAGCTCAATGTCGATGGTGCTTTCACATGTGATAGCGCTGGCGCGGGTATGGTACTCCGTGATGACAGGGGTGGGATCATCTTTGCCGCGTGTCACACGCTCCGAGCATGTGAAAGTGCCCTTCAGGCGGAGTTATGTGCCATTGAGGAGGGCATGCGCCTGTCTTTGCACTGGTCTAATCTGAACTTCGTCGTGGAGACTGACAGTGCCGAGGCGCTAACGCTCATTGATAAGAGCTCGACGAACTGTTCGAGATATGCCTTCCAGATCAATGGCATTCGTGATCTTCTAAGGGAGAGGAACATCAAGCTAGCTAAGGTGTGCCGTGAATGCAACACAGTCAGCCACGAGTTAGCTAGAATTGGCAGGGTTCAGAGCAAAACAGAAATTTGGTTCAGGGATTTCCCCGTGGAGATCACCAGAACGGCGAGTTTGGATTGTAATCCTGCCTCGGCTTAATTGTAATTTTCTCCCCCCCGCAAAAAAAAAAAAAAGAGGTATAGCTTTCTTATTAGTGAAACCGATGAGATCAATTTCTATATCTGTAAGTTGAATAGTCTATTAACATGCACATAGCAGATTCACTAAGTACATACCCCACATAGTTTATTCAGCTTTTATAGCAAGTAGCAGAATGAATCTCGGAAAGGATGGTCGGTGATTATCCACCTATTTTGCACACATATTTTTTGTGTTTCTAAACGTATAACCTTCCGCTCCTAAAAAATGTTCTAGCAGGTAGCATCCCCGCCACTAACTCCACAAGAGCAGATTAGGAAGAAGAATTCGAAATAAGTACACCAGTGACCTAGTTAATTTGCCTTCAATTTGTGTGCAGTACATACCCCTCAATAAGTTTATTAAGCTTTTACAGCAAGTAGCAGAATGAATCCTAGAAAGGATGGTCGGTGATTATCCACCTATTATTCACACAGATTTTTGTATTTCTAAGCGTCTAATCATCCGCTCCTACAAAATGTTCTAGCAGGTCGCTTCCCCGTCACTAATTCCACAAGATCAGATTAGTAGAGTAGGAAATAAGTACAGCAGTAACCTAGTTTTCCTTCAGTTTGTGTGCAGTAAATTTGTTTTTCACCATTTTTGTTCTGTAGTAAATTTGTTTTTCGCCAATGTGAAGTTTTACACGATAAACTACATACTGGCTTTCACTAATTTAGTTTGTCATTTTAACTCTTTTGCTTTAGTTTCAATTGTAATGTCGCGACATTCGAAACATCTCAAATATAATCACAAAACTATGTTTTCTTTAAAGTACCGTAGCATAGCGCGTGGTATCATCTAGTTCTCTATGAAAGCATCAACATCTCATAAAAATCTTTGGCCTACAGGTACAACAGGTTTTCAGCTCAATCTGTGATCATTTAACTGAATAATTTGAGCACAAGCTGAGTCATTTTACTCTATCGATTGTTCTCTGTTTATGAATAATTGAGCACAAGCTGAGTCATGTTGGCAGTATTGGGGGAGAGGGACCTGAACTGGAATACCTTGATGTGGATGGAGCAGTGCAGCGGGGAAGAAATTGCTTATCCAATTTGTCCACTCCTCCGGCCTCTGTGGGAGGAATCCTCTAATTGCAGGTGCGCTGCATCACAAGCAACCAACGGAGGATCCTTCATCCTCGAAGTGCAGCAGCGGCAGCTGGAGCTGCGGCTGGTACGACCAGAAATAGGAGGGCGGAGGTGACTGTAGTGAGTAGAAGGAGGTGCTGTTAGTCGGAAGTACAGATGCCAATAGGTACCCGTCGCCCGCTAACCCGATGGGTACCCGGATTAGGGCCTGTTTGGAATGGAGGAAGGTGAAAACATAGGAATAGGAAAAGTACAGGAATCGGAAAGGAATGCACTTGCAAACCAAAGGAAAGTAAAATACAGGAAAAATTTCAGCTGAGTCGTTTGGAACATAGGAAAAGGTAAGACATAGGAATTGAACTTAATTAACTCACTGAAGTAATTTCGTGTTACCAAACACACAAGACCTTCAGATCCTATGCTATTTACCTCGATCGACACAAAGGAAAGAAAAAATGAGCTCCAAGCAAATGTTTTGATTCCCGTGGTTTTCCTGTGAAAACGTGAGCATAGGAAACTTTCCTTTGCTTTTCCTATGGCTGATTCCTATGTGCCAAACGCTAGTTTAGAAAACTTTCCTACAGGAATCCTTTCCTACGAAATTCCTCCAAAAAATTCTTTGATCCAAACGGGGCCTTAAATGGGGAGGGTATGGTGGAAAAAGAAACCCGTGGAACTCCTTAGCGGGGAAAATTCAGACCCGTCGAGTCTGGCGAAGGCGGGTATGGGGATACCAAGCCCATACCGGCCCTCTAATCCACATACCCGGCGACCCTACCATCAGTGAGGTATAAAGTAAATCCTAACCCCACATGTCATTGTGTACAGAGAGGAAAAGCTCTACTTTCCTAATCCCCACCGTCCCCACACAGCTCACGCATCCTCTATTTTTCCTCCCTCGGTTCTTATCAGCAGCCACGAGTCCCCAACCAGCTCACGCCGCTGCCGCTTGCGCACCCAGCGCCTCTGCTCCGCTGCCCCAGCTCACGACGCCCAGCGCCTCCGCTCCTCAGCCCCAGCTCACGTCGCCGCCGCTGCTCCCCAGCCCGTGCTCGCGACGCCACCGCCCTACGCACTTCCCCACACATCTTCCTGAGCACTCGCCCCTGCTGCGCCGCTTCTCCTGCACCGCCGCCGCCGCATGCGCCCAGCCCCGGCCCACCGAGCCCCCCACTCCCTGCACCGCTGCTCCCCGGAGATCCCGCTGCCTCTGCCGAGCCGCCGCGCGCCCGCGTCGTTGCTCCTTGGAGATCTCGCCGCCTCTGC
Source organism: Poa annua (assembly GCA_026929855.1). NCBI lineage: Eukaryota > Viridiplantae > Streptophyta > Magnoliopsida > Poales > Poaceae > Poa > Poa annua. Next base: position 2,432,819 of record CM049437.1, read on the forward strand.
TGAGCCGCCACGCCCTGCGCCGCTGCTTGCCGCGGGTACCCGTCGGGTCTCGCATACCCGGCGGGGGCGGGTCTGGTGGCGCTCAAGACCCGACGGCGGGTACAGGTGCGGGTGGCGGGGGCGGGTAGAAGGGTCGGGTGCGGGTATGGGGGTGCCAGACCCGGACCCGAACCCGGCGGGTGCCATCCGGAGTCGGAAGGACGGACACTGCCTACTTGGCTGCAGCTCAAGAAAGAGGAAGAGTCGATTTTTGCGGCAGGTGAGATTTGGGGAGAAGAAGATTTGGATTCGGGGATGGTTGAGCGCGTACCTTGAGCTGAGCTGGGATTCGTTGTTACAAAAGATAGCACGAATACGATGCGAAAAGATCAAATCAACGGGGACACAAGATTTAACGTGGAAAACCTCTCCAAACAAACCACGGGCGCCAGCCAGCAATACTTCACTATATCGGAGTGAGGTTACAAACGCCGTGAGTTTACAATGTATGGCTTACCCCAACCGACGGCTTACAAGATGTATTTATAGTGGGCAAAATCCTAAGTCGGTTGCGATCCGACTCAGACACGATCCGTACCGTACCAAGCCTCCGGTCCGCTCCGAAGTTAGCCGCTCACTTCATATCGTCATATGAATTTGGATCACCATAAAACAACACTCCACATTGAGACAAATTCCATCTTGTAGCATGAACGAGAACCTTCACCCCTGAAAACAACAAAGAGAACACTTTCGGCGCCAAATAGCCTCTTGGGCTAGACAGTGATACCAACTAAGACTGAGTATAGCTCAAACTTAGTAACAGGAACAGGCTTTGTCATCATATCAGCCGGATTATCATGAGTACTAATCTTGCATACTTTCAGCTTACCTTGTGCAACAACATCACGCACATAATGGTATTTGATGTCAATGTGCTTTGTTCTCTCATGTAACATCTGATCCTTAGTAAGGTAAATGGCACTGACTATCACAAAACAGGTTAATGTAAGTATCAACTCCACAAAGCTCAGCAAACAAACCTTTCAACCAAACAGTTTCTTTAACTGCTTCTGCAATGGCCATGTATTCAGGCTCCGTGGTGGATTGGGCAACAACCGGCTGACGTGTTGCCTTCCAACTAACAGTACAACCACTGTGAGGGACCTCCTCTTATCCAAATCGGCAGCAAAATCTGAATCCACATAGCCTACGAGTAGCTCACCAGTTCTGCCAAACTTCAAGCAAGCATCAGACGTGCCACGGAGGTACCTGAAAATCCACTAAACAGCTTTTCTATGTTCTTTATCAGGATTAGTCATGTATCTACTCACCAAGCTCTAGCATACATCAAGGAACCAACAGAATATGGAACTCGAGACATGTACTCCAAATCATCATCAGTAATAGGACATTGAGTAGATGACAACTTAAAATAAGAAGCAATAGGAGTACTAACAGACTTTGCATCATGCATGTTAAAACGATGAAGAACTTTCTTAATGTAACTCTGCTGAGTAAGAAATAAGAATCTAGACTTTCTGTCACGTGTAATTTCCATACCTAGTATTTTCTTAGCAGCACCAAGATCGTTCATCTCAAATACGGCCCAAGCCTCCCGGCGACGGGTCTCCGCTCCGCTCCGAAATTAGCCGCTCAATTCATATCGTCGTATGAATTTGGGTGTCTTCCCGATCCTTCTTCTGGTGTCTACTTTGAGGCAAGCAGCAAAAGGGAAAGCAAGCAGAATGGCGAAGCAATGAGGAGATGGGCACCGGTGGTGATGACTTCTAGCTTGTTATGGTTAGAGAGAAGAGGCAACCTGCGAAGCGAACTTCGAACCCTTGCAGTGGGCACAGCGGAGAGGAGCAGAGACGCCAGCGACGAGCTCCTAGATCCAGCAAGCACAATCCTCAGCCTGCGAAATAGAAGTCCATAAGAATCTAAAGGTAGAACCGAGGAACAACGGCAAGGGCAAAAACGGAGTAAGCAACAAGCAAATCCAAACCAAGAACCAGCAGTACGGCGGACTGCAACCGATCCAAGCCGCCGGCACGAACGAGACAATCCAATCGAAGATGGGAAGGAAGTGAAGATGGGGAGCGGAGAAGAAGCAAAGCCACGCGCCGACCATGCACATCCCATAGGAAGCATGCCGACCTGAAAACGGGGCCCACACCACCGCCATCGACGCCTATCGTATATCTACCGACAAGAAAACAACGATCAAAACCACTACGACACAAACAAGTGGGGCCAGAAAAAAGCAGGTATAACAAGGATACCGCGAACCACCCCTATGCCCCTGATTTGCTCCATTTCACGGGAGCATAGGTTTAGGAAAGATTAGGGGATATACACGTGACCTCGGTATAATCCAGATGGAGGCCGACCTCGTTTTAGCAGCGCCCTTTAACCTTCACACAGCTCACACGGCAACGAAAACACACACTAATTATAATTATACATACACTTGCTCTGAACTGAACGTGCACAAAGCCTAAGTAGCTTTGCAAGAAAGCTAGGCTAATCTTGGTCTCTGATGTGACAGAAAATAAAGTACACTTTGAACCAACAGATATGGAGTCGACCACTCTGACAGCAACCCCAGCTGACTGAAACCGAGAGATGATCAGATTCAGAGGGTTCCGCAGTCGTAGTCCGGCATCATGAGGAGCCCCTTGGCGAGCACCCCGGACAGCAGCTTGTCCCGCACAAACCTCACCACGCCGTGCTCGCTCTGCTGCAGGAAGCCCACCGTGTAGGACGCCGCGATCAGCTGGGCGCTCCTCCAGCGCCTGATCCCGGCGTACTTGAGCAGAGCCGACTCCACGCTCTCCCCCTTCCCGTCGCCGTCGCCGGCCCCGATGATGGTGTCGCCGAGGCACCGCGCAAGGACGACCGCATCTTCCAGCGCCGCGCACGCGCCCTGCGCCAGGTCCGGCGTCGTCGGGTGCAGCGCGTCGCCGGCCACGCACACGTTGCCCTTGGCGATGCTCGCGAACAGGAGCGACAGCGGCGGACGGTACCGCAGCGGCGCCACCAGCACGTCGTTCATCTGGCTCCTCTCCACCGCGTCCAGTACCTGGGGAGGGGCGTTGATGCCCCTCAGCTTGGAGAGCACGAACTGCTTCATCGCCGCCGCGCTCTGCTCAACGTCACCCTCTTTGCCTGTGACGACATGCACGGATTAGGATTCTGGATTCAGATACACACTTTGATTAGGTAAGAAGATCCATGGGAATGATCAACTAACCATCTCCATGTGGACTGGAAGGAGACCATGTCAAGAACCAGTAGACGTCCGTGTCGCCGCAGGGCACCAGGCCGGCACGGAAACCTTTGCCGGTGAACTGCATGAACTTGGGCTCGAAACCGTGGCCGTCGGGGTACTTGACGTGTCCACGCGTGGCCCTGCGCCCCGAGTCGCAAGGCTTGGCGAGCCCCAACCATTTCGCCACCACCGAGTTGATGCCGTCGCAGCCGATCACAACCTTGGCTCTGAGAGTGGAGCCGTCGGCGAGATGCAGGATCTTGGCGTCGCTGCCGACGTCTTGGTCGATGGAAACGATCTTGGAGGAGTAGCGGATGGTGCCTCTCGGCAGCTCTTCCTCCAGCGCCTGGAGCAGGACATTGCGCTGCACGCACCGGGCTTCGTGCGGCCCCCTGCATCAAGGAGTGGGAAATTCATGTCCAAGAACGTGACTTCCTTCACCGTAGAACAGAGTTGTTCAGGGGCGTGGAAAAAAAGGTCAGATTGAGGTGATTCTCACAGTTTTCCCTGCACCCGTATGTCGATTTCTCGCACTACTTCGCCGGTAATCGAAGACATGACACGCACCCTTTCAAGGAGTATACAGATTGTCAGGCAACTGGAAAGCATCAAAGACGAATGGAGATACAGTTCGAGTGAGTAGCTAGGCTAGATTCGAGCTGTACCCCTGAACCTGCACATGTTGGCTCCTCATCTTGTCTCCTACCCCAAGAGCATCAAGCGCGCGGAAGGCGTTCGTCCATGTCATGAACGCGAACCCCGATGTCCGGAGCTCCGGCGACGACTCCAGCACCACGTTCCGAACGCCCTTCCTGCATCCAGTTCTTCTATGTTCAGTTAAATGTGCGACAAACACACACACATACGAATTCAGACAGCATGCATCAATACCACGAGGAGTTCACAGCTGATTGCAGGCATACCTGTGGAGACCCAAGGCAACGCCGAGGCCGGCCAGGCCGGCGCCAACAATGACCACATCTTCGGTGGTGTCCTGCGGTAGCATCTTTGCAGTACTGATCTATGCAGACTATGGTTTGCTCGATTGCGAGCTTGAGTTGATTAGATGGCTAAGGCGTTTAGCAAATGAATGTATATCCCCTAACATATCTAAGCCGGCTGGGATCCTTGCCTCCTGGTTAATTCACGCGGTTGGACCCACAAATCAGTGACACAATTTTTTGGCATCTTCCTCGTCGGCGTGCGCGCCATACCTCGTATTTCCATTTGTGGTGGGTCCATTTGGTCAGCTTCTCGTGGGCGTGGTCGTTTTGTTGGTTGTTTATTTTCTCCGTTGGTCGGTTGACGCCTATTTCGCGTTGCTGCACGTGTCCGGTTCGAGAGGGCGTTGTGTCTACGTTGGTTGTCTGCCATCTTACTTTGGGTCCACTTTTCAGTGACTTTGAACGTGTCGTGTAGACTTCGTTTCCTGTCTTCTCTTGCTCCGCTTCGAGTCGGTTCGGCCTTCTATGCTGGGGCATGTCTTCCGCGTGTTCATTCTTGATTTGCTTTGTTCTGTTCGCTTCCTCCATTGTTGCGCTTCATCTGTTCTCGGTTCCTGTCGGTGTCTTCGTTTTCTCCATTTTCCTCCTCAGATTTCGTCGAAATGGTCCGGGTGTCCGTGACTCAGATCTATTGAAGCCCTTTTCCTCTGTGGTTCTCTGCGGTTTCCTCCTCAGATTTCTCCTACATGTTTCGGATGTACGCTGGATTGATTCGTTGAGGTGGGATCCTTCGCTTAGATTCCCTTTTGCATTTCTTGCTGTTTTTCCCTTACATTTTGTTGTTTTATTGCAGATCTGTGCGTTAAGGATTCGTCGGGCTGGTGGTCGGCTCGTGGCTTTGGATTTTCCCCAATCGGGTTTTCGTGCATCGGCTGCTGCTTCTTGAAGGTTACTTGTGCCTTCTTCCCTCTGTAATCTTTGCTTGCTCCTGCGCTTTTTATTTACCTGTGTTTGTTTCCACCTTCTTCTGCATGAGCGCCTGGGATTAAGCATCCCGGATTTTTATTCCCGTGATGCATTTGTTTACGCACCTTGTTGCTGTTCCTGTTCTCTGTGGATTGTTGACTCTCAGTTTACAGGTTTGTTCGATTTTCTCTCTTGTGAGATCTTTACTTTTTGTCAGTTATTTTCCTTGTTTTTTTTCTTTCCTACTGCCTCAGATATAGAATATGCCAGGGGGCCGGTCTGTTCGTGGTCATGGGCGTAAGCGCTCTGGTAGTGTTTTTTATCTAGCTGTCTTGTTTGTTTCTTTTGTATAGAATTTTCTGCTCGTGTTTCTATTCCTTAGTTTTCCCTCCCCGCTGACCAGTCTGCGTGTGCTCCTCGGCGTGCTTCGTCTTGAGGTGCTGCACGTGGTGCCGGACATGGTTCCGATCCTTATTTTTCTGTTAGATGGTGCGTGTGCTGGGCGTTCTGTTCGTGGACGTTGTGGGCGTGGTTCTTGTTCGTCCAATCGTCCCAACCTCCTCTCCAGGTTGAATCTGGGTGTGATGATGGGGTTCTTCCCGGTCGCCGTGCTACTAAGCGGACTGGTAGTGCGTTGTGGACTCTAAAGCCTTAGAGCACATAGTAATGTTTTTTTCCTTTGTCCCGTTAGGTTATTCATGTGTCTTGTTTGGTACTACCTCTTTTCATAAATATAAGGCGTTTTAGCTCTAGTATATGTTTAGTATATGTTGACTAGATGCATATTAAAATGGATGCACCTATACACTAAAACATGTCTACATACATGTAGATACATATGATTCTATAACGGAGGGAGTACGAGAGTAGTTAATTACAATGGCGTTGACTGTTCTGCCGATACTAGCTCTTCGGACGGATCGGCCAGGGATTTCAGCTTCTTCACTGCAGGCTGACCTCAAGATTTCAGCGATTCATTTCGTATGATCTACTCAAACACAATCTAATTTTCCTATAAGTTACGCATGGAGAAAACCTGTTAATTTTACTGTACAGTCTAGAGACCAGCTAGATTGATCGCTGACACATACACTTATTGACCCATAGTCTTTACAGAAATGCATGATGCCACCGGAAAACAAGAAGCTACATTCCCAATATTTCTTCTACATTGAATTGCATTTCTTGTGAGCTCATGTACGCAAAAACTCTCATATTTCGATGCCCTGCAGGCTATCCCCCTGCTATGCAAAGGCCAAGATCGACAGAATCTACAGAAATACCGACGTGATGCTAGCCTTGGAGAAAGGTACATACGGAAACTATTACAACTTTAAGCTACTCAAAACACCATCAAAGATCCGTATCACTGGAGAAGACTGGAGTAGATTCATTGCTGACTTCGACCTAAAAGCCGGTGACATGATACTATTTGAACTCGTCCGTGATGACTACGCAGCTATGAGGGTAAATCCACTCGATAAAAATTGCAATGCAAAGACCAGGATCATGCACAAGGATCCAATATCTTATGAAGAAGGTGAGTTCTATTTAGCCTTTCCTATAAGAAAAATACTTTAAAGTAAAAAGAAATTATTCTTATTCATATTTGGGTAGCTCACCACAGTGAAGCTGACATTTTTCCCCATGTTCTATTTGCTATACAGTTAACGAAAAACACAGTGTCATCGTTGTTACAAGGAACACTGAGTTCACTGCAGAAGATAGGATTAAATGGAGATACATCATTTTTTTTGAGATAAATGGAGATACATCATTGCTGAAAGAGGTATAGGGATGTGCCCTCTTTTTATCCCCAAGCTGACAGCTACAAATGTTACAGACAAACAACTGGTATACCAAAATTATACTCCTACATTTCATGTCTCGGTTCGATCCAAATAGAAAAATCTACGAGTATGCACAAAACATCTTATCATTTCGAAAAATAACGAATATTACTCGCATTGTCTTACCTCTTCTACAGAAAGTCCCAAAGAAGATTGTCCGGTCTCTCAAGATGCACCTAAACGGAAAAGATAATACTCTGTGGAAATTCAGATCAACAAGTTGAAGCAACGTACAACCACTGTGCTGATAGCATGATGGTCATAAGCGACATAGAACATTGCACTGAGTGCAGGCCAGCGAATCATGCTGCTGTTTCACGCTTGCGAAGATGTCACCATGGTGACCAGAATGATGCACATGACCATGGATGTTCAGTGATTTATCACAGTGTATTGTATAACCGTCTACTTAGCCTACCTACTCTGTTCCTGACTATGTTATATTGTACTCTATTTTCTAAGATAATCGCTCTTAAAACATTGTATATTTGATCACACGCGGTGGTCTAAACAGGCGCGGCAACGCGCGCCCAATCCTTCTGGTATAATATATGCCTGCAACCTTTTGATGTGGAGTGAGGGCCTGAACCCAATTGAAAAAACAGAAATACTAACTGAGGAAGCAGAGGAGAAAGGGGCTTTCACGTCATTGCTGATGACCCCCGGTGGGGGCGGTAGTAGAACAATGGTCAACTTGACAACTTGCATGGGAGATCTTTCCTCTTTAGTAGTTTTATACTTTTTTTTAAACTAACTTTAGTAGTTTTATACTAGTGGTGTGTTGTCTGAGGGTTTGGGGAGCCAAATGAGAAATAAAAATGATTGATAGTCCGATCCATGAAAATATCTTCTTGGTCATTGCTACGTTTTAGATCCTTCGACACTTGGTTTCACCAATCTATCTATAAGGACCCTGACGACCGTCATCGACTATCTCGCTTCAGCGATGTTTCGGTCTCTACGTTGTTGGAAATAAGCAAGACGGTGGCCGGCATAGCCTCGTGTGTGGCATACGGACGTAGTCTCCGAGTTGTATAGGAATTACAGTCCGGGTAGGATTAGGAGTTGGTAACCGGATCAGCTAGCTAGTTGAAATCGGTAGGCTGAATCTCCCGCATATATATGTGGACGCGACTCAAGACGAGATTGTGGTCAGCCAAGGGATAGAAATTGCGTATATATATATGCTGTGTACCCTGGCTTGTAATACCAGATCGATTTGAGAAATAAAGCAAGAAGAGAGAGAGGTGCGAGACACACCTCTAGCAACAAATCATCCTTCCCGGCGTTTGGTCTTTGTGATTAGTACGTACGTGAAGCTAGCTAGCTGATCGCATCATCCAAGTGCCTGGGTGGTTGCTTAGCTGATTTTCACATACGCGTGTTGCCGGAGTTAATCCGAGGAGCTTTGCTATCATATGAGCGTGTCGTCGGAAAGTACACGGCGGGCGCCGAATGATCGTGTATGGGCTAACATACGTCGCTCCAAGTCGGGCGACTCGGGCGAAATCCTAGTCGCCTCAATCCTCCCCTACCCCAATCTTCCGCCACTTCGGAAGGAAGTAGACAGCCCTAACAGAACCATGAGTGTGGAATAATGATAAAAAGTGTGGCGGAATTGTCTAAAATTAATTAGTGAGGTTATAAGATTGATTATCCTTGATGCAATTTTTATGTCAGAGAGGACACACTATGCATGGTCTCACTTCTTATGCTTATATGTTCTATATGATTGGAACTCTAGAAAAACATCTGTAACTACCAGAAGATACATTATGATAAAAAATTTACCCAACCATACCATATAAATAAAAAGGTTGTACTTCATCTCATACATGTCAAATGCCGAATTTGGGCTTATATTTCTGTCACACGGGCAGCCCTACCCTAAATCTTTTTCAAATACTATAAACCCTATGACGGTATCATTGCATGCATAAACATATGATGATGGAGCCATAGTACTAGAACATATCAACATACAACTAAAATCAACCAAAGATATTCAGCAATTAACCATAAAATAGAAGGAAAACGACACAAACATAACATAGATACCATAGATCATCTATAAATAATTTATAACATCAACACCATTTTTACATAGGGCATTGTAGATGTTTATGAGAGAGTGGTACACTCTATCTACAGTGTAACTATAGTGGAGAATGGAGGTTTGTTGGTGAAGAAGGAGAAAAGGCAGCGCATAGTCGCAAGACGATGCCGGTAGACGTACGCGGCAAATTAGGGAACCTCCTGCGTCCGCCAACCAACAAGGAGAAGTGCCGCCCCTTAGCCCCATCTTCCATGAATTTTTTTTGCTGTAGATTTTTTTATAGAAAAGGGGTAGTCCCGGCCTCTGCATCATGATGATGCACACAGCCATTGCATTAAATAAACAAGTATCAGGTTCGAATCAATCCAAATTACAACTCACGAAACGGGCAAAGATGCCCAACGACAGAAACATCTAAAGAGTAAGACCAAACGAAGACTACACATATTGGAGTCTTCTAGAGTGCTGCCAACCATGCTGGCATAAGATAGCTCGGATGACCGCCATAAGCCGGGTACATCCAGTAGCCATAAGGTCCCGTTGCTCCAAAGGAAGGAGGTAGGACCATAGGTGAATCCAGTAGATAGCTCGGTGAACAACCTGCAAAAAGTGAACAACTTTTGATTTGTTAAACACAATATCATTCCGACAATTCCAAACAGCCCATAAAAAAGCACACACACCAATGCGAATTAGTGCTTTAGTTTTAGCATCAACTCCATCCAGCTAATGTCCAAACATATTGGCTATACTTGTTGGTGGAGAGATATTGAAAGTGAAGTGAATGAGCCTCCAAATATGTCGCACAAAAGGACACGTTATGAAAAGCTGTTCAACGGTTTCATTGGTTTGGCAAAACACACATTGTTTACAGCCATTCCATAGTCGCTTTATCAAATTGTCTTTAGTAAGCAACACCTTTTTACTAAGGAACCGCATGAAGATCTTAATCTTTAATGGTACCTTTAATTTCCACAGATATTTTCAAAGGAAAGGTGTGTGCCCATTCATGAAGTCTGCATACATACACTTGACAGTGAATTTTCCATTAGTATTGAGGTTCCATTTGAACCGGTCTTGATCATTAGAGAGTGAAACCTGCATGATGCGCTGCACCAAATGACACCATGATGTCCAATTATTCCCTACTAATGAGCGTCTAAATTCAATATTCAAACGGTTATTAGAGAGCGCTTTAGCCACCATAACATGTTTATGGCATACCAGATTATATAAACTCGGGTATTGACTAGCTAAAGACATTTTACCTAGCCAAACATCCTCCCAAAAGCGTGTGTGTAGACCATTGCCTACCACGAGAGCGCTTTAGCCACCATAACATGTTTTGTTGTTGTAGATGAGTCGTCCATCTTGTAGATGAGAGGCAAGTTCGTAGCTTTTGGTGGCTGCCCAAAACTTATGATTTCTTTTCTTTACATAGGTTGTGACAATGTTTCTTGCAAGCCCCCCCCCCCCCCCCCCACACACACACACACACATCAATGCCCCTTGGATTCAAGGGATCTTGGTCACCCCTAGAATCTTCCTATCCCCTACGACTCTCAACCCAATTCAATAGAGTCAAATCTTGGCTGAATCCATTAAGTTAGATAGGAGCTGGACTCAATCTCGTTACCAACTTTCTGAATCCAGCAATCGGATCAGGTATAGCTGCTGCCTATGAAATCCGATTTGGACGAATTTTAATTCTATAATCATCTTTGGGTCTTTGGGAAACTCCCCTCAACTTTCCCGACTAACATTTTGCCGTTTGACGTTGTTACATGACGACCAGGGAAGTCACAATTCAACCGCGACAGAGTCTTCTTTTGCATTTTTTTTCTATTTTCCAAGTACTCCACACAAAAGTGTAAAATAAAAACTTGTCCAATATTAGTGGGTTAGTCCAAGCAAATAAACTAAATACTAAAGAAAACATCATAATAAATTACACAGTACGGTTTTATTCTTGTCCAATATCAAGGAGAAATGTTCAAGGTAATACAATTAAAATTACAACCCAAAAGCATGATTCGCGACTTTGACATCCATATGTCCTTTTATTTCTCAAAAATAGACTACTGGCGAAAGGAAATAAAAAAGAAGGAAGAGAAGAAAGGCCTAAAAGAAAAGCTGTTGGGCCAAGCTCAACTAGTCCGTGTTAACCTGAGTGATGACTAGTGGCGGACCGAGAGGGTGGACAGGGTGGGCCGCCCATCCTGAGATTTTTGGTTAAACACCAAAATACCACGTATAAACCTTTTTTTCTGTCAAAGTGTACGATCCTGGTTCTAAGTTTCTAACACATGTGTCTTCCACGTATGAGACCTTTAGCAGTGCTATTTGTGGGGTTTTCTCCACCGCGTTCATCTAGTTAGACCGAGGATATGCACGGTGATGTTTTCAACCGGATTCTCGCCTCCCATGATGTGTTTTTTTTCCTATGGAGACCCGGCCGCATCATTTTATTTTTGTTGGTGATTACACAAAAAAATTCAGTACCAAGTACAGAGTACACATACTTTGTTACATTTTGACTTGCTAGACAATTTTGACCACACAAAAGTAGTGTCATTGGTTCTCTTCTAAGTCTCGGAAACATTCTTACTTAATCATATACTAGGAACTACTATTGAAATATCATCTTGCTAGGTCGTACTCTTTACATAATTTATCGTAAAAACATATAGAAGATTATGCATTAGACAACATTTTTTTAGCAGACTTTTGTCACGATTTGTTTTTATGATAGTAAATACAAAACCTCATCAAATAATTTTTAATAATATTTTTTTCATGTGTTTAAAATATGCAACAAAATATAATTCTATTTGTAATAATGTAACATGCTAAAAATAAGATGTAGATAAATATAAAAGTTTAGTATAAATTTGTATTTATTTCTACTACTTGCAAGCTCAGATTTAGTAATAAGATTGTTGGCGAAGAAAAGGCTATACATACATAATTTGCCTTCCCTAGCTATAAGAGGCGGTGGCCTTGCTAGGATAATAGCAAGTGCAAAGGTCACAAAATGGATTCAATGTGCTCTTGCAAGCTTAAATAGTTTTTCATGATTTGTCAGAAAGACAATATCCCTCATGTTGACTAATAGAAAGTTAGTTGGGTTAGTGATATCAATGAATATGTGTTGAATTATGTGAAGGGGGCATTTTGTTTTTTAATAATAGCTATGTGGTCATCTTTTATATGTATGTGAGTTTACTACAAGAAAAGGTCAAAAGATCAGAGAAAGTCTAAATAAAAAAATCAAACCATGAAACTATATGCCAAACACCCCGTAGTATTAGCTGGATTTGTAATTATTACATCTTGTTTTTGTTTTTTTACTATAGGGGAACAAAACAAACAAGAAAAAGAACTGATTTTCTTCCTTTCTCTAATTTTGTGATCCTAAGAGCATCTCTAGTGGCTCATGTAAATTTGGACGTCTCCATACATACCTTCATACACACCTTTCCAGATTTTACACCTCCCAGCTTTCATGTTGAATGTGTATATCAAGACATCTATATTCTCTCCGATGGTTTTAAAAAAATTAACTACCATTCAACGATGATTTTTTTGAACGGGTATATTTTCAACGGCGGCATTTTCTAACAGCTATATTAATAAAGAATATGTTCCAACGGCGATATTAAGTGGGCTATATTAATAAAGAATATGTTCCAACGGCGATATTAAGTGGCTATATTTCTGGTCTATATACCACCCACCCACATCTCTCCCATCACTCCTGGTTACGTCTTCTCATCTCTCCTAGATTTCTCTATCATCTATCACACGGCACAATGAACGCATCCTTTTAAAAAGATATGGTCATGAATTCTTAGTCGTCTTGATCTGACGAGGATGAACTAGTTCTTACAGTATTCGCCAAGTGTGAGGAAGAAGAGCCCGTTTAGATCTTTCCACCGTTAATATACAATGAGTCTACTTCTTCCAAGTTCCAAGATCACTATAGAGGAGCCCGTTTCAGAAGAATAAAGACTAGAACAAGGAAAATATACACGCGTGATTGACATCGCACATAGCAACGGACTGGAACAAAGAAGGAGCTGCGCATCCCAGAAGCGAACAATAGATCCGACACTTGAAAGATCTCTTCAAAGATTTGATCGTGCTCTTCTCGACCGCAGGGGTCGCTTGTATGACAAGCCACAGCCTTGCATAAAAAAGCAAAACCCGTCCGCGCCCAAAGATCCTCGGATCGAATAGACAAATGCTTCAGTCGAGTCGAGTGCAGTCATAGGAGATGAAAAAACTGTGGTCGCGGTCATCGTTTCCCTGAGCAGTGAGCATCCGCTACCCCCAGAAAATAAACAAGTCTACCATTGATCCGGTGAATCTCGGAGACGGGATGAAACGGAGGGAGAATTCCGTGGACAACCCATGCCAGGCCAGTGGGAAAATTTCAGTAAAAAATAACCCATTCTCGAAACTATTTCAAAATCTAACTTTTTCTTGGTAGTGTCCAACGCTAGGTGCTACCCTCTCTACGGTAGCGTCACACGCTGGCTGCTACCCTCATGCCAACGTGGCATCGTGAGGCCCGTATAGTTTTGCATCCCTCACGAAAACGTTGAAAAATACTAAGTGCTATGGGTAGTGCCGTGGTCTGAGGTGCTACTGCCTTTAAGGTAGCGTCACGCTCTATGTTGCTACCCTGTGCAGAATTCCGTGGACAAGCCATGCCAGGCCAAGCCGGCCGCCAGAGGATCCCGTGTCCAGGCCTCCAAAGGATACGCCGCCTGTAATCCTTCCTAGGCAAATTCACAATACGCCACAGTAGTATACGTACGTACGTAACTCCATTGGAGTAGCTTTTGTTTTGTTTATGTTTGAGAAGCCATGTAGCCAGACCAGCTTTATCTCGATCGTCACGTCTGTGCAGAGGATGAGATCTTCCCCACCAGGCGCCGGGGAGATTTTGTTCCGGAGGACACGATCTTGTCCAGTAGACTGATGAATATATTCATCCTGACCGAATCCATGGTAACATCACCAACAAAATCCGCTTCGAGAACCGCGACGGCGACGACAAAGGCCGGCCTCTCTCGCTCGCTGACCTATTTAGTGCTTCCGAACCGGCTCCTCTTTTGACTACGTTGCTGCTGCGAGTGAGCGAGCAAGGGGCAAGGGGCCGGCCGGAGAGCTAGAGCTGGAGCGAGCTATCATGGAGGTGGAGAGGAGGCCGCACGCGATGCTGTTCCCCTTCCCTTGCTCGGGCCACATCAACCCGACGCTGAAGCTGGCGGAGCTGCTGCACTCGCGCGGGGTGCACGTCACCTTCGTCAACACGGACCACAACCATGACCGCCTGCGCCGGCCCCGCGGCCGGGACGACGGCTTCCGCTTCGAGTCCGTCCCCGACGGCTTGTCCGACGCCGACCGCGACGCGCCCGACAAGACGGTCAGGCTCTACCTGTCGCTACGGAAGAACTGCGCGGCCCCGCTGCTGGACCTGGCGCGGCGGCTCGGTGCGCGCGACGGCGTGCCACCCGTCACTTGCATCGTCGTCAGCGGCCTCGTCAGCTTCGCGCTCGGCGTCGCGGAGGAGCTCCGCGTGCCGTCGTTCGTGCTCTGGGGCACCAGCGCCGTCGGCTTCGTCTGCACGCTCCGCCTGCGCCAGCTCCGACAGAGAGGCTACACGCCGCTCAAAGGTGAACCATTTGCTTGATTGATCGATCTTCACTCTCTCGTCCTGTTCGTTTGCTTGCATGAGCACACGTGTCGCGCGTAGCTAGGTGAAAATTTTCAATCTCTCTTAGCTTATCCTGTTTCTTGTTGGCTTGGTAGACGAGAGCTACCTGACGAACGGGTACCTGGACACGCCGATCGACTGGATCGCGGGGATGCCGACGGTGCGGCTCGGCGACGTCTCCAGCTTCGTCCGGACGCTGGACCCGACCAGCTTCGCGCTGCGCGTGGAGGAAGAGGAGGCCAGCAGCTGCGCCAGGGCGCAGGGCCTCATCCTCAACACCTTCGATGAGCTCGAGTCCGACGTGCTGGACGCGCTCCGGGACGAGTTCCCGCGGGTGTACACCATCGGGCCGCTCGCCGCCGCCATGCACCGCGTCGACCACGGCGCCGCTTCCGGGCTGAGCCTCTGGGAGGAGGACGCGGCCTGCATGGCATGGCTGGACGCGCAGCCGGCGCCGGGCTCCGTCCTCTACGTCAGCTTCGGCAGCCTCGCCGTGTTGTCGCCGGATCAGCTCGCGGAGTTCGCGTGGGGGCTCGCCGCGAGCAACCGCCCGTTCCTCTGGGTCGTCCGCCCGGGGCTCGTGGCCGGCGATCGCGGCATGGACGCCCTGCCGGACGAGTTCGTCGCGGCGACCGAGGACCGGTGTTTCATCGCCGAGTGGTGCGCGCAGGAGCAGGTGCTGCGGCACCGCGCCGTGGGGGCATTCCTGACGCACAGCGGGTGGAACTCCACCACGGAGAGCATCTGGGCCGGCGTGCCGATGATCTGCGCGCCGGGCTTCGCGGACCAGTACATCAACAGCCGGTACGCGTGCGGGGAGTGGGGCATCGGGCTGAGGTTAGACGAGGAGCTGCGCCGGGAGCAGGTGGCGGCGCACGTCGAGGAGCTCATGGGAGGAGGGAAGACGGGCGAGGAGATGAGGCGCAACGCCGCCGAGTGGAAGGCTCGGGCGGAGGCTGCCACGGCTCCAGGCGGATCGGCGTACGGGAACCTCGACAATCTGGTGGAGGAGCTGTGTGTGGACGTACCGGACGCCGACAAGCTTGCTACGGTCTCGAACGGCCGGTGACGATGGCATGGCATGGAATGTAGTAGCCCTGTCGCCGGCCGTGTCTCTTTTGATGCCAGTGTAATGTAGTTTGAGACTCGAAGCTGCGTCAGTATTCAGTGTGCTTAAAACGTGGGGAATTTCAGTGTTTCTTATCCATGATCGAACCAATTATGGGCTCCGACCGGCGGCCGGTGCACATCCAACATCAACAAATCTCAGGAATGACAACGTCGTTTTTGACTTGCCGTGCCACTGCCAGCCGGCCGAATGGATCCCCGTAAAATCATTTCCCACACCTCATTTTTTGTCTAATAAGTTTGGCAGGTGAGAACACAACATATTTTTTCTCCACGATTCTTCGTCGAACCCTACTCCAGAGCGCATGCACGCTCTTACAGCGCAGGGCGCATGCGCCATTTTGGGAAAGGGGCGGGGGAAGCTGCGCGCGCCATAAAAGGCAAGTTCTGTCGCGGGGGGAAACCATGTGCGCGTGCGCGCTGTCCCGATCTTTTTCCAAACCGTGCCTCGCACGCAAAAAAGGTGTATCTTACCTGCTACCTCCACCATCCCGTTCGTTCCCCATTAGCTCCCAGGCACAGCACGCAAACAAAAACCAGATCGCCATTGCCGGCGATCAAAATCACAAAGGAGAAGCAGAAAAATAAAAGAACAAGATTCTGGGGATTGAAGAACAGGCAAAGGAAATAGCACAGGTATGGGAAAGCAGCGGTCAATCCTCCACCCCCCAAAAAGCAACAACTCCATGAACTCTTTCTGCCTATTCTGAAGATCTAAAAGTCTCATACGATTTCTGCTTGTTAAACCATGCCCTGGCTTGTCCAGCCAATCATCTTCTCCCTCTCGGTCCTCCTAGGTTCGTCACCTGCATATGGTTCATGAAAAAATAATCAGAAAAAATATTCAGCACAAAAAAAGAGGCAATTATGCATAGATAGTAAGATACAGAGGCTAGTAAACCAACTATTGATATGTTTATTTGCTTTCTAGTTGGTAGCAAAATGAAGCAGAGACAGAGCAAAGAACTGTGAGGACAAGAAAAATCTATTCCTCGGTTGAGTACTTGCTTTACTATTTGTTGAAAAAACAATTAGTGTTTGTACGAAATGCTTTTGTACTTGTGGTGAAGCAAAGATAAAGCAAGTAGTGTTTTACTGCTGGTAAAAACAAATCATGTCCTATTGGATTAAAAACGCTTTTCTAGTTTTTCCAGATCAATAACCGTTGTATTCATTTAGCATATACAAAAAATAAAAACATGTATCCAATAGCCATTAGGTTATGTTTTCTTCATTTTTTTCAGCTAACCACAAGAAAACATGTGCTCTGCCTGCAGGGGATGGATTGGTTTGACCTAAATGAGCCGCCATTGGCATTTGATATTGGCAACTTGGATATTGGCAACAACCCGGATGCGCATGTTGAACTTGTGGATGAGTGATACGTCTCAAATGTATCTATAATTTCTTATGTTCCATGCTTATATTATACCAATTGCTACATGTTTTATATACACTTTATATCACTTTTATGCATTTTCTGGGACTAACCTATTAACAAGATGCCACAGTGCCAGTTCCCTGTTTTCTGCTGTTTTTGGTTTCAGAAAAGCTGTTAAGGAAATATTCTCGGAATTGCACAAAACAAAAGCCAGAAACCCTATTTTCCCCGGAAGCATCCAGAACACCGAAGTGGGGCAATAGGGGGGCCACAGGGCGCCCACACCTGTTGGCGGCGCGGGTCCCCCCTGCCGCGCCGTGTGGGGCCCACGGCCCTCCACCGACGTTGCCCTTTCGCCTATTTAATCCCCCCGACAAATAAACCCTAGGCACCCGATCAGAAATCCACGAAACATCCCGTAGTCGCCGCCGTCGTCAACCCTAGTTCGGGAGGGTTCTGCAGCTCTTCCCGGCACCCTGCCGGAGAGTGGAATCATCACCGGAGGGCTCTACATCACCATGCCCGCCTCCGGACTGATGCGTGAGTAGTTCATCCTTGGACTATGGGTCCATAGCAGTAGCTAGACGGTTGTCTTCTCCACTTGTGCTATCATGTTTAGATCTTGTGAGCTGCCTAATTAACATGATCAAGATCATCTTATTGTAATACTACATGTTGTGTTTGCTGGGATCCGATGAATATTGAGTACTATGTCATTTGCTTCATAATATATTATGTGAGTGCGTTATTTATGATCTTGCATGCTCTCCGTTGCTAGTAGATGCTCTGGCCAAGTAGATGCTTGTGACTCCAAGAGGGGGCATTTATGCTCGATAGTGGGTTCATGTCTTCATTTAATCTGGGGGAGTGACAACAACCTCTAAGATTGTGAATGTACTATTGCTAATAGGGATAAAACAGTAGTGCTTTGTCTAAGTATAATTGTGCCACTATAATAAGAGTGAGGATGCAAGAGAACAAACCCATATTCACTTAAACCCTCTAAATTTCTTAAATTTCTCCCCCATTGGCATTGATTGCCGAAATGGGTGAAAAGTAAGAAGGCCAATATAATAAGAGCCCCCCCCATAAAGTGTGCATTTCTCATAATGTGAGTGAAATCAAATGCACAATGAAGAATAGATGGAGGGAGATCAAACTACATTGAGGATCCAAAGATTGCAAGAGAATATCAAATAGAAAGATACTTCAACGAAAGAAGCAAGCAATCAAAAGGTTCCGAAAAGTGTTCTAAATATCATGAGGGAACTCTCCAAGGTACGTGCACAAATAGGATTTGTATTTCAATATAGTGTGCACAACATGGAATCCTCACTCCCTCCTAGATAAATTCTAACACAAGCACATGCAAGACAATATAAATGAGAAGTGAGGCAAAACAACTTGCAACAAAAATGTTTTGCAACAAGCAAATAAAATATGGGTGTGAGATAAAAAGACATTATAGGAGAGTAATACAAGGATGAGAGCATCAACATAGTCTTTCAAGAAGAGTTGCACATAGTGCATATCATGTCTTTCCCATACCCACACACCAAAAGAGATATAGCAAATAGCTCCACAAGCTTAGTAAGATGCAAAAAGCATAACACATGAAAAAAATAAAGCTTGTGCCTTTTAGAAATCACCAAAGAATCAAAAGCAATAAGAGATGGTCACTAAAAAATTGGAATATCAATTAAAGATGTAACTATTCTTATGTGTATAAGTTTCTAAGTGGACACGAATCACTAAGATATGGGTCTACAAATAAACATGTACACGCAAGATAGGTACAAGGTTAAAGATCAAGATATAAAGAGGAAGTCATAAATACACCAATAAGGTCTTTGCTTAATTAAAAGCATAGCACAAAGCCCAATTTTATCTTAAACGAATATAAATGAACTTCCAACACCAAATTCTCAAAGCATCACACATAGGATAAGTGATAGTTGGGATGCTTCGAGAAAGATAACAAATATCACACAAGGCAAATGATTTTGAGAAATCATCAATATTGCACATGAGAGACTTTGAAATGAATTTGCTAGATTAACATATTAGGGACCGGTGAATCATGAAAAAGATTATATATATTCCTCTTGATATGTAATCATCCCGGCTTACTCACATTAGCAATAAAGATGTTTTTATAAGAACTTTTTACAAGAACCCTATCAAATGCAACAATAGATAATCATGCCAAGATACAACCTACACAAGGTTAAAAACTAGAAAAGTATGCATGAGGTAGATACTTGTTACCGAGATAGCATTGAATGTGTAGAAGATAAAGTTCTCAATCATCCAAACTTGGCTCCAATAAGCACATGGTGAAGACACCTTCTTTAATATGAGACAAGCTTCCAATGCATCTCCCATGTACCTAAAACATATTTAAGTACAATATGGTGCCCAAACTAATTGGGTCCAAAGTAGTCAGACCAACTAAAATACATAGGACAAACTCCACATAAATAGGTGCATATTGATATGAAATAGAATTTCATGCACATATTAGACATTTCGGATTTGATGGAGTTTATCCTATATATTGGATCAATGAAAGTAAGCATGCCATAAGATATACATATAGTAAATATGCATGCACAAAGCTTTCAAGAACCAAACGAGATACAATTTGGACAAAATACCAATTAAATCAAGAAGCTACACAAAAGTGTGGCAAGAGAAAGATTTGTCCACATTATATCAAAGACTCAAATCAACCCATGATTGGAGAAACCAATTTGAAAAGATATTAAATGAAAACAAGGTCAAGGCTAAACCAATGAGCATAAGAAATAAATCAAACAAACATGCACAAAGGTTTATCTCATCCAAAAAGGTAGACTAAAAACCATGGGATGAGATACTCCACAAAGAAGAGTAAGGTTCCAACAAATAAACCAAGCCCTCTACACTTTTCATGATGGCACAAAGTACCAGGACGAAAAATGTTTGTCTTCCAAAGAGACATGTCATCGGGATCAAATACCAATTGAAGATAACTAATGTTCAATAACCTATAGGATTGCTCCCCTAAGATTTGTGCATTATTTATAATCTTGTATTTGAATACGAAATGCACACAAATGAGATCATCACTCTCCATATATATTGTTAAAACATTAATCATGTTTAAGAAGAGCAATAAGATAAATATCAATTTAAAAGATGATGTTCTACTCAATGTAGGATAGCTTCCCCAAAAATAGTGCATTAATTATAATTAAGACTTTGAGTGTAAATGCACAAGAATGGGATCCTTGCTTTTCCTAACTCAAGAAAGCACAACACAAATTATGAGTAGAGCAACAAAAGATCCAAAGGAAGCAAGGATGACAAAAGGGGGGTTAGACCAAAACAAAACATGGCGATAAGATAATTTATGAACAATAGCCAAAGTAAATATGATCAATAAATTTATGAACAATAGCCAAAGTAAATATAATCAATAAATTTACCACAAATTTAATTATCACTTGTCAAAAACAATGATTGTATGGATATATTTCTCGGTGGTACATGACATATATGTATTCAAGATCATATTCACAAAACAAAAGCATTTGGCAAAATATGAGAATTGTATATAGAGATTCTTGATGGCTTCACATAATCGATTATCATACTAAGCATCAAGAAACTCTCTCACAACAAGATACCAAAAGATGGGTGAACAAAAAGCATTTAAGCAAATATGGAACTTGTTTGAGTACCATGCCACATAGAAACAAGATAATTATCAATATCAATTCTAAAGTGGCATTACCTCCCATGTTCACATTTTCTAGGCTTGTAATATGCACATAGCTTATTACTCCCCCATAATGTGATAATCCATTCTTTTTAACAAGAGGCAAAAGAAATCCAACAAGAGATAATTAATGGACATTAGAATTTGAATTTCACATGAGTAAGACATACCACAAAGAGAGTATATAATATTGATATATCACCACTAAGTGGTATTCCTCATGAATACACATTTTAGGATAGTGAGTTACCAAAAAGCACATCACTCCCCCGAAATGGGATAGTCCATTAATATCCCTACAAGAGCCAATTAAGATGAAAGCAAATAGAAAAGAGGCTCAAAACATACATGGTGTGCAAACCAACATACACAAGCAAGATTACTCAAAATAAGTAAATAGAGAGCACAACACATACAAACACTAGCAAGGTACAAAACCTAACACGTGCAAGGGTGCAAGCAACTTTTAATGTATATATGATTTAAATAAAAGTTACCGCAATGAGGAACATTGGATAAGAGATAGAACAATGTAACACAAATGACTTGGCTTGAGAGAATATAATGATGAAGATCCCTTAATTCTTCATGACGTGGCCAAGTCTCCAATGTCCTCCAACAACACCTATTGATCAAGTTTTAGCTTTTTGGTACCCAACCAAGTTGCGTACTAAGAGGTTAGTCACAATGGGTTTGGTAACCCATATGGTTCTTTTCTTGACACCACTTTGAGTACCAACATATTTGGCGAACACATTGCCAACCTTATCCTTCCGAAGAGAATAAACATTGTCAACTATAATGGGGTTGGATAAGGTACCATTTGTGCATGAAGAAACAAGGTGACCCTTTTCACGACATAGGTAGCAACACCGACTTCCTCCTTTCTTCTTGGTTGTAATCTCGACTTGAGGAGGAGTACTAGCTTGATTCTTCTTGGGAAGAGGCCCTTCTTCAACTTGAGGAACTTGAGTTTGAACTTGAGTCTTCTTCCCTTCCTTCTTCTCACTAAGACGCTTGTTCTTCAAAGGGTAAGATCTAACAAGTTGCCCTTCAACTTTGCACTCGAAGCAAACAATCTTGGCCAAATCTTTGACTTGTTCTTGGCCCTTTTTCTTCTTGATGATCTTGGACTTGTTCTTGTTATTGGAGTTGAATCCAAGTCCATTCTTGTCATTGGGGCGTATTTGAACACTCAACATATTATCAAGTGTGGACTTCCCAACATGGCACTTTTCCAAGTCTTTCTTCAAAGAAGTGACTTAGGCCTTGAGCTCTTTTAATTCCTCTACATGGTTAGTATCAAAAAAAAAATACTAGAGAAACTAGAATCTTCATTGTTAGAGCAACAAGGTATGAAAAGTAATTCATCACAAGATGTAGCAACATTGTGAGTGGATGAATCACAAGGAGTAGCATAAGACAATATAGCATTAAGAGAAGAAGTTGCCCCATTGTCCACATAAGGCTCACAACATATTACCTTTGACATAATAGTCTCATTAGCTAACTTTAGCTTAGCATGTGATGGTAGAAGATCGTTATTAGAGCTAGAGAGCTTTACATAACTTTTTTCCAATTTCCAATACTTGCTAGTTAGTGTAACACCCCGAAAATTTAAGCCGTATTTTAAATTATTTTTAGACGCCGAAAAACTTTTCTACTTTTAAATAAACATTTTCTAAAATCTTTCGAGGCGATTCGATTTGGCTTTTGCTTTCTCGTTAACTACCGGAGGACTCCCCTATCCATTTCCCGAAGACCCGTCCCAAAAATATTTCATACTCTGATCCAATATCTCTGATTTCCGAAGTAAACTGTTAATTGTCAGCCCCGATCTCAATTTTATTCGTCCACTTAGAAGTCTCTGAAAATTCTCATATTTTAGGACGATGCATATTTTTGCATTTCCTACACTTCTTCTGTTGAACCCAAATCCATTTGAGCAAGTTTTAACCTAGTTCCTTTGAAAGCCAAACACCGATGTCGGTACGCGGCTTAGAGGACACTTTTCCAAAACCCTTCTCCACACCACCAAATGAGTCGAAACCCCTTAGACACCCTCCCTATACCACATATACCATTTGTTATTTATTTGGAATTTTTCTAAGTTAGGAAACCTCGCTGCCTTTCATCTAACACCTGGTGTGCGTTCGGTTTTCGGAAAACTTTGTTTTACCAAATGCGACGTTTAAGTGCGTGACTGGCGTAGTGTCGTAGGCCTTCTTCCCAGCAAACCGTAGATATCTCCCTCTTTCCGTTTGGTGCTCCGAGACTCCGGCAATGCGTCGATGCCGCTCGTGTTCCGCCAGGGCATTCAGGACGCACACCTTGACATTGCCTAAATCTAACCTAGCACTAAAACCCCACCTAATCTCTCTCCCTAAGAATCCCCTTTACTCCCCCACCGACAGCCACACCCTTCCCCTCGTTCCTATCCCCTCCATTCAAGGCTTGGAACCTTGTTGTTGCACCCACAAGCCATCAATGGCCACCCACCTAGCTCTCCTCCCCTCCCTCTATATAAAGCCCTCCAGAGCAGCCCAAGCAAACCCTAGCCACTCCCCATCCTCTCCCCTATCCCCCACTCCCCATTCAGTGCAAAAGAGTAGAGGAAAGCCACACAAAATTTGCCCACCATGGCCACCATGACCGAAGCTCGGACGAGCTCGTGGGAGGCCTCGCCCTCGCCCGGCCTCGCCCTTGCCGACCATGGGGAGCCACTCCGGACCCATTCCCTCCGCGGGCGAGCCCTCCCGGCGAACCTCCTGGCCGTCCCCGGCCGTTCCGTGCCGTTCCCGTGCGGTATCCGGAGGTTGAGGACGATCGATCCGTCCTTCTTCCTTTTTTTCCGTTCTTTCCGTTGCTAACCGTTTTCGGCCCAGCTCCAGCAGCGCTGCCTCGCGGCCTGCCAGCGGCCCGGCGCAGGCGCGCGCGCGTGCGGCGCGCAGTGCGCGACCGCGGCCCATTCGCGGCCCATTTCCGCGCGGCCGGCAGCCCGTTCTGTTTTTTTTTCGCGCGTGTGTTATTTTCCAGCTGGACAGAATTTTAAACCTTTGTAACTTTTGAACCGTAGCTTCGTTTTCAGTGATTCAAATTTCTAAATCTTCGCCTCGACGAGATCTACACGTTAGTACTAGTTTTCTTGCGTTTTAAAACTTTTTATTTCACTGCCTTTTTTAAACCGTTGTTTACCGGTTCCGCGGTTCGTTTGTTTTTCGAGTTTCTGACGCGCGACGACACCGAGACTTTCCGGATGATTTGGAAGCCGTTTTCTAAGGCAAGCTAACCCCTTGCTATGAGCTTTCCCGCAATGTTTGTTTGTTGTTTGCTATTGCCATGTCGTGTGTTTATATTTATTTGTGTACTGCTGTATCTTATACTGCCTGATCCATCTAACTCATTAACTTGTCTAACTCACTGACTCATTTACGTTATGTTATTTATTCTGTACTAACCCCACCATTCTTGAGACATTGGACTGGGGGAACCGCCGCCGCCGTTGATAGAATGGTGGATATTAACAACAAACTAAATACGACATGTGATGGTTCAGGCTTCACAGCTAAAAGTTTTCGGTCGGTTTAACTTGACTTTATTTATTTCATGTTATATTATATATATGTATATGTATATATCATGTTGTTTGTGTTTTCTTTTGTTGTTTGTGTTTGTTTGTTTGTTTGGTTGCCTGTTGGTTGGTGTTGGTTTGCGGAGGCGCCGGTCGGCGGAATCGCCGCCACAGTCCCACAGTCAACAACAACTTGTTGTTTGTTTACACTGCTATTTACATGTTGGTGTTGACTATGATTGTTATTGATATTTAACTCTGATGATTGTGATTATTATTGTTACCTTGTTGGACTAACCCTGTGGTTTGGTTTGGAAAAATAATAAATTTGATTAAATGCAACACTCCTCCAAACGTCGATAAGGTCTATTCATAGTGCCACTAATCTGAACCCTTGCATGCGGTACCACCGTCGTCCCATGGAAAACCGTGACCTAGTAGGTTGACGAGCCTCTTTTAGACAAACCACCCGTTGGGCGCAGTCTAGGGGACTCGCGATAAGAAGTCCGGAGCTAGGCATACTCGGTCGCGCCGAGGGATGTGCCGGACTTACTTGCCCGTTGTACTAGGCGTATAGGGTGGGGAGGGAGAGTGTCTCGACAAGTGGACCGTCGCATGAGTGTATCTTGCCTAGTACGACTTTGGGCGTGAGAAACCTGGAGCGTCGGCTGAGTAGGGTGCATTCTGATAGGTGGTAAAACAAACTCTCGAGAGACTCAACCTAGCGGCTAGCCTTGTTCCTGGGATATGAAACAACAGTTCAGTGTCAGTCACACCGTGTGTCTTTGTCGAGTCCGGAGGTTAACTTAAGATTTGTTTGAAAATAATTAATCAACGACCTGAGCTCATTTAATGAACAATAACATGTTGCAGAGCCTAGTTATTGAGCCAGAGTTGGCTAGGGGCTTGAGAGATCAGTTGTAGAATATTTGTGAAGCTCAGAAATATACTATTTTGTCGGACACCGCTCCTCGGTGCTCGATCTTTAAGTTCCACCGTTAAGTTGGACTCGTATTTGCCATGATACTTTCTGAATATATGCCAAGCTACATTCTCAACATATGCCATGCTACTTTCTGAACTTATGCCATGCTTGATTAGTGATACCCATTGATTGTTTGCCATGTTGTTTGCAATGCCATGCTACCTTTTGATACTATGCTTTGCGTAGGTCTTGCCATGTCGTAGATTATTAATTCACGAATAGCTTGTTACATGATTGTTTGTTGCATGATTGTTGGATTGTTTGTAGCAAGGGACTACCTCTTGCTGAGTGCATAATTAATGTACTCACGGGCCTTGTGATTGTGGCCATATATTGGCGAGGATTCATCTTCCACCTTAGCGAGGAGATGGAGCAAGAGTGTGCGTGCTAGGATCCGTAGCCCAGCCAGATGCCCGTGGGAATGGAGCCGCTTCAAGCCGTTGTCTCTATTCTTCTTCCGCTGCCAGTCAAACTCTGACATGTGCCATGCTTGGCTTGATATTCTGTCATGCCTCGATGGCCATGTAACCCTTTTGTAGCACTTGTGTGCCTGATTGTGTAATGATACCATGTATGTTACACTGTCGCGACGTGCGGCCAGATATCTTGTGCTGGCGCACGAGACGACCGCCTCGCTGGCAAGTTGTGCCAGGGAGGGGTGTTACAGTTAGCAACTCAAGTTGGACCCTTAGCTCAATATTCTCATTCAACATGGATGCTTCACAAGAAGTGGAGTTAGTAGCACAAGCATCATTATCATTAGAAATGGAATAAGACAATTTTGCAAGCTTATCATTATTAGATAGTTGAGTTTGGAGTTGATCATGAGACTTGATGAGGAGAGAGTGTTCACTTTCTAAATCCTTGTGAGTTTTGTCAAGTTTCTCTATGTACTCACTTAGTCTAGCATTACCAACACCAAATTCAACTTTTTCCTTTTTAAGCACTTTATATTTTGCAATAGCATAATCTCTTCGCTTAATGATTTTAGCAGTGAAAAGATCATTTGATTCATCAAGAGATTCAAGTCTCTACTCAAGAGACACTCGAAACTCTTGCTCTTCGTCAAGGGCATTATCTAAGGATGCTTTTTCAATAGCATCTTCTCTCTCAATTTTACATTTTTGCTCAAATTGAGTATCCAAATCTTCAATGATTTTTATACATTTAATACCATGAGCAACAATTTCACATAGAGAAGAGATAGCTTCACTACCTTTGGGAAGAGCACCAAGAACAATCTCACCCTTCTTGGTTAAGGTTTCAATGTCAAAATCTTCTCCATGAGGATCCTCAACCACATCATCACATATCTCGGGATTCGAGGTAGAAGTTAGATGAAGAATTACTTGAAGCACCATTTTTTTTAGGCGAAACAGTGAGGGCAAAACCCCCACTGTAATTTTCAATTTTCATATTACTTGAAGCACCATTGAGGTCCATGTCTTGTTCGAACAAATGTTGGGATTCCTCTACATTGTTAGTCATGCAAATACTAGAGGATATGGAAGCATTATTTTCATGACAACAAGACATAGAGAGCATATCATTATAATATTTAGTTAAGCAACTATTACTTGATATGCAAGGACCATCAACTCTAGCATGTATGACATTTGGAGTGCTAGAAGAGTTTAAGTCCAAAGATAGAACATTGCAATGTGATAGAGAAGAAGTATAACCAATAGAAAGTTCACCATCACCAATGCAATTTCTATCACCACTCACCATATCATTACCTTGTGACAAATCACATGTTGGTGAAGTGGAAGAAGTTGTGAACTCATCACGGCCGGTGGTGGAGGGAGAACAATCATCCTTAATAAATTTGGACACTTCATATCATATATATCTTGAAGCTTTGTCCAAAGCTCATGTGCATTTCGAAAAGGCATGATTGAAGCAAGAACTACATCGGTCAAAACACATATAGGACCATTAGTAACTTGAGTCTCGAGATGAGAGTTTATCTCATCCTCTAAAGATAATTCTTGGGAATCCTTTGGAGGAAATAAACTCACATCTACAATCCTCTTAATATAATTTGGACCCATGGCGCTAAAAATATTAAGCATGCGAATTTTCCAAACATCATAATTTGTGCCATCGAATATGAAAGTGGGATCGTGCACTAATTCTCTAAACGACATCTTTTACTCTCTAGGCGGTAAAGCCCAAAAAGAGAGAACCTGGCTCTGATACCAATTGAAAGGACAATGATGTCGCCTAGAGGGGGGTGAATAGGCGGTTTAAAACTTTTCCGGTTTTGGCTTGATAATTGCGGAATAAAAGTAGGTGTTTAAATTAACAAGCCGACAACCTAAATAAACTAGGCTCACCTATGTGCACCAACAACTTATGCTAAGCAAGACAAATAACAAGGTGATAGCTATAGAATACTTCAAGCACGAATGCTATCATAATGTAAAATGCATAAGTAAAAAGCTCGGGTATAGAAATAACCGAGGCATGTGGAGACGAGGATGTATTCCCGAGTTCCTCCTTGTTAAGGGGGTACGTCTCGTTGGAGAGGTGTGAACCGACACAACGGTTCAACAACCACAAAGGTTTCACCTTCTTCTCCGATGAACCGCACCACAAAGGCTTGGTTCACCTTCCACTATCGGAATTCTTCAAGGCGGAATCCGGAGCCTTTCAACAACAATCCGGGGCACAACCCACAACGGGATTGGGGGCTCATGAACGGCTTTCAACCACAATCCGGGGCACAACCCACAACGGGATTGGGGGCTCCCGAACGGCTACAAGTGACCACCAAGGGTCTCAACCACCACGTGGGCGTCTAGGGTCCAAAGACCCAAGAGTAACAAGTTCACAAGCTTTCAACTTCCACGAATCGTCGTGGAGAGCACACCGATGCACCAAATGCACAAGGCAAGAGCACAAGTGCTCAAATCCTTCACTCTCAAATCCCACCAAAAGCAACTAATGCTTATGGGGGGAGAAGAGAGAAAGAACAAAAAAGAGAACCACACAAGAACTCCAAGATCTAGATCCACTAGGTTCCCCTCACTTAGAGGAGAGATGGATTGGTCGAAATGTAGATCTAGATCTCCTCTCTCAAATCCCTCAAAGATATGCAAGAATCATGGGAGGAAATGGGAGAGAGCCAAGCTTTCCAAGGTCAACAATGGAGGTGAGAGAGGGGGAAATTTCGTGCTTTGAAGAGCTGGTCTCTTTGGGGAAAAAGGGAGCCTTTTATAGGTCCCACAAAAAAAGAGCCGTTGCAGGAAAAATATCACCGGAGACTCCGGACTGCAGAGACGGAGACTCCGGCCCCCCAGAGACTCCATGGTCACTCCGGACCTACTCCGGACCCCTATACCGCAAGCGCCGTCCGCTGGAACGAAAAACGAAACGCGAGGACCGGAGACTCCGGCCTAAGAAAAACTGCAGCAAAACCGAACACGAAAACGAAGATATCTTGATCATCCGGACTCCATTTTCGATGTTCTCAGGCTCGTTGGAATCACAACGAAGAGCTTTACAAGATCATGCAGATAAACCTCATAGTCCAACAATGGAAGATAAAACCAAATGGAGGAAGTTAAAACCTCTCTAAAAAGGAATAATCGGCAAACCTCCAAAACCGAAAACGCAACAAGTTTTCCATATGAAATTCGTTTTCGGTAAACTTGGGCTTGTAGTGAAGATCACAACAAGCACCAAAACCCAACAAGGAGAAAAGCCAAGTAAGAACCAAGAAAGATGAAATGCCAAGTATGCAAAGGTTTGAGTTCTCCACAAAGATCCGATCAAGTTACTCACTTGATAGCCCCTCTTGATAGTACGCCGTCTATCCTAAAACCCGGTCTCCCACTAACACCATGAGACCGGTAAAATAGAAAACCTATCAAGATCATACTTTTGCCTTGCGCATTCCACTTGAGCTCGATGATGACAATCTTAACTCTCTCAAGTTGAAACACCTTTCTTGATTGTGCTTGCTAGCACATGCTTGATGAGGACTTCTCCAAATGCTCCCCCATACTCCATTATGGGAGGGCCTCACTAAGCTTGGTCTTCATGTCTCCTTTGCAAGCTTCAATCAAAAGATATCTTCTGAGATGCATCATATTGAACTTGCACTTCATCTTCTTCTCTTGATATGTATGATGGCTTGGGGGTAAACATGATTGTTCACTCAATCTTCTATTCCAAGCCATACTTGCAATGAGCTCAACTCTATACATGACCATTCTTCATATAAACCCTTGAATAGAGCATTGGTCATTATATCATCTTGAAGAGTCCAACACATGAACTCCTATATTTCCCATGGACAAGATCTATAAGAATATCTCAATGTAAACATTAGTCCATATGGATTGTCATTAATTACCAAAACCACGCATGGGGGCAACCATGCACTTTCAGTCTTGCAGCTCCTCCTCCTGCAATTCCCATGGCAGCCCCGCCTGAACCTCCAGAAGCAAAACAACATGCTGCTCCTGCTTCAAAGCGCACGATGTCTTCCAGGGTGCCCCTTTCATCACCTGCTAGGCCTCCCTCTAAAAAAATCAGCCTTCCGGTCATGGTGCTGCTCCTGTGTCAACTACCGTTTGCGCTCCTACTATTTCATAGCCACCTCAGCTTACCCCATCCAGACACAATTCCCATGGCAGCCCCGCCTCAACCTCCAGAAGCAAAACAACATGCTGCTCCTGCTTCAAAGCGCACGATGTCTTCCAGGGTGCCCCTTTCATCACTTGCTAGGCCTCCCTCTAAAAAAAATCAGCCTTCCGGTCATGGTGCTGCTCCTGTGTCAACTACCGTTTGCGCTCCTGCTATTTCATCGCCACCACAGCTTACCCCATCCAGACACAAATGTAACCTTGCAACTTCTGTTTTGATGACAAAAAATGCTTCTAGGGTGCCCATGTCAATGCAACCTACGCATCCCCCAACGAGACAACCTTCTGTGCATGCAAGTGCTCCTGCTAGAACCACTACTCGTGCTACTGGGGTGCCAAACACATCACCCCGACGTCCTACCCTAGCGCAACAATAAGTTAATGCTATTGCATGTCCTGCTAGCACTCCAACCAAAAGCACTCCGGGGGTGCGTCATGGATCATTTCCTGCAGCAGCGGGTACTCCTTCTAAGACATGAACACGTTTGGCGGGAGTGCATGCCACATTGAACCAAATTCCTGCTTCTGCGTTGACAAACACTGCGGTGCAAAGAACAACTTTGCCTTTGGATCCTTTGTAAGAGCCAACTGTTGGCCCCGCGTGTGTTGATCGTACAATCCAAGAATTGGACACTAGTCCTAGACAGGAGCGAATAATACTATGTAACCCACCAAGAGCAGTCACAAAAGGCCGGTTGTCGAACAAGGCGCAAGGGCAGAGGTATCGGTCAGCCCTTGAGCTGCTCCCCAAGGGGAAAATTAACTGTGGGTTCTCTACGGTGAAGAAAGACACAACACAACTACTTGCCAGAAACGCTTGGCTGGTACTATACTACAGAGAGATCCATAGGCTTGTCAGGCAAAGAAGGGGCACTATTTTTGCAATTTGTTGTTTTCTCAGAATTTTACGAGAAGGATCTTGTTTGGGCTTGCGTTTTAATGCCTTTAGTATCTAAAAAATAAATTCAGATTGTTATGAGTACTGGTTAGTGTAAACTTATTTGTGTTGCCTTACCAAAAAACTATGAAGGGTTGATTTAGGTTTAAAAAAAATTGTGGATATAATAGATAGTGATCTGCCATATTGATTTTGATGGTTAGAATTTGTTGCATTAAAATGCAGGTGGAGTCCTATAGATGAATGATATAAGAGCTTGATTTCTTACCATATGGTGAATGTGATGATGCAGCCCATAAAATTGATTTAATTATTTTTTCAATGCAAAAATAGCAACTCCCTTGGTGCACAACGGACATCGTATAGAAAAAGCGACGCCATATGGAAAAAGGTAATAAAAGAACAGCCACTGAAAAAACACATTGTGGTACCTCTATCACATCCCCCCTCCACGCCTATTTGATCTTGAGGATACCCTTCCAATCTTGCGTGTTCTTCCCGCACTTCAAGAAAGAATATGTTTGAATCTTCCTGTTGTTTGGGATATGTGCCGGTCCATATTGTGGAAGCATTCTTGCATGCCACATAATTGCATTCTGCAGCATGTACACCCCGCAATCGTCTCTGCCATGAACAAAAAATCAAGCAAAGAAGGATTAAATCTTGTGTTTTTGGAGACGGTAGGTGTGTTGTGAGAAAAAGAATCACATGTGCACTTACGTGTTATCTTGCTTGGGAACATCAATGTCAGTTAGTGTAAAGTCTTCTATCATGACATTGTACCGTGTTTCCCAATGTAGTACAATGCCATATATAACTGCCTTTGCGGACGCCTGATACGTCTCAAACGTATCTATAATTTATTTTGTTCCATGCTTATATTATACCAACTGCTACATGTTTACCCTCTTCGGTGTACCTGACAGGCCGAGTGTGTTTGCTGCTTTGTGACATTTGCCTCGCTTTTTCAACAGATCCCTCTTCAGGTTTATTTAACCATTCGTCCAATGTCAAACAGTCGTCTGACTCGCTGGTTGTGTCCGAGCAAGAGGCGACAGCACCTTCATCCTGTTTTGGTTCTCCATCCCCTAATTCACGCCCGTCATGCCCTTCCCCGTCTTCGACATGCGCTGCGTCAGTGGCGACATCACCTTCGTCCTTTTTCGGTTCTCCATCCCCTCCTTGCCCCCCCACCCCTCGACGGGCGCTGCGTCATTGCAACCCATGCCCCCTTCTGTGTTCGAGCAAGATGCGACAACACCTTCATTTTCTTTCGGTTCTCCATCCCCTCCTTCCCCCTTCGACGGTGCTTCGTCATTGCAACCCCCTTCGACGGGTGCTTCGTCATCTTCGTCACTGTCGCCTTCTCCGCTGCAATCATCTCCGTCTCCGTTGCAGTCATCGTCCTCCGTATCATCGGCAGTACCGTCTTCGTCAATATCCCCTTCTTCAATCTCATCTTCTTCTTCGCTGTCGGCACTTTCCTCCAAAACTTGCTCTTTGATTCGTCGCCGTTTCCTTGTGCCTTCCATGGTGCTAGTCCCTTATATGCAAAAAGGGGCTGTCACATGGACAAAAAACATAAAAAGTACAAAAGAAAACTGGGAAAACAAAAGTGAAAAGGTGAGAATGTAACCTCGGGGTGGTATCCTGGTGGGACACGAGATGATACAAATAATTCAGCGGCATATATACCTCCAAACAACCTATCCCTCAAAATTGCTCCAACACCATCCTTCAGCTGCTCCATGTAGATCAAAAAATGGAACATTTAAAAATAAGAAAACAAAAAAAAAGTAAAAATAGATAATTCATGGTAAAGCAACTTGTGTTATGATGTGTCATAGGGGTGACATGAAAAAACAGGACATCTAGTGAAACAACATAAAATATATCTTACCCGCAATTTGCCGTAATCGCCGTCATCCTTCAGGTCCTCCCGTAAAACCTTTGCAATGAGCCTCCCAGTCCAAACTTCAACCCCTATCGCACATTTCTTGACAGACACATCCACCTCCAGAGAATCCAGGTATAGAACCTGCAAAAAAATATTATAGAGCGAAAAAGAAACAGAAAAATAAGTTTATGTGGATCAACAAAAACTCAGTGTGCATCCAGACACAAAAAAGTATATGTAGTACAGCACAGAAAAAGAAAAATTCTTACCACAAGGTGGTAAATGCAAGCACAATCAGAGCCTTTGTTTGAGGTCATTGCAAGTTTCAGTTGATCCACAACGAAGCGACACCAATTTGATACAGGGACATCTTTCAAATCCATCAAAGCCTTGTAACATCGCGGGCTCACACTCAAGCTGGTGGTTGGGCACATAAATGTGCTGATAGCAACTATCAACCAAGCGCGCAGGAACTTGTCGTCCGCCACTCCCTTCATATCCTTTATCGCATTTCACAATGATGTGATATCAGGTGCTGATCCAAGCTTGTACTGTTCGGTTATGAAATCTGTTGTGCCTGGGTCCATCTCGTACTTAACCGCGAAACCATCGCAAGGCAACCCTAGATTTCTGAATACCGTCTCCTCGTTGACAGGCATTGAACCCCTACCCCTGATAACTATCTCTGACCTAGTAGGATCATACCGTCTAAGCAGCCACTTGCCAATCTTGTCAGGCATTTTCGTACACTTGAGTAGCAGCAAGCCTGCAAAACCTACAGCTCTAACAAGTGCTTTCTGCTCTGGAGAAAGAGTTTTGTTCAGCTTAACGAGCCGTGCTGGTGACGCACGGTTCCTGCCTCTAGGGCGCCCCGCCACAGCCTGCGAAATGAAACAAAAAAACACGTGAGGGGTTATTTTTAAAAATCTTTGCGCATAAGGCAAAAGGGCGTGCACAACTTGTCTAGTGGTGACAACAAATACAGGAAAATGCAAAACCATCATATATATATATAATGCATAATGAACATCAAAAACAACCTTGCCCATTTGGCATTTACGTGGCTGACCCCCTGTTTCATGAATGGGTTGGCCGCGACTTGTGCCCGGCTGCAAATTCACTTCCTGAAAAAAAATAAGAAACACACAAGAAAAATATAAAAACACACCCTTCCAAATAAAATAAAACACACATAGACAGTACCACAAAAATAACTTTGGAAAAACCACAATACAAATGCGCCCCCTCCCCCCACCTAACAACATAAAATTAAACTTGTTACTGATTGCATTGGTTATGTTACAAAAAGCAAAATAATGCTCCCCTCTGTCAAACACAACACAACAGTTGGTACTGGTGTTACAAAATGTGCAGAACTGCCGTCAGAATGCATCATGCACATCATCCTGCTAAATCAAGCTTAAAAAATGGAGACGGCTGTAAGCAACAAATACTTCATGTCATAACTAATGGTGGATTAATTTGGTTGCTGTAGTTGTGTCCATGAAACATAACTAAAAAAACTGACACATGTATCCCACATCCTTACACCCCTTATCATCATAACCCCATAATGCATTAAATTAATCTGGTGTGTGGAGAAGCAACTAGTAGTGATTAATTTGCTTCTCTGTTACTGCAAAAAATAAACCTACACATAGAACACAACGTTGATCCACGCGGTATCCATGGCCGCAGACACACAAAACCGTGCAACAATGAACAACACAAAGAACACAGCACCGAGGGAGGGGGGGGGGAGGGGATCGTGAGGAACCTTACCTCAGGACGACCCGAGCTGGTAACGCGCAGCTTCGACATTGGTGTGCGTCGCCTCTTCAACCCACCTCAGGACGACCCGAGCTGGTAACGCGCAGCTTCGACATTGGTGTGCGTCGCCTCGTCAACCCCTGCCTCCAGCTGCACATCAGGCGCCTGCGCTGCAGCCGCATCCGAGGTAGCACGTGGTCCGCTTCCCGTTGCCGTCGACGAAGCTTGTCGACGGATGCGCGTCGCCGCTGCGCGCGTCTCGCGGCCGCCGTCACCATCTGCTTGGGCGCGCTACATGGATGACAAATCACCGGAACCACACCGGAGCAAACCGGAGCCAGAGACTACCACGCCGGCCTACCAATCGCCCCTACCCCTAGCTGCGCCGGAGAGAAGTGCGGCGGAACCCTAGGCTCGCCGGTGAAATCGCCGTCGCGAGACGAAAGAACGAAATGGGGAATTTTAGTGGCTCGCACCCCGAGATTCAAACATGTCCAAAAGGGGCCACATGGTGGGCCAGATCGGTCAGCGAGGGGGTGTCGGGTGGGCGCGTGTGGACAGTTCCGACAGCGTGGCGTGCGCCGCGCGAGAGAGAAGCGCGCGCGTCAACTGCGATTTCCCATTATCTTAACCAAAGCACCAGAGGGTTAGGTGGGTAGTAGCACTGGAGTAACTCGCTGCCCCAGCAGCCCGGGTTTGAGTCTCGAGCCCGCGATTGTTTTTCGCAGCTCCATTTTTCTATAAAAATATGACTTGGGTGTTAAAGCCCACAGGTCTCTTTTTTTTCAAAATGCGTCGGTCATCGCCTTGTGTGGGTCCATGAAAACTTACACCACGAGTTAGGATTGAAAACAGAACGGACACGTACGAACAGAGACATGCTTCATAATTTTCGTTTTCGTTTATCTCACCAGAATCAGAAACCCCGAAAATGAATATGGGAATAGAGATCACTAGAAATGAGCACCGGACGATACACAACGAACATTCGTCGGAACATCATTGCGGTATAACACATTGGACCGTGACCAAAAGACACACAAAAAAGTACGTACACACCCTGTTAACAAGGCGTGGTTATTCTCGTGGAGAAGATCGTCAAGGCAGCGGTTGAGCGCCCCATCTACATAATTTGATTAATTAGATTTTAGTATTAATGGACTAGTATACAGTACATAGGTCATATCTTGCATGGTTGCATTTACGCGGGTTTGGTCGGACTGTGTATGCGGAAACTTTTCGTAGGGAGTATTCGTTTTTCTGAACTTTCTGTTTCCGGTCAGATGTTCCATCCCATTTCTAATAATTATTTCCGTTACTATTTTTTCTCCTTTCTCTTTTTCCATAAAAACAACATGAAAGTTTCCTCGTCGTTTTCAGCACTTCTGAGTGAGATTTATCTATCTATACACTGAAAGCCGGTGCTCACCGAGCGATCTGAGGCCATCCACGCGTTTGTACGAGTTTTCTTCCCTGACGTGTGGGCCACTGCAACGTCGTACAGCACCGCATCAAAAAAGAGAAAAAATCACCCCTTTTTTTTCTCTCCCGACCTCCTTAGGTTTTCGGCTGGCGACCGCCGCCCGGCCCACCGGCGCTGCTGCTCCATCTTCTCTCCCCACCCTCGGCCGCTTCTCGCTTCCGGCGGTGCACAACCAGGAAATCACGGCACCAGATGGGCTAGCCCCACCCTTGCCGTCTCAAGGTAGGTGATAGACCTTCCGCCCATGGCGAGCAGGGCGACGACGGCACAAATATGGAGCTCGTGGCGGAAGGCCTACCTGCACCGTATTTTGAGGTACAGAACATGACCCCTCCGTCTCCCCTCTTCATCCCTTCTGTTTGCTGCTGCTCCTCCATTGTTCCCCTCCTTTCACTTTTTTCTTTGCCACACCTTATCTTATTATCTACATTTTCTGCTCTTATTTGGTTTCATGTGGTGTTTATTGTCCAAGAACGAAGGGGCGACCTCCATGGTCTTGGTCGGGAATGGCTGCACCTGGGTTGTGATTGATCTCTGCTCCTGTACGGCGGGAGGACCCAGGGGTGATTGTGGCGAGGGGCCCTGGAATTCGGTTGAAATCAGAAGTAGGATTTAAGCCTACATAAAAGTTTACACACAAATTCCCTGTGCTCATGTGTTGTGTCAGTAACATTATTGTATAGCAATCCAGCTAATTATATTAGAGACAATAGGAGACATGAATACATGACATTGTAGTTGTACTGTTTTTTCAGTTACATGATTCTGTATAGCTAAAAGAAGTTGCACCTGATTCTTTAATTGCTATTGGAGAATGCCACTTCCAGTAATTTTCTACATACTTGTGATATGTGTTTTGCAGAGACAAATTTACAGTGTGGGTAATCAGTAACACAAAGAGCTGAAATTGCATAGACTATGTCGTCCTGCTTGATGTGGCGTTTGATGTCGTTGATGTCGTGGAGGTAGCCGCCACTGCAACCACGCATGTTGTTTGATGCTGTTGATGTCGTGGAGGTTGCCACCACTGCAAGCACGCATGTTGTGGCGTTCGCAACAGACTGCTGGCTAGGTTTTCTATTTTGCCATTTACTAATTTTTGTTTCAGCTTCATTTTTTCCTCGGTCCTTTGTCTGAAATAATTTTGTGGGGTTCTATTTTCCAGGTGATTTATTTTTTACACGTTTGGAATTCACGCTCCCATATTTCAGTGGCATTTGGATCTTGGAAGCAGAACGTCTATTTACAATGTAATGTGCTAAACATATACTCCCGGAATAAGTATGTAGTAGGACTTGAAATTAAGACCCGTAATTACCTTGCCGTGTAATGGACTATTGGTAGAGATATTGTAAAAGTATAACCATATTCATCAGAATATGGAAGAATTTCCCAAGATGCATTAGTTCAACCCTGCTTAGGTGGCTTGCACAATATTAGATGGGGTTTGCAATGTGCTAAACATATACTACTGTAATAAGTATATAGTATAACTATAAATTATGACCCGTAATTACCTTGGGTGTGAGGGTAGACATTTTGTAGAACAATACCCATATTCATCAGAAAATGGAAGAATTGACCAATATGCATTAGTCCGACCCTGCTTAGGTAGCTTTTACATTTTAGATGGGGTTATACTTTGTTGGGATGACATGGCGACCGATTTCATCTTGGTCTCATAATTGTGCCATTCTTAGCAAGGTGTGTTTAAGCCGTCACATCAGCGAGAATGTTTCTATACGGATATATTTGGTAAGTTATACATAGTTTGCGCTATGTAAACCCTCTATGATGTGCGTAAATAGAGTCAACCAGTCTAAACTGAACCTGGTCAGGCTGAGATCAGTGTCCCTACTCTCCGAGATTCAAATTTATCGTACTTTACTGTTGACGCATAAATAGAGGCCCTTCTTATGCATATGCTCATATAGTGGTGTTCTGTAACTCTTTTACAATTGCACGAACCACTGTTTAAGTACCGATGAATTTAGAGCATCTAAGTGTAACTCTCTTCTATGTCGTGTAACTGCCATGCGGTTGGATAATTATATATTTATATCATCCCTTTGTGGATCACCCATTTTTCATGCACTCTCTTTTTATAAAAGTTGTATCTTATTCTTTTACCGCTCTTAGTATGTCAGTTATATTGTTAAGTCATGTATTTCGTTCTTGACATGGGATGTGTCAATAACATAAAAAACAGAGCACATTAGTGCAGTACTCTAGGCTAGACATATCACTCATTTTTTGGTAGTGCGATAGATCTATATCCTATATCCGTTTGTTAATCAACATGTTTTAGAAATAATCATGTTACTTAGTATAATGTCACATTTTGGGTTAGCCCTTATTTTGAAAAACATGGCAGGGTGGCAGCAAAGGTACTTTGTTGCACAAATTAGAAAACCAATCTATCAATTTTCTTGCTATTTTTATCACTGATCAAGATATCTTCCGATATTCCGACAAATCGGCCGATTTATCGCTTCTCAGTGTCTGACTGGTAAGATAACTTGGCCGATTTATCGGTCGATATGCCGATAAATCAGCCGATATGCTGATAAACTGGTCGATATGTCGATAAATCGACCGATTTACCCCTTATCATGGGTCGACCGATAAGTTCCCGATAAGCGATATCCCCAACATTGATTTTTATATAATGCTGGTAAACATAGTGCAGTTGGCTTCCCTTGAGAACTTGTCTTAATTATTTGGATTAATGTTGATATATGATTCCTTAGACACTTCTGATTAGTTTCCTCTTTGTGGATAATTAACATAGGTGCTCAAGTATAAGTTGCAGCTCTTTAGATAGTCTCTATGATGGTTATTTTCTGTCTATAAGGGCTGAATTCGTTTTACTTTTCTTGGTGTGAAAATGTTAGTTATACCAGGAATCAACTGAATTTGCATGTCCTGAATGTTCCATAAAGATAGATTTAGGTATTAATTCATGTTTGATTAAATAAGCACGGGAAACATTCGGATGTTAACTTCTTTTCTTTCTACCATGCTGCTAGCCTTTACGATTACATGTTAGCTTCCTTTTTTTCCTATCATGCTGCTAACCATTACACACGGGTAGCTTGACTGTAACGATCCAACGGGAAATGTACGTACTAACCTTTAAGGGAAATATTATCCTTTTAATACAAAATATACACCAAAATGAGGGTTTTAATCCTAGATCTAGAAACCGTGAAACCATGTCTTATATTTAGCTTTTCATTATTGATTGCAGCCACAAATTCTGATTTCAATGTTTGTGAATCGTATAGCAGGACAATACTAATGGCGTGTTGAAGCTTCTTGGCAGCATGTTAATAAATAATATGGCATCTGATTGAATAACTTTAAATGCCTGCAAGATTTATCAGACTATTAAATTTGAGCCAAAAGCTTCTTCTGTACTTCTGTTTGGAAAGCTAAATCTGAAGAGAGTGTTCAGGTAATGCACATTAGTTACAGGTGTTAATTTTGTCCAAACATTCTTTGGTGCAGTAATGCACGTTAGCTACAGCTACGCATTAGTGCTCTTGCAACTAATATTTCAAGATTATTATTTGTCCATAGTCTAAAAGCTTGTACTTTCCAAACATATTGCATGCTGGACCGTGGAAAGATGTATTTCAGAATCCTTATCTGGACACTGCCTAAGTGTGAGTAGTATGTTTCCATGCACAATTGATTCTAATTGTTGGCGATTCTACAGATAGACGTGACTCACCAACTAATACAGTAATACGATCACACATATGAAATGATTATGTAGCACAAATATGACTAAGAATATTAGTATAACCTTCTACAATTCTCAAGAGGCCGGGGACTCGCACCCTCCTTTTCTAAAAAAATTCTCAAAGCAGAATCGTAATATATGATCTTACACTGTTGCAGTTGTATCCTAAGTTTTTTTAATCCATGGATATTATGGTATTTATTTTCATAGGTTTTAAGTTGTGCTTCTACAGATTCTGTGATCTAACTCTATATGGAATAATTCTGCAAGCTACAACATTGTGTACCATATTTCCTCATCTGCTCATCATCTCAATCACATTACTTGAAGTAATTTTTTATATTAAAATTATACTCCCGACCAGGTGAATAATTTTCGAAGTGAAGTATTAATCCCGTTCTTTAATCTTGCGCTAATTATCGTGTTCGACGTGATTTTGTACTCAATAAAATGAAATCATGTAATATTTGTGCAAATACAGAACATATACCTGCCACTGATTAAGGATTAAAATTTACGTTAAGAAACAGATCAAAATGGTCGTGTAATCAATTGAGTTGCTTGTGCTAATCCTCTTATTTTATTAAGTGCTTCATGCATGCAGATAGGTGTTGATTTGAGTCATCGTACGTGCATGGGTGGATTTGAGTCCATGCACTTGCATCGACCTACGTAAATTAATTTGAGCTCTAGCAGCTAGCTTTATTTGCATGCAGGAGTTTGAGGAGCTCACGTACACGTGTGGGCCTGCATCTGTTGGCATCGATCACGTCTTAGATGCGGACTTCTGTTCAGGAGCCGGTATTCAGCTAACTAACACGTATCTATTTGAAGCTAATCCAGCCAATGGGATAAGATAAGCACGTCCTCAGCCGAGCCACAAAAGAGGAACGGCATAACAACTCTGAACCGCGCGCGCCCGCATAGCAGGCAGCGATCAGTTCCTGCTGGGCGCTCGTCTATAAAAAGGACCTGAACATCACACATACGGAGGAGGAGGCCAACGCTGAGAGGCGAACCCCCAGATTGGAGCAGCAGATGACACGCCCGACAGGCTGTGGATGCTCGCACCTATGAATGCCCGTGCTGCTAGTCTCGGCGCCTCGGACGTCCCACGACGAAGGACGAGTGCCGGAGAGCTGCCCGGCCGGCCAGCCAAAGGAAGAGGACCATACCTGGCGACCACCTCATGGAGATGAGAAGGCCATATCTTCCTCCCAGGAACAATACGAATGCACCATGCATCATGTGATGCTTGATCATTTAAC
The DNA here is from genome assembly GCA_026929855.1 of Poa annua. NCBI lineage: Eukaryota > Viridiplantae > Streptophyta > Magnoliopsida > Poales > Poaceae > Poa > Poa annua. The sequence continues at coordinate 2,474,160 of CM049437.1, forward strand.
ATATCCATTCCTTTTTTCATCTATATATGTATGTTCTCTCTCCTTCACATGTCTGGCAGATTCTCGGGAGATGAGTGACGTCCTACGATAGCAGCGCCTGCGACACGCCGGCACAACTGGCTGGTGAACCTTTGGCGATGGCGGACGAACCATGTCGGCACGATGCCGTTACGTAGAAAGCTTGACGCGTCCTCCGACATCATCTCTGCCTTGACATCATCGCCACGAAGATGACGTCGCGATGGCTGGCACACTGCCTGGCGTCCTGTCCGTCTTCGGCGAGGCTGCCGGCAATCAGTACGACGCCATCTCCAACACCACGAAGATGATGGCGAAACGACATGCAGCCCGAAGCCGTCTTTATTGTCACGAGCTTGCAGGGCCAAGGACGATGGTTCTGCGATGCTGTGGGCGCGCAGCTCGCCGCCACGGACTTCTTCATCGGAGCCGGAATGATGTCGCGGCTACATTGCGACGTTACGACGGATCCGGCGACACGGCGGGTGGCAGCGGCATCAGGACGCGCCAAGATGCATTTCCGGAGGTCATCACGTCAATAACGTCGATCTTATTTGTCAAGATGATACTCTTCGTCCAGGCCATCAAAGTTGGTGGTGAACTTCTTTGACGAGAACATCGCCATCGATCGGAGCTGCCCGTGTCCACGCAGCCCGCCGGCGGCTTCACCGCCATGACGTACGGCGATTGCACAGCTCATGCCGTCCATGTCGAGCCCACGGCATCATCAACAAGATCATCATCTTCCTTGACAAGAATGTCTCCATCGGAGCTGCCCGTGTGCAGCCTGCCGGCGCGTTCCTGGTGATGCCAGTTGACACCGTCAACATCCAAACCTTGTCGCCAAGACGTGGCACATTGCCTTCTTTACCACTGCATGCATCAAGCCCATGATGCTCTAATCCACTTAATCAAGGTGCGTGAATATTAATTTATTATATCATTACGTGTGTGTCTCTTGTTCTTATGGATGGAATGGATTAAGGAGAGCACATACGGAACGTCCTCACACCACCTGCTGGAGATCGCCTCATGGATACCCCGGAGTCGGTTCCGACGCTAAAGCAAGACGCCATCACAACCAACCAATGTAGAGGCCAGCTACCTCGACGTGACGACCATCTTCATCGACGGTTCCCCGGCGAGGACGCCACCCACACTGGGACGCCGCAGTTTGTCTACATCAACTATCTACTCCGGTTGAATTATGCCATCACGACGTATCAAGCTCTCCGAGAATCACGCAAGTCTTCAACGCTACAAGATCTACATCGCCAAGTTCATATACCGTCGCCATCAAGTCACGCTGCGGCGCTAGTACGACACTCAAGTCAACTTCGACTCCTACACCACTATTCTTCCCCGACATCGTCCCGACACCGACGACGTGAGGCCACTCCACCGACATGTTTTCTTCCGATGAAGTAAACCATTTCTTGCCGGGCACCGACGAGGCGAAGGCAAGCCATCAAGTTCGACCGACGAGGCGGACACCACCAGGCCGGGTACCGACGAGGCGAAGGCCGCCTACTTGTCTGAGCTGACGAAGTCAGACATCTTCATCATCGGAGATCGACAAGTCGGAGGGATGCGACTAAGCATCGCCGGAGCGATGGACGTACCGCTCCACCTTCACTTCACCATCACATCGCCATCATCATCTACACCAAGTGTATGGCGAAGACGAGACTTGAAGACGACGACCATTGCAGCAGCTTAATCGGAGGTGGTTCGTGACTTCGACTCACGGACGTAATTAAGCGGGAGCCTTCCGAGGCCCCGTGATCCAGAACTTCACAATCGCCCAAGTCATATCGGCCGCACTAGCTGGCCACGGAGCGCATATTGTAAAGGGATCATGTACTTTTGTTTCTCCATTGAGAGATTAATAAAAATGCAAGTTTCCCAATATATATTTTCATTTGTGTACTTTGTACACTGGCACGCCCGCATATTTTATTTTCCCCTGGCGCGTAGAAAGATAATAATCTACCGTTTTTGTGTAGTTTATTATTTTTCGTGTCAAACATATCGTCAACAAATTTTCAGTAGGATGGTGGGCTCCCAGATGAACTCCTGCAAGCCGCTGGCATTTTGCATAGCTTGCTTCATATGGAGCAGCTTTAGGTGCTAGGTGTTGATCAAGGGAACATGTTTAACAACTGGTTGTTAAATCGCATCAATGCTCCTACTTAGGCATGATTCAGTTGACCACTTGACCTGATATCCAGTGTATGCCAACTATATAAAACATGTGTGTGTTTTAATCTTTCAAGATGGATTTGAAAAATTGTCCTATGCCTTATCTTTTTTAGAATTTTTGACATACGATAGATGTTGACAGAATATTTTTTCATTTATGATTTCAAATTTGCTAGCCTGAGCTAGAAAAGGCACCTGAAAACATCATCGGGCAAGGTGTGGTGAAGTGCATTGATTCTGGTCTTTGATATATGTGCAATAGATTTGTTAGATGATATATGCGACCCCTATGTTCTATATAATCTTTCATTTTGCACTGCAATTTTGCAAGGGAAGTAGTAATCTACTAATAAGACTAAAACAAAACAAACGCACACCATTTGGCGGTAGTAAATTTAGTCTATAGACAACACTAAGAGTCTAAGACAAAAAATGAAGTAACACCACGTCTGAGAACCCTGACAATCAACGCACTTGACATGATGTGTTAGAACTGGATGTAGGCGGCGAGGCGAAGCTCGCATATTCGTCTAGTATTTATAACAATGTGTGTTTGCGCTCACTCCGGGATTACACAACCTTACTTTTAGACTCCATCATTAAAAATAAACCTTGTTACCTCGCTTTCATATTATATTTCGCCTATTTAGTACAAGTTTATACAATTAGAAACAACTGATATGAAAAGTACTTCTCCTTTCAATTGTCCTAGTTGCGGTTAAATGGTGGGGGTTCGATGGAACAGATGGCTGAACAAGATCTGTCTTTTCGACAATTTCTTCCTCGATGAGCTTGTAATTTAAGAGTAGTCTATAAACAAGAGAGAAAAAGTTTTGGATATAATTAATTTTCTTGGTTTAAAAGCACGAAATATAATCTTAGTCAACCAAGGGAGCCGCCATTGGAGAAGGTTCGAGCATGTTACGAATTTTATGAAAGATGAAAAACATAAATTGGTTCATTTTTATGAAAGCGTGGCCGTGGGTTTGATTCCCACGGACGACGCCATTTGACGTGGTGTAATCACGTCAAATCCCAGGGTTAGGTACCTACGTTTCGTAAGAGGGGAAGAAGGTAGTCGCTGGCGATTTCGGATGACTGACAAGCAGGGAGTTTTCCCAGGTTCAGGCACCCGGAGGGTAACACCCTCCTGCTTGTTTGGTTATTGATCTCAAGGTTACAAAGAGGCTACAATGGCGACCCGGTGAGATGCGATCTCCCTAGGGTTTCTGGCTACTGGATTGAGCGTCCTCTAGTCGACGTCCCTTCCAGCCTTTATATAGGAGGCTCTCGAGAGTTCGTGTTCGACTAGGGTTACAGGATATGGAAGATCTAAGTAAGTTCGAGTTGCACCTTCCTTGTGGTGTACTCCTCTTCACGGGCCACCATGTAGCTTTAGTCGTAGGTTGTTACTGGGCCACCTGGTGGGCCTCCCTTCTGTTTGTACTCCATAATTCTCGGATGGGGATACCCGAAGGGTATAACCACATAAACATGCTAAAGTGGGACATGTCCAAGTAGGTAATAACAGTTAATACTTCCATCTTGTGTCGTAAACACCAGAAAAAGGAGAAGATTTTGAAAACTTACATTACTAAATACTATAAGAAATTGGACACAAGGCCAAAACAATTTCTCTGTGGTCGAAGAGGGCATTCACGACATACCATAGTTATATCCAGAGGAGATTGTTGTTCTTCGTTCTAACTTCAACAGCAAGGAGTACATGAAGTGCTATCGAGCCTGGCTGGATGTTGGACTTGTCTTGAAATCTGAAGGATAACTCAAATGGAGCACAAGAAATCTCGGGAATCAGGCGCCTACCCAAAAACTTACGAGGCAGTAAAAAAGTATTTTATCTCCATATTTGCTCGGTAGCAACAGGGTGATATGCACTTTTTAACTATTAGGAAGAAGGTAAATAAAAATAAAAATGGAATATAGATAAAAGAAAAAGAAATCGAAACAAGAAAAAAGAAAAAAGGCAAAAAGCAGAGGGAAAACCGACGACCTCATGGTGTGTTAACATGGAATCGCGCAAATAGAATTTGGCAGTATCCGTGTCCGCCTGTTGCGTCGGTTAGGGGAGAAATGTGTACCCCGTCCTACACCTATATGTTCACCAATTATTTATTTCTGCCGGCCCATATCTTTTTTCTAGAAAGGTCTCGTTCGGTTTTTTCTTATGATTTAATGATTTTTCTGATTTCATTCTTTTTTTTTTGGTTTTTTCTTTTAAATTCATGAATATTTTTCATAGCTCGAAAAATGTTCATGTTTTTTAAAATGGTTAATTTTTCGAAAAACTTTCGTTTTTAAAGATGGTTCAGATATAAAAAATGTCTATTTAAAAAATGGTTCATTTTAAGCTGGTTCATTTCTTAAATGGTCCATATTTGAAAATGGATCAGATTTAAAATGATCATATTTTAAATGTCTCATATTTCAAATTTATGAACCATTTTTTTATTTTATAAACATTTTTCTTGACTTTGAAATTCAAAAGATGAAAAAAGGAACCGAAACTGGAAGGGAAACTTACTGGACCGGTCCACGGAGCAACCTTGAGGCGTTTCCGTGCTAACCAACGCTTCGCTCTATAGGGCACCCAAGAGTTGCGGGCCCGCTTTGGGCCACACTCTCAAGGCAAGTTGTCCCCTCGTTCTCTTGGCCCATGATCTTAATTTGGCATTTGGTTTACACTAGCAAAATGCAATGCCTGCCCGTGCGTTGCGAAGGGCCGATGACTTTATTCTATTTCATATTTTTTTATCTTAGTTCTATAATATAAGAGGAGAGTTGTGGCATTGCATTTCACATACTGGATTACTGGGAATCAAAGACTTCTGGTAAATCATTATGTAGCACATGCGAGAATTAATTTACCACCATAATTTCCAGTCCTCAGTTCTTACGGATCTCCTAGTTCACATGATTTCTCATAATTCTTTTGTCTTTTTTTCCCACTTTCAACATTACCACAAAAAACATATTTATAAGCATTACTGAGACATTACCTTGCCATGATAAATAAGGAAACTTTTTCTGCATCACTGAAACCTATCACATATTTATGCTCTTTCTGTTAGAAGAACAAAGAGTTAGTAATCCTTTAATTCAATTGAAATCTAGAAGTAAGAAGTAAAACAAACAAGAATGTGTAAATGGATCTTCAATTCAGAACATTCTTCAAACATGTCAACTTATGAATGATATTTTTCGCAAATGAATTCAATTGACATCTAGGAATAACAAAGTGCATAGAGTTAGTAATGTTAAATTAATTTGTCTAATTATAATTAATAAAGAACTATCATGTGCGGTACCTTTTTCTATAATACTACATATGTGCACTAACAAAAAATGTGCAGTGACAATACAGAAGGATTTAAGACAAATCTATTAGCTAACATGAAGGGTGAAGACAAATCTAGTATTAGCTAACATGAAGGGTGTCCTGGGCTCTTGGCGCCTCTGTCTGTGGTGAAAATTGGCTTCTCTACAGAATAGGTGACTTAGGATCATAGTCATAGCTGCTTGCCTACCTGCACTTATGTAGTAAAAACAACACACTTGTATAACATCAAGATAGATACATATATTCCTGTGCATAGAATTAACTTTAAGGGTATTTTGGCGCGTCTGTCTGTGATAAAAGTTTAGCAAGTAACAATTCATCAAACACCTAGGGTGCACTGCCTAACACCAGGAAATTAAGAGGAGATAGTGTTCAGCGAATGATTTTAACTTGATAAATAGCATTCAGATTTCTTGAGAGCACATACATGTTTTGATTACGTCAACAACCAAGTCGTTGATGGTGAGGTCAATATTCTGTTGCTTCCGAAGCATGCACATGGTGGATGAATATATATACCATTTTCTCCGTCGATCCTGCATGTAATACATTCATCCCGAATTTGATCCAGACAGCTACAGATACAGAATTCGTGCATCTATACTGAGGAGGAGCAATTACCGGATGGGCTGGGTTGATGTCAGCCACATCAATGGCGTGGAGCCGGAGAGGATACTGATGTGTCTACTACCAAATTCACAGACGAACTACTACTATTTCTTGTCTCCGGTAGCCATATGTGCTTGTTGCCATCTTGCTTGCATCAGCCAAATTGGGATACGTGTTTTTCAGTTTTTGTGCTTGTGCCATCTAATTCTCTGCTCGGAAAAGCTAGAGATGACAGTAGCCGACAGCAGGAATACCTAATATATAACAGCTCCCAGGATTCAGCTCCTGGGAAGCTTCCACGTCGCCCCCTTTTCCCCGACCATTCGATCGTCAAAATCGACGCACGAGATCTGCCCACGTCGCCCCGCTCGGCCGGTTACTGTTCATTTCGGAATAACTACCAATGGGAAGGCGCCACGTGTCCCGGTCATCAGCCGGTTCCAGCCCGTCCCGCCGGTCGCACTGCCCATTTTGCAGAAAAGTATCCGAAAGAAACATCACGCAAACCCGCAGTCCAAACATTAACACGTACAGGGACTGTTCTGTAATTAAAATAACAGACGAACCTTTTTGCAAAATCACCATACACATTCACTCCTTCTCCTTCCTCTCTCCCCCCGCATCCGAGGTCGCCACCGGCACCGCCGCGCCACGCCGCCGCTACGGACCTCTTCTCTCAAATCGGCCATGCAGGGAGCTTCGCCGCGCCGCCCGCAGTTTTTTCGCGCAGGATCGCGTGCCGGGATGCTCGGCCGTCGCCGGAAACGTCGCCGCCATGCTCCATTCCCGCCGCCGCATCCATGCGTCCCCGCCGGCGCTCCGGCGACCAAAGGGAGGCAGCGCCGCCACCTACGGCCACCCCGCGTCGATGCGGTTCCAACGCGACCATCCGCGCGTCCCAGTTCGCGCGGATGCGTCGCCGGGGAGGCCAGCGCCGCCGCAGCCACGGGCGGCAGATCCGGCCGCCGTGACGTCAGCGCGACGGCCGCGCGGGCCTGGCCTGTCAGCCTCCTTTTCCGATTTCACAGTAAAAAAACAGAAAAATGCTTAGATTTGCTAATTCAATATCTTTAAATATAAGAATCAGAAAAATATGAAAAAAATATCAAAATGATCACAAAAAAAAACCTATTTATTTGTGGCACAATGCACCCCATTTGAAAAGTTTCAATTTGGTGTCATTTTAGAAAAAAAATGACAAAAGGTTAACAACTAAAAAAAAACACAAAATGATTAGATATAAGCATCAAAAAAATATGAAAAAAAACAAAATGATCAAAAAAAGAAAACCTAATTATTTGTGGCACAATGCAACATATTTGAAAAGTTTCAAAACGGTTTAAGTTTAGACAAAAAAACAACAATTTTTATTTTGAAAATCAATATATTTAAATATGACCATAAAAATATGAAAAATCTACCAAAATGATCACGCCAGAAGTAATTACTTACGCCACACTGCAGCACCATTTTAAAGTTCCAATTTGGTGTAATTTTAGAAAAAAAATAATAAAAGATTAACTACCAAAAATAAAAAATAAAACACGAAATGATTAGTTCTGTTTATTTAATATCTTTAAATATAAGCATCAGAAAAATATGAACAAATATCAAACTGATCTTAAAAAAACTAAATATTTGTGGCACACTACAACACATTTGAAAAGTTTCAAATATGTTTAGGTTTAGACAAAAAAAATATCTGCAGATTAATATATTCAAATACGACCATCACGAAAATATGAATAACTTACCAACATGATCACAGTATAAATAATTACTTATGCCACACTGCAACACCACTTTAAAGTTTCAATTTGATGTAATTTTACAAAAAATAACAAAAGGTTAACAACCAATAAAAAATATCTATAGATGTAACCATCAAAACAATATGAAAAAAATGATTACAAAAGGTACCTATACTTATAGCACAATGCAACAAATGGCACAACGCAAAATACAAAATCACTAAGTGGGTTAAATTTACAAACGTACATAACATCAAAATGTTCAAACTACCTAATTTGAATTTTATTTACTAGACAAAATTTTCTTTACCTCACGGGCGCGGCATAGCCGCGCCAAGTTACCTAGTAACCATAGAAGGAGACGGGATGGAAGTCTGCAACAAACAGGGAAAGTGAGCGAGCGACGAGGTCCAGGAGAGAGAGAGCGAGGACGGCGAGCGAGGAGGTCCTAGAGAGGGTGCGTGGCTCAGCAGGTCTCCGACGGCGTGCTGCTAGCAGATCGACGGAGCGGCGGCGGCAGCGGCCTCAGCGCGGTCCATCTGCAGGCACCGCGGGAAAAGGGGAGAGGCTCTCCAACCGGCGGCCAGCGACGGGGCTGACCTAGGGAAGGGGCCGCGGCGGCGAGTCGCATCCCTCGATTCGCGAGCTCCTCCTGGATTCGAGGGAGGAGGCGACCGGAGAGGGACGGGAGCGAATCATCGACCAGCCGGAGCGGCGGCCATCTAGGGAGCAGGAGGGGATGAGAAGCAGCGTGATGAGGATGGTGCCGTGTGCGGGCTGCGGGTTAATCTCCATATCTGGCACGGGGTTTCTTGCAAAAACGCCCGACGTATTAGGCTGACAGGTGGGACCAGGACGAACCAAACCAAGGAAACCAAGGAAGCCATCCTTCTTTTTTTCTGGGGCTTCCTTTATTATTAGGTATATGGAAAAGAAAGGCGGCGGATAGGATTTCAACACTAGTCATCGCCGCCGGCATCATCTGCAACTTCATCGTCGCATTCGTCTAAGAATTGACGGGTCCTCACCTACTCTCGGTGCCGCTCTGGCACTAGGAGGGGTGGGGACCTCGGACTTGCGCAGGGCGCTATACAAGGGTCCTTAATGTTAGAGCTTGGTTTTGGTTGTTATCTTCTTTGTCAATGGAGATGGCATCGTTTGCAATAAGTGATCTTCCGCACTTCGGTCGTCGGCGAGATCTCTTTCTTGACGTCAATGGTGGCTTTGAAAGATTAAATTTGTCTAGCTATGGTTGTTCAGATCTTGCTTCGCCAGATCAATCTTGGATTGTTTCTCATGGTTGCCGCGAGGAGATTTGTCCTCGCGTTATCTATCCCGGCTACTACGTATTCGGCAATGGTGATTCGTTCTCTCGGCTCCCAGCGTCATCGACAAAGTGGCTCGGTTATTTGTCCCTGAAATATCAGTGGTGGTGCTCTTGCCGATGTTGCTTGATTAATTTAATAGCTGCGTGCGTGCACAAAGACTTGACATTGCGGCTCAAAATTAAAAAGGGAGAACCTTCATGGGTATTCATAGGTGTCTGGTTTCGTGGTTTTGGCGTTGTTCTACGGCTGCCTTCAGAAAAGTACAAGATTATGTCATGGATGAAGAAAGGGCTTGAAAATCTCATAAATTGGCTAGTCTATTTTAGATTTATTTTTATAATCAATGTTTTTTTCGATAAAGGGCGCTTTATTACTCAAATTTTTTATAATCAATGTAATCGTGTACTTTTTGTTGGTTTAATATATGTGAAATTTTTTTAAAAAAATGTATAGATAAACTATTGAAGCCGCTGTTTGTCGCAAACAGCCTGCTAAACGATGCAACGTGCATATGAAACTGAATTCTTCCTTTAGAAAAAAGAAAATGGTGAAATTTACTTTTTTTCCAACAAATATGTCAAGACCAAAAAATGAATCGGGAACAATCACAGGAGTACATGTTCAAGGTTCGTTTCCCTAGTCATAGAATCCCGGCCCGTGAGACTTCCCGCAAGAAAAAAAAATTCATCCTGAGAGACTGTTACAGACCATCAATAATTTCGTCCGTAGCAGATCGATCGAGATGGAAATCACTTTAATTGGCCACGTTTGTTTGTTTGTTTTCTCCCAGCGCCAGAGAAAAACCAGTCAGCTCGTTCTGAAGGTGTTTCGAATCAATCAAAATCTCGTTCTCCAGCCTTGAGAACTGGCCATCACGCACCCTGCTGATGATTGCTGTTGTTTGTGCTCGTCGCGGAAGCTGCAGAGTAAGCCTGGCCCCCAGCCGATTGCAGGTCTGCGGCATCCGACAATTTAAACATCAGTTATCACGAACAAATACAACTTACAAACAGAAACAGAAATTATGTTGTGAAGACAAGGCATATATACCGGTTGCGCTGGGCGGCAGCATTACCGAAGCTGCGTGAGGCGGCAGCTGCGGCGCGAAGTTGTGGGGGAGAGAAGGCACCTGCAGGAAGGAGCCCTGGATGTGCGCCGTCGACGGGAGCGGCACGTACGGCTGGGCGGCGAGCTGCTGCGCCGGCGAGATCACCGCCGCCGCCCTGGGAGTCGGAGTCGCCGGCATGTACTCCACGTACTGATGATGGTAGGGTGTCGGCCCTGTCGGAGACGCAGCCAGCCCATAGAGCTGCTGGTGCTGGACATAGTAGTTGTGCAGCACTTGAGGGCTCATCATGGCCTGCACGTCACTCATGAGTAATGACTTGTCATGGATTCCACTTAGTCCTGCTGAGTATTACCGAAACTAGCAAAATGACCGTGCGTTGCAACGGGTCAAGTAAATAAAGGGCGGCGACGTCGATCTTGAGGCGCGGCGATTTCGATTTGTGGTTAGGACCGAGGGAGTGGAGTCCTTTTTATGGAGGCACCCCATGGCTGCGTTGTCGACTACAGCCCGTGTAGGAGCCGTTGTCGGATCGACTTAGCAGAGTCCATGTCGGAGGAGTTCTTGTTGCGGTCCTCAGTTTAGCTCTCCGTGTGCGGCAGCGACCTCCGCCCGACGGCAACGACCTCCGCCACGGCGTCGTCGAAGGCCCATCTGTGCTCCACATCCCCATCCCGCCGCACGCCCCAACCACGGCCGGTGGAGGCAAGCTAGGACTCCCCTCCCCATCGTCTCCCCGATCGAGCCGCCAAACACCTTTCCCGCGCGCCGACGGACGGCCTCCCCACCACCACCTGAATCCAGCACCGCAGCCGCGGCCGGTAGGCCCGCTGCATGTGGGTGGCGGCGGCGGGAATGGTGGGGAATGGGGTGGAGGTAGCGTGCGGCGGTGGCGACCGGAGGACCTGGAGGTGAGGGCGTGGTCGGAGCGGAAGGGACCAGCCTTCGCCGCGGCCGGGAGGCCCGATGCCTGTGGGTGGCGGCGGCGGGGATGGTGGGGAATGGGCGGAGGCGGCGTGCGCACGCCGTGGGCGGGAGGCCCGATGCCTGTGGGTGGCGGCGACAGGGATGGTGGGGAATGGGCTCGGATAGGCTCTGCTGCGCGTGCCGCCCACGCCGCTGAGAGAACCACTGCTCGACCTCGTTGCGAGGCGGCGGCGGCGGATTCTGTGCGGAGGAGCAGAGGACAGAGGAGATACGCGTTGTGTTTCAGAGGAAATAACGCTTAGGGATATGTTATGGACAGTGGGTTGATTTCCTGATTTTCCAGGGGGTATTATGCAAAAACGCCGCGACGTATGTCCTCACCGTAAGAGATATTATATAGTAGAGATAAAGGAAATAATGGCATGCTCTGTTTGCGTTTGTGTCAGTGTCCGTCTGAAGAATTGGCTCCGGCCATGGCTAAATGATTTTACAAAGTGAGCATAGGCGGAGACAGGGGGACAGCTGTCCCCCCTAAGATTTGATATTTTGAACTAGGTCCCTGCTTCTCTACATATAAGTCTATGAAATTTTTCGTTCCGGCCCCCCCTATAGCTAGATTTTCCTCTCTGGCCCCCTCATATATTTTTTTCTGGCTCCGCCATTTCATATATATATGCAGATCTTAGAATGTCTATGCTGTTCTAAATCATTGTGCCCAGGACTGATTGTGTTAGTCAAAGTTAATAGCGGGATTTTTTCTAGGCGGTCGAAGTCGAATGACTCGCCGGGCATGCATCACACGTCCCTAGCTAATAACTCCCGCACCTCTCCCTCCCGGGCCGCTCCCCCTCGAGCGGCTCCGGAGGCTCCACCTGAACCCTAGTCTAGCACCGCCGCGCCGAGCTCCCCTGGCCGCTGCCGTCGCCGCCGCCGGCGGCGGTAGCGGCACCCTGTCCGGCAAAAACGGAGGGGAGTGGAGGCGCACCGGTGTGGAGTCTTGCGAGCGGGGCAACGGCGACAACAAGGTGACGCATGGAGGAGTGGCGCCTGGCGACGGAGCTCGGCGGAGCGGCGAGGGCAGCATGGTGAGGCCCCTGTGCGGAGGTGCGCCGACGAGGTGCAGTGGCGGCGCGGGCCGGGTCTGGGCCTGATCTGGGCCCAGAGGGCCGCGGCCGTCGCGCTGCTTGCTCCTGGCTCGCACCCGTGCTGCGGGACAAGGTGACGGCGAGGCGGAGGTGGAACCAGCCGACGTGGCTGGCCGTGGAGGGCGTTGAGGTGGTGCAGCGGCGGTTCCGGTGCGGATGGCGGCACCGCACGGGCGGGCCCGATCTGGATCCCTCGGGTCGTACCCGATGCGAGGATGGCGGGGTAGTGGTGCGGTGCTGGTGGCGGCCTGGCCGTCAACGACACGATGCGGCCTTTGCCTAGCTCGATGCGGCTCTGCTGCATTCTTTTGCCGGAACCTACGATGCTGCGGCCTGCGGGAGATGAATGACACCATTTTTGGTGTTGCATCCTTCTGAGGGTGGTTGACATGCTTCGTGTTGTGGTGGACTTGCGGCAGAGATGGTGGCGATGGGAGGGAGAGGAATGACGGCGTTGCGGTGTTGCATCCTCGGTTGGGAGATGAATGGTCTGTGGGTGTTGTATCCTCGAGGAGACGAATGGCGCCAGCGTGGATTGCATCCTCCCAATGCGAGACAAATGGCAAAGTAGCAGCGGGTGTTGCATCCTCCGTCTAGTGGGAGTCGAGGAAGATAGGTGGGCAACACTTCTTGCTTGCTGGGAGGTGTGTGTGGCCGTGGAGGCAGGAGCTTCGGTGCTGCATGGTGGGCTGACCATATCCTTTGGTTTGGATTTGCGGGTGAGAATACCGGTGAAAACCGTACTTCGACTATGTCTGGAGTCGTCGATGGTGGCGCCTTCGAGCGTCATTCCCTTCTTGGAGACATCGATGTAGCTATTCCCACCCGCCTTCCCCAACTTGCTCCAAGGGAAATCCTAGATCTAGTCTTCTAGATCCGATGGCGGTGGCGCTACCTAGCGTCGCTTTCTCTCTTGGGGGCGTCGTTTAGGAGGTGGATACGGTTAGAGAGACTCGTGGTTTTGTGGTGGTGTGGTGTGTGTTGTTTGCCGAAAGGCACCATTTGTATGGTTTTTGGGTCCGATTTATCTTATAAACTGGACCAACATTCTATCTATTCACTGAATTTAGCAGTTCTCCGGCTAGCATTAAGAAAAAACATGTCCCTAGCTAAGTAGCTAGCGCGCAGGTAGCACGAACGTGGATGTTGTATTGCATGTGATGAAAAGTTAAAACGAAACAGAGGAGATGGGCGTTGGGGGGACATGCTTACCTGTTGGTATTGATATTCAGGTGGGTACCAGTACCTGCACAAAAAGATATTGCGAATAAGATCGGGCGCCGTACTGCAGCTTATCCATTGTACTCCCTCCGTTCTGAATTAATTGACTCAGATTTAGTTCAACCAAGGCTGCAAAGTCAAGAATCTAGATCATTGACCTACTACTGTAGCACAGAACATACTGTACCTACCTAGCTCACAGCGCTAGGCATGACCATTCTGTATAACTACTTCCCGCGTTCGCACAACAGTGAGAAGAACTTAAACTGTGCATAATATAATAGCTTGTATGGAGGGAGAAAGGAATAGTAGAAGACAGACATTTTGGTCTAATTAACACACCAAGCAAGCACAAGCACATTAGTTTCAATAGAATGAATCCAAGTGATAATCCCTGTCCTCGTACTAATGAAGACCCAAAACTGGGAGTGGCAAGCTGGACAAATCGAGACCCAAACCCTAGCAGCTCGCCCTGCAGCAAAGCGAGAGGGTACGGTGCTGCAGCAGGAAATGTTGGCGGGCGAGGCAACACCCTGCATGGCGAAAGAGACCGACGCCACCACCAGAAAAAGGGTGGGGGGCCGTCTTCCCTTTCCCTCACCCATGCATCCATAGCCATAGCCTTGCTCCCAGCCATGCATGTGTAGTTTGCAGAGAGAACATGGTAGAGACGAGGAAGAGGAGGAGGAGGACGAGCGCTCACCCGTATTGCGAGGGGTGTTGGTGGTGGTTGATCGCCGGAGCTCCATGGGGAGGCTGGGGCAGCAGGCCAATCTGCGGCTGATGCGGAGCCCTGGCCAAGTACTGCAACTGGGCAGGGCCCCTCCCTGTATTCATTCATCCATGTTAGTATCGTGCAGAGGATGAAATGAAGCAATTCATGTGGAGGTGCCATGTTACTGGCTGCATAGGGAGTGGCGAAAGCAACAAGACCATGCATTCCAACAAATAAAAATGGAGCAAGCCTGGGCCGGGTGACGAATACAACAAAGTATAATAAGAACTGTTGTCTTTTCGATCAGCATCGTGCGTCCGTCGGGAAAGGACTCGCTGCGCCTTATAAACTTTGACCGCAAATACTAGTAGCTCTTTGAATTGATGGACGCAAAGTATCAATCTCTGGCTCTCGTCGTGGCCCACTTGGTGTTAAACTAGTGGGCTTTCTGAGCAGACCGGATACTAATAACGACATCACTTACTAAACCGGTCAAACCGTATATACGCTGGAATGCCTGATCCTCCTCCACTCCGGCCGACAGTTATATCTGTCCTTTACACCTCATCCCTGCTGCCATGCAATGCCGCGACCGACCACGCCACATCCGGTCAAACCATCACTCACTCATTTGTGCACAGAGGAAGCTACGACCAGTAGCAGCTACATGCATGATTAGAGAATCGGATTAAGCAGAAATGCGGTGGTATCTTATTTATCTTACTGTCAAATGTGGAGGATTCTTTTAGTTAAGCAAACGCAACCGACCCAAGGATGGAGCCCATAACTGCCAGTTTTTCAGAATTCTAACTGCCAGTTGGATCCTAGAGTAGTACTCCAACAATAAAGAATCAGTCGAACAATACGGCTGGATTAGCTCTAGCTGTCTGAAGAAAAAAATTGTGTGTGCACATAGGTAGAAGATGTGTATCTGAGGTGGTGGTGGTGCCGGTGGGGCACGTACTACCGGCAGCACAGCACGCACCGAGGCTGGCAGCGGGCAACCGAAGCCGAGCGCCGTGCTCGCCACAGTCGCCGCTCCCGTGCGCTAGCTGGCTGGTGTGCCAGATCAATGGCCGGCGAGGGTGGTGCGGCCGCGCTAGATCGCGTCAATGGCCTCCATTTGGCGCGCACCGGAAAAAAGCTTTGATTGGTTGTTTGTGTTTTGGAGTCGAAAATGTGCATCGTCGTAATAAGGAAGTACTAGACAAAATTCGTTCTTGCTTAAGACTGTTTCCTCGATTTCCTTGTGATGCTCGATGGTTGGATCCACTCACCTCGAGCCTGCTGCTGGTGCTGGGCGGGCCGCGGCGGCCCCAACGAGGCAATGTTGCAGTTTGCGCGCCGCCCCGTGATTATCGGGTTCGGGTCCTGCACCGCCCGCCGCGCCGCCTCCGCCTCCCGGAACGTCACCTGCGAACCAAGGCAGGGACCGACGGTTAACGCCTGCTCGGGCTGTGCATGCATGCGCGCGCGCGGATTGCGGCCGGACCCAAGAAAGAAAGGAGCTTACGAATCCGTAGCCCTTGGAGCGGCCGGTGAGCCGTTCCGTGATCACCACCGCCTCCAGGATGTCGCCGTAGTGCTCGAAGTGCTGCCGCAGCCCCTCCGACGGCGTCTCCCACGCCAGCCCGCCCACGAACACCTTCGTCTGCGTCGTGTCGCCGAACCGAGACCGGTACGGGGACCCTGCAGCCGCCGTCGACGACGACGACGCCGCCGCCATCGCTTCCCCGGCCGTGATCTTGTACACTGCAGGCTTGCACAGAACCTAGCCGCCGTGGAGGGGCTCGACGGGTAATCTAGGCTAGCAAGCGCGCGCTCTCTCTCGGTTTGGTTCGGTTAATTCAGGCGCGCCGCCGCCGTGCTCTTGCTCCTTTTCAGCAGTGGCGGAGCACACTACCATATAAGTATTGCCTAGCTAGGCTGCTGCGATGTGCTGGCTGAATGATCACAAGAGGAGGAGAGAGAGAGAGAGAGAGAGAGTGCAGCTGCAATTGGGGTGGTGGCCGGTGGATGTGGGAAGAAGGGGGAGGAGGCTCAGGCTCGGTGGGGGAGGAGAGACAGGCAGGCGCAAGGCGTTGTGCGCTGGAAGAGACGGTTAGGGTGGGGTGACAGCTATCCGCTCCGCACCCTTTTATACTCTTTCTTTTTTCTCTTTCCCTCTGGTCGTCTTCCCTAATTTATTTTGTTCTCCAGCCGGGCTCAATCAACATCTCAATTTTGTTGAGAACTTGCCTATGGTAAGATGGTTAGGTGGGTGGTTGTACCCCAGCCCATCAGACTTTAAACCCCAATTTTGACGCTGGTGTTTTTCATTTAGCCGGAATATTCTTTAGTGGGAGGCGACCGTTCCCGTCGACAGCGAGGCGTCCGTGGTGACTTCGTCAATGAAGACCTGACCCACCGGATCAGTCTTTCGGAGGTGCTCATAGGGGTAGTGTGTGCGTGCGTGCGTTCATAGGGTGAGTGTGTGCGCGTGTATATGAGCGCTTGCGTTGTACTGTGTTTATCAAAGAAAAAAATATCTCAATTTTGTTTCAAGGAGAAAACTCACATATCTCATCTATTCTATCTATTATATACTAAAAGCACAATACGGGGGTCTAAAATAGAGACACCACGTTAGTCCACATCGTCTGAATTATGTGAACAGTTAGATATATAATTGATGGTTACGATTTAATGAATATTATTACTAACGTAACCGTGAAAGTTACGTTTGACACGTTTAATCTATCCACAGTTTTCCTTTTAAATACGGATTTCACAATTAGTTAAACGTGAAAGGCTGCGCACCAGAGTCCAGACACAAGTCAAAGCCTGGTAACCTGTTCGCATCTTTTTTTGTCTTGTGAGTACCGCAACACTAAAATCATAACGTGCATGCACTTCCACTCCTTGGAAAACGGAAACAGACAAGTGATTGGACTATTGCAGTAACGAATATCTGTCACGTCACACGTGGATAGACTTTTCTAAGAAAATAGATGAAAATGTGCGTACCATTCTAGGTTTACCACATAACCACGCATGAAAGGGATCCTCCAGCTATGCGTTTGAATAGCAAGCAATTCTAGAATCATACGATTATTACCCGCATGCAATGTGGTCCGGTTCGAACTGATATGTTATTTGTAGCTGAGATTTAATGAAAAATCAATAACCATATAACCGCTATCTAGCGGGATTCTGCTATTTAATGGCACGCATGTAGTGCAAGGGAAACTGGATCCGAAAGTTTTTTAAAAATCGTACTCGGTTAACTTTATCATGTCAAGAAATATGACTCTTGCCGTTTTCTTTTTCTTTGAATTGAAAACGGACATGTAAAAAACCAAGCTGCACCCATTTACAAATTGAAATCCCATCCTAACCAAGCGGCGACCGTCTGAAAGATAAAAAATGTGCCCTATCGTTTCAAGGAATGTATCATTTCCCTTCCTCGCGTTTCTATGAAATTAAAAATGGATAAACAAACCAAGTTGCGCCCGTTCAAAGTTGGAAATATTTAGTTAGCTAGAACATGGTGAAAAAAGTACTCATATATATGTTTGTGCATGCGTTGAAATAAAACCTTAATTTGATGATTATACCTTTTTTTTTTAAATATTGAGTACAATGTAGATATACTTATGAACCCACTACGACCATATATCTACACATATTACACTACATTGTCTTGACGACTTGAGTCGAGAAGTTTTGAGATTCAAAAAGGTGTTACTATTGACTCGGGATCAAGAGGAACATTGACTCAAATTCATAAGAGTAATCACCTTTAATTATTCACAAATGGCGTAAAGCATGAGGTTTGATGGAAACAATAAAAGTAATCATTTTTGGACAACCCAGTTGCTTTTATTCTGTATGACTAAAGCATGAGCTTTGATCGAAACAGTAAAACTAATCATTTTTAGACAACCCAATGGCTTTTATTCTGTATGACAACACCTCAATCTAAAGATATTTTCATATAGAACACACCAATATAACATGCCTAAAACACACGTACGTGATCGATTACTGACTTACTAACCTCTCGGAGCCTTTACATGTTGGCGAGGGTGAATAGAGCTTAGAATAGATTGAAACAATTTCCTTTATAGTGGAAAAGAAATTTGGTTGGAGGCAAAGGGAATTCTGAAGGTAAAGGTGCGGCTACATTATAATGCATCACCATAGTTTTAATTATTCATAACACATAAGCAAGTAAATTTTAAAATAAAAATATGGCAAACAAGCACAATAAGATAGAGAAAGATAGACATGTCAGAAGTTTTCGGGAAAAAACAAAAAACATCTGATCATCAATCTAGCGTATTGTCCTTTTCTCTGTACATCAATAAAAACAAATGTTCGTAATATGATAAAAAAGATCAAAACCAAACATATCATCATAATTGTGTTTGAACAAAAAACATGAGTCAAAAGATTTTGATGGTTGTATTTTAAAACTCATGCTCAATAGATCATAATAATAATAATTGTACAAACAATAGATCTTCCAAAAATTATAAGTTTAATAATTTAGTTTTTAACCCATCACAACTGAAATCTTTCATGAATTTAATTCAGTGTGGTGTATAAAAATCAAACAATGATTGTAGTTTGAAGATTCAGCTGAACTATGATTACTATCAAGATGGGTTGTTCTCACGTCAGGTCATCTATAATATTTGAAATTCCATTACAAATGATATGCTACAATTTTCATTGAAACTAATTCTTGAGTTATTATACAAAAATATTCCTACAAGTTTCCTATAGATCCAAGTTATTTAATGTTATGACTTATGAATCAGAAACTATTTCTATAATCAGACTCGAATCTAAATGAAATAAATGCTTTGAGTATAAAATTTGAGTATAAATCATGTGTAATTAATTCATTTGGTTTTCTTATGATGTGGTTAAATACAATTGACAATTCCTATTAGATTATTTTTTGTGAGGAATTGTATTTTGTTTCTTATTCATAAAGTTTAGGAGACACTACTGGAATTGGCATAAATGTAGACACAAATATCGCTCATGAAAATGCCAGAATTCCACAGCAGTGTAGTCATGTTTTATGACACAACAAATACAAGTGAGTAAGATCATATAACTATTGGGCTGAAGTGTGGGTTTAGTAGGAAGAGAGTTAGATAATGCAAATCAAATAATTGACATAAAATGAGAATGTTGCAAGGAGCGATAATAACCTATTGGCTAGATTTTTGTGCTGCAATTATTATTCCTAAGATGGAAAGTAAATTGTTGATTGATTAAAATGCTGAAAATATGTACAATCCAAGTAATTTTTTGAACTTAAATAAGTTGCACGAATTTTGTTGAATCTAAGTCTATGTACCCATTGTAACTTGAAAAAAATTAAACAGCTTGAGACTACAGTGATAAACGGGCAATGGCGGGTAGAGAGTAAGAACATATACTCACTCGGATCCAAAATAAGTGTAGCGGTTTTTAAATGAGGTTAGTTCAACACTGCGACACTTCTTATGCATCTAAGGCTGTAGTAAAATAATGCTGCCTACAATTGAACGTAAATAAACTTCTAAATATGCGACATGGTATTTCTTGGAAACGGGAGAATAGCTAACTTCCATAAATCAAAAGATTCGACTAAAGTTATTTTTATAATATTTTGACAATTATAAAATGTTATGATTTCAATTTATGTCTTTCCAGTATCTATCAAATTTATTTCATAAACAAATATAATACGCTAAAGACAATGCCCTCGCGTTTGCGAGGGCCTCCTTGCTAGTTATATACTAAAAGCACAATACAGAGATTTTAATTTCGAGGCACCACGTTAAACCACATCATCTCAATTATTTGAATGGTTGGATCTATAATAGATGGCTCAGATTTAACTGGATATTAACAGTTACTAGTTACGTAACAGTTTGACACAGTCTATGGATATGATTTAACGTGACATATTTGTTTGAGAGAATAGGTGGGCCAGCTACCAAAAAAAAAACTACCACGTTATCTCGCACGTGATAAGAGAAATTCAAATACAGAAAAAAAAACTAGATCTAGCCGGCTGGTTTGCTGCATGCTAATCCGAATCAATAAATAGTATACCGACCGGGCAGTTTTGAAAAGGCTGATTCAACTCAGCTAGCACCCCGTGTCAATACATAACTCAATTTTTTTTCATGTGCAAAAAACCTGATTGGTCGATTTAGAAAATACCGATGGTACTCATGTTTATCTCTAGCATACCAATATATGAATTGCTTGCTCTTTTTTCTTTCAATATAAAATATATACTGCCATACTTGACCTAGAATTGGTGTATAGTTATATGTGTGATTGAGAATAAAAAGCTAATCCCAAGTTATCTGTCGAGGATCATCCACCATATATATACACATACTTGCACCATGCCGTTTATGAACGACTTCAGTCGAGGATCATCCAAAATAACAAAATTATCAATATTCGCACGATGGCTGACGACTCTCCTAATTAAAAGTGTAATCCTTTTAATTAGGCGGATCCCATAAGATTTATACCATTGATTCCTTGCACCACTGCCTCATAAGTGATGATCCATAGAAACAAAAAAATAGGCGGAGTCAATATATTTTTATGCCTTGTGGCCCATATAATCCCCAATACATTGTCATGCAGAAGAAGCTAACATAAAATACCTAAAACACACACGGTATATTGATTACTCTCTCACTTCTCGAAGCTTTTATCTAATGTTTATGGTGAATGGAGCTTGACCGAGTTTGAAACAATTTATTTCTAATGAAAAGGAAAATTAAGAGATCCGCGGTTTGACACAATGGGGATTCTAAAAGTTGAAGAGCATCTACTTTATAATGAATAATCATAACTCCACTATATATTTCACAAAAGGAAGTCCACTTTAAATCAAAGTATTACATATGAGGAAAATATGGTAGAGAACGATAGAAGTGCAAGACATTCTCAGAAAAAGAAAACATTTGGTCATAAAAAACAAATGACAATAACTATTCATAAACAAGATCAAAACCAACATATGATCACAATTGTATTTGAAGAAATGAGTCAGTAGATTCTCTTAGTTGCATGTAACAAATCCATGGTCAATAAATGACGATAATTGTATTGTACCTTTCCTAAAGTGTAATAAGTTTAATAATATAACTTAAAATCACCACACGCGAAAGATTTCAAGAGTGTGTTTCATGTGACTAAAACATATAATATAATGATGGTATAATTAGAAAGATTAAGTTGAGCTATGAATACCAATGAAATAGGCTGTTCATGTCACCCATAATATTTTCTTTTTCTATCAGAATTGATCTTCTACCTTTTTTCGTTAAAATAATTCCAATGCCATTATAAATTATTTCTTCTTAGAAATGCTCTATAGATCTAGATTTTTACTTCTGAGAATTATATCTGAGCAAGTATCTCTATCAATCAAACTAAACTGGATTTTTTTTTGAGTATATCCCTTTGAAAAAAACTCTTTCTAATGAGTTCATATGGTTTTCCTATGTTGTAATTAACTACAATATTTGCTCACTTCCTTTGCGCTTTTACTATGAACATTATTTGGCTTCTATTCACAGAATTTAATATGAGATTTCATCGGAATTTGCATACATGTATACAAAATTATGACAAATGAAGTTACCAAAACAATATTGTTTCATGACACGATAAGTTCACAAGTGAGCGAGAGTGTATGATCAGTTGGTTCAGTTACTAGATTTGGGGCGCGGCCTGCCGCGCGCCACTTGGTTTCTGAAGAGTAAATTGGCAAGGGCCATGGCGCCCCCCATTGATTAGGGTGTGAATCCGCCCCGTAGGTATACAGGATGAAGCAGTGTGACACTCGCGACTGGTATAGATAACTTTCGGAGCACCGACTATCATTGTTGTAGATGATTTCATCATCGAGGGAGCACTTCATGTAAGGTAGCAGCGAGGAAATCAGGAGTACAAAATTAATCAATGTAATGAAGTATAGCTAATAGCTACATCACCTTACCTGACGTATATTTAGTGAACATGTAATCACATTAGACATGTGTATCTAGTTTGTTAAAGAGTACCATGAATCATTTCAAGAATTCAAACGAATAAGAGGCCTATTAGAGAAGATAGTGTTACTTTTTCTTTAAAATTACTACGCAGGAGGCATCGCGTCGTTGATCAATAGGCTATGCATAACACTCTATATATGTCTCTAAAAAAACACTCTAGTTGTCCAAGCCTTTTCTTCTTTTGACAAAAGAGGTGTCTATGACACTCTAGGAAATACACTTGGACCAAGTGACTTAGTCATGTGTGTCGTGGGATTCGGCGGCGAAGACGAGACGTTGAGCGCCATGGACGCGACGGCCTTGGCCCATGCCACGAGCTCCCTCTTCATCCGTTCCTCGTCGCCCCAGATCACCGGATCCACCAGCTCATCCTTGGCCGTCGCGAGGAGCACCGGCACCTCCACGACAACGTTGCCGGCCGAGGCTGGCAAAGGACAAACGGTCTCCGCTCCCGTGGCCATATAGCTCGATCTGCACTGCACACCACACCACTCGATCGAGCTGTCTCTTCAGTACGTGTGTACTGCGTTGCTTGGCTAAGAATGGAGCAAGAGGAGAGGATGGCGGCGAGTAGAGGGGTGAGTTCCATGAGGAGCTGGGGCCCCAGCCTGGGGGTGTTGGGTTTATATAGATGCGGCACACTGCGGGTGGCATCCGGCCGCGCGCAGATGCCCAACTCCAGCGGCAAGAGCCCAGCGCACCGCGTCTACTTGGTTAAGGACTAAGTTCGTTGTGGGCGGCGCTGTCCGGTTGGATGGGACCGACGGGATGTGCTGATTGCCAATAGCCATTCGCATGAATTCTTTTTTTTTTAAGATAAAGAGTGTATATTAATATCGCGGAGATACAAATTACACCCAGCCTCTGCAACAACGCAATAACAAAGCTATTACGGATGCACACAGCCGAAAAACAATAAGAAAAAAAAAAGGTCTCGCTACGGAGTTACAGTCCTTTCAGCAGCCGCACAACCACTACCAAAACAACACCTGATGTCCAATTCTTCAAAAGCAACGCGTTCAAGAAGAACAGTGCCAGGCACAACCAATTAAGGCCAGATCTTGGGTTTTCACCCTGAAGATTTTCCTCGCTCTCAAAATAATGTTTTCAACAAGAGCACTGTCAGGCACAACCAATTAAGACCAGACCTTGGATTTTCATCCTGAAAGGTAGGACTTTGGACTTGACGTATGTTGTCGCCCCCACTCAGATGACACTGCTCCAAGTCATGAAACACCAAGCCAATTCCTCATCAGCTCAAGGAATGAAACCACCATTGCCAGCCCACAGATCTCACCTTCCAAGTCATTCTCCGCCGGCACCATGAAACGAGAAAGCGTGTTCCATGATATTAACAGCCAACAAAGATTCGAAGCGCTCCCTCTGAAACCAAACGGTCAGAGAAAAAACACGGGTGCGCACGATCGAATACCATCCGATCCAGCAATCTCCGAGTTCGCTGGCGGAGCTTTCCGAAACACGACTGTCCAGCCAAATCAGTGGGGATAGGCATCCGGCAGATTGCAAACTTGATGCAAGAAGAACCCTAAAACCAGCTCCTTTATTCAAATTGAGCACCCCGAAAATAGGGGCTGAACGGAGGAGATCCAGCCCACCGCCGTCTTGCCGGCCACCGACACCACCTCGGTACCCAGTAGCCGGAAACACTAGGCACCCCGCACAAGCCTGCAGCCAAGGGGCGAAAGAGGCTTGCCCGAGGCCATCAGGCCCGAACCAGCCATCGCTTGCCGCCGCGTCTGCAGGGGGCGGCACCGTCGCGAGGTAGTAGGGCCCCCTCGGTCGCCGTCGGTTGCGCCTTCACCGGGATCCAGCGACACCTCGCCGCCATCACACGGCCGAGCCACACGCCGCCGCCGCCGTCGAGAGAGTTCCCTACAGCTGCGCACGGAGGAAGCCCCGCCACCGCCGTCACGAGCCCGGGCACAGGCCGACGAGACCTCTGGTGGCGGCGGGGAGGAAGGGGACAGGAAGGAGGGCCGAGGGGTGGCGGCGCTGGTCGCCCCCGAGTCGCCTAGGGTTAATTCTATTCTTATTTCTTAAGCGTCTCATTACCAGAGTGAAAATTTGCGCAGTCAAATAGATTGTTCTCGTATGGTAATCCTCCAAGAAGCGGGAAATGCAATATCCATATCACGGGCTTGTTAAACCTAAGCAGGCGTGACTGGTGTGGTGTTCGTTTGCAGGTAGGTTGTCAAAACGTCCCTCGTGCTCGATCGGCGCGCAATTTTTTTTTGATAAAAAGAGGGTCTCCTCCGATTTCTATTAAGAGAAACCATGGCTATTTGTTTCTACAACAGAAAGTAAAAGGTACCAGAAATGAAAGGTATAGCAATTGATCCTAGCTACCGCCAACATCAGGAGGGCAAAAACAAAAGCCCAACAGACTAGAGAGAGAGTAGATCAGTCTTGACAGTAAGTATACTAGAGCCAACAGAACGACAAAAAGAGCTACTATCGTTCATACGCCCTTCAGCATCCTTCTTGATCAGCTTATCTGGCGAAGATCCTGAGAGGTTCTATCACACTTCTTAGACATCGATGCGGAGCACTCCCAGCCTCAATCCTTTAGAGGCACTGAACGCCTCATTTGCCACCCGTTCGAGAAGCTTTGCCCCCTAGGTCATTGCCTCTCGGTTTTCCTGTTTTATCTGCAGGATCGTCTACGAGTTAATCCAATTAACCACCATATGTATTAAAACAAAAGGATCGGCACGCAATGACATGTGAAGGTGTGGTGGTGGTACTGCCGTAGCCGGACACGACCGGACTACCGAGTAGCTCCATGAGGTGAATATCGAAGCTAGGATCCAGCTGACGACTGGCAGTAGGTATAGCCGAGGAACAAGAGGTCGCTGCCTTTTGTTAAAACATGGCCTCACCCACGAAAATGCATACACTTTTTTTTCTGCGACCATTGAATAACTATTTTTTTTACGACGGTAATTAACTATAGTGCAATCAACATATATACCAGAGTTCAGCAACTATGCATACATGTCAGCCTCTTCCCCTAGAGAAATGAACACAATGCACAAAATGCATGCTCTGGCCACTCATTCACTTTCACTGCCGCATTGAAATATCGTACTCCCTCCGTCCAATAAAAAATGTCTCAATTTGATTAAAAATTGGATGTATCTAGACATGACTTAGTGTATAGATATATCCAAATATGATCAAAAGTGCGACATCTTTTATTGGACAGAGTGAGTAAAAAAAATTCGGTGCGATGCGACCGCACGGCAGTGCTCATCACATAGCTCCCGGTGTATCACTTGGAGGGGGAGGATCACCATATCGGCCGAAAGCGAACACGAAGATCTGGCATTGTATACGATGATGGTGAGAGTCGCGTTAAGCACGTACCAAATTACCCCTATATATTAAGGAGGGAGTTTTTCACGATCTCTCCTTGCTCCAAAATTCGGCCGTACGATCGAGATCGGACGGCCCAGATCGCCCAATTAGCGCATGAACAGTAATGAACAGTGCGCACTTTCGCAATTACCCGCCCGCCGAGGACCTAGATGTAATTATCAGAAACTGCAGGGACTAATTTGCAAAAGGTTCTCATTTCCCCCATCTCCCCCCGACCCCAGCCCGCCCCCCGCCGCCGCCCTCCTCGCCACCTGCGTCCGCGCCGACCCTGCCCACGCTCCGACCTTGCCCTTCCGCTGGACGAGGAGAAGGCCGCCGCCTCGGTTGCCATCGCACCACGGTCCGGGAGCGGCCATTCGGAGGAGATGAGAGGCGGAGGAAGGAGGAGAGGATCTGGCGGTTGTTCCTCTCGCCCCTGGCGTACACCAGCAGCCTGCTTGCCACCGCCGCCGCTGGCCATGTCGTCGTGGGCGGACAAGGAGAAGGCGGTCGACGTCCAGGTGCTCCTCCCTCCACGCCGACGCGGCCGTCGCCGCCCAACCAGCCCTCCCATTGCCGCCCAGCCGCCCTCCCCGTCTCGGGACTCACCCGCGATGCCGCTCGCGAAGAAGCCCTGCAAGGCCATGGAGGAAGAGAACGGGAGCCTTCCTCCCTCGCCTCTGGCACCTCGCTGCCCTTCGTCTTGCTCATTCTTTTTCTCATTTTTGCATATCTACCTGCAACACATGAATTTTCCAAGACCCATGACCTCTACGATGTTACATGCGGGCTGTTGTTGATGACCATCGCACAGGAAAAGTCAGGGATGAAGGCTCGCCCTGTTTGCCTACAGGTGAGATGAGTTCCTCCACGGTTTCTCAGATTGTTGTTCAGTTTTCTTGCTTTTCTGTACGGCACTGATTTTACCTTCATTTGTTTAGGGACGCTTCCTGGATGGAGAACTTCAAAGGCGTCTGCGACAAACCGTCCGTACTCGCTCTCAGTTCAATTCCTCCTTTCTGCCTCCATTACCAGCACGCGAAATGATTTGTTTCATGCATAACCTCATTTTGCTTTACTCTCAAAACTTGCAGATTTTAAAGAACACCCATGAAAACCGAAAATTCTTTAATGATTCGGTGAGACAGCTTCTAATCTTCTGTAACTTTTGCCGTGTTGATTTGTTGTTGATGCATACATTAATGCATCTGTGTTGCATGACAAGCCCCCTTATCAAGCCATTGCACGTGCGACCAAATTAATTCTTGCTTAGGCTGCTGAGTTCAGGACAGACCTAGAGGTTTTACCTATTTTTAGATGACTTTACTGTGATATGCTAAGCATCTTATGCAGATATGATGCTCTTTCATCACATGTATTATTATTACCAATAACAATATAAAATTTCTAAATCGACTTTTAATAAGTTAATAAAGGCCGCATGCATCAATCGATGCAGAGGCCGGGACTCCCCTTTTTCTAAAAAAAAATATAAAATTTCACCTACTTCATCTTCCGTTGGAAAAATAATTAAACTGTTTTTGTTTACACAATTTAATTTCTTCTTTTTGCCCAGCTTGCGAATTCTGTTATTCGCATTCTGTTATTCGCAATGCTTCAAGTATCGAAGAACAGTGCAAGATATCGCAATTCGGTTATTGGGGAAGGTTGAAGTATTGCAAAAAATGTTCTCACACATGCTTCCTATATATGGGATAATGTCATATTTGAAGATGGATGCGAAGTGGGTAGGTCCTCAGTCTACGATGATGTTCATTTAAGAGCAGAGGCAATTGTTGAACCTGGCTACATATTGTCATTTAAGGTATGGTGGTGTATATTACATTTCATTTCTATTCTACTCACTTTTCATTTAGGAACAAACTGAACCAGTTGTAATTTTCTACCCAGCAGTCTTTCTCACGTTGAGATTAAGTAACATTCTTATTTATACTATTTCAGATTAAAGTCGGCAAAAATGTTGTACTTCCTGCCTACTCAAAAGTGTCACTACTTGAAAAGCCTTCGAATGAAGATAGTGATGACGAACTTGGGTATGCTGACACCAATTCTGAAAATACAAATAGTCCACGTAAGTCTGCCGACGCTAAAATGTGTGCTGACACCACAATCTTTCGTTTTAATGTCATGATGGTTGACAAGATTTCGACGCCCCGCACAGGCATGTCGTGTGTGCGAATTACTTCTATCGTGCTTATGCTTAATGTTGTGCTCTTCGTGTTCGCCTTCGTTCATATAGTCTAGAAAATGATCCGTAATAGCCTCTGCATCCAGTACAATATTTTGACCTTTTATCTTAATGTAATATGAACCTATGTACAAGCTATATATTTATCTATACTATCCTATGTATGAACTATCACTGCGTGAACCTAATATTACTTTACATAGCAATGCAACGGGCGCGGCCTTTCTGCTACTACGCACCTTGATTTCGCTTTTGATTTGTCTGATCTGAACCTGTTTTGCTGGTGCGATTCTGTTTTGTTGGGAAAATGAGTAGGGGCAGCCCCTAACCCTGCTGATCGATCCACCGTATGTATGTTAATGTGTCCTCCAAGTTTTAGTCTGAACTTTGGACGAGTAGTAGAGTATCCAGTCAAGGCCTGAGGTTTCTCAAGGTTTTAAGCCTCAGGATAATAATGTGTTCTGATGTGAGATGTTCTGTTTGCTTTCTAGAATTAATCTGACCTTGAACTCACTACTCTGGATGAACTGGATTCCGTGAAGAGTCTAATTGAGAAGCTTATGCTGCTGTTGTGACTATCAGTGGGTATAGCAAAAAGATGTTGTGGCTATCATTTTTTTTAGTACAAATTTAGTTCCATTTACATGATTTCAGTTCAAATTCTTTGTTCACAATCGACCACGGGAGGAAAGAAGACACTCACTGACTTTTGTCTTGCCCTTCCGTACTTATTATTGTAGTAGTACTTTACTTACTACTGTATTAGTACTTGATTTACAAACTTAAGATTTACCTTAAGATCTATATCTCTATTTTAAAACAAGAGTAGGCGCCAGAGGCACCGTTAATTATAATCAAGTGCAAAGAACATTGTAGATTATATAGCTCTGGAACTGAAAATATTTTAAAGAGGGAGAGCACAGCAGGGCATGAGTGATTTCTATGGTTTGGATTGGCACAACCGAAGACAGCCTGTGGTAGAGACTTTCTAATAACCTGTTGATGTGTTAGCCTAACCTGAAATTAATTATGCTTATGGTGGTCATTCCAGTTTGCTAGATGGTTGTGCTTATCTTGGCCTGCCACACACATGTATTTACACCTTATCTGTAAATACAAAGCGCTACCAAACAGACATGGTACTATGGTAGCCTACAGAATAGACACAAAGTAAGCTGTCGTTCAAGGACAAAAAAGAAGCTGCTTTGATATTACAATTCTAAGGTATTTTACTTTTTATCTATCAGTTTACTAAAGTTTATCTTTTAAAGTTGACATTTCACATGGCTTCCATATTTTTTAATCACCTGAACATTCTGTATGTTTGTTCGTTTTCCACTGATAGTATTCCTACCAAATATGCGAAGTTGCAGACTAGCTTGAAATGATATTTGTTAATCCTTACAATAATTATGATTTTATAGATGTATCTGGTGTAAGAAAGGTGGACCATATATTTAGATTACAATATTTTATCCACTATTCGCCTTGCTGTTAACATTTTTTCTGCACATCATAGACTGAATACAACTAAGCCAAGAAAGTGTACTGTACACATTATTTTGTCACAAATGTGTTTTAAAGAGGGGACCTGGCATATAATTTTTGAAAAATTGTACGCATGCTATCATGTATTCGTGTAAGATATTTCATGTCTCCCATCTTCAAACTGAAGTTCACAATTTTTCCCGTCTAGAAAAATCATGAGTATGTGGATTAGATAACACGTGATTTGTAAAAACAATTGGTTTCATGGCACTTTTTAGTCTCTTCTAATCATCCAACATTATTTACTTATATGTTACATTGTTACCACAAAAAAAAGAAAACCAATCTTTTGTTCCTCATGCTGATAGTGTTCCCCATTTTCATACTTTATTTATGTTGCTGGACACCGAACCATTACAAAAGAGTGGAACCAAGGAGGAACTACACGTTGATTTAATTAAGGTATACCTTACAGTTTTGTACTTGGCTTGGCCATCAACGGCAGCAAAAAGTGTTCGCAAATTTACGGTATGAATTCATCTTAGTTTCATTTTCTTTTGTGTTCTTTGCGTTATAGTCCTAAGAAAATATTTACAGTTTCTTCATAGATTTTGTTTGTATATGTTCTTTCATACATATTTTGTTGGTCATGCTGATACTGTTCTCCATTTCAATACAGGTTACCTCTTTATTTATTTTTCTGGACATCGAGCCATTATAAAAAAAATGAAGCCACGGTGATGTACACACTACAACATGCTGCAATGCAACGGGCGGGGCGTGCCGCCACGGGCCGTCTCTCGACCATAGGTATACCAAATGTTTCTGTTGTTCCAATTATTTCATGCATTTTTTCCTTAAAGAAATAAATAAATAAATAAATATAGCTGAAAATTGCAGTCCTTCCATTCAAAAGAGTCACCATGCAAATCAAAACAATCTGAATCTGTAATGTTAGTAACTTCAAAGTTAACTTTACAGTTTTTTTTTATATTCAAATCAAAACGATCTGAATCTGTAATGTTAGGACTATCCTTATGTCATTTCTTGACAATGATTAAAGTTTTGTTCATACAAACCCAGTATTAAATTTTACAATATTGGCTCATTTACAGAACATATAATTTTGCAAATAGGCAACTTCCCTCTATATGTGGATTCCTTTCTTATCATCCTTTTTGAGTTGGATTCAGTCAAGACGCACGCTATAACTGATGATTTGGGTTCCGGTGTTGGTAAATATATTGCTAAGTGTTTTGGTTGGTGTACTGCTATTCAGATATTTATTGTGCAATTTATCATGCTATCTAGGCTGTACATCCCATGCAAGCTAACAAAAATGGTAAAGATACTTCTGAACTTCCTAAGCCAAAGATCTGAGGCATTCATATCGCCTTCTCTTGCCGAAGGCATTTTTAATGAATCGATTGCCCTCAAAACAACAAGAAATTATCTTAAAATAGAATCCAGTCGATTCACATTGCCTTCTGTCGCTGGCCATTTTTTCAGATGATAGCAGATATTAATTTCGAAGTTACAATTAAAATGTTCATCGTTTTAGTTAATATGAGTGATTATTCCATTTTTTATTAGTAGGTAACCACTTGCCGAACGCATTTTTAATGATTCGATTGTCCTCAAAACAAGAAGCAAAATTTTGATGAAAAGTGCTCCTGTGATTGATGAAAAGTGCTCATGTGATATCATTTGTTCAAGTTCACTCTCCAACTTTTACTGCTTCGCCCCAGATGAAATCTTATAGGCCTTTGCTTATTCAGGCACTCAAGACCATCTTTACGAAATGCATCTTCTTACTTGATGGTACTATCATTTATATAATCGATAAACTTATTGAAATTTGAAACTCTAACCATTCACTGTCATCTGAGGCTAGCAGTTCTCCTAATTGGAGAAGGAAATTGCAAAGAAGAAAAAGTTTCACTTAGCTAGGATATGAGTCAGCATGCACGCTGCCTATTAATTAATAAATGCAGATTGCGCTTCTAGCACCTTTTCAGTTGTTGAGGTCCTTATATGTATAGAAATCAATAGGCAGACCTCTTGGTTGTACTATAGGCATGCCGTTTTTCAGTTGTTGAGGTCCTTATATGTATAGAAATCAATAGGCAGACCTCTTGGTTGTACTATAGGCATGCCGAAATTAGCGAGTAATGAATTCATAATCCTTCATCACATACACCTGAATGTGTGATACAATCATACAACTATTTAAGCTAGCATGCAGGTTACGCTTCTGACACCTTTTCAGTTATTGTGGTCTTTATATGTACATAAATTAACAGGCAGACCGCCTAATTGTAATATAGGTTAACCGAAATTAGCAAGCAGTAAGTTCATATTCCTTCATCACCTAAAGCTGAATTTGTGATACAGCTCAGCTAGCATTGAGTTTTCACTGCAAATCATATCTGCTATACAGATAAAAACATTGTATAAATCAAAACCTACATTTATCCTTGCAAAATATATTATAAAACAGAATCAAAGAGAAATATATTGACACAAAAAATCTCATAAAGGGCGCGGCGTGCCGCCGCGCCGAATTCAACTAGTATTTTAGTAGAACCTGACTCGATGGACGTGTGGCATGCACCCATAACTAACATATACCATCTGATGGTACAGCCGATGTGCATTTGGTACAAATGTATGTGAAATATCTTCACCGGCCGCCTTCTCCAGTCCTCGCCTCCCCTAATGGTGACCAAACTGGGATACGAGCCGATCTTGGGAGCACATTACAACGACGCGAATGAACAAAAATGGCCGATGCCGCTCGCAACTTGAGCCGGCGTGACAGACTGACAGTATGGCTTGATGGTGATCGGGTTAGTTAATTGCAGTCATGTTCGATTACTGCTGGGAGAGAGCTCTGTTTGAGGTGGATGGTAGCGGCAAGCTTAATTATATAGCCGATCGAGGCATGCATGTACGCAGGGTCGACGTCCCTGTTCTTTGTCAAATTTGTAGGTGCTTGTGTTGTGACCACCCATTTTGGGTCTACCGTAGTAAGGATCCATGTGAGATGTGACGTTTTTATTTGGCAACGGTGATGTTTTGGACAATTTGAGTTTGTTTTTTCTTGCTTTCGGAGTGACAGGCTTGAAGGGAAAGTAACAACGTGTCTCGCCAGCAAATGGGTCTGACAAGAAGAAGCTGCCGGCGATTACTCAAAAGGTTAGCAATGTACCTACCGAGGTGAGCATGGATGATTCTAACACTAGCAAACAAATGAATAACTCAAAAGATTCGATATCAATTAGAACAGAACGACACATCAAAATGGGCTAAAACCCTCATCGGAAAAGGAGAAACGGTCTACGTCTGTGTCCCCGTCTCCAAAACTGATGTGAAGGCGCAAAATCATAATGAAGATTTTAATCGTTTTCAATAAGACTACAAGAAATATGTTGATACATGACCCTCAATTTTGGCACTAAAAGGTCAAAAAAAATCATTTGTGACTTTTATAAGCAAACATAAGGTTCACATATCGAGCATCTCAAATGATCAAAAATGACTTTTTTAGCGAAATGGGCAAACGGTCATAACCGTTTATGATCAAATTTGTTGGCCATATGTTGTCTGCAATGGCCACGTCAGATCCTACGTGGCAAATTTATGACCAAATTAGAAGATCATGTATCAAAATCAGCCCAGTCCGGTGTTTTATATGGGCCAAGCCCAACCATTCAGATTATTTATATATTTTCTGTCAATTTTGTCAGCTACATGGGCCGATATTACTTCAGCCTCTTTATTTTTGGGCCATGGCCTTTTGGGCCCACAAGTCTAGTTTTCTTTTCTCAAAATTAGGGCCCACAAAAGGGAAAACCCTCAGTATCGCCCGAGCGATTTGTACGACCATACCGCTAAAGGATTTTCGACTATGGCTAGGCCCATTTAAGGCTCTGTTCGATTCCACGGTGAGCAGGTGCGCTCGGTTCATTCCCTAAAAAAAGGTGTGCTCGATTCAGAACTAATCGAGAGTATGGGACTCGATTGCTCTAGTACGTACCTATAGTACCTAGGTATGTGTTTTATTCTAGTCCGTTAGATATAATCTGGCATTTTTTTCATTCTTTTCTTTCAATCATTTTTCTTTCCATTGTTATTTATTTTTTACCTTTTCCTTTTTGAAGTATTTTTTACTTTTTGTTCTCTTGCACTACTTATTATTTCTAGATGTATAACGAAGTATTCCTCTAGTCATAAAGATTTGTTCCACACAAATTAGATCCA
Organism: Poa annua; assembly: GCA_026929855.1. Taxonomy (NCBI): domain Eukaryota; kingdom Viridiplantae; phylum Streptophyta; class Magnoliopsida; order Poales; family Poaceae; genus Poa; species Poa annua. Next base: position 2,507,907 of record CM049437.1, read on the forward strand.
ACAAATTTTGTTCCTGGAGTTTCTTTTTTGTTCCCATGTGCATAATTATCAATTTCTTTGTTCAAGCCGATTTGTTCCCGGATGCACTTTTTTTGTTCCATAGGATGTATTTTTTTGTTTACAGGATTATTAATACGTGTTTCTTTGTTCAGAAAATGTTGTTCCTCATACTCTACAAAATTAGTTCCACTAATTTTTGTTCCTTGTGAACTTTGTTTTTTGTTCATGCTTCCATAACTACTTGTTCCTTCAGTCCAAAAGATTTTTGTTCCACCAAATATTGTTCCTGGATGTTCTTTTCTTGTTCCCATGTGTATAATTATGTGTTCCTTCGTTCAGGTCGATTTTTTCCCGAATGTACTTTTTTGTTCCATGCGATGTATTGTTTTGTTTCCGGGAGTATTAGTACTCGTTCCTTTGTTCAGAAAATGTTGTTCCTCATACTCTACAAAATTAGTTCCACTAAACTTTTGTTCCTTGTGACGTTTGTTTTTGTTCATATTTCTATAATTACTTATTTCTTCAGTCAGAAAGATTTGTTCCACACAAATTAGTTCCACCAAATTTATTCCTGGATATACCTTGTTCCCCTCCTAGAAACATGGAGGATTTGGTCCAAAATTTATAACTATTTGTTCCTGGATGATTTGGTCTAAATTTTTGTGTTTCTAGATTTATAACTATTTGTTACTTTATATGGAAAGATGTGTTCCTCTTATTCTAGAAAATCAGGTCCACAAAATTTATTGTTCCCCTCTAATAAACTTGTTTGTTCCCCAACGTATAAATATGTGTTCCGGCTTTAGGAAAATGTGTCCCTCCTATTCTAGGAAATGAGTTCAACAAATTTGGCTCCCCGGTGTATAAATATGTGTAACACCATTCAAGAATTTTTATTACTCTTATTCTAGGAAATCACTTCCACACATTTGTTGTTTCTAATCCCCTTCCTAAGGCCGGCAATTGGGTCGGGTTTGGTCGGGTCGACCTTTTTCAGACCCATGCCCGTTTAACAAATGGGCAAGCTTCTCTGCCCGCGACCCTGCCCATGGGTCAGATTTCATGCCCATGTCCATGCCCGTCGGGTCACCCGACCCATCGGGTCTGCATACAACAGCTCCTCATGTCAATTCTGGCACTCAAAAATGACATTTTTTTGTGTCAAACTGCATCAGTACATCAATAAAATCAAAATAAGTGTTGAAATGCATCACAACATCAGTACATCGATATCATCAAACTTGGTGTCAGGGATTACCATTAGTTCTTCTTCATCAGCAAGAACATATTGAAACTCCGCAAAGAGTGTATTGGGGACGACAGGGAGTTGGGGACGGCGGCGTCGGGGTCCTTGGGGACGGCGGCGTCGAGGCCGGTTGTGAGTTGGGGACGGCGGCGTCGTGGATGTTTCGGAAGCAGTGAGTGGCGGCGCAACGGAGGGGCGGCTCGGTGGAGCAACGGGGCGGCGGGTCAGCGCCGCCGTTTTGCTGCCGTGAAAGGGAGGGGAGCGGAGAGCACCGTGAGGCGTGAGCACTGAGCACAGAGCACTGAGCAGAGAGAGAGAGAGAGTATGGGAGAGGGATTGCGGCGGGGACGGGGAGAGACTGGGGAGGGACACGGTCACACCTAGGGTTAGTGGCCTAGTGCGGTGCGTGTTGGATTTGGACTGTTGGGCTAGGCTGAAAATTACATGGGCTCTGGTCATGTCTTACTATTAGACCCCACATGTCAGCTAATCGGGGAACCCATCGGGTCGCCCATGGGTACACATGTCTGCCCATACCCTACCCATGACTAATCGGGTCGCCCACGAGCGAGACCCATGGGCGAACATAGCAACCCATACCCTGCTCATTAGCGTCGGGTGCACGTGGGCTGACGTGCCCATGGGCAGAATTGCCGGCTTGACCCCTTCCCCAAGTGTATAAATATTTGTTCCGGCGTTCAGGAATATTTGTTCCTCTTATTCTATTAAGGACTTACGTCCGGTGCCGAGCGAGGCTCGCGAGGCTATCCACGGGTCACATCTTCAGTTGTTTTCTATTTTACCCCCTCTAAAACTATGAAATCAACCCGCAGTCTAAAAGCTATCCCCAAATCCACCTAGCCCCGTATCCGTCCCCTCTCTCATGTTTTCCTCTTCCTGCTCCTCAATGGAGTTCTACCTAGGGTTTCCTGCTATGGCTGTCCCATCCGTGGTTGTGTCCCCGAGCCTCCTTCCTTGAGCAGTGGGCCTAGCGCAAGCCCGAATCGACCCTATGTGTGGCTGGCCTAGCCACATCAAGTGAGCCAAGGGCTGGGAGGAGTAGGCCGCGCGACGGTGCCCTGGGCTACGGTCGCGGCCGGCGGGAGGAGCTCGCGGGATTATAGTAATGGCGGCCGGGATGCGCAGAGGAAAAAATCCTGGCCGCCTGCTCGAGGTGCTGCTGCTGGAGTCCCCTGGAGGTGCTGCCAGCGACTTCCCCAAACACCTCTCTGCGCATCTCCTGCTCGCTGATAAGGAAATGATTGTAAGTTTGAATTATATATTTTTTTGTATTTGGGAAGGAAAGGGCTGTCCAGGAGAAAGTGAAAGGGATTGGATTCATTCAGGAAATCCCACTGTTTGTTTCTAGAGTTCATTTTACCTGTTCATACTGAATTGCAAAAATAGCAGCTTATGTTGTAGTCATACAGAAGTTCAGAATAGGGTGAACAACAATATTCATGTGTTGTTTAATTTGTGAAATCATCAGCAGTCAAGCACAATTTCTCTAACTGAAGCCACTCCTCCAGTTCTCCACAAAAAAGGGTAAGTAATGCTCAATTCTTTACTCTCTTTTCTACAATTCAATGCCTCCTCTGACTGTACAGTTTTAAGAAAGGAAAACACATTGAGGAGTATTGTTGATTGATCAGTTTCTGTAATTAGTATTGTGTGGACTAGCGCTATTTTGCATACAAAATTACGCTTAAGGAGTAACCTAAACAAGATGAAACCTCAGTAAAATCATAAACATATTGTTGTACATTTATCTCCTTTCTCTATATAATAAAAACCATGAATTTAAAAAATATTACAGGGATAGATTAGAGACAAATAACCAATTATCATGATTCATAAGATTTTTTGACTATTACACTTTTTGTTGCAAAATTTATTTGCTTTCTCTTTACAATAAAAACTCAGAACTTGAAAATATTGCAGGGAACGCAGTGGAGTGCTACTGCTATGTGCGCATAACTGCATCTCAATTTAGAGAGCAGCTGAAAGAGGGACCGGCTTATACATTTAAGATGTTCATCGTCATTGAAGAATGAAAAGAATACATGGCATAACATCCATATAGAATCAGGTTGCTCAGCACACAAAAATCCAAGAAATTTGTCCACATACAGAAAACTCACTCTTTGTATACAATTCACAAACTATAGAGTTTTGGTAGGACGACAAGAGTATAAGATAATACTATTTTATTAGGTACTTATCGCATGGAACATATAACTCATTATCTTTCGGATTTACAGTTTACCTATTATGCAATTTCCTGTGACTGTAAAAGGTTAGTACTATGTTTTCGTAACGGGAGATAGTGTGGAATCAGTGACTGCATGGCATCATTCAGGTTTGACACAGTAGGTTTAATATTTCAGTTGTAGAGTATGGTTGCCTATACTACAATGGCCAGTTTTTTGTTTTGCTTCGTTCGCATGATCACAAGTTTGCTATTTCTTCTTTTACACGATGTGCCCACACACAAAAGTTTACACGTGCCAACACTGTTTTCCCATGCTTCTTAATTTTAATTTTTTAGAATGACGATGATGTATGGTTCACCATAGAATTGTGGTTGATTCCTTTTATTTCTTTCATCATATTGCAAGCCTCAATACTTCTCTTCATTGATTTTATCAAGCAACCAGTCCACCCAACAGGTAGATACAACAGAGATTGCATGTTAAATTATAGGTGTGAGCTGAGTTCTGGTTTACAATATATATCCTGAGTTTTTATACAATGGATACCAGATGAGAGAATAAGTTTTGTATTTCTTTATTTACTGTTTGTGTATACAGTATACATGTACGGTAAGTTATACTAATCAGTATAAATTTACAAATTTCCTTACTTATCATTGCACTAAGTTTGCTTTTCGGTATATTTGTAGGTGATACGGTTGTCTTGCATGGCAGTGGCGAACAGCTGGATGTAAGTGTAGATGTTGAATGTCTTGATAGGTTGGATGGAGTAGCAGTGACTTGGATCAGATACAACCTGCCTGCTAGACAGAATCTGTTCGGATTTATAATTCGGAAAGTTTATGTAGATCTATGTATGTTGATGTCCACTACTGTTTTTTGTGATGAAGTTCGCAAACATTCTACGGAATGTTATCATGTTGCTGGAGGGGCAACACTAATTGCTCATTGTGAAAGAGAAAGGGAGCGTATTGCCCTTGGTTCGCTCGATGAAGTGATGTAGCGACTCTCGGGCATCTTTGTCGAGTACAAGGATGTGTTTCCTTTTTCTGAAGCTAGAGAACCACTAGACAGTGCAACCACTCCCGGGGTAGCTGAATCGAAAAGCTTGCTGGCTTGTGCAACACGAGGCATCTTGGTTAGACAATATTGACTGGAAGGTACGTAGAAGTCTAATCTGACCGTTCTGCCTGATTGCATTATCTTTAATGTTTAGCTGGTACTATATATAGTTGATATATCTTAGTTTTGCTGAATTTGCAGTGTAGGTGACATTGCATGATGTGTTTTGAGGCACCTTCTGTCTTTTATAGGATCATGTCGAACTTCTATGTTGCAGAGAAGAGAACTGGATGATGTTTCTGTGGACGATGGGATGGTGGGTAGCTTAGAACAGAGTCTCCGCGAAGCTTTTGGTTAGCAGGTCTTGTATACGAGCTGTGTGTGTCATGTTTTTGTTTCAGTGAGATTGTTAAGCGCTTTTCTGTATAGAAGTCTGTCTGAATGTTGTGTCGTTGCCGTTTCAATTACAACGCTGAAATATATGATCTCCTCCGTTCAAGACGTACTAGTAGAATGATCTCGTGATGCGGCATATTTTTTTGAATGGAACAGTAGATTAGTACTTGGTTATATGGGCATCTTCATCATTCAGCGAGCGAAACGAGATCATCAGATAATGGGCCATCCATCAGTGAAACTGAGCGAAACGGAAGCGCAGGATCGCGCGAGCGTCAGGGAAGGGCACCCCACAAAAGTGGCTCCCAGTTGTCATGTTCAAGTAAGAAGGTCGATCTAATCAGCGGTCCTAGATGTCAAAGATCATTCTTCAGATGAATTTTCGAGTATAAAAATATATCTAAGAATTCAAACTGAGCAAATTTAGCATATCACAATAAAATATAATTCACATTAAGTGAACAATCAATTATACTAGTTGACATCAGGATCCATCTTCCAAAAACACAACTGAATATCGGAATATAACTAGCTACCGACATATAACTAGCTCTAATGAGCTAGAACTCTACATATCTTCCCTTCCAACTTCTTTGTCATGGAGCTCGCCACGAAACATGAACGAATGCTAGAATCTGCATGTTATAGATCAAAATGGTTAGGAATAATATAAAAGCACAATGAAATGAAACAAGATTGCCCCAATTTAAACATATTAGTTTTTTTTTAAACCGCCTCCAGGTTCATCCTAGTATTTTCCTTACGTAAAGCAGAACCAATCTGTCTTCGTGGCCATGCATCGTGAGTAGATAATTTAGGCTTGCACGCTCTTCTCCTCATGGCAGGCCATCTCATGGGTTAAATATTTTATTAGGCTTTGCTAGATAATTCATTCAGATGTTGGCTTCTTAGAGAACTACCTCGTGTGCGACTGGGGTTGGCAATTCAGATTTTGGCCTACCTCGTGTGCTACCGAACATGTGTTAATGACCGATCGAATATATTATTTCCGTTTTTATTAAATCTAAGATGTTTTAACCGTTTTACATAAGATCTCTAAGATGTTTTAACCGTTTTACATAAGATCTAATGCATAGTTACATGAATGAACATGCACATTAAAAAATATCTAGATACATTTACATATATGAAAACGTAGACAAAGCCTAAAACATCTTATATTTGAAAACGGAGTGAGCATTAATTATAATTAACCAAATCTATTTGCGTCGTACTGCTAGTCCATGCTGAAACTTTCTGAGAGTGGCCGAACCATGACGGGGGCTGGCCACGGCTCGTCCCCCTGGATCTGCCTCTGACCTTGGCGTCCACCAATCACAGAGAAGCACACAGATTGTGTTCTTGTTGTGGGATGTTGGGAGCCGTCGGATGATGCAACTTACGGCTGAACTGCTTCAACAACGACTGCACCGACTTTTCGTAACAAAAAAAAACCACTGCACCGACGACAGATATCTGTACTACGTCCATACGATGATTAAGACACAATCAAAGCGGAAAACTTGCATGTGGCAAGATAGTTAGGAGGGTGGTTGTACCCCCAGTCTATCAGAGTTTAAATCCCAGATTTGATACAGGGGTTTCTCATTTAGCCGGAATATTTTTCAGTGGGAGGCGACGTTCCCGTCGACAGCAAGACGTCTGTGGTGACTTCGTCAATCTCAATACCTGATCCGCCGACTCAGTCTCTCGGAGGTGCTCATAGGGGTAGGGTGTGCGTGCGTGCGTTCATAGGGGTGAGTGTGTCCGCGTATATATATGAGCGCTTGCGTTGTACTGTGTTTCTAAAAAAAAAAGACGCAATCAAAGCGAAGCCCATGCAAGTAAAAAAAAGAAGCCCATGCATGCGTGTCCTACTATATCCTGTAGTAACATTTTTCCCCTTTTCGTTTTTGATCGAGATACTAATAAGGAACGCTTGCCAGTATATCTATAGTATCTAAATGGGAGCAACCCACTAAGAATAATTCTCTCAACATGCAGACATGCCACGTCACTTATTTCAGTTTTGATTCCACGTCATTCCGTTTCTATTAATTGTTTCATCGCTGACCAACCCCTTTTTTTTAGATAATGAACAACCCCTTCGTATTTCTTCGTCACAGCCCATCTTATTGTTTCAGCCTACAGGCCCATATACAGCCTGCTCCTTCGTCTTCCTTGATACTGCGTTCTTCAACGCCAACAAAATTGTGTGCTTTCATTAAGATCGCACTAATCCTCTTCCGCTTCTGGTAACGCATCCACTCGCCTCCACGGGGATCCATTTTTTAATGCTCAGTTCTTCATCCTCACCTTTTTATGCGAATCCATCGTCACCCCTGCGGCCTGGCTCCCCAAGAACATAGTCATATCCATCATACCCGATACCATCCACCAATGGCAGCAGGATGTTGCGCTGTGGCGTTGACGTCCTTCTTCAGCCCCTCTCTCCCTCACGAATCTCTCTATTCTTGATTTTCCAAATAAAAAATGGTCTCTCCTATTTTGTTTTGCAGGATGGCATGGTTTTTTGTTCGAGAAGAATGCAACCGATCCTGGTTTCCAACCCCTGACGACATAACTCCACAAAGGCAAGCTCTAACTTATCACAAATGCTGGTTTTTATTTATTTTGGTTGACAATTACATGCAAAGTTATATGTTCACGTCTTCTGTGCAACACACAATCTAAATCATGCTCTGATCTTTTCTTTTTCAAGTTTTCTCACACATTTGTAGTCGGGTAGTCCTTGCTGCAACCCTCTCCTAATATTGGGAATCCGCAATATTATCTGTCTTTCCCACCTGTCTCTTAATTATGCCATCCTGCCAGTGACCAACCGTGCAGCCGTGCTTACTGCTACTGCTGCCTGATGCAAGCTCGCGACGGCCGATGATTGTGAGGCACTACATGATGTTTTCAATTTAGAATGTATGCTTTCTTCATCCATCTCCATGCATGGTAAGAAAGATCCTCAATCCTACCAGTGCCTTCTATTTTTTCTCACAAATTATTGAGCATATTGTAAAATAAGGAAATACATGTATTAATTGGTGTGCCTAGCTGCAGGGCGTAACTCATTGATATGTCGAAGTTACACGTTCCAGGTAAGTCCATTAGGTAATCGTTTAACTAATTCATCTGAATTTTGTGAAGCCTGATAGGAACTAAATGTGCTTCATAAGATGGAGGCTACAAGCCGAAGGTTCCTCGACTGAATGCACATCAACTATATTGAATTTAGGTGATACATATCGTAAATGTTCCTTGCTGGAAGCAAAAGGAGCTCAGGTCCCCTTGCTGCGATCATCTTGATGAAGTTTTGATCTTAATAGAAATCAAACTATTCATGTAAGATCAATTCCCAGGCTCTGTTACAGGTTCTTGATTAATCAATACAATATATAGAGAGGAATGGGATTTATATTGAGCATCATCTATCCATTAAGGGTATACAGGCTGGCACATTTTGGTGCAGGTATCAGAACACCATCGGTATAGCTGCTATCAGGCTACCCTGATAATACATCTGTTACAAGTACTTGCAATACAAGGCATCACTGACTAATTATCAATTTATTGTCTCCAATTCCCGCAGCAAAGCGCGGGGTAACATCTAGTTATATATATACCCAGCACCAGCTGTGTATAAAAAGACTAGATGCAAGATAAAATGAGTGAACCTATAAAAAGCTAGAACGTCTTATAAAAGAAAACGGAGGGAGTAGTTTTGACCACAACTATCCATGATGGTGGCATCCATCTTAAATTTTAATGGAACCAGCGCAGATGAGCGTGTAGACTAGCCGAATTTGAAACCAGGTTACATCGCTAGCTCCTGCAGCAAGGCGAGAGCATGATCCGTGGAGGACGAGAGCCATCATGCGTGATTTTTCACTAGTGGAAAAAGTACCTCCAGTACCGGTCGGGGAGGGGCATCAGTACCGGTTGTGCAACCAGTACTGACCAAGCGGGACTACAAGCGCCCAGCATTAGTACCGGTCGTGTTGCGACCGGTACTAAAAGGCCTCCACGTGGGGCGCGGGGCTGGCTTTCCTCTGGAAACCTTTAGTATCGGTCGGTAACACATCTCATGTGTGTACCTCTACCATATGTCACCACTTATATATCCACTCTCACCACAGATTTCCTCACTCATAGATGTTTTTTCCCTTGACTCGCGCACCTCCATCTAACTCCTTGCAACGTTTCTCTTCATGAGGGTTTCGCACAAAATTCCTAGTGTCTCACACACAGTTGGACACACTTCCTAGGTCTTTGGGTAGTGGGCACTCTCGTGGAGAAGACCATGGATCTTGATCTTCTTACTTTGTGTCGCCGCAATATTGTGAGCATTCTCGTGGCAATGCGTGATCCAAGAGTCTTCGAGGCGAAAGTGATTAAATAGGATAACTTTCTCATTTTAAAAGGGTATACTTTCCATTTTCGTAAGGAGGCAGTCAACTATGTCTTCGAGCCGGACTTTTTCCTTTTGTTTTGGGGGAGAAGTGATATGGACAATGATGATTAAGGTTTGAAAGAGAGAGTTTAATGTGGCTGTAGTGCAGGACCATTCTAAATCAACTGATGTTTGAACACCCCGATGCCTAAAGTACAAGATAACACGGGTCCGGGGACTACTAATACCTACTCCCTTCGTTTAAAAAAGGATGTATCTAGACATATTTTAGTGGTAGATAGATCCATTTTAGTGAATCTTTTACGAATGGAGGGAGTAGTTGTTTGGACATGCAAACGTTCTTTCTGAATACGCCGTCTCTCCGATCACTACTAAACAAAAGCAACCTGAGTGTGATGGAGCTGCTAGTTCTTCTCAGCCGAAAAGGCTGTTCCAGTTGTCGCATGTGACCAGAGCTGGGAGCAGCTCTCGACCGGTCAGCCAGGTCACCAGGGGAAATCACCCCGCTCGGGTGATTTGTACCACCATTTCGCTTAAAGATTTTATTCGTGGGCTCGGCCCGTTAGCATGTTTCACGTTGCGTACGGTGTTTGCTGGTAGTTCCTTACAACATCAAGCGACACAGCCACACATGTACGAACATGCTTTTGTTCACAGTAAGGTGCTATCTTTCATGCTCATCTGTTCTACTGTTTGTTCCTTTTTCTGTATGCTTTGTTCCCATTTCTAGTCTTTCCTTTGGTATTTTTCTTTCATGCCTTTTCTTATTATTTTCTTTTCGTTTTTATTTATCATTTTCCTTTTTAATTAGGTTCATATTTCTACTTGATTTATTTTTTTGTTCCAATTAGTTTGGAAATACTTCCCACTTATATTGAGGATGTGTTCTATGGGCGCTATTTTTCTAATTGAGTTATGATATGCACCTTACCAAAAATTTGTTCCACATGGTCTAGTTCCCTTTTGTTTTCGTGACTTGTTCCACGGTCACTAAATCTTGTTACGTGTGCTTCAATTGTCTGTTCCACGAGTAGTTACGATCTATACCTTCGGCGTCATCAAACTTTGGTCTAAATGTAGTGTGATTTTTGTTCCATTTAGTCTAAATCTTTGTTCCTTGTGTAGGAGTGATTTGTGCCTCGGGCCTTTTTTTCTTGTCCTGAAGAACTAAATTTTATTACAATTAGTCGGATTCGTAGGCACGATTTTGTTCTGCGCACATTAAGCTTCTTTTCCATGATTTTAATTGTCTCTCATGTGTTTCAGATTTGTTGACTTAATTTTAGTGCCATTAGTGCTATTTTTCACGTAATCTAATTTTTTTCCTTGAGCAGTCGTGATTTATTTGTCATCTATTTAATCTATTATCTCGTGTGATCTCATATTGTTCCTCTTATAACTATGTTTTGTTCCATGTGACCCAAAATTTGTTCCACTTTTTCCATATGCTGTTCCCCATGAAGTCGTGATTCGTTTCATGGATGCCAAATTTGTTTCCTTGCCCTAGTTCCATTTACACCCGTGATTTGTTCCATGATCAATAAGTTTTGTTCCTTATAGTATAGTATTTTTGTTCCTAGTTGAGACATGATTTGTTCCTTGGGCCCTACAATATTGTTCCAAGTGTAGATTCGATTTGTTCCTTCGCCTTGTAATTTTGTTCCAACTGTAGTGTGATGTTTGTTTCTTATAGTCTAATTTTAATTCCTTATAGTATAGTATTTTTGTTTTGTGTGGAGACATAATTTGATCCTTGGACACTACAGTATTGTTCCAAGTGTGGATTCGGTTTGTTCCTTCGCCTAGTAATTTGTTCCAAATGTAGTGTGATGTTTGTTCCTTATAGTCTAATATTGTGTTCCTTGTAGTATAGTATTTTTGTTCCTTGTGGAGATATGTTTTGTTCCTTGGACACTATAGTATTGTTCCAAGTGTAGATTTGATTTGTTTCTTCGCCTTTTAATTTTGTTCCAACTGTATTGTGCTATTTTTTTCGTAGAGTCTAATATATTGTTCTTTGTAGTATAGTATTTTTTTCCTTGTGGAGACATGATTTGTTCTTTAGACACTACAGTATTGTTCCAAGCGTAAATTCAATTTGTTCCCAGACATGATCAGAAACAATTTTATTCCTTCGAGTTCCCACAAGCGAGGCTTGTTCCTACGTGTTCCTACTTATTTTCCCAGAAATGCCAAGCGAAGCCATTTAATGATTTACTACTAAATTCCTAAATCAATTGATATGTGCTCCTCTTTTTAATTCTTACTTCTCTACACTACATAGTAGTTTCTGTTCCTCCATATAGTTTGTTTCTTCTCTCCAGTGTTTGTGTTCCATTTACTAGAGTAATGTTCCTTTTCTATTAGAGTTTTTGTTCCCCATGTACTCATCATTTGTTCCCTTGCTAAAATTCTATTCCCTTATAGTCGTGAGTTATGTGTAATTAGTATTTGTTCCCCATGAACTTCCCGCTTGTTCCGCGTGCAAAAGTTTTGTCCTACTAATAGTTTCGAGTTGTTCTGTGTATTTAGTATTTGTTCCCCGCGTAATCTTCATTTGTTCCACGTGGTAAATTTTGTCCCCTTCTAGTCGTGAGTTATTCCGTGGAATAATTGTTTGTTCCCCATGCAATCATCATTTGTTCTACGCGCTAAAATTTATTCTCCTTATAGTTGTTAGTTTTTCGTGGATTAAACTTTTGTTCCTCCTGTAATCCCGATTTGTTCGTATGATTATTTATTTAGTCCTTCGATGACAAAAGTTTGTCCCAAAAAGTGTTATTTTTGTCCAAATGGTAATTGATATTTTTTGATTCTTGATCTCTATTTTTTATTCCTTACTCTATAAATATTTGTTCCCTCGTTCAGAAATATTTGTTCCTCTTTTATAGAAAATTAGTTCTACAATTTTACAAAATCATGGTTTTCCACGATTTATATGTTTTGTTTCCTATGATTATAGTTTTTCCCTTCCATGATAAAGTTTCTTCCAAATAGTGTTCTCTTTGTTCCGGTGGTAATTGAGATTTTCAGTTCCAGTGATAATCGAGATGTTTTTGTTCCTTGATTTTGGTGATGGTCGTTTTGTTCCTTGCTGTATAATTATTTGTTCCTTCTATCAAAAATAGTTGTTTCTCGTTTTACAGAAAATTAGTGCTGCAAATTTTTGTTTTAATCTTGACTTTCCATTATTTCAATTTTTGTTCAGCATGATTATAGTTTTGTTTCATCGGTGATATTAGTTTGTTCCAAACAGTCTTAGTTTAAAAATATTTTTCTATTCAATTAAAAAGATATTTCGACATACTCTACTTAAATTAGTTCCACAAATCTTTGTTCTTGGATGCACTCCTTGTTTCCTGTTTACGTACTACTTGTTGGTACAGGTATTGTTCTTTCGTTAAGAAAAAGTATTCCTTCAAGGGCATTTGTTCCCTGACATGTTTTATTCAACGTACTATGCACCTAGAGAGTTGCTCCTCACTACAATAGAAAAGAAACGCTCGACTCCGAGTCGCACAGTGTGGCCATACGGTCATATCATTGCTCCTTCCATTCACTGTGTAGACACACTTCAACAGCTTGTGCACATGCATGCTTATTAGTCCCACCTCGCCTATTAACAGAGAAAACAATCATCTTATATATCCCAACGTGCTCGTTGTGACAAGCCGACAGCATGCGCATAGCACCTACGGTCCAACGCATACAGCCAAAGGATAGCAAGGAACCAGAAGGAACAGAAAAAGAGAAAAGGAACAAGAAACATACGCTGGAGTAAATGGGCCACAACAAGCCGGGCCAACCGGGCGATTCCAGAGCCGGGATCGCCCGGGCGTGAGGGAGGAGGTCCTGTCACCAGGTGTACTGTGCGTGCATGTGGCCCAGCCTCCAGCCAAAGCCCAGGAGGGCTGTGCGAGAGCGTCCAGCAAGCTGCGCCTGGACCTGCCGGCCTTCCAGAGTCAGTTTCGGCCCAAAGCATGCGCGAGGAGCGCCAGGATGAGCAAGCTAGGGCTGCGTCGCCTACGGACTGCGTGGAGCACAGAAGCAGCAGCCCGCTGAGCCATTTCTCAAAGAACAAAAAAAAAGCAGGCCGCCGAGCCGAGAGCGATGCAGGCCGGGGACTCGGTGCCTGCCCCGGTGTTGCTGCACATGAATTGTTCTACACTCTACAGTACCTCGGAAATTTACAAAGGAAATTGTACTATACTACTCCCTCCGTTCCAAATTAATTGACTCAGTTTTAGTATAAAGTCCTGACTACCTACCTGGATGGCATGCAGTGACAAAAATCCAAGCTCGATCGGAAACTTCTCATCAAGCATTTGTACAATGGGATCCGTTGTGTTAACTTGTTTTGTTTTGGTTGCTCAGGGCTCTGGCCGGCTAAATGTTTACTAGTATCAAATGGTAACTTGCACAATTCAGGGAACAGTACACCCAACATTTGAGCGCCCTCCCGTCTTATCCTCTCCACCACTGTTTTGAGAGTCAACTCCTGCTCCCGTCTGCCGCCCCGCTCCTTCTTGCTCTCCGGCGGCGCTGCCGGCCGGCGAGGAGATGGAATCGGTGGCTGCCTTTCCTTGTATATATTAGGTGTAGATCTAGTATTAGAGTTTGCCTATATGGCGTTTGGCGCTATGCCTGTGTGGAGCTTCCTGCCGGCGCATCCGAGCTGCGCATGGTGGCTAGCGGCGAAGAAATCTCCGGTGGTGGCCGCATGGTGCGGCGGAAAGCTGGAGGTGGCGGAGCCGGAGTCTCCGTTAAATAAGCTCGATCTTCGTCGACGTTTCCGAGCTGGCCGTCGTGGTGGCGGCGCGAGGAGGCTTTTTGCTGGATCTGGTGCTAGATGCGGATTCCCCTTTGCTGTGTTCATGGAGAGCTCCGACGTTGGCCTTGGCTGGCTAGTCCGGCTCGACATCCTGCTCAAGTCGGGGCGTGCCCCCCGCCGATTCTCCTTCTTCGACGCCAAGGTCTCGCTGCGTGCGGCGAGCGGCACATGCGGCGACTTCAAAGGGACTCTGGTTCCCAATCGTCTTGTGCAGGTGACTCAGCGGTCGATCTACTTCTCTTCGCTCTCCACTCCGGCGGTGCAGCGACGAGGACATGGACGGCGGCGGATTTCGATTTGCAGGAGCTCCCAGGGTCGCGCGCGTCTTTTTCTTTTTTCTCATACTGTGTTTGGATGTTGGAAAACTGGCCTGGAATTGGCAATTTGGAATTGTTGGCCCGCTTTCCGACGTTTGGGGTGGTCATGGAATTAAAGCGTGGAATTAGCAAAACTTTCCGAGGCCCCCGTCCCACAAGCGTCTCGCTGCCTCGCTCAATTCCGAGCTCCCCAGCTCGGAAAGGCACAGAAAGAAGGCACCCGCGTACCGCTTCGTCTCAATCCGCCCGATCGACTCTGCCGCAGCCGCCCGACCCTGCCGCCACCAGGCGCCGCCGCAGCCGCCGGTAAGCTCTCCTCACTGCCCTCATTTTCCCCTTCCCGACCACCTCTCCCCGTTCCCGGCCGCCTCTCGTTTGATGAAGCTTTGAAGACAGCTGAGCCACTTCCGATGCCAAAGGCGACTCCTCCAACAGAAATCCTTGATGCACTCAAAAAGGTAGAAGGTTTGGAGCATTCTGATATGCTCAGAGCTTACGGAAAGTTGATCGTCAATGAGCGCTTGTTCGAAGCACTCATGGCGCTCCCCGAGAACTTCAGGAAGCCATGGCTCTTGACCTTGCCTTGATGTTCTACCTTATGTGGTTGTTGGTATAAACTCTGTGTGCACTATATATAAGACATGATGTATGCACTTTTCCTATTTGTTAGAGACATGAAAAATATATTATATGTTGAAATTGGGGTTCGTACTAATTTTTTTGGTCACATCTATGATGTTCATGTGTCTTATTTACATGATTTTAATGTTATTATGTGTGAAAAATAATATATAAACATAGTACTACGTACATGTTATTTTTCATGCATGTACAAAAGTTTATATTGTCTAAAACCATCAACACATCCAATTCCATGGTTTGTACATCCAAACAGGATTTGAAATTGGTCACTAGCCTTTGTTTACAATAAGAAATTCCGAACACACCCAAACAGCAGAATTGAATTTGGAAGCCAATTCCTTTCCATCCTGGATTTGGAATTCCTTCTCCAATTCAATTCCAGGCTAGTTTTCCAACATCCAAACACATTAGTTTCTGTGAAAGGGGTCTGGATGATTCCATGTATTACCGATGTATTTCATGTTCTATTAATCCAGACGCAGTTTTTTTAAAAAAAAAGGTAACTTGCACTGCAAGATCTAGGTGTGTGCTGGATCCTACGTGAGTTCTGAGTCGGCTGCGTACGTTTGTCCACCAAAATTGACGTGATGTTTTGGCGTTTCTCATATATATATATATACTGCTAGGCGCAATCCATCTGCCGGTACTCTCCATGGCAATTTAGCATGCATCTTCGCCACATGTTGCAGGCTCTGCCTTGCCGACGAAGCAAAAGCCTGGCGTTTAGAATCATTTTATACTACCTTGGAAGGTTCAAAACATTGGCGAATAAAGAGATTCATTTTATACTACCTTGGAAGGTTCAAAACATTGGCGAATAAAGAGATTGTCTATCTATAGAAGTGATAAGCTAACTAATAAAAATGCATATATAGACTGGATTTAAAAATTATCTATAGAGAAAAAAACTCCCCCTCGCGTAAAAATTATCTATAGAGAAAAAAACTCCCCCTCGCCTCCCTCCAGGCGACCGAGGGGCGAAACCCTAACCCCTCCCGCGCCGCCACCCCCCCCCCCCCCCCCCCCCCCCCCCTCCTCCCACCTCCCTCCCCTTGTCGCCGCCAGAGGCGGCTGCCGGACTAGGCCGTGCAGCGCCGGTGAAGGGGGCGGCGGGGATCTCCGTTTTGTGGCTCCCGGCAAGCAGCTTTGGAGGTCCGGCTGCTCGCCTGGGGTCCCTCGCAGGCGGCGGCGGCCAGACGGCTCGCGCTCGCCTTGCGCCCCCTGGTGCGGCGGCGGTGGCTCGTCTTTAAGCTTCCTCCTGCACCCACCCCTCTGCGTCGTCGCCGGAGGATGCAGACGGCCTTGTCCATGCGGCGGACGGTGCCGGCGCGACCTTTCTTCTCGCGCGTGGCGGCGAACTCTCCTGGCGTCTCCCGCTGCGGCGCGGCCTCCCAGCGACGCGACTTCCCCGGCGGCCCCCTTTGGCGGCGCGGTTGGTCCTTGGCGTGGAGCATCGTGGTGATGCCCCTCGCCCATGATGGTGCGGCCGCTCGGTGCGGCGGCTCCTGGTTGAAGACCTCCGTGTCGCTTTCCTGCGGATTTGCGTCTCCGGCTGGTATGGCGTTCTCCCCCGTCCTTGGTTCTTGGGTCCTCGTCGGCTCCTTGCCATGGACTTGTGGATGGTGGTGGGTGCTTCGAACCGGGGGAAACCCTTGGCCAGCTGTGGCTACGACGTTGATGATGCTCCGGCGCCGGATTCCTCCTCGGAGGCTTCGTTGAGGTTCCTTCCCCATCACCCACCCCCCTGCTGGGTGAAAACCCAGTCCCCTGGTTGGGCTTCGGCGGCGTTGTGACGTCGCTCCCCTCCGTGGAGGCGTAGCTCAGGGACGGCAGGGGTGGTTTGCGAGCGTCCTCGGGTCTGGGGTTTGCTAGTGTCAGTGCTGGTGGTGGTGCGGCCGACTTGGGGCCGACGGTGGTGTGTTCTCTCTTCGGCGTGCCTTCGCGTGGTCTCGGTCCCGTTGATGTGCTTGCCCAAGACCCTCCCTTGGTTACTGTTGCGGTGTGGGAGCTTCGCGCTCTTGGTGGCGTCTTGACTCACCTTTGCTCATTGACGACACAATGTATTTCTCCCCCTCCTGCCTCGTTTCGATGTCCGCGGCGGAGCTCCCTATCTAGGATAGTGCTAGGTGCTAGGCTTGACACTCCGTTCCGATGATGATGGTGGTGCTCCTGAGTTGTGCTGTGGGGTTCGAGTCGCATGCTGGTGCGGTGCGTGAGTCTGCTGTCGAGTCTTGGCATTGTGATCCCTCGACAACACTACTCACCTCTTGTGTCTCTTGGTGGCTCTTGCTGTCCCACTTCTTGTTGTATTTTTTTCATGTATTTCGTTGTTTCTCTTCCTCTGTATCCCCCTGTACAAGTGCTATTCCGTTGTAAGAACATGGCCCGCCAGGCTACTTTCGGTGAATGCAACAAGCGGTGGGGATTTCTTCCCCCCGTTATTCTCGAAAAAAAATGCATATATAGATGAAACATATGTGCTGAGTAATGGGGCGCCCTTCAAAGAAGTTTCTGAACAGCATTGGGTATGCGTTTTTATGAGCAGCCAAAAACATCATTCCATCGAGTAAAGATTACATAACTTTATTATCACACTTTTCGTGTTTCGCTAATATTGGAAGAGCTCTTACACGGTGCTTGTAGAAACTACCCAGGTAGTTTCAGGCAGCTTCCCTTCTAAAAAATATCAGCACTTGATTTAGTCTATTCCATCTCTAAATTATATTAGCCGTTTAACCACTCATCAGTTTTTTTTTGTCAAAACAAGCTTCACGTCGTTCGTTGACTAATCCAACTGAGGCCTGGATGCGCGTCCGCGCGGCCGCGGCGGCCGTCTCCTGCATAGTTGCCGCGCATGAGTTCAGCCTGACTACACAGAGGCTCCTGTCTGGCCGGCGGTGACGCGCAGTCCGATCTTAGCGGCCGCATGGCGAGCCGACGGGAGTAAAGCTGACGTGGGGACGCCGGCAATGGATACAAGATGTGATGGTAGCCGTGAGCGTGCCCACGCTGAGGCTGTGTCGCATGTGTGCGCGTCGCCGTCGATGAGGTGGCCCGGACTGAACCTTGCAGTGGCAGTGCACCACGCTCTTCGCGTCGTGGAGGTCCGAGGAGCATAGCGTCCGTGTCGCAAGCGTGCATGTGCGTCATGCTGGTGTTGTTCCTCGCGCAGCGTGACCGCTCTGTTTGTCGTCCAAACTCCAGACCGCCGGCGTCGAAGACGTGGCCGGAGCCAGGTCTCGCCGCGTCGGACGCGCAATCTCTGGTCGTGCCCGCGTGTGCCCCTGTCATGTCTCTTGTGACCACGACCATCGGCGTTCGTCGCACTTGAGCGACCACGCGTGCTGCCGGTCACCGGTTCGTCCCGCACGGGTGCAGCGACCGAAAGAGCGACCACATGCTCCTCCACGCGTTCAAGAACAAGGCGGACTACTGCTGCGTCCACGCGCATCTCCGTCCGTTCTCGGTTCCGTCCGTCGTCGTCGTCCTATTTCTCCGATGCCGATGTCGGTAAGCTGGCAGAGAAGGTCGGCGGAGTTCGCTACTACCTCGAGGGAGCACTCTAACGTGGTTGTGCGGCTGCCGGACAGAGTGCCGCTCCGGAGCGCCAAGATGGCCTGTCTCGGCCAGAAGCAAGCAGGCAAAGAGTGTTGGCTTTTGCCCCACGCGCCGAGTACCTTCCGGCGACGATGACAACGAGCTTCAAGGCACACGCACGTAGGGCTCTCTTTACGTCGCTGTCCATCAAGTACTTTCTGACGACAGGCATACGTAGCACAGCTCCTAGGTACAACTTCCGGCCCGACGTACCTATATAGCTAGGGATTAGTTCCGCCGAGACGCACACAACTGCTAGCTTATCTATGCAATCGATCAGACTAGTACTACTCACGTATGCACTCACGTAAGAACAAATTTGCTGGCCACAGGTGCGTATCGCACCTTTGGTTTTCTCTTTCTTTGTGTTGATCTGGTACATCGATTACAGGGTGCTACTGCATGATTATATAGCAGCTCAAGCTAGCTCAAGTCATGACCGACTCGGAACAGGCAATGTATTCTACTCCTAATCGTACTCGTACATGACCATCATGCTTATTCCTAACATTCACCCCCCCTAAGCATGCATGACATGCTTTTCTCTTCCTCCTAAATTCCAAATACGCCGATTGCTTCGCGTAGCTGTTACCCTCGACTTTTCTTTCGCTGCTTCAGTCTTCATCATCGACATTAATTTCGCCGTTTCTCGAGACTTCCATGATATCGACATTGCTTTTATCGACTCATCTACATTCCGATGACGATCATCCTTTTTGTCGACGCCTTCAAACATCATCTTTGCTTTGGTGCTTTTGAAGCAATCTTCTGTGTACTTCATCAGCTTCATCTCCGGAATAATTACCTTGAGCAAATGTAGCCGCGCAAGATACACCTCACATTCATCTTGTCGCTCTTTTGCCAGCGGCGTTGGCTTTCTTGACGCTAACACTCTTTTGTATTTGCGTCTTCTTCCTTTGATTTACTGCATGTCCTTTTTCCTTGATAGCTTTCTAGCGGTACAGGTACTCCCTGTTGCGTTCCCTGCATGCCGTCTTCTGGGTTGGGCGCCCCTTGAACTTTCTCTGACCGTAGCCCCTCATGTGGTGAACCTCCTCCTTGGTCATCAGCTGATGGCTTGGACGGCCTACTTGCAGCTGGACTCGCTTTGTCCCCTTCTCCTTTTTCTGGACTGCCTTCTGGTACGCTGCTTCTTTCTTCCATAACGACAGGTTTGCCCCATGACGCAACAATGCGCCTCACTCTACCCTGCGACACCATGATGCGCCGCACTTCATGGACTTCTGACGCCATGTACGTCTTCACTTCTTTTTTCTGCGACGCGACACTACGCCGCACATCATGGACTTCTGGCACCATGTACGCCTTCACTTCCTTTTCCTTTGACGCTACACTACGCAGCTCATCATGGATTTCTGGCGCCATGTACGCCTTCATACCACTACTATCGGCATGAGTTCTTGAATCACCTCCCGCGTCAGTAGCATCGACACGAGTTTGCGGAACTTGAATGCAAACTTTTTCTTCCACAAGCGTGTCAGTTTCTTTAGGCACCACTTGAAGAACTGGATCATACTCATCCACCAGTTCGCAAATCAAGTGCATCGGACTATCGTCTTCTTCCTGGGCCAAGAGAGCCCTCTCCTTCGATGGTTTCCGGCAATCAGACTTGAAGTGCCCGAGTTCTCGGCAGTTATGACACCTTACTTTCTTTATGTCAAACTTCCTCCTCGGCGGAGTATCCTCCTCCTCCTCTTCTTCATCGTTGTCCTCTTGCTCATCATCATCTTGCTCATCATTATCCTGCTCTGTGATGTACTTTTTCGCTGTGCGTTGCTTATCCTTCATTTTCTTCCGCTCTTTAGCAAGTCGAGTTTCAATATCAGCATGAGAATACAAAAGTTTCTCACCATTGTCCTTGGACTCCTTCCTTCCCTTTTGATTCTCTTCGTGTGTCCTCAATCTTTCGATCGCTTCAGACACCGTAATCTTTGTGACATCGCTGAACTGCTCGACCGTCCCGATAATATTCGTGAATTCGTCGGTAACCGATGAAAACAGCTTCTCGACGATATCTGTATCCGTGACGGATCCTCCGAGAGATTTAATCTCACTTGCCAAGTTCGTTAGCTTCTCGAAATACTCAGCGATCGTTTCTCCTTTGGACATCTCCAACTTGTTAAGCTGCCTCTTAAGCACTTGTGCACGGGCACGCTTCACCTTATCTTCGCCGACTCGCATCTCCCGTATTGCTTCCCACGCTTCCCTTGCCGTCTCGTAATTGGCAAGAGTCATCACCATGGAATCTGGTACAGACTGCGAGAGAGCAGCCATGGCGCCATCGTCAACCTCGTCGTCCACCGCGCCATCGCCTTCTATGACTACAAGAAATATGTCAACTAGTGACCTTGTCTTAACGACCAAGTTTTTTTTGGTCATAGATTTGTGACCATTTTAAACTAGTTGGTCATAACCCACTTGAGAGGGACGAAATCCCCAAATATTATGACCTTCTATTTTACAAAGGTCATAACACGACGGCACCGTTTGGTCATAAATGCTAACAGCACTGATATATTTATGTGACTTGGCTGACACCTAAGTCAACTCGCCTACGTGTCACTATCTCTCGCCTACGTGTCCGACCATGTCCCTATCTCTCGCCTACGTGTCACCATACTGACACGTGGGGCCTGTTTACAAAAGGTGTTGACCGTTGACAAATCTAACAGGTGGATATGACATGTGGGTCCCGCCCCATCCTCTGACATGTGGGTCCAACCATGCCCATGTCATGTGGGTCCCGCCTTGCCCACTTACACGTGAGACACGCCACCGCCCCTGACATGTGGGACAGGCACAGCCGGGCTGACAAATTGGTCCCGCCACACCGGACAGACAAGTGGGTTCCACCCCGCCGGACTGACAAGCGGGTCCCGCCACACCGCGCTCAGACAAGTGGGTCCCGCCCCGCCGGACTGACAAGCGGGTCCCGCCCCACCGCGCTCAGACTAGTGGGTCCCGCCCCGCCGGACTGACAAGCGGGTCCCGCCACACGCGCTCAGACAAGTGGGTCCCGCCCCGCCCCGCCAGACTGACAAGTGGGTCCCGCCACAACGCTTGCACGCTCAATGTCTTAATATTTGCAAAAATGGGTGTGAGGGGACTCGAACCCTAAACCCTAAAGCGGGTCCCGCCACACCGCGCTCAGACAAGTGGGTCCCGCCCCGCCCTGCCAGACTGACAAGCGGGTCCCGCCACAACACTTGCACGCTCAGTGTCTTAATATTTGCAAAAATGGGTGTGAGGGGACTCGAACCCGCAACCTCCTGTAGGCACAGAGAGCTCTCTACCACAGAACTACGACTCAACTTGTTAATGGAAAAGGAACTTACGCCTACTTATCCATACGCCGCCGGACAAAGGCCTGGCCCAAACTAATGGGTCGGCCAACTTTTTTTTCCTTTTATGATTCTTTTATTACTTTCGATTTTAAACTTCAATTTCAACCAAATTAATTTTGTAAAAATTCTAAAATTGTACTCTGTAATTATAGACTATTAGAGACTAAATTTAATCAGATTAAAATTCCAAAATACAAGTAACCTTATATATTGCTTTACATGAGGTTTTAAAAATACGATTAAGACGGCGGATATGACCGTTGCTATTTAGGTGTTAAATATTGACAAACAAATGTTATATCTATGATAAAGTACATACTTTTGTACGCAAAAATGATTTTTGTAAAAAATCTTGAGCAAAGTAAGAAGCACCCGTAGTTCAAATTTGACATGTTTCCAACTGAATCGGCGGATATTTGTCATTTTTACGAGAGGTGGATGAAAAGGCTTACACACCCAAACTTTTGCTTATTTGTAGATAAAATGTGGTATGGTATTTTACAAAAATTGTGTGATCCCAATATGCAACATATTTTGGTACGTGCTTCACAAAAAAACCCTATTTTCACACTCGGAAAATAAAAAAATAGTTTTCTTATGCAAAGAAATGGAAAACTTTGTTCGGCAACATTGTTCTCCATTCCAATATGCACGTTTGTGGGCAATATGGGACCATTTGAACAAACTATGCCACGGTTATCGCCATAACATTGGTCATTTGGGCTGAAAGTCACGAATCTTCGTACATGAGAGGTCACTTGTGTGAACACTTTTTTAAAATATCTTCCATTTTCCAAGTTGGTTATTTTTCCTTGAAAATAGGTCACATATAATGGCACTTTGCAAAGGATTCACGTCTTTTTGATTTTTTTTGAATTCTATACGCCGATTTCAAAATACGGTCAAAACGACGGACATGACCGTTCGTACCTAGGGATCGAATCTTGTGAAACTCTTTTTGTATCTATGATGAAATAAGTACTTGTGTACCCAAAAATGATTTTTTGCAAAAAATCATGAGCAAAGTAAGAAGCACCCGTAGTTTAAATTTGACCCGTTTTCAACTGAATCGGCGGAAATTTGTCTTTTTTACAAGAGGTGGATAAAAAGGCTTACACACACAAACTTTTGGTTATTTGTAGATAAAATGTGGTCTGGTATTTTACATAAATGGTGTGATCCCAATATGCAACATATTTTTGGTACGTGCTTCACAAAAAAACCCTATTTTCACACTCGGAAAATAAAAATGGTTTTCTTATGTAAAGAAATGGAAAACTTTGTTCGGCAACATTGTTCTCCATTCCAATATGCACGCTTGTGCACAATATGGGACCATTTGAACAAACTATGCCACGGTTATCGCCGTAACATTGGTCATCTGGGCTGAAAGCCACAAATCTTCGTACATGAGAGATCACTTTTGTGAACACTTTCTTAAAATATCTTCAATTTTCCAAGTTTTTTATTTTTCCTTGAAACTAGGTCCCATATGATGACACTTTGCGAAGGATTTAGGTCTTTTTGATTTATCTTGAATTATATACGCCGATTTCAAAATACGGTCAAAACGGCAAAACGACGGACATGACCGTTCGTAGATAGGGGTTGGATCTTGTGAAACTCTTTGTGTATCTATGATGAAATAGATACTTTTGTACCTAGAAATGATTTTTACAAAAAAAATTGAGCAAACTACGAGGCACCTGTAGTTCAAATTTGACTCGGTTTCATCTGAATTGACAAGAATTTGTCTTTTTACAAATGGTGTATGGAAACCATTTTACACTCAAATTTTTTGTTATTTGTACATAAAATATGGTATAATATTTTATAAAAATGGTGTGATACCATTTTGCAACATATGTTTCATACGTGCTTCAAAAAAACTCATTTTTCACCCTAATAAAATGAAAAATGCTTTTTTCGTGCAATAAAGTGGAAAACTTTGTTCGGCAACATTGTTCTCCATCCTAAGATACACGCTTGTGCGCAATATGGGAGAATTTGAACAAACTATGCCACGATTATCGCCGTAACATTGGTCATCTGGGCTGAAAGCCACAAATTTTCGTACATGACAGATCACTTTTGTGAACACTTTCTTAAAATATCTTCAATTTTCACATTTTTTTATTTTTCATTGAAACTAGGTCCCATATGATGACACTTTGCGAAGGATTTAGATCTTTTTGATTTTTCTTGAATTATATACGCCGATTTCAAAATACGGTCAAAACGGCGAATATGACCGTTTGTACCTAGGGGGTGAATCTTGTGAAACTTTTTGTGTATCTTTGATGAAATAGGTACTTGTGTATCCAAAAATGGTTTTTACAAAAAATCTTGAGAAAACTACGAGGCACCTGTAATTCAAATTTGACCCGTTTTCAACTGAATCGGCGGAAAATTGTCTTTTTTACAAGAGGTGGAAATAAACCTTTTCGCACACAACAATTTGGTTATTTGTACATACAATGTGGTATAATATTTTATAAAAATATTGTGATCCAAATTTGCAACATATTTTTTGGTACGTGCTTCACAAAAAAAATCCTATTTTCACACTCGGAAAATGAAAAGTGATTTTTCTATGCAATAAAGTGCAAAACTTTGTTCGGCAACATTGTTCTCCATTGCAGTATGCACGCGTGTGCGCAATATGGGAACCTTTGAACAAACTATGTCACGATTATCATCATAACATTGGTTATTTGGGCTGAAAGTCACGAATCTTCGTACATGAGAGGTCATTTTTGTGAACACTTTTTAAAGATAGCTTCCATATTCCAAGTTTGTTATTTTTCCTTGAAACTAGGTCACATATAATGACACTATGCGAAGGATTAACATCTTTTTGATTTTTTTGGAGTTATCTACGCCGATTTCAAAATACGATCAAAACGACGGACATGACCGTTCGTACCTAGACGATGAATCTTGTTGAACTATTTGTGTATCTATCATAACATAGATACTTTTGTACCTAGAAATGATTTTTACAAAAAATCAAACTACGAGGCACCCGTAGTTCAAATTTGACCCGGTTTCAGCTAAATTGAGAATTTGTCTTTTTACAAGGGGTGGATGGTGATCATTTTACACGCAACCCTTTAGTTATTTATACATCAAATGTGGTACCATATTTTATAAAAATGGTGAGATTCCATTTTGACACATATTTGTGCTAGGTGCTTCACAAAAATACTCATTTGTAGCACTTATAAACCATTTTAAAGGTCACTTGTCATGAACCAATCAAAATGCAGAACCACACTCTCCCACGGATCACTCTGCTAGCCGATCTGAGCCGTCCACGCCTTGACGATCCGATGTCTCCGCACACAACACACAAATGACTGGAATACCCTTCCACACTCAAGGAAGCACCACACAACCAAGGTTAAATGTGTAGTTTCTCCCAGACAGACAAATATCGGCGCCCTCCCCCTCCCGAACCCTAGCCGCTAGCACCCTCGTCTCTTAACCGTGCTCCACCCCACCCTACCCTCCAGAACCCTAGCCGCCGCTTCTAGATCCACCCCGTGGCCTTGCGCCCCTCTCTGCCTTTAGATCCACGCCGCCGTGCACCGCATCAAGATCCTCCGACTCATCCTCCCCGACCCCGTCGCTGGTCCGCCGCCCGTGCAACCGCACGACGAAGAGGATTCGTGGCTTCCGTGCTTCTGGGCTCACAAATCCGGCCCCTCTCTACTTCTCTCTCCCCTGCGTCGCGTCCAGCCGCCCCCTCTCAACCTCTCTCTATAGCCGCCGCCACAACCACCACCTTCCCTACACATCAGACGGCGGCAACTCCCGTGATGTGTGTCGGGGCGGGGCAGCTAGCCTGGCTGGGCCAGCCACCGCGGATCTCTTTTCCAACCTCATCGTAGACTCCTTGGTGTCGACACCCTCACCTTCCTCGCCGTCCCCGCCTTCCACGTCGTTAGGGCTAGCCCGGTGAGTTTCCCTCCTCTGATCCCCATCTCCACTCTCTCCACAACTCCCACGCATCCTCACCTCTACGTCCGGCGGTGGAGCCTTGCGCAGATCCGGCGCTCTGATCCGGCGTCTTGGTAACTTGTACCCCATGTTCTGTTTGTGCAGAAATTTGTTGTTCTGTGCAGTGTATATTGGCAGGTAGATATGGTAGGTATTCTTTTCTAGACCTGATGCTTGGTGTGGATATATTACAAGTAGAATGAACACTGATATTTTGGCCTAGATATTGTTGCTTACAAGATTTTTGCATGATTGTGTAAGTTTATAAGATATGACATGTGACAATCCAAAGCACTCATGTCTTTGCAATCGATCAACTCCTCTTGTAATGTCCACGTTATAATATTATAGCATAATAACTTCAGGTTTGGATCGATGCAGGCTACTCGTCATAGTCGCGCGATGTTCGGGGTCGCTAGATGTGTCCGGGTCGCCCGATCTGTCAAGGCGTCACCGGATTTGACCGCCTCTTACTATTTCCCTCCTCCCTCCATATATAACCACTATGTCTTGGTTTGTCTCACTCTCTAAGTATCTCTCTCTGCAGGAACCCCAGAACGCGAGTTTGGTCGGGACGTGGAGCCCTGCACAAAGGTTGGAGCGGCATCGGCAGGCGCTGCTTGCCCAGGAGCGGCGCCGGCAAGCTCTGAAACCACTCTGTAAGTTGACATGTTTGTTATATCAGTTGGTTCAAGATGATTTACTAAATACCCACACAATAGATCAATGTACCAAGAGATGTTCTTGACTTCTCAAGTGCAGATCTTATATTGCGTAGTTTCTGTGATACGAAATGTATCTTCTTGCATGCTTTACTTTGAGAAAATGCTCTTATTGGTCCATTAGTCCATTCATCGCAAGTGTGCAGTAACCTGACAGGAGAAATACAATCAGTTTGCTACTGTTTTGCTGAAATTTAATCAGTTTGTTACTGTTTGCTACTGTTTTGCTGAACAAAATGTCTCGGACTACCGCAAGGGAATGTCCTTCTCACTGTGACTTCATCATGCCATAATATTTGTCTTCGTGTTGTGATTGTAGGTGAGAGAAAATGGGTTGGAAGTAACAAGAATTGAAGATACACGCTCTAGAAGTGAAACACATGGAACCTGTAAGTATACAAAAATTCAATGTGATGAGATTTGATTTACCATTTCTGATATTTCTGTGACACTAAATGAATTTTCTTTCTCCAAAGAAACTTGGGGATAAACCATCTTATATATTAGATGTAGCTCTATGCTTTATTTTCATCTTTACCCAGTTTGTCATGTGTCTTTGGCATCATAGTTGCATTGGTTAGCTTCGACAAGCCTCAGGTGGGACTGATGAGATAAATCTTTTTTGTTTCTTGATTTCCTAATTGGTTAGTTTAGTTAATAATCTATTATAAGTATGCAATTAGATCTTCACTTTTAGGACCGGCCATTCTTTGAAGCCTGGTATCATCTATGTATACTGTCAAGGTGAAGAAACCATATGTTACAACATCTTTTTTGAATACTGTCAGTGAGGAAGGCTGGTATCATCTATGTGTACAGGTTAATACAGTTGTTCATCCTCTGTTATGAATCATCATTAGTTTAATGTTCACTATCCATTTCATATTGTAGCTAACTACAAGCTTTAGATGATTTGTTGTAGCTTGTTGCATTTTATATGTACTGATAGTCAACATTATATACACATTTGGAGCTACATAGTTGACAGATTTTTCTGCTTGCACCCTCTGTTAAAGCAAAGTTGTTATTTTTGTTCTATGTAAGTTTTTTCTCACTGTTCTGTTTTGTTGTTAGCAGGTACAATATTACAAGTCTTTAAGTGGTGTCCTGGCTGAAGAATTTCTAAGAAGCTTGAAGCCCAAGTTGGCAAATAATAGCTAGTATTTGTATAGCTTGTAATTTAGTGTTATTTTAGAAGAATTTCATGTGTTCTCTGTTCTGTATGAAATATTTGAAAAACTGATTATATATGTGATTTGGAAATGTGTGGAAGACCAGTGAGACCCACTTCTGAAATGAAATGAAAATTTTGAAAATTTCTGACATGTCGGACATGTGTGACAAGTGGGACCAGTCTGATAAGTGGGACCAATCTGACAAGTGGGACCAGTTGTAGAATGAATTTTCAAAATTAAAAATCAATATATTGTAAAAGGCCATGACCCAAGAAAATAAAAAGGCCGAATTCTTGGGCTTGGCCCATGTAGCCGTAAAAAATAGACATGAAAAATATATTTAACGGGCTGAATTATTGGGCTCAGCCCATCTAGATGTCTCCATTGGACTGGGCTGATTCTGGTGTATGACTATTTCAATTGGTCAAAAAAATATGCCACGTCAGCCTTGCCACGTTGGATCTGACATGGACTGAGCAGATTGACAGTGACCAAATAAAAGGTCATAATGTCTATGACCTTCCTGATTGGTCATAATCGTTTATGACCAATTCACAGAAAAGGTCACAATGGTTCATTACTGACGCTCGTAACGTGACCTTTTTGTTTTGGTCACAGAAAGGTCACA
The DNA here is from genome assembly GCA_026929855.1 of Poa annua. Classification (NCBI taxonomy): domain Eukaryota; kingdom Viridiplantae; phylum Streptophyta; class Magnoliopsida; order Poales; family Poaceae; genus Poa; species Poa annua. Next base: position 2,536,526 of record CM049437.1, read on the forward strand.
GATAAGAAAATATGACCATTCAGTGACGAATATTGAAGGTCACATCATAGCATATTTCTTGTAGTGTATAGCCTTCAAGACACGGAGGTTTCGGAGGATTAATTTCATCTTCGTGGCCCAAACCACATAATTTGTGTCGGTCAGCATTGGATACTGAATCGGCACAAAACTTGTTCCTGACATCATCGCTACCTTCGGACGTCACCAACGTCTGCTTCGCCGCAGCCACCGCTTTTGCCTCAACCTGGAATCTGATACCACTTGTTGGCTTTTGCCCCACGCGCCGAGTACTTTTCGGCGACGATGACAACGAGCTTCAAGGCACACGCACGTAGGGCTCTCTTTACGTCGCTGTCCGTCAAGTACTTTCTGACGACAGGCATACGTACCTATATAGCTAGGGATTAGTTCCGCCGAGACGCACACAACTGCTAGCTGATCTATGCAATATATCAGACTAGTACTACTCACGTATGCACTCATGTAAGAACAAATTTGGTGGCCACAGGTGCGTATCGCACATTTGGTTTTCTCTTTCTTTGTGTTGATCAGGTACATCGATTACAGGGTGCTACTGCATGATTTATATAGCAGCTCAAGCTAGCACAAGTCATGACCGACTCGGAACAGGCAATGTATTCCACTCCTAGTCGTATTCGTACATGACCATCATGCTTATTCCTAACAAAGAGGAAAGTCAAGGCTGACGCCCTCGCTCGGCTCGGCACCTTCCGCCTCTACAAGTGCCGCCGCCACCGCCAGTCCGTCGAAGCCGCCCTCCCGAGCATCGTCCACCTCGTGCTACTTCTTCCACTCCACCTTCCGCGCGTCTGCGTCACGCTCCGGAGCTCGGCGCTAGAGCCGTGGGGATATCCCCACCGCCGTCGGCAAGCAACGTGTACGTGATACGTCTCAAACGTATCTATAATTTCTTATGTTCCATGCTTATATTATACCCATTGCTACATGTTTTATATACGGTTTTTATGCATTTTCTGGGACTAACCTATTAACAAGATGCCACAGTGCCAGTTCCCTGTTTTCTGTTGTTTTTGGTTTCAGAAAAGCTGTTAAGGAAATATTCTCGGAATTGAACGAAACAAAAGCCAATACCCCTATTTTCCCCGGAAGCATCCAGAACACCGAAAAGGAGTAGGAGGGGGGGGGGGGTGATACGTCCATTTTGCATCACTATTTTATATCATAATTTACTGTTATTCATTGATATATTTCATATTTAGAGATGATACTTATGTTATTTCATCTATTTTGCATGTTTGATGATTATTGGAGAATTGATCACCGGAGTCTGGAAACAGCTGGAAAAAGCACCGCCAGGATACATTATCTGCGAAGATCAAAATATAAAACGAAGACCGTACAAGTTATTATTTTACCAGATCGTGGGGAAGGCCAAAAGGGGAGGCCAAGGTGGGGCCCAGGGGGCCCACACCCCTCCCTCGCGTGGCCAAGCCTGGAGCCGCGCGAGCACAGGGTCTGGCCACCCTGGCCCACCTCTGGCCGTGCCTCTTCGCGTACTTCATCCCCCCGAAAACCTAAGGACTTCTACGGAGAGTTAGAATTATTCCGCCGCCGCCACGAGGCGGAAAACCACAGAGAGAAGAAAGCTCTCCGGCAGGGAGAAATCTGCCGGGGAAATCCCTTCCCGGAGGGGGGAAATCATCGCCATCGTCACCGTCATCGAGCTGCACGTCATCGGGATCATCATCACCATCATCTGCACCGCCGTCACCGTCATCTCCACCGCTCCACTCCGTTCCCGCTATAACATCTAGGGCTGAATCTTGTGTGTTTGATAGGGGAAACTCTCCCGGTGTTAATTACTATTGTTATTGATGCTATTGGGTGGAACCGTTGAATTAAGGTTTATGTTCAGATTGTTACCCATCATTATATCATCTGTGATCATGTTCCAAATGATGTGTTGTGAGTAGTTCGTTGAGTTCTTGAGGACATGGGTGAAGTCTAGATGTTAGTAGTGAACTATGTTGAGTAATATTTAATGGTTTGATATTTAAGTTGTGGTGCTATTCTTCTAGTGGTGTCATGTGAACGTCGACTACATGACACTTCACCTTTATGGGCCTAGGGGAATGCATTGTGTATGAGTGACAGAAACCTAAACCCCCGTTAATATCTCGATGCATGAGGGATAGCAGGATCTTAGAGTTTAAGGCTGTGGTTAGATTTATCTTAATTACTTTCTTGTATTTGCGGATGCTTGCAAGGGGTATAATCACAAGTATGTATTAGTCATAGGAAGGGCGGTGCATTAGCATAGGTTCACCCACACGACACTTATCAAAACACTAAAGATTAATCATCTATATGAAGCGAAAGCACTAGACATAAATCCTGTGTGTCCTCAAGAACGCTTGGTCATCATAAGTAAACAAACCGGCTTGTCCTTTGCTCTAGAAAGGATTGGGCCCCTCGCTGCAATTATTATTGTTGCGCTTTACTTACTCGCACTTTATTTATCTGTTATATCAAAAACTCCTAAAAACCTGTCTGCTAGTATTTATAGTGAAATCCTCATCAAAACTGCTTGTCAGCACCTTCTGCTCCTCGTTGGGTTCGACACTCTTATTTATCAAAAGTACTACGATACACCCCCTATACTTGTGGGTCATCAGGGGGCCACGAGGCGGCCACTCCTGTTGGTGGCGCGGCAGGCTCCTTGGCCGCGCCACCACGTGGTGTGGGCCCCTCGGGGCTCCACCTCCTTTGCCCTGTCCCCTAAAAATACCCCCTGACGGGAAAACCCTAAGGACCCGAACACTTTTCCATGAAACATTACGGAGCCGCCGCCGTCGTCATCCCTAGTTCGGGAGAGTTCAGAAGCTCTTCCCGGCACCCTGCCGGAGAGGGGAATCATCACCGGAGGGCTCTACATCACCATGCCCGCCTCCAGACTGATGCATGAGTAGTTCATCCTTGGACTACGGGTCCATAGCAATAGCTAGATGGTTGTCTTCTCCTATTGTGCCATCATGTTTAGATCTTGTGAGCTGCCTATCATGATCAAGATCATCTTTATGTAATGCTACATGTTGTGTTTACTGGGATCCGATGAATATTGAGTACGATGTCATTTGCTTCATAATATTATGTGTGTGTTATTTATGATCTTGCATGCTCTCCGTTGCTAGTAGATGATCTGGCCAAGTAGATGCTTGTGACTCCAAGAGGAGGTATTTATGCTCGATAGTGGGTTCATGTCTTCATTTAATCTGGGGGAGTGACAACAACCTCTAAGATTGTGAATGTACTGTTGCTACTCGGGATAAAACAGTAGTGCTTTGTTTAAGGACAATGGTGCTACTTACATTACACACTTTGCTTATTGCAATAATCTGTTGCTTGCAACTTAATACTGAAACGTGTGCGGATGCTATCCGGAAGGTGGATTATTAGTCATAGACGCAGTTGGATAACGCTCTATGTATCATGTTGTAATGCCAAACGAATCTCATACTAGACACCATGACTATACTATATGCATCATTGTGAAGTTCTTTATTTTGTCAATTGCCCAGCTGTAATTTGTTTACCCGCATGTATGCTATTATTTATTTATGGAGAGACACCACTAGTGAACTGTGGACCCCGGTCCTTTTCTTTAATTGATAATACAGCCCACTGCAATCCTGTTGTTTCATTCTCTGCAAACAAACACCATTTTCCACACTATACATCTAATCCTTTGTTACAGCAAGCCAGGGAGATTGACAAACTCACTGTCAAGTTGGGGCAAAATAGTTTGATTGTGTTGTGTGCAGGTTTCACGTTTGTGGTTGACACCGGTAGCGCGCCCTGCCAAGGTCAACCGCAGCAAACTTCAGAAGAATCTTCATCTCCTACTGGATTGATAATCTTGGTTTCGTAACTGAGGGAAATTTGCGGCTACACTGCTTCACACCTTCCTCTTGGGGTTTCCCAACTGCTGAGAAGAAGATTTTCGACTCAGTCATCAGTCCGCCGCATGCCGCCCTCACTTGTTGCCAGCATACTGTCCCACTAGGCTCGGACAGTGGAGTGTTGTAACTAGCAGTCTGCCACAACCATCGTCACCCTCATAATGTGGTGGCTCCACGTGAAGAGGATACAAGGCGAGTTGCCGGCAAGCCACCTCCCAGGGCGACACACATGCCGCTCATGACACGGTCGAGCTTCATATCCAGTGTGACGCTGCCGCGCTCACCCACGTGAGAAGTCAGCTCCCAATACGATGCATGCTTGACCAGACCCACGCGGCGGATAACGCCGGCGAGGTGCGCCCCCAGATGGCCAACGCAAGCCCCGCATTACCAGCCGAGTAGCCGACGTCGGCGGCATATAGCCCTGTGCGAGCCCCGTGTACATGAGTAGCGTCTCGAATACGCATGTCCTGACATTGAAGTAGGGACAATTGCTTCTGTGCCCTGGTTCTGTAGTTTATCCGTTTGTGCCATACCCCGCATTCTCTCTAGTTTATCCGTTTGTGCCATACCCGCGTAGTTTCTCTCGTCTGTGCCCTGGCTGGCTCGCAAATCGGCAAAACGCTCCGTTGCCCTCTGGTCAACCGTCACCTGGCCTGACTGGTGGGGTCGGCCTGGCGCGGCTCGGTTGGAATTTCCTGGGTCGGCTTGTGTGCGGCTCGGTTGGGATTTCCTGGGGTCGGCGTGGGGTCGGCGCGTGGGGTCGGCGTGGGGTCAGTTAGGGTTTCCCCGCCCACCCCCGCCGCGGCTAATAAAAGGGGGCTGCCCTCGCCGGAGAAACACCCATTTCCTCTCCCTCTCTCTCCCCCTCCCTCCCTCGAAAATGTGGTGGAGCACGCCCTCGCCGCAGAACCCCTACTAGACGATGCCGGACTCGGAGCTCTACTCGCCTCAGGAATTGCACGAGATACAGGAGATGGAGCGAGAGGAGGAGGAGGAGGAGAGGCTAGCGGAGAAGAACCTTCGCCGGAAGCGGAAAGGGCTCTCCCCCCTGCGCGAGAAGAAAGAGCAACCATACGAAGTGTGGCGTGGAGATCTTCCGCCGCAATCCCCAGTCTATGAGTACGGGGCGTCGGAGTCCTCGGACGAGCCCTACTCCGACGAGGAGCGCGGGCCTGCTGTCGTGGACCAACCGCCCGCGCCCGTCGTCATTGCGCCCATTGCCGAGCCCAATGTTGTCATCGAGGACATCTCTGGCGAGGGGAACTCGGACGACATGGACGACTTGGACGATGAGGATGACTCCGACGCCTCCGACTCCGGCGACGAGGACAAATCCGACGCCTCCGACGCCTCTGATGTCACCGTCAGTCCACCGCAGCACCCATGAATAAGAAGAAGAAGAAGAAGTAGTAGTATTAGTAGTTCTTGTTTTAAGGTAGTAACTAATTGTGTTATATGTAGATAATCGTTTGTTTCTATGGAGTAAATCTTTATTCTGATCGTCTATCTTGTTTGACAAATGCATTTACACCGTGATTGGACATGACGGCTAGGCTAGGCTAGCGGTGGTGAGGAAGCAGTTCTGCGACGCGTTCATTGACCATGCCTATCCGTGCATGCTACATAGACGACAGGGTGGACTACGGCATGCCACTCACGTATTCAATGTGCACGCAGTGCCACGAACTGGAAGGCTCTCAGACGTGTCTCATCGTACGACTCGTAAAAAATTGATTTGCTTCAGATTCTTCATTTCACGCTTGAACGGATAAACATGAAGGTAACCCAAACATGAATGGATATGTGCCGCTCGTTCTGCCCTATGGTTAATGTAGACATAAATTTACGTAGACTGGCGCGAGCGATCGAGCTGTAACGCAAGTACGCGATGGGAACGCTAGATTTGATCAAGCTCATTTGAAAATTTATATGGACTCATGGCTATCCCCATTTGGTTTGCCAAAATCCCCATTTAAGTTACGATGACGGATAACAGTCAAAATCCGCATTTGGTATACCAAAATGCCCATTTTGTGTCACTGAGGCAAATAAGGGTGGGCGAGCCAAAATCCCCGTTGGGTCCGCCGTGGTCCACTCGTCAGCGGGTGTACAGCCCTTGACCGAGTCTGCGTGCAGATTCCTTCTAGAGGAAATCGGACGACTGTAGTTTGACCGACATTTGAAATGAGCTTCAAATATTAAAAAAAATCAAAAAAGGAAAATCCTGCGCATATAGTCGTCTTATGTATACTAACGATTCAAGTTGAAAAACATGATCTACATACATTCAAAAGGAGAAGAGCATGGATCTCATGTGATATTGCATAACTCAAACTATGAGGTATAAGGTTGGAGAGAAGTGGTTTTGGAATTGCAACATGAAATTTTCAAAAACCTCACAAAAGGTTCATTTTGGAGTGACTAATAAGGATCCATGCTTAGTTTTTTATTTTCATGTTTTAAACTTGTTTAAATGTTGGTCAAACTTAGGTTTGACCGAATTTGAAATAACCATAATAAATTCAAAAATTCTCAAAAAATTGAAAAACCGACGCACATAGTCTTCATATGTCATATACTAACGACTCAAGTTGAAAAACATGGTCTACATAAATTAAAAATTAGAAGGGCATGTATCTCATGTGATATCGCACAGGTTGAAGAGAAGTGGTTTTGGAATTGCAACATGGTAATTTCAAAATACTCACGAAAGTATCATTTTGGAGTGACTAAGAATGGTCTAGGCTTAGTTCGCGCCGAAATTTTATACAAATGTGCGGCAGAGCACGCCGTGTCGCGCTTTGAGCACGCCATGGCGCGTCCAGAGTGCGCACTTAAGGTGTTCGACAGAAGTACAATAACAAATATTACAAATTTTCTCAAATGTTCACAGCTTTGACTTGCTCCTTGCTCCGGGTGTTCCTTGTTGGATTTGGACCAGTTGGGTCCACGACCCCCCCCCCCCCCCCCTTCTTGTGCTTATTGGCTCGTTTGTTCTTTGTTGCTGTTGATGCTCGTGCTGCTGTTGATACTCGTGTTGCTGCTGATGCTCGTGTTGCTGGTGATGCTCCTGCTGCTGCTGATGCTGGAACTCGGGTACTTCCAGTAGCCGAAACTGGTGGTCTCGGAGGCGAAACTACAAATAGCTCTTCCATTCCAGCACATGCTGCCGATACAAATGCCTCTTATTCAGGATCGGGAATAGAAGCTTCTCGTTCCGTAGCTTCTGTTCTCGTTCCGTAGCTTCTGTTGCCGGCCCCCATTCTTCTTGAGCAGCTCTTTTCCTTGCACGAGTCCTTTTCTGCCAGTGGTCTTTAGTTTTACCCTTCTTACTTGTCTTTTTCCTGTCATTCGAAATTCAAGTGAAACAGATATTAACAAATATGGAAAATATGTTTACTAGTGCATACGATAACCATTCTAGACACACATACCTGTTTGACACAAAAGATCGCTTTTTTTACAAGGAGATATAAAAGCGACTCTCTTACACCGGGGGAAAGTATATGGTGCGGGCGTGCCAGTGTACCAAGTACACAAATATAAAGGAAGGGAAAAGATACACATAGTCATAACGACTAATAGACTAATCCCTAAAGTGCGCTCCGTATAGCCTACTAGCGCGGCCAAATGACAAGGCGATTGTGGATCTTCTGGTTCCCGGGGCCTCGGAAAGCTCCCGGTTAATTACTCCCGCGGATGGTACCGCGAGACACCTCCGATTAAGCTTGCTTGATCGTCGTCTTCGGTCTTTGCTTCGCGTTCTCCATGCATGAGGGTGATGATGTGTGTTGGCGTGGGCAGAGCCGTGTCCTCGTCGGTACACGCGCCGTAGATAGCATGGCCTTTACTTCGGCCATGCCCGCCTCGCCATCTTGCCTCGTCGGTCTTGACGGCGTCGATGTGTTGAAGTCGTAGTAGAACGCATGGTTGTGCTTAACGTAGACGTCACGATGATCTCGTAGATCCGCCGAAAGTGCGAGGTTTACTGCCCCGCGGAAGTAGACGTGATTTTTAATCTGGAGAAAATATAAGAGGGATAGGCGTCGTCGGGGACGTATATCCGGAAAGTGACGCCGTGTACGGCGCCGATGATGACGACGGTGTACATAGAAGAGTATCGGACTGGAGAAGCCCGAAGAGATCGGCCGCGGCGGCAATCACAGCCTCGCATTCGACGATCTTCATACTAACACATAAGCTAGGTCCATGTATCAGCTAGCCCATACACGTTCATGCACGTTCACGGGCAGCCATGCAAACCATGGCTACGTTCCGATTTTGAAGCTCGCTAGCACATACCCGCATGCATGCATGCATACGTAGTACGTCGGATGAACGCGTCATAGTCCGGAGATTCATCCTTGCTGCGACCTATGCATCCCGCCGGGATAACCCGACAGGCAAGAAATTGCACGAGACCAGTCATGGCCGATGGCGCGGCCGGCTGATGAAGACCGCGCACGGGCAGCGCGCTCGAATATGCTCAAGCGTAGCTGCTCTACCATGTGATGCACGCAGCTGTCCATGGCCGCGACAGCACCTTGGCATCAAGAAGGGATCGATGAGATTGGACCGGATTCATGGCGCGATTCAGGTGACGCCGGGCTGCATACAGCTGCCCAGCAGCGTCATGCCGATCTGTCCGCTCGTAACCAGATAGCCTTGCCGCGAAGATGAAGTCGCCGGACTTTACGCCGACCATGATGCCGAGCTGCACGCCGGCAGCCGCAACAACGCGGACGGATAGATGGTGACGAAGACGTCGCCGGGCTACATGTCAGCAGCCGCAACGACATCATGGCGTAGATGGAGACGCCGTCGGACTGCACGCCAGCAGCCGCAACGATCGACATCATGGCGTAGATGGAGACGCCGTCGGACAGCACGCCAGCAGCCGCAACGACGACGTAGATGGAGACGCCGTCGGACTGCACGCCAGCAGCCGCAACGACGACGTAGATGGAGACGGAGACGGCCGGCGCCGGGCTGCACGCCGACAGCCGGAACGACGCCGTCGACGTAGATGAAGCTTGAGACGACATTGCGCTACTCGCCGGCAGCCGCAACGACGTCGTGTGGATGGAGTTGGAGACGCGATGGGTTACACGCCGGCAACCTTGCTGTTGCCGTGAAGATGAAGAGGACGCCGTCGACGCGCCAGCCGCTCCAACAGCAACGCCACACCCATGCTGATGCAAAAGGAGAGATAAAACACATATTAGATCAATTCCTCACCATTGCAGAAGATGATGGCCATCGTCTCGCCGAGATGCGGCAAGCTTGCTAGCCTGCGCGTGCCTTCTCCGCCTTCCGCTCGTGGGAGCAAGGCGATCGTTGGCCTGAGATTAGATCTCAAGCCAGCTCTGTTTGCTTCGTGCGTCTCTCCTCCGGCCGGGCTCTCTCTCTCCTCGCCGCCGTCAAGCGCGACATGGAGCTCGGAAGGCTCCGTCAAGGTCGCGATGATGGCCTTGCACCGTTGGGCATCTTGCCGCTGCCGCCTCCATGGGCGCGTCCCTTCCTCTTCGTGATGTAGGGCCCTGTTTATATAGCCCTCAGGTAGGGTTCGCTGGGATAGGTTACAGAGCACTAGTAGAAATAAGGCCTTTGGTTCGACCTTTTTGGGACCGGTTATAATGGAACCGGTACTAAAGAGGCATTAGCACCGGTTTCAGAGGCGATTCGGCCAGCCGGAAACAGCACCGGTTGGTGCGGACCTTGTTGGGGCATGCGGCTGTAGTGGGGGGCCCCACGGCTAGACCCTTTAGTACCGCCTTTAGTACCGGTTGTTATTACAAACCGGTACTAAAGCTTTGCCCTATATTAACTTCTTCCACGCGAGCACAACTTCATTTTTCGTTTAATATGAAATAATTCATATCTTTAAATTCATAAATTGAAATTTAACAAATAAAATGTCTAAATCGATTAGAAAAATGAGAGGAATCCAAATATGACAACTATATCATCTTTTGCATGATATTTTTTATACTTGGTTCACAAAAAAAAAATTGCTATTAAAAGATGGAAAATGATATTTATGAAAATAATTTGAAAAATTCCTTCGGCATTGTTGTTTCCTATACCAAGATGCACCTATATGTGGAATATGATATCTTTATCACAAACTATGCCGTGGAAATGGCCATAACTTGATCATTTGGCTTAAAACTTCTATATGTTTATAGATGATATACTTTTTTGTGAAGTCTTATTTTGATACTTTTGTAAAAAATCAAGTTTATCATTTTTCATAGCAACTAGTACACATATAAGGAGCCCATGCCAAATGATTTCATTTTTTGAGATGTTTATCAATTTATTTCATTTTTTCTTAAAAACGATCAAAACGGTCGCGATGACTATTCGTCGAAAGAGGTAATATTTTCTATAATTATCAGTGTTTCTGTGATATAACCACTAGTTGTGTACCTCAAAATGATTTTTCCAAAAATTTCAGAACAAACTATCAAACAGTTGTAGTTCAAATTTGAATTAGTTTCGATAAATCAACATAAACTCATTAAACTATGGGAAATTAGTTAGAAATCAAGAAAAAACCTAATACTTAGGGATTATCCATCATATGTGTACTAGTTTTCATGAAAATTAAATGGGTCCCATTTTGCATCATATTTTTGGTACTTTGTTCACAAAAAAAGTCATTTTTTTCACTTCAAAAATGGAAAATAATACTTATGGAATTAATTTTAAGATTTCCTTTGGCAAGGTTGTTTCTTATACCACGATACATCTATTTGTGGGATATGGGATATTTATCACAAACTATGCCGTGGAAATGACCATAACTTGGTCATTTGTCTTGAAACTTCTAGATGTTCATACATGATAGATCTTTTTGTGAAGACTTTTTTTGCACATTTTGTCAAAAATCAAGTTTATCATTTTTCATAGCAACTAGTACACATATAAGGAGCCCATGCCAAAGGATTTCATTTTTTGAGATGTTTATCAATTTATTTCATTTTTTCTTAAAAGCGATCAAAACGGTCGCGATGACTATTCGTCGAAAGAGGTAATATTTTCTAGAATTATCAGTGTTTCTATGATATAACCACTAGTTGTGTACCTCAAAATGATTTTTCCAAAAATTTCAGAACAAACTATCAAACAGTTGTAGTTCAAATTTGAATTACTTTCGATAAATCAACATAAACTCATTAAACTATGGGAAATTAGTTAGAAATCAAGGAAAAACCTAATACTTAGGGATTATCCATCATATGTGTACTAGTTTCCATGAAAATTAAATGGGTCCCATTTTGCATCATATTTTTGGTACTTTGTTCACAAAAAAAGTCATTTTTTTCACTTCAAAAATGGAAAATAATACTTATGGAATTAATTTTAAGATTTCCTTTGGCAAGGTTGTTTCTTATACCAAGATACATCTATTTGTGGGATATGGGATATTTATCACAAACTATGCCGTGGAAATGACCATAACTTGGTCATTTGTCTTGAAACTTCTAGATGTTCATACATGATAGATCTTTTTGTGAAGACTTTTTTTGCACATTTTGTCAAAAATCAAGTTTATCATTTTTCATAGCAACTAGTACACATATAAGGAGCCCATGCCAAAGGATTTCATTTTTTGAGATGTTTATCAATTTATTTCATTTTTTCTTAAAAGCGATCAAAACGGTCGCGATGACTATTCGTCGAAAGAGGTAATATTTTCTAGAATTATCAGTGTTTCTATGATATAACCACTAGTTGTGTACCTCAAAATGATTTTTCCAAAAATTTCAGAACAAACTATCAAACAGTTGTAGTTCAAATTTGAATTACTTTCGATAAATCAACATAAACTCATTAAACTATGGGAAATTAGTTAGAAATCAAGGAAAAACCTAATACTTAGGGATTATCCATCATATGTGTACTAGTTTCCATGAAAATTAAATGGGTCCCATTTTGCATCATATTTTTGGTACTTTGTTCACAAAAAAAGTCATTTTTTTCACTTCAAAAATGGAAAATAATACTTATGGAATTAATTTTAAGATTTCCTTTGGCAAGGTTGTTTCTTATACCAAGATACATCTATTTGTGGGATATGAGATATTTATCACAAACTATGCCGTGGAAATGATCATAACTTGATCATTTGTTTTGAAACTTCTAGATGTTCATACATGATAGATCTTTTTGTGAAGACTTTTTTTGCACATTTTGTAAAAAATCAAGTTTATCATTTTTCATAGCAACTAGTACACATATAAGGAGCCCATGCCAAAGGATTTCATTTTTTGAGATGTTTATCAATTTATTTCATTTTTTCTTAAAAGCGATCAAAACGGTCGCGATGACTATTCGTCGAAAGAGGTAATATTTTCTAGAATTATCAGTGTTTCTATGATATAACCACTAGTTGTGTACCTCAAAATGATTTTTCCAAAAATTTCAGAACAAACTATCAAACAGTTGTAGTTCAAATTTGAATTACTTTCGATAAATCAACATAAACTCATTAAACTATGGGAAATTAGTTAGAAATCAAGGAAAAACCTAATACTTAGGGATTATCCATCATATGTGTACTAGTTTCCATGAAAATTAAATGGGTCCCATTTTGCATCATATTTTTGGTACTTTGTTCACAAAAAAAGTCATTTTTTTCACTTCAAAAATGGAAAATAATACTTATGGAATTAATTTTAAGATTTCCTTTGGCAAGGTTGTTTCTTATACCAAGATACATCTATTTGTGGGATATGAGATATTTATCACAAACTATGCCGTGGAAATGACCATAACTTGATCATTTGTCTTGAAACTTCTAGATGTTCATACATGATAGATCTTTTTGTGAAGACTTTTTTTGCACATTTTGTCAAAAATCAAGTTTATCATTTTTCATAGCAACTAGTACACATATAAGGAGCCCATGCCAAAGGATTTCATTTTTTGAGATGTTTATCAATTTATTTCATTTTTTCTTAAAAGCGATCAAAACGGTCGCGATGACTATTCGTCGAAAGAGGTAATATTTTCTAGAATTATCAGTGTTTCTGTGATATAACCACTAGTTGTGTACCTCAAAATGATTTTTCCAAAAATTTCAGAACATACTATCAAACTAGTACACATATAAGGACCCCATGCCAAAGGATATCCTTTTTTGAGGTGTTTATCCTTTTATTTTATTTTAAAAAAAATCTGTCAAAATGGCCACCACGACTATTCATCGAAAGAGGTCGATTTTCTTAAAACTATCGATATTTGTATGATGCAATAGATGATATGGGTGTCATATTTGGATTCCTCTATTTTTTCTATTTGATTTAGAAATTTTATTTGTTAAATTCTGATTTCTAGATTTAAAGATATGGATTATTTCATACTAAATAGAAAAGGAAAAAAAATATTTTATCATTATTTATTTCAATATTATTATTATACAATCTTTGTTGTTTATTCAAATAAATTTTTGTAATTCAAACAATGAAGAAGTGTAACATCATGACCGAGTGGTTAATATGATTGATAGGATATTAATATCAGTAAGTTCTCTGTTCTCACTTGGTATTTAATTTGAAAGGAACTCAATAGTTAAGCGTGCTTGGGTTGTAGCAATTTGAGGATGGGTGACCGAATGGGAAGTTTGACTAGATTGAGTACTTTGACTTGAAATTAAGTGTGTAGTTAGTGTATAAGTGTGTGGGTTAGTGGGTAATTAAGAGTGTGGCTAAGTGTGAGAAATTTCGAAATTCAAAAAAAAAAGTTTCAAATTTTTTCAAAAAATACAAAAACTATTACAAAAGGTCCTTCGCCTGCGCGCGCTCAGCCGTGCCCACGTGGAGGCCTTTAGCACCGGTTTCATAGGGTTCCGGTGCTAAAGGGGTACCCCTTTAGTCCCGACCTTTTAGCACCGGTTGCACAACCGGTGCTAAAGGGCCTTTACAACCGGTGCTAAAGGCCCTTTCTCTACTAGTGTACTAGTGGAGGCCTAGCGTGGCACGTCACGCGCGTCGTCGCCGTTGGAAGCTGATCGATCCGTTTCGATCTCAGCTTATCTCTTCCGTGTGTCGTGCCGCACAAGATCATCCTGCCTTCACGCGGGTGGAGAGATCACTCCATCGATAAATCAAACCCCAAGCCCGTGTACTGGTGGATCCATGCAGACTATAGCCCATGCAGTACTTACGATCGGTACATGTACATAGCCAAGTCTATACGTTGTAGTGTTCTGGGCTAATTTAATTATCCGGCCACTAGCCCATACCTCAATGCACGTATATATATTTCGAATTTTAAATAGTAACTATTGCCGTGTATACTTATAGAATTTTCAGCACAAAAACTCATCAAACAATACCTTTCAGCAAACTCTCTTGCTACGGCTTATGCTAATGCGGCTGCTTCTGCTAATGCGGCTGCTTCTGCTGCTATGGCTGCGTCTTCTGCTGATTCTGCTGCTTCATCTGCGCCCCATCCTTGATCTGTTACAAGTATAGAGGGGGCTGCATTGTTGCATAGCCTTTTAATGTGCCCCTCTATTACACTGACGCCTCTTTACGGCTGCACCCTCTACACCTGGTTTTAGTCTGCTTACCCTTGGCCTTTCCAGGTGCTCTATGTAGCGCCGGAGGGTGCAGTTTGAATCCTGTATTATACTCATCTCTCATTGTTCTCTTCCCAATAAAGCAGGCACTTTATCAGCATATGCTAACTTAAACTTGTCAACAGAGAAATATTCAGACACATATGGATCAACTTTGCCCCTTTCGCCTCCGATCTCCCATCGCTTACAACTACATTTATTCTTTCCCAAATTTACTGGATATCTCCAAACATGGTCTCGGAAGACATATGTCAGCTCAGCCTCTATGGCGTTTACTCTTAGCAAAGACATATCACCCTGCATATTTCTTCCTCGCGCATGCAAATTCTTGATTACACTTGGGATGATGAGATGGCCATCATATGAGTGTCCAATTCTATTGCGCAATACCATCTTCTCCGTTATCAACTGCCTGATGTTGTCAAATATTTCCCACACCATTAGACCTTTCAGGTGCTTAATCTTTGCGTTGAAACTTTTAGCAATGTTGCTGGTCACATAGTCGACCTTGCACAATGTTCCAAATAAGCTTCTCGTCCACAACTTTTCGGGATGTGTTTCCAATTATGTTTTAACACCACCATTTTCAGCGTACATGGTCTTCAAGTGGTGTTTATACTTCTTCTCGCTGCATGTGTACGCTGCTGGCCAAAGGTTTGCATCAAATACTTTCCCCTTAAAATGCTTCTTGAAATTAGCAACAAGATGTCTCATACATTTCCTGTGCTCTGCTTCAGGAAACACAATTTTTACAGCTTTCTCCAAACCCTTGCAATCATCTGTATGGATAACCAATCCAACAGGGTCCCCTGTAACCTTGTGTAAATTCTCCAGAAACCACCTCCAGCTAATCTCGTTCTCCGACTCCACCACACCAAAAGCAACTGGAAAAAACCAGTTGTGTCCATCAACTGCACAAGCAGCTACCAACTGTCCTGTTGACGGTCAAATTTGGCTCATTATGGATAATTGAATGATATCAGCATGAAGATGTTCTCGTATGAAAAAGTGTTTAACACGAAAGTTGTGCGTATTCTCAAGTTTTCGAGACGAACAACTTTGTCTTCTACGAGATTTCGATCCGAGGTCGGTAACTGCTTCAAAACCGACCCGCAAGGTACAGCCAGTTCTCTGACCGAACCAGTTTGAAAGGTTCGGACCAGACCATCCGAATTGGACTCAAATTAGGGTTTTGGACGAAAAACCAAACCTTTCCTTGCACGGGAAGTCCAGCCGCCTTTATATACAAAAGGTGCCGGCCAATTGAACAACACACAATCGCCAAACACAAATAAATCTACTACTTTTCATCTACTTTTGCCCTAGTTTCCTGCTCTTCGTTCTTCGACGTTCTTTGTTTTGGGGAGCTTCGATCTACAAGGTCCTGGGTGCGGGCGAACCGATCCAGGGCAGCCCATCGCCGCCGTGCATCCAGACGGGTCTCTCCCGGGAGTGTAGGGTGTCGGGTTCTAAAAGCGCCCGCCGGATTGTCTTGCGTATCGCGCTTCCGGTGAGCCTCCTGCGGTGCGTGTTGAGGAGTATCTCTCTCGGCGCCGCAGGTACACGTGACGTGTTCGTGTGTCAACACACTTTTTGGCAACTCCGCTGGGGAAGAAGATCATCATGTCAAAATCAATTCCTCGGCCATCTGATCTTAGTGCCAAAAACATTATCAAGCCTAGCTTCGATGATCTTTCGGCTGATCAGCGCCAAGCCTATGAGGCGTGGAAGAAGGAACGTCCAGAGCAACTCGATGCGCTAGATAAGAAACGCAAGGAGGAGTTCGAGGCTCTGAAAAAGAGTCAGGAAGAGGAGGACGTCGAGTCTTTCCTCTCTGGATACAAGAAGAGTCGCCAAGGGGACGTCGTTCCACTCGGCGACAAAAAGCTGCCACCTATGCTCGGTATCTCAGCCGAGCCTGCTGTAAGTTCTGATGTCTTCTCTAAAGATCAGATAGCAGCGATTAATCATTACCTACTACAGTACATGGCAATTTGGTCTTACGTGCAGCTTTGATGAGATAACTTCGTCTATTGACTCTGTAATTTCAAGTTGCTTGATAACGGTAGCCTGCAACACCTGATCAATTGAAGAGAAGAGTAATTCATATTCACTTGACATTGGTTGATTTTTTTTTTGATGATTTACCTACTACAGTACATGGCAATAAACAAAATTTCACAAGGATGTGTATGATTGTCCCATTCCTTGGTACACTAAGGTCTCCTCTGATTAGAAGGATAAGTGGATAACAAAACCACGGAAATAGGAAATACGCGGGCTTGAGATTTTGTTAAAGCGCTTTGTTTGCAACAACATGTATCTGATTGCACCGCAGAAAAACAAATGAATAATAGAAATAAGTTTGAGTGCATGGAATGTTTCCTATGAAACATTATCGTTCAAAGGAGTCCTTCGGATAAATTCATATAGGATTAATCCTACAAATCAAACAATCTACATAGAAAAAAAATCTTGATCAAAGACTCCATAAGAAAGAATGAGCCTCTTAGCAAACAGTGCTTAAACAAAGAAGACTATTAACTCCACTATCTTTTGTTAAAATATGTTCAAGTTGCCTTTCAAGTACTTGATTTTACCATTCTTGTTACTAGCCTATTTCAAACATTTTGAATCTGTCATGTTGCATGCACTAACTAACTATCTCAAAAGTCCGAATTGATGGAAAAAAGCTACTACAATGCACATGTACACTTCAACACCCCCTGTCACGTGTGACTTGGGGAGGGAGAGGCCAACACGTGCAACCGGAAGAGAGTGACGGCGCGTTAATCTTAGAGGTATGCCTCAAGAGGCAATACATGGACAAAGAGGGGGCAACGGCAATTTTTAGATAGATAGTGAAAACTAGGACTCAAACTCGAGACCTTGGCAGTGATGCCATGCCATGTTGCATGCACTAACAAACTATCCCAAAAGTCCGAACTGATGGAAAAGACTAGTGTAATCCATGTATACACTTCAGTTAACATAATCTAGTGTATTTTCTTAATAAAAAATATTTATTGGCCTTCGAAACAGGGGGTCTTTTACGGTAGGGACAAAGAAATACCAGCCGTTAAACCAATCAGATCTGACGGTCAATGTTTATCAATACTTGTTAACCGACGGAGTAGTATTTTTCTAGCATACAACAAATTTGGTATGAAAAAGGTTACAAAAACATGCAGGGCAAACGGCAGACTAGATCGGAACATCCATATCTCAACCTTCCTTATACTGACTTTCTCAGCTTAATCTTCCCCTAATTAATTTTTTGTTTAAACCCTTCCGTGTACTACTAGTCTCAGGGTACAAGCCGTAGCTAGCAAATTAAATCAAGCCATTATGTGAGTAAAAAGAGAAAATATATGGGCTGCAAGTACTAGACTTTTTATCGATATTTGTCATTTTGTTATTTTGTGTAGGTCAGAATATAAAGTACTATTTCAAATCAATATTTCATAAGTTTGTAGGAGATCCGCGTGATTTGTTTCAAATTTCTTAAAGCTAGTAAATATGATTTTTATTTTTTTAATAGAGAGAGCACTGAAACTCAGTAACCAATTTTTTTTTTTGGAAAAGAAGGTTTATTAGATCATCTCCACCGGCCCTTTTAATAGCAGCTCTAGCAGCTACCGTAAATAGGCCCAAAACCGAGAAAGTCCGGCGACATACAGGTCACGCTCGGTTTGTTTTGCGCATAGTGCAACGCCCGTATAGTGGTGCCAGCCCGCAAACAAAGTACAGTGGCCCGATAATAGCCCACTTTGCATGGTACATATGCCGCTCGCCTCGCCGGAACCGAAAAGAAACCCTATCCGTCCGGCGCACTCCCTCGCCCGCTCCGCCGCCGTCAACGTAGCTCCAGCGCTCAAATCCGCCGCCGCCAGCACCTAATCCACCACCCCGTCAACTCGAATCGCTCTGCCGCTCTCCCATGGAACCCGTCCCACCCCCCTCCCCGCCGCGGTACGACGCCCGCGGCCAGCGCCTCATGACCAGCGTGCATCTCCGAGCCAACCGCTCGGTGGGCAGCAAGAAGCGCTGCGCGCGGCGCTGGACCAACTGGGGAGCGCCGGCGCCCCCCTTCCCTCGCCACGTACGCCTACAGCAGTTCCTCCTCGTCGGGTACGGGGAGTGGCAGCAGCCGTCGCCGCACTCCATCTCCGCCGCCCTCCCTCTCCTCGTGGTTCAGCTCCGAGGAATCTGACGAGGAGGACGGTGACAGGGTCGTCGAGGGCGACTTCGTTGCCTCGGACGAGGAAGAGGCGGCGGTCCTCGCGTGGATGAAGCGCCGCTCTGAGCGCGCCCGCTTCCGCGAGGTCGCCAGGGAAGACGCCGAGCTCGAGGTCGCCATGACGGTACTAAAAGGTTGATCCATGTATTCTTTTGTATAACTTTGTCAAATAATATTATAAATAAATTAGCGTGCATCATTTTGATGCAGAGACGGTAGGTTTCAACTTTTTTAGAAAAAAAATTGTTTCTTTTCTAGCAGCGCACGAGCTCATGTTCTTTTTTTTTTTGAATTTAAGCTCATGTTCTCTCTTTGTCATGCTTTGTAAGGGTTTGTCATTATTTGTGATTCAACCTTCCATTAACGGGACTAAGAAAAGGTCTAGACGTTTTATGAAAGCATTTCCATAATTCCATGTATCGTGATTACCAATCAAATCGCTACTGAGAATTAAGTAAAATGGAAATGGAAAATATCATACCCAAAATACACTCCGGCAATTAAGGGTGATTATGATTCAATACTACTAGCTCACGAGACCAGTAAATTGCACCGTAAAACAGCCCCGAAACAGAGATTTTTAAGTCGGCAAAAAAACAATAATAGCGTTAACAAAATCTTACCTTCTTTGTCCTTTCTAGATCAGATTCAATACATTTGATCCTATCCCATGATTCGAGGATGGAGCGTTGTTTCTCCGCGGGGATCTCTGGCGATTTGCTGCTGAGCTCATCGACCCTGTTCTCTAGCCTTTCAAGGCGCCCAATGACAGGACTGATATTGTCCACCCTGATTGCTTCCACTGCTGGATGCTCACCAGAGATCGGTTCAAGCAGAGCTGGAGGTGGTGGGTTATCGACTACCATTGTCTCTGGCTGACCACGTACTATGTGAAAGAAGGCAAAAACTCTAACAACCAGTGCCAGCAGTAATCTGAGAAAACGATATAATTTTCCTTCCTCTGGAATCTCTATAGGTACTACGGTACCACGTATGTTTCTTGAAGAACCTAAAGAGAGAAAATCAATATGTGAGGAAACGGTGAGTTATTAGTAAGATTCAACCAAGTTAACAAATTCTAAGGGGAAACAACAAAAAGAGAATATTACTTTATATTTGCATACAGTGACCTTAGAAAACCACTATTGATCAAAGTACCTGTAAAATTTTGTTCTGTGCCAGTGCCTAAGGCTTGAACTCTTACTTCTGAGGCACTGGTTTTATCTGGCATTGATCCTCCTCTACCATAATCGACAGTTTTGTCCACCACGACAAAGTGATCATCGCAACTGTAATAAGCTGCAGACTCTCGCGCTCTCATCTGCATCTGTGTAAAAACGCAGGATATTCAGTTTACACACATCAAGCATATGCATGAGACAAAAGGCTAAGATTGAGGAATAAAGCTCACTTCTTCACGAACTGGAGCTAATCGACTCTGCTCCAATGTCCTCCTCATCATAGGAGAACCGAGATCATCAACATCTGATCCTGACTCAGCTGTTGACGTGTCACTATTTCTACCCTGTTATTCATAAGGAGATGGAAAAAAGCAAAACCGTTATTGGTGCTAACTGCTAAGATGAATACCAATGAAACAAACAAAGTGATGCAAGCCTCCAATCATAAAATTCTCGTATGCCTGGAAGTGTTGGACATGCCTTCAAAATATGTAGCCTATCAAACGAACCCCTTCGTTGATCGATCTCAGATAAGCGTCTTGTATGCCTTATAAATTTAGCATCCTTGTTACGTGCTAGCTACAAGCAAACACCAGGTAGAGAAGTTGAGAATGTAGCTGTATACTCTTTCTTAACATGAAGGAACTTTAACTAAATTGCAGACAGTAATATCCGTTTAAAAGAGACAAAATAATTCACAAGTTTGTCCAGAATTATATCGCCATCTCAATTTAAGTATGCCAATTGCAAGATATCTGCAGAATTCTTTATTTGTATTAATTCATTTCAGCATGGCATTGTAAATTTCTCAATATTGAAAATCATAACTGAAAATATAAGCTTGTTTTTAGAAAACCATAGAGCAACATCCCAAATAAAGAAGCACATATATCGCTAGTTAGCAAATCTGCCAAATTTACCTTCATAATGCTAAGATCATTCCATGGACCTTTGTTGGACTTGAGACATCCTCCCCCACTAGCACAAGTACAAGTTCCACCCAAAAATTCAGGAAGTTGGCTGCGAAAAGAAAAATGAAATTGTTCAATCAAAGCTAATAGAGAAAAGCTTTATGATCAATAAATTATGTTAAATAGTTTGTAAATGGAAGTGCACCTTCCATCTATTACTTCAAGAAGTTTGCTTTGGAATTTTGTTCCCAAGACCTACAATTGAGGTTTCATCAAAAATAATTATTTGAAAAGATAAGGAAAATAACTGCTGATACTCATGCTAACATGTATCTTGGAGGCGGTTTTTGGGTCAAGAAAGCCTTTCACTGAATTCCATAGTAGCTTGAAACCAGTCCCCGCGTTTACAACAAACATCTGATGCAATGTCTGCGTATGCAAGTAATGTTTAAGCACAGGGACATCAAGTATTAAACGAGTTAAGTACATAAAGCGTAGGCATATATACCTCAGGATAATAATCACTGTCTATCTTTTGCATTCTAGTTAACATTTCCCTTGCTGTTTTGCTGAAGTTCTTGAAACCCTGGAGCAACGTAGAATGGGAAATGTTAGCATGCAACATTTATCCGAATTATTTTCGATTACAAACTAAAAATTAACAAAGTCAATCTTCTTAGACATAAGGTCCTGCAATAACTTAATACCACGCCTTCAACATCCAGTATAGTTGTTGTAGAATCAATATGTCTTTTCGCGGCGAGAGAGCATGCTGGAAACTTGTCCCGGAAGGCTCTCTCAAATTCTTGCACATGATACTTGATGTAGCGGTCAACAGTGGTGATATCCATCAGCTTATTTGGTTCAACTTTCCCTAATCTCTCGATGTATAATGGTCTTCCTTGTCTGTCAACTCCATGGTAACCCTGAGGATAATAGCAAAGCACCTCGTCTAGCTCTTCAAAATTGAAATCCTGCAAGGTTCAGTTCCCAACGGTAGGTATCAGCTATATTCTTTATAAAAAAAGATTTTTTCAGATTAAAGATTGTTTCTTTAAAATTAAAATTGCTACTGTAAAGACCAAAACAGACTAGGATTTTTCTATAGAAAACGGGAAGGGACTAATATTACAAACTGTGGTACTGCAGTACTGCAGTTTAAAAAAAAACTTTGCATCCGAAAAGAGCCTTAGTCTCACCTCTAATATTGTATCCGCACCGAATTCTTTCCTCCACTGGAGCATCTCATCCCACATATGAATGGCTTTTTCAGTGTCAAATTTCCTTGCCTTCAAAAACCTACATTGTAAAGGACAGGAAAATTTAAGACCTGTATGTTTCAAAAAAAAATTAAGACCTGTAGTATAAATAAAACAAAAAATAGCTATTTGTTTGCTGTTTAGTTCTGTTCGAGCATTGACCTCAGCAATATGTGATAGTCGTTAAGTTTGTCAGATAGCAAGTTCCTGCTCAAAAGCTCTTGCTGAAATGTGAAGACAGCGCGTTCCTCTTCCTCATCTCTGACATCTTCAATTGTGAAGGAAGAAGCCCGGTGCTCAACCTTTCTCTTCCCCCGCTTCTTAAGTGAATGAGTGAGCTTGCTCGATGCATTCAGTGCTTTCTTCCTGAGTGAACCGCCGATGGACAATCGCCTCCTCTCATCCTCTGAGTTCTCTACGCCGGACTTCCGATCTTTCCACTCCTCCAACGAGAACAGCCCCTCCACGCTATCTGACCGTCGCTGCACTTCATGCAAAATACGGCATTGATCAATCTAAGATAATATACATAATTTCTTAAGGAAATGCTTTACTGATCTCACAGCCTCTACATCAAGAGGAAAACGAATACCCACCGGTAAGATAAAGAAACCAGATTATACCTGACATTTTTCTTGAAGCACAAGGCTGAGTTTTGTTATGCGATTACATGCACGTCCTCATCCACGCAAATGCACCTGGAATGGTGTAGAGGTCGAGCAAAGTATATGAGAATATGCCTGTCAGGTTTCAGAGTAGACGACACACTCTTGAATTCTATGGAAGAACTGCTTAGCAAGAAATGTTCTTAGTAGAACAGGACTGGAAGGGATAATCCCCAATTTTTGAAGTAGCTGTTTTTTTATCTAATTAAACCAACCAATGTAATACGGGAAATGAAACGTCTGAAGTAAAGGGAAAGAGCCAAAGAGGTCACCACATTATGACCAGGTGGTGATAGCTCGCAGTAGTAACTAGTATAGATTAATGAAACAGAAAAACGTACAAAGAAGAGAAATAATTATCAAAATATGCGCTCCGGTAAAAAAAAACTGATAATTTAGACAAGAAATTAGTGGGCTGTCATGAAAAGAAGCAGACGCGAATCCATAATGACAAGAGTACTTTTTTGCTGGAGCCCTAAGGGCACCTCCAACGGGCTGGCGCATACGGACCAGCCTAGTCCGATTTTGTCCGGACGGACAAAATAGGGGCTCCAACGGGCTGGCGCATACGGGCGCGTGTCCGCGCGGACACGCGAAAATGGACCAAACGCGGCCCAGTTTTGGGCCAGATTTGGGGCGAGACGGACTGCCTCTCGGTCCGCCTCTTTGTCCTCCCTGTCCGCGTCGGGCCCAACAGCCAGCCTCCCATTTCTTTCCCTCCCACCACCGGTCTCCTTTGGTCCCGCGACCGCCGCCGCCTGCCCTTCTCGATCCCCGGCCATAGTTGCCTTCTTCTCCCACCCCGGCCTCCCTCGCGCCATGCTGCAGCCCCGACCGTCCTCGCCCTCGTCTCCAGTACCGGCCGCCCTCGTCCTCTGTCTCGGACGCGACCGAGAACTCCACCGCCCCGAAGGTGTTCGACGGATTGACCGACCAAAGGTATGAACAATATTTGTCCCTTCTTTGCATTTGGAGGAGTGCAAATGATGTACCATGTCCTTATACAATTTTTTGCCTGTAGATGGATAGCGATGATGAGTTCTTCTACCACACCTTCGTCGATACATCGGATGAATCATCGGACGATGACATCAATATCGTGGTGGCCGCGGGCACTCTCATCCACAACTACAACGACAATGCAATGCCTCGGCATGTTGGGTCTGTCGTTGGACGAGCACCCGCATTGGACCGTGAACGAGAGAATGGTCACCTTCAGCTTTAGAAGGACTACTTCAACCCGGTGAGGACAACATATCCGGCCTCTGTCTTTCGTCGCCGTTTTCGTATGGGACGGCCCTTGTTCATGGGTCTGCTATAAGTGGTGAGGGCATATAAAGGCCAACCCAGATGCAACAGGGACGTATGGCTTCTCCTCATATCAAAAGTGTACTCCAGCTATCCGGATGCTTGCATATGGAGTGGCTGGCGATCTTGTTGATGAGTATCTGCGCATGAGCGAGAGCACCTGCCTGGAGTCGATGTATAAGTTCTGTGAAGCTGTTGTTCAGATGTTTGGTGCCGAGTACTTGATGGAACCCACCTTCGAAGACACTGACCGTCTTCTGAAGATGAATGAGACCAGGGGCTTTCCTGGGATGCTTGGATGCATAGATTGTATGCACTGGGAGTGGAAGAATTATCCCTTTGGTTGGCAGGGACAATACCAGGGTCATGTCGGTGAGTGCACGGTCATACTAGAGGCAGTGGCTTCCCAGGAACTTTGGATTTGGCACTCATTCTTTGGTATGGCCGGCTCCAACAATGATATCAATGTGCTACATCGGTCCACGGTGTTCGATAGGGTTGCCGAGGGAGAGGCTCCAATTGTCCACTATGAGGTGAATGGGCATGAATACAACAAGGGGTACTACCTAGCTGATGGCATCTACCCTTCATGGGCCAGTCTTTGTGAAGACCATCCGGAGGCCTGACACAAAGAAGACTCGCAAGTTTTCTCAACACCAAGAAGCTTGTCAGAAGGATGTTGAACGAGCATTTGGTGTGCCCTAATCTCGTTTTGCCATTGTGTGGCATCCTGCTAGAACATGGAGCAAGGAGAAGATGTGGGAGGTCATGACAGGTTGTGTGATCATGCACAACATGATAGTGGAGGATGAGCGGTATGACGCGAAGCTATTAGATCAAGGATGGGAATTTCAGTGAGAGTTGATTCAGCCGATCCCCTGGGCAGCGTCGTTCCAGCAGTATCTTCATGTGCTTGACAAGATGCAGGATAAGGTCACACACATCCAGCTCCAAAATGATTTGGTAGAGCATGTGTGGAATCACTTCGGAAACCAGTAGTCATGGCCTCTTTAATTTTGTTGAACGAACTATTTATATTTCAGTCCATAATTTTTTTATTGTAATAAACACTGTTATCTGTTGTTTGAGAACTATTATTTGTTATTAATAAATTTGTGAACAATATTTGCTTTGGTTGTGAAGAAATCTTGTCTGGGGGCAATTTGCGCCAGGCCGTTAGGGGCACCTCCACCCCAAACGGACAAATGCCTAATTTCTGTCCGCGGTCCGCCCCCAAACAGACCAAAACGGACCAATTTCCCTGTCCGTATGCGCCAGCCCGTTGGAGGTGCCCTAATGCCGACGAAAGAAGAAGCAGACATTAAGGGCACCTCCAACGGCCCTCCGCATATGGACAGCCAAAGCGGACCGATTCTGTCCGCGGACCAATTTTGGTCCTCTATCCGCTTTGGGGAGGAAGTGCCTACAACGGCCCAACGCAAAACCAGTCCGTTTTGAAAAAAAATAGATTGACTCATTGTCAAATTTGAAACAAATACAATAGCACAACAACATTCAAATAATAATATGACAATATATGTCAAACAAGCATAACATAGACACATGTTCGAAACAACTAAATGATCCATAGTTCAAAATACAAATGATAGCAAATGATAGAAACTAGTTTGAAACAAGATGCAAATCAAACATCGCCACGGTCATGAATGATCTTTTGCTTCTTGAGCACCCAAGCTCTTGTGTCCGGGTCCATCATGGTCAAGTCGGCCATCATGGACGGCGTCAAGGGTGGCTCCTCAAAGTCGAGCACCCGAGGCTCGGGTACGGTGCCGGCCACCGACATCGACCGGCTCTTCGGCTTGACGCGCTCGCGGCTCGCGGCCGGCGTGACGTTGAGGTCGATGGGCGCCACAGGGGCTGAGGGGAAGGGGACGTGTGTGCCCATCTCCGGTGACGCCTCGTGGGACCCGAGCCGCGAAATGCCAGCCGTGGCAGGGTGCCCAGCCGGCGAGGCCGTAGAGAGCACGGGGGACGCTGACCTTGGCGGCTTCCCTTTGGCGGACGAAGCCGAGCTCGCCGCCGAGGACACGAGTTCAGGGACAGCGGATGGGATGAGGCCGCCGAGAAGAAGCACCGCCCGGGCCGCGGCCTGGGTGGCTATGAGGTCGCTGGCAGCGCGGGCCTCGATGGCGACCCTCCGCTCCTTCTCCTCGGCCGCCGCCACGGCCTCCTTGGCCGCGAGGCCCTTCAGCCGCTTCTTCTTCCTCCGCTCTGCCCTCTTGTCCGACGCCGGCAGCCTCTCTTTCTTCACCTTCAACAGGGCGGCGCCGGAAGCGGTCGTGGCCGCCGAAAGTCCGTCCTCAATCGTGGGCGGCGGCGCTAGGGCGGCGGCGGCGGAGGGTGGGAGCAGAGAGAGGGTTTGTGTGGAATGGGGTTTGTTTAGCTGGCCACTGGGCCAAGCACGGACAAGGGAGGACAAGAGGCTGTCCGTTTTCTCCCCCAAACCTGGACCAAACTTGGACCATGTTTGAGGCCGAAAACCTGTCCGCGCGGACAGTTGTCCATATGCGGCGGCCCGTTGGAGAGTCTACGTCCGAAAGGACAGATTAGAACAAGCCCTATCGAGGGCCCGTTGGAGGTGCCCTAAGCTTAAAAGAAGCACTTGAACCGGACACACGACACAGTGCCGTGCTTTGCCTGCCAGTTACAGGAAAGAGCTGTGGTCAACATTCAACAGCAACTTTTGACCAACCGAAAGGGCCCAGCTGAAATTAAGCCATTCGACGATTTTATTAGTACTTATTAGTGACAGTCTAACAACCAGTTTTTGAAAGCAGGAAAGGCATCTCTGAACAAGAAGTTCTTTTAGGGAGCTGAACAAGAAGTTCAAAACAGAGACCAATCCAATCGATCTTTTCCGACCAAAAGGACTATATGTACTGACAGCGAAAAAGACTAACCGAAATGCTGTAAATACACTGGAACACATTCAGCTGTAGCGTACAAATTATATTTTGGGTGAGGCTATACCCTGGAGCTAAATGACGGAGAAAAACAATTGAGGAAGGAAAACTGCAACGAAATTTTCAGGGAAAGCGCAAACGAACAGTTCGTCTGAAACTAGATGCTGGAAAAGCGGACATGGGATTCACTAATCAACAACAACAGTATATGTTTGCTTAATCAAGCGCTGAATAGCCAGCCGAGTGGCGCCCAAAGGCAACACAGATAGATCAATTCACCTTTGGCAAGACTCTGGTGGGTTCAGACGAAAACCACTGAAGAGTGTGTCGCTGAATTAAATTACATTCATCTACAGCCCTCGGAGTCGGGACTTTGAGAGACGAACACAGACTCGATTTTGACGCCGTTGGAGAAGAAGAAGAAATACAGCATTGGTGGAATGGTGGTGGTTGGTTTCTTCACGCTTTGGACCATAATTTGCGCCCGGGTGCCAGGAAAATCAACACAAAAGTCGGGATTCAACTCCCCGATTGAAGGAAACTGGGACCATCGCATGGGCGGAGGATACAATTCCGATTACTTTCTAGTGAAGAGAGAAAAAGAGAGTGGAGAAGAAATCATGGCGACAACGAACAGGACCAACGATGAGCTCACCTTCGGGGGCCGTCCTCCGTCGAATCCTCCGGCGATATGCCTCCGCTCGGATCCTTCCACAGACGAGTTGGGGGAATGGGGGCGGAGGGACAGCCTGTCCTGTACCAAATGCTACTAATATAATATAATGGCGGGATTAGAGTAGCTTCTGCTCATTGTTCCTTGTTGATGTTTTTGTGCTACCATATGTAGTGCTCCACTAATCATTCCGTTCCTGGTTTCGCGTGGTGGCCTGCTTTAGCTGGGTGGGGCCCCGGTATAAAGTCCATGCAATGCAGGTGGTCCCACCGAGTGATTTGCTTTCCTTTGCTTTTGGCAAATTTAACCCTCCATATACAATCACTATCAGCTTGATGCCTCTTTTGATTCACATGATCTGTTAAGGAACTTTGTACTAGGATTTAAACCCCGTGAAAATTTTCCTTTTAAGGTGTTTGATTCATAGGATTGTTACATGTAGAAAATATTCTCGTGAAAATTGTGTAGTCAATTTCATGGGAAATCTAATACTCCATCCGTCCTAAAATAAGTGTCAAACATGTCTACATACATCCACTTTCTATCAAAGTTGTGACACTTATTTTGGTACGCAGGGAGTATGAGCTTGGATCTCATGGGAAAAATCCTGTCAGAGTTACTACTCTCGTAAGATTTCATTGGACTAGTCAAATCAATCCTATACGATATCTTTCCTTTTATCTTTCCTAGCCATGTGAATCAAAGGAGGCTTGAGCTAGCGTGGGAGAAATCCCTGGCCGACCATGCCGGCTCCGATGGTAAAGGAGCGTCGTGTTTCCTTCCTAGAGATATCATCATCCCTATCCTCCTAGCTCATCTCTTACCATATATATCCTGAAAGAAAACCTCAACTTTTTTAGAGTTGTGCCTTTTTAAAGGCGCGACTGGTAGGCTACAACAGCGGTGTGAGTCGTGTTTTGGCCCTGATTCCGACTGTCATTGGCGGTGCTGAATTTTTCGATACTCTTCGTCCGGCCTTACGGTCTGGCAATGTCAGGACGCCATCTGAAGACTGAAGCTACTGAGATGAACGGCTAAGATACAATAGGACCAATGGATGGTTGTAATCCTTTTCCTCTTTTACCGTTAATCTTCCTAAAACGAGCCGTGCTATTTCGCTCGCTGTACGCTTGCTGGCATGTATAAAAGCCAGGAGTTGGTAGAGGTCGACCTATGATGGAACAAGCTTATCCTCTAGAACTAGATAGCTAGGGTTTACTCCGCATCAATGCATTGCTATGAACATGTATCATTCCGCTGCAAGTAATACGATCCCGAGCAATTCCCGTAATTCTGTGTGTAATTCTCTTGTCATCCCTCGCTGGGATCTTCGGTGGCGGTGTTGACGGTCAGATTTGGCACCTTTTTGAAATACTGGTTTCTGGACGCAAGTGTGCCATGGCAGATAAAACAAAGAAAGAGTCACCGTGGAAACATGAGGCACTCTTACAGCGGCAATGTACTTGACGATTTAAGCAGCAGAGAAGAAAAAATGGGTTCTTACAACAGCAGTACACTCGACAAATTATCAGGTGATAGCAATATCAGTCGACAAGTCATCGGGTGTGGGGCACTCGACAAATTATCAGGTGATAGCAAAGGCGTGGAGCACAGCAAGAAGCGGAAGCGGCGGTGCAGTTTATCAATTCGACTAGGATCCGAACTCGACGTACGAGATTTGGTCTTTTGAGTAGTTTTTTGCTAAGTTTGGAGATAGGAGACCGATTCGAACACGATTATGGTTTTTGTAAGCCACAAGGAAAGTCCAGCCGCCCTTATATATCAGGGTGATGGCCGATTGAAAGAACACACAATCGTCAAACACAAATCAATCTACTACTTTTTCATCTACTTTTGCTCTAGTTTCTTGCTCTTCGTCTTCGTTGTTCTTCGTTTTGGGGAGCTTCGATCTACGAGATCCTGGGTGCAGGCGAACCGATCCAGGGCCGTCCATCGTCGCCGTACGTCCAGACGGGGTCCCTCCCGGGCGTGTGGGGTGTCGGGTTCTGAAAAGCGTCCGCCGGATTGTCTTGCGTATCGCGCTTCCGGCGAGCCTCCTGAGGTGCGTGTTGAGGAGTATCTCCCTCGGCGCCGCGGGTACACGTGACGTGTTCGTGTGTCAACACACTTTTTGGCGACTCCGCCGGGGAAGAAGATCATCATGTCAAAATCAATTCCTCAGCCATCTGATGTTAGTGCCGAAAACATCATCAAGCCTAGCTTCGATGATCTTTCGGTTGATCAGCGCCAAGCCTATGAGGCGTGGAAGAAGGAACGTCAAGAGCAACTCGATGCGCTAGATAAAAAACGCAAGGAGGAGTTCGAGGCTCTGAAAAAGAGGCAGGAAGAGGAGGACGTCGAATCTTTCCTCTCTGGATACAAGAAGAGTCGCCAAGGGGACGTCGTTCCACTCGGCGACAACAAGCTGCCACCTATGCTCGGTATCTCAGCCGAGCCTGCTGTAAGTTCCGATGTCTTCTCTAAAGATCAGATAGCTGCGATTAATCATTACGCCACTGAGTCCAGTAACTTAGCTTATGCGGCCATGTTAGATATGTTAAAAGCTGGGAAAAATACACCTGATAATTTTGCTAATACTAGTAGCACGAGTATTCCCGCTAGAGACCCTAATATGGTTCCACTTAATCCATTGGCGACTTTCCAGAGTACGCCGATGAGGCGTCCGTTTCAAGACAATCAGCTTATCAATGTACCAACTCCTCCAGCACCCATCAGTAGCGTGGTATATTCGGCCCCACCGCCGAATCATATCATGCCACCAGTAGCAAATTTCACAGTACCTAACTATGAGTCGGTCCCTAGCACACGAGTGAATTTTACACCTAGTGTTGCGGCTCCAATTGCAACGCTACCAGTAGGTACTTCGGTCATGGACGAAAACATGGTTACCCTAAGGGCCGAATTGCAGAAGATGTTTTCGATAACTTCGGCATAGAACCGAAGCCGATCAACCGGATGTGCAAAAACCATACCCGGAGTACTTTGATAGCATACCATACCCCCAAGGTTATAAAGTTCCTGATTTTGCTAAATTTAACGGGGTAGATAATAAAACAACATGGGAACATGTGAGTCAATATTTAGCACAGTTAGGAGAGGCTGGTAATACGGATCCTTTGAAAGTGCGTTTGTTTCTATTATCATTAACTGGTACTGCTTTTTCATGGTTTTCCGCATTACCTTATGGCTCTATTCATACTTGGTATCATCTAGAGAAGAAATTCCATGAACACTTTTATACCGGAGATAATGAGCTGAAGTTATCCCACCTTACATCGGTTAGACAAAAGACTGACGAATCAGTCACCGATTATGTTAAGCGATTTAGAGATACCAAAAACCGGTGCTATAGTTTGGTAATTACTGAAAGAGATATGGCTGATTTAGTTCTCAATGGTTTAAGATCTCACATAAAAGAAAGAATTGAAGGTTTCGAGTTTCTGAATATTAGTCAAGTTTTGCAACGAGCATTAGCTCAAGAAAACCGAAACAAAGAGGTGAGAGAAACTCATAGAACTAAGTCTGATCGTCCCCATCTCCACATGGTTGGATATAATAGTGAAAATTCGGACGATGGGGCCGATGTTTACGCTGCTGAGTTTGTTTGGCCATCAAAGGCCAAACCATACACATGTGAGGCTTTAAAGCCGACTCGCAAGGGTCGGGATGACGACATGGTGTTTAGTTTCGATGTCGGTAAATGTGATAGGATTTTTGATGCTATGTTTAAAGACAAACATATTCGTATTTCTCATACATTACCGCCGTTTGATGAATTAAAACGGTGTGCATATTGCAAGTATCATAATTCATTTTCTCATGCTATTAATGACTGCAACGTTTTTCGACGACAGATACAATCGGCCATTAATGACGGACGATTGAGTTTTGCTGACATGCAAGTCGATAAGCAGCCTTTTCCTATGAACACTATCGAGTGGCAGGGGAAAAAGGTGTTGATTCGGCCAGAGGCGGCCGGATCCGTTAACAAAGCTAATGTTGTTATTGGTGAGCCCAGGAACGATAAGGACAATGATCAGGTTACAAGAAGGGAGGTGGTGTTAGATAAACAGGCTGGAGGCAAGGAGGTGATAAAATCACTATCAAGAACACCACACCCGGGGGGCAAGCGCCAATACAAGAAGGTATTCGTGCTAAGTTTATAAAGCCGAAGAACCCAGAAATCAATAAGTGGAAGAAAAACGAGTCGAACGTGCGTTACAAGAAAATCAGACCAACTTTCGACATGTTATTAAACAAGTATACCCGGCAAGCTGCTGGTCCATATAATCAGCGATCTCAGATGAAGCGACCAAGATCACCTCCGAGTGAGAGGTTTGAAGGAGATATGCCCTAGAGGCACTTAATAAAGATAGTTTATTCGTCATATCTGAAATGTTCATTATATGTTTTATACCATGCTATAATTGTATTAAGCGGAAACATTAATACACGTGTGGTAGATAAACAACCAGGTCCCTAGTAGCCTCTATCTAACTAGTTCATTGGGCAATTGATGATCGAGGTTTCCCGATCATGTGACATTTATGTCAGTTGACAATGGAGTCATGTCATTGGGAGAATGACGTGATGGACATACCCAATATTTGTAGGAGGTAGTCATTACGCCTTCGACCGTGAGATCTACTCTTATTGCTATTCCTGGAAGACACTTTGATTGCATCAAACGTCATATCTTACATAGTGTGACAATAAAGGTGTCCCTCTCGGGTGTCGGAAAGGAGTATGTTGAGACGGGGGGTCAAGAGCGGGATTTGCCAGTCCGCATAGCAGGATAGATACTCTAGGGCCCACTCGGTGAGATTATGTCAAACGAGCTTGCAAGCGTGTGACTAGGTCACCAGGACATAATATCATGGACGAGTAGAAGTTAGCAGTGTCGGTAACGAGATCAAGCTGGGTATGCAGATATCCATGAACGAGTCTCGGACACGCTAAGTATCGCATGGCAAAAGGTTTAAGACTCAGACGCCAGGTTCGATAGGTAAAGTATTCGTTATCTCGCAGGGATTAATTCTGGGTATCCAAGGTCCACGAATTAGTCATTGATCGGAGAGGAGTCTCGATCATGTCTGGTGAGATAATCGAACCGCTAGGGTAACACGCTTAAGGGGGGTCGACATTTTACCGGAAGAGAAAAATAGGAAAAGAGAGACCGGGAACGTCCCGGGAATGTTCCGATGGAGATCGGGCAGCGACGAAATAGTTTTCGGAGCCGGAATAAATTATGTAATATGTATTTAATATTAATTAGTGTAATTAATAGTTAAATATATTTTATTTTAATTTTTCCTGAATTTTTAAAGGCAAAAAACCCTTAATGGGCCTCTTTGGGCAAAGAGGCCCATGAGGGGGGGAGAGTCCCCCCCATGAGGAGGGGCTGGTTCGGCCGGCCCTAGGTGGGCCTAGGCCGGCGCACCAAGGCTGGCCGGCTGGGGTGTGGGAATAGTCCCACACCGCCAGCCTAGCAAGTTGGGCAGCCCGCTGACCCCCTTTATATAGAGGGGTACCCCTGGCCTTTGATGGACACACCAATTCTTCTCTCTCTCTCTCCCTGGATCCCGTGACTCCCCGGTTTGGAGTTGCGCCAAGGATAAGTTTTCTCCACCATACGCACGCCGCCGCGCTGCTGGTCTCCCGGTCCTAGTCTTCCGCTGCTTCGTCTTTGGATCGGAGCCCGGAGTTCGTCGGCTTCACGGTACGTGTGTGACGCCCTGCGAGGCACCACACTAGTGGTGCTAGAGGTCTACTTCCTCTACACGGCATCGAAGTCTTCGTCGGCTTCATCGACAACGCTTGTGCGGGAGCGTAGTCCCCGCTTTTCGGTCTACAAGGGTATGTGCACCGTTCCCCCTGCGTACTACTATATCTGCATAGTATAGATTCTGGCTAGTTTAAGGTTATCGATGTTAGGAATTTTTTTGTTTTCTGCATGCGATCCCCTTCAGTGGTATCAGAGCCGATCTATGCGTAGATATAGCTGTACGCTAGCTGCACCCGTGTTTATCACGGGGACAACGTTCTTATTATTTGCTACCCTCTCGCGTGCACTTGCACTGCCGGCAGCATCGAGTTGATGAAGCGGCCCGGACCGACCTTACGCGTACGCTTACGCGAGACTGGTTCCACAACTGACATACGGCTGGTTCCGTATATGTGGCTGGCGGGTGTCTGTCTCTTTCTCTTTAGTTGGCTTTGCATTTTCAATGGAGGGCCCGAAAGGGATGAATAAATATGCAATTATTTGATCGTTGTTGTGGTCATAGGTTCGTAGGTATGAAGCGGTTCTATTTACGACAGCCCCAAGCCACGTAAAATATGCAAAAGATAAAGTAGAAGCGTCTAACTTTATTTTGCAGGGGCAATGTGATATGGTCAAGGTAGTTTTATTAAATTGTTTATGAACTGCTGGCGCGAAGGAGACCATCGGCGCAAGGACCATGTCACGTCGCATTACATTTTGATGTTTTATGTGCATCTTATATTGTGTGTATGTATATAGTATATATTAGTTACACGGCGGTAGTAGTATAAGATGATCCCTC
Source organism: Poa annua (assembly GCA_026929855.1). Taxonomy (NCBI): domain Eukaryota; kingdom Viridiplantae; phylum Streptophyta; class Magnoliopsida; order Poales; family Poaceae; genus Poa; species Poa annua. The sequence goes on from CM049437.1 coordinate 2,570,809, forward strand.
CAAAATACCATTTGTGTTCTCCCTTCGACGTGCACCACCAAGAAAGTTCTACGTTATGAGGCAGGCCGTGACGATTGGGTGTCAGACATATCGTCGTTCGCATACAGTGGGTGTAAGCCATATTGCACGCGCATTTACGTTGAAAGTTATTATGGCGAGCCTAGCATGTACAGACATGGCCTCGGAACAAGGTGACCGAAAGGTTAAGCATGAGTCACAAAGTTGTTGTGATTGACATGTCGATGTCTACCTTTGAAGTTATGTTGCCGGCTCTGATGATGAGGGGTTGCATAATCGATGAGGATCGTGTAATCACTAAAACGATTAGAGGGATACTCGTTTTGAGTGGGAGTTCTGGTAGTTTTATTTTATTAAAACTTGAACCCTATTTTATAATGAACAAAGTCTTTATGTTTTGCAAAACCTTTGTAGATATTAACCATTGTAATAGCCTTCTTTAAAAATTAGGCGCAATCCTGCGATTGAGAAACTTGAAAAGTTGGGTCCAAACTTCATAGGTTTATAATTTAGCTTGAGGATACTCCTTGTTTAAACCATTAGCTCTTTGAGATACAATACCCGATAGGAGATAAACCCGGAGATTCCGCTAACAAAAGGATAATTTGGATTATCAAGTTTTTGTGCGGATAATATCATCATAGTCCAGTGTATGTGATCTCTGCCATAGAGCTTTGACGGTGGGTACGAGTTGTTAGATCGCGGACATATGAGATGATCGCTAAACTCGGGATACACCTAAAGTTGGGTTGATGAAGTTTAACAGTATGTTGACTGTTTTTCTTCTCAACCAAGATGGAAGAGAATACACGCGTTGAAGGAGCACGTGGCGGTCATACTCGATGACATTGGTCATACTTGATGACATTGGTCATACTTGATGACATTGAGACGCCTCGCTCAGCTCGATCACTGGATGACAGACAACGTTGCCAGGTGCAAATGCTTTGTCATAGACTATGTCATGCAAGGGGAATCGTTCACCTTCATGGTTCTTGATTGCGTTGGAAGAATTAAGAAGATGAAACAGATCGCCGGGAAGTCATCAATGATGATGGTGTATATATGATATACACGTTATGAATGTTTTACCTAAGCAAGTACTCGCAGTAGTGACTAAGTTTTTGATACTAGTCATGTTTTATGAAAACTAGATTTACTGCTTGAGTAGCTTGGAAGGATGAGGTGACAATGTGTGTTGATGATGGCAGACAAAATGTTGTGATGGCCATAGACACTCTCCCTCTAGATCTACCATTTGAATAAATTCTTTTATGTTCGCCTGTTAGTATGATCGTTATAAGTGTGTCTTCTCTAGCAAGACAATTGTTCATATATGTTAGTGACAAAATCGTTGTCCTATATTTATGAAGTAATGATCATAAACCGATTTGAATTTAGATGGTAGAAGCTCCCACATTCATAATATTAATGCCAAAAGATACAAACTTAATAAAGACACCACATTCGTGTGGCACTACCGTTTAAGTCATGTCAATGTTATAGTCAATGAACAAGCTCCATACGGATGGATCTACAAGTTCTTAGATTTGATCTTTTGACACTTGCAAGATAACTAAGACACCGTTTTCGGAAAGCGGGCATATAACTTATTGATAATCATGCATTTTGATGTATGTGGATCAATGAAGTAATTAACGTGTAGTGGAGATCTTTATTTCGTAAGCTTCAATGAACGTTTGAGTATAACTTGTTGAGAATCATGCATATGGGTGTATGTGAATCAATGAAGTACTTTAACGTACGGTGGAAGTCTTTGTTTCCTAGACTTCATGAATATTCCGAGTAGATATACGGATATCCTCTTGGGAAATGTTGGTCTGAAGATTTTGATTCGATCAAACAAGTTCAGAGTGAAGTAGGAAAATAAATTTAACAAGAAAATCAAATTCCTGCGATACAGATCAAGTAAATAAAGATTTGAGTTATAATGTTGGCATATCATTGGAAGACTTGTGAGAAGAGTTCCACAAATTACGTCGCATGGAATACCATAGTGTTATGGTATGTTAGGACGTCGTAATCGCACCCTATCGGATAGTGTGTGGTAAATAAATCTCTTACCGAATTATTGTGAATATTGGAGTCGTATGGTAGAAACGTAACATTCACGTTAGATAATAGGGAAACCATTTAAATCCATGGAGACAATACCATATGAGTGATGGCATGGCTTTTAGCCTAGATTGTCGTTTCAGCAATTTAGTGTTTCGATATGATCGTACCTAAAATGGATAAATCTTTGTAGTGTACCGTACCTAAAGAATGAGTTGGGTACATGTCTCACGACATAGGCAAAAACGTTGCCGGAATATGCCTTGCAAAAGAAATAGTTTCTTGTCCAAGGGTATAAGTGGGAAAGAAAGTAGAGCAAGACGAAGTTAATGAACTTTCTCTCCAGACATCAGAGTGGCGCAACGGAAAGTGTTTCCGGTGTCATGCTCCTCAACTTGAAAGAAGCTGATGATAAAGATCATGATGCTCTGAGCTCATACTGAGAACGTAGGCATATGAGGTTGTGTTCCACACTGTGTGGTATGACAATCTTGTTATGAGGGTCATGTTAATGGAATATGACAGACCTACGAACTACGAAGAAGAGATGGTAGACCTAAGTCCGAGAAATGGCTATGAGTCATATATGATCCGAGATAAAATCCATGTACGATTACCAGGTAATGAGTTGGGAGATCTTCTTGATGGCATCTAGGCTGTTAATAGAATATGAAATTTTATGAGAGAATAGACACTGATAAGGATCGATTTGTCGTGAAACAGTTCCGACAGATTCAAAAGTTGACCACAACGAGATTTTGTCTCAAGTGGCGAAGCCTAAATCTATTCGGGGTCGTTTAGCAATTACTATAATTTCAAATTGAGAAATTGATAGATGGATAAGGAAACCATGTTTCTTAATGGTATCATTAAGAAAGAGTTGTAATTAGTACAATGAAATGGTTTGGTGATCCTGAGGATGCTAAACATGTATGCAAACTTCAGCTGACCATTCATGGGCTGAAGCAAGCATATCGGAGCTGGAATCTTCACTTTGATGATGTGATCAAAGGATTTTGGAGTTGTCCAAAATAGTTGAAGAAACTTGCATTTGCAAAGAAGTGAGTGGGAGCTTAGTAGCTTTTCTTGATCTTATATGTGAATGACATATTTGAGTGGGAGCTAAAAGAAATTCCTTGGTCTTATATACGGATGGCGTATTTAAGTGGGAGCTAAGTGTCATTCCTGATTTTATGTAACGACATATTGAGAATGATACAGATCCTCTAGCAAAGTATAAAGGATTATTTAAGTGATTAAATTTTCTATGAATGAAGTTAGGAGTATTAGGCATTCGATCTATAATTGTATAGATCAAAAGGGGCTTAATAACATTAGGTCGAAATATTTTCCTAGGTTAAGATTCTGAAGTGTTTCAGAATAGAACAAGCAAAGAAAGAGGTTCTTTCTTGTATGACTAGGTAAAATATTAAGTTTATCTTGGCATTTTCAGTGATAGCTGATGAAAGAAAAAATGATGTTCGACATCCTCTATGCCTCAGACATAGATTCTATCAGACTGAAAGCTCGACTTGGTGTGACCCACGTTCTTGGCTGAAGAACGGGTTCTAGAGTGATCCTTGTGTGGATCAATGAACAAACGTTAAGTATATTCTTCAGTGTTTGTGAAAACTGAAGATATGTTTTTTGGTAAAGGGTAAGAGTGGAAAGACAACTTGCCGTAAAACGGTCACGATGATGCAAGTTATGACACTGACCCATACGACTAGAAATCTCATATAGGAGATGGCCTTTGTTTTGAAGATAGATATGGTTAGCTTGCGAAGTCGCATATGAATGCACTGTCGCATAATCTACATAATAGGTATAGAAATATATGCCAACTTCAGAAGTAGCAAGTGTGATTGGACTGAGTCTCACTCCATCGACTAAGATATATTTCTCCGTCATCGTAAGATGCGGGATGATGTCAAACTGGTTGACATAGAAGTGTTGCAAAGCACATACAGTTCTCAATGTGTGAGATCTGTTGACTGTATTCCTCTTCCACGAAGCAAGCATGCACCAAGTTGCTATGGGTGTTGAGCTTTTACCAAGTTGTAAACTAGATTAAGTGTTACTCTAGTGCAAGTGGGAGACTGAAGGAGATATGCCCTAGAGGCACTTAATAAAGATAGTTTATTCGTCATATCTCAAATGTTCATTATATGTTTTATACCATGCTATAACTGTATTAAGCGGAAACATTAATACACGTGTGGTAGATAAACAACCAGGTCCCTAGTAGCCTCTATCTAAGTAGTTCATTGGGCAATTGATGATCGAGGTTTCCCGATCATGTGACATTTATGTCAGTTGACAATGGAGTCATGTCATTGGGAGAATGACGTGATGGACATACCCAATATTTATAGGACGTAGTCATTAAGCTTTTACCAAGTTGTAAACTAGATTAAGTGTTACTCTAGTGCAAGTGGGAGACTGAAGGAGATATGCCCTAGAGGCACTTAATAAAGATAGTTTATTCGTCATATCTCAAATGTTCATTATATGTTTTATACCATGCTATAACTGTATTAAGCGGAAACATTAATACACGTGTGGTAGATAAACAACCAGGTCCCTAGTAGCCTCTATCTAACTAGTTCATTGGGCAATTGATGATCGAGGTTTCCCGATCATGTGACATTTATGTCGGTTGACAATGGAGTCATGTCATTGGGAGAATGACGTGATGGACATACCCAATATTTGTAGGACGTAGTCATTACGCCTTCGACCGTGAGATCTACTCTTATTGCTATTCCTGGAAGACACTTTGATTGCATCAAACATCATATCTTACATAGTGTGACAATAAAGGTGTCCCTCTCGGGTGTCGGAAAGGAGTATGTTGAGACGGGGGGTCAAGAGCGGGATTTGCCAGTCCGCATAGCAGGATAGATATTCTAGGGCCCACTCGGTGAGATTATGTCAAACGAGTTTGCAAGCGTGTGACTAGGTCAACAGGACATAATATCATGGACGAGTAGAAGTTAGCAGTGTCGGTAACGAGATCAAGCTGGGTATGGAGATATCCATGAACGAGTCTCGGACACGTTAAGTATCGCATGGCAAAAGGTTTAAGACTCAGACGTCCAGATTCGATAGGTAAAGTATTCGTTATCTCGCAGGAATTAATTCTGGGTATCCAAGGTCCACGAATTAGTCATTGATCGGAGAGGAGTCTCGATCATGTCTGGTGAGATAATCGAACTGCTAGGGTAACAAGCTTAAGGGGGGTCGACATTTTACCGGAAGGGAAAAATAGGAAAAGAGAGACCGGGAACGTCCCGGGAAGGTTCCGATGGAGATCGGGCAGCGACGAAATAGTTTTCGGAGCCGGAATAAATTATGTAATATGTATTTAATATTAATTAGTGTAATTAATAGTTAAATATATTTTATTTTAATTTTCCCTGAATTTTTAAAGGCAAAAAACCCTTAATGGGCCTCTTTGGGCAAAGAGGCCCATGAGGGGGGGAGAGTCCCCCCATGAGGAGGGGCTGGTTCGGCCGGCCCTAGGTGGGCCCCATGGGGTCCACCTAGGCCGGCGCACCAAGGTTGGCCGGTTGGGGTGTGGGAATAGTCCCACACCGCCAGCCTGGCAAGTTGGGCAGCCCCCTGACCCCTTTATATAGAGGGGTACCTCTGGCCTTTGATGGACACACCAATTCTTCTCTCTCTCTCTCTCTCCTTGGATCCCGTGACTCCCCGGTTTGGAGTTGCGCCAAGGATAAGTTTTCTCCACCATACGCACGCCGCCGCGCTGCTGGTCTCCCGGTCCCAGTCTTCCGCTGCTTCGTCTTTGGATCGGAGCCCGGAGTTCGTCGGCTTCACCGTACGTGTGTGACGCCCTGCGAGGCACCACACTAGTGGTGCTAGAGGTCTACTTCCTCTACACGGCATCGAAGTCTTCGTCGGCTTCATCGACAACGCTTGTGCGGGAGCGTAATCCCCGCTTTTCGGTCTACAAGGGTATGTGCACCGTTCCCCCTGCGTACTACTATATCTGCATAGTATAGATTCTGGCTAGTTTAAGGTTATCGATGTTAGGAAAAATTTTGTTTTCTGCATGCGATCCCCTTCAAGGTTTCCGAGTCAAGAAAGGCTGTATGGACAGTGGATGCCAGGATCACAGAGAAGAATACCTCCCTACGTGCCAAGTCATTTCAACGGAGGAGGAGTGCGACTGCCGATAGCGCCAGAAACATTTCACCCGGGTTGGGCAGCTCCACGAAGGTCCGTGCATGACCGGATAAGAAGGTCTGTTTATGACCGACTGGGCAGTAACGTCAGTCGATTATATCATCAAGATAAGGCACAGAGAGTATGGCGTCCCAAGTCACCTACAGTCGATGAAGCTGCGAGTGCTAGACAACAGATGCGAGTCGCGAGTACAAGCACTATAATTATTGGTACATATGAGTTGTCACTTGGAAAACGGGTCGTTGGCGAATCAGTCGGAAGGGCAGTCGCGGCAGAAACGTCAGTCGGGGTGATAGCGAGTGGCAGGAGCAATAATAGAACAGCCGCAGTAAGAAGTTGTGACGAGTCATCTGTTCAGCCAGTTTCGACTGTGCAACAAGGAACCTCGGCTAATGATCATGAAGCTAGCAGCAGTCGAACCAAGCCGAGGGACCCGAAGTATACTCAGCCTAAGTGGTGTCCTCGTGGAATAACTAAGACTCAGAAGAGAAAGCTGCAGCGGATGAGGAATCAGCAGAAGGTGGAACACGATGCAGAGGTACGGAGGGATGAGTGCTTCGAAGAAACTCACCTGATTCCTTCTCGAGTCTGGGTTCGCAAGGAAGTCGTGTCGGCTCCAATACCGACTAAGGAAAACGACGATATCAACACAACGCCTGCGGTTCCCGAGATGGTCATATCAGCTAAAGACGAAAACTTAGCAGGTAAACAGAATCACTCAGGGGTGGTGAGTATGTCGATTGAAAATTCAGAATTTCTGGAGAATGACTCGGAGATGGAGACTGCATCCGAGGGTGATGATGAGATGATAGACTATGAGAGTACGCCAGTCAGAGGAGGCCTAGATATCAACATGGTATACTATTTACCTTCTGAATTCCGTGCACCAGGCGAAGAGGGAGAAGTAGCGCAGCTAGATTTTGGCCCCAAGAACGCTATTTTTGAGAAGCCACGAGAACCGGTGAACCATTTGAAGCCGTTGTTTATCAGGGGACACATTGACGGATGACCGGTTGCTAGGATGCTTGTTGATGGAGGCGCCGTGGTAAATTTGATGCCATACTCAGTCTTCAAGAAGTTGGGGCTAGATGAAGATAAATTGATGAAAACCAACATGGTGCTCAATGGATTTGAGGGCAGAGAACGGACTGAGGCCAAAGGTGTTATGAGTGTAGAACTCACAGTGGGAAGCAAAACTTTGGCCACCGCATTCTTTGTTGCTGAGGTGCAGGGTAACTATAATGTCATATTAGGTCGCGACTGGCTCCATGCTAACCAGTGCGTACCTTCTACATTGCACCAGTTCTTAATTCAATGGGTTGAGGATGAAGTAGAAGTTGTTCATGCAGATAATTCGGCTTGTGTTGCTTTAGCCGATTCTTTGGTCGACTGGCAGCACCCTAACGCTACCTGTTTGACGGGGCGCGACCTTTCAGATTACGATTTCCTTAGTGCTACAAGGAATGGTTTTGTGCCCGTATCTCTAAAGCCGATTGGAGACAATCGGCTGTCTCGTTCACAGTTTTAATGGATCAAAACAAAGAGTGGTTGCAGAAGAGACTCGTTGAATATCGGGCTGTTGGGAACGATATGGGTGAGTCTATAGAAGAAATAGAGGACATGGACAAATTGGGACAAGGCTTTACGTCGGCTGACCCGTTGGAAGAAGTAGACATAGGGGATGGTTCCATTCCAAGGCCGACGTTTGTAAACAAAAATTTGAAAGCCGATTATAAAATGGTGTTAATCGGTTTGCTGAAAGAATTTGTCGACTGCTTTGCATGGGAGTATCATGAGATGCCTGGTTTGAGCCGAGAGCTGGTTGAGCTTCGGTTGCCAATCAAAGCCGGTTTTAGACCTCATAAGCAACCGACTAGGAAATTCGATCCTAAGATATATGACCGAGTCAAGGAAGAAATCGGTCGCTTACTCGAAGCTAATTTTATCAAGACTTGCAGGTATGCGGAGTGGATTTCTAACATCGTGCCTGTGGAGAAGAAGGGATCCTCTAAGCTGCGGATTTGTATTGATTTTCGAGATATAAACAGGGCTACACCCAAAGATGAGTACCCTATGCCCATAGCCGATATGCTTATTAATAATGCTTCGGGTCACAAAATTATCAGTTTTCTGGATGGCAATGCGGGTTATAATTAGATCTTTATGGCCGAAGATGATGCATATAAGACTGCTTTCCGTTGTCCCGGGTTCGTTGGTTTATTCGAGTGGACTGTGATGACCTTCGGTTTGAAGAATGCGGGTGCCACGTATCAACGAGCAATGAACCTAATATTTCATGATCTGCTTGGGGTGATATTGGAAGTTTATATTGATGATGTGGTAGTGAAATCGAGTGGCGCTGACCCTCACTTAGCCGATTTGCGACTGGCTTTTGAAAGGATGCGAAAGTATGGACTGAAGATGAATCCGTTAAAGTGCGCATTTGGAGTGTCGGCTGGGAAGTTCTTGGGTTTTGTTATACATGAACATGGCATAGAGATTGATCCCAAGAAGATTGAGGCGATAAAGAAAGTAGAAGCGCCAAAGTGTAAGAAAGATGTGCAGAAGTTTCTGGGTAAAATCAATTATTTAAGACGATTCATAGCAAATCTGTCTGGAAAAATCAGTGCCTTTACTCCTATCCTTCGGTTGAAATCTGATCGCGAGTTTGCCTGGGGGGCAAAACAACAGGAAGCGTTTGAAAATATTAAGCGTTGTTTATCTACACCTCCAGTGATGAGAGCACCCAGACATGGCGAGCCGTCACGACTGTATATTGCAGCCGAGAATAATGTTATTGGTGCTGTGTTGACGCAAGAAACTGAAGGAAAAGAGCACATTATCACTTATTTGAGTCGGCGTTTGCTGGATACAGAAACAAGGTACACATTCATCGAGAAGTTGTGCTTATGCCTATATTATGCTTGCACTAAAGTAAGACATTACTTGTTATCTAGCATATGTGCCGTAGCTTGTCAAACTGATGTCATAAGATACATGTTGCATAGGCCGATTTTGAGTGGAAGAATCGGCAAGTGGGCATATGGTTTAGTTGAGTATGATTTGGCCTATGAGTCCTTAAAACCTATGAAAGGCCAAATCGTTGCTGATTTTATTGTTGAACATCGGATTGACAATGAGCATGAGGTAGTGATTAATTTTATTTCACTAGTACCATGGAAGTTATACTTTGATGGTTCAGTCTGTGATGATGGCCAAGGGGTCGGCATTGTTTACATTTCTCCTCATGGTGTTGTTTTTGAGGCCTCATGTCGTTTAGAGTACTTATGTACGAATAATCAAGCCGAATATGAAGCATTGTTATTCGGGCTGGAGATGTTAGTCGACGTAGGCGCAAGTCATGTGGAAGCCTTTGGTGATTCATTGTTGATAGTGCAGCAAGTGAACAAGGTTTTTCAGTGTATAGATGGAACACTTAGTATGTATCTTGACAAATGCCTGGATATAATTTCTACTTTAGATTGTTTCAGCATATCCCACATATCTAGGCAGGATAATGGAGCTGCTAACGATTTGGCTCAACAAGCATCTGGTTATCATGTCAGTCATGGCATGTTTCATCGCGCTTATAAGCCGATGCTTGCTTTTGCTGAGTTGGGAGAAGCCGGATTGATCCCTGTTGATTCGGCTGCTAATAAAGAATCTAGTGCAACTGTTCATGTGGACTGGAGACAACCTATTGTTGAGTATTTGCAGGATCCAAGTAAGAAGGCAGATAGAGTTGTTCGGCGACTGGCTTTCAAGTACACATTGCTAGATGATAGTTTGTATCGCCGAACGACAGATGGTATTCTCTTGAGGTGTCTAGATGAAGATCAAGCTAGAGTTGCCATGGGAGAGGTGCATGAAGGTATATGTGGAACACATCAGTCAGCGCATAAGATGAAGTGGTTATTGAGACGCGCGGGATTTTATTGGCCGACAATGATTAACGATTGCTTCAGATATTATAAAGGGTGTGAAGCTTGTCAGAAGTTTGGGGACATTCAGTTAGCGCCTGGTGCTATGTTACACCCTATTGTGAAGCCGTGGCCATTTAGAGGGTGTGTAACACCCCTCCCTGGCACAACTTGCCAGCGAGGCGGTCGTCCCGTGCGCCAGCCCAAGATATCTGGCCGCACGTCGCGACAGTGTAACATATGTGTTATCATTACACCATCAGGCACATAAGTGCTACAAAAGGGTTTACAAGGCCATCGAGGCACGACAGAATATCGAGCCAAGCATGGCACAAGCTAGAGTTTAACTGGCAGCGGAAGAAGAATTGAGACAACGGCTTGGAGCGACTCCATTCCACAGGCATCTGGCTGGGCTACGAATCCTAGCACGCACACTCTTGCTCCATCTCCTCGCTAAGGTGGAAAATGAATCCTCGCCAATATCTGGCCACAATCACAAGGCCCGTGAGTACATTAATTATGCACTCAGCAAGAGGTAGTCCCTTGCTACAAACAATCCAACAATCATGCAGCAAACAATCATGTGACAAGTTATTCGTCAATAAAAAATCTATGACATGGCAAGACCTACGCAAAGCATAGCATCAAAAGGTAGCATGGCATTGCAAACAACATGGCAAGCAATCAATGGGTATCACCACTCAAGCATGGCATAAGTTCAGAAAGTAGCATGGCATATGTTCAGAATGTAGCATGACATATATTCAGAAAGTAGCATGGCAAATACGAGTTCCAACTTAACGGTGGAACTCAAAGATCGAGCACCGAGGAGCGGTGTTCGACAAGATAGTATAGTTCTGATTTTCACAAATATTCCACAACTGAGCTCTCGAGCCCCTAGCCAACTCTGGCTCAACAACTAGGCTCTGCAAGCCTCAAGTACCATTTCCTGCATCATGTTATTGTTCATTAAATGAGGTCAGGTCGTTGATTAATTCTTTTCAAACAAATCTTAGGTTAACCTCCGGACTCGACAAAGACACACAGTGTGACTGACGCTGAACTGTTGTTCCATATCCTAGGAACAAGGCTAGCCGCTAGGTTGATGCTCTCGAGAGTTTGCTCTACCACCTATCAGAATGCACCCGACTCAGCCGACACTCCAGGTTTATCACGCCCTAAGCCGTACTAAGCCAATACACTCACGCGACGGTCCACTTGCCGAGACACTCTCCCTCCCCACCCTATACGCATGGTACAACGGGCAAGTAAGTTTGGCACATCACTCGGCGCGACCGAGTATGCCTAGCTCCGGACTTCTTATCGCAAGACCCCTAGCTTGCGCCCAACGGGTGGTTTGTCTAAAAGAGGCTCAACAACCTACTAGGTCACGGTTGAAAGAACATCTCTTAATCCCTAGTGTTTTGTGTGTTAGTTAACAATACTAATGATGTACTAATCCTAGTGCTAAGTATTTCAGAAAGTGTATGATGAAATGTCATATGCATCAAACCCAAAATTGCAAGGAAGAAGCTGTTCTGGAATTATTCCAGGAACCGGAATATTGGAGCCGGAAATTCCCAGGGCCGGAATTTCCGGGTCCCCAGCGCAGCACAAGAAAACGGCTAAGTCAAGATTGAAGAACGTTTCTGTCTCGAGCCGAAAATTGTGCCCGGAAATTCCCATTCACCGGAATTTCCGAGTGCAACCAGAAGAGCCCAGAAAATCGACTAAGTCTGGGTTGAAGATCGTTTCTGTCTCGAACCGGAAATTGTATCCGGAAATTTCCATTAACCGGAATTTCCGGGTGCAACCAGAAGAGCCCAGAAAATCGACTAAGTCTGGGTTGGAGATCGTTTCTGCCTCCAGCCGGAAATTGTGCCCGGAAATTTCCAGTCACCGGAATTTCCGGGTGCACCCTGAGAAGCCCTCCAGAATCGACTAAGGAAAGAAGATTTTTCAAGTCTGCCTCACACCGGAAATTGTAGCCGGAAATTTCAGTTCACCGGAATTTCCGGGCAGCACCGGAATTTCCGGTCATGACTTGTACCGGAATTTCCGGGTCGTCGAAGCAGCCAACGGTCAGAATTTGGGGAGAGCTATAAATACCCCTTCACCTACCTTGGGACAAGGTAGCTCTCAGATTCTCTCTCCCCATTAATTGCTCAAGCTCAAATCTTCAAGATCTCCCAATCCCCCCACTCAAATCCGTTGATCTTTGGAGGATTGAAGGAGAAGGCCCCGATCTACTACTTCACCGAAGCGATTTGCATTTCCTCCCCATTCACTTGGGGATTTCGTGGCTAGGGTTTCCTTTAGGAAAACCTAGTTCACCATTGTTGCCTTCTTGGTGTTGCCTTGACCTTTTGTGGTCCTTGACCTGTTGTGGTCATCTTGAGAGCCCCCAATTAAGTTGTGGGTGTGTGCCTCAAGCTCGTTGTAAGGGATTCGATCTCCGCCCCAAAGGGGATCAATAGTGGAAGGTGAACTCGCAACCTTTGTGGTTGAGTTCATCGGAGAAGAAGGTGAGCCTTTGTGGCGTTGTGGTCAACCTGTTGTGGTGACACACACCTCTCCAACGAGACGTACACCCTTGTGGTGGAACTCGGGATTATACCTTCGTCTCCGCGTGCTTCACTTGGTTCCCCTAATCCTTACTCCCTTACTTGCTTGTTTCGCACTTATATTTATCGTGTATCTTGTTGTATTGCTTAGCTTGTCTTTTAGGTAAATTCACCTTAGTTGCTTATCTAGAGAATTTACCTTTGTGTTGAGATTAAATTGAAAAGAGTTAAAATTTGTAATAGCACCTATTCACCCCCCCCCCCCCCTCTAGGTGCCGGATTCCCGTTCAATTGGTATCAGAGCCAGGTTCACTTTTAAGGGCTTTACCGCCTAAGTGATACGATGTCGGAATCCGAAACCGAGAGGGCCGCCCGCGAGTTGGAGTTGGCGGAGGCGCATGCCAAGGGGGCAACCATGGGCGATCTCAACTTGTTGAAATCATCCATGGAGGCCCAATTCCTAAAGATGAATGAATTGCTTCATGCAATTTTGAAGTCTAAGGAAACCTCTAATGCTTCTCCCTCAATCCCACTATCATCTTCGGGTGAGTCCAAGGAAACGCCTCCGGGTATTTCTTTGGAAGAGGATGGAAAGGGTGGACCATTTAGCTCCACTAAACCCCCACCATCCGGAGAGAAATATAATGAAGTCTTTCACACCTATTCTCCGGATCCTCCTATTCCACACCCTAATGTTAACATTAGAACCGATCCCCCAAAGCTTAAACCTCTACATTTTTCTCAATGGCAATTTCAAATGAAGTCTCACATTTGCAGTGCCTCCATGGAGTTATGGCGCATCATTCAAGTTGGATTCAAGGCCAATGACCCAACCAACTTGACAAGGAGAGAAGTGGTTGATAGTCAACTCAACGCCACCGCTCTCCACCAGCTTCAAGTGGCCGTCGGAGAAAAGGACATGCCTCTCATCCAACATCTCTCCACCGCCAAAGAAGTTTGGGATGCCCTTTCTGACATTTTTGTCGGCAATGAGAGCATGAAGAAGAACCGGTATGATGCCTTGTGCAACGAGGTGGAAGGGTTCTACAAATTGGATGGTGAAAACCATGAGGACATGTACCAGAGGCTGGTGGCCATCGCTACTACCTTTAGAAGCCTTGGTGCGGTCTATGTTGATGACCAATGGATCAAGAGGAAATTCGTGAGCACACTCTTGCCCTTTGAGGAAGCGGACTTGAAGACCTTACACGGAAGGCACGACTACTCCAAGCTGACATCCAATGAAGTCATGCAAGAGATGACCGCCTACAAGGTTGCCGCGAAGATTGCTCAAGACGCAAGAGCAAGAGCTATTGGGATGCACAAGCACGCTTCGGTTGCCTTGAAGGCCACCGTTGAAGAAGAAGATGATGATTGTGATGACTCTATCGAGCTATCACATGACCATTACCAAGGTTCTCTCAACCAACATCTTTCTCTTACGGCTCATAAGTTTTGGAAGAATCCCTCGAAGGCCAAAACAAGGATGGATAGGAAGTTTCCAAGCAATGGAAAGAACCAAGGTAACAAGGTGAGGACTTGCTATAATTGTGATGACAAAGGCCACTTTGTTGTAGATTGTCCATGGGAGAGGAGAGAAGAGCATGGTGGGAGGCTCGTGGCCAAGCCCAAGGGCAAGGGGTCATTACCCATGAAGAAGAAGCCCTTCTTCAAGAAGAACCAAAAGATTGTTTTGGTGACTCAAGAGGAATATCCCTCCGATGATGAAAATAGTGACAAGGAAGACACTCGAAGTGAAGTAGCCGCAATAGCCACTACCTCTACCACTCCATCACTCTTCTCATCCCCAAATGAGAGCCTCATCATCAAGAATGCAAGATGCCTTATGGCTAAGGCATCCGAGGTAAAACTGCCTCCTACTTCTATAACCCATGATCTTGATGATGAAGTTAGTCTTGAAATAAAACAAGAAATTATTGCTTTTGATGAATTCATGACTAACTTGCAAGGGGTTGGCAAGAAACACTTTGGCTCTCTCATGAGTCGTATAGGTGAGCTTGAGGATGAGCTTGAGCTCAAAGGTGAGATTGAGAGGGAAGATGCCTATGCTAAGGCATCTCTTCAATCTTCTCTAGAAGATGAACAAGAAGCTCATGCTCTTCTTCAAGAGCAACTTAAAACTCTTGTGGAGTCTCATAACTCCGAGGTTGCCAAGCTAACTAAGGATCGTGATCTTTACTTTGCTAGATATAAACTTGTGCAAAATGAAAAGGCCGAGTTTGGGGCTGCTCATGCTAGACTAGTGGAAGACTTTGAGTCACTTGACAATGCTCACAAGGCATTGACAAGTGAACATGATCTTCTTACCAAGTCTCATGATCAACTTCAAACTCGGTTGTCAAACCATGATAAACCTAGCACCTTCACTCCTTTAAATGACCATGCCATTGTTGTTAAGAATGTTGCTAGGGTGAAGTTTGTTCCTTCCATGGCAACTACAGCCAAGACCTCTCTTGATAAGGGTAAGAAGGCACTTACTACCCCTCTTCATGAGCAAGTGACCCACAAAGGGAAAGAGGGTCTAGGCTATGTTGCCAAGAAGAAGAAGAAGACCAAGAAGAAGGCCAAGCCCGCTCTAGCAAAGAAAGATGACATTGCAAGTGGAAGTGTCACAAGGGGCACACCCACTCGTAATGACTTTGCGGGCATATCTAACCCTAACTATGCTCTATATGTTGATTATTATGGGGATGTCTATGCTAGATACATTGGTCCATTTGATGGTTATATTGAGTATGCTATTTGGGTTCCAAAGACCCTTGTTGCTAACCAAAAGGCACCCATTGCAAAATGGGTACCTAAGTTAAAGAATTGATTGTGTGTAGGGCCTTGTTTCCGGCGGATCGAAATGGATAATTGACAGTGGATGCACTAGTCACATGTCCGGAAGTAAGGAGCTTGTAACGGAGTTGAGGCCTAATGATGATCATATAACCGTTACATTCGGCGACAAATCAAAGTCTAAGGTAATGGGACTCGGCAAGGTGGTAGTGGCACCGGACATCACTCTTGTGAATGTCTTGCTTGTCGAATCCCTAGGTTACAACTTACTCTCGGTTCGGTCTTTAACTTAGTTGGGTTTCTCCGTTCTCTTTGAAAAGGATATGGTTATTCTCTTGCGGAGCAAGTCTCTCAATGTTGCTTTCGTTGGGTACATTGAAAATGAGCTCTATGTGGTTGACTTCTCCGGAGTCACCACCTCTCATACAATGTGCCTATTCGCTAAAGCGGACTTGGGTTGGTTGTGGCACCGCCGCCTAGCCCATGTCAACATGAGAACTTTGCAAAGTCTCCAAAAAGGTGGCCATATCCTAGGACTAAAAGACCATGTTTCTTTCTCGAAGGATCGATTGTGTAGGGCTTGTGTTGAAGGCAAGATGCATGATTCCCCCCATCCAAGCAAAACCATCATTTCATCAAAGAGGGTTTTGGAGCTCCTCCATGTTGACCTCTTTGGTCCTATTCCGGAAGCGAGTCTTGGTGGGAAGAAATATTGCTTGGTTATTGTTGATGACTATTCGAGATACACATGGGTCTTCTTCTTCAAGACGAAGATGGAGACTCAACAAACAATCATCGACTTCTCCAATGAAGCTCAACGTCAACACAATGTCCCAATCTTGGTGATTAGGAGTGACAATGGGTCCGAGTTCAAGAACTATACGTTGAATGAGTTCCTTAGTGAAGAAGGGATTCGTCATCAATATTCCGCTGCGTATACTCCCCAACAAAATGGTGTAGCCGAAAGGAAGAACCGCACCCTCATTGAAATGGCAAGATCGATGATGGCCGAGTTTAAGTCCCCAAATAACTTTTGGGCCGAAGCCGTCAACACCGCTTGTCATTCTTCAAACCGGCTCTTCTTTCGCAAAGGACTCATGAAGACACCCTATGAAGTGCTTACCGGGAACAAGCCCAATATCTCCTACTTCCGAGTCTTTGGTTGTAAGTGCTTTTACCTCATCAAAGGTGCTCGCTTAGGAAAGTTTCATACTAGATCTCTCGAAGGGACATTTGTTGGTTACGGTGCCGAATCCCACACTTATAGAGTCTATGACAAGGCTTCCCGCATTGTCATAGAATCTTGTAGTGTGGTGTTCGATGAGAATGATGGCTCCCTCGTGGAGCAAGTTGGTGTTTCCGATGTAGGTGATGTTCAACCTCAAGATGCTATCCTAAGGATGGGGGTGGGTTTCCACCGCCCCGTCGAAGTATATTATGAAGTTGATCAACAAGGACCAAGCTCTACGCAAGTGGTTGCTACTTCCTCACAGGAAACCCAAGACAACAACGCCGTGCCCAACATGCCCAACCAAGAAGATGGATGACGAGGTGTTAACTCGGCAAATCCCTGGGTTGTGCACCCCGGGTTGATTGATGGGGGGAGAGAGAAGTGTTGGTGATCACGACGGCTGACAAGCAAGGATTTACCCAGGTTCAGGCTCCCGGAGGATAACACCCTACTTCCTGCTTGTCTGATTATTGATGCGAGTAGCGATTACAATAGCGAGATTGCGATCTCGCTAGGGTTTATGGTGGCGGCCCTCCTTGAGCGTCTGCGTGTCCTCCTGGCTTTATAGGTAGCCAGGTCTCGGGTGGTCGGTTACAGATATGGAAGGTTATGAAACCTAACCGAGTTGGATCAGGATACGTGGTACCCCGAGTGGGCCTTCTGTGGGCTTCTCCATGCTTGGCGCGGCCCAGGTGGCCTCATTGTGGGCTAGTCGAAAGGTAGCCCCACGTCAGTAGCCCCCGAGTGCTTGGTCGAAGCGCAGCGTCGGGCAAAGGACTTCCTCCTCCTGGACGCGCCATTGGATTGCTTGATCTTGAGCTTGTACTCGTTTCCTTCAGTCGAAGAGGACACTCCCGATGGGAGTAATACGTTCAGTCGAATTTCCTTTGACTGTTTCCTTTTTGTTATCTTTGTTTCTTCTTGTCTTGAAGTCCTGCTTCTTAATTCGACTTGCGTCTACTTGCTTCAGGGTCGATCTCTGCTAGTCAGCCTTCCTCCTCTCCCTGAAAATGGATCCGACGACGAGTCGAGGGTTGTGGAGGAGGATGACGACGACGACGAGCTGCCGTCCGCTGTCTCTCCCGACGACGAAGTGGAGGATGACGATGACGAGGTAGAACCCGCCCGGAAGAGGCAGAAGCGCAGGAGTGGCGGTGAATCTGCGACTGCTTCGTCGCCCGCTAGGGGTGCAGATGCTGATCCAGAGGAGGTCGTCGCGACGTCGTCGGGTGCGCGGTCTCTTGGCGGCTGGAGTGAGCCGCTGGCTGCCCCCCCTGTCAGCTCCGCGCCGCCACGCGCGTTCGCGCGGCTGCCGTCTGTCTCCTTGGGGAGTGATGATGACCTCGAGACCACCAGGTGAGTACCTTGTTGACTCCGAGTTGTCTTCTGTAGTTCCAGTCCTTTAGTTGGTCATTGTTCTGTTTTGCTTCAGCCGTCGTTCTGGCGATGTCCACTCGCCTCATCGTGAGGTGGAGCATACGTCCGCCCCTTCGACCGAGCTGGTGACCAGGGTAGCAGTTGAGGAACGCACGCAACCTGCCGTCATCGCGTCTTCGAGTCGCGCTCCTCCGCCGCCTTCCGCAGATGTCGACCTTCTGGACCACGTAAGTCCTTTGTACTTGTACTTGTAGTCTTGAATTGTCATCGGGTGCGCGATCAGCGCTCCCGATGGGAGTAGCCCCCGAAGGTGTGGGTGACTAGTAGAGTCGCCCGCAACTTTATTAAGATCCTGTTTTTGTTTCAGCCGTACTACCGCCAGCAGCTAGAGGCGGCCGCGGCTTATGTTCACCTGGAGAAGGAGAGGGACCAACTGCGTGCTTCTCTGGACCAGGCTACCGAGCGGGTTGCTGAGCTAGAGCTGAAGCTCCAGGCTCAGGCTGAGCTTGAGAAAGCTCTGCTCGAGTTCCGGGGGCGTGAGCGGGTGCGGGTTGACCAAGAGAAGACTCAAGTCGACCGCCTCCTTTCACTCGCCATCGCTCTTGGGGGTAAGTTTCGGCTTGATGCCTACTGTGTTTTGCTTTTGCCTTTGTCTGATGCTTGACTTGCGCAGAGACGTGCGGTGGAGCTCATAAGGAGGGCTCGTCGAGTGACACCATCGACTTGGCGACAGCTGTCGGCTTCATTGACCGTGTCTGCGCGTATGCGTCTGATGCGCTGAAGAAGTCAACAGATGCGCTGAAGAAGTCGACGGGAGCTCTTACGACGGTGCATCGCAACATCTTCCCAAGCGACCCGCCGCCGACTGCCGTGGATGCCCTTGCTGCTCCGTTTGAAGATGGCGCGACCACCCTCGCCGACTTTACTCGGACGCAGACGGTACGCGGCTCAGAGCTCACCTTCCAGCTCCTTCTAGGTCACCAAATTCAGGGCGACTTCGAGAGGGTCGTCGATGGCTTCCCTCGGAGGCCTGATGGCCGGACCGCGTCCCTAGGCGGGGTGAAAGTGCGGGCTGCACAGCTAGCTGCGAAGCTTGTGGCCACCTTTGAGAGGGCGCTGGCCAAGGCAACTGAGGCGGCTGCTGCTCGGAAGAGTCGCTCGCAGTCGGAGTCTGTTGCCCAGGAGTAGTTGTAGGGGCTTAGCAGTCGCAGTTTCATGTACTGATAACTTTTGGTTTGTAATTACGGCTGATCGATATTTTGTCGGGTCTTTTGTCCTTTGACAATATTTTGGCTGAAATTGAATGTTTCTTCCCATCATATTTGTCTTTTGCTGAGCAGTCGTATACTGGTATTGATTCTGCACATTCATGACAGACTAACTTGCGCTGCGGCACGTCTTCTGCTTCTGCGGCTGGTCCTAGCGGTGAGGGTTCTTCGTCGGGTGCTCGTCGTCGTCGGGCGGCGCCGGCTCCGCCGCGAAGCGCGAACGACCAGCGCATAATCACTTACTTGAAGAATAAGGTGGTTGAGCTTGAGGCTACCTTGAAGAATACCGAGCTGCTCTTGCAGCGCTCCAAGTCGCATCCTACTGCAGGTTTTTCCCAGCGTGAAGATTTTCTGATTGGGGAAATCGATCTCATCAGTCGGCAGCTTCAAGGTTGGTATCCTCTGCGGCTGCCTTTCCTTGTAATAGACTTGCTGGTTCTGACTTCTAGCTTTGTGTGTGCAGACGTGAACCCGGATTGGGAGGCTGAGCGGGATCGCGTTGAAGAGCGTGTTACCCGGGAGGCGTCTGGCGACTCTCACGAAGCTCGCCAATTCTGGGTGAACAAGTCGCGAGGGCGCATTCTTGCTCGCATGCTTGACCGGACTTGGCGTGCGGCTTTCCTCTTGGAGAATTACCGGAAGACCCTGTGGCATATCCACCGCGTCTACTTCCCGCACAATGGGCAGCCGCATGGGTTGGCCGCCTTGCTGGAGAGGTTCCGTGGTGGTGATGCTCTGCAGGAGATCGTCCACGCCCAGCTTGTCGCCGGGGCGAATGCGGCTCTGGCGTACGTTCGGCTGCATCGGCCTAACCTTCCGTTGGAGAGGTTGATGGGTGGACTACCTGGCGATTCCGAGTACGCCGATACCTTGATGGCTGCGCGCCAGATGATTTATCAGGTGCAGAAGCATAGCGAGCGCCTTGTAGGCCCACTCGGGGCGCCGAAGGCCGAGCCTGCAGACTGAGAGTAGATTCCTTCTTCTGTACAGGGTTAGTTTGATGTGGCGACTATGCCGATGTAAATGACAGTATATGAAGCTAAAAGAGTTCTTGAGTAACGAATGAAATTGTTTTCGTTACTGTGCGAGTGCTTGCTTCTGTTTTGACTTGTGTGGCGAGCCCCCGAGTACCTTGGGTGACGGCATAAGCCTGCATTGTGAACCTGTATGGCGCAGCCTCCGAGTAGTTCGGGTGACGGCCTAGGATTTCTTCAGTGAAGCCTGTATGGCGCAGCCCTCGAGTGGTTCGAGTGGCGGCCTAGGGATTTTCAAGTGTGACCTGTGAGGTGCAGCCCCCGAGTGCGTCGGGTGGCGACATAGGATTTTGGACTTGACCTGTGTGGCGCAACTCCCGAGTAGCTCGAGTAGAGGCCTAGGATTTTGAGTTGTGCCTGTTTGGCGCAGCCCCCGAGTGGTTCGAGTGGCGGCCTAGGGATTTTCAAGTGTGACCTGTGAGGTGCAGCCCCCGGGTACGTCGGGTGGCGACCTAGGATTTTGGACTTGACCTGTGCGGCGCACCTCCCGAGTAAGTCGGGTAGAGGCCTAGGATTTTTGAGTTGTGCCTGTTTGGCGCAGCCCCCGAGTGGTTCGAGTGGCGGCCTAGGCTTTTCAAGTGTGACCTGTGAGGCGCAGCCCCCGAGTACGTCGGGTGGCGACCTAGGATTTTGGACTTGACCTGTGTGGCGCAACTCCCAAGTAGCTCGAGTAGAGGCCTAGGATTTTGAGTTGTGCCTGTTTGGCGCAGCCCCCGAGTGGTTCGAGTGGCGGCCTAGGCTATTATTTCAACCTGTGTGGCGCAGCCCCCGAGTGAATCGAGTGGCGGCCTAGGATTTTTTGTTTGCGGGTGCCGCCTGAATGGTTAGCTGCGGAGTTGCCTGTATTGCTTGCACTGGAGCGATGATTTGCTGCATGGCCTGGTATATTTTCCGTGCTTTGCGACAATCCTTCAGTAGATGGCTGGAACCCCACTTGCCCGTCTCCGGGTTGCGGAACGAATGATGCTTACAAGGTTGCATCAACTCCTCTGCCGGTGTTAGTGGGCGCTTCCACTCGCGTTTCTGGCCTCCGTCATTGTGGCTGATGCTGCCGCTGCCACGGTTGTACTGACTTGAGCTGGACTGTCGACCTTGATCGTACTGTCGACTGTTGTCGCGCTTGTCATCACGGGGGGTTTCATATCCCGCCGCTACTAGCTCGATTGTGTCGTGGGTGTAACGTGGTTTCTTCTTTTGGCGCGCCTCACGCCAGTTGCTTGTTTCGACTTCCTTCTTGGGGGAAGTATCGCGGACATAGTCCTCTCCTTCGGCCCACTGGTTGGCTGTCTTCATGAGCTCTATTGTGGTTTTCGGCTGGAGCCTACCGAATTCCTCGCGGAGGTCGCGGCGAGCAACACCGTGCATGAAGGCGTCCATCACTCAGTCTTCCGAGACGGGTTCCATGGTGTTGCGGAGGAGTGTCCACCGCTGGATGTAGGAGCGGAGCGACTCGTCCTTTCCTTGTTTGCAGGCCTGCAACTCGATGTAGGTCGTTGGTCTTGCAAATGTTCCCGAGAAACTTTTTATGAAATTATCCTGGAATTCCTCCCAGGTTCGGAAAGAGTCCTTGGGTTGGCTTGTGAGCCACCCGCGCGCCGAATCCGTCAGCATAAGCTGGATGTACTGCATTGCTGTGGTCGACGTCCCGCCTTGGCAGGTGCAGGCGATGAGGTAGTCCTCGAGCCGCAGTCGCGGATCTTGCTTCCCGTCGTACTTTGGGGTGCCTGCTGTCAGCTTGAAGCCCTTAGGCATGCGGGTGTCGCGGATGTTGAAGCTGAAGCATGCAGCACCGCACGGCTCGAAGTCGCGGTCGGCCTGGTCGTTTTGGTTCGCTGCCCCAGCCGAACGTTCTTTGCGGTTACGGTCCACCGTCCTCTGCGTGATGACGTCGCGAAGGTCCTTTATTGGTTGTCGCTGTGCCGCTGGGACCTCTGAAGTTGCTGGCTCGCGTGCCCGGTTGCTTGGTACCTTGGCCGCCAGAGCTTCTTCGATCGCCTTTATGGAGGCGATTTGCTCCCTGTGGAGAAGGGAACGGGCGTCCCCCTCCGGAGGCTGCGTGAGCCGAAGGTATGTCTCGACTGAGATCAGGGCGGCGTTTGCCGTCTTTGGGACGGGTATCCCGTTCTCATCCTCGGTGACGAAGGACGAGTCAAGGTTGCGGGTGACTCTGGTTCGGTCGGCGTCCGTCAGGAGGGGAACGCGGGCTCTGTTTCGCCGTGCTCCTTGGTTAACTTCCGTAGAGGAGGTAAAGGAGAGGGCAGCTCGTCTGGCACTCGATGCATCTGCGTCTCTCTTGCGCCGGAGTAACTCGGCTTTTTCGGCGCGGAGTCGTTCGCCTTCCTTGCGTAGCAAGTACTGGACTGCCAGGTGATCCTCTCTCGGTGCGTCGGGTGGAGGGAACGTGCCTTCGTCGACATGCTTCATGGCCTGGATTCCCATGTCCCGTGTGATGACGAGTGTAGTCTGGTCCGGCATGATAACCTCCAGTGGGTATGCGGGTTCCTCGTTATCCTCGGGTGGCTCTGTGCCCGCCATAAAGCATTGCGCGGGGTAGACTTGGGTCGGGCCGTTTGTGCTGCCACTGCTGCTTCCGTCGTCCGAGCCTTGCTCGGGATCGAAAATTGCTGCAACGTGACGCGCGGCGCAGTCGTTGTTGCGTCTTCTCGCGGTTGTCAACGTGCTCGGAGGTTTCGCAGCCGCCGGAGCGAGTGCGATTGGCTTGGGATAGACTTGGCAGCCCCATGAAGACGAAGACGCGCGCGACGTGGCTGTTGGCCGCAAGCCCTTGGCCACGTATCCGCGCGGATGCAGTAATTGAGGTAGATCTTGACTTAGCCGACCGTGCGATCGAGATTGGTGCAGTAGACTCGATCCGCGCGGCCGTTGCTGAGGTTGTCGACGTAGTCGATGCAGATGCGATCTTCGCGGGCGCGACAGATGTGATCTTCGCGGGTGCGACAGATGCGATCTTCGCGGGTCTCGGTGAGGGCGGCGGTGGATTTGCCGATGCGGGTGCTGCCGCGCGTGGCGCGGTTCCCGCGGACCTGAATATTCCGCGACTGTCGGCGAAGCAGTGTATGGAGCCGAAGGTGATATGTATACCTTTGTCCAGATCGGTGTACACCGAGCGGCGAGCCGAAGGGTGGCGGACGTACTCGAAGGAGCCGAAGCGGATCGACCCCTTGGTGACGCGGGCGTCAGCCTTCATTGCGGATGGAGCCGGAGCGACCATGATTCCAACACTTTTTGTCCTTCCCACAGACGGCGCCAATTGACGAGGTGTTAACTCGGCAAATCCCTGGGTTGTGCACCCCGGGTTGATTGATGGGGGGAGAGAGAAGTGTTGGTGATCACGACGGCTGACAAGCAAGGATTTACCCAGGTTCAGGCTCCCGGAGGATAACACCCTACTTCCTGCTTGTCTGATTATTGATGCGAGTAGCGATTACAATAGCGAGATTGCGATCTCGCTAGGGTTTATGGTGGCGGCCCTCCTTGAGCGTCTGCGTGTCCTCCTGGCTTTATAGGTAGCCAGGTCTCGGGTGGTCGGTTACAGATATGGAAGGTTATGAAACCTAACCGAGTTGGATCAGGATACGTGGTACCCCGAGTGGGCCTTCTGTGGGCTTCTCCATGCTTGGCGCGGCCCAGGTGGCCTCATTGTGCGCTAGTCGAAAGGTAGCCCCACGTCAATGGACAAGAACCGTCAACTGCACTTGGAATTTCCGGAGAGCCGGAAAATCCGGTTCAGCCTGATGTCGGAAATTCCGGTGGCCCGGAATTTCCGGTTCAAGGTGAACCCGGAATATCCGGTTCTGCTGAAATTCCCGGTGGCAGTTCTCAACAAGGCCAAGATCAACCCACTCTCTCATCTCATGAAGTCACTCCAAGAGTTGATCAAGGCCATCAAGTCGGTCAAGGCGGAGACAAGAATGATCAAGATGATCAAGTGATTCCTCCCACCACAAGAAGGGAGATCGAGGTCCGCCGTTTGAGTAGAGTTGGCACCGCTCAAGAGTTGAGAGCCCTCTCTCTTGACAAGGTTCTCAGAGATGTAAGAAGCAAGGTTTCCACCCGAAGACAACTAGCGAGCTTTAGTGAGCATCAAGCTCACATCTCCATGGTGGAACCAAAGAAGGTGTTTGAAGCGCTTGAGGATCCGGATTGGCTTGAGGCCATGCACGATGAACTCAACAACTTCAAGCGCAACAAGGTTTGGAAGTTAGTGGAAAGACCCAAAGATTGCCGCAACGTTATCGGCACTAAGTGGATATTCAAGAACAAGCAAGATGAGCATGGCATAGTGGTGAGGAACAAAGCAAGATTGGTGGCTCAAGGCTTCTCCCAAATTGAAGGCATTGACTTTGGAGAGACCTACGCGCCCGTGGCTCGACTCGAGTCCATTCGTATACTTCTTGCCTATGCTTCTCATCATAACTTTAAATTGCAACAAATGGATGTTAAAAGTGCTTTTCTAAATGGTCCACTAAGCGAACTTGTTTATGTTAAGCAACCTCCGGGGTTTGAGGACCCCAAATATCCGAACCATGTCTACAAGTTGGATAAGGCGCTCTATGGCCTTAAACAAACCCCACGTGCGTGGTATGAGCACCTTAGAGAACTACTTGTAGACCGTGGGTTTCAAGTTGGGGAAATCGACCCCACCCTTTTCACTAAGAAAGTAAATGGAGAACTTTTCATATGTCAATTATATGTGGATGATATTATATTTGGATCTACTAACAAAGCATTTAACGAAGAATTCTCTAAGCTTATGACCGATAGGTTTGAGATGTCCATGATGGGTGAGATGAAGTTCTTCCTCGGATTCGAGATCAAGCAATTGAAGGAAGGGACTTTCATCAACCAAGCAAAGTACATTCAAGACATGCTCAAGAGGTTCGGGTTGCTTGAGCTCAAGGGTGCATCTACTCCAATGCAAACCAAGTGCCACCTTGAGCTCAACCCCAAGGGTAAGGATGTGGATCAAAAGGTATATCGCTCAATGATTGGATCTCTTCTTTACCTTTGTGCATCTAGACCGGATATTGTACTAGCCGTAGGAGTGTGTGCAAGATATCAAGCGGCTCCTAAAGAAAGCCATGATGTGGCGGTCAAGAGAATCTTTCGGTATTTGGCTCATACCCCATCCTATGGATTGTGGTACCCCAAGGACGCTCATTTCACTCTATGCGGGTACACGGATTCCGATTGGGCAGGAGATCAAGATGATAGGAAGTCCACCTCCGGGGCTTGTCAATTTATTGGGAGGTCATTGGTAAGTTGGTCTTCTAAGAAGCAAAACTGCATATCTCTCTCCACCGCCGAAGCCGAATATGTTGCCGCCGCAAGTTGTTGCACACAATTGCTATGGATGAGGCAAACTTTAAAGGAGTACGGTGTCGATTGCGACAAAGTGCCTCTTCTATGTGACAATGAGAGTGCCATTAAGATTGCGTACAACCCGGTGCAACATTCAAGAACCAAGCATATTGAGATCCGCCATCACTTCATAAGGGATCATGTGGCCCGAGGAGACATTGACTTATCTTATGTGGGCACAAGGGATCAATTGGCGGATATCTTCACAAAGCCTCTTGAGGAAGGAAGGTTTTGTTTTTTGAGGAATGAGCTCAATATCATTGATTCGAGGTCCCTTGCTTGATCTTTTGCACACACACCAAGGACGCGATAGTACCATATTTTGTCTAGATGTAGGCATGGACATAGGGGGAGTGCGGTCCTAATACATTGGACCATCCCTCCCCCCATTATGCCGATAGCAAGTGTTCTTTTATCTCTATATTCATTCTTATGTCTAGTGAGCTAAAACGACGAGTAGTGGTTATGTACCCAAGATCTATCTTCGTGGTGACATGCCATACACTCCTACATGGTGGCTTCGGCCACCGCCCTCTTCTTTTGAAGAGTTGGTCTCGTTTGGAGCTTTTAGTTGCCTATTACATTCTTGTTCATGCATGTGGGAAATCTACTCAACTTGGCGCTTTATGTCTTGATTTGGTTGTTGTAAGTTGAGTATGATGTACCAATGACAGTTTGGAAGTCTATCCCAAGACTATTCTTTCCTAAAAACATTTCTCTCCATTGCACACAAGTCATCCGTTGAAAACTGGGATTTTTGGTTCAGCAGGTCGGAATTTCCGGTTCCTTTTGGATCGGAAATTCCGGTGACCCGGAATTTCCGGTGTAAGTTACACCCGGAATTTCCGGTCGGGCGGTTTGTCTAAAAAATAAGGGCAGGCTCGGGGTGAAGGGTTCATTCGAACCCATCTTCCACCCCCGACCTGCCCCTCATCCCAGCCGCCGCCCCTGCTCCTCCAAACCCTCCCGGAGCCTTCCGACCGGTGGAGACCCTCTCCCTTGGCCGGATCTGGTGCTCCTCCGCCCCGTGGACCTTCTCCTCCAAGCCTTTTGCCCCATGGACGAGGGTAACTCTCCCATTCATCTCTTTTAGTGCTTGCACTTTGGATCTAAATGTGGAGTAGTTTGTTTCCAAATTGCTTGGTTGTAGTGGTCCCTAGTGGTATGCTTACTAGTCTAGATACATTATATTTGATTTGTATTGGATCGATCTAGTTTTAGACCTAGGACAAACTTCAAACTGCACTGTTTCGACAGACCGGAATTTCCGGTCTGAACTGAACCGGAATTTCCGGTCTGAACTTCCCTGAACTCTGCAGTTTCCAGTTTTTCCAGGTTTAGCTACTTTTGATCAATGCAAATCACCTCTAATGTAGCTAGTTTCTCCCCACTGACTTGTGTGTACTTATCTTGTGCTATCCATCTATGCTACCTTCACAGGCGATTCGAGCAGGAGTTCTTCTCCTCCCGAGAGGCTCTCAAGGCAAGTCACTCGAAAGGTTAAGGGCAAAGGTCTTGCATCCTCGAGCTTGTCCCAGTCCAAGAAAGCAGCTGCCTCCTCAAGCAAGCCCGTGTCCAAGAAGAGAAAGAATGTTCCACCCCCTACCCAACGTCAGTCGTTCACTCAAATGAGTGCGGTTGACTATGCTCAGTTTCGCCAAGGGGATTGGTACCTTAAGCCAAGGGATGAAGACCTTACTGATCGCAGTTTCTGGTGCAAGGAACAAGAGCACGTTCTCAAGGACGTCTATTACACTTTGACCAAGCCCATTCGCAAGATGCAGCCATACAACCTTAATGCTCTTCAGAAGAAGGCTTCCTTTGCTGAAGCCATCCATATTATCAAGTGCATGGGTTTGGAGAGGCTTGTGATCACCCGCTGCGACTACAACTCCCAGCTTATCATGCAGTTCTATGCCACTCTCGTGATGAAGGGTGACTCAAAGAAGACTATCAAGTGGATGACTGGAGAAACTTACTGTGAGTCTGACTGGTATGAGTTTGCTAAAGTATTGGGCTACAGGTTTGATGGAACCAATCCTCAAGGCTACCGCATGCATCATTCATACAAGCTCAACAAGAGGGACACTGCACATCTCTATGGTGCGGGTGGAGTTCCCGGACTCGCAAGGAACTTGCTCCCCCTCTATGATGTCCTCGTGCGCATTCTCCGGGAGAATCTTGCTCCAAGTGGTGGCAACTTCGACAATGTGGTATCTCCCCTTTGCAACCTTCTTCTTCATGCCCACAACATTGCTATGAGCACCGATGCGAATGCGGATTGGAGTGTGGATGTGATGGACTACATTCACCATGAGATGTATGAGGCAATGATCACCACGGGCACCATTCCCTATGCTCCTTACATAATGAAGCTCATCAAGTCCAAGTTCCCGGAGCATACCTTTAGTGATGATGATTTGGAGACCCATGACTTCAAGAAGCTATATGAGAAGCGGTCTGTCCCTGCCCCCCCCCCCCCCCCCCCCCCACGGTGCCCACTTCTCGCTCCACTAGGAGTGATGCTTTCATGGGTGATGCTCGCCGGGCTGCGACTGCTCCTGCCACCTCTGGACATGTCAAGAAGCTGAATTGGTTCCAACGCAACATTCTTTGCATGAACATTGACATTCGCAAGGAACAATACACAGCTTACAAGGACCGCCGTCAATCTGCCCACAACCAAGAGCTGATTCTGCACCATGTTTCTGGCTCTCCTGCTCCTGCTGATCTCACACCTCCTCTATCCTATGCTCAGTGGAACCAGGGTTCTATGGCTCCGTGGTCTCAGTATGAGAATGATCTTGGTGGCAGCTCCTACTCCACGTGACAGGTCTATGAGGATGTCTCTTCTGATGATGATGAGGAGGTTGAAGATGACGAGGACGAGGACGACGCGACCCCTTGAGTGGTGCTCTTCATGGGACGTAGCATCGCTCTTCTTCCTTTTTGGCGTTTCGATGCCAAAGGGGGAGAAGTTGATCTATTAGGAACTTCGGGGATTTGCATGGGTTTGGGCACAAGCATGTGCGTTTATCATTTATTTGCGCTTGTGCTCATTTATCTTATTTGTGTTTGTTGAACTATTGAGACTTTCCCCATGCTATCTATGGTATTATGCTTAAGACTACAAGGTTATTGTGTTGGTATTCTCGTCATATTGTTTATGCACAAGGTATGAAATTCTACCAAGTCTCAAGTTTACCTTGGCTTTATTGTCTCTATATACTTGTATATCATGTGGTCTCCATTGCAAAAATGCTCTTATCTATTGTGCTATCCGTGTGTATTCATATATTCTAGTATGCACATGTTTAGGGGGAGCCATTTTATCTAGAACATGATATAGCATTGTTTGTCATTGCAAATCTTGGTATTGTCATCTAACACCAAAAAGGGGGAGATTGAAAGAACATCTCTTAATCCCTAGTGTTTTGTGTGTTAGTTAACAATACTAATGATGTACTAATCCAAGTGCTAAGTATTTCAGAAAGTGTATGATGAAATGTCATATGCATCAAACCCAAAATTGCAAGGAAGAAGCTGTTCTGGAATTAATCCAGGAACCGGAATATTGGAGCCGGAAATTCCCAGGGCCGGAATTTCCGGGTCCCCAGCGCAGCACAAGAAAACGGCTAAGTCAAGATTGAAGAACGTTTCTGTCTCGAGCCGGAAATTGTGCCCGGAAATTCCCATTCACCGGAATTTCCGAGTGCAACCAGAAGAGCCCAGAAAATCGACTAAGTCTGGGTTGAAGATCGTTTCTGTCTCGAACCGGAAATTGTATCCGGAAATTTCCATTAACCGGAATTTCCGGGTGCAACCAGAAGAGCCCAGAAAATCGACTAAGTCTGGGTTGGAGATCGTTTCTGCCTCCAGCCGGAAATTGTGCCCGGAAATTTCCAGTCACCGGAATTTCCGGGTGCACCCTGAGAAGCCCTCCAGAATCGACTAAGGAAAGAAGATTTTTCAAGTCTGCCTCACACCGGAAATTGTAGCCGGAAATTTCAGTTCACCGGAATTTCCGGGCAGCACCGGAATTTCCGGTCATGACTTGTACCGGAATTTCCGGGTCGTCGAAGCAGCCAACGGTCAGAATTTGGGGAGAGCTATAAATACCCCTTCACCTACCTTGGGACAAGGTAGCTCTCAGATTCTCTCTCCACATTAATTGCTCAAGCTCAAATCTTCAAGATCTCCCAATCCCCCCACTCAAATCCGTTGATCTTTGGAGGATTGAAGGAGAAGGCCCCGATCTACTACTTCACCGAAGCGATTTGCATTTCCTCCCCATTCACTTGGGGATTTCGTGGCTAGGGTTTCCTTTAGGAAAACCTAGTTCACCATTGTTGCCTTCTTGGTGTTGCCTTGACCTTTTGTGGTCCTTGACCTGTTGTGGTCATCTTGAGAGCCCCCAATTAAGTTGTGGGTGTGTGCCTCAAGCTCGTTGTAAGGGATTCGATCTCCGCCCCAAAGGGGATCAATAGTGGAAGGTGAACTCGCAACCTTTGTGGTTGAGTTCATCGGAGAAGAAGGTGAGCCTTTGTGGCGTTGTGGTCAACCTGTTGTGGTGACACACACCTCTCCAACGAGACGTACACCCTTGTGGTGGAACTCGGGATTATACCTTCGTCTCCGCGTGCTTCACTTGGTTCCCCTAGTCCTTACTCCCTTACTTGCTTGTTTCGCACTTATATTTATCGTGTATCTTGTTGTATTGCTTAGCTTGTCTTTTAGGTAAATTCACCTTAGTTGCTTATCTAGAGAATTTACCTTTGTGTTGAGATTAAATTGAAAAGAGTTAAAATTTGTAATAGCACCTATTCACCCCCCCCCCCCCCCTCTAGGTGCCGGATTCCCGTTCAACGGTTTTCCATGGGACGACGGTGGTTTCGCATGCAAGGGTTCAGATTAGTGGCACTATGAATAGACCTTATCGACGTTTGGAGGGGTGTTGCATTTAGTCAAATTTATTATTCTCAAACCAAAACACAGGATTAGTCCAACATGATAACTATAATAATCATCGGAGTTACACACACAACAAGAAAACAACACACACCAAGAGATATATATATATAGATATATAACAGAACATGAAGTAAATAACGTCAAGTTAAACCGACCGGGCATTCGCGGCGGGTGTGCCGGAATCACCTCGTGTCGTCTTTAGTTGGTTATTAACATGCACAATATATCATACAATAGGAACAAACAAAGTCCGATTAAACCGACCGGGCATTCGCGGCGGGTGTGCCGGAATTACCTCGTGTCGTCTTTAGTGGGTTGTTAATATCCACCATTCCATCGACGGCGGCGGTACCCCAGTCCAATGTCTCAAGAATGGTGGGGTTAGCACAGAATAAATAACATAATGTAAATAAGTCAGTGAGTTAAACAAGTTAATGAGTTAGATGGATCAGGTAGTATAATATGAGCAGTATACAGATAAATATAGACACACGACATGGCGAACAAACAAACAAATAAACAGGACATGGCGAACAAACAAACAAATAAACAAACAAACATTACGGGACAGTACAGAGCAAGGGGTTAGCTTGCCTTAGGAGACGGCTTCCAAATTATCCGGAAAAGTCTCGGTGTCGTCGCGCGTCGGAAACTCGAAAAACAAACGAACCGCGGAACAGGTAAACAACGCTTTGAAAAAGGCAGTGAAATAAAAGGTTTTAAAACGCAATAAAACCAGTACCATCGTGTAGATCTCGTCGAGACAAAGATTTAGAAATTTGAATCACCAAAAACGGAGCTACGGTTTGAAAGATACGAGTGTTCGAATATTTGTCCAGCGGGAAAATAACAGACGCGCGCGAAAAAAAAGAAACGGGCCGCCGGCCACGCGACATGGGCCGTCGCGCGCCTGCACGCCGCGCGCGCGCTGCGCCAGCGCTGGGCAGGCCGCAGCTGGGCCGCGCTGGGCTGCAAACTGCTGCTGCTGGCTGGGCCAGGAGGGTGGTTCGGTCCAGGAAGGCAAATCCGAAAAGAAAAAAAAGGAAAACTGAACAGGAGGCCTTTCCGGCGGCGGGGTTGGGTCTGGGGAGGCTCCCCATGGTCGGCAAGGGCGAGGCCGGGCGAGGGCAAGGCCTCCTACGAGCTCGTCCGAGCTTCGGCCATGGTGGCCATGGTGGGCAAATTTTGTATGGCTTTTCTCTACTCTTTTGCACTGAATGGGGAGGGAAGGAGTGGAGGGGAGTGGGGGAAGTAGCTAGGGTTTGCTGGGGATGGTCTTTGGGGGCCTTATATACGGGAGGAGGGGGAGGTAGGTCGTGTCCATTGATTGGCCATTGATGGCTTGTGAGTGCAACAACAAGGTTCCAAGACTTGAATGAGAGGGATAGGAACGAGTGGAGGAGGGTGGCTGTCAGTGGGGGAGTAAAGGGGCTGCTTAGGGAGAGGGATTAGGTGGGTTTTAGCGCTAGGTTAGATTTAGGCCATGTCAAGGTGTGCGTCCCGAATGCTCCGGTGGAACACGAGCGGCATCGTCGTATTCCCGGAGACTCGGAGCACCAAACGGAGAAAGGAAGATATCTACGGGTTGCTGGGAAGAAGGCATACGACACTACGCCAGTCACGCACTTAAATGTCGCATTTGGTAAAACAAAGTTTTCCGAAAACCGAACGCACACCAGGTGTTCGACGAAAGGCAGAGAGGTTTCCCTAACTTAGAAAAATTCCAAATAAATACCACAAGGTATATTTGGTATAGGGATGGTGTCTAAGGAGTTTCAACTCATTTGGTGGCGTGGAGAAGGGTTTTGGAAAAGTACCCTCTAAGTCGCGTACCGACATCGGTGTTTGGCCTTCAAAGGAACTAGGTCAAAAATAGCTCGAATGAAATTGGTTTCAACAGGAGAAGTGTAGGAAATGCAAAAATATGCAACTCCCCAAAATATGAGAATTTTCCGAGACTCTTAGGTTGATGAAGTAAATTAGGACCGGGACCGACATTTTACAGTCTACTCTGAAAATTGGAATATTGTTTCGGAGTATGAGATATTTTTGGCGGGTCTTCAAGAAATGGATAGGGGAGTCCTCCGGTAGTGAACAAGAGAGCAAAACCTAAATCGAATCGCCTCGAAAGATTTTAGAAAACGTTTAATTAAAAAAAGAAAAGTTTTTCGACGTCTAAAAATAATTTAAAATACGGCCTAAATTTTCGGGGTGTTACAGGGTGGGGATTGGATTTTATCGGCATGATTCATCCTGCATCTTCAAAGGGGCATCGGTTCGTGCTGGTGGCCACTGATTATTTCACTAAGTGGTTTGAGGCGGTACCTCTCCGGAATATGACACACAAGGAGGTAATTAAATTCATAACTGAGCATATTATTCATCGATTCGGCATACCGCAAACTTTGACGACAGATCAGGGTACATCGTTTATGGCAAAGGAAGTGAAGGAATTTGCTGAATCATACGGTATAAAGATGCTGAATTCGTCTCCTTATTATGCTCAAGCCAATGGACAAGCCGAATCTAGTAATAAAACGTTGATTCGGCTGATCAAGAAGAAAGTAGATGAGAACCCAAAGAGGTGGCATGAAATACTATCTGAAGCACTATGGGCGCATATAATTTCACAACATGGTGCGACTAAAGTGACTCCGTATGAGCTAGTGTATGGGCAAGAAGCCGTTTTGCCTGTTGAAGTAAATCTGGCTGCTCTAAGAGTTGCCAAACAAGATGGTTTATCGGCAGTCGATTTTCACAACCTTATGATGGATAATATTGATGAGGTAGCCGATAAACGAGTGATAGATTTGAGGGATATTGAGAAGGACAAGCTGAGGGTAGCCAGGGCATATAATAAGAAAGTAAAACTGAAGAGTTTTCAGGTTGGTGATCTGGTCTGGAAGGTGATTTTGCCGGTCGGTTCAAAGGATAGGAAGTTTGGTAAGTGGTCAACGAGTTGGGAAGGTCCTTTTAAGATTGTGGGAGTTGTACATGGGAATTCATATTTGGTGGAATCTGCTGATGGAGGTTTGATGTTACCTCGAGCCCTTAATGGGCGTTACTTGAAGAAATATTACCCGAGTGTGTGGCAGGAAGCCTAATCACGAAAAATGGCCAATAAAATATTATCGCCCTAAGAGCATATAGCCGATGAGGTGTTCACATCGTCTTTAGAATATGGTTGCTGCGAGTTATTTTTCGGTGCGCAAGCTTCACCAAAAAACAGGGGGGCATGTGTTGACGGTCAGATTTGGCACCTCTTTGAAATACTGGTTTCTGGACGCAAGTGTGCGATGGCAGATGAAACAAAGAAAGAGTCACCGTGGAAACAGGAGGCACTCTTACAGCGGCAATGTACTTGACGATTTAAGCAGCAGAGAAGAAAAAAAGGGTTCTTACAACAGCAGTGCACCCGACAAGTCATCAGGTGCAAAGCACTCGACAAATCATCAGGTGATAGCAATATCAGTCGACAAGTCATCGGGTGTGGGGCACTCGACAAATTATCAGGTGATAGCAAAGGCGTGGAGCACAGCAAGAAGCGGAAGCGGCGGTGCAGTTTATCAATTCGACTAGGATCCGAACTCGACGTACGAGATTTGGTCTTTTGAGTAGTTTTTTGCTAAGTTTGGATATAGGAGACCGATTCGAGCACGATTAGGGTTTTTGTAAGCCACAAGGAAAGTCCAGCCGCCCTTATATATCAGGGTGATAGCCGATTGAAAGAACACACAATCGTCAAACACAAATCAATCTACTACTTTTTCATCTACTTTTGCCCTAGTTTCTTGCTCTTCGTCTTCGTTGTTCTTCATTTTGGGGAGCTTCGATCTACGAGGTCCTGGGTGTGGGCGAACCGATCCAGGGCAGCCCATCGTCGCCGTACGTCCAGACGGGGTCCCTCCCGGGCGTGTGGGGTGTCGGGTTCTGAAAAGCGTCCGCCGGATTGTCTTGCGTATCGCGCTTCCGGCGAGCCTCCTGAGGTGCGTGTTGAGGAGTATCTCCCTCGGCGCCGCGGGTACACGTGACGTGTTCGTGTGTCAACAGGCGGAATCGAGCAGAGGAGCTGGGCTGGTTCGGATCTCCGGTAAAATCCCTCCCTCCCTGTTCGCGGCGGCGGTGTTGGAAGCTGTTGGTGGCGAATCGGCGGCGGAGATCTTCGGGAGCAGATCTGGGGGTAAGGTGAGGTTGCAAGAACACAACGTTCTCGTGGTAAATCCCCTGCCTACACCAGGTCCGTGCTTCACAGGCGGCGATTGGTGCGACGAGCTCGGTTGGGTTGGCACTGCTGTAAAATCCCCGATTCAAGCCGGTCGTACTATGGGAGTCGAGTTAGAATTTAGAGGGAAAGGGACGAGATCTAGAATCTCGCACCGATCTGAATACATGGCGGACGGAACGCGTCTCAAGGGCCAACAGGCGATTGATAAATTGCAAGAAGGGATGGGATCCGTGACGAACTCACTGATCTGCATCAGCTGGAGCAAGAAGTGCAGCAAATTCAGATAGACATGTCTGCAATTCCTCTGATGGATCAGAAGGTGTCGAGTATGGAAACATCATTGCACTCTATGTTGGAGCAGATCCTCTGTCAAACTGCTCCAGGAACACCACCTCTGTCGGAAGCAGCTTCGACATCAACCCTGAATCAGAACAATGGGTACAATATCCGTTCCAGCACAACAATGGGTACAATATCCGTTCTAGCACAACAATGGGTACAATTTCTGCTCCACTGCCTGTGACTAACTTACAACATACATTCCATCAGGTTCAGTCCACCTTACCACCACATGGTAGTTTGTCAGCTGCTATGTGCTCTATGCCATCTGCCTTGCTGACTGAAGCAACAACCACGACAGTACCCCAGGAAAGCAACCAAACACAACCACAATTTCGTATTTCTCCACTCACCATACCCACTTTACCAGCACTGTTTCCAGCCAATATACCACCCAAAACACCATACACTTGCCTCAACAACCCCAACATCAGACCATGTACACTGGCAATTTTGGTCATTATGCTCCACTCATAGCACCACAGTACATCTCTCCAAACACCTACAACCCTGTCACAGGCCAGTTTATTAATGTCAACTGTCCTCCTAATGTCTGCCAGTCCCACACACAGTTGCACAATGATCAAAGGAACTCGCATGCAACACAGC
Organism: Poa annua; assembly: GCA_026929855.1. Taxonomy (NCBI): domain Eukaryota; kingdom Viridiplantae; phylum Streptophyta; class Magnoliopsida; order Poales; family Poaceae; genus Poa; species Poa annua. The sequence continues at coordinate 2,606,834 of CM049437.1, forward strand.
TAGGTGGCAACTATTGGTTGGCTGATTGCTTGTGAGAAGTTCTATGACATGACAGGGACACCATATATGATCAATGGGTAAACCTAGCCACAGGACATTTCCAAGGCAGAGCATCAACATGGCTAAAGGATATTTGTGTGCCATGGCAAATGGTGACTTGGCAACAGTTCTGCAATCTCATAGCAGACAGATTCACTGAAGCAAGTGGACATGAGGCAATGAAAATGCTCCAGAATATAAGGCAGACCGACACAATCAGCCAATGCATAGATAAATTTGAGGAGTGTGTGTCACTCGTGAAGCGGGATCATCCATACCTGCAAGAGGGTTTCTTGTTGAGTTGTTTTATTGGAGGATTAAAGCCCGAGGTCAAGCATGATGTGTGTGGCCAGCGCCCAAATAGTTTGCTTGAGTGTTACTGGTAGTATGAAAAGGCAGTGAACTCAAAGAAGACAAGTGCTCCTACATACAACTACAGAAACAGATTCCAAACTTACCCCACCAACACATAGCATAGGCCTAACACTGTATCGAATCAAGTGCCAGTCCCAAATCCTGGGCCAACTAATAGAGATACAAAAACTTGCTGGTATTGCAAGGAACCATGGACCAGACAATACAAATGTAAAACTGGGCGAACACTGCACATACTCCAGGATATTGAGAATGAAGAAGAAGTTGAACACCCTCAACCTGAACCTCAAGCAGAGCAACATTTCCATACTGCCCCTAACACCCCCCCACACCTGACAATCCACCAGCATCTCAGGCAATGGCAATTTCAGCCCAAGCTGCCACAAGATTACCAGGAAAGGCAACATTTTCATTATTGGTAACAATTGCAGGAAAACGAGCAGTAGCTCCGGTTGACAGTGGGTCATCAGACACCTTCATTAGCAATAACTTTGTGGAAAAACACAATTTTGATCACCACACAAACCACAGCAGCAAAAGTTGCAGTTGCTGGAGGCTCATTTCTAATCTCTAATGCTTGCCTCAATAACTCACAGTACAAAGCACAGGGACACACATTCGAGTCTTCTTTTCGTGTACTTCCACTCCAGACCTTTGATATTATCCTAGGCGCCAACTGGATATATGATTACATCCCCATTGGACTGGATCTGAAAAAGAGGGAATTAGTGGTCACTAAGAATGGACAGCCAATTGTACCGCTGGATCATACAAAACACCCACACATTGTGTCAGCCACAAAAATGAGCAAGTTGTCAGAAAAAGGTTCTTGGGTACCTCCTGCACATTGCTCCAATTATCCAGCAAACCACAGAGGACAAGATAGAGTTACCTGGAGAGTTTCAAACTGTATTGGAATTTTACAAAGATGTCTTTGAAGCTCCAGCTGGTATGCCTCCAGAAAGAGAATGTGACCATCACATCTTACTACAAGAAGGAGGTACTCCACCTAATCTTCATCCATATAGGGTGCCTCATTATCAGAAGGACGCCATGGAAGCGATCATCAGTGATATAACACCCCAGGTTTGAAAACCACCTGGCAGCGCTACCACACAACTAAAGCTACAACAATATTGACGACAACTATAAAATCTACAACAATTCCTTTGTTTTTAGGACATCCACGACAGATATTTGGCATTTTATACAAATTGGACGAATGACATGAATTTAGAAACAAAATATAAGGACACACCTTATGGTTCACGATTAAGCAAGAATATATAACATAAACATCTCTGAGCAACCAAAGGCTCACACTAGCAATTCCAAAAGACATAGACAACCCATACTGGTAACAAGTAATAAGCTACGACAACTAAACAGTTCTAGGGTTATCCACTAGGCATTATACATGAACATGTGATCGAGTGATGTGTGACAGGTGTGCTACGCCCATCTCCCAAGCAATGCAAATCATACTTCTTACCTGAAAACCAAATGAAAAGCAAGAATGAGTATGGAATACTCAGCAGGCACAATTAGAGCCACAAGAACAATAACAAACAATCAACCACATGAAAGTACTGATAATCTCCTTTATGAACTAGAAGGCTGGAACCGAATATTTGAATTGTTGCATCACTGTAAATGAAAGTTTGGAACTGAATATCTGAATATGTCCTCCGGACTAGCCCACGAGCTGACAGTTCTCACCGAACTTTATCGGAGTAGCCACTCGGGACAGTCTCTCACCGGTCCGACATGAAGGGTTAGCCCTCGGACTAGCCCACAAGCTGACTGTTCTCACCGAACTCTATCGGAGTAGCCGCTTGTGAACAGTTGCTCACCGAGCTAGCTATGTAGTCAAGAAAGTGAAATATCTCTGGACATGGACGAAGGAATCGAATCGTATTACTGAATAAGTATGAAGTGAACCAACTGAACAAGGGATCTCAATCAGTGAAAGCAACCAGTTGAACCGTCGAACCATGGACAAACATAAAGAACAGTGGTTCGTCATGCACTTGCCTTAACCTTGACGTTCAACGGAATTATTATTATTGGCACCGGAAATCCGCACACCTGTTGATGAAATCACTCTCAGAAATACTAGACACGGCAAGGTAACAATATACTTTAAAACGTGTCTAGCACCTGAAGTTCTATCCAACCAGTTATCATGAACACATGCATATATTTGTACTTATGTGCAGAGCAGGTCGGCTTCAAACATAAAAAATCACTAGATGGAATTGCACTATATCTGACTATAATGGCTGCTCCAAGGCTTAAGCACGTACCACAAATCCTACATGAGACATACTACTTTCAGAAGGACACGAGGTGCAAGCTACCAGATTTAGTCAGCATAAGTAATTAGAACCTGCTAGTCTCAAATTGTACTCAGATTTGAAAAACGGAACATCAAGAATTAATTGATCTAGTACACCTCTGATAGGTGGTAGCTGAATTAGATATAAATAATACCCTGAGCTTAAACTGCTGCTAAATCTTGCCATACTAAAGATTTCTTGACTGAAATGACGTACACAGGCTGAACCATGCCCGAATCAACTCAGATAGCTCGCTGGGGAAAGATGAATGAATAAACTACAAGACCAGCTAAGAGGAATCGAACCAGTCCAACTAGGAGCAGCGTCTCCAGCGACCCTCAAGCAAGGCTCCGGCCGGCCGCCGGAGAACGCACGCGAACTAGTTGTTGCGACACTGCAATCAAAGTACGAGCAGCGCCGCTAGCTTGGGGTGGTCTTCGATACAACATAGCAGTGCTCTGCTAAGCCCCCGGCTGGCTGCCGGCGATTTTGCACGAGCTTGCTGTTGCGGCGGCGAGGCAGAGGATGGACTAGGCAGGGAATCGGATGAGGAACTGAGGATAGGGATGAGGAAGAGAGCAAGATGTAGTGAAGGAGAAGACTAGAAAGAAACTCTTGCGTGGAGGAGAGGAATGGACTGAGTAAGGGGATAAGCTCACTGCTAGGATAAAGACAGAATTTTTAATTATGAAATAAAGTTCGTAGTTTTCAAAATAATAATAGCCATTGGATTGCTAAAATCATGGAATAGGCATCCGGACTCTGTTTTGGAAAACTAAGTAGTCCATTTCGACTATCTCGACGAGCCAGACACGTCTATGGACTCAGATAGTTGAGAATAGATTTTGTTTGAAGGGTCACAAGAAGGTGACTACGAAAGGAGTATCGCGAAGCCCATGACAAGAACCCTGATGAAAATATCCAATAATTACGGGGTATTACAAGTGAATTGCTGAAAAATGATGAAATTCGTCACATCATGAGCCCCTTCTCATCACTAGCAGTCATGGTCAGAAAGAGAGATGGAGGCTGGCGTCTATGTGTGGATTACTGACTACTTAATGCACTAACAGCGAAAAATAAGTTTCATATGCCAGTGATCGAAGACTTACTTGATGAGCTGCAGGGAGCCAAGATCTTCACCAAACTGGATTCGAAGTCTGGCTATCACCAGATAAGAATGGCTACGGAAGACATTCCGAAGACCGCCTTTCGGACTCATCTTGGTCACTACGAGTACACGGTGATGCCATTTGGCTTGACAAATGCCCCGGCAACATTCCAAAACTTGATGAACAAGATCTTTGCCCCATACATTCGCAAGTTTCTCCTGGTTTTCTTCGACGACATACTCATATACAGCCCAGACACAGTCACACCTGCAACATGTTAAGTTGGCTCTGGAGATACTAAGGAAGCACAAACTGTTTCTTAGACAGTCTAAATGCACATTTGCAACATCTCAAGTGACATATCTTGGTCATGTGATATCTGCTGAGGGAGTAACAACAAATCCAAAAAAGATTTCTCTCTTGGCCTGTTCCTACAAAACAATCAAAGCTCCGTGGATTTCTTGGTCTCACAGGTTATTACAGGCGTTTTGTGAAACATTATGGTCACATATGCAGACCACTATTTGATGTTCTAAAGAAAGATGGGTTTGTTTGGGGAACTGCACAACAAGCAGCTTTTGATAAATTGAAAGGTCAACCTTTGGCTTGTGCAAATGGTATAGGGGATGTGCTTATGCAGAAAGGTCAACCTTTGGCTTTCTTTAGCAAAAGCTTGGGGCCCAAAGCTGCTGCTCAGTCAGTATATGAGAACGAAGCAATTGCCATTCTGGAATCTATACGCAAATGGAGACATTATTTGCTAGGGAACAAGTTAGTACTGAAGACGGACCACGAAAGCCTCAAACATATGGCTACACAACGCCTCACTGAGGGAATCCAACACAAACTCTTTCTCAAACTTCTTGAGTTTGATTATGTGATAGAATACAAAAAAGGGATAGATAATCTAGTGGCAGATGCACTGTCTCACAGAGATGTGTCGGATGGTGAACAATGCATGACTATCACTACCATCACTCCTGAATGGCTAGCAGAGGTTCAGGCAAGCTATGTCCAGGATGAGGACAACAGTAAAATATTGAAGAAGCTAGATGCTGATGTGTCAACAACCCCTCAATTTACTCTGTCTAATGGAATATTTAAGTTCAACAACAGAATCTATGTTGGGGCTGCTACCACATGGAGATAAAAGCTCCTCCATGATTTCCATGCATCTGCAATTGGAGGCCATTCGGGTACTCGAGCCACATACCACCGCATCAAGAGGCTATTCTACTGGCCTGGGCTAAAAACAGAAATTGACAAATTTATTGGCCTTTGCCCCACTTGTCAGTTAACCAAGGCAGAGCACCTCAAAACACCAGGGTTACTACAACCAATTCCTTTTCCGGACATGGCTTGGGCACATGTCAGTTTGGACTTCATCGAAGCATTACCCAAGTCCCAAGGGAAAGAAGTGATACTCGTAGTGGTGGACCGCTTAACGATATACGCTCATTTCATTGCCATGTCTCACCCATACAATGTCACTCAGGTGGTTCAGCTATTCTTTGATAACATCTTCAAGTTACATGGGATGCCAGTGGCAATTATATCTGATCGCAATCGTATCTTCACGAGCAAGCTCTACTAGTCCTTGTTCAAAGCATTGAAGGTGGAAGTAAGGTTGAGCACAACTCATCACCCAGAAACCGATGGCCAAACGGAGCACATGAATCAGTGCCTAGAAGCTTATCTGCGCAGTATGGTGTTCCAACAACCAAAAACATGGATGAACTGGTTATCCCTTGCTGAATATTGGTACAACATGTCATATCACACATCTTTGAAGATGACTCGTTTCCAAGTTCTCTATGAATACCGTCCTCCACAGATTGGTGAGCTGTCACTCCCGAATGACATGATTGATGAAGCTCAGCGCATGATGGGCGTAAAGATAATACGCTTAGGTTGAGCTCCAAGTGCAGAGTTTGTAGATGTGGAAGACTTGTTTTCCCCACAAGGGTTACTCGAGGGTTTATATCGAACTCTCGGGGAACTGTGTGTAGAAGATTTATCTTTTTGTCCTTCTCTTGAGTACCTGCAAAACAAAACAAAATGTTTTGTGCACTCAACCTCACCAAGTGGTTGTCAAGCACAAGGTGTGAGCAAAGAGATGCAAATAACAAATGCAAACAAGAAATAAATATGCAATGATGGTAAATAAATATGCAAGGATGGTGTAAACACTGATGGATGATATTTTTGTGTTTTGTATTGTGGATGCAAGATATAAAAGTGTTTTTGTATTTTCGGATTTTTAAATGGCAGAAAATGTAAAGTGCTTATAAAGTGTTGGAAAGATGTTTCTTATGATTAAAAATGGACCGGGGTTCATGGTTTCACAAATGCCCTCTCTCTTTTATATAGTGGTAGATAATGGAACATAGGAATTGACATATGAGATTGCAACAAGACAAGTTATTAATAATATGGGCATCACATCCTAACATAGAGATCTTTTGGTTATTAACCTCTCTTATACTCCACCAAGATGCGAACTAAATCATAACACCTCAGTAATTAATATAGAACAGAGTATAGCTTTAAGTTCAATGACATGAAGTTAAAATAAGAACATGCTAGATCTAGTCATGGAGAATGCAGCAATGTCACCCACATCCCCGGTAGCATGGTATTTCTTTTATCCCTAGTGAGCCAACAAAGTAAGGTAAATACCCAAGTGGATCACGGTATTGCTGTCAACTTACCACAAAACCACCCCCCGTTACTCCAACTAATGCACATGTTCCCCCTCACATACCCTCATAACAAGTTTGATCATAACAAGTAAATAAGAACGGGGTACATAATATGCATCTACTTTCATAACATAGACATAACAATTGCAATCTTTCAAACATATATCAACTTAAGAGATCCACCACAAAGGTATTACATAGATGACCATAATCATAGATGACCATAATCATGTTCAGCAGCTCATATGGCACTAATTAGTGACTCAATAGAGAGGAGAGATATATAAGTTACTTCCACAAACCCATAGCCCAGGGGTGGACTACTCCCTCTTCATCATGGAGACGGTGGAGGAGTTGTTGGAGAAGGTGGAGACCACACCGGCAGCGCCCCGCCTGAGTTTTCCCCCTCCAATCTGCAGCTCCAGGTCTTCGTTTCGTTGTTTCTGTGTTTCTGCGGCGCTCCTCCCGAAAGGCGTCGTGGGAGTATTTTTATAGGCGTTTTTAGGTCAAGATGAAATCAGGGAGACGAAGATCGACGGCATCGGAGCCTCGAGGGCCAGAAGGGGGTGCCCCACGCGGCCAGGGTGCCTCCCTTTTGGGCCTAAGGCTTCCTTTTTTGTTGTTTCTTCGCTCCTACGCTTTGTTCCTTCCAAAAACTGATGTTCGCGAAGTTTCAGGTCATTTGGACGTCGTTTGGGTCCCTGAAACATCAAAATATACAAAAAGGGGTTTTCTGACAGTGCAGGGTTAATTCCAAATAAATAGGGAAACTGTGAAATATTCCCCAAAACATTATAAAACATTGATATACCCCTTATATGATGCAAATATGGTTGAAATATGAGTGATACAATGCAAAGTTCATGTATGCATTTTACATGCATCAACATCCCCAAGCTTAACCTATACTCGTCCTCGAGTATGAAGGTGATAAAACTAAACATGGACTTGACATTTTATTACTATCAAAGGATATCAAAGATGATTGCTATATAGAATCAAATGATTCATTCTTAATAAGGAGTAGCCAAAATAGGCCCGTGTCACCGGTGGGCTATACCCCTTATGCATGCCCAACATGACCATACGATGGGCTTTTAGATTGGGGGTGACCACCAACCATACCGATGTAATTAGGAAATGGCCGCCTGTAAATTACTGACATGTGTGCAGATCGTGTTGCTGAAAAAGTGGGTACAGGCTGGCTGACTGCATTGCTATGATCAAGTAGCTAATAGTATTCCTGATCAAAGGTGTGTAGTAGATTTATGAGTTGGTAGCTTACATTTAATGCAGCTTCATTCAGCTTAATCCAAATTAGGGAATGGCCGCCATGCAACGAAGAATAAACCACATTTATTACCAAGTACCCAATTGCTTGGAGATGATGCGTGCTGCCATACTTATGAACGGATATAATCCATTCATTTGGCCACTAATAAGTGGTTTCTACTTTCTAGACTGATTATTCTAGATACCTATCCCTTAGTCGATAGTCCATTGAGATTTACTAAATCTCAGTCAGTCAGACTGCTTGAACGAGCTCACATTTCTCACATCCCACAGTTGGGCATGCATCATTGCATTTGCCTGCAAGTCGGCATGCACGATGCATGCGCATAGTGTGTCTCTAGACAAGCACAACAAGCGTGCTTTTTTATACGCATGACATCTGCAGGCACGTTGTCCAATGTCTGTCAGCCCGCATGTTGCGTAAGTCGACATGGATTCTGAAGATCAGCCAAAATTAGGACATAATTACTCTAATTACATGTTTCCCGGATAGACATAATTACTCTAATTACATGTTTCCCGGATAGTTAGTCCTGCATGCATCGCTTAGTGACAACTCAGAACGAATCTCCAAGTAGGATCTGGCGGCAGCCAAGTCGGAGTATAGCTCATGGGCGGCAAAAAAACCCGCTCTATAAGGAGTAGCAACATAAAAGATATATTATCAAGAGATATCAAGTATTCGAGATAAAGATGTTTAATAATAATTCACAAAGTGTAACATAAAAGAAAAGTTTTATGGACCAAATGAATGCATAAATGAAAAAGTAAAAATATATCATATATTGGTCTTTAGAGTATTGACACGTGCATTTTATATCATCATTTATATAACTTATATCATCATATTAGAATGTTATTGGAACTATTATATCAATGTTTTACATGTTTTAGATGATTTTGGGGACTTTCATACAAAGTCCCTATTTTTGGTATTTAATATCTGGGAGGCAGAAAACCCCCTTTTCTTGTTTTTATTGTTGCAGGAGCTACATGAACCCAAATGGAAAAATAAAAGTTGCACAACAGTTTTTGCATCAAGAGAACCAGAGGGGGCAAAAGATCGAAGAGTGAAGAGCCACGAGGCCCAAAAGAGGGGGGCCCACGTGGCCAGATTCCTTGGCCGCGTGGGGCCCACTACGGAGCTCCGAAGAAGGGGGAAATCATCGTCACTGCCATCACCTCTCCTTCTTGGCGTGGGAGGAGGCCTCTCCATCATCACCATCACCAAGACCAGCACCATCTCCATCATCACCTCCGTGATCCACTCCGTTCCCCTCGTAGTTTGAGAGTTGCTATACCTAGATACTTGTTTTGTGCTACTATTCATGTTTATGATTGAGCACTTGTCATTATTTGGTGGTGAAGTTATATTTTCAGATTGTGTTGTACCACCTATGCCACTGAATATGATCATGTTTGCACGTTGTGAGTAGTTCCCGTATTTTCCTGAGGGCATAGGATGAATTGGTAATGATTTATATATGATATGTGTTGGTATTTTGTCTAGTGTTTATTTTCTTATGTGATTCTATGATGGTGTTGTGCGAACGTCGACTGCACAATACTTCACCTATATGGGCTCATAGGAGAACACCGTAGTATAATGAAATGAGGAAGACTTGGGAGGATAAGAAACCTGAGAATGAGTCATGAAGTTATTATTATGGGGTATTAATATCGGGGACCTTAGAGTGTAATGCTATGGTGGGACATTATGTATTAATAATTCTTGTGCGGTCATTTACTTGGCCACATGATCCATCATAAGAGGGTTTAGTTTATTTGTTTAGCTTTACCTAAGTTGTGACTCCGTCCTAAACAAGATTAAAACTTGACAAGATATTCAACGTGTTGTTTAATAAATCTATATGCCTAGTTATATCCATGCCGCCCTCGTGAACGTTTTCCAAATATAAGACACACATCACTTGAGCTTATCCTCTTGCCACATAGAGGATTGGGCTTTTCTCTCATTGAGAGCTTTCAACTGTTACTATTTACTTTCTGCACTTTTACGTTATTTGCAACCACAAAAACCCCAAAAACATTTGCATCTTTCATTGTTTTATCTATCATTCTTACTAACCAATACCTTCAGCTCCTCGTGGGTTCGACAACCTTTTCTATTCGAAAGGTACTACAATTGATCTCCTGCACTTGGGAGCCATCAAGATGCATTTCTGGCGTCGTTGCCGGGGAGCGTTGTGCTATTGGTAAGAAGTTTGGTAAGGAAGCTTGGAAGTTGAATTTTATCTGCTGCTGTTATCTTATTGTTACTATGGCTTTTATGAATCGTCATGATTTGCAACTTGCTTTATATGAAAGTGCTTATGCCACTCCAAAAGTGGTGGAAACTGCTGTGCCTGAGAGACCTAGAGTGGGATATAAAATTCCCGTTGGTCATGTTAAGAGAGTTATGAAGGATCCATTCTTAGGGGATGGAGCTAAGTCTGCACGAGACCATATTGAACACATTGAAGACATATGTGGGTTATTTAGGCTCACTGATATTTCTGATGATCAGGTAAAAAGGAAGCTGTTATATTTGTCTTTTTATCCGGTAATGCTCGTATTTGGTATAGGTCTTTGGATGAAGGAGTTAAAGAAGATTGGAGTGTGCTGAGGAAGGTTTTCTTTCTTAAATATTTTACTCCTAAAGAAACTTATGATAACCGCTGCTATATATTTTATTTCTGGCCACATCTGGGAGAGAGTATTACTCAAGCTTGGGGGAGATTAAAGGAGCTCCTTCGCAAGAATCCTTGTCATGATCTTACAAGGAAAATTATTCTGATAAACTTTTATGTGAGGCTGCCTAAGCATCTGAAGGAAACTCTGGATAACTCGTCTGGTGGAAGTTTTACAAATAATACTGAAGATGAAGCATGGAATTTATTGGAGACTATTGCTGAGAACACTGGTCATTGGGATCTTGATAAAGGTAATGAACCACATCTGGACTATGAATATTCATGTGTAGAGCACTTCTCTACTTCTACTTTATTTAAAAACCTGAGTGATAATTTTGGTCTTGATCCTTACATCATGGTAGAAATATTTAAAGGTTTTGCTAAGCATCTGTGTCTTCCTGAGACTGGCTTTGAAGTATACTAGACGTGCATGCGCGCTACGCCGCGCCGCCTGCCGGGCGTCTGTGTACACTTTGCAATGACGTACATGCATTGTACGTGTATTGGGTGGGTGGTGATGATCGTACTGTAACATATATGTATTATGCGCCAGTGATAGCTGGTGCGCCCACGGTTAATAACCATTGATATCCATTGCTTTAATACGGTTATGCTGAGTAGACAAAAAAAATACACACTACTAAAAAATCCATAAATTTTGATATTGTAGGCTCCTGCATATCATGTTTATTAACATTCCATAATTTGTCAAAATCATACAGCAAAGTAAACATGCAAAGCCTCACTCACAAATCAACGAAGTACGGCAAGTAATTTGGCTGACAACATAACATTTTTTTAAATATGTTGCAGATAATACATCTTAAAAGTAAAATGTTCAAAGGTAAAACCACCAACTGAAGAAACCATCGCACTACCACACAAACAGTAGTTTCTGCCAAACACAAATGCACAACTTACACATGTGAGAGACCATCAGCATGTATGCAAATCACCATGTTCACACATACAGATACATGAAGTAGGAAGAGACAGAACCAGAGGGGTAACAATTAATGCTACAACAACAACAACAACAACAACAACAACAACAACAATGGTTAAACTTAAGCTACTACATTTAGGGTAAATTAAGAATTATGAACCAAAAAGTCACACTTAACTGGTTGCTCTACTTTCTCATCAATATTAAGCTTTCTCATCACCGATCATTATATACCACCATGAATCACGTCGAAAAAAGAAAAGTAGTATTTCATGACTGTCAGATTCAATGAGAGAATAGATGCGTTGTCACATGATCAGTAGTATGTCAATTTAATTGGGAAATTATGTCTGGCAAACAATATGACACGATAAATTAGTAGAGTATTGCATGTACTGAAAGAAGGCCTGGCAAACTGTGATAGGTCACTAACTACAATTACCGTTTATCATCAAAAAACAAAATATTTTCAGCTAGCAGTAGCAATACTATTTGCCGTACTGATAAAAAAAAGCAGGAGCACCAAAACAGTGAATCTAGCAAGGATTTTACGCTTTGCAACAGCAGGCCTTGTAACTCCGGAACGGGCACCTGCAAAGCCAGTGAAATACACAAATTGCACCAGACTGAAATCTACTTATACTTGACTCTAAGCCATTTAGCAGAACACATCAATCAAATCCTTCATTTCCATATCTGAACCACGGTAATGAATCAATGAACCACTATATAATTTATTTTGTCCAAGCACAACTTTCTAAAAGGTAACATGGCACTTAGCGGTCATTAGCTGGTAATAATATTGTCAATGCTTCACTTCTTTTGAAGCTACTGAAGCTTTAAAAAACATGTCGGACAAATAACTCGAACCGTATGGAAGGAAACCTTTAGTACATCAGATTGATGGTTCCTTTTGCTTTTAGGGACAACATCTAAGATAACTAAGTACACTTACAGTAGCTTCTTTGGTGATAGTCCTAGTCGTGGTAGTATACTTCCTCGGCCCTGACAGCATTTTTTCAAATAAATATTAAAGGGCCCAATACAAACTTTTAAATCATTATGTATTGAACATATATATATAATTTATCTTCCTGTCAGCTGATTAACCAAAAGTGACTTTATGTCACATACTCTTAAAAACTATGGCATGTAGCAATACAATGGGCGCGGCGTGTGAACCCACCTGCACATGGAACAAAATGGACAATACGTTTCCATCATATGTATAAATAAACATTGATTTGTACGCACAGAAAACAAAAAAAACATCTGCATATTTGTTCAGAAACATTGATTTCCTAGCTCACACTTAGAAAATATACATGATTTAAATATCTCAAGTAGAATTATATCTACAGAAAATATGACACCATGCTCTGTATATTCAAGCAACTTAATAAGTCTGAACATATTTGTAAGCAATCATGTTTTGAGAACAGAACCTACCTCGTTATTAATCCTTTTTTCATTTTGCTACTCCTGCAACAGAATCGTAATGAAAACAGTTGAGTGAGTAGTCATATAACCAGAAGTTAAGTAGGAACGTAAAGACAGTCAGATGCATGCAAGAAGCAATCAGTCCTCTGTCTGTTTGTTCAATAAGAGTAATCGTTCAATATCATAGTTAGGCAGATGAAAGATGAGAGGATATACGGGGTTGCAAATAATCCGTTGCACTGCAACTCATGCCCCCTCCAAACATGCAATGGAGCCACTATCTAGCTGATTGCTCCACCATAAAACAATGGAAGTTAGGCATGTTTACCACACATGGTTACTATAGCAGTCTTGCCATTTTGTGCAGTAAGTAAATATCAATATAGGGTGCTGGTGTAATAAAAATGCACATGACTGAACATTGATACTCATACTTTTCATATATTTTATACGAACCTGTCTCCTTGGGTCCTGGTTGTTCTTAGAAGGAATCACATCAGTCTGTAGTATAGGTACTCCACTAGCATATGTTGTTCAATATAAAGAAGAATCACTATCTAAATTCAAAAAAAGAAGAATCACTATCTTGTATAAAAAATTTAATCTCTAGTGAAATAGAATGGTAGTTGGATACTGCTGGTACCTGTTACATAGGTATTGTGACCCATGCGAGTTTCTAGCTGATCAAATGTCTTGATGTTGTATGTATGGAAAGGGAAATCTTCAGGCTGCGGATTGATCTATGCTATCTTCGTGTTCTTGGCAAGTTTGATTATGTAGAGATGGTCAGCTGCCCTATGCCTTAATTACTTGCCAGCAATCATGAATTGCTCAATTTTGTAGACTACATTTTTTTTTAAAATTTGCTATGAACATAGTTATTCCATCTTTTCCCACGCATTTGTTGTTTGGGAAATGAAGTTTAGCATCCGGCTGTAGCTCGAACAACCTCGTTTCTCGTTTTTGTTGATTGACTCATGGGACTCTAGTGAAGTTCCACAATGGAAGCGTGGTAGATTCAGCTCCCGGCTAGTCGAAACAATTGAGCAAATCCGTTGTGCGCGCGGCCTTCTTTCTATAGTATTTCCATACGGCAAAAGACAGTTCTCTTTGTTTATACAGTAGAACTGAATTTAAATTGGAGTGATTAATTCTATATAGTTTCTATATATAAGCATGTAGTCTCGATGCTCAAAACCTAATATATAGGGTTACGATTTGGACTGAACAAAGGCTAGAAAACATGCATGCGGATCATATCATAGAATCTGGTCGTTTGATGAAGAGAGTTACAGAAAAGAAGAAAATCGGATAAGAAAAGACGAAAGGGGAGAAGACAAGATGGCTACCTTGTGGCCGCCATGAGCGCCCTCTTCAGGCTCCTCTCGCTGGCAGCGCCGCCCCCTCGTGGCCACCCACCCACCACAACCTCCATGGCATCAGGTTTGGGGTACCCGACCGCCATGTTACTCCCCTCCACAACCATAAACCTAGCTTCCTCCTTCCTGGCTTCCTGGCGAGGAAATCCTCGAGCGTCATGAAGGCCGCACTGCCGCCATCTCCGCCGGCGGCCGTCGGACTCCGGGTGCGAGGCCGCCGTTTTGTGACGGCGAGGAGGTGGTGGAGGACGGGCGGGCGACCGCCGGCGAAGAAATCGGGGGCGGCAGTGGATGCAGCGCCAACACCAGCAGCCGCCCAGAGCAGGCGACGGCCGCACGCCGCCGTGGGCGTGGGCGTGGGCGTGTGGCGCGCAGGGGGCGGGGCGCCGACGCCGGCGTCACGTGCTCCGGGCGTCCGGCGCCGCATCGTGGTGGGGAAAGGGAAGATTGTTCGCAGGGACGGAGACCGGGTCAGCGGGCTGGGCGGTAAGTCGCTAGCAGGCCCACCTGACAGCGTCAGAGCGAGAGGGAAGATGCGTGGATGCCCTCAGCAGCCTCGCTCGGCACCAGCCTTGATTCTTGTAGATATGTTGAACCTGTTAAACAATCTATTGTTGTCCCTAAAGTTATTAAACAGGTGGAACCAGTGTCATCTGTGACAATTGAAGAGTATGTTGAAACACCTCCTTATCCAAATAAAATTAAGGAGAACCTGCTTATTGCTGTTACTAACAAGAGTAACAGAAAATGTTCTGAGTCTTATGAACAGGTGGAAGTTAAAAGTCAAATTTCTGTTATCAAACAATTAAATGAAGAAGATCCTGTTGATGTTTATTTATGTGAAGATGCTACTAAGGTTATCAAAGGAAATTCGGCCAAAGTTGGTAAGCCTGTTATATCATGTGCTATTGGGACTTCGTGCTATCATGGGTTATGTGATATTGAATCAAGTATTAGTGTTATTCCATATTCTATTTATCTTGAAATCAAGACTGACATTGATCCTATTGTTATGGAAGAGACATGTATGACAATTCAACTTGCCAATAAAGATTATATTAGTCCTCTTGAAATTGTTAGAGATGTTGAAGTACTTGTTGGAAAGATAAAATATCCTGCTGAATTTTATTGTGCGTGGTTGTCCTCAAGATTCATTTGTCCTGTCATTTTTGGTAGACCTTTCTTACATACTGTTGGTGCTAAAATTAATTTGGTTAAAGAGAAAGTGTTTATTAAGTGTGCTGGAGAAAAACTTGAGTTTAACTTTTCTAAATTTGCTGATAAACATTTAAAGAAAGAACCATTTGCTAAATATGTAGTTGAAACTCTTGCTCATATAGCTGTAGCTTCAACGGATGTGGTAGAACGTTATATGCTTAATGAAGATCAACCATTTAATGATAAAGAAAATGATGCCTTAGAACAAATATTATGGCAACAACCACCACAATTACAGTTGCATATTCCACCTGATAATTTAGGAGTGTTACCACCACCTAAAGGGGATCCTAGTTTTGAGTTAAAACCTTTGCTTGAAAATCTTAAATATGCATATTTGGATGAGGAGAGCATATATCCTGTTATTATTAGTGCTAACCTTTCAGCTGAAAAAGAAGAGAAATTACTTGATATATTGAAAGCTCACCGAGCAGCCATTGGATATTCTCTTGATGATCTAAAAGGTATAAGCCCAGCTCTATGTATGCATAAAATTAATTTGGAAGAAGATGCAAAGCCTGTTGTTGATTTTCAACGCTGTCTTCACCCAAAAATGAAAGAAGTGGTAAGGAAAGAGGTAATAAGACTTATTAAACCTGGTATTATTTATCCCATAGCTGATAGCAAGTGGGTGAGTCATGTTCATTGTTCCTGAAAAGGGTGGAATGACTGTTGTTCCAAACGATGAAGATGAACTTGTGTCTCAACGTACTGTTGTTGGGTATAGGATGTGTATTGATTTCCGAAAGTTAAATAAAGCAACTCGTAAAGATCATTACCTATTGCCATTCATTAATCAAATGTTAGAAAGGTTATCTAAACACTCTCACTTTTGTTATTTAGATGGTTATTCAGGTTTCTCACAAATTCCTGTTCACAAAGATGATCAAGAAAAGACCACTTTTACTTGCCCATATGGTACATTTGCTTATACGAGAATGCCATTCGGTTTGTGCAATGCTCCTGCTACTTTTCAAAGATGCATGAATGCTATATTTGCTGATTATATTGAAAAGATAATGGAACTCTTTATGGATGATTTCTCTGTTTATGGAACTTCATTCGATAATTGCTTGTTCAACCTTAACAAAGTTTTGCAGAGATGTGAAGATCAAAACCTAGTCCTTAATTGGGAAAAGTGTCACTTTATGGTTAATGAAACATGATATCGATAAGGATCGTAACTTAAACCTGATTATCTCCGCCTTTGAGCAACTTTCGGTCCTTAAAATTAATTTCCATAAAAGTGAATTGTTTTGTTTTGGAGAGGGTCAAGAATCTGCCGCCTTGTATGCTGAACTTTTTGGCTGTGAGCAAGGACAATTTCCTATCAACTATTTGGGTATTCCGATCCATTATCGGAAGCTCACAAACGCTGAATGGAAAAAGGTGGAGGAAAGACTTCAATTACGTTTAAATAGCTGGAAAGGCAAACTCTTATCCCTAGGTGGAAGCTTGGTTCTCATAAATTCAGTCCTAACAAACATGGTACTGTACATGATTTCCTTCTTCCAATTGCCTAAATGAGTCTTAAAACGATTGGATTATTTCCGGTCTAGATTCTTTTGGCAAGGGGATTCTGAGAAGAAAAAATATCGGCTGACTAAGTGGAGTGTGGTTTGCTGCCCTAAAGAACAAGGAGGGCTCGGTGTTCATGACCTTGAGGTCAAGAACAGAGCTTTGCTTGGTAAGTGGCTATTCAAGCTTCTTTCTGAAGATGGAGCTTGGCAAACCCTCCTTAGAAGGAAGTATGTGGGAAATCAAGCCGTATCTCAGGTTCTTTGGAAGCCTGGTGATTCACACTTTTGGGCCGGTCTCATGGCTACCAAAAAGTATTTTTTTCCCACTAGGAGCTTTCCCAATTTAGGATGGATCGGAAATTCGCTTTTGGGAGGATAAATGGCTAGGCCAATATTCTCTCAGAGAACAATATCCGGCTCTGTATGCGATTGTACGAAACAAGAGTGACACGATTGCTCAGGTGTTGGGTTCCTCCCCACCAAATGTTTCGTTCAGACGAAGTTTAATTGGAACAAGACAAGCATCTTGGAATGCTTTGCTTATCCGATTGGATGCCATCCATCTGTCGGACGGTCCAGATAAGTTTCATTGGAATCTCACGGAGAATGGTAAATTCTCGGTTGATTCCATGTATCGAGCTTTAATCCTTCCAGATATTCCAGTCGATTCAAAAAATAATAACAAAATTTGGAAGATGAAGATCCCGATGAAAATTAAGGTGTTTGCGTGGTATCTTCGTCGAGGGGTAATTCTTACAAAAGATAACCTTGCCAAACGCAATTGACATGGAAGCAAAAGGTGTGTCTTCTGTCAACATGACGAGACGATTACACACATATTCTTTCAGTGCGAGTTCGCTAGGTCTATATGGTCAGCCATCCAGATAGGTTCCACCTTACATCCCCCGACCTCGATTGCAAATATTTTTGGCAATTGGTTAAATGGGGTTGATCCTAGGTTTAAACTATTCAGTAGGGTGGGAGCGATTGCCGTCATATGGTCGCTATGGCTATGTAGAAATGACAAGGTTTTTCATGACAAAAATGATTCTATTATGCAGGTTATCTACCGGTGCACAGCAACGTTACGAGCTTGGTCAGGCCTGCAGCGTGTGGAGCACCGGGATTTGTTTCTGGAGGTGGCGTTTCGTTTGGAGGCAGCGGCCAGGGAGTTATTCTCCTGACATGGATTGCAACATAGACTCCGGATCGACCTACCTTCACCTTAGGCGGCGTTTCATTTTTTTTCCGGATTTGTTCTTCACCGTGTTTTATTTTCAGTTGTGGCTACTCGTGTGATCGTGAACTTGTGGCTGTGTGCATCTTAGTTATGCAGAGTCCGGGTGTAATGCTTAAAACTCTTAAGTAATAAATTTCCTTTATCTAAAAAAATGCCCTATTCAATTGAATATTCATAATTAAATATTCATATTCATAATTCTTACTGATACGTTGCTCACATGGAACTATTCAGGAAGCATATGTGAAGGCTCTTGGATTGGGTATCTCAGGTACTCCTTTCAATGGGTTTTCAATCATGCTGGAAACAAGTAGGGGAATTCGGATTTCTAAGGTACAAAGCTTCGACCTTTCCCCTTTATTGGTTTCTTTAACAAACGATACCCTGTGTGAGAGGCAGCTCCAGAACTACGTGTCTGAACAAAATTCTTCATGATATTTTGTGACACCTTCTAATTCTATCACGTGGGTTTCCTGGACACCTAACATTTATTTGTTTCAATTATGGGTTGTCATATTAAGCAAATGTCATAAGGAAAAGTATTGTCTTTTATGCATCATAGAACACTACAGAAGTCGCAACTTAACAGTAAATCATTTTGTTGATTTGCACTGACAATTGTTGAATTTTCCAGGCATCAAAAGTGTGCAAAGGTTCCAAATCTGATTATGCTCATCTGTCTGAGAACTAGCAATTTGCATTCGCGGAGCTAAATAATTCTCATTATATGGCAGTTTGTATAGAGGATCACTACAGAAGTCAAGGTATGTATGCCAGCTTGTGGACAAATAGTTTATTTATCTCATTATTTCCATCGCTCCATTGTTATTGGTGTATATGTTTCAGGTCCTGAAAATATTGAGGTGCCCGTAGGATTAAAAGTATGGGAGACCATACCATTTGTAGTAGATACACTTGTCTCTGGAACAGAAGCTGTAAAACTTATTGCTTGACTATGTCAGAACACGTGCTATTGGTAATATGATTTCACCAAATGGCAGTATGATCGCAAGATCCGGTTTGGCACCAAGTAGAGACCAGACTACGAAAATTCTTGAAGCATGGATAATTGATGCTTGACATTGTAAATTAGTAAGAGCCGAATAAATGCAACTACATATACTTCAGATAGACTTGTTTCAGTTGCTACCAGCTTACAAAACAACTTGTTTCCGAAGGGATGGACCACCCACAGTTCTGTCTTGACTCTTGAACTTTGTTGTTACAAAAGTGGAGTATTAGCAACCAGTATGATAGAGAGAGGCGGAACGCTCAGTAACAAATCAACATTGGAAAAGTTATAAATTCAACCGCGAGAACAATAAATACATCATGTATGATACAGATCTTGAAGAAGTCCTTACAAAGGAGTAATAAATAGGATCATACGACTGTTGTAGATTCATCTGCCAACCCCTGACCGTTTTCTCCGGTACTCTGATCGAGCATCGGGGTTTGAGTATCATTCTTGTGCCGTCTCATGTCGATGAGCAGGGACACCATTACATGGACTGCAATGTAGGCAAGCACGGCGAGGACCAGCGTGACGACATACATCGATGTCTTCCATCCCCTGCTGGTTCCAGCAGCGTAGGCCACCAAGAGGCCAAGCAAATCCAGCACGATCATCGTGTTCATCGCCCGCAGCCACAGTTTCTCCTTCTGCATCGACTTGCGAAGCAAGAGGATGACGACGACGATGGAGGCGGCGAAGGAAGCGGAGTTGCTGTAGAAGAAGGCGAGGTACCGGGCTCTCCTGTTGTCGTGCATCACCGGGTCGCCTGCCTCGTGCCCGTCGCCATTGCTCTGCCAAGTTCCACCTGGTGGAGTCAGGCCGGCCTGGTACGTGACACTGGCCACCAGGATGCCTAGCAGCATCAGATACTTGCGCTTGGCATGCCTTGTCCTCTTATCCTCCGTCTTCTCGGTTTTCTTCGTCGTGTTTATTGTTCCTGGGTTGCCACTAACCTTCACCACCAGAAATGCTATGAACATTGCGACTACGACGCAAAGAACCACAGCCACCAACACGAAGATGAGGATGGATGTCTTGAGATGCTGCGTGCTCCCGGCAGCGTAGGCACTCATCAGGGCGAACAAGCCCACAACCGTGCACACAGACAGCGCGTGGGTTCGTATGGCTGGCCTGTACACGTGCGGGTTGACGAGGAGGATGATAAGCGCGATGGACAGCATGAAGCTCACCGAGTTGGTGTAGAAGAAGGCGTGGTAGCGGCGTGGGAAGTTGTACAATAGCACCGGGTCGCCGGCGTGGTGGCCAGATTCGTCGTCCTCGAGCCGAAAGCCACCCGGAGGAGTCAACCCGGCTTGGTAGGTGATAGTCGCCGCCAAGATCGCGAAGAGGAGTAACCGCTTGCGCGTCTTCTCCACCAGCTCATCGCCGGTGCCGCTGTCCTTCTCCCCCAGGGTGAGCAGGACAACATGTATCACGACATAGACCAGCACGGCGCCCGCCAAGCCCAAGACATAAATGGAGGCGCTGGTCTCCCGGCAGCTTCCAGCGGCGTACGCACCGATGAGGCCAAACAAGTCGAGCACCATGGCCACCTCCAGCACGTGGTACGCGAGCAGAAGCTTATACTGGACCACGACGACGGCGACCAAAGAGGTGGCAAAGGAAATTGAGTTGCAGTAGAAGAAGGTCTTGTACCGCCTAGCATTCGTCGTGAGGAGGATGGGGTCACCGGCCATGTGATCATCGCCGTTGTCCTGCCAAAGGCCACCCGGTGGGTTCAGCCCCGCTTGGTAAGTGATGGTTGCTGCAAGGGTGGCTAGCAGCAGAACAAGCGAGCGAGCATTGTCCACCACATCCCTGACAGTCCTGATTCCACGCAGAGAAAGAAAGAGGCACAATTCAGTCACAAACTGGAATTTTTGTGGGTGCCAATGATTTTGCAGAGAAGGAAGTCAATCTGTATGTACCTGTCATCAGTGCCCTTTTCTGTTCTTCTGGCAATGACAGCACTAAGACGTTGCAGCCTTTCTGCAGCTACAACTGATTGTATGACGCCTGGGAACGTCAGTTTCTTCTTCTCCTCCGCTGAAGATGGCTTCTCCTCCTCTGAAGATGTCTTCGACTGATGGCGCGACTGAAGACAAAAAAGCGCAATTTGGAAAACTATGCAAGCCGCAACCAGGCTGGCCAGATACACGGTGGTGTCGATCTCCCTACAGCTGCCGGCGACGTAAGCGGCAACGAGGCCAAGCAGCGCGACGACGATGAACCCGTATGCCTTTCTGAGACGGAAGACAAGCTTCCTGTCCAGAAGCACAACAATTATTTGCAGCGATGCGGCGAATGCCGTGGTGTTGCCTATGAAGAACGCGTTGAGGCGTTTGTTGTGGCGGTCCTTGAGGATAGAGTCTCCCGGGCGGTGGTGGCCGCCATCGTCGGTGCTGTCCCAGAAACCACCCGGCGTGCTCAGGCCGGCGACGTAGGTGACGCTCACCGCGAACGTCGCCAGCACCATCAAGACCTTGTGCTTGCGGAGCCGTCTCTCTTTCTCCTCCTGTCTGTCCTGTGTGTTCTCGTTCTCCTCCTGTCTGTCCTGTGTGTTGGCCTTCTCCTCGTCCTGTGGGTTGCTGGTGGTCTTCTTGTCCGTAAATGAGGCCAGGGACATCTGAACCACGAGGAAGATGGTGAAGACGGCCAGCAGCAACGTGGAGAATAGTATGGTGAACAAGTCCCTGCAGGTCCCGGCAGCGTATGCCACCATGAGGCTGAGCAGGTCCAGCAGCAGGACCAGCCGCAGCGGCTTGTAGACGAGCCGGGTGCGGTCGCTCTTGTGCAGGAAGTCGAGGAGGAGCATGAGGACGATGACGACGAGCGAAGAAGCGAACGCCGCGGCGTTGGAGTAGAAGAAGATTAGGTACCGGCGGTAGTTGGTGTCCCGGATGATGGGCTCGCCGGCGATGTGGCCGGCCGTATCCTGCCAGACGCCCCCCGGCGGGCTGAAACCCACGGCGTAAGTCACCGTGGCCACTAGCGAGGCCAGCAGCAGGAGGTACTTGCACAGCTTCAGCACGAGGTCCTCGCTGGTGATCTCTTTTGGTTTTTTGTCTTGTGTTTCTTTGGGGGTAGGCACTCCTCGATGCTGCTGAACCTCCTCCATTGGGCCGATGACCATAGCTCAGAGAAACTCCAACAGCTGGTTCTTGGACGGAGGACATGGCTCGGAGCTTGAGATATATGCATACGCGACTGCCCACATTCGAGACGACTTTGCAGAATGACTTGAAGAAGAGTCAGTCGTTTTCAAAATTCGCATGACGTCGCTGCTGCGCTGTTCGGTGCAATGCATCTGGTGGCAGGATGACATCACGATGATATACCATGGCTGACGTGGTGGTGCATGAAGGCAGTCTTTTTTTACGAAACACATTACAGACGCTCGCATACGCGCCTACACTCAACCCTATGACGTACACACAGCTTACCCGTATGAGCACATCCGAAATACTGAACCGGTGGATCAAGTCTTGAGATTAACGAAGTCTTGCGTGCATGAAGCCCGAAAACAGTCAGTCGCGCGGTTGTATTGCATTTAAAAACCCCTAAAAAAATGACTAAATTTCACATGACACCATGCTGTATTATTGCACATGTCATACGTTTGCACAGCAAACCGGGCCAACTGAAGTCGTTGAAATGCCAACAAGAATACTCTGTAAGATAACGCCTCCTCATAAGTGGACCTCGTTGTATCCAGCGAGTTTAGATACACCAAGGTGTGTGAATCCACTGCACATGGAGGCGCGCACGCAAAGTCAGCGCGACCAGGCTGCTGACCGTGCCAAACGTTTCCTTAGAGTAAGGCCGTCACTTAACCATCTTGTAATGTGTGTTTTTTAAACTTATCGGCCAAATGATCATGCTGTTGGTTTGCTTAGAGTAGATTTAAAAAAACAAAAGGATAATAATAGAGCCACACAAGAGCAAGGCAAAAAAAAGGTGTTGACTATGTCTTATTGCAATAATCATGCATTGGTTTGCTTAGAGTAGTCAGTAAAAAGAGACGGAGGAAGTGTACT
Organism: Poa annua; assembly: GCA_026929855.1. Classification (NCBI taxonomy): domain Eukaryota; kingdom Viridiplantae; phylum Streptophyta; class Magnoliopsida; order Poales; family Poaceae; genus Poa; species Poa annua. The sequence goes on from CM049437.1 coordinate 2,630,182, forward strand.
ACTATATTAATACCCGACAGACATCACACTCACAAAGTTTAATAAAGGTCGTGCTGGAGTTTACTCTTAATTTACACATATCACACTTCTTTTCTAACTCCTTTTCGCTCTTCTTCAACTCAGCAAAAATATGATATTTAAATTATTATAGATTCCTTATGTTGCAATGTTTTTATAGCACAAAACATTTTCGCATTGCATCATGCAAGAAACAGCTACTCCTGCTTTTAGACCATCATGTTGTAGGGTCTAAGTTAAGAAGTTTTCGAAGGTTAGAGTTTTAATATGGACAGTTTTATAATTTAGGTCTCAGTATTGGACTTAATTGATATGGACCATTCTAATGTTACTCGGCTCCATGCTTCTTGGTTTGGGGTTATATCTTTATTTAAATTACTTTGTTTATTATTTAAAATTTTCTTTGTTTTCTTATTCTATAAATTGAGTTCTAGAATGAACTGGGAAAGATTTCATCTTTGCATTGAATGTTTTAGAGTTTTATGGTGTTGTTATTGATGGACCAGGTTTCTCTATTGCAGCTGTAACAAAGTATATTAGATGGTTCTCTTTGAGAAGTATTCCAAACGGACGTAGTACATTTAAAACCATCCAAACTAGTATGTCATATTTCACACATCAAATATACTCTGTAGGATGTTTGATCAGCGTAAGAGGCTCCTTGTGGCGATGGACACTGCCATTTTCGTGGAATATTTCCATGAGAAAAAGATAGTGCACTTTGATTTAAAGAGTGACAATCTTCTTCTCAATCTGAGAGACCACGACGCCCGTACGCAAGGTTCTCATTGCAATATGTTCCCTCTCCGGATACCTCAGTGTGTTCTCATTGCAATAATGGATGTGTACTCTTTTGGAATTGTGTTGAGGAAGCTTCTCCCCGGCAAATAACCTTATGTTGATATGTACTACGACATCATTTTCGGTTTGTTCTTCTCCCACACGTCACCTCATTATTCTAACCTGGTTTTTAACATAAACGTTCCCATATGATGATTAAGGTAGGATCGCGAGCAACACCGACCGTACGTACAACTTATAGTGCCGAGACATGTGAACCATGGTAGAAAACAGTGTTGGATCTGAACAACTGAGAGAGCTTAGAGCATCCCAAGGGGCCATCATCCCTCCCCCAAGATTTTCACACATCAAATATACTTTGTACGATGTTTGATCAGCGTACGCGGCTCCTTGTGGCGATGCAAACTGTCGTTTTCATGGAATATTGCCATGAGAAAAATATAGCAAGCACTTTGACTTAAGGAGTGATAATCTTTTCGTCAATCCGAAAGATCGACGATACCTTGTATGAAGGGTTTATAGTCCACATACTTTAAACTGTAAATTGGAATCTTTTTCAAGAAACTAAAAAATGTGACTCGTTGCAGGTATGTGATCGGCGCCTCTCAAAAGTTAAATGCCGGTCATTTGTTTCAGGGGGTTGCATGGAACACTGCCTTGGTTGGCACCAGAGCTGATGGATGGCAGAATGGTTTCTGAGAAAAGATCTCGACACCCAGTATGCAAGGTAGTACTCCACATGCTTCAAATGTTAACTTGGAATAATTTTCATAAACTAAGAAATGTGACTTGTTGAAGGTCTATGTCAATGGCCTATCAAAGCTTAAATATCAAACAATCATTTCTAGGGTGCGCGTGGAAAACTTTCTTGAATGGACTAGAGTTGATGAGATGGCACACTTGTTTCTAAGTACGTTTCATGACCAACAATATATTTCCTCTTCGCACATACTTAACTCCCTCTCTGAATATCTCAATGTAAGGATGTGTACTCCTTTGGAATTGTGTTGAGGAAGCTTCTCCCCGGCAAATAACCTTATGTAGATATGTACTACGACATCATTCTAGGTTTGTTCTTCTCCCACATGTCACCTCAGTATTCTAACCTGGTTTTTAACATAAACTTTCCCATATGACGATTAAGGTGGGATCGCGAGCAACATCGACCGTACGTACAACTTGTAGTGCCGAGACATGTGAACCATGGTGGAAAACGTTGTTGGATCTGAACAACTGGGAGAGCTTACAGCATGCCATGGGGCCATCGCCTCTTCCCCTAGGATTTTTACACATAAAAATATACTCCATAGAATGTTTGATCAGTGTACGAGGCTCATTGTGGCGATGGACACTGCCATTTCGTGGAATATTGCCATGAGAAAACGATAGTACACTTTGACTTAAAGAGTGATAATCTTCTCTTCAATCCGAGAGATCCACGACACCCCGTATGAAGGGTTTCTAGTCCACATACTTTAAATTGTAAATTGGAATCTTTTTCAAGAAACTAAAAAATGTGACTCGTTGCAGGTATGTGATCAGCTTCAAAGTTAAATGTCGTTCATTCGTTTCAGGGGGTTGCATGGAACACTGCCTTGGATGGCACCAGAGCTGATGGATGGTAGAATGGTTTCTTAGAAAAGATCTCGACACCTAGCATGCAAGGTATTACTCCACATGCTTCAAATCTTAACTTGTAATATTTTTATAAATAAAGAAATGTGACTTGTTGAAGGTCTATATGTTAAGGGTCTCAAAGCTTAAATAACAGACATTCATTTCTGGGGTATGCATGGAAAATTCCTTGGATGGACCAGAGTTGATGGGATGACACACTTGTTTCTAAGTAGGTTCATGACCAGCAAGATCTTTCCTTTTCACGCATACTTAATCCCCTCTCTGGATACCTCGATGTGTTCTCATTGCAATAAATGAATATGCACTCCTTTGGAATTGTGTCGAGGAAGCTTTCCCCGGCAAATAACTTTATGCTGATATGTACTACGCCATCATTCTAGGTTTGTTCTTCTCCCACGCGAAACCTCATTATTCTAACCTTTGTTATCATAAACTTTCCCATATGATGATTAAGGTGGGATCACGAGCAACTCCAACTGTACGTGTAACTTCTAGTGCCGAGACATGTGAACCATGGTGGAAAACGGTGTTGGGATCCGAACGGAAGAGCTTAGAGCATGCCGGGGTCCATCGCCCCTCCCCCAGGATTGGCACATGCGTGTAGAAATTTAATGTTTGGGAGAGGTTATGTTAGAAACTTTTGTGTAATTTTCCATGAGGAACTGCTATATTGAATTTTCCGCCACAAATATTTGGTAAGCTTCACTGCTATTCTGAATCATCTTGCATGGCAAACTTTATGTCATCTTTAGATTTGGTGCCTAACCCATGTGAAATTCAGCCTACTATGTTGATGGTTAACAAACTTTTGATGACAAATTATGTGTTGAAACAAATATTGTGAAACATAGTTTACAATGGAAAGAAACATTTACCATGTTCAATTTAAACTCGTTGTATGACCTGCTCATTATATTAGAAACAAAGCTCAGTCGTAGGTTTGTTGGAAACAAGAGTTTTTTTTGCATGTTCGGTTATGTCCGATGATGTTAATGAATCGTTTCTTTGTGTTTGGAACTTTTTCTATGGGTCCGAGATTCACTTGTAGAGTATATGTGACTGGGTAATGCCACTCTTAGAGAATGGTACTAAGTCGTCTCCAATATTGTTTGTAAACATTAACAATATAACTAGCAAGGTGGCACTCGCAAATGCGAGGGCATTGTCTTTAGCATATTGAATATGTTCATGATTTTTTGCGGTTTTATAGTTACCGGAAATATGGGAATGTAAATCCCTATAACTCTTGTAAATATTATGTTAAATAAAACATCACATGCATGGAATCTTTTAATTTTCAGGAGAGCATTTATTATGAAATTTTCAAAAAAATGCCATGTCACATATTTTAGAAGTTCATTTACTTATAAACATATGTAGCGCTATTTTACTATAGAGTTTACTCTCCACACACCATCACACATTCACCATTGTAGTCTCACTGACACATTAGATTCCACATAGATATATCCAACATACTTAAATTTAAAAACTTGGATGGTACATAGTTTCGACATTCTTATCAATCATCAATTTATTTCAAGTTATCTCAGAAATAATATTTTAAATTGCAACAAAATTCTATCAAACAGGTTATTATCGCCCTTTTGCAACATCCTCATACTTCAGAATACTTTAGGTCGATTATTTTATTTTCAAGAATTAACATTCTTTCTACTAAATCACCTCTTCAACCGAACAACAGGTTGCGTCATGAAACATGACTACGCTAGTATGTACGACATTGTTTGGAAATTTCATCGATCTTAAATTTTTCTACATGTATGCAAATTCTAGTGTTCTCTCCTATTAAATTTTGGGGATAAGAAACCAAATAAAGTTCCTCACAAAAAAATCTAACATGAAGTTGTATTTAATCACATCAGGAAAACTATAGGAACTCCTTAGGCATAATTATTTTCCAAATGTTATAATCAAAGCATTTCTTTTACTTAGAGTCTAGTGTGAAAATCTATTGACTCCTGATTTGTTCAAAGACAACTATGATGATAAACAATCCGTTTTTAATCTTAAAGGAAAAAAAGAGAGACGGAGCCATGACTCGACAGTCGACATGATAGAGTAAGCCAAGTATGAACTCTTCGATTGAGTTCCCTTTTCACGTCCATAAACTTCGGGGGTGCGGAATCCAGCGGGACAACATTTAAATGGTGAGGCCTATTCGACTTTTTTGTTAAATCTCAGCCTAAAATATAAACTGATTTGCTGTAATGAAAATTTCGGATATGTTATCTCATGTCTAACATATGATCTGAATCTTCTTACGAAAATGTCTTAATGGTTGAGATTGTGTCATGGAAAATAAATGCCTATTGTATCTATCTAACTCTCTTTGTATTTGTACATATCAACATATGTCCTGCCGGAATCCATTGAACCAGTGGTTCCGGGATGTCCTTTCTTTTTTCTCCTCAACAGTTCGCGATATATAGAACGTTATTATATAGTTTGTGTTGTGAGGGTCTATCCCTTGCACCATCGCGTGTCCAAGAATTAATTTTTATAAACATGTATGATTAAGTTAACGTTTACAATTTTGTATGTATCAGATGGTATTCGTATACAAAATCATCTTACTTACATGGTTCTCCTATATTTAGCTGCTAGGCTGCCACTCATGTTTTATAGTGTAGTAGTGAGTTAATCCTATTCATGAAACGCACATACGTTAGCTAATTGTTGATCCCAGAGATCAACTTTTAGAGTTTTTTTTAGGTATGGAGCTAGCTTCCGGCCGGTATGTAGAATTTTTTCCATCACTGATGAGATTTGGAGCTAACTATCCTTTCCACTGGTTCATTCTACACATGCGTTTTTAGGCAGGCCTGCCGTATCGGGCATGGACTTTTTTTGACTTCTGGCTATCACGCTTCCAGGTAGGTAGTTGTAGGTAGGTCGGACTGGTTTTTAAAACGGCTAATATGTTGCCGTGTCAAACAATTATCATGACTACTAATATTTCAAATAAAGGAATTCTAACCACATAATTTAGATCTAACTACTAGCTCATATTAGTTTAAATAATGTGGCTTAATATGACGGCTTTATTAAACATTCGTTACTTACTCGTGTTGCATCATAACATCACCAAAACAATTAGCGCGCATCTAGCTAATCTAGCTAGCTTTGTAGGGCGGTAAGTAAGAACAAATAAATATCAAGTTTAGACCAGCTCTTTGCTCTCTTCTTTCTAGCAATTTTGTTTGTCGTCTTGGCTTTGTAGTGGCGATATTAATTGGCATGTCGATTTACAGTCCATCAAAAAATACTCATTATGTTCCACAATATAAGATGTTTTAACTTTTTCCCATATACACATGTCTAAACTTATATCTACACATATTTTAGTGTATGTGTACATTTATTTTAGTAAGAATCTAGATAACATGTACAACATTTGCAACATCTTAAATTATGAAACGGAGAGAGTAATTGGAGAAGATGTAGCGACACGAGCTTTGGCGTCAGATTAGGGAGTGCATGCTATTTTTTCTTCCATGCATTAAGATCCAACTTGTTTTTTACATGAGATCCAACGTTTTTTTTACATGAGATCCAACGTGTTGGATTAGGTCTTTTGCACGTAACCTTTGACTTTTTTTTTTCAGGGACGTGACCTTTGGAGTTTGTACGTGGCCTTAGCCTTTGGAGGACTCATTTGTTGGTACATGTTAACGTTTTAGTACTTTGTTGTACAAGATATGGTTACGCAATTAAGAATGTTTCATAAAATCTCAACCACACATTTTAGATCTAACTGATAAGATTAATTTAGATGATGTGGATTAACGTGGTGGCTTTATTTCACATCCTTATTTTGCTTTTAGTATATAATAGATTGCACAAGTGTTGGGCTCGGAACCATTGAGTCTATCATTTTGGCGAGATCTGGTTGGGCCTTGTCTTGCGGCATCGCATGCCTTCTAGGGGGGTGGTTAGGTAATGCTTTTTTTTTGAATTTTAAACCAGCATATATTAGGTCGGCAGGCCGCCTCATCAAAACCCTTCCAGTCCCCGTAGGTACCCTGGTAAGGGAAAGAGTACGTCTGAAACCTGCCGCCTTTATCAAATAATAGTTACATCATCTAAAAGTGTTTGGAGGAGGAAGTCAGGGGGTTCATCGACCCAAATACAATGAGATTTAGACATAAAGCAATTCCTAGCTATTGTATGGGCGACTTTGTTCACTTCCCTCCCACAGTGCTGAAACGTAACATTTCCAATTGCCCCCATATTGGAGAAAATATTTGCGTAGATTGCTGTTGCTTCACTCCAAATCCTATTCTCTCCCGAGCACATTTGAACAACTTCCATGGAATCCGATTCTGCTGCAACCGAAACAAAACCCAAGTCATTAGCAAGGGTTAATCCGTGGCTCATAGCTAAAGCCTCAGCCATGTGTGCGGAGGACACATGCGGTATGAACTTCGCAGATGCAGCCACAAACGTCCCCTGACTATTTCTAATGATCGCCCCCACAGCACCTGCCTCCTCCTCGGTCGAGAACGCTGCATCAACATTAAGTTTTACAATCCCACCATTCGGCTTCGTCCACATGGATTTGTACTGGGGGTTTGATGGAGTCAGCGAGCGCGCCGAATTAGCTGTTATAGCCCGAATAGAAGTTATACAGTTTTGAAACGGAGGGACCTGCTCGCCATGGGACTGTCTCCTTCTTAGCCACCAGATATACCAAGCAGCCGTAGCGACCAGATTATTTACATGAATTGATGAAAATCCTGGAACTGTGCTGTTATGCAGTTTAATGATAGACTCAAACACCCGCGCGCCAGAACGTACAGGAGTCATGGCGTCATTAATCAGATCTTCTAATCCCAGGCCCTTCCAGATCGTGGCAGCACCTTGGCATTTAAACAGCATGTGCATGATGTCCTCACGCTCAGTTTTACACAAGGGACACATATCATCTGTACCTATGTGTCGCCCAGCCAGGATGGCTTTTAGCGGCATGATTCCATGTAGAATTCTCCAGCAAAAAATCTTAACCTTAGCCGAAACTTTAAGCTTCCACAAAATCTTCCAGATAGGATTATCCAATGGGGTAATACTGATAAGAGATCTGCACGTTACCCCCTTGAACTGATGTCTCCATTCAGTATGATATGCCGACCTAACAGAGAAATTCCCAGTTCTGGTTCCGTTCCACGCAAGGAAATCAACAAAGCCATCCGGATTTAATGGGATTTGCAGAATCCGAGAAGCATCAATAGGGTGGAAAATATTTGTAATAAGTTGTTGATCCCAGAAGCCCGTAGTCGGGTCAATTAACTCAGCAACTCTAGTAAGTAAGACAAGATGTTATCCTCTAGAATCTATGATATAATAGACTCCTTTTGGTCGACTGAACGTATCGTCCACTTGTCCATTTTGATGTACATGTTTCCAATAATACAAGTTTTATAGTACTTGGTATTTTTAACAACCGTCTATCCGCTCTAATCGAACGGTGATAAAATTAGAGCTACCTGAAACTACTAAATTAAGACTATTTGAAACTATCAAAATTATTTACTTTTTATCTAATGGCTGACGGAGCTGACCAGCCTATGTGGCGTTTTGACCGCTGCAAATTTACAGAGCGACCCCTGAAGTTATATTTCTTCTAAAGCGTGGTCCAGTTTCCCTTCCGGTAAAAAAGAAATCGATTCTTTCTCTGGAGTCTGGAGCCGGTCTGCCGGTGATATCCATGTGGAGGTGGGAGTACATCAATGGGACAATTGCTTCTGTGCCCTGATTCTCTCTAGTTTATCCGTTTGTGCCATACCCGCGTAGTTTCTCTCGTCCGTGCCCTGACTGGCTCGCAAATCGGCCAAACGCTCTGTTGCCCTCTGGTCAACCGTCACTTGGCCTGACTGGTGGGGTCGGCCTGGCGCGGCTCGGTTGGAATTTCCTGGGGTCGGCTAGTGTGCGGCTCGGTTAGGATTTCCTGGGGTCGGCGCGTGGGGTCGGCTCATTTCGAATTGGAACGTTGGTAGGTTTGAATCATCGTCTTCCCCCCAAATCCCGATCTGACACGCCGCCCCGCCCCGTGCCACCGCCCTAGCGCCGCCCCGCCCCGCCCGTCCCCTTCCGCCGGTGGTGCACTGCACCTCTGCTTGCAAGACGCATCCATGGCGTCAGTTCCAGACCCCGTCGTTCCGCCCGTTCCGCCTTGTGCTTATGACGGTGAGGACTGGGTGAAATCGGATTCAGATAACACTTGGATGAGGAAGTAAGTACATAATCTCTCGATTGTCTCGATTAATCTATCGACTGTCTAAATTTCGTGATGTATGTATTTGAATACGGCTTCAATTTGACCTTATCGCCATGAATTTTGTTCAAAAAGATGAATCCGAATACTGCTTTTCGCTTGTAGTCGAAATGGTCAGTCGCTGGCAGCAGGAACTCAAGTTCTCCCCTCCTCATTGGTTTCAGTTGGTGGTAGAAACGACTTATTTGTTAAAGGATTTGCTTAAAACTTGCTGTGACAAATTCAGCTGGCGGATAATTGATACTGTCGTGATCATATACTGGGATATGTTGGAGGGCTGTTTCATCCCACTGCCCGATGACACTACAGCTGGATGCTTATTTGCTCAGAGCGTGACCGAGCGATTCGGTAAAATTAGGCTTGTGGTGGCTCGGAAACGACTTCAACATGAATTGCGAAAGACAAAGGGAAAGGGAGAGCGAAAGGGGGCAGCTGCTAATGCTCAGCTTCCGTCGTTACCTCGTAGTCAGCCCAGTGGCAATAGAAGTCAACCCAGTGGAAGTACAAGTCAGCCCACCAGTGGTAGTGCAAGTCAGCCCACTGTAGATGCTATTAATTCAGACGATGATGTGGTGCCCGACGATGCCGTGTCGCAGAACGACGATGAAGATGAGAAGATATTTTCTGAATTTGTGCATGAATTGGGCCATAGGGCCCCTGTCGCTCAGCTTGTACAAGATAGTCCTGAAGAGGAGGAGGAGAACGCTGACATGTTGATTGCAGATGAATACGATGGCGATGAAATGCCAGAGCTTGATTGGGATAGGAATGCTCCTATGCTTGCTGCAGGGATAAGATTCAAAAATGTGAATGAACTTCGGAAAGCAACGTCCAGCATCCTCAGCAACAATATTTTCTCCATTGAGAAGAGTCAGACAGACAGGTATACGGTTCACTGCTCAGATGAGAGGTGCAAGTGGAAGTTGCATGCCACTCTTGTGCCAAAGAAGATTCATGACAAACATGACGAGAAAGACATGATAGAGATAAGGTATAACGACCATGAGCACACTTGTCCATCTAAGGTGGCCTGGCTGGAAACACACTTAGCAAGCAAAGGGTGGCTGACAGAGGTGATGACTCCATTGCTATGACAGAACCAAAGATTAGGAGCAACTGCCCTCGAGAAAATGATCAGTGATAAATATAAATTTGAGATGAAGCTATCTTACATGAAGCTATGAAACGCTAGAGAAGTGGCCCTGAAGAACATAAAAGGTACTGCGTGGGCAGATAGCTTTCACTTGTTGTACGCATTCAAAGCTGAGGTGGAGAAGGCAAGTCCAGGTAGTGTGGTAGAAATCGATCATGTGGCTGTGCAGTCCAAAGTGAGAGGAAAAATGGTTGAAAGAAATATCTTCAGGAGAGATTTTGTCTCTTAGCCTTGCCATGAAGGGTTTCGTAAAGGTTGCATGCCATATTTGGCTGTGGATGCAACTGTTCTAACTGGAAGATAGAAAGGACATGTTGACACACGAACACGTCACGTGTACCTGCGGCGCCGAGGGAGATACTCCTCAACACGCACCGTGGGAGGCTCGCCGGAAGCGCGATACGCAAGACAATCCGGCGAGCGCTTTTAGAACCCGACACCCTACACGCCCGGGAGAGACCCCATCTGGACGCACGGCGGCGATAGACTGCCCTGTATCGGTTCGCCCGCACCCAGGACCTCGTAGATCGAAGCTCCCCAAAACGAAGAACGTCGAATAACGAAAAAACAGGAACCTAGTGCAAAAATAGATGAAAAGTAGTAGATTGATTTGTGTTTGACGATTATGTGTTGTTCAATTGGCCGGCACCTTTTGTATATAAAGGCGGCTGGACTTCCCGTGCAAGGAAAGGTTTGGTTTTTCCTCCAAAACCCTAATTTGAGTCCAATTCGGATGGTCTGGTCCGAACCTTTCAAACTGGTTCGGTCAGAGAACTGGCTGTAACTTGCGGGTCGGTTTTGAAGCAGTTACCGACCTCGGATCGAAATCTCGTAGAAGACAAAGTTGTTCATCTAAAAAAAAACAAAGAACTTTCATTTTATCCGTTTTTCCATCTGACTCCATCTTGCAGCTTCAAATTCAATCGGAAGGAATCCGATTCGTTTTCCGCTTCTCTGGTTATGCTCACCCGAGAGCAGAGTAGGTCTATGATAGGGCGACTTACCCAGACCATGTCTAAGGTAGGGCGAATGCAGTATTTTCGCCTCCACAAGTTGCATACGACCTCGGATGAAGACGACTCCAAAAGCAAAATTGTACGTCTTGAGAATACGCACAACTCTCGTGTTAAACACCTTTTCATACGAGAACATCTTCATGGTGATATCATTCAATTATCCATAATGAGCCAAATTTGACCGTCAACACATGCCTGGCAGAGCTTGCGTGCCAAAAAATAACTTGCACCATTATGCTGCTAAGGACGATGTCAACACTCCATCGGCCACATGCTCTTAGGGCGATAATATTTTATCGGCCATTTTTCGTGATTAGGCTTCCTGCCACACGCTCGGGTAATATCTCTTCAAGTAACGCCCATTAAGAGCTCGAGGTAACATCAAACCTCCATCAACAGATTCCACCAAATATGAATTCTCAGGTACAACTCTCACAATCTTAAAAGAACCTTCCCAACTCGGAGACCACTTGCCAAACTTCCTATCTTTTGAACCGACTGGTAAAATCACCTTCCAGACTAGATCACCAACCTGAAAACTCTTCAGTTTTACTTTCTTATTATATGCCCTGGCTACCCTGAGCTTGTCCTTCTCAATATCTCTCAAAGCTATCACTCGTTTATCGGCCACCTCATCAATATTATCTATCATCAGGTTGTGAAAATCGACTGCCGATAAACCATCTTGTTTGGCGGCTCTTAGAGCAGCCAGATTTACCTCAACAGGCAAAACAACTTCTTGCCCATACACTAGCTCATACGGAGTCACCTTATTCGCACCATGTTGTGAAATTCTATGTGCCCATAGTGCTTCAGATAATACTTCATTCCACCTCCTTGGGTTCTCATCTACTTTCTTCTTGATCAGCCGAATCAACGTTTTATTACTAGATTCGGCTTGTCCATTGGCTTGAGCATAATAAGGAGACGAACTCAGCATCCTTATACCGTATGATTCAGCAAATTCCTTCACTTCCTTTGCCATAAATGATGTACCCTGATCTGTCGTCAAAGTTTGCGGTATGCCGAATCGATGAATAATATGCTCAGTTATGAATTTAATCACTTCCTTGTGTGTCATATTCCGGAGAGGTACCGCTTCAGACCACTTAGTGAAATAATCAGTGGCCACCAGCACGAACCGATGCCCCTTTGAAGATGCAGGATGAATCATGCCGATAAAATCCAATCCGCACCCTCTAAATGGTCACGGCTTCACAATAGGGTGTAACATAGCAGTAGACGCTAACTGAATGTCCCCAAACTTCTGACAAGCTTCACACCCTTTATAATATCTGAAACAATCGTTAATCATTGTCGGCCAATAAAATCCCGCGCGTCGCAATAACCACTTCATCTTATGCGCCGACTGATGTGTTCCACATATACCTTCATGCACCTCTCCCATGGCAACTCTAGCTTGATCTTCATCTAGACACCTCAAGAGAATACCATCTGTCGTTCGGCGATACAAACTATCATCTAGCAATTTGTACTTGAATGCCAGTCACCGAACAACCCTATCTGCCCTCTTACTTGGATCCTGCAAATACTCAACAATAGGTTGTCTCCAGTCCACATGAACACTTGCACTAGATACTTTATTAGCAGCCGAATCAACAGGGGTCAATCCGGCTTCTCCCAACTCAGCAAAAGCAAGCATCGGCTTATAAGCGCGATGAAACATGCCATGACTGACATGATAACCAGATGCTTGTTGAGCCAAATCATTAGCAGCTCCATTATCCTGACTAGATATGTGGGATATGCTGAAACAATCTAAAGTAGAAATTATATCCAGGCATTTATCAAGATACATATTAAGTGCTCCATCTATACACTGGAAAACCTTGTTCACTTGCTGCACTATCAACAATGAATCACCAAAGGCTTCCACATGAGTTGCGCCTATGTCGACTAACATCTCCAGCCCGAATAACAATTCTTCATATTCGGCTTGATTATTCATACATAAGTACTCTAAACGACATGAGGCCTTAAAAACAGCACCATGAGGAGAGATGTAAACAATGCCGACCCCTTGGCCATCGTCACAGACTGAACCATCAAAGTATAACTTCCATGGTACTAGTGAAATAAAATTAATCTCTACCTCATGCTCATTGTCAATGCGATGTTCAACAATAAAATCAGCAACGATTTGGCCTTTCATAGATTTTAATGACTCATAAGCTAAATCATACTCAATTAAACCATATGCCCTCTTGCCGATTCTTCCACTCAAAATCGGCCTATGCAACATGTATTTTATGACATCAGTTTGACAAGCTACGTCACATATGCTAGATAACAAGTAATGTCTTACTTTAGTGCAAGCATAATCTAGGCATAAGCACAACTTCTCGATGAATGTGTACCTTGTTTCTGCATCCAGCAAACGCCGACTCAAATAAGTGATAATGTGCTCTTTTCCTTCGGTTTCTTGCGTCAACACAGCACCAATAACATTATTCTCGGCTGCAATATACAGTCGTGATGGCTCGCCATGTCTGGGTGTTCTCATCACCGGAGGTGTAGATAAACAACGCTTAATATTTTCAAACGCTTCCTGTTGTTTTGCCCCCCAGGCAAACTCGCGATCAGATTTCAACCGAAGGATAGGAGTAAAGGCACTGATTTTTCCAGACAGATTTGCTATGAATCGTCTTAAATAATTGATTTTACCCAGAAACTTCTGCACATCTTTCTTACACTTTGGCGCTTCTACTTTCTTTATCGCCTCAATCTTCTTGGGATCAATCTCTATGCCATGTTCATGTATAACAAAACCCAAGAACTTCCCAGCCGACACTCCAAATGCGCACTTTAACGGATTCATCTTCAGTCCATACTTTCGCATCCTTTCAAAAGCCAGTCGCAAATCGGCTAAGTGAGGGTTAGCGCCACTCGATTTCACTACCACATCATCAATATAAACTTCCAATATCACCCCAAGCAGATCATGAAATATTAGGATCATTGCTCGTTGATACGTGGCACCCGCATTCTTCAAACCGAAGGTCATCACAGTCCACTCGAATAAACCAACGAACCCGGGACAACGGAAAGCAGTATTATATGCATCATCTTCGGCCATAAAGATCTGATTATATCCCGCATTGCCATCCAGAAAACTGATAATTTTGTGACCCGAAGCATTATTAATAAGCATATCGGCTATGGGCATAGGGTACTCATCTTTGGGTGTAGCCCTGTTTATATCTCGAAAATCAATACAAATCCGCAGCTTAGAGGATCCCTTCTTCTCCACATGCACGATGTTAGAAATCCACTCCGCATACCTGCAAGTCTTGATAAAATTAGCTTCGAGTAAGCGACCGATTTCTTCCTTGACTCGGTCATATATCTTAGGATCGAATTTCCTAGCCGGTTTTTTTTGAGGCCTAAAACCAGCTTTAACTGGCAACCGATGCTCCACCAGCTCTCGGCTCAAACCAGGCATCTCATCATACTCCCATGCAAAGCAGTCGACAAATTCTTTCAGCAAACCGATTAACACCATTTTATAATCGGCTTTCAGATTTTTGTTTACAAACGTCGGCCTTGGAATGGAACCATCCCCTATGTCTATCTCTTTCAACGGGTCAGCCGACGTAAAGCCTTGTCCCAATTTGTCCATGTCTTCTATTTCTTCTATAGACTCACCCATATCGTTCCCAACAGCCCGATATTCAACGAGTCTCTTCTGCAACCACTCTTTATTTTGATCCATTAAAACTGTGAACGAGACAGCCGATTGTCTCCAATCGGCTTTAGAGATACGGGCACAAAACCATTCCTTGTAGCACTAAGGAAGTCGTAATCTGAAAGGTCGCACCCCGTCAAACAGGTAGCGTTAGGGTGCTGCCAGTCGACCAAAGAATCGGCTAAAGCAACACAAGCCGAATTATCTGCATGAACGACTTCTACTTCATCCTCAACCCATTGAATTAAGAACTGGTGCAATGTAGAAGGTACGCACTGGTTAGCATGGAGCCAGTCGCGACCTAATATGACATTATAGTTACCCTGCACCTCAGCAACAAAGAATGCGGTGGCCAAAGTTTTGCTTCCCACTGTGAGTTCCACACTCATAACACCTTTGGCCTCAGTCCGTTCTTTGCCCTCAAATCCATTGAGCACCATGTTGGTTTTCATCAATTTATCTTCATCTAGCCCCAACTTCTTGAAGACTGAGTATGGCATCAAATTTACCACGGCGCCTCCATCAACAAGCATCCTAGCAACCGGTGATCCGTCAATGTGTCCCCTGATAAACAACGGCTTCAAATGGTTCACCGGTTCTCGTGGCTTCTCAAAAATAGTGTTCTTGGGACCAAAATCTAGGTGCGCTACTTCTCCTTCTTCGCCTGGTGCACGGAATTCAGAAGGTAAATAGTACACCATGTTGATATCTAGGCCTCCTCTGACTGGGGTACTCTCGTAGTCTATCATCTCATCATCACCCTCAGGTGCAGTCTCCATCTCCGAGTCATTCTCCAGAAATTCTGAATTTTCAGTCGACATACTCACCTCCTCCGAGTGATTCTGTTTACCTGCTAAGTTTTCGTTCTCAGCTGATATGACCATCTCGGGAACCGCAGATGATGTGTTGATATCGGCGTTTTCCTTAGTCGGTATTGGAGCCGACACGATGATGCACTCACGGGTGTGTAGTTGGAAAACCCCAAGAGGAAGGTGTGAAATAGTGCAGCAGCAAATTTCCCTCAGTTATGAAACCAAGGTTATCGAACCAGTAGGAGATGAAGAACACGTCTGAAGGTCTCCCCCTTGTAATGGCGCCAGAAATTGCTTGGTGGAGGTGGAACCTGCACAACACAATCAAGAAACTTTGCCCCAACTCAAAAGTGAGGTTGTCAATCTCACCGGCTTGCTGTAACAAAGAGATTAAACGTATTGTATGGAAAATAATGTTTGTTTGCAGAGAATGAAAATAACAGTTTGCAGTTGGTTGTATTATCAGTTTAAAGAAAAGGACCGGGGTCCACAGTTCACTAGTGGTGTCTCTCCATAATAATAATAATAGCATACATGTGGGTAAACATTACAGCTGGGCAATTGACAAAATAAAGAACTGCATAATGATGCATGTACATGTCATGGTGTCTAATGTGAGATTCATTTGGGCATTACAACAATATATATAGACCGTTCCAACCGCATCTATATCCACCTTCCGGTTAACGTCCGTACCCCTTTCAGTATTAAGTTGCAAGCAACAGATTATTGCATTAAGCAATGTGTGTAATGTAAGTAAGTAACATCATCCTTAGATAAAGTACTACAGTTTTATCCCTAGTAGCAACAGTACATCTACAACCTTAGAGCTTTCTGTCACTGCCCCAGATTAAATAGAGACATGAACCCACTATCGAGCATAAATACCCCCTCTTGGAGTCACAAGCATTTACTAGGCCAGAGCAACTACTAGCAACGGAGAGCATGCAAGATCATAAACAACACACAACATGATATATTATGAAGCAATGACAAAGTATTCAATATTCATCGGATCCCAGCAAACACAACATGTAGCATTACATAAAGATGATCTTGATCATGATAGGCAGCTCACAAGATCTAAACATGAAAGCACAATAGGAGAAGACAACCATCTAGCTACTGCTATGGACCCGTAGTCCAAGAATGAACTACTCACGCATCAGTCCGGAGGCGGGCATGGTGATGTAGAGCCCTCCGGTGATGATTCCCCTCTCCGGCAGGGTGCCGGGAAGAGCTTCTGATCCCCCCCCCCCCCCCCCGAACTGGGGTTGACGACGGCGGCGGCTCCGTGATGAAAAGTGGAAAAGTGTTCGGCCTTTTTGTCTTAGGGTTTCGGGGGGATTATATAGGCGAAGGGGCGAAGGCGGTGGAGCCCTGAGGGCCCCACCTCAGGTCCCGGCGCGGCCAGGGGGGGAGCCGCGCCACCCCTTGAGGTGGGCGCCTCGGGCCCCGTCTCCTTCTCCCCCTCGGACTTCTGGAACGTGTCGGAGATTCTAAGACCTTTGGTTTTTGTTTCGTCCAATTCCGAGAATATTTCCTTAAGTTGATTTCTGAAACCAAAAACAGCAGAAAACAGGGAACTGGCACTGTGGCATCTTGTTAATAGGTTAGTTCCAGAAAATGCATAAAACTATATAAAATGTATATAAAACATGTAGGCAATTGGTATAATATAAGCATGGAACATAAGAAATTATAGATACGTTTGAGACGTATCACACGACTTCCTTGCGAACCCAGACTCGAGAAGGAATCGGGTGAGTTTCTTCGAAACACTCATCCCTCCGTACCTCTGCATCGTGTTCCACCTTCTGCTGATTCCTCATCCGCTGCACCTTTCTCTTCTGAGTCTTAGTTATTCCACGAGGACACCACTTAGGCTGAGTATACTTCGGGTCCCTCGGCTTGGTTCGACTGCTGCTAGCTTCATGATCATTAGCCGAGGTTCCTTGTTGCACAGTCGAAACTGGCTGAACAGATGACTCGTCACCACTTCTTACCGCGGTTGTTCTATTATTGCTCTCGCCACTCGCTATCACCCCGACTGACGTTTCTGCCGCGACTGCCCTTCCGACTGATTCGCCAACGACCCGTTTCCCGAGTGACAACTCATGTGTACCAATAATTATAATGCTTGTACTCGCGACTCGCATCTGTTTTCCAGCACTCGCAGCTTCATGGACTGTAGGTGACTTGGGACGCTATACTTTCTGCGCCTCATCTTGATGATATAACCGACTTACGTTACTGCCCAGTCGGTCGTAAACAGACCTTCTTATCCGGTCATGCACGGACCTCCGTGGAGCTGCCCAACCCGGGTGAAATATTTGTGGCGCTATCGGCAGTCGCACTCCTCCTCCATTGAAGTGACTTGGCGCGTAGGGAGGTATTCTTCTCTGTGGTCCTGGCATCCACTGTCCATACGGCCTTTCTTGACTCGGAAACCTCTCACTCGGAGGTGATCTTGGTCGCTTCATCTGAGATCGCTGATTATATGGACTAGCAGCTTGCCGGGTATACTTGTTTAATAACATGTCGAAAGTTGGTCTGATTTTCTTATAACGCACGTTCGACTCGTTTTTCTTCCACTTATTGTCTTCTGGGTTCTTCGGCTTTATGAACTTTGCACGAATACCCTCTTGCATTGGCGCTTGCCCCCCCGGGTTTGGTGTTCTTGATAGTGATTTTTATCACCCCCTTGCCTCCAGCCTGTTTATGTAACACCACCTCCCTTCTTGTAACCTGATGATTGTCCTTATCGTTCCTGGGCTCACCAATAACAACATTAGCTTTGTTAACGGATCCGGCCGCCTCTGGCCGAATCAATACCTTTTTCCCCTGCAACTCGATAGTGTTCATAGGAAAAGGCTGCTTATCGACTTGCATGTCAGCAAAACCCAATCGTCCGTCATTAATGGCCGATTGTATCTGTCGTCGAAAAATGTTGCAGTCATTAATAGCATGAGAAAATGAATTATGATACTTGCAATATGCACGCCGTTTTAATTCATCAAACGGCGGTAATGTATGAGAAATACGAATATGTTTGTCTTTAAGCATAGCATCAAAAATCCTATCACACTTACCGACATCGAAACTAAACACCATGTCATCATCCCGACCCTTGCGAGTCGGCTTTAAAGCCTCACACGTGTATGGTTTGGCCTTTGACGGCCAAACAAACTCAGCAGCGTAAACATCGGCCTCATCGTCCGAATTTTCACTATTATATCCAACCATGTGGAGATGGGGACGATCAGACTTAGTTCTATGAGTTTCTCTCACCTCTTTGTTTCGGTTTTCTTGAGCTAATGCTCGTTGCAAAACTTGACTAATATTCAGAAACTCGAAACCTTCAATTCTTTCTTTTATGTGAGATCTTAAACCATTGAGAACTAAATCAGCCATATCTCTTTCAGTTATTACCAAACTATAGCACCGGTTTTTGGTATCTCTAAATCTCTTAACATAATCGGTGACTGATTCGTCAGACTTTTGCCTAACCGATGTAAGGTGGGATAACTTCAGCTCATTATCTCTTGTATAAAAGTGTTCATGGAATTTCTTCTCTAGATGATACCAAGTATGAATAGAGCCATAAGGTAATGCGGAAAACCATGAAAAAGCAGTACCAGTTAATGATAATAGAAACAAACGCACTTTCAAAGGATCCGTATTACCAGCCTCTCCTAACTGTGCTAAATATTGACTCACATGTTCCCATGTTGTTTTATTATCTACCCCGTTAAATTTAGCAAAATCAGGAACTTTATAACCTTGGGGGTATGGTATGCTATCAAAGTACTCCGGGTATGGTTTTTGCACATCCGGTTGATCGGCTTCGGTTCTATGCCGAAGTTATCGAAAACATCTTCTGCAATTCGGCCCTTAGGGTAACCATGTTTTCGTCCATGACCGAAGTACCTACTGGTAGCGTTGCAATTGGAGCCGCAACACTAGGTGTAAAATTCACTCGTGTGCTAGGGACCGACTCATAGTTAGGTACTGTGAAATTTGCTACTGGTGGCATGATATGATTCGGCGGTGGGGCCGAATATACCACGCTACTGATGGGTGCTGGAGGAGTTGGTACATTGATAAGCTGATTGTCTTGAAACGGACGCCTCATCGGCGTACTCTGGAAAGTCGCCAATGGATTAAGTGGAACCATATTAGGGTCTCTAGCGGGAATACTCGTGCTACTAGTATTAGCAAAATTATCAGGTGTATTTTTCCCAGCTTTTAACATATCTAACATGGCCGCATAAGCTAAGTTACTGGACTCAGTGGCGTAATGATTAATCGCAGCTATCTGATCTTTAGAGAAGACATCGGAACTTACAGCAGGCTCGGCTGAGATACCGAGCATAGGTGGCAGCTTGTTGTCGCCGAGTGGAACGACGTCCCCTTGGCGACTCTTCTTGTATCCAGAGAGGAAAGATTCGACGTCCTCCTCTTCCTGCCTCTTTTTCAGAGCCTCGAACTCCTCCTTGCGTTTTTTATCTAGCGCATCGAGTTGCTCTTGACGTTCCTTCTTCCACGCCTCATAGGCTTGGCGCTGATCAACCGAAAGATCATCGAAGCTAGGCTTGATGATGTTTTCGGCACTAACATCAGATGGCTGAGGAATTGATTTTGACATGATGATCTTCTTCCCCGGCGGAGTCGCCAAAAAGTGTGTTGACACACGAACACGTCACGTGTACCCGCGGCGCCGAGGGAGATACTCCTCAACACGCACCTCAGGAGGCTCGCCGGAAGCGCGATACGCAAGACAATCCGGCGGACGCTTTTCAGAACCCGACACCCCACACGCCCGGGAGGGACCCCGTCTGGACGTACGGCGACGATGGACGGCCCTGGATCGGTTCGCCTGCACCCAGGATCTCGTAGATCGAAGCTCCCCAAAACGAAGAACAACGAAGACGAAGAGCAAGAAACTAGAGCAAAAGTAGATGAAAAAGTAGTAGATTGATTTGTGTTTGACGATTGTGTGTTCTTTCAATCGGCCATCACCCTGATATATAAGGGCGGCTGGACTTTCCTTGTGGCTTACAAAAACCATAATCGTGTTCGAATCGGTCTCCTATCTCCAAACTTAGCAAAAAACTACTCAAAAGACCAAATCTCGTACGTCGAGTTCGGATCCTAGTCGAATTGATAAACTGCACCGCCGCTTCCGCTTCTTGCTGTGCTCCACGCCTTTGCTATCACCTGATAATTTGTCGAGTGCCCCACACCCGATGACTTGTCGACTGATATTGCTATCACCTGATAATTTGTCGAGTGTACTGCTGTTGTAAGAACCCATTTTTTCTTCTCTGCTGCTTAAATCGTCAAGTACATTGCCGCTGTAAGAGTGCCTCCTGTTTCCACGGTGACTCTTTCTTTGTTTTATCTGCCATGGCACACTTGCGTCCAGAAACCAGTATTTCAAAAAGGTGCCAAATCTGACCGTCAACACCGCCACCGAAGATCCCAGCGAGGGATGACAAGAGAATTACACACAGAATTACGGGAATTGCTCGGGATCGTATTACTTGCAGCGGAATGATACATGTTCATAGCAATGCATTGATGCGGAGTAAACCCTAGCTATCTAGTTCTAGAGGATAAGCTTGTTCCATCATAGGTCGACCTCTACCAACTCCTGGCTTTTATACATGCCAGCAAGCGTACAGCGAGCGAAATAGCACGGCTCGTTTTAGGAAGATTAACGGTAAAAGAGGAAAAGGATTACAACCATCCATTGGTCCTATTGTATCTTAGCCGTTCATCTCAGTAGCTTCAGTCTTCAGATGGCGTCCTGACATTGCCAGACCGTAAGGCCGGACGAAGAGTATCGAAAAATTCAGCACCGCCAATGACAGTCGGAATCAGGGCCAAAACACGACTCACACCGCTGTTGTAGCCTACCAGTCGCGCCTTTAAAAAGGCACAACTCTAAAAAAGTTGAGGTTTTCTTTCAGGATATATATGGTAAGAGATGAGCTAGGAGGATAGGGATGATGATATCTCTAGGAAGGAAACACGACGCTCCTTTACCATCGGAGCCGGCATGGTCGGCCAGGGATTTCTCCCACGCTAGCTCAAGCCTCCTTTGATTCACATGGCTAGGAAAGATAAAAGGAAAGATATCGTATAGGATTGATTTGACTAGTCCAATGAAATCTTACGAGAGTAGTAACTCTGACAGGATTTTTCCCATGAGATCCAAGCTCATACTCCCTGCGTACCAAAATAAGTGTCACAACTTTGATAGAAAGTGGATGTATGTAGACATGTTTGACACTTATTTTAGGACGGATGGAGTATTAGATTTCCCATGAAATTGACTACACAATTTTCACGAGAATATTTTCTACATGTAACAATCCTATGAATCAAACACCTTAAAAGGAAAATTTTCACGGGGTTTAAATCCTAGTACAAAGTTCCTTAACAGATCATGTGAATCAAAAGAGGCATCAAGCTGATAGTGATTGTATATGGAGGGTTAAATTTGCCAAAAGCAAAGGAAAGCAAATCACTCGGTGGGACCACCTGCATTGCATGGACTTTATACCGGGGCCCCACCCAGCTAAAGCAGGCCACCACGCGAAACCAGGAACGGAATGATTAGTGGAGCACTACATATGGTAGCACAAAAACATCAACAAGGAACAATGAGCAGAAGCTACTCTAATCCCGCCATTATATTATATTAGTAGCATTTGGTACAGGACAGGCTGTCCCTCCGCCCCCATTCCCCCAACTCGTCTGTGGAAGGATCCGAGCGGAGGCATATCGCCGGAGGATTCGACGGAGGACGGCCCCCGAAGGTGAGCTCATCGTTGGTCCTGTTCGTTGTCGCCATGATTTCTTCTCCACTCTCTTTTTCTCTCTTCACTAGAAAGTAATCGGAATTGTATCCTCCGCCCATGCGATGGTCCCAGTTTCCTTCAATCGGGGAGTTGAATCCCGACTTTTGTGTTGATTTTCCTGGCACCCGGGCGCAAATTATGGTCCAAAGCGTGAAGAAACCAACCACCACCATTCCACCAATGCTGTATTTCTTCTTCTTCTCCAACGGCGTCAAAATCGAGTCTGTGTTCGTCTCTCAAAGTCCCGACTCCGAGGGCTGTAGATGAATGTAATTTAATTCAGCGACACACTCTTCAGTGGTTTTCGTCTGAACCCACCAGAGTCTTGCCAAAGGTGAATTGATCTATCTGTGTTGCCTTTGGGCGCCACTCGGCTGGCTATTCAGCGCTTGATTAAGCAAACATATACTGTTGTTGTTGATTAGTGAATCCCATGTCCGCTTTTCCAGCATCTAGTTTCAGACGAACTGTTCGTTTGCGCTTTCCCTGAAAATTTCGTTGCAGTTTTCCTTCCTCAATTGTTTTTCTCCGTCATTTAGCTCCAGGGTATAGCCTCACCCAAAATATAATTTGTACGCTACAGCTGAATGTGTTCCAGTGTATTTACAGCATTTCGGTTAGTCTTTTTCGCTGTCAGTACATATAGTCCTTTTGGTCGGAAAAGATCGATTGGATTGGTCTCTGTTTTGAACTTCTTGTTCAGCTCCCTAAAAGAACTTCTTGTTCAGAGATGCCTTTCCTGCTTTCAAAAACTGGTTGTTAGACTGTCACTAATAAGTACTAATAAAATCGTCGAATGGCTTAATTTCAGCTGGGCCCTTTCGGTTGGTCAAAAGTTGCTGTTGAATGTTGACCACAGCTCTTTCCTGTAACTGGCAGGCAAAGCACGGCACTGTGTCGTGTGTCCGGTTCAAGTGCTTCTTTTAAGCTTAGGGCACCTCCAACGGGCCCTCGATAGGGCTTGTTCTAATCTGTCCTTTCGGACGTAGACTCTCCAACGGGCCGCCGCATATGGACAACTGTCCGCGCGGACAGGTTTTCGGCCTCAAACATGGTCCAAGTTTGGTCCAGGTTTGGGGGAGAAAACGGACAGCCTCTTGTCCTCCCTTGTCCGTGCTTGGCCCAGTGGCCAGCTAAACAAACCCCATTCCACACAAACCCTCTCTCTGCTCCCACCCTCCGCCGCCGCCGCCCTAGCGCCGCCGCCCACGATTGAGGACGGACTTTCGGCGGCCACGACCGCTTCCGGCGCCGCCCTGTTGAAGGTGAAGAAAGAGAGGCTGCCGGCGTCGGACAAGAGGGCAGAGCGGAGGAAGAAGAAGCGGCTGAAGGGCCTCGCGGCCAAGGAGGCCGTGGCGGCGGCCGAGGAGAAGGAGCGGAGGGTCGCCATCGAGGCCCGTGCTGCCAGCGACCTCATAGCCACCCAGGCCGCGGCCCGGGCGGTGCTTCTTCTCGGCGGCCTCATCCCATCCGCTGTCCCTGAACTCGTGTCCTCGGCGGCGAGCTCGGCTTCGTCCGCCAAAGGGAAGCCGCCAAGGTCAGCGTCCCCCGTGCTCTCTACGGCCTCGCCGGCTGGGCACCCTGCCACGGCTGGCATTTCGCGGCTCGGGTCCCACGAGGCGTCACCGGAGATGGGCACACACGTCCCCTTCCCCTCAGCCCCTGTGGCGCCCATCGACCTCAACGTCACGCCGGCCGCGAGCCGCGAGCGCGTCAAGCCGAAGAGCCGGTCGATGTCGGTGGCCGGCACCGTACCCGAGCCTCGGGTGCTCGACTTTGAGGAGCCACCCTTGACGCCGTCCATGATGGCCGACTTGACCATGATGGACCCGGACACAAGAGCTTGGGTGCTCAAGAAGCAAAAGATCATTCATGACCGTGGCGATGTTTGATTTGCATCTTGTTTCAAACTAGTTTCTATCATTTGCTATCATTTGTATTTTGAACTATGGATCATTTAGTTGTTTCGAACATGTGTCTATGTTATGCTTGTTTGACATATATTGTCATATTATTATTTGAATGTTGTTGTGCTATTGTATTTGTTTCAAATTTGACAATGAGTCAATCTATTTTTTTTCAAAACGGACTGGTTTTGCGTTGGGCCGTTGTAGGCACTTCCTCCCCAAAGCGGATAGAGGACCAAAATTGGTCCGCGGACAGAATCGGTCCGCTTTGGCTGTCCATATGCGGAGGGCCGTTGGAGGTGCCCTTAATGTCTGCTTCTTCTTTCGTCGGCATTAGGGCACCTCCAACGGGCTGGCGCATACGGACAGGGAAATTGGTCCGTTTTGGTCTGTTTGGGGGCGGACCGCGGACAGAAATTAGGCATTTGTCCGTTTGGGGTGGAGGTGCCCCTAACGGCCTGGCGCAAATTGCCCCCAGACAAGATTTCTTCACAACCAAAGCAAATATTGTTCACAAATTTATTAATAACAAATAATAGTTCTCAAACAACAGATAACAGTGTTTATTACAATAAAAAATTTATGGACTGAAATATAAATAGTTCGTTCAACAAAATTAAAGAGGCCATGACTACTGGTTTCCGAAGTGATTCCACACATGCTCTACCAAATCATTTTGGAGCTGGATGTGTGTGACCTTATCCTGCATCTTGTCAAGCACATGAAGATACTGCTGGAACGACGCTGCCCAGGGGATCGGCTGAATCAACTCTCACTGAAATTCCCATCCTTGATCTAATAGCTTCGCGTCATACCGCTCATCCTCCACTATCATGTTGTGCATGATCACACAACCTGTCATGACCTCCCACATCTTCTCCTTGCTCCATGTTCTAGCAGGATGCCACACAATGGCAAAACGAGATTAGGGCACACCAAATGCTCGTTCAACATCCTTCTGACAAGCTTCTTGGTGTTGAGAAAACTTGCGAGTCTTCTTTGTGTCAGGCCTCCGGATGGTCTTCACAAAGACTGGCCCATGAAGGGTAGATGCCATCAGCTAGGTAGTAC
Source organism: Poa annua (assembly GCA_026929855.1). Taxonomy (NCBI): domain Eukaryota; kingdom Viridiplantae; phylum Streptophyta; class Magnoliopsida; order Poales; family Poaceae; genus Poa; species Poa annua. The sequence goes on from CM049437.1 coordinate 2,655,468, forward strand.
CCCTTGTTGTATTCATGCCCATTCACCTCATAGTGGACAATTGGAGCCTCTCCCTCGGCAACCCTATCGAACACCGTGGACCGATGTAGCACATTGATATCATTGTTGGAGCCGGCCATACCAAAGAATGAGTGCCAAATCCAAAGTTCCTGGGAAGCCACTGCCTCTAGTATGACCGTGCACTCACCGACATGACCCTGGTATTGTCCCTGCCAACCAAAGGGATAATTCTTCCACTCCCAGTGCATACAATCTATGCATCCAAGCATCCCAGGAAAGCCCCTGGTCTCATTCATCTTCAGAAGACGGTCAGTGTCTTCGAAGGTGGGTTCCATCAAGTACTCGGCACCAAACATCTGAACAACAGCTTCACAGAACTTATACATCGACTCCAGGCAGGTGCTCTCGCTCATGCGCAGATACTCATCAACAAGATCGCCAGCCACTCCATATGCAAGCATCCGGATAGCTGGAGTACACTTTTGATATGAGGAGAAGCCATACGTCCCTGTTGCATCTGGGTTGGCCTTTATATGCCCTCACCACTTATAGCAGACCCATGAACAAGGGCCGTCCCATACGAAAACGGCGACGAAAGACAGAGGCCGGATATGTTGTCCTCACCGGGTTGAAGTAGTCCTTCTAAAGCTGAAGGTGACCATTCTCTCGTTCACGGTCCAATGCGGGTGCTCGTCCAACGACAGACCCAACATGCCGAGGCATTGCATTGTCGTTGTAGTTGTGGATGAGAGTGCCCGCGGCCACCACGATATTGATGTCATCGTCCGATGATTCATCCGATGTATCGACGAAGGTGTGGTAGAAGAACTCATCATCGCTATCCATCTACAGGCAAAAAATTGTATAAGGACATGGTACATCATTTGCACTCCTCCAAATGCAAAGAAGGGACAAATATTGTTCATACCTTTGGTCGGTCAATCCGTCGAACACCTTCGGGGCGGTGGAGTTCTCGGTCGCGTCCGAGACAGAGGACGAGGGCGGCCGGTACTGGAGACGAGGGCGAGGACGGTCGGGGCTGCAGCATGGCGCGAGGGAGGCCGGGGTGGGAGAAGAAGGCAACTATGGCCGGGGATCGAGAAGGGCAGGCGGCGGCGGTCGCGGGACCAAAGGAGACCGGTGGTGGGAGGGAAAGAAATGGGAGGCTGGCTGTTGGGCCCGACGCGGACAGGGAGGACAAAGAGGCGGACCGAGAGGCAGTCCGTCTCGCCCCAAATCTGGCCCAAAACTGGGCCGCGTTTGGTCCATTTTCGCGTGTCCGCGCGGACACGCGCCCGTATGCGCCAGCCCGTTGGAGCCCCTATTTTGTCCGTCCGGACAAAATCGGACTAGGCTGGTCCGTATGCGCCAGCCCGTTGGAGGTGCCCTTAGGGCTCCAGCAAAAAAGTACTCTTGTCATTATGGATTCGCGTCTGCTTCTTTTCATGACAGCCCACTAATTTCTTGTCTAAATTATCAGTTTTTTTTTACCGGAGCGCATATTTTGATAATTATTTCTCTTCTTTGTACGTTTTTCTGTTTCATTAATCTATACTAGTTACTACTGCGAGCTATCACCACCTGGTCATAATGTGGTGACCTCTTTGGCTCTTTCCCTTTACTTCAGACGTTTCATTTCCCGTATTACATTGGTTGGTTTAATTAGATTAAAAAACAGCTACTTCAAAAATTGGGGATTATCCCTTCCAGTCCTGTTCTACTAAGAACATTTCTTGCTAAGCAGTTCTTCCATAGAATTCAAGAGTGTGTCGTCTACTCTGAAACCTGACAGGCATATTCTCATATACTTTGCTCGACCTCTACACCATTCCAGGTGCATTTGCGTGGATGAGGACGTGCATGTAATCGCATAACAAAACTCAGCCTTGTGCTTCAAGAAAAATGTCAGGTATAATCTGGTTTCTTTATCTTACCGGTGGGTATTCGTTTTCCTCTTGATGTAGAGGCTGTGAGATCAGTAAAGCATTTCCTTAAGAAATTATGTATATTATCTTAGATTGATCAATGCCGTATTTTGCATGAAGTGCGGCGACGGTCAGATAGCGTGGAGGGGCTGTTCTCGTTGGAGGAGTGGAAAGATCGGAAGTCCGGCGTAGAGAACTCAGAGGATGAGAGGAGGCGATTGTCCATCGGCGGTTCACTCAGGAAGAAAGCACTGAATGCATCGAGCAAGCTCACTCATTCACTTAAGAAGCGGGGGAAGAGAAAGGTTGAGCACCGGGCTTCTTCCTTCACAATTGAAGATGTCAGAGATGAGGAAGAGGAACGCGCTGTCTTCACATTTCAGCAAGAGCTTTTGAGCAGGAACTTGCTATCTGACAAACTTAACGACTATCACATATTGCTGAGGTCAATGCTCGAACAGAACTAAACAGCAAACAAATAGCTATTTTTTGTTTTATTTATACTACAGGTCTTAATTTTTTTTTGAAACATACAGGTCTTAAATTTTCCTGTCCTTTACAATGTAGGTTTTTGAAGGCAAGGAAATTTGACACTGAAAAAGCCATTCATATGTGGGATGAGATGCTCCAGTGGAGGAAAGAATTCGGTGCGGATACAATATTAGAGGTGAGACTAAGGCTCTTTTCGGATGCAAAGTTTTTTTTTAAACTGCAGTACTGCAGTACCACAGTTTGTAATATTAGTCCCTTCCCGTTTTCTATAGAAAAATCCTAGTCTGTTTTGGTCTTTACAGTAGCAATTTTAATTTTAAAGAAACAATCTTTAATCTGAAAAAATCTTTTTTTATAAAGAATATAGCTGATACCTACCGTTGGGAACTGAACCTTGCAGGATTTCAATTTTGAAGAGCTAGACGAGGTGCTTTGCTATTATCCTCAGGGTTACCATGGAGTTGACAGACAAGGAAGACCATTATACATCGAGAGATTAGGGAAAGTTGAACCAAATAAGCTGATGGATATCACCACTGTTGACCGCTACATCAAGTATCATGTGCAAGAATTTGAGAGAGCCTTCCGGGACAAGTTTCCAGCATGCTCTCTCGCCGCGAAAAGACATATTGATTCTACAACAACTATACTGGATGTTGAAGGCGTGGTATTAAGTTATTGCAGGACCTTATGTCTAAGAAGATTGACTTTGTTAATTTTTAGTTTGTAATCGAAAATAATTCGGATAAATGTTGCATGCTAACATTTCCCATTCTACGTTGCTCCAGGGTTTCAAGAACTTCAGCAAAACAGCAAGGGAAATGTTAACTAGAATGCAAAAGATAGACAGTGATTATTATCCTGAGGTATATATGCCTACGCTTTATGTACTTAACTCGTTTAATACTTGATGTCCCTGTGCTTAAACATTACTTGCATACGCAGACATTGCATCAGATGTTTGTTGTAAACGCGGGGACTGGTTTCAAGCTACTATGGAATTCAGTGAAAGGCTTTCTTGACCCAAAAACCGCCTCCAAGATACATGTTAGCATGAGTATCAGCAGTTATTTTCCTTATCTTTTCAAATAATTATTTTTGATGAAACCTCAATTGTAGGTCTTGGGAACAAAATTCCAAAGCAAACTTCTTGAAGTAATAGATGGAAGGTGCACTTCCATTTACAAACTATTTAACATAATTTATTGATCATAAAGCTTTTCTCTATTAGCTTTGATTGAACAATTTCATTTTTCTTTTCGCAGCCAACTTCCTGAATTTTTGGGTGGAACTTGTACTTGTGCTAGTGGGGGAGGATGTCTCAAGTCCAACAAAGGTCCATGGAATGATCTTAGCATTATGAAGGTAAATTTGGCAGATTTGCTAACTAGCGATATATGTGCTTCTTTATTTGGGATGTTGCTCTATGGTTTTCTAAAAACAAGCTTATATTTTCAGTTATGATTTTCAATATTGAGAAATTTACAATGCCATGCTGAAATGAATTAATACAAATAAAGAATTCTGCAGATATCTTGCAATTGGCATACTTAAATTGAGATGGCGATATAATTCTGGACAAACTTGTGAATTATTTTGTCTCTTTTAAACGGATATTACTGTCTGCAATTTAGTTAAAGTTCCTTCATGTTAAGAAAGAGTATACAGCTACATTCTCAACTTCTCTACCTGGTGTTTGCTTGTAGCTAGCACGTAACAAGGATGCTAAATTTATAAGGCATACAAGACGCTTATCTGAGATCGATCAACGAAGGGGTTCGTTTGATAGGCTACATATTTTGAAGGCATGTCCAACACTTCCAGGCATACGAGAATTTTATGATTGGAGGCTTGCATCACTTTGTTTGTTTCATTGGTATTCATCTTAGCAGTTAGCACCAATAACGGTTTTGCTTTTTTCCATCTCCTTATGAATAACAGGGTAGAAATAGTGACACGTCAACAGCTGAGTCAGGATCAGATGTTGATGATCTCGGTTCTCCTATGATGAGGAGGACATTGGAGCATAGTCGATTAGCTCCAGTTCGTGAAGAAGTGAGCTTTATTCCTCAATCTTAGCCTTTTGTCTCATGCATATGCTTGATGTGTGTAAACTGAATATCCTGCGTTTTTACACAGATGCAGATGAGAGCGCGAGAGTCTGCAGCTTATTACAGTTGTGATGATCACTTTGTCGTGGTGGACAAAACTGTCGATTATGGTAGAGGAGGATCAATGCCAGATAAAACCAGTGCCTCAGAAGTAAGAGTTCAAGCCTTAGGCACTGGCACAGAACAAAATTTTACAGGTACTTTGATCAATAGTGGTTTTCTAAGGTCACTGTATGCAAATATAAAGTAATATTCTCTTTTTGTTGTTTCCCCTTAGAATTTGTTAACTTGGTTGAATCTTACTAATAACTCACCGTTTCCTCACATATTGATTTTCTCTCTTTAGGTTCTTCAAGAAACATACGTGGTACCGTAGTACCTATAGAGATTCCAGAGGAAGGAAAATTATATCGTTTTCTCAGATTACTGCTGGCACTGGTTGTTAGAGTTTTTGCCTTCTTTCACATAGTACGTGGTCAGCCAGAGACAATGGTAGTCGATAACCCACCACCTCCAGCTCTGCTTGAACCGATCTCTGGTGAGCATCCAGCAGTGGAAGCAATCAGGGTGGACAATATCAGTCCTGTCATTGGGCGCCTTGAAAGGCTAGAGAACAGGGTCGATGAGCTCAGCAGCAAATCGCCAGAGATCCCCGCGGAGAAACAACGCTCCATCCTCGAATCATGGGATAGGATCAAATGTATTGAATCTGATCTAGAAAGGACAAAGAAGGTAAGATTTTGTTAACGCTATTATTGTTTTTTTGCCGACTTAAAAATCTCTGTTTCGGGGCTGTTTTACGGTGCAATTTACTGGTCTCGTGAGCTAGTAGTATTGAATCATAATCACCCTTAATTGCCGGAGTGTATTTTGGGTATGATATTTTTCCATTTCCATTTTACTTAATTCTCAGTAGCGATTTGATTGGTAATCACGATACATGGAATTATGGAAATGCTTTCATAAAACGTCTAGACCTTTTCTTAGTCCCGTTAATGGAAGGTTGAATCACAAATAATGACAAACCCTTACAAAGCATGACAAAGAGAGAACATGAGCTTAAATTCAAAAAAAAAAAGAACATGAGCTCGTGCGCTGCTAGAAAAGAAACAATTTTTTTTCTAAAAAAGTTGAAACCTACCGTCTCTGCATCAAAATGATGCACGCTAATTTATTTATAATATTATTTGACAAAGTTATACAAAAGAATACATGGATCAACCTTTTAGTACCGTCATGGCGACCTCGAGCTCGGCGTCTTCCCTGGCGACCTCGCGGAAGCGGGCGCGCTCAGAGCGGCGCTTCATCCACGCGAGGACCGCCGCCTCTTCCTCGTCCGAGGCAACGAAGTCGCCCTCGACGACCCTGTCACCGTCCTCCTCGTCAGATTCCTCGGAGCTGAACCACGAGGAGAGGGAGGGCGGCGGAGATGGAGTGCGGCGACGGCTGCTGCCACTCCCCGTACCCGACGAGGAGGAACTGCCGTAGGCGTACGTGGCGAGGGAAGGGGGGCGCCGGCGCTCCCCAGTTGGTCCAGCGCCGCGCGCAGCGCTTCTTGCTGCCCACCGAGCGGTTGGCTCGGAGATGCACGCTGGTCATGAGGCGCTGGCCGCGGGCGTCGTACCGCGGCGGGGAGGGGGGTGGGACGGGTTCCATGGGAGAGCGGCAGAGCGATTCGAGTTGACGGGGTGGTGGATTAGGTGCTGGCGGCGGCGGATTTGAGCGCTGGAGCTACGTTGACGGCGGCGGAGCGGGCGAGGGAGTGCGCCGGACGGATAGGGTTTCTTTTCGGTTCCGGCGAGGCGAGCGGCATATGTACCATGCAAAGTGGGCTATTATCGGGCCACTGTACTTTGTTTGCGGGCTGGCACCACTATACGGGCGTTGCACTATGCGCAAAACAAACCGAGCGTGACCTGTATGTCGCCGGACTTTCTCGGTTTTGGGCCTATTTACGGTAGCTGCTAGAGCTGCTATTAAAAGGGCCGGTGGAGATGATCTAATAAACCTTCTTTTCCAAAAAAAAAAATTGGTTACTGAGTTTCAGTGCTCTCTCTATTAAAAAAATAAAAATCATATTTACTAGCTTTAAGAAATTTGAAACAAATCACGCGGATCTCCTACAAACTTATGAAATATTGATTTGAAATAGTACTTTATATTCTGACCTACACAAAATAACAAAATGACAAATATCGATAAAAAGTCTAGTACTTGCAGCCCATATATTTTCTCTTTTTACTCACATAATGGCTTGATTTAATTTGCTAGCTACGGCTTGTACCCTGAGACTAGTAGTACACGGAAGGGTTTAAACAAAAAATTAATTAGGGGAAGATTAAGCTGAGAAAGTCAGTATAAGGAAGGTTGAGATATGGATGTTCCGATCTAGTCTGCCGTTTGCCCTGCATGTTTTTGTAACCTTTTTCATACCAAATTTGTTGTATGCTAGAAAAATACTACTCCGTCGGTTAACAAGTATTGATAAATATTGACCGTCAGATCTGATTGGTTTAACGGCTGGTATTTCTTTGTCCCTACCGTAAAAGACCCCCTGTTTCGAAGGCCAATAAATATTTTTTATTAAGAAAATACACTAGATTATGTTAACTGAAGTGTATACATGGATTACACTAGTCTTTTCCATCAGTTCGGACTTTTGGGATAGTTTGTTAGTGCATGCAACATGGCATGGCATCACTGCCAAGGTCTCGAGTTTGAGTCCTAGTTTTCACTATCTATCTAAAAATTGCCGTTGCCCCCTCTTTGTCCATGTATTGCCTCTTGAGGCATACCTCTAAGATTAACGCGCCGTCACTCTCTTCCGGTTGCACGTGTTGGCCTCTCCCTCCCCAAGTCACACGTGACAGGGGGTGTTGAAGTGTACATGTGCATTGTAGTAGCTTTTTTCCATCAATTCGGACTTTTGAGATAGTTAGTTAGTGCATGCAACATGACAGATTCAAAATGTTTGAAATAGGCTAGTAACAAGAATGGTAAAATCAAGTACTTGAAAGGCAACTTGAACATATTTTAACAAAAGATAGTGGAGTTAATAGTCTTCTTTGTTTAAGTACTGTTTGCTAAGAGGCTCATTCTTTCTTATGGAGTCTTTGATCAAGATTTTTTTTCTATGTAGATTGTTTGATTTGTAGGATTAATCCTATATGAATTTATCCGAAGGACTCCTTTGAACGATAATGTTTCATAGGAAACATTCCATGCACTCAAACTTATTTCTATTATTCATTTGTTTTTCTGCGGTGCAATCAGATACATGTTGTTGCAAACAAAGCGCTTTAACAAAATCTCAAGCCCGCGTATTTCCTATTTCCGTGGTTTTGTTATCCACTTATCCTTCTAATCAGAGGAGACCTTAGTGTACCAAGGAATGGGACAATCATACACATCCTTGTGAAATTTTGTTTATTGCCATGTACTGTAGTAGGTAAATCATCAAAAAAAAAATCAACCAATGTCAAGTGAATATGAATTACTCTTCTCTTCAATTGATCAGGTGTTGCAGGCTACCGTTATCAAGCAACTTGAAATTACAGAGTCAATAGACGAAGTTATCTCATCAAAGCTGCACGTAAGACCAAATGCCTCTGTTTCGGTGTTTCCTTCTACTTGGATTGGCTTATAGCTGTGTTGCCGCCTTGTCGGTCACACCAATTTGACTGCATCTTAATTTTTTATTATGCAGAGACGGAAATTTTGTGCATAATAAAAAGAAACAAGGCCTGAAGGGAGTGCGACGGCCTCATCACGTGCACTGGCTGGTATAAATCTGGGGTGAGCGAAACGCTTCAACAACGTTTATAGGGATGTGAAGCCCACTTCTTTTCTCAGCAATGAGGCTGTTAGTGCTAGGAAACTAGTCTTTGCTAGAGTGATAAATGATGATTGTTACTGTTTTTTTCCTTTCTCAGGATCCAAAATGCCTGGCTGTACATACTGAAATTGTGCTACTTCCTTCTAATAGAATGGCAGCGCTCCTGCGTTATTTCAAAAAAGAATTAACAAGGCAGGGTCAGGAAACACGTACAACAAGCAAATGGACCCACACAGATATAAAAAATACAGTTCGGCCCAGAAAAATATCAAGGACCACAACTAATAATTCTAGATTGCAATGTAGTCCTTCGTCCGATATTCTTCTCCAGGGTCAAATGTATGCATCCTTAAATCTTTAGGTTCAGAATCCATGCCAGGTTAACAACAGAGGAAATGTCATCTGAATATCATGTTGTCAGTTATTTTTTTCTATTTTGCATTTGATTGGCATTCCTTAGAAACATTAGCGTGTATAATTTCAGGTTATCTCTCTCTGGGTCTTGCTGAAAATATTCAGACGTTTCAGGTTAGCACAAAAGACACCGTAGATACACAAACAGGCAATTTTTTCAGAACTGGGACCTTCTCATTGATGTATTAATGTTAGATTACACATCAATCTGTCATCTGTTGCAGTGCACAAACACATGGATACAAAGGGCTCGATACAAATGTATGGCTCGACTCGTTACTTGTTCAACTGACTCGACTCGTTCAATAAACAAGTTCAGAAATGAACCTTTGCACGATTCGGTAAACTCTCGAGTAGCTCGCTCAAATAAAAAATATGTATTTTTTGTATATTAGTGCCAAATTATGAATATTTTTTGCACCGATAATGGTGTAGAGATTCTATGTGATCAAACATTTGACTAGAAATACTCTAAAATTGTAGAACGATCGTCATTATTATAGTTCAGGATTAATAGGAAAATTACTTGTTTTTTATATGCGTGCATGTTTGAACAGTTAAACGAGTTATCGAGCTACTTGCGAGCTACTCATGAGTAGCTTGGTCAACAAACGAGTTCATACACTAGTAGAAATCTGACATTTAGTACCGGTCCATGAGAACCTTTAGTACCGGTTTTGCAACCGGTACTGCGCAATCGGGACTAAAGCCCCCGTAGCATTAGTACCGGTTGCTTATAGGCCGGTACTAAAAGGGTCTCCACGTGGGCGCGGGACAGCGATTTGTGTGGAAAACCTTTAGTACCGGTCGGTGTTACCGTCCGGTACTAAATGTTTCCAAAAAAATTGATTTTTTTTATTTTCCAGAAAAAAGATTTTTTTTTTTTAGAATTTCGAAATTTCAAACTTGCCAACACAATTAACTAACCACTAACCCACACAATTTATCACTAACTACACACTTAATCTCAAGTCAAACTATTTAATGTAGTCAAATTTCCCCCCAGCACGCTTAACATTTAGGTTCCTTTCAAATTAGATACTAAGAGAGAACTGAGAACTTACTGATATTACTATCATATCAATCATATTAACCATTCGGTCATGATAATACACTTTTTCATTGCTTGTATTATAAAATTTTAATTAAATAAACAAAAATGATTATATAATAATAATATTGAAATAAATAATGATAAAATAAATATTACTTTATTTTTACCTTTTTCATTAAGTATGAAATAATCCGTACCTTTAAATCCTTAAATCGGAATTTAACAAATAAAATGTCTAAATTGATCAAAAAAATTAGAGGAATCCAAATATGACATCCAAATCATCTTTTGCATTCCAGAAACATCGATAGCCATCGCGACCATTTTGATCGTTCTTACGAAAAAAATAAAATAAAGTGATAAACACCTCAAAAAAGGAAATCCTTTGGCATGGGGTCGTTATAGGTGTACTAATCTTCATGAAAAATGATAAACTTGATTTTTGACAAAAAAATGTAAAAAAAGTCTTCACAAAAAGGTCTATCATCTATAAACATCTATAAGTTTCAAGTCAAATGATCAAGTTATGGTTATTTCCACGGAATAGTTTGTGATAAATATCTCATATTTCACAAATAGGTGCATATTGGTATAAGAAACAATCATGCCAACGGGATTCTTGAAATTATTTTCATGAATATCATTTTTCATTTTTTAAGTGCGGAAAATGACTTTTTTTGTGAAGAAAGTACAAAAAATATGATGCAAAACGGCACTCATTTAATTTTCATGGAAACTAGTACACATATGATGGATAATCCACAAGTATTAGGTTTTTCCTTGATTTATACCTCATTTTGCCTAGTTAAATGAGTTTATGCCGATTATTCGAAAGTAATTCAAATTTGAACTACAACTGTTTGATAGTTTGGTCTGAATCTTTAGGAAAAATCATTTTAAGGTGCACAACTATTGGTTATATCACAGAAACATTGATAATTTTAGAAAATCTTACCTCTTTCGATGAATAGTCATCGCGACCATTTTGATCGTTCTTACGAAAAAATGAAATAAAGTGATAAACACCTCAAAAAAGGAAATCCTTTGGCATGGGGTCCTTATATGTGTACTAGTTGCCATGAAAAATAATAAACTTGATTTTTGACAAAAATTGCAAAAAAACTCTTCACAAAAAGGTCTACCATCTATAAACATCTAGAAGTTTCAAGTCAAATGATCAAGTTATGGTCATTACCACGATATAGTTTGTGATAAAGATCTCATATTCCATAAATAGATTCATATTGGTATAAGAAACAATCATGCCAACGGGATTCTTGAAATTATTTTCATGAATATCATTTTCCATTTTTTAAGAGCGGAAAATGACTTTTTTTGCGAACAAAGTACAAAAAATATGATGCAAAACGGCACCCATTTAATTTTCATGGAAACTAGTACACATATGATGGATAATCCCCAAGTATTAGGTTTTTACTTGATTTCTACCTAATTTCGCCTAGTTAAATGAGTTTATGCCGATTATTTGAAAATAATTCAAATTTGAACTACAACTGTTTGATGGTTTGGTCTGAATCTTTAGCAAAAATCATTTTAAGGTGCACAACTATTGGTTATATCACAGAAACATTGATAATTCTAGAAAATCTTACCTCTTTCGATGAATAGTCATCGCGACCGTTTTGATCGTTCTTACGAAAATATGAAATAAGTGATAAACACCTCAAAAAAGGAAATCCTTTGGCATGGGGTCCTATATGTGTACTAATCGCTATGAAAAATGATAAACTTGATTTTTGACAAAAATTGTAAAAAAAGTCTTCACAAAAAGGTCTATCATCTATAAACATCTATAAGTTTCAAGTCAAATGATCAAGTTATGGTCATTTCCACGGCATAGTTTGTGATAAAGATATCATATTCCACAAATAGGTGCATATTGGTATAAGAAACAATCATACTGATGGGATTATTCAAATTATTTCCATAAATATCATTTTCCATTTTTTAAGTGTGAAAAATGATTTTTTTGTGAACAAAGTACAAAAAATATGATGCAAAATGACACCCATTTAATTTTCATGGAAACTAGTACACATATGATGGATAATCCCCAAGTATTAGGTTTTTTCTTAATTTCTACCTAATTTCGCCTACTTAAATGAGTTTATGTGGATTTTTTAAAAATAATTCAAAATATGGAATTTATAGGCGAAACCTTTAGTACCGGTTCGTAACACGGACCGGTACTAAAGGTACCACCTTTAGTACCGGCCCATGTCACGAACCGGTACTAAAGGTTTTGGCTCGGGCCCAGCCTGGCGCAAAACCTTTAGTACCGGTTCGTGTCACGAACCGGTACTAAAGGTTCGTCACGGACCGGTACTAATGCTCCCGGCCGAACTAGCCGTTGGGACCGGTACTAATGCCCCATTAGTACCGGTCTCCAACCCGGCCGAGACTAATGCTCTGGACGAAAGGTCCGTTTTCTACTAGTGATATTCAAAACTTGGCTTGGCTCTTTAGACCCCGACTTCGAGGTCGAGCCGAGTCACGAGTTACTCGTTTAGCTCACGAGTTTTGAGTTATAATTCCAACCCTATATAACTATATTTAAGAAGTACCTGTTAAATACCCATAATTACATGCACTCCATACTCCATAGAGCTAGGCAGAGTAGAACGGCATTACTTCGCTCGTGCATATGGGGCTTGTACAATGCAGCACCCCAACTGGAAATCGGAGAGTTTATATATGTGCTAGCGCCTAGTAAAAATTTTGTGTAAAAAGCGTCAGTTAATTTTAGGGAAATAGTTATATACAACGGTGGTTTCATGAAAATATTAGTTAATTTTGTTCCTGAAAACCAATTTTGCTATGCCCGCGTGTGTCCCTGCGTTACTCAAGCGTTACATCGGAATTATGCTATTGAGAAAATTGTAAAGTGTCCCAAAATTATAAAGTGTTATAAATTGAGAAAATTGGCATTCAAAGGGGTGGTTTTATGCTATTCACTCCATCAAAAATGGTTTGTAGTAATTTACATCACCAATGTGCATTTAAGGGCACCAAAAGTTGATCATCTCCAACAACAACCCTTAAATAGGGCACCACATGCTCGTCGAACAACTGGTGCGCGAGGAGAAGGGGGGAACTGGCCGGCTACTCGTTATAGCCTAGATGGCAGCGGCTACCATCGGAGCTCTGTTTGCCAATCGACTGATATTGGCATGTGACGGATCCCAAATCGAAGAGAATACACAAGGACTATGGCGGCTGTGGGAAGTGGTGTGGTCGAGGGGATAACCAGCGATTTGGCCTTGACGTTGGTGGGGGCTTCGCTCAAGATACGATTTGTTTTACGACAGTAGCCTAAGTATTATATATTCGCGGCAATCAGAGCTTTTTCTATGGAGGCCCTAAATTTTTTCTACGGAGTATATAGCGAGGGAAGCTGCTGGAGCTATAATTTTACCCCCAAATGCCCTAAAATGCAGTTATGACATGTGGATACTCGAGATGCTCTTATTAGGCAAATCACGATTCAGTCAATGATTATGGCAATAGTTACTAGTGGGAAGGTTGGTGTTAGAGTCAATGGGGAAGTGGGGCCATATTTCAACACATATCAAGGTTTGAGACAAGGGGACACTCTCTCTCCTTTACTGTTTGATCTTGCAGTAGATGTTTTGGCAATTATGTTTGAAAGGGCACAAGAGCATGGCTTGCTAGCAGGTGTGGCATGTGACCTAGTTAACAAAGGAGTATCTATATTGCAATATGCAGACGACACTATTTTGTTAATGGAGGATGACCTCGAACAAGCTAGGAACATGAAAGCTATCCTTTGTTATTTTGAGCAGATGTCTGTGTTGAAAATAAACTTTCACAAGAGTGATGTTTACTGTATTGGGCAAGCTGGGGACAGGAAAAATCTTTTTAAGGAAATCTTTACCTGTAATTCAGGAGATTTGCCAATGAAATATTTGGGTGTCCCAGTGAATAAAAAAAGAATTAGGAACTCTGATTGGAAACCTTCTGAGAGGAAAATGGAAGTTAAGTTGTGTCCTTGGCAGGGGAAGCTAATGGCAATTGGGGGGAGGGTTATCCTAATTAATTCATCGCTTTCGGGTGTGCCTTTACACATGCTTTCTTTCTATATAATGCCAACTGGAGTTAAAAAAATCTATGGATTCAATTAGAGGGGGGTTCCTATGGAGTGGTGACAAAAATAAAAAGAAATACCACCTAGTTAAATGGGAGGTTGTTTGTTTGCCAAAGGATCAAGGAGGACTGGGGATCCTAGACTTAGAAGTAATGAATATAGCTTTGTTAGCAAAGTGGTTATGGAAGCTCTTTAATGAAAAAGGGATGTGGCAGGATATACTGCAGAGCAAATATTTGAAAAAAAGCACTTTGTGCCAAGTGACAGTGAAACAAGGAGACTCTCACTTTTGGCAAGGGCTTATGGAGATTAAACATCTCTTTTGGCCTTGCTGCAGGATTCGGTTGGGGGATGGTGATAGAACCAGTTTTTGGGAAGATCATTGGGTAGCAAACACTGCTCTCTCCAAAAAGTTCCCTAGACTGTTTAATATATCACTACAGCAAAATATCACTGTAAAAAAAGCTATGGATGAGGGGCTTATCAACCTGAGATTTAGAAGGGTGTTAGTAGGTCAATTAGGAGAGCAATGGAACCAACTGAGAGAATTGCTAGATAATGTGGCTTTAACTGAGAATCCTGACAAGCTAGTGTGGAAACTCACTGAGTCTGGGAACTTCTCAGTCAAATCCTTTTATTCTGCCATGCAATTTAGTAGGGTGGTTCCTTACAAGTATTTGTGGAAAGTAAAAATCCCTATGAAAATCAAAACCTTTGTCTGGTTGGTGCTTAAAGGGAGTATCCTAACTAGAGATGTGTTAAAACATGGGGGGGGGGGGGGGGGGGGGGACTTGCGAGGAGAAATGTTTATTTTGTGGTAGAAATGAATCAATAAATCATTTATTCTTCAAGTGCCCGTTGGCTAGATACATTTGGAATGTGGTTAGTTGTGCTTTTGGAATTAATTGCCAATTTACTTCGGCAAATCATATTATCTCTGTTTGATTAAATGGATATGGTAAGAAAACAAGGAATCTTCTTTCTGTGGGAGTTGCAGCAGTTCTCTGGGGCATTTGGAAAACAAGGAATATGGCTTGTTTTGATCACAAATGGCCGGATGAGCCATCTGTTGTAATCTTAAGAATTTGCTATTGGATTGAATGGTGGGCTTTGTTGCAGGTGAAACAGGACGGAAGGGACAAGATGGTGTACTTCGCTAAGCTGCTAGAGAAGGTAGCAATGGAGATCTTTGGAGCGAGAAGAGGATGGATATCGTGGGTGCCAAGGCTGGAGATGTAGAGAACTGGGGGAGAAGAGGAATAAAAAGGAAGACGGGGAAAAGACAGGAGAAGAAAGGTGGCACTGGAGGGGAGCCTAGGGAACTCAGTAGTTTTGGGGGCTTCGAGAGCAGCTGTTAGCTTCTTTCGTTTTCCTTCAGTTTGTTGAGTTTTGCTGCTACTTCTCTTTAGCTGTTTTAGCCTTCAAAACTTCTCGAACGTGGGGGATGTTGCTATGTATTGCGTCGAGACTGACTCTGTAGCAAAACTGGTTTCTTTATATGAAATCGGGGCAAGGGCCCTCTTATTCTAAAATTAATTCGTCGATTTCATACTCAAATAACATTCGGAACATCACGCATGCTCTTGCCTAACTCACTCGCCGTAAGTAGAGCGGTCGCGATCAATCCAACGTTTGAATCATCAGCACAGAGGAAGGAGTGTCCTTCTCAGAAAAAGAGGCAGCCAATTTTCGAACGTTTGAATCATCTCGCGGCTCTTCGTCTAGCACCCCACAGGCCCACACCAAAGCAGGACCCGGTCCATGCACCCACGCCCCTCGCGCCAACGGTCCATACGCTTTGACGGTCCATGCACCAGGTCCATACGGACACCTCCCACCCACCACCCCGATTTTATAGGCCGACGCAGCTTTCCCCACTCGCCCATTCCGTTCCACCTTCATCTCCTCCAACGAATCGAGGAGATGGCCGGAGGAGCGCTCTCGTACGAAGAGCAGCGCCGGAGGACGGTGGAGGCCAACAGGCGCAAGATCGACGAGCTGGGCCTGCACCACCTCTCCGCCGCCGTGAGGGACGCCGTCCCCAAGCTATCGCCGGTCAGATCCCCTCCGTCCGGTTCGTCTGATTTCGCCTGGTTTGCTTTGTCTGACTGGCATGGTTTTTCGGTCGCAGGCCAAGTCCGTGAAGCGGAAACGGCCCCCGCGTGAGGCCGGCGAGTACGAGCCGGTCCGCCGGTCCGGCCGCGTCGCCAGCCTCCCGGAAAAGCCAAAGTACCGGTACGAGGTACGTCCGGCCGCCTCTCCCTGTCATCTCTGTTCCTTCATTCAGTTGATTACTGGTACTAACCCAAGGACGCATCTTTGTGTGTAGGACACCTTCGCGGTATATGAGAAGAAGATCAGGAGGTAATCCATCGCCCGGTTCCTCCTCCTCCTCGATCTCCACTGAAACAAACATTACACCCGATGATGCGTCGGTGCTCAGTACCCTAGTTTCTCGCTTGCTTCCTCGCAGGGGGAAAAGGACCTCCACCAGCACACGGAAGGACCTGATCAACCGGGTGTACGCGTCCGACCAGGCCAGGGAGTACGCCATCAGCACGGCCGACGCGCTGCAGGAGAAGCTCGGCTCCGACTACCCCAGCTTCGTCAAGCCCATGACGCAGTCCCACGTCACCGGAGGGTTCTGGCTGGTGAGCAAAAATAACTTCCAGTCTCGCATTCAGTCCACTCCTTGATGGATGAAATCTGCTGACGATTGTGGGTTTTCGGTTACTCGCAGGGTCTCCCATTGTGGTTCTGCAAGAAGTATCTGCCAACGAAGCATGACGAGTGGATCACTCTGGTGGATGAGGCAGGTGACGAGACCCAAACCAACTACCTTCACCTTAAGACAGGTCTCAGCGCTGGCTGGAGAGGCTTCTCCATTGATCACAGCCTTGTCGATGGTGATTGCCTTGTGTTCCAGCTCATCAAACCCACTACATTCAGGGTGAGGTTCAAATTTGTTCTGCATTATGATGCTCCATATGGGCGGTTGTTAAAATATCTTAACGATGTTGACTTGATTGATTTAATGCATAACATGATGAGTTTATGGTCATTTATAACTGTACTAGTCTTTATGCATCAAACTTAGATGGCTCTGTACGTTGCAGAATTGAATCGTTGAGCTAAGTTGCAGATGCACTTATAGATAATTACTTGCAAACACTGTCTATTGTTTAAAAAGATTAAAAAATGGGACCTGTTTGCTGTTGTAAACATTACTATTCGACATTCCAATGCTCAACGGAATTATTTATCGTAAGGAGATTGAACTGTGCTTACAAATACTTGCTTCCTTGTAGCCTGCCTTGGATTGTCCATGAGTAGGAAGGAATTCCATTTAAGGGCTAACGACTGGAAACTAATGTGTATTGCAGCTAACAATGCAGTCTCTGATGTAAATGATGCAGGTGCACATCATCAGACAGAATTCCTACAAGAAAAAGAGCGAGTGATGAAGGCCTGAGATTATGTTAGGCACTTAGAGCAGGTACCCTTTGTTGTCAGCATTGTTTGAATATTTGAAATTTTGAATTGAGTATTTTGAAGGTTTATTTCCAATCATCTGTTTGCTGTGTGGCTGAAAGAATTGCGGAACTTATGCTTTAATATGATTCAGTTAAATCTGCCTGAACTCATTTTGCTGCATTGCAGTCAGGTGTAAACATGAAAAAAATAACAGTTGGATTTTTTTTTTCCAATTTCCCCCATACTAGGTTATTTACATCTTAAGACGTTAATGGAATTGTTATTGGATATACATTTTTTTTGTCTGGCCATGTCTTAGATGCTCTTTTCAAGATTCTGATTATCTTGCCCTGACCGATATATAGGTATTTGCCTTTGCATATGTAGTATGTATGTATTTGCCTTTGCATGTAGCTGTGTAATTCTGGGCATCCAAATTTGTATTCACAGTTCTTAAGGAAAGCCACACCTTAGCTGATTTCAGAAACAACACTAGTTTAGTACACGCCTTGTTATGTTGGGAGGTATAAAAGTATAACTAAACACATCTGCTGAACAAAATTGTTTCCGCATTCTAATCTTCTTGCTTGTCAATTACTACCAGCACTCCTATTTCTTCTACTTCCTCAAATTCCTTATTCCTGTCACACTTTAACCCTGTTCCCTTTTTATCATGTTTTTCAGTTGTTTTTATCAAATGGAGGCCATGAACTGTCATCAGCATTTCAGGTGACAAGACAAAGTTCAAAAGATGAACTTCATGAATTAGTTATGTTGGACGTAACTATGGGAACTGACAACACTTGTAAATTTTGCTGTGATGCCCGCCCCATCATCATTTCCACCTACTTGTGATGTCCAGTTTGAATATACTCACAATGATGCATAATATGAAATATTTCTTTTGCTCCTATAATTAACGTGCATGTTGGCTTGTGGATTCAGTTTATGAATTGAGATGTGATTTGGTTATAAGGTGATATTGAGATAAATGTGATTCTATAGGAGGCATATGAATTGTCACAAGTATTTTTGTTAGTGTCACAACATTTCCCAAACACTGCAAGATTTAACTAATGAGATCTCTTGCAGTTGCAGCTTCTGAAGTACTGAGAGCTGCGAAATATGTCATCCATGCAGCCATGTCCCGAATATTCTAGAATGCAATGCTACAACAGTTCCCAAACACTGCAAGATTTAACTAATGAGATCCCTTGCAGCTTCTGAAGTACTGAGAGCTGCGAAATATGTCATCCATGCAGCAAGGATCGATGATGTTTCTCACTCGCAGCACATACCTGAGCTACACTCGCACACCCAATAGACTATGTTGTGTTTATGGACAAAAAACGGCTTGTACTTGTGCCCCCAATAGCAAAAAACTGATCCCGCCAATAGCAAAACTGGTCCGATATTACGTCCGGCGCAGCCTACCTGCTGGGAGTCAGTTGGGTGTGTTAGACACAAAATTTATGATCAGGAGATTCCACACCTTTCCTATCATCTTCTCTTCTCCTGCCACCCTGGGTCGCTGCTCACCGAACCGCGGGCGGGCTCGTCGTGCCACCGCGGACGCGCCACCGCCGCCAGCATCAAGGCCAGATGGTCTCCCTGGGGCCGCGGTCGAGGCCTTGCAGATGTTCGATCGACCAGATTCCGCCCCGTCGGCCTGCCACCGCGGGTGGGCTTGTTGTCGGCTCTGCAGTCCTAGGCGCCCTCACCTTCACGCCCACGGGTGTGTTACGAGATGCTTTTTTCTGTGCCCATCAATACACAAAATTGTCTCTTTTTATGTCCGGTGCACTCGATGTATTGTCCGGTCAGTTGCAATCTGGACAAGTTTTGGGGTCGCCAAGTGGAGATGCTCTAATAGGATTGCTCTGTGCAGGTGCTACTGCTGCCCACTTGCCTGCAACCACTTTTGTTTTCCCGCACACATGTCAAAGACTGGTGTCACTGATGCCATCACCTTGTGTTATTAGACTTGAACATTCAGGCTTCCGTAACATACGGTTGCAATTTATAGGCCTTGACCGCAGGATAAAGCTAAATCACGCATCCATGTACTTGCGCTGCAACACATCTTTACTTGTACCGTCATTTGCAGAGAGGCATGGTAAATTTGGAATGGATAAGATCCTAGCATTGGTACACAAACTCGTCAGTAGGTCACCTATTCTTCCTGGATGGAAGGTCCCTTAAGCCAGACACCGTCACCTTACAAACTAGAATATGTATGTTAAGCATTGGTACACAAACTCGTCAGTCTCACCGGTTATTTTTTCTTCTAGCTTCCATTTGAAATACATAATTTGCCAAGATCTTTGCTGATGTCCTCTACCTGACGAATAGAAAATTCACATAAATTACTCAATTTTCTTTTGCATGAAGAGACTAAACTAAGGAGTGCCTTATTAAAGGAGACAGGATTGTTTGATATAATGACTAATGAGATCATGGAGGACGACATAAGCAACAAACTTTGACTAGGACAGTGGGATTCTCTATTAAAGAACATGAAACCTAAACCGGAGAATATAATGATCTAGCTCTGCATGTATACACAATAGAGAACAAATTGGACTCGGCAGCCCAGACTTAGTTCTGAATTCCTGATGAAGTTTACAGTTACCAGGCGTCGAAAGGAATAGAATACCTAGCGAAATTAGAATCTAGTTAGGAAATGTAACCAATAACAGACTACATGATATCATATAAGTCCAGGAGTCAAGGATCATCACAAAACTAACATGAGTAGCACAGAAATCATTTGAACAGTGAAAACGCGATGATTTGCATTGTCCTATGTTTCTCAGGGACTATGTGTTGAACACTGGTGGACATACTTGATTCTACATTTGTTTATGGATCCAAAGAACCAGACATGAGGAAGACAGACAAGGTGACAAGAGCGCCTTGGCTGCTTTCTTCTCACATTGCGTGGATGGATTTCGGAAATGTAAAATCTGAACCCACACCTACCTTGCAAAGCATGTGGAATGATGCGCACCGCATGCGACATGAAACCAGACAAAAGTAATACCCGGAGTTGGTAGTTGCAGACAAGGGACACACCTGAGATGAATTAGCTCTATCATCCAGTACCTTCACCAGTCCATAAAACCACAGCCTCAGGTGAAAAGGGAAATTTTCCGTCAAAAAAAAAAGATGAAAAGGGAAAGAAAAACCTGTACCATCAATTATTTAATTTGTGTTCGTTCAAAAGCAAACTATTTCATGAAATTCTTGTCAAATATCTATATATAAGGGATAACAGGACAAAGCACAAAATTACACAAATAAAACAACTAGGAGCACAGGACAAAGGTAGGAAAACAGAAGCAGGTGGGATTTCTGTCGCCATCACATTGCGGTCATGGTGATTGCCCTAATAGCCAGCATACTCAAGTCAACATAACCAAGTGCCACATATATTTTATTGTATGGACACATACAAGACGCTGGCCCAAGAAAAATTGCATGCAACAGATCAGAAAGTGAACTCAAATGCTAAGGGCATATAAGTCTTCTCCATTTTAAATAATCATGTCTAGCATGGTGCTGCTCCTCTAGGAAACCGGGATCAGCAAGCCATTATATATAGGAAGTTATGTTCAGGTAACCAGCAATCCAGGAAGACAAGAACCCCAAGGTGTGAGGGAGAGGCAGATAGTCTCCCCCATCCTGCCGGCACTGACCTAGCTATTCTTATCCATCAATGGGGAGGCCACCTTCCAGTGATGAGAATGGCCTCAAGAAGGGCCCCTGGACCACTGAAGAAGACGAGAAGCTCATGAGTTACATCCAGAAGCATGGCCATGGAAGCTGGAGGGCCCTGCCTCAGCTTGCTGGTACTCATACATCATACTCCCTCCGTTTCACAATATAAGATGTTTTAGCCTTTTTCCACATGCACATGTCTAAACTTGTATCTAGACACACTTTAGTGTATTGTACACTTATTTTGGTATGAATCTAGACAACATGTACACCACCTACAACATCTTATATTGTGGAACAGAGGGAGTACATCTCTATGTTTCTCTGCCTCATGCCCATTTCCTTGACTAAGCATGTCCACTATATTGTTCTCGCAGGCCTGAACAGGTGTGGCAAGAGCTGCAGGCTAAGATGGACCAACTACCTAAAGCCAGACATCAAGAGAGGGAAGTTCTCCCAGGAGGAAGAGCAAACCATCCTCCTTGTTTCCCCTCCCAACGGATGTTAAAGTAGGGTATTCCATATCCAGGTTCTGCTCAGGTGTGGTCTCCACTGAATCATCGCTGGTGTTTGACGCGGACATAAATGACATTAGGAATGCTCTGAACGAAGATGTGTCAGGGCCATTAGGAATGCCACCATCTTCATCATCATCATCACCATCTTCAATGGCCTCCTACATGATAGAGATAGCAGCTTAAAGTGGATACAAAACTCGGTAACTTGTGCTCCCAGGATTCTCCAAACTCCAAAGCCCAAATATACACAGGAGAAGTGGGATATGGAGAAACTACTTAGTTGAAACTATCTCGTGGCTGGTCAATCACACAGAATTACCCTAGTTCACTAGTACAACCATACTCCAATCAGCATCGAGACATCAATAATCGAGATATCAGTGGTGTTGAGTCTGACATGTCGATTAACGGAGCACCACGGCACATGGCCCCCATAAACCCTGAAATCCGGGCGCACCGCGCGCCTAGTCCATGATAAACACGCTGATATCGTCCCCGCTCACAACCCTTTAAACCTAATGATTAGTCCGTCGCGCGGATTACGAACGAGATGCAGCACCGAAATCAGGAGAAATGGGGACGAACGAGCATTTGGGTGCGCGTCGGGGCGGAACCTAACTGCAGAGGAGGGGGAAGGGAGGACGGAAGGGGGCGGAGTTGCTCACGGGGAGGTGGTGGTGGTGGGAGAAGGGGCCCCCGCTCGTGGCCGCCTTGCCGCCGAGCGACGGCAGGTACCCCATCTCCGCGACACCAGTGTCGCCCGGAGCCTAGGAGGAGGAAGGAGGGGGGGTCACCATGGGGCGGCCGACTCTCCCGGCTGCTGGTCGCTGGGATCGATCGAGAGCGGCTGGTTCGTGCCGAGGTCCGTGGAGTCGAGGCGGCGGGAGCGTGCCGGAGTGGAAGAGTGGGGGCGTGGATGGAGGACACACGTGAGGCGCGCGGGCACTGACTGGTGGGGCCGGCGAGTGGAAGGCATATGGCCCAGGGAAGAGGAGGGTCTCGTGCCGCTCCGAGCAGCCATCATTTATTTTATTTTTTGAATCACTAGCATGGTAGGCCTCGCAAATGCGAGTGCATCATCTATAGTTCGGTGAAAGTGTTTAAGAAATAAAAATATGGTTCCATTAATATCACGTTAGTTCCCATTAAGTGACAATGAATAAAATTGTTTTACAACCATCACAAGTATCTTGGTAAGCAAAATATCACGCATGTTTGTGACATCTTCGGCAATCTCAAATTATGGGTGAATGATAATTATAACATATTCAAACAACCATGTAAGTGATATTTGATATGTAAGCTGAACTATAGTTTTACATGATGTTATATAAGTACACTTTTGATAAAAAGGTCGATAAATCAAGATAAATCGGTCTATCCTCCTTAATAGATAGGTCACATTATTAAATAGTGAGAATTATCTATCTAAACTAAATCTTATGGTTCTATTATGTGATTAGAATTAACATTGTTGTTAATCTTCTTTGGTTGGTGAAAGAATAATTAGTGTTCCAGTGAAAAAAAAGAACAGATTAATGACCATATGTGCATTTTGTACATTTTAGTGCTCTTAAATAAATCATCAAATTCATTTATACTGAAAGCAAGGACAACCTTGACTCTTATCCCTTGCTTCAAAATTACATGTTTAGCCCTCAGTTTTTATTTGATGTTACTTTAGTAAGTTTAAAACTAATATTATCCTCGTTGATTTTAACCTAGTTTACTGTTAATTTTTTGTCTAAATAGAAATTTCTTGTCAACACTGTTTAATTAAACTTAATAAGATCAATTATTCATGGTATAATGAAGACATCATATTAATGGCCAGATGATGTTATGCACAATTATAAGTATATTCTAGAAAATATTGTAAATTAATACATTGTTTTTAAGATAAATTCAAAGACACTATTAACTTTAATCTCTTTAATATTCTATAATGTGGTAATTTATTCTGTTTTCACTCCTCGATATCTTCTGCTTGTCTATTTATCTGTGTTACATTCTCATTCACATGCATTGTTGCACCATATTATAATGATTCTCCCGTCAATACCAACAACTTCTTTTTCTCGAACAATTTTTTATCCCGTTGATTCTCCAAATTTTCCACCATGGTTTCTAACAATGTCAAATTAAATGTTTCTTGAAGCACTTAATCAATTTGGAAAATCTTGACAAAAAATCTATAGTTTTGCATCTGCCTTTAAAGGTATAATATCTTTAGTATTTGAAAAAAATAGACATAAGTGTTTTCTTTATTCTCGCATATGCAGATAATCCATGAAACACACGCCTCTTGAATATTTAATTTTATTAAATGTTGTGTGGTGCACAATATTTGAGTAATAAATATCAATAAATACAGAAATATTTGGCGATAGTATTTGTAAAATCAGGTTAGAATATCTAACATAAATTTGATGTTCCTTTTTTGTCGGTACTTGAAAAATTTTAGCCTTAAGTATTTTGTTTCTTTTCCCATATGTACAGAAGCCATGAAATACATGTCTCTTGAATATTTAATTTTATGAAATGTTGTGTGGTGCACAATCTCCGAGTAAAAATATTAATCAAATACATAAGTATTAGGAGATGATCTCACTGTTGTGCACGTTTCCGAAGTCTTCAGGGTTGCCCATCCTCCAGTTTGAGGAGTAGATCGATCAGTGTGCTCTGATTTTTTGAGAGATCCACCAAGTAAAACTCGTTTTGGCCAGTTTATATTGTGCCAAATCCTAATAACTCACCACGTTATAGCTAGATAGCAAATATATGCAGTTTTCTACTTTTCTGTTTTTATTTCACTTAGAGTCCTATGGAGATACTTTCTTGGCATGTACAGTAATTTAAACAATGGACAGCAGCTGTATGGATTGTTTAATTCTCATCCGGTAGTTTTTTTTTCCACAACTTGCACGCACATGGAGATGCATTATTGATTGCGTAACATGGCGTCTTTTTGTTTTAGGAAACGATTGTACGTGTTAAAAAGTACTTTTTGTAACCAATTAAAGTTGTACGTAACGTCTCCATCTTTTAATCTCAACCGTCACAAACAAAATTAACGGATTATATATTTCTAACATATGTGGCTTAACCTGGTGTCTCGAAAAACTAACTCATTTTGCTTTTAGTATATAATACTAGATAACATGAGGTACTGGTATATTAATCGCGATAGAAGAGAGTGGTACGGAGACCCGAACTGCTCGGTTTATCGAGAAAAACCGGGCGAAAACCTTTACAACGACGCAAGCACTACAAAACATACAGAGCACCGGAAGGCCAGCTGAGCGACGTCATCGTACATCAAAATCATTGTGCTTACGATAGAATGACTTCGATTTCTTCACAACAGCACAAGGTCGTTCTATCAGAACGGCCCATCCGCCACAAGCTTGTTCCACCGGAGAGAGAGCCCTCCAATCCTAAGAAGAAGACCAACAACACATGCCCGATGCCGACAACATGCCAAGAGTGCTCCCGCCACCAACCGCCGCAGCCCGATGACTTCATTAAACCTAGATCAGATGCGTCTGCATCACTACGTGACGTCTTGAGTCCCGTTCTCCAAGAACAACGCCGCCATGGCGGAAGCGACATCAAAGACGCCGTCATCGCTTGATCCGGTGGTACCGGACCTAGGTTTTCACCCGAGAGCTAAAGACTTCGACAAGAGGAGACGATTTGAGTTCCACAACAACGCCTTCAAGAAGGAAAACGACGTCCAAGACGCCGCCATTGGCGGCATCACTGCGAGGTTTTCACTCGGGACCTTGTATCATCTCCATCCTAACCTCACACGAAGCTTGCATCTGGAAGATTCTCCGCCATGCCATGGGAAGCAGCCTGGGACCGTGGTTAGCTGCTGGACCGCCAGATCTGGGCAGGGAGGACGCACCGGATCAACAACAGCAGCTCCTGCCACTAGTCGAGCCCCCGTCGGAGGCCGCAGCTAGCCGCGTCTTCGTCATGGACGCCGACGCTCCGGTCGACCCAACACTGGCCACCACCGGGAGAAGCCATGGACGTTGTCCAACGCGCCAGATCCGTCGGATCCACCGCCGTCCGCGCCGTGCAGCCTCCGTTCTTCGCCGGCAACACCACCACAGCTCGGGGCCGCCGCCCCGACGCCCAGATGCTCCTCCACAGCTCCGTCGAAGCAGCGCCATGAGGAGAAACGCCCCGCCACCACCATCCCAGAGGCGCGGGGGCCTGCGGCGAAGCGGGGAGAGGCGGCGGGGGCCTACGGCGGCGCGGCTCTGGTTGCCTGCGGAGTCACCCAAGCGGGGCGACCCGGCAGGCCGGAGAGGGGGGAGGGGGTGGAGGAGGGGTGCGGCGGCGCCGGCGGAGGTCTTGACGCTGGAGAGAGAAAGTGGATCTCGGGGGAGGAGCGGAGCACTTGCTTCTGGATTAGAGTAGACAGGCAACAAGTTGCTGCGAGAAAACAGCAGCCATCATTTTGACGTGTCGAAACTCCAAATGATGACAGTCCAAAAGAGGAAGATCCTTAATGTCAAAAAAAAAAAGAGGAGGATCTGTACAAACACATACGACTACACTCGGTTTCTCACTCGCAGTACCTGCAGTTGTTTGCTTCTTTTTAAGATCATATCTACACCTCTAGCCGTTTCAGATAGACTCGTATCAAAAAACCAGTTTCGAATGACATAAAATACCAGCCTCTCTGGTATCGCTAGGATAATCATGTTGAAAATTCAATCAAACGAGTTCACGCGAGATTCATCATGCAAGTGCCTCACACACCGAGCTATTTCAAATGGAGATAGAACTAAGAACGTACAATAAATAATTAACTAGATATGTGATCTTCTTCTGCACCGGACGATCTACTTGAAGCCGAGGTACTGCTTCGTCGTCCTCACCTAAAGGCGCACGACCTCCATCACACCAGTTGCGCCCCCCACCGCCACGCACGGTGGAGCCCGCCATCGATCGAGGCGAATCTAGTGTCGACGATGACTAATTGCTCATATATAGGAGCAAACTAAACCTATTGGTGGCGGAGGTATCCGGAGGGTGAACCGTTGATATGTGCAAGAGACGTCGTTTACCGGGCTAGTCCGATACACGATGCCTGTAAGCCGTAAAAAAAGCCCTATTCGCATATCGGCCAGAATTTTCCGGCCGCGCCATATGTGTGGGATTTGTTTACTCAAATATGTACATGACCATAGCCTTAAGAAAAGCTGTATATATATATATATATATAATGGTTATAACTGATGATGGCATTATAATGTCCCTAATTATAACTGACAAATGCTGGCATTACACATTTCCAATTATGATTACATCGATTCGCTGCAGACTTGGCGCTTAAGACTCGAGATCTTTCCAGATCACACATGAATCAGGCGGGCCAAACGTGTATCACGCGCCCATACAGTAGCACAGCGATACAGGTGATCCAGATCGGATCATCGCTGCTCGTCCACTAATTAGCGCGGGACCCACCCACCGCTTTCTTTCCTTCCTTAAACCCCTCCATTTTAATAGCCCCCTCGCCTCCCCAAGTCCTCATTCCCTACAGAAACGCGCAATCCCCGCAGCACATCTCGAGATCCCAGTCCCACATCGCGCCGTCGCGTCCGACGACAGATCCCGGCGAGCACCCATGGCCACCCTCACCGTCCCCTCCTCCGTCCCGGCCGTCGCCGACGACGTCGAGCAGCTCCGCAAGGCCTTCGAAGGTACGCCACACCATCGCCTTGTCTGTCAGTCGTCTCCCCATTGTGCGATCGTCTGATCTGTCTGCGTGTGTGCTCTGTTTTATCCGTGTGCGTGCAGGCTGGGGCACGAACGAGGGGCTGATCGTCTCCATCCTCGGCCACCGCGACGCCGCGCAGCGCAAAGCCATCCGCAAGGCCTACGCCGAAACCTACGGCGAGGAGCTGCTGCGGAGCATCACCGACGAGATCTCCGGCGACTTCGAGGTAACCGCTCACCCCTGGGCCGGCCTAGCGTGCGCTCGCTCTCCTTTGCGCGACCATTTCAAGATCTCTGATCGTGCGCGTTCTGCTTTTTTATTTTGCCATGATGGACTGATGGGAATCAGAGGGCCGTGATCCTGTGGACGCTGGACCCGGCGGAGCGGGACGCGGTGCTGGCCAACGAGGGGGCCAGGAAGTGGCAGCCCGGGAGCCCCGTGCTTGTCGAGATCGCCTGCGCGCGAGGCTCGGCGCAGCTCTTCGCCGTCAGGCAGGCCTACCATGACCGCTACAAGCGATCCCTCGAGGAGGATGTCGCCGCCCACGTCACCGGCGACTTCCGCAAGGTACCACATTCGTCTCTCTCTGCACGATCGGTTGTTGTGTTGATAACATGCTCGTAAATTTATCGATAGGATTGTTAATATTGTAGCAGAAAGTTTTGTCGTGTGTCCTTTGTAAATTATTCTATTATTTGAAAAAACTGTAATCGTCTCTTTGATGTTGCATGTTGATACTTGTGATATTTAATTTTCAACATGAAGCATCAAATTTCTTTAGGCTTAATTCTAATCAGATAAGAAAGCGATGGTGTCTTCGGTTACTCCGTCCAGGGTCATTGTCTGATTTTGATGTATTATTAGTCTTAAGACAATCTTGAATGAATGTTGTTAGAACAACCGAACATGAACAATTAAATATCCCCGATGATGGCGTCCCCGACACGTCTCGCGACTGTAGCGACCCCGAGCCCCTCCCATGGCGGAACCACCTCGGTTTCCGGCCATGGAGCCTCAACCCCCGCAGGTTTACCCTGACACGCGGCGCAGCAACAGAGCACAATCCTCTCCACCTTCCCTCCTGTCGTCTCGGCTTCGCCGTTTGCTCCTACGGGACCCACGGGAAGGTTCTGGAGAACTCCGACTCTGGAGCGGAAGGTGAATGGAGAGCAGAGCTCGGGCAGCAGAGCGAGTTACGGTAGCGGCGGTGACCTCGGGCAGGCCTTGGACTCGCTGCTCTCATGCAGATTGGTGGAAGGCGGCGGGTGGGGCGGGGCGAGGAAGCGGGCGAGGAGGAAACCGGTGGCCCGCTTCGTGGAGCGGAGTACTTCATCGCCGGCGAATCCAGGGATGAGGTACAAAATCTCGGTCCAAATGATCCTCAAACAGGCCTGGGTGACGCATGCGCTGCGGCATGGCGTTCCTCAGAGGGTTCATTTCCGACCGGAGCGTCGATTTGGCTCCATGCGAAAGCTAATCAAGGCGCAGAATACAGTGGGCTGCAGACGAAACCTGTTGAGCTCGGCTCGTTCACAGTCGGAGTTAGATCTGCCACAGAGTTCGGAGATGGAGACAGCAATGGCGATTGTGCACTTCCGACTAGCGGCGTACC
This sequence comes from Poa annua, assembly GCA_026929855.1. Classification (NCBI taxonomy): domain Eukaryota; kingdom Viridiplantae; phylum Streptophyta; class Magnoliopsida; order Poales; family Poaceae; genus Poa; species Poa annua. The sequence continues at coordinate 2,684,489 of CM049437.1, forward strand.
AATCGTTGGATCATCTATGGGCTGCGGTGAACCTCTGCGATTTGCAATAGATGGGAGGGAGGCTGCAGTTCCTGGTATTAGCGTCCTTATTGATTTGAGCTCTTCTGTTGAGGATGAAGAACAGCATAATCTGGACAGAGCTCAGGTAGAAAAACCCCAGGAACAGAGTCAGGTTCAGGGTTACAGACAGCAAGGGCATTTGCGGGAGGAAACTCGGGGCCGAGATGACAGTGTCTCAGAGGTGCAGGGGTGTGTTGGGAATTTTATAGATGGTACGGAGGAGCTCTTCATGCAGCTTTGGCATATTCCCATCGCTACCTACTCTTCCCCAAGGCCCAACCACTCTCATCGGGTGAGATCTAGATCGAGACTCCTCCCCTCTACGACTGAGCTGCTGATTGATGAGGAAAAAGGGCTGAGAGCACTAGGAATTGAGCAGGATCTAGATAATCCAGCTGTTGATTTCGGGTGTGAATCGATGGCGGACAGAGGAAGAGGAGGAAGGGGGAGAGGCAGAAGCAATGGGAGAGGGGAATGGCAGCAGAGCGGCCAGCCACTGCCGCAACAGCAGCAGTGGATGCAGCCGCCATACCCACCTTATCCACCTTTCTTCCCGGCTGGAGGGCCTTGGGGATATCCTGGCCCTTTCCCACCTTATCCACCGCCGCAATTTGGTCCACAACAGGGGCAGTGGGCACCTTATCCACCGCCGCAATTTGGTCCACAACAGGGGCAGTGGGTTGATCCGAGTGAGGAACAAGAGGGTATGCAGAATTTGCAGCAGCAACCGCGGCAGGATGCTAACAGAAACCAGCAGGTGAGGCCAATTACCCAACCTAAGAAGAGAGTGGCACCTGTAAGGGAGATGGCTGCAGGAGGGAACCCTAACCCACAGATGAACTACTCAAATACCATCTGCATGGGTTGTGGGGAACCTGGACACTACAAACAATCCTGTGTCAACAAGCAGATGTGTTTCATATGTAAAGCTACTGCACATGCTGTTGAGGATTGCCCTGTGAAGAAACGGCCAAGGCAGATGGCCAAATACATTGGCAGTGCTGTTTCTGGTTTGGGGTTCTATCATATTGAATGCCCTGAGAGAGTAGTGAATCCTGTAGCTGCTAACAAGAATTGTGGTATGGTGGTGATAGAAGAAGGAGAATTGACCAAGGAGGAGTTAGCTAAATAATTCTCTGATATCTACAAGACAAACTGGCCCTGGCAGATCAGAGATGTGGGGCAATGGTGCTACATGGTCAAGTTCCCCCCACACATTCTTGTGGAGCAAGTTATTGGGTATCCTAGATTTGGCTTAGGGAAGACTGATGTTTGGGTCAGAGTAGAAAAGTGGGATAATCATGCTGTGATGCCTCTAGAGGTGGTTAAGGAATGTTGGATGAAGATCAAGGGTTTGGATTCTGAATGGTGTGAATGGAGCTAAATTGAACAAGCTGTTTCAACCTGTGGAATCTTAATTGACATTGATTGGTCTAGTGTCTTCAAAGACTGTGCTGAAACTGTTAGAGTCAAGCTGAGTGTTAGAGAACCTAGCAAAGTTCCATAGGGTAGAATGTTCCACTATCATGGTGGTTTGTATCAGCTGCAGTTTGAGGTGGAACTGGATACTGTAGTGGAGTCAAGAATCAGAGAAAGAGCTGCTAAATATAACAAGGACAGTGAAGACAAAGGGACAGAGGAGAACAACAGTACCAAAGAAACTTCTGATGATAATAGGAAGGCTGATTCTAGGAAGGGTGCTGATAACTCTCAGGTGAATAACAGGAATAGTAATGGTAATAATGCTGGTAGTAGACAACATGGGACTAGTGGACAAGAGGAATCTGTTAGGAATAGTAGTGCTGTGTATAAGCTGCTAGTGGATAGAGGTGTGGTGAATGCAGAGGGAGAGTTTGTGTGGTCTGAAGCAACACCAAGCAGCTACAAAACTGAGAAGGAAGTAGAGGATTTCTGGCAGGAACTGCAGGGGATCTCCTTTACTCAGAAACTGGAAATGGTGGCTGAGGCGTCTGAACAGGAATTGAGTTTACCTGAAGACATCATGCCCAGCTTTGACAAACTAGCTGTTAGTGATTCCGAGAAAGCTGCTGGAGAGAGAATATGCAAGAAGTCCAGGAAATGGGGGCCTGTGCAACCAACAAGAGCAAGTACCAGAATAGATAGATCAAAGAATGTGAGGGACAAGGCAAAGGAAATTAAGATGAGGAACAACCTTGAAGTACCAGCTAGGAAGATGACAGGTATAATGAAAACCAATCCTTTTAGCATTCTGCAGCCTATTACTTCAAGTAGCATGGCTAAAAAGGTTGGCATTGAAATTAATGAGATTATTGATTTAGAGCCTATAGGTGAGGAGCTTGATAGCAATAGTCCCTCACAAAAAAGGCAGCTAGGTATGGAGAAAAATGATGATGCAACTAGTATGTGTAGGAGTGTGACTGAATATGTTAGTCCTGCTAGGAGGAACACTGAAGAAGATAGAATTAATGAGCTAGATGAGTCTTGGACTGAAGTAGTTAGGAATTCTCGGGGCAAGCACCCCAGGAAGCTGGTTCTATGAAGTGTGCTTTTTGGAACTCCAGGAGTATCACTGCTCCTGGTAGGAAAGCTTGCATTGAAGATACTTTAATTCCTCTTAGAGTAGATTATGTTGGTTTCCAAGAGACAAAACAGGAAAAGTTCTCTAATAGCTTCCTTAAGAATGTGTTAGGCAATATAAATTTCTTTTGGAATTATCTACCAGCAAAAGGCACAGCTGGGGGGATCTTAGTTGGTGTTAATGGTGACATGTTTGATATTATTGCTTGGGATATTAGAGATTTCTCAGTTAGTGCTGTCCTCAAAATAAAAAATTATGGGATAGTGATTAGGATTACGACAGTTTATGGCTCTGCTTATGAAGAAGGCAAACAAGCTTTTCTTTCTGAGCTTCATGAATTAATGTTAGGCTGGGATGGTCCTGCTTTAATAGGAGGTGATTTCAATTTAGTGAGATCACAGGATGACAAAAATAATGGTGTAGTGGATTTTAAGTGGGTAGATAACTGGGCTCTGATGGAAATACAGATGACTGGAAGAGCTTACACTTGGTCTAATAACCAAGAATCCCAAATTATGAGTAGAATAGATAGAATTTTTTGTACTACTGGCTTTGATGCTTTATTCCCTTTAGCTCATGGTGAGATTTTACCTAGGTTAGGAAGTGATCATACTCTGATTCTTTGGGAGTCTGGGTGTGGTCAAATCCCAAAGAAAGGGAGCTTTAAATTCGAAAAATGGTGGAGTACCAAACCTAATTTTGTTGTGATAGTGAGGAAAGCTTGGAACATGCATACTATAGCTAGAGAAGGAATAGATGTTTGGCAAGAAAAGGTTAGATATTTTAGAAGACTAGCTGGAGGTTGGAGTGCTAATTTAGATGCCGAGATTAGGAAGCATAAGAAATTGCTAATGGAAGAGTATGATATTCTATATATTAAAGCTGAATACCAGGAACTTACTGAGGAGGAGAGGAATAGACTTGATGTGGTTTACAGAGAATTGAATAGCTATTGGATTATAGAAGAGATTAAAGCTAGGCAAAGATCTAGAGATAGAGACATTGTAGAGGGGGGTAGAAATACAGCTTACTTCCATGCTATTGCTAATCAGAGGAGAAGGAAGAAAATGATTCATATGCTAGAAGGTCCTGAGGGCCAGGTAACAGGAATAAATGATATGCTAAAAATAGCAACTAGTTATTATAAAGAGCTGTTCTGTAAGGAACAAAGACCTAATATTAGGCTAGATCATAGCTTCTTTAATGAAGAGGAAATGGTGTCTGTAGAAGAGAATAGGATTTTGGAGGCTAGATTCACTCTAGAGGAGATTAAAGTGGCAGTGTTTGGGTCCTATGCTGATGGAGCACCTGGACCTGATGGCCTACCTTTCTTCTTCTATCAGAAATATTGGGATATTGTCAAGAATGACTTGCTTAAACTTTTTGATGCTTGGTTCCAGAATAAGCTAGATATTTACAGAATCAATTTTGCTATGGTAACCCTGATCCCTAAAGAGGAGAATGCTACTTATGTGAAGAAGTTTAGACCTATTAGCCTGCTTAACTGTGGTTTTAATTTTTTTACTAAGGTTTTAACGAATAGAATCAGCTCCATAGCTAATAGATTGATTTCTAACTGTCAGTCTGCTTTTCTTAGAGGTAGATTTATCCTAGAAAGTGTGGTAACTGCACGTGAGGTAATCCATGATGTGCATGTTAGGAAAGATAAAGGTCTAGTACTTAAGATAGATTATGAAAAAGCTTATGATAAATTTAATTTAGACTTTCTCTATGAAATATTAGAGCTTAGAGGTTTTAGCACCATGTGGGTTAGATTGATTAAACAAGTGACTCAACTAGGTTCAGTAGGTATTAAGGTTAATAATGTTGAAGGAGATTTCTTCATCACTGGTAAAGGGTTGAGGCAGGGAGATCCACTGTCCCCAATTCTTTTTAACTTTGTAGTAGATGTGTTTGCTAAGATGTTGATTAAGGGGGGAGCTGCAGGACTTGTTAGAGGTCTATGCCCCAGATTTGTTCCAGGAGGAGTAATGTGTTTGCAATATGCAGATGACACCCTTTTATTCCTGGAAGCTGATAGAAATGTAGCTCTAAGTATGAAATGGATCCTAACCTGCTTCGAACAGGTGTCAGGGATGAGAATTAATTATCATAAAATTGAGCTCATTCCTATTAATATGGAAAAGGAGGAATGTGAACAATTTAGAGACATTCTTTAATGTGTGTTGGGTGATTTTCGAGGATTTGCAGGCTCTAATTGATAGTTTAATTAAGAGATTAGTTGGCTGGAGGGGGAAACTGCTTTCTTCAGCAGCTAAGAGACAACTAGTACAATCAGTATTAGCTAGTATTCCGGTGTATTTACTTTCCTTCTTTAAATTCCCTAAGTGGGCAGTAGACCTCATCAATACCCAACTAGCTAACTGCCTGTGGGATGACACTGAGGGTAATCATAAGATCCACTTAGCAAATTGGCCATCAGTTTGTATGAGGAAAGAATTTGGTGGTTTGGGTATTCCAAATCTCCAGGAGCTTAATCTCTGTATGATTGGTTCCTGGATTAGAAGATACTCTCTGGGTGAAGGTACCCTTTGGAAACAAGTAGTAGATGCTAAATATAGAACTAGAAATCCTAATATCCTGAGCTGCTCTGATGCTCATCCCTCCACCTTCTGGAAGGGGGTGATGTGGGCAGCAAAAGCTGTGAAATTTGGATATAAATGGAAAATAGGAAATGGTAGGTTGATTAAATTTTGGGAGGACATTTGGTTTGGAAATTCCCCTTTGTCTACCCAATTTTGGGACCTTTATGTGATCTCAAATCAACAAACCAAAACAGTTGCTGAGCTGTGGGATGGGATTGAACTTAGGTGTGACTTTAGGAGAACTTTTACTGAGGAAATGATGGAAAAGTGGATAGAGTTAAGGGCTGTAGCAAATAGCATAGTTTTTACTGAAGATGAAGATCAACTGATTTGGCAGTATGAAACCAAGGGGTTATATTCGTCTAAAGCAATGTATGCTTTAGTTCATTTTAGAGGTGTTACACCTGTTTACTTGCCAGCTGTGTGGACCATCAAGGTGCCTCCTAAAATTCAGATGTTCCTGTGGCTATTCTCTCAAAATAAAATCCTGACTAGAGATAATCTTAGAAAAAGAGGCATTCCAAAACAATTGGAATGTGAACTCTGTAAAGAAATAGAATCAGTACACCATTTATTCTTTGAATGCTTAGTTTCTAGGAAAATGTGGGATCTGATTAGAATAGTTTTTGATGTAGAAATAACTAATTTTGAATCTCTAGCGACTAAATGGCTGTGTGACACTAAATTCTTGCAGTTGAATATAGCTAATGCAGTAGTGTTGTGGAGCATTTGGTTGAATAGAAATAATATAGTTTTTAACCGGTGCACTTGGATCAATTTGAAACAGGTGTGGAGACTAATGTTGTATTTCCTGAAGCTCTGGATGATTCCGCTAGGAGAATCGCCAAGAGGAAACCTGGAGCGGCTCGCAAAGGAGTTGCTCGCAAGACTCAAAACTCCCCTGCTGATTGAACCAGGCTGAGATGTGTGGACTTCGGCTGGATTGATTCCTGGGTGACGACGGCTACGTCGGATTTCGGAGGCAGAGCTTCGCTGGAGTATCTTCGACAGCATCCTGAAGAAAGCGATGCCATCCATGTGGTGGCGGGATGAACTGCCCCCTCACCCCCCTCCACTTCCCCCCGAGAGCTTCCGAGGGATGAAGATGATGAGAACGACGGATCTGGAGCTTTGTTGATTCAGATAAACTGTCGGCCTTTGTTCATCTTGTTTTTGCTAGCTGTTCTGTTTCGTTACAACCTTAGAACGGTTGTGTAGGGTGGAGTTTTAGCTCGTTGCAGGAGGCCATATGGTGGCCGTTTTTGGTGGAGTAGGGCTAGCTGTTTCTTCTCTTTTCGTGCTGGAACTTGCTTGACATGGTGTATGCGGTTTCGTTCTGCGTTGCTTAATGGAACCGGGGAAGAGTCCCTGTTTATCTAAAAATTCTACTCTACAATAAGTCACAATTGTTTCCTTACAAATTATTTTCGGCCCTCCATTCCATTCACTCTTAACTCTATTTTACAACTAATGACAAGTAGTGCACACATTAGCTAACAGAGACCTGATCATTCTTTCTACGTTTCAGCTTTTGGTGCCACTTGTAAGTGCATACCGCTATGAAGGACCAGAGGTCAACACAAGGTTGGCACATTCAGAAGCGAAAGTACTGCACGAAAAGATCGAGCATAAGGCTTATGGTGATGATGAGATTATCAGGATCCTCACCACTAGGAGCAAAGCTCAGCTGCTTGCCACATTCAATAACTACAATGATTCATTTGGTCACACGATCACTAAGGTGCGTACACATCTTGTGCTCTGTTTTTGCTTTCCTCGCAGTTAAAAACCCAGAGTTGCCCTGCGTTGCATTCTAGTGCAGTTTGATTCAGTCATCTTATATGGTAAATATAGCAGATCTTATATGATTTAGTCATCTTATATGGTACAATAGTCTCTAAATTTTCTGCCTGATAGGAGCATTCAGGCTCAACCTTATTCTGCTATTAGTAGTCAGATCAATTTAGGATAATTCTACATGTGGAACTTTCTGCTCTGCTTTCTTCAGATCCATTCCAATAGTTGATGATACAGCGATATTCTAGAGGTTTCTGCTCTTATTTCATCATTTTCTGTTCTTTTAGTTGATGATGTTCAGCAACATTCTTGCTTGATCTGGCCTGCCTTCTAACTAATCTCTTATCTGTTCTACAGGATCTCAAGGCTGACCCCAAGGACGAGTTTCTGAAAACCCTGCGTGTGGTGATCCGGTGCTTCACTTGCCCGGACAGGTACTTCGAGAAGGTTGCCAGGTTAGCCATTGCAGGGAACGGAACCGACGAGAGCGCCCTCACCAGGGTCATCACTACACGGGCCGAGGTGGACCTGAAGGTGATAAAAGAGGCGTACCATAAGAGGAACAGTGTTCCCCTGGAGAAGGCGGTCGCCGGAGATACCTCCGGGGACTACGAGGGCATGCTCCTCGCCCTTATGGGACAGGAGTGAGCGCCTCTCCTAGCTCTGCAATCTGTACCCAAACATGTGTTACACTTCCTATGTCTGGATCGGAGGATGAACTTTGGTATGCAGATGCAGTACCGTGGTGTGGTTGCGCTAGTTCATTACGAGGTTGTTTTTTCTGTGCTGCAGCTTGCATAACAGTGGCAATAAAATGGAGAGATGTTTTTTTTTTAAACTAAGAGTTGCTTTACATTGAATCTTGGTACTTGGCTGTTGCAAATCTTGGGTGAAAATACTGGACACATAGGAAAAACATAGTTGATGAGTAGATCAAGGAGGAAACTTTGGAAGCATGGACCTCATCCTATGGAATCAATGGGGCGGGTTGATTAGAATACGTATGGACAAAGATCTGGTCGACACTACTTTGCTGTCTTAATAAACTGTTCCCAAAGTACAAAAGAACCTTAAAAGGTAGTGTCACATCCAGATGCTTACTAATCTATCTCGTTTCGGTGAAACAAGGGCCATGTTTGCTGGGAGTGAGTGTGGCAGCTCCACCCGGTGCCTAGTCCTGCACACGTGAGGAGTTGGGCTCCCTGCCGGTGCCCTGCCCACTTAGGCAAATACTTTGTCTTTTTTTGAAACTCAATATATTAAGCTAGCAAGCCGTCTCATTAAAAATCTTCCAGTCCTCTTAGGTACCCTGCAGCAGGTAAGTAAAAAAGAGCGCGTCTGAAACTTGCTGCTTCAAACATCCACAATAGTTACATTGTTTATAAGCCTATCAAGAAGAAAGCTAGGAGGGTCTTCAACCCAATTACAAGAATTCTTAACTGTGAAACTATATCTAGCTAACTCATGAGCCACACCATTTGCTTCCCTCGGACAATGACTAAAAGAAACAGAGCCAATTGATGTAACCAGATCCACACAATACTCAAAAATTGCTGCTGATTCATTCCACCACACCTCTTCTCCTTTGCACGCTTCAATGGTTTCAATGGAATCTGATTCCGCTTGTATTACACTATAACCACCCAGATTATAAGCCAAAGTTAGACCTTCCTTCATCGCCACAGCCTCCGCCATTGAAGCCGACATAACATGTGGAAGGAACTTTTGTTGCTGCAGCTATAAAATTGCCCTGGAAATCGTAACACAGACGCAAATACTTGTCTTAATCAGGCAGTATTTTTTAAAAGGCAGTATTTAAAAAGTATTTTTTCAACGAAGGCAAATACTTTGTCAGGCAAATACTTTGTCTTAATAATCTATTAATCGAGGAGTTCAAGACGGAAAAGAAAGAGCACTAGGTTGTGTGCATTAGTTTTAAAAAAAAGTAATTATTCGCCATCAAATTCTGACATACATTTTGCTGGATTTGCATGCAGGGTCTGATCTGATATCATACAGGGAATCTTAATCGTCCAGGGGGCGAGGGCCGAGGGGCATCTTAATTTGCGGATGCAAATCCTCCCAAGCCCATGCAACAAAAGGAAAATTGGAAACCTAGTAGGGCTAGCATGGTACATGCAGGAGGGTCATTACAGGGACGGTAGTACACAGTTAAATTACTCCATGACGAAAACCAACGAATAACTAATTAAACATGATCAGACTTCGTGATGAATCAACCAGATCCACCACAAGCTATATGTGCCCAATGCCACGATCTGTTACTGCGTCGATCGCACCCTTGAGTTGCGCGCATGCATCGCCGCCGACGGTCGCCGGCACTTCCACTGCACCAACCGGCGAAGGAACTCCATGACCTGAGCAGAAAACAATCAAGGAGATCTTAATTCGTCTACAGCTTTCTTAACAGGTCCATCTCACGTATGACGATCACGAATGACTATATTATGCAGTGCGCTGTGTCAATCAAGCTATATATACAAGTACTCAGTTGTTGCATGTATACCTCAGTAGGGTCCTGAAGTGAGTACGATGCGTCGGTCTCCCTGGGGCACTTGGAGACAAGAATGCCCAAACCATGATCTCTCTTTCGCAGCACCTATTTGATAACATAATTAGTTTAAAATTACTAATGACTCGGTTATTAAATTGTAACAGGCATGCAAAGAGACAATGTATTTTTCATTTGTGCGCACCTTGAAAGCATCCTCGTCTGTCCGGTCATCCCCGAGGAACACCGGCAGGACGTCGCTGCGGCCGTCAAATCCTAGAGATGGAACAGCAAAAAATACAACCCTTCATCATATTGATCCGACAAGAATCTTGCTCGACATGACACTGTGAAACAGCCATGACCGACGAGGACGAAGGAGCGTGGCACTTACCGAGCGATTGGAGCAAGAACTCCACGGCCTTGCCTTGTCCCACATGATGGACGGCCGGACCTCCAAAACCTGTAGTAAGTACATTCATTAAACACACGAATGCATCATGCATGTTAACCACATGGTTTATGAAGCACCAAAAGTAATTAAGTCGATGATTGAACCACGGCTCGAGGCTGCAGTGGTCATGACCAATCAGTTATCAGTCAGTCAGTCACCTTTCTGCCTTGGGTGAGCTTCAGGTCAGGGTAGTCCTGGATCACGGCCTTGACTTGCTCGGCCAATGAACTCCATCTCTGCAGACGGGGGTAGTTGAGATCGATGATCGATTTGATTAACTTCAAATCTCCTCGTTTGAATTGGATTATTGCTGATTTATTTGATTGGATGATGGTGGTTAGCTATACCTTTTCATCTACGCAACGGAAGTGCACGGAGAGGCAGAACTTGTTGTTCTCCACCCTTGCCCCCGGCGTGCCCTTGGTCTTCTGCACCAGAGCCTCGTAAGCCTGACGACGGGCGAAAAACAACATCAAGATAAACCTTGCGTTGCACAGAGGCTCCGTTGGTATGTTTCTCATGGCTTAACTAACAAAAGTCATGAGCTTTTAGCGTTCTTGCTGCCTGTACTTACCTCGGTGATGACCGGGAGGAACTCGCGAGCAGGCTGCAGCAGGACCGCCGCCGTTGTGTCCTCCTAGAAAACCGGGAGTGGCAAATGGAATCAAGCTAAATTTATTTGTAAAAAAGGACGTGCGCTATGTATGCGTGACTATAGTTGGATTCTCCGGTGAAAAGATGAGAAGAAGATGGTGGCGGCGTACGTTGGAGGTCGGGCCCTTGATGTCCATGCCGTGGCTGCCCGCGTAGTGGAGCTCCGTGAGGTCTACGAAGCTGTACACCTTCTCGACGCACCGGCCGGTGACGATCGCCACCGGGAAGTGCTTCGCCACGTCCCGCACCGCCGCCCTCATCTACGTCATCATGCATCAAACGTTAAGTCACCAAGAGAGAGCATCAGGTGGTAGCCAAGCTAGCACAAATGGCGGCCTCTCTGACTCACCTCGTCGCTCATAAAGGCCATGTCGGGGTCGGCGACGATGGGGGAGAGCGTGCCGTCGTAGTCCATGAACACCACCACCTGCTTTCCTTCGGCCGCCGCCGCGATCTGCTCGAAGTTACCCAGCGCCGACGGGTGTCGCTTCTGCATGCAGAAGCGCGTGTCACCAAGTGCGGACAGCTGAAACGGTTGCCGGGCTGCCGGGCATGCACAGACACATAGGAACCACAAACCAGCTGGAGGTCAACTCACCGTCCACGCGGCATACTCGTCGACGGCGGGGGAGCGGGCCGGGGAGGACGCCCGGATGGCGTCGACGACCCAGCTGGTGGCGCAGGGTGCAGGCGGCGGCCAAGCGCGGTACTCGTTGTCGAGGGCGGGGACGCGGTACGCGCTCCGCAGCGACGTCGACGCTGCGCCGCGGCAAGCGAAGATTCCGCGACCGGAAGAGCCCGCTGCGATGCCGCTCATGTCCGGCGGGATCACCACTTCCTGGTTCGCCATGGCGGTCGCGCACGCACAACGCGCCCCGGAGCGTGAGAGTGGTGGCTACTGCCTAGTGGTACTAGTGGGGATAGTTTATGAGCGGACCGGCCGGAGCGGTTTTCTTGGGTGAGGAAGCCAATGGCGAAATGTCGGTACTTATAAAGGAGGAGGAGCAGCATGTGCTACTACTCAATACTTTGCACGCTGACCGTCCGATCGTGGACCTGGCTACCTCCATGGCTGCATCAACGCAATGCAAACGTACATTTGAAATGTTTCCTTCCCAATAATTGAATCCAGGACACCAAGGTCATACCAACCATGCATCTGCTTGAACCGAGATAACATGCTCTTAGCTGCGTGTTTTGTGGCTCCCATTACGTTCTATCACTACGGGAAACGCTGCGAACGCTGACGGCAATTTTAACGCCGACGGCAATTTGTCGGGGCCGTCGGCGTCATAACGTGAGACCGACGAAACGGGGAAAACCGTCAGCGCTGTTTTGCCGTCGGCGTCATAGTGGTGAGCCCGACGGCCACCGTCGGGCTTAGAGGCCGTCAGCGTCCATTCAGTGAGCCCGTCAATACAGCGCGAATTACCCATTGTAAGGCCGACGGCATTGCCGTCGGGCTCACTAGACTATTTTCCAGTTTTTCTTAAAAAATTAGATTACATTCAAAAAAATATGAAAAAGTACTCAAAAAAAGAAACCCTTTTGCATGTAGTCTTTTTACGTGTACTAGTTTCTAGAAAAATGATAAACTTGAGTTTTGGCAAACTTTTCAAAACAAAACTTCACAAAAATGTCAATCATCTACAAACATGCATAAGTTTCAAGTCAAATGACCAATGTGTGACCATTATCATGTCATAGTTTGTGATAAAGTGCCCATATTCAGCACATATGTGTGTCATGGTATGGGAAACAACGTCGTCGAAGCGATTTTCAAAATTCTTTTTAGAAATACCATTTTCCATTTTTTAAGTGCCAAAAATGACTTTTTTTGTGAAGCAAGTACATAAAATATGGTCCAAAATGACACCCATTTAATTTTCACAAAGAGTAGTACATATTTGATGGATAATACCTGAATATGAGGATTTTCCTTGCTTTTATCTAAATTCGCCTCTTTAGTTGTCTTTATGTCAATTTTCCGGAAGTAATTCAGATTTGAACTATAACTGTGTGATAGTTTGCTCTGAAATTATTACAAAAATAATTTTAATGTACACAAGTAGTGGTTACAACATAGAACCGTCAATAGTTTTGAAAAATTCGACCATTTTTGATGAATAGCCATACTCTCCATTTTGACCGTTTTTTGAAAGAAATGAAAAAATATGAAAAAGTAATCAAAAATAGAAACCCTTTTGCATGGAGTCTTTTTACGTGTACTAGTTTTTAGGAAAAATGATAAACTTGAGTTTTGGCAAACTTTTCAAAACAAAACTTCATAAAAATGTCAATCATCTACAAACATGCATAAGTTTCAAGTCAAATGACCAATGTGTGACCATTATCATGTCATAGTTTGTGATAAAGTGCCCATATTCAGCACATATGTGTGTCATGGTATGGGAAACAACGTCGTCGAAGCGATTTTCAAAATTCTTTTTAGAAATATCATTTTCCATTTTTTAATGTGCCAAAAATGACTTTTTTTATGAAGCAAGTACATAAAATATGGTCCAAAATGACACCCATTTAATTTTCACAAAGAGTAGTACATATTTAATGGACAATACCTGAATATGAGGATTTTCCTTGCTTTCTAACTAAATTCGCCTCTTTAGTTTTCTTTATGTCAATTTTCCGGAAGTAATTCAAATTTGAATTACAACTGTCTGATAGTTTGCTCTGAAATTCTTACAAAAATAATTTTAAGGTACACAAGTAGTGGTTACAACATAGAACCGTCAATAGTTTTGAAAAATTCGACCACTTTTGATGAATAGCCATACTCTCCATTTTGACCGTTTTTTGAAAGAAATGAAAAAATATGAAAAAATACTAAAAAAAAGAAACCCTTTTGCATGGAGTCTTTTTACGTGTACTAGTTTCTAGAAAAACGATAAACTTGAGTTTTGGCAAACTTTTCAAAACAAAACTTCACAAAAATGTCAATTATCTAAAAACATGCATAAGTTTCAAGTCAAATGACCAATGTGTGACCATTATCATGTCATAGTTTGTGATAAAGTGCCCATATTCAGCACATATGTTTGTCATGGTATGGGAAACAACGTCGTCGAAGCGATTTTCAAAATTCTTTTTAGAAATATCATTTTCCATTTTTTAAGTGCCAAAAATGACTTTTTTTGTGAAGCAAGTACATAAAATATGGTCCAAAATGACACCCATTTAATTTTCACAAAGAGTAGTACATATTTTATGGATAATATCTGAATATGAGGATTTTCCTTGCTTTCTATCTAAATTCGCCTCTTTAATTGACTTTATGCTGATTTATGTTGGTTCTTGTTTGTTTTAAAAAACATTATTCATTATGAAAATGATGACATGAATGTCATATTTGGAATCCTCTCGTTTTTATGATCGATATAGACATTTTATTTAGTAAATTCTGATATACAAATATGAAGATATGAATTATTTCTTATTAAATGGAAAAGACAAAACTAAAATAAAATAATTGATTATTATTATTATTATTCAAGTATTATTAAACATAGTTATTTTGTTCATTCAAATCTTATTTTTGAAATTTTAAAGATTAAAAAGTATAATATCTTGAATGAGGGTTAATATGATTGATATCATATATGACATCTCAATTGGAATCTCATTTGAATAGAACTCAATAGTTATGCGTGCTTGGCCTGGAGCAATCTGAGTATGAGTGACCGTCTGGGAAGTTTGACTAATGGTGGATAGTTTGAGCTTAGATTACGATTAAGTGTGTGATATGAGATTAAATAAATGACTAAATTGGAATTGAAATAATAATAAAAAAAGTTTAAAAAAATTAGAATTTTTTTTTTGAAAAATTGTTTTTCAAAAATATTTGGTAGAGCTAGGCCGACGCCAATGCCGTCGGCGTAGCTATGAGCCCGACGGTAAAAACTACGCCGACGGCAACGGCGCTAGCCCGATGGATTGTACGTCGACGGAGCCAGGCCGACGGTGGCCGTCGGCGCACGTGTACGCCGAGGGTTTCCGTTATGAGCCCGACGGCAAATGCCGTCGGCGTACTCTGTGATTCCTGTAGTGTATATGCAGGCTCTCGAGAGCCATTTGGTCTTGTTTGGTTGTCTGCGTGCATGGATCCTAAGACAACATGGCGATTGTTGTTGAAGAGGCAGTCGAATCGGTCATTTACTCAGAGTTACCCTTGTCGCGTGTGACAAGAGGAAACACAAAGCTGACCCCTTTTGACGAGAAGAGATTGCGTGAGCTTGCCCGTGTCGGGCGACAAAGAGGCGGGAGAGATTATTCAACGCCTCGCTCGCCCTATTTTATACCCTTTGGCTCGCCCGGTAGTGATGTTTGTTCCTCCTCAATGGCAATCATGTAAGCAATGCCATCTTTTGTGGGTGGCGGCGGCAAACTTCTTGCTTGTGTTTTCCGAGCTAATCCTAGCCTCTTCTGCTCCTAGGATGCTTGTGACTTATATCAATTTCAATCTCTAGTAGCTGTTGTATGCCATATTTTGCAAGGTTTGCTTGTTGATTTTGTGTGAGCATGTGGTAGAGGACACATTTGCAATGTTTGCTTGTTGGGCATGCAGTGCTATTATTGATGTTGTTGTGGTAGACAATGATATGCACCGACATGAGGAAAGTGGTGCTGGATAGATTTGGCCCGATCTTCACGGCGTAGCAACCGGGATACAAGGGGATAGCTAGCTGCAAGAAGCAAAAGGGTAAGCAAGAGATTGTGACCCGACAAAGAGAATGCTCACCGTAGCTTGCAATCCGAAACAATCGCCTATCCACGATCTGCAAACTAGCCCATACAGCCATGCTCGAATCGTGGAGCACAAACTAGGTACAATCCGCAAGGGGGGCATGCATGAACTCTAAATCACATAGCCACGCTCAAGACTTGGAGCAAAAATTAGGTGCATATCCACAAGGAATCACCAGAATAAGAGTAGCAAGGTCTCTCTCTCTCCACAAGGAATCACCAGGATAAGCCTATGTTCTTGTCTAGATATAAAGCGTCTAAAAATCCCATAGCAGCAGGACAACTGGGCCACTTATACTAAGGTACAACCCCTTCCTTAGGTGTGAAGGAACCAGCTAAACACCGTAGTGAACTTGGTAGGTGGGCAACTCAGGGACTTAATAAGGTAGTTTCTTCGATTCTCCCGTAAGATGCAATTTGTTGTTTCAGTGCAGAAACATTGTTTTCATTGGAATAGAGCATTGTTTTTCTTCAGCACGATCTTGTTTCTTCACGAACTCTGCAACTTTGTGTTGTCGGCAGAAAACATTTTTTTTGCACGGACTGAAGGATCGGCGGAAACTCTAGAAATTTGTTTAGTTGGAAACATTGTTTTTGTAGGGATTGAGGGATCTCTAGTTTTCTTATACATCATTCGTGAGTACAACCAACAACAGAGGAGTTGAAAGCACAACCATTTTTAACTCAAGTTAGGGTTCGCTTGATCACATATTGATTTAGCGTAGCTTCTTATGATTGGTTCGCTGGTAGTCTTTGTTGTGTTAATGGTTGGGATGCGCTCATCATCCTCCTCCTCTTTTAATTAGGAGTCATCCTCGACTCTAAAGGTCCAAAGTATGGAGAGAGGTCAGAGACGTTGAAGGTAGAACTACCACCATAACCCCGCGAGAGGTCGATCTTGTATGTGTTGTCATTAATCTTCTTAAGCACCTGAAATGGACCATCTCCTCGTGAGTTTAACTTGCACCTACGTTGCTCAGAATCTTGTAAGCGTTTCGCTCGACTGAGAAACAAGTTCATTTATTGAACCAATAAAAATATGAGTCTTCAGCAAATTAATAGTACCTACACTCAAAACACAGAACTCTCTTGCCCCCTGTATGGTTACATGAAGCAATTAAAAAACAATCATCTTACATAACCGCCAAGATCAAGCTATGTAGATATGATCCAGGTAATATGGGATAGATATAGCACTTACAAACAACGTTGCGGAAGTTGGCGTTTATGGATGAAGATGTCGGTGAAGCCTGTAGTAGATTCTCACGTCCAAGCTTGTAGGTGAGAATGTTGACGACGTTCCTTGTTAAGGATCACACGTGTAATCCCTCTTCTAGTATCCAGACATCCACTTGCGCCAATCGGCCGGCAGTGCTCCACCATCCAAGAGTCGGCGCCTCACATCAGTTTGGCGTAGCTCTAGGGCACCTCTCTCTCTCTCTCTCTCTCTCTCTCTCTCTCTCTCTCTCTCTCTCCCTCCCTCCCTTCCTTGTTTTCCACCGAAGCGACTTCGGAACCAAATATACTCTTTAGCTAAAATAATCGACTATATCCACAGATGTCTAAAACACTTTTCGTCATCCCGAAACAACTCATGGTTGCACATAATTCTCTCATAAAGCTTTCAGTCTTCCACCGGCATAATATGCTTCTCGTGATACTTCTCCGGAATACCTCCAATTCACATCGGAGTTATTCCTGACACCTCGGAATAAAACCGACCACTTCTCATAACCACTATAAGTACCAAATACTCTCAGTAAAAGACTGAGACAACTTAAGAATGTGACCCGGAAGGTTCGATAACACACAAAAATGCCCGGGGTACTTACCAGACAGAACAACAGAACCATGGACGCCCATGATGGCTCCTATGTATTCTCAAATAGCTAAGAACCTTTTGGTGTTTCTCATTATGTAATCTCCTTAGCTTCACGATACCAATGATACCAAGAGGTGAGACAATGTGCACTGTATGTTCAAACCATTCGATCACTCCACATATAAACTCTTATCAATATCATTCTATTTTTCTCATTCGATCATATCCCCGATGTCCTTGTGATAAATCACACTGTCTATGGCCATACTATTGGTTGACATTAGTAATATTAAGAGGACCTAGAGGATGTATCTCTCCATTGCCTTGGAGGGGTAAGTGCCATTCTTCAATAATCTCAGTTATATCTCATACTCTAGGTCATACTGTAAGTCATTGTTACGGTCCCCATTTACGACGTCAAGACGTTAGATGACCCAAAACCACACTTGTCGAATACGTGGTCACAAGATGTTCTCATGTTATAGGGCAAGCTAACGAAAACGACATGATTACTTGCTGTTTAATTCACATAATGTTTATCTCATAGCAAGATCATACAAATCGGTCGGTTCGATAGTATTGTCATTCCGACAATATAGCCTTATAGTTGTTTAACTTATACGAAGTCCATGATCAGGAAAAGTGATCATCTAACAACAATATAAGCTAGTCTTAGAGAAAAGATTAGGGATACTATTTGTTCATATCTCTACACATGCTCCTTTGTACACTGACTATTCAAGTCTGTATCACAGCAGTTATATCATAAAGATATAAATATAATAATGAATATGAAGCTAAATAATAACTTAATATCATTGTCTCTAGTGCATACCTTCAACATCCCCAACGCAAAAGATTGACCAGGTGGGCATAGCATCACTAGTCTCCATAAAAACAAAACAATATTGGGGGTAAAACTCGGTGATTGATAGAATTAAAAACAAAGAATTGTGATAAAAGAAACTTTCATGATATTATTCATGTAGACATCACATGAAACATATATAAACTGCCACTCAGAGAGCATCTATAACTAAATAAATTACATGTTGTCGGGCTTGTTTTCTGTTTCAACATATAACATAGTACAATTGTGTATTTTCTCTTTTACCATAGGATCAGTAGTAGCATGGTGGAGTTCCTGTCGTGAGACACATGGTATCGGATTTGTTTTCTTTCGAACTTTCTGGAATTTGAAATAAAAGTGATATGTGCACTGTGTCGATATAGAGGCCAGGGCATATACACCCTATTTGTTTCAAAATAAAGCCCCGCAAATACAGAGATAAAAAAGGCCTAGTCATTACTTTGGCGTTCTGAGAAATGGATGGTCGACTAATGGAAATTTTTCCGATCATGATTCTTTTGTCATCGCTTTGTACCCGTATGAGTCTTATAGTTTACACTGGACAACTTTCTTAAAAAAAATTTAGATTGGACGGTGCTCAAGTATTTTGTATCTGGATGGTCGTCAATGTCATTTCTCAGATTTTATGTTTGTGTTTGTCGATTGTTCAGCGGCACGAGCATATACCTATGGCCGTTATTGCACTATGAAGGATATATCTGTTTTGTGAAAGGAAAATTTGGACACGTTTACACCACCATTTACATGTAGCTGCCGATAATCAACGAGAGTAACATTGTTGAGACATTTGATTGATGTGATGATTTTGATGGCTAGTTGGATCGGAAACGAGAACTACATTTAGAGCATCTCTAACAAAGCCCTCAAACCAACCTTAAAACCATTATAAGGTTCACAAACGTCATGTTTTTTGCGAAAAACGAGCCGCGCCATAGCAGGAACCGCAAAACCGAACCTTAAAACAGAATATTCTGTAGAATATCCCTTCGTCTTCTTCCTTCGGCACCGCCCATTGGATTAGCGCGCATTGAACTGGTGTTCTAGACGCGTTATTTGAATTTCAGCCCTATAAACACTGACAGACTATGAAGCGTTGTAGACTGATACGTGTCAAACGTATCTATAATTTCTTACGTTCCATGCTTATATTATACCCATTACTAAATGTTTTATATACACTTTATATGGTTTTTATTCCCTGTTTTCTGCTGTTTTTGGTTTCAGAAAAGTTGTTCTGTAAATATTCTCGGAATCGGACGAAACAAAAGCCAAAACTCCTACTTTTTTCGGAAGGATCCAGAAAACCGAAGTGCTAACGAAGAGGGGCCACAGGGCGTCCACACCTGGTGGAGGCGCGGCTCCCCCTTCTGCCGCGCCACCACGTGGTGTGGGGCCCACGGCCCTCCTACGATGTTGCCATTTCGCCTATTTATTCCCCCCGATGAGAAAAACCTCGGCACCCGATCAGAAATCCACGAAAAGTTCCAGAGCCGCCGCCGTCGTCAACCCTAGTCCGGGAGGGTTCAGATGCTCTTCCCGGCACCCCGCCGGAGAGGGGAATCATCACCGGAGGGATCTACATCACCATGCCCGCGTCCGGACTGATGCGTGAGTAGTTCATCCTTGGACTACGGGTCCATATCAGTAGCTAGATGGTTGTCTTCTCCAATTGTGCTACCATGTTTAGATCTTGTGAGCTGCCTATCATGATCAAGATCATCTTTATGTAATGCTACATGTTGTGTTTGCTGGGATCCGATGAATATTGAGTACTATGTCATTTACTTTATTATATATTATGTGAGTGCGTTATTTATGATCTTGCATACTCTCCGTTACTTGTAGATGCTCTGTCCAAGTAGATGCTTGTGACTACAAGAGGGAGTATTTATTCTCGATAGTGGGTTCATGTATTCACTTAATCTGGGGAAGTGACAGCAATCTCTAAGATTGTGAATGTACTGTCGCTACTAAGGATAAAACAGTAGTTCTTTGTCTAAGGATAATTGTGCTACTTACATTACACACTTTGCTTAATGCAATAATCTGTTGCTTGCAACTTAATACTGAATGGTGTGCGGATGCTATCCGGAAGGTGGATTATTAGTCATAGATGCAGTTAGATAACGGTCTATGTATCATGTTGTAATGCCCAAATGAATCCCACACTAGACACCATGACTAGTATATGCATTATTATGCGGTTCTTTATTTTGTCAATTGCCCAGCTGTAATTTGTTTATCCTCATGTATGCTATTATTATTATTATTATTTATGGAGAGACACCACTAGTGAACTGTGGACCCCGGTCCTTTTTCTTTAAATTGATAATACAATCTACTACAATCCTGTTCTTTCACTCTCTGCAAACAAACATCATTTTCCACACCATACGTTTAATCCTTTGTTACAGCAAGTCAGTGAGATTGACAACCTCAATGTCAAGTTGGGGCAAAATAGTTTGATTGTGTTGTGTGCAGGTTCCACGTTTGTGGTTGACACCGGTTTTGCGCCCTGCCAAGGTCAACCGCAGCAACCTTCAGAAGAATCTCCATCTCCTACTGGATTGATAAACTTGGTTTCGTAACTGAGTGAAATTTGCTGCTACACTGCTTCACACCTTACTCTTGGGGTTTCCCAACTGCTGAGAAGAAGATCTTCGACTCAGTCATCAAGCTAATTTCTGGCGCCGTTGCCGGGGAGTTGGAGCACTTCTGCGAGGGGAGTCTCTCACACTCAATCTCTTTATTTTGTTATTGTCTTGCTTAGTTTATTTTATTATTGTCTTGTTTGCTTAATATAAAAAATACAAAAAAAATTTGTTACTTGCATTTATTTCTTTATTTCGGTTTAGTTAAAAATTTGCTAAAATGAGTACTGCTGAGAATACTAAGTTGTGTGACTTTACTAGCACAAATAATAATGATTTCATATGCACTCCTATTACTCCACCTGCTTCTAAAGCAGACTTCTTTGAAATTAAACCTGCTTTGCTAAATCTTGTTATGAAAGAGCAATTTTCTGGTGCTATTACTGATGCTGCTGCTGCCCACCTTAATAATTTTGTTGAATTATGTGAAATGCAAAAATAAAAAGATGTAGATGGGGATATTATTAAGCTTAAATTGTTTCCTTTCTCTTTAAGAGGAGGAGCCAAAGAATGGTTGTGGTCATTGGAAAATATTATCCTCCTGCTAAGATCATTTCCTTAAGAAGTAGCATTATGAACTTTAAACAATTTGATAATGAACATGTTGCTGAAGCTTGGGAAAGATTGAAATCTTTAGTTAAAATTGCCCTACCCATGTACTGACTGCTTGGATGATCATCCAAACCTTTTATGCAGGACTGAACTTTTCTTCAAGAAACTTATTGGATTCGGCTGCAGGAGGTACCTTTATGCCCATCACTTTGGGGGCTGCAACAAAACTTCTAGATGATATGATGGTTAATTATTCTGAGTGGCGTACTGAAAGAGCTCCTCAAGGTAAGAAGCTAAATTCTGTTGAATAAACCTCTTCTTTGAGTGAAAAGATTGATGTTATTATGGCTATGCTTGTGAATGATAAATCTCATATTGATCCAAATAATGTTCCCTTAGCTTCTTTGGTTGCACAAGAAGAGCATGTTGATGTGAACTTCATTAAAAATAATAATTTTAACAACAATGCCTATAGGAACAATTATGGTAACAACAACTACAAGCATTATCCTGCTAATAATGGTAATAGTTATGCTAATTCTTATGGTAGAATGCCTAGTGAGGAAAGAATTCTGGAAGTTGAAAGAGCCAGTGAAATTTTATGCAAACCCTATATGAGAAAAATAAAGTATTCACTAAAACTATGGAGGAACAATCTGCTATGCTAAGAAATATTAGTTATCAAATGGAGAAACTAAATAGGGAGATTTCGGGTTTGCAAGGAAAAATTTCGAATGCTGAAACTTGTATTTCCTCTATGTCTGAAGCACAATCGTCTTTGATTAATAAAATGGCTACTAAACCTGAGAATATTGATGATAATCCTTTGGCCACTGCTAATGCCATACAATTAATAATCAATGATAATGTTAGGATGATGGCTGAGTTGCATGCTAGTTGGGAAAGAGAAAAAGAACTAGCTAAAAAGAATACTATTACTACTACTGAAAATAATGTTACTTCACATGGTAGTAAACCTCCTACTATCAATGGTAACATAATTGGTGTTGGCAATGTTTGCTCTACTTCTTCCAAAAAATTAAAATTGCCTAAAACTGCTGAAACTGTTCTTGATAAAAATGCTGAAATTTTTAAGAACATAGGAGATAATGGTTCGGTTTCTTTTGATAATAATGATTTTGATTTTGATGATTGTAATATCTCTGAAGTTATTAAGTTCTTGCAAAAGTTAGCTACAAGTCCTAATGCTAGTGCCATAAACATGACATTTACTACTGATGCATGTAAAATGCATACATGAACTTTGCATTATATTACTCATATTTCATCCATATTTGCATCATATAAGGGTTATATCAACGTTTTATAATGTTTTGGGTAATATTTCACACTTTCCCTATTTATTTGGAATTAACCCTGTGCTGTCAGAAAACCCCTTTTTCTATATTTTGATGTTTCAGGGACCCAAACGACGTCCAAATGACCTAATATTCCACGAAGATCATTTTTTGGAATTAACAAGGCTTAGGAGCGAAGGAAGAGCAAAACTGGAAGGCCGAGTACCAAAAGGAGTGGGCCCATGCGGCCAGATTCCTTTGCTGCGTGGGGCCCCTCATCTTGGCCCTCGAGCCTCCGATGCCGTCGATCTTCATCTCCCTGGCTCCGTCTTGACCTAAAAACGACTAAAAATAGCCCCCCGAACCCTTTCGGAGAGGAGCGCCGCAGAAACACAGAAACCACGAAACAGAGACGTAGAGCTGCAGATTGGAGGGGGAAAACTCCGGCGGGGCGCTGCCGGTGTGGTCTCCACCTTCTCCAACGACTTCTCCACCGTCTCCATGATGAAGAGGGAGTAGTCCACCCCTGGACTATGGGTTTGTGGAAGTAACTTATGTATCTCTCCTCTCTCTTGAGCTTCACTAATTAGTGCCATATGAGCTGCTGAACATGATTATGGTCATATATGTAATACCTTTGTGGTGGATCTCTTAAGTTGATATATGTTATGATGATTGCCAATATTATGTCTTTGTTATGAAAGTAGATGCATATTATGTACCCCGTTCTTGTCTATGTGTTTTGATCCAACATGTTTATGAGAGCGTGTGAGGGGGAACGTGTGCATTAGTTGGAGTAACCGGGGGTGGTTTTGTGGTAAGTTGACAGCAATACCGTGATCCACTTGGGTTTTTACCTTACTTTGTTGCCTCACTAGGGATAAAGGAAATACCATGCTACCGGGGGTATGTCGGTGACATTGCCACTATCACCATGACTAGATCTAGCATGTTCTTATTTAAACTTCATGTCATTGAACTTAAAGGTATACTCTGTTTATCTTAATTACTGAGGTGTTATGATTTAGTTCGCATCTTGGTGGAGTATAAGAGAGATTAATAACCAAAAGATATCTATGTTATGGCGTGATGCCCATATTATTAATAACTTGTCTTGTTGCAATCTCATATGTCAATTCCTATGTTCCATTATCTACCACTATATAAAAGAGAGAGTGCATTCGTGAAACCATGAACCCCAGTCCATTTTTAATCATAAGAAACACCTTTCCAACACTTTACATTTTCTGCCATTTAAAAATCCGAAAATAGAAAAATACGTTTATATCTTGCAAACACCATACAAACCACAAAAAGATCATCTCATATCATTTATACCATCCTTGTTTATTTATTTACTACCATTGCATATTTATTTCTGTTTTGCATTTATTTCTATATCTTTTACTTACACCTTGTGCTTGATAACCACTTGGTGAGGTTGAGGTCACAAAACAATCTACTTTGTTTTGTAGGTTACATAAAGAAGGATAAGGAGACAACAGCTTTTGGTTCATTTCCCCGAGAGTTCGATATTAAACCCTCGAGTCACCCTCGTGGGGAAAATTAGTCTTTTCCCTTACTATACACTTTGCACTTGGAGTCTCAACCTAACCCATATTCTTTTGACGCAGTTGTTGGAGCCATCAAGATATCCTTTGGAGCCATCATCATCGTCAAGGGTCATCAAGATTATTTTCTGGCGTCGTTGCCGGGGAAGTGAGCAAGTAAAGAGTTGTCCCACAAGTCTTCATCAACTGTGCAAGATATTTTCTGGTGGGGTTGCTGGACAAGTGGAAAGGATACCTCACAAACAAAGTCAACATCACCAACGTGTGCAAACACCTAAGCTTGGGGAGGTTGCACCTCTATGAGCATCATCTTACCCATCTTTTTACCTTCATAGCATTATATTTTGTTTTGTTTTGTCATTTTTATATTTCGGTTTGTTATTTTATTTTCAGTTTTGCATTGTGTTTTACTTTTGTTATTTCGGTTTACATTGTTTTAGTGTCATTTTATTTTCAGTTTTGCATTAAAAATTTAAAAAACACATAAAAACTTGCTACAATGGGAGAAAGAACTAAGTTGTGTGACTACACAAACACTCCAAATGATCAATTTATTGCTAGGCCTATTGCTACACCTAAGATAACAGCTGAGAGTTATGAAGTGAGTCCTAGTTTGTTAAACTTGATAACTAAGGAACAATTTGGTGGTAGTGCTATGGAGGATGCCTCTATGCATCTTCATGATTTTGTTGAAATATGTGACATGCAAAAATTTAAAAATGTTGAAAGTGATATTCCGAAACTAAAGTTATTTCCTTTTTCACTTAGAGGGAAAGCTAAAGAGTGGTGGCATTCACTACCTACTGATAGTATTAATACTTGGGATGATTTAAAAGAAGCTTTCATTAAGAAGTATAACCCACCTGTTAAAATTTTGCAAAATAGAAACAATGTCCTTTCTTTTAGGCAAAATGGAAATGAACATGTTGCTATGGCTTGGGATAGGATAAAACTTATGCTTAGAACTTGTCCATCACATGGGGTTAAAGAATGGACCATATTACACTCTTTTTACAATGGTCTAAATTATTTGTCTAGAAATATCCTTAATTCTGGTGCAGGAGGGGCATTTATGAGTAAAACTATAGTAGAAGCTAAGAACATCTTAGAGAGTTTTTTGCAAAACTATAGTCAATGGAACACTGAAAGAGCACCTAATCCCCCTAAGAAAGTAAACTCCATAGAAGAGAGTAGTGACTTGTCATCTAAAATGGATACTATTCTTGCTTTTATTAATAAACAAAATATTGAGAATGTTCCTTTGCAAGAACTAGTGAGTAATAATCCTGAAAAAATGTTGATGTTAACTTTGTTAGATATGGTAATAGTGGGCTTGGTAACAGCAACTATAATTGTTATAGTAAACCTCCATATGTTCCAAACACCCGTCATTTTGTTCCATATCCTGGTAGTAGTGATAATAAGTGGAAACCTATGCCTTCAAGTAATGATAATTTTGATGCTAATAAAATTCTTATGGAACAAGTTGCTAGTCATAATACCATGATACAAGAGTTGAATAAAGCTGTCACTTCCATTAGTTCTGATATTAAAGGTTTACAACTACAAGCTGAGGGACTAGATAAAGTCCTTTCGAAACTAGCTGATAATCAAGCCACTTTATTGAGTGTGTCTGAAGGGAAACCACAAGCACCACCAGTGGTTGGAGTGAGTTATATTAATATTGCTGAAAATGTTCCACCTACTTTGGAAGAAACTTTTAATGAGTTGTTACAATATCCTGAATACTTGTTGCCATTTATGTCTTATCTTTATAGTTTGAATGAAGCTAATGAAACTAAAAGTGATAATCCTCTTATGTTGATTGAGTTAGAAAAGAAACAAGTTGAAGAAGTTAAGATGCTTAGTAAAGTCAAGGAACCACTACTTGATTTAGAGAGTTGTAGCTTGCATGAACTTATGTCTATCTTACAGAAATTTGCTATTGATCCTTCTATTAATATTAATCAAGCTGGTTTTGGTTCTTTTATTCCTAGTCATGTTTTAAATGAGAAAATTGCTAGGTACAACAAAGAAGCTATGACACCACCTAAGCTAGAGGATATTTGGGTTCCCAAGGTACTAGTAACAATTGGAAAAGAGACACACCATGCCATATTAGATCTAGGATCTAGTGTCTCTGTTATGTCTAAGGAACTATATGAAGTACTTGAATTAAAGAATCTTGAAAAATGCTCTATTGAATTTTCACTTGCTGATGATTCCATTAAATATGCTTTAGAAAAAGTAAGTGATGTTATGGTAGAGTTACACATGACTTTTGTGCCTGTTGACTTTGTAATAATGGACATGGGGAATAAAACCTCTACTTCTATCATTTTGGGAAGACCTTTTCTTCGTACTACAGGTGCTATAATAGATTCAAAGGAGGGGAACGTGAAGTTTCAGTTCCCACACAAGAAGTGCATGGAGCACTTTCCAAGGAAGAGGGACACATCAAGGTTCAAGCTCCCTCACGAGATTCCTCAACTTTAAATATCAAATAAGAAGCCTAGCTATATGGCTATAAAGAAAGCGCTTTACGGTAGGCAACCCGGTTGTTTTTATTTGAGATTTTCTTTAAGTCCTATTGCTGTACCAAAAGACTTTGTTTTTAGTTTAGGGTCTGGAATTTTTAATAAAATGCCAAGTTTTACCCATTTGGCTTTGAAAGTTGCTTTTTCCATTCGGAGATTTTATTCCAGCACGAATCTGTGTACGGTATGATTTTTAATTCCTATTTTGTAACTCCGAATGAGTTGAAATTTGAACTGTAGTTGCAACTTTTCATCCTCTGTAAGTGTGATTGTTTTCAGATTTTTTCTACATATTTAAGTGGGGTAAAAAAATACATTTTGCTGCTACTGTTTTTCTGGACAGATTCTGTCCCGTTTTGTTTTATGCATTCTTTAAGCTTTTAACTTGAATCTTGTTGATCCAATTGAGTTTATTAGAAGTAATACAACATTATACACTTTATGGACATGTTTCTTATGTTTGTCTAAAGATTTCATACAGCAAGCAATTCTATTGTTTTGTGCCTACTTATGTCACCCCACAGAAAAGAAATGGGAGAAACGGTGTTTTGAAGTTTTTTCACAGGGATTAGAGGAGATGCACCAAGAGCTATCCAAGGATGGTGAAGACCATAAGCTTGGGTATGTGAAGACAACCCCACTGAATCAACATACTCTCGGTTTGCACACGTCTAACTTCTGTTTTTCGTTCATTGCACTTTATCGTATAAACTTGGAGCGTTTTTGTTCTTTTTGTTATTTCGGTTTGGTTTTTTGTTTGAGACCACCACTTTTTATTTATGTTATGAGAGAGCTACTGGAAATTTGGGTTGAATTAAGTTGGATGCTATAAAAATATTGGGAAGAGGATGTTTGAGTTGATTTAAAAGAATACATATAGTTGCATGATTCATGTGCTTTGTTAATGAATATTAATATGCAAGTGTCTTGTCTGGAGTTATTTCTTATTCATGTATTATATGCTGAATGATGCTTTACTTTGTTTAACATGAAATGTTTAGCTCTATGGACACTTATGCATGCATTTAGATGGTCAACTTTCTCCCTCTTGCTAGCCCAAAAATTCCAACAAGTAAAAAACTTGTTTTCCAACACCTTCAACCAAGTTTTTCCAGTGAGTCCACCATATCTAACTATTAGCTAATATGCTATTCCAAGTATGTTTACCATGTTATATTGTTTTATCTATGCTTCCAAGTTAAGATGCTTATGTTATTGGGATTGTCATGGGTTAAGTTGGTTTAAAGCCTCTCACGAACTTGATGCACACATTACTTTTCATGCACTTAATAAACATGACCCATTGTCATTAACATTATGATGTTTTGGGCTTGACAAAGGTATTTGGTTAGGAGCTAGCTCATACGTGCTGACACGTGGAAAGCTTTCAACATTGCACTTTATTCTTTATGAAAGTTGATATCATGTTCCTTTGGTGATGGATGCCTAACATTGCGTGAAATAAAGATGGAAACTTAGCAAGTTCGGGTGAGTGATATTATTGGCTAGAGAGACACTTGTGGCGGCTAACCTAAGCCATGTGGATCATGGTGGAAATTTGCAACATAACCATAGTGGAGGAATCCATGACACATCTCATAACAGAAAAAGCATTTCCAAGAAAAAAGCATGAGTAAAGAAAGAGATGTAGAGATATCCACTGTTTGCTTGCTTTGTCATTTGGACATGTGCCCACTTCCATGTCCTGGGGCAAAGGGTACCCGGGGTGAAACTCTCTATGATGCCACTTTTATTCACGATGACTGTAACCTTCACTTGCTTTGTGGCCCAAGTTGAGTAGCCAGTCGGAGAGGTTTTTGTTTTCAACGGGCATGAGGCTTTTTGGCCCATACTTTGTCAAGCACATAACTCATATTTGCTTTCACTTTCAACTATTAATCACTAAATATGCTATGATAGGGGCAATGAGAACTTCACACCAATGATCACTACATGGCAAACATTAGCTTAAGTTGAAGCATTTGGAAGCTAGATAATACTCTTACATGTTATACCTCTACTTATTTAGCTATCTTTCCAAAATGTCCACCTTTTATATTCAGATTTCTATAACAATACTCTATGACCAACCTAGGATATCTTTTAATTTTTATTTATGCATTCATTTGGTCCATAGAATTTCATCCTGCTCTGCGCCTTGGTGAGATTTGCCTTCAGCTCAACCATCATCTCTGCTCGGTCTGTGAGTGTGCGTTGATGCATGTAAAATGCATAAATGAACTTTGCATCATATTACTCATATTTCATCCATATTTGCATCATATAAGGGTTATATCAATGTTTTATAATGATTTGGGGAATATTTCACACTTTCCCTATTTATTTGGAATTAACCCTGTGCTGTCAGAAAACCCATTTTTCTATATTTTGATGTTTCAGGGACCCAAACGACGTCCAAATGACCTAATATTCCACGGAGATCATTTTTTTGGAAGGAACAAGGCTTAGGAGCGAAGGAAGAGCAAAAGTGGAAGGCCGAGGACCAAAAGGAGTGGGCCCACGCGGCCAGATTCCTTGGCCGCGTGGGGCCCCTCATCTTGGCCCTCGAGCCTCCGATGCAGTCGATCTTCGTCTCCCTCGCTCCGTCTTGACCTAAAAACGACTATAAAAATAGCCCCCCGAACCCTTTCGGAGAGGAGCGCCGCAGAAACACAGAAACCACGAAACAGAGACCTGGATCTGCAGATTGGAGGGGGAAAACTCCGGCGGGGCGCTGCCGGTGTAGTCTCCACCTTCTCCAACGACTTCTCCACCGTCTCCATGATGAAGAGGGAGTAGTCCACCCCTGGACTATGGGTTTGTGGAAGTAACTTATGTATCTCTCCTCTCTCTTGAGCTTCACTAATTAGTGCCATATGAGCTGCTGAACATGATTATGGTCATATATGTAATACCTTTGTGGTGGATCTCTTAAGTTGATATATGTTATGATGATTGCCAATATTATGTCTTTGTTATGAAAGTAGATGCATATTATGTACCCCGTTCTTGTCTATGTGTTTTGATCCAACATGTTTATGAGAGCGTGTGAGGGGGAACGTGTGCATTGGTTGGAGTAACTGGGGGTGGTTTTGTGGTAAGTTGACAGCAATACCGTGATCCACTTGGGTTTTTACCTTACTTTGTTGCCTCACTAGGGATAAAGGAAATACCATGCTACCGGGGGTATGTGGGTGACATTGCCACTATCACCATGACTAGATCTAGCATGTTCTTATTAAAACTTCATGTCATTGAACTTAAAGGTATACTCTGTTTATCTTAATTACTGAGGTGTTATGATTTAGTTCGCATCTTGGTGGAGTATAAGAGAGATTAATAACCAAAAGATCTCTATGTTATGACGTGATGCCCATATTATTAATAACTTGTCTTGTTGCAATCTCATATGTCAATTCCTATGTTCCATTATCTACCACTATATAAAAGAGAGAGTGCATTCGTGAAACCATGAACCCCAGTCCATTTTTAATCATAAGAAACACCTTTCCAACACTTTACATTTTCTACCATTTAAAAATACGAAAATACAAAAATAATTTTATATCTTGCAAACACCATACAAATCACAAAAACATCATCTCATATCATTTATACCATCCTTGTTTATTTATTTACTACCATTGCATATTTATTTCTGTTTTGCATTTATTTCTATATCTTTTACTTACACCTTGTGCTTGACAACCACTTGGTGAGGTTGAGGTCACAAAACAATCTACTTTGTTTTGTAGGTTACATAAAGAAGGATAAGGAGACAACAGCTTTTGGTTCATTTCCCCGAGAGTTCGATATTAAACCCTCGAGTCACCCTCGTGGGGAAAATTAGTCTTTTCCCTTACTATACACTTTGCACTTGGAGTCTCAACCTGACCCATATTCTTTTGACGTAGGTGTTGGAGCCATCAAGATATCCTTTGGAGCCATCATCATCGTCAAGGGTCATCAACTACTCATATTACAAATGCTCTCATTAAATCTAGGGAAGAGAAATTAAAACTTGAATCTTCTATCCCTAGGAAGTTAGAAGATGGTTGGGAGCCCATCATTAAAATAAAGGTGAATGAATTTGATTGCAATGCTTTATGTGACCTTGGTGCAAGTATCTCTGTTATGCCTAAAAAGCTATATGATATGTTTGATTTGCCACCTTTGGAACATTGCTGTTTGGATGTTTTTCTTGCTAATAATGGTTTAAGGAAACTTTTGGGGAGAGTTAATGATGCTCTTATTATGGTTAACAATAACCTTGTGCTCGTTAATTTTATTGTCTTGGATATTGAATGCAACCCATCTTGTCCAATTGTGTTGGGAAGACCTTTTCTTAGAACTGTGGGTGCTATTATTGATATGAAAGAAGGAAATATTAGATGCCAATTCCCACTAAAGAAAGGTATGGAACACTTCCCTATAAAAAGAATGAAGCTACCTTTTGATTCTATCATTCGAACAAATTATTCTGTTGATGCTTCATCTCTTGGAAACACTTAAGTATTATTTTCTGTGCCTAGCTGAAAGGCGTTAAACAAAAGCGGGTATGGGAGACAACCCACTTTGTATTTCTGTTATTTTATTTTATATTGAGTCAAGGAACATGTCTACTCTGTAGCAATTCATTTGTATCTTTATTTTATCGCATTGTTGTGTCAAGTAAAGCCTCTAGTAGAAAGTTGATGCTAGATTTGGATTTCTGCGCAGGAACAGTTTTCTCCTGTCCACCGTTTAATTCATAACTCCCTACAGAAAAATATAAAAAACCTGATATTTTCTGTGCGTGATCCTCAGATATGTACTCAACTTTCATTAGTTTTGAGTTTTCTGATTTGAGAAAGTTAAGTGGCTCGAAAAAATTCGTCTTTACGGACTGTTCTGTTTTTGACAGATTCTGCCATTTATTTCGCAATGCCTCTTTTGCTGTTTTTGAATGGATTTTTTTTTTCCATAAAGTATCAGTGGCTGTATCTAATGTCCAGTAGAATTTTAATAATTGTGTCCATGCAGAATATGAGAATTTTTGATTATGCACTAACCCTCTAATGAAATTTATTTGGAGTTTGGTGTGGAGAAAGTTTTCAAGGATCAAGAGAGAGGACGATATGATGTGATCAAGAAGATGAAAAAGCCTAAGCTTGGGGATGCCCCCGTGAGTCACCCAAGCATATTTCAAGAATACTCAAGCGTCAAAACTTGGGGATGCCTGATACGTCTCCAACGCATCTATAATTTCTTATGTTCCATACTTATATTATACCAATTGCTACATGTTTTATATACACTTTATATGGTTTTCATGCATTTTCTGTGACTAACCTATTAACAAGATGCCACAGTGCCAGTTCCCTATTTTCTGCTGTTTTTGGTTTCAGAAAAGCTGTTAAGGAAATATTCTCGAAATTGGACGAAACAAAAGCCAATACTCCTATTGTCCTAGGAAGCATCCAGAACACCGAAGAGGAGTAGGAGGGGGGCCACAGGCCAGCCACACCATGTGGCGGCGCGGAAGCCCACCCGGCCGCGCCTGGAAATGGTGTGGGGCCCACGGCCCTTTACCGCCTTCGCCCTTTCGCCTACTTAAACCCTCCGACGAAATAAGACCTAAACCCCGAACACTTTTCCACGATACGTTCCAGAGCCTCCGCCGCCGTCAACACTAGTTCGGGAGGGTTCAGAAGCTCTTCCCGGCACCCTGCCAGAGAGGGGAATCATCACCGGAGGGCTCTACATCACCATGCCCACCTCCGGACTGATGCGTGAGTAGTTCATCCTTGGACTACGGGTCCATAGAAGTAGCTAGATGGTTGTCTTCTCCTATTGTGCCATCATGTTTAGATCTTGTGAGCTGCCTATCATGATCAAGATCATCTTTATGTAATGCTATATGTTGTGTTTGCTGGGATCCGATGAATAATTGAGTACTATGTCATTTGCTTCATAATATATTATGTGAGTGCGTTATTTATGATTTTGCATGCTCTCCGTTACTAGTAGATGCTCTGGCCAAGTAGATAGTTGTGACTCCAAGAGGGGGTATTTATGCTCGATAGTGGGTTCATGTCTCTATTTAATCTGGGGGAGTGACAACAACCTTTAAGATTGTAGATGTACTGTTGCTACTAGGGATAAAACAGTAGTTCTTTATCTAATGATATTTGTGCTACTTACATTACACACTTTACTTAATGCAATAATCTGTTGTTTGCAACTTAATACTGAATGGTGTTGCGGATGCTATCTTGAATGTGGATTATTAGTCATAGATGCAGTTGGATGACGGTCTATGTATCATGTTGTAATGCCCAAATGAATCTCACACTAGACATCATGACTTGTATATGCATTGTTATGCAGTTCTTTATTCTATCAATTGCCCAGATGTAATTTGTTTACCCGCATGTATGCTATTATTATTTATGGAGAGACGCCACTAGTGAACTGTGGACCCCGGTCCTTTTTCCTTAAACTGATAAAACAACCTACTACAATCCTGTTACTTTCATTCTCTGCAAACAAACATCATTTTCCACACCTACGTTTAATCCTTTGTTACAGCAAGCCAGTGAGATTGACAACCTCACTGTTAAGTTGGGGCAAAGTATCTTGATTGTGTTGTGTGCAGGTTTCACGTCAGCTACACGCCAAGCTCTTTTCTGGCGCCGTTGACACCTCCAGAAGAATCTTTGTTTCCTACTGGTTCGATAAACTTGGTTTCACAACTGAGTGAAATTTGCTGCTGCACTACTTCATACCTTCCTCTTGGGGTTTCCCAACAACACCACACCGGTGCATCAATGCCCAAGGCATCCCCTTCTTCATCAACAAACTATCAGCTCATCTCTAGTGAAACTATATTTTAATTCCGCCACAACTTATGTGCTTTACTTGAAGCGTCTGTTTGTTTTTATTTTTTCTTTTGTTATTTTCATTCTCTGAATAAAATGGATCCTAGCATTCCTTTGTGGGAGAGAGACACGCTCCGCTTTTTCTTATGAATACTCGTATTCTTCACTTATATTTGTTGAGTATTCTTCTATATTAATTCAATACTTTCAGCTCTTGTTTTTCATGCATCTCTTGTTTAGGGCTGTTAGTTCTCTTATGTTATACTCTCTTGTCTTATTGATAAATACTTGGAGAGTTTATGTTTAAATAAGTTGATTGGTGTTTGGTTGGAAACAGAAAATGCTAAATGTGGTAGATGGTATAATGAAAAAAGATACACATGCTCTTATGGATTGTTATCTTGTATGTTGTGGTGCTTGGCAATTGTTTTGAGCTCTCAAGTAGATCATGTCTAAGCTTTTACGTCATGTAGTTAAAACCTATTAGTGAAGAACTACCGTAAAGCTTGTTGAAATTTGGTTTGCATGTTTGGTATCTCTAAGGTCTAGATATTTTCTAGTAAAGGTGTTTGAACAATAAGGAAGACAATGTAGAGTTTTTTAATACTTGCAATATGTTTTTATATACGTCTTGTTGTAATAGTTTATACTTGTGTTTGCTTCAAATAACCTTGCTAGCCAAAGCCTTGTACTGAGAGGGAATGCTTCTCGTGCTTCCAAAACCTTGATCCAAAACCCATGCCATATGTGTCCACCATACCTACCTACTACATGGTATTTCCTGCTATTCCAAGCAAATACTTCATGTGCTACCTTTATTCAAAATTTATTATCCCTTATTTATGTCAATGTTTATTAGCTCATGAGGAAGTATGTGGTGTTTTCGATATAACCCTTGTCATTTTCTTTTAGACAGACTTTCACAACCGGACTAGTGGCATATACATCCGCTTATCCATTAACTTTGCAAAAAGAGCTGGCAAATGGGGTGCATAGTCCTAATTAATTACAACTTTAACCGCTACATTCTCTTCACATTTTTGCCCTGATCTAATCAGCCAAGCAATGATACTAGTTTTTAACTACATGTGTAAACAAAAGAGATAAGAGGGATGATCTACTCTTGGGTAGAAATAACGTCCTTCATGGAGCCGCTCTTAGAAAGTCTGGTTGACAAGGGGGGTAGAGTGCCCATTACCATTCGTTGACAACGACAAACACCACTCAAAAACTTACTTTTATGCTCTCTATATGATTTCAAAAACCTATAAAAACTAAAAAGCTCTAGCACATGTTTGTATCCCTGCTTCCCTCTGCGAAGGGCCGATCTTTTACTTTATGTTGAGTCAGTTTACCTATTTCTTTCTATCCCCGAAGCAAACACTTGTGTCAACTATGTGCAATAATTCTTATATGCTTACTTATTGCACTTGTTATATTTCTTAGTGTTGACAAGTATCTATATGATATACATGTTCAAAGTTGAAAGCCAATGCTGAAACTTATATCTTCCTTTGTGTTGCTTCCATGCTCTTTTACTTAGAAACTATTTCTTTATGAGTTAACTCTTATGCAAATCTTTTTTATGCTTGTTTGAAAGTACTATCCATGAAAAGTTTTTACTTATATGATGTAGTTGTTTACTCCTTGTCTATTTGTTAGCAAACTATAGACCATTGACTTGAGTCACTTCATTCATAACATGAGCTTTACATTATTATATGATCAAGATTGTGTGAAAGCATGTCACTTCAGAAATTATTCTTGTTATCGTTTTACCTGCTCGGGATGAGTAGAACTAAGCTTGGGGATGCTTGATACGTCTCAAACGTATCTATAATTTCTTACGTTCCATGCTTATATTATACCCATTGCTACATGTTTTATATACACTTTATATGGTTTTTATGCATTTTCTGGGACTAACCTATTAACAAGATGCCACAGTGCCAGTTCCATGTTTTCTGCTATTTTTGGTTTTAGAAAAGTTGTTCTGCAAATATTCTCGAAATCGGACGAAACAAAAGCCAAAACTCCTATTTTTCTCGGAATGATCCAGAAAACCGAAGAGCTAACGAAGAGGGGCCGCAGGGCGCCCACACCTGGTGGAGGCGCGGCTCCCCCTTCTGCCGCGCCACCACGTGGTGTGGGGGCCACGGCCCTCCACCGACGTTGCCCTTTCGCCTATTTATTACCCCCGACGAGAAAACCCTCGACACCCGATCAGAAATCCATGAAAAGTTCCAGGGCCGCCGCCGTCGTCAACCCTAGTTCGAGACGGTTCAGAAGCTCTTCCCGGCACCCTGCCGGAGAGGGAAATCATCACCGGAGTGCTCTACATCACCATGCCCGCCTCCGGACTGATGCGTGAGTAGTTCATCCTTGGACTACGGGTCCATAGCAGTAGCTAGATGGTTGTCTTCTCCAATTGTGCTACCATGTTTAGATCTTGTGAGCTGCCTATCATGATCAAGATTATCTTTATGTAATGCTACATGTTGTGTTTGCTGGGATCCGATGAATATTGAGTACTATGTCATTTGCTTCATTATATATTATGTGAGTGCGTTATTTATGATCTTGCATGCTCTCCGTTACTAGTAGATGCTCTGGCCAAGTAGATGCTTGTGACTCCAAGAGGGAGTATTTATGCTTGATAGTGGGTTCATGTCTTCATTTAATCTGGGCGAGTGACAACAACCTCTAAGATTGTGAATGTACTGTTGCTACTAGGGATAAAACAGTAGTTCTTTGTCTAAGGATAATGGTGCTACTTACGTTACACACTTTGCTTAGTGCAATAATCTGTTGCTTGCAACTTAATACTGAAAGGTGTGCGAATGCTATCCGGAAGGTGGATTATTAGTCATAGATGCAGTTAGATAACGGTCTATGTATCATGTTCTAATGCCCAAATGAATCTCACACTAGACACCATGACTAGTATATGCATCATTATGCAGTTCTTTATTTTGTCAATTGCCCAGCTGTAATTTGTTTACCCTCATGTATGCTATTATTATTATTATTATTATTATTATTATTATTATTATTATTATTATTATTATTTATGGAGAGACACCACTAGTGAACTATGGACCCCGGTCCTTTTTCTTTAAATTGATAATATCTACTGCAATCCTGTTCTTTCACTCTCTGCAAACAAACATCATTTTCCACAGCATACGGTTATTCCTTTGTTGCAGCAAGCCAGTGAGATTGACAACCTCACTGTCAAGTTGGGGCAAAATAGTCTGATTGTGTTGTGTGCAGGTTCCACGTTCGTGGTTGACACCGGTAGTGCGCCGTGCCAAGGTCGACTGCAGCAACCTTCAGAAGAATCTTCATCTCCTACTGGATTGATAACCTTGGTTTCGTAACTGAGTGAAATTTGCTGCTACACTGCTTCACACCTTACTCTTGGGGTTTCCCAACTGCTGAGAAGAAGATCTTCGACTCAGTCATCATAGACGCGTTATCTGAATTTCAGCCGAACAGTTTCAGGTTTCTGTTCGCTGGCAGAACCATGGCGACGATGGACGGAAGCAGCGCAGCCGCGCGACGGCGGTCGCCCAGAGCAAAGGGCTGGAGGGGAAAGGGTTCCCAGAGGTGCGGCTCACCTCGGGGTGGCTGGGGGCGTGGTACAGGGTCGGGGAGAGGTCGGAGAGGGCGACGAGCTCTCGGCGGAGACGAGACGATCTCGGCGGCGGCGCTACCACCGGTCCCAGCACCGGTTCTTCAGCGGGGACGGAGAGGAAGCGGCGGCAGTTCAATTCCTGCGCTCGGGAGGGGCCGAAGGAGACCATGGCGTCGGGTTGGTGGAGCTCCCTGCTCCGGCCATGGAGGTGCTCTCGGGAGGGAAGAACAAGGAAGAAAAAAAAGCCGGTGACGTGCGGCCATAGGATGGAGAAGACACGGTGGAGATCACATTTTGTGAGCGTTGATCAGATCTCAGCACCCTCAAAGAGATCCTCAAAGAGCCTCCAAATCTGCGTATTCACGGGTTGTGGATGTGAATTCCTAGTCCCCCTTAAACGTTTTACGGGTTTGACCACTTTTAAGGACTCTATTCGGGGCTTTTTTTTGTAACAAAAACTGTAAACGTCCGATTTATAAGGGTTTGGCCACTTTTAAGGGCTCTGTTAGGATGCTCTTAGTACCTTAAAAACGAAGTAAAACTATAATTCCATATATATATATCTAGACGGGGGCAGGGAGGGGGTGAATTTTGTGTGATTGAGACACTTTAAGTGTGCTATCGATGGTAGATTTTACACGTGTGCATACAATCTAGAGCTCGTGGAGGTTATGTCATGTGCAGGGGCAGGGCTGGTCCAACAGCCAAACACCACCCCAACTCTATCTTCCTTATCAGTGAACGGGAACATAGTGCATAGGTACTCTTTAATGCTGCGAGGACGAGACGAGGTGACATACTACGATCACACGCTGAAGTTCTGCCCCTCGGGTGTCTCGTTTGGTAGGCATCATTTTGAGCCAGTATCATGGAATTCATTTGTGGATATCATACCCAATCTTTTTTACTGTCATGGAGTTGGATATGTTATTTCATTTGAAATTCCTGAAAATTCCTATTTCATGCTATATCAATTTCTATCCTTAATCATGTTATTTTACTTGCCAAATGAAACGAAATGATGGGTGCCATTAGCATATATCTTTCGTAACAACATTAAACCCTAAACACTAAATCCTTATCGGGAGTGAGTTGTTTTGTCGCATATTTGGTAGTCTTTGTTGGCCTAAATTCCTACTCTAGATTATAACATAAGCAAGTCATTTGCTAGAATTCTAATTGAAATGATGTTTCCAATTTTTGGACAGTTAAACATGTTGGTATGAAATCTCAGTTAAATTCCATGACTCCGGTCCGAAATTACGACAACCAAAAAAGTTCTAACAGATATACAATTGACACCGGGGACCATTTTCTCTCCTAAATTAGGAGGGCCGGAGACCTTGTTCTCCTCCTAATAAATCCTTCGGCTTAACTTATATGAAAACGTTTGAGTACATTTGTTTTTAGATACTACTCACATCAGTCATCCATCAAAAGCATCCCGGTTGTTAAAATATTGAGACTTCTCTCCATATTACTAAGTACTCCCTCTGTTTTTCTATACAGGACGTTTTGGGCTTTCTATATGGTGTCCACATGCACACTAAAGGAATGAACATGCATATTAAATGATGTCTAGATGCATGTAGATGCATGTGCATATAGCAAAAAGCTAAAACGTCTTATAAATAAAAACGGAGGGAGTACAGTTTAACTATCTTCATATTCTTCAAATAATCATTGTTAAAGATTAAACTAACACCATAAATTGACATGGTTAATCTCGTTATTGTATTTCTTCTCTCGTCCCTCCCTCTCTCTTCCCCTTCCTCCCTCCCTTTGTGTTAAATTGATAATCATTAAAGTTTATTTTAATGTATAATTCAACTAATTCACTTTGGAATACTATAATAAGAAACATTTCCTACGGCTATGAACCGACAAGATTTGGCCAAAACCGATTCAGCTAAAGCTATATGGGGTTTATGGGCACCTCTCCGATGTAAGATCTCCTGCTGGCTTTTCATCATAGGAAGAGTGTGGAGTGCAGACATACTGGCCGAGAATGGCCTACCACATAATGACAAATACATCTTCT
This sequence comes from Poa annua, assembly GCA_026929855.1. Lineage (NCBI taxonomy): Eukaryota > Viridiplantae > Streptophyta > Magnoliopsida > Poales > Poaceae > Poa > Poa annua. The sequence goes on from CM049437.1 coordinate 2,723,733, forward strand.
GTCTGCGGAAGAAGATGAACACTTATTTCTGGGATCCGTTGTTTCGCAAGAAAAAAACATTACTTGGGGATTATTGTTAGAATGGGCAGGACTTGCACAAGTTACTCTCGTTCTTGGTGTCAACTAGCCGCAGCTTATCTTCAGAATACAAACAAGAAGAACTGCAGAAGGTTAACACTAAGATCATGCTGACCACCTGGTAGATCCGCAGGGAAAGGAAAGGTCGTGTGTTTGAAAACACATAGAGACCCATACAGCAACTCATCGGCCAAATCAAAACTGAAGGTAAACAATGGGCCCTTCCAAGTGGTCGTGTGTGCATTAGAGTCCGTGGTTGTTTTTCAGTTTTTATTCAAATATACTCTGTGGCCTGTAGGTGTACTTTTGGCCTTTCATTTCTTCTTACTATATTACAAGCCGTTTTCTTGCATGATTCCAAAAAGCTTGCAAAGTAAGGAACATGGTATAATTGTATGATTAACAACCTCTAGGACAGATCCCCTTGGACCCAATCAACTTCTGTCCTCTGTAGCTGTAATTGGTTGTAATTTGCTAGCCTGGTCCCTCTGAGGAATCTGATGCTGCACTAACTTCCACCAGTACTGAACTACACTCGCAACACCATTCCAAAATCAAGTACACGTGCTAGACTATATTCCATCTTTCCTAGCAGTACGCGTCAAATTATATAGTACTAGTTCTATGTATGATTTCCCCTGACGTCCTGGCGTTCCAATAGATGCATGTTTCAGTATTCTTGGTCAGTGTGCAGTTCGAGCTGAAACCAACAATTCAGTACTTATCATATACTGTAGCTAGACAGCTAGGGTAGATGCGATCTCTCCATATTTGGGCACACAGGTCGGAAAGCAGAGGTACAAGGTCTAGCTGTCTATGATCGAAGATAATGTAATTCGTAATCCATTTGTTGCCACTTGATTGATTGGCTCATTAATTTATTCTAAAGACCTAGGAATCAACATCTTTAAAGAACCGATGAGCTCAAGGTACTACCACAATCATTTTGAACAATCTATACATGTTAGACCGGTCACAATGTAAAGTAATACTTCAGTTCCAATGAATAGGGGTTATATTATTTTGAAAAAATAAACTCATGTAAAGTTTGATCAAGTTTTTATGAAAAAATATTAACATCCAAAATATAAAACTAATGTCATTTAAAACATCATGAACTGTATTTTTCATATGATATCTATATAATATTATATTTTTTGATAGATTTTTCTAAAAGTTTGGTCAAACTTTACTTGGTTTGACTTTTGCAAAAAAATATAGGCCTTATTCATTGGAACAGGGGGGAGTATCGTATACTACTATCATGCATATCATACTAGTTTATAATATCACTCCTATAATGCATAGTATCATCTAATAGTATCATAATCACATCATATTTAATGTTATGTAAAATCTCAATATAAATATGTGTACACGATACATTTGTCATTTAATTTTCTAGTTTTGCGTGTAATGATACGGTACTCCCTCCGTCCCGGTTTATAAGTCACTTACGTATCCCTAGGTCGTAAATTTGAGCAACATAATATGATATATATATACTATAAAAAATATATCACTAGAAAATTCAGACTTTATATTTCCAGATGGTATAATTTTTATACTTAAAAAATTAGATTATATTAGTTAAATTCATGAGATAGGGATACGTAGAAGACTTATAAACCGGGACGGAGGGAGTATCATATTAGACTAGTCACAATGAGAAGTAACATTGACTAGTAACATACACATTTTACGAGTCTATGTTACTACCTCCATAGTGGGTAGTAACATATGTGTGGTGTCATACAAAACCTTATTAATTATGTTATAGACACATATTGTATTGAAATATGTGATGTTATGGTAACATAGCTAGTTACTCCATTTGTCTCTCTCTTCTTTAATTGCATGCCACATCATCATTTTTGCCTATGTGACACTTATTTTACTCCCATGTTACTCCACATTCTGACTAGTCTTATACTACTCTCACCTCTCTCTTCATTAATTATTAGGGCACCTCAGATTTTTGCCTACATTGTATGCATGATACTACCTATAATACTCACATTGTGGCTAGTCTTAGCGCTTCTGGTTAAAAAAATAGTAATCCTTACATTGGACGATAGAGCTTTTCGAGAGAAAAACTTAGTCGAGAGAACATAAAAATATGGTCAAAACGACGGCTCCGGATTTTTTTGGGTAGGTTTGTGATTACTTATCATCATGTGTGTTGTTATAAACGACAAGAAAATAAACGATGAACGAAAACAAGATTAACACACAGAAGGAGAGAAAAACCATGGCCGCCTGCTAGCAAAGATTCACTACGATCGGCTGAGGTTATAACGTTGAGATTTACAACTTTCGACTTATCCCAACCCTTACAAGACGTATATATAAAGGCGAAACCCTAAATCGGCAACAATACGACTCGACAACCATCCATACTGCAGGGCTTCGCCCCCCTCCCCAGTGTTCCCGGGTACAACAGGGCAACTTGATGCTAACTTCAGACTCCGCTCCACTCGGCCCAGTCCTTCGGAGACGAGGCTTGCTCTGCAGGTTCGAAGGTAGACTTTATCTCAATATGAGTTTGGATCACCATAAAATAGCATGTGTCAGCAATATCTGATTAATTTTTATTCTCATATTGCTCGAAACCATGAGTTTGGCCTTGATATAATGGTTTTAGGTCTCAAAAAAACTGAGATGAATTTAGGTTTAACTGAGGTTCCACAAATATTTCAAAAATGTTCAACTAGTAACATTTCATACCGCCCTATGTTTGGACTAATGTGTAGTGAAACTCACTTAGAGCCGCGTGAATATTTTATGGTCAAAAGAAAGGTTTAATTTTTTTAACGAAAATGTTGTTCAAGTTTCACAAAATTGAAAACCCCAATTCCGAGAACATTCAATACTTCTTTTTCAAAATCTCGCCGAGATAATTATGATGGGTCAAACACATTCAAAATCAGGCAGTCAATTCAAAATATAATGTGTTTTGTAGTTTAGACAAGATCTTAAATGTATGGATTAACCAATAGGGAGATCAGAGGGCATAAGCGAGTTATTTTGACACAACGTTGCAACTTACTTTATTTAGAACTTTTAAGGGAAGGAGAGCTGACCGCCAATTGCAAACTAGACGTCCGGAAAATGTGAGAGAACGGCCACTGGATGGAAAAATAATGCGTGGTGTTTTTTTAACGGGGAAGGGTCCCGAAGAACCCCGATTCTGTATTATCTAGGAGGTAGTTACACTTTTACATGGAGGACCAAAAATTAAATAGAATTACAACAAGGTCCTGAAACTTTGCATTGAGCACCCTACAGACGACCCCAGAAACGCGATCAAGTCCACGCACAACACCACCAAATAATAGCCTCCAAGGAAAACCAACCTGTGGTTGGATGGTTAGCAGGGTGGTTGTACTCTCAGCTCACCAGAGTTCAAATCCCAGATTTGACGTCTGTGTGTTGTATTTAGGCGGAATATTCTTTCAGTGGGAGGCGATGTTCCCGTCGACAGCGAGGCACCCATGGTGACTTCGTCAATCTCAAAACTCGATCCGCCGGCTAAGGATTTCGGAGCTGCTCATAGGGGTAGGGTGTGCGTGTGTGCGTTCATATGGGTGAGTGTGCGCGCGTGTATTTGAGCGTCTGCGTTTGTACCGTGTTTCTCAAAAAAAAAAAAACCTCCAAGCGTGGCCGCCGCGACCAAGGCCGATGAAGATCCTCCCATCACGGAGGAAGAAGCTTGAGCAGCAGCGCCCAAGCACGGTGAGGCCAAGCCTATGGCCAGAGATAGCAGTGGCCAAATGACATCATCGCTGAATAATCGTGACAGAGAGCGCAGAATCACAACCTGCACCAGGCAGGTTTCCTGGAGATCTACCACCCTTGCCGGTTGCCCAGCCCAGTTCCCTCTCTTCCTCGCCACTGAGGCCGGCCAAGAGGAGTAGATGAGCCTGAGATTCGCCAAGGAGGAGGAGGCAGTGCTTATTGGAGAAGCTTGCTTCAAGCCTCCCCTGCTTTCACTTCCACCATGGAAACCGGTCTGAGAACCTGAAAAGTAGTCACCCTGCGTCGCGCCGAGACGCGAGGCGGACGAGCCGAGATGCACGACCTTATAGACGGAGATCCCCAGCTCAAGCACCACCACCTACGCAAGCTCCTGCCACCAGAACCACGCAACAGCGCAGATCAAAGCTAGGTCGTGCCAGATCCGGCCGGCAGGATCTAGCAACCTACTCCCAGTCGCTACGAAGGGACAAAACCTAAATCAATTACACAAAGAACCAAGCCCGGCAGCTCCCATTGGCCATTTCCGATCTACGGGGCCGGCGATGGTGGCTTCAGTTCGGGCCAGGACCGCCGGAGCGACTCTCAAAGCTAGAAGGAGGAGGAGGAGCAAGGGGGAGGGGAAAGGGTGACTACTTGAGCTGCATTGCTCAAATTAGTGCAATCCTATTCCCAGTGTACTATTCAAACACTCACGGGGTGGTCAATGTACTATTATTACTCAAGAACGTGCATGACCTATTTTGAATGTCATAATAACGTGCATGACTGTACTCTTGGCCTTTATCTTCTTTTTAATACATTACAAGCAGTTTTCCTGCATGATTCGAAAATAGTACGCAAAGGGAGGAGCTTAGTATAATTGTATGTTTAACAACAGCTAGGGCAGATCCCCTTGGAACCAATCAACATATGTCGACCTCTGTAGTTGTAATTGGTTGTAATTTGTTAGCCTGATCCCTGAGGAATCTGATGCTGCAGTATACTCCAGCAGTAATGAACTACACACTCGCAACACCCTGACAAAAGCAAGTGCACGTGCTAGAGTATATTCCATCTTTCGTAGCAGTACACGTCAAATTCTATACTAGTTCTATTTATGATTTCCCCTGAGGTCTTGGTGTTCCAACGGATGCATGTTTCAGTATACTTGGCCAGTGTGCAGTTCGCGCTGAAACCATCAACAAAGTACTGATCATATATGTGTCTAGCCAGCTAGGAAAGATGCGATCTCTCCATATTTGGTCACACGGGTCGGAAAGCAGAGGTACAAGTCTAGCTGTCTATGATTGAGGATAATGCATTTCCTAATCCATCAGAGCTTCCACGGTGTTGTCAAAAGTCAAATATGTCACATAAGAAATATGACAATGGTGTTAAGTTGTAAAAAAATTCACAATATATTGATTACCAATTTTTCTTAACCAAGGGCTCACAGCAGGTTCTCTCGCCTCTCAAAATGTATAGATTCCACTCACTCATCATATATTTTATTTCTTGGTAAGAAAATAGAGCTGACTCTTCTAGTTGATCCCATACAAATTTGTTTTTGGCTTTGGCACTACTCCACAATGTATGAAATCAGATCCCATAGCCAAGTAGTTTGCACATAGTGTGGATGCCCTTAGTTGCCACTTGATTGCTTGCCTCATTAATTTATCCTAAAGACCTAGGAATCAACATGCCAACACGTATAAACAACCCATGAGCCCAAGGTACAACCACAATTATTTTTGGAATGATCGATACAAGTTTTGCGCATCCAGTTAAAATATTACTAATCCTAACATTAGATGATAGAACTTCTGAAGAAAATAAACTTAGTCGAGAGAACAAAAACTTTAATTGTTCTATGGTTAAGAGAAAGGTTTTGATTTTTTTGGTAGATTTGTGATTGCTTATCATCATGTGTGTCACGTAATATCTGATTAATTTATCTTCTCATACTACGCAAATCCATTAGTTTTGTCTTGTTATAATGATTTTAGGTTTCGAAAATATTACTTAGTTGAATTTAGGTTTAAGGTCCCACAAAGATTTTGAAAGCTTCAGCAGATATTATTATCGGTCTTGGTTTGGATTAATGTGCCCTGAACTCGCTAAAAGCTGCATGAATATTTGATGGTCAAAAGAAAGGTTTGAAAATTTTCACGAAAATCTTGCTCAAGGTTCACCAAAAAAAAATTGAGGTAAAAGTGGTCGATATCCACTGCTCGAATAGATAGAAGAGAATTGACCCAGTTTATAAGGGAAACCGGGTCAAAAAGCATACAATCTGTACAAAAAAAATGACACAAACGAAGCGACCCGCCGCCCACACGACCAAGGTCGGCAAACGCCACAACACACACCACCTGCTCCGGGGCCGCCGCCCCGGCGTAACAACCAGATCGACCTTCGCATCGCCGGAAAGTGATCCAATCATGGTTGATGAACCCTCTGCCCACGCAGTTTTCATCCGGATTGCCACCAAAACCACCTGATCCGGGGCCGCCGACCCGGTGTAGCAACCAGATCGACATTTGCATTGCCCGAAGAAGATCCAGTCGGGTCGACGGACCCTCTTACCCAAGCAGTCCTCATCCAGGTCGCCACCCAAACCCACGGTAAACAACGGTTCTGCCTCATAGAACCGTCGTAACGTGGGAGATCAAGGCCGCCACCTCGATAACCGTGTCTCATTCACCGCACGTTCCTCACGTGTCTTCTTCACCGCACGTTCCAATTCTGATAACCGGTCGGCCTCCTTCTTCTTACATCTACTACGGCTTCTATAAGTGTGAGCGCAATCCGGCCACGCACTCTTAAACGTAGTACCGCCGGGATAGCCTCAAGCTCGTCCAACATGTTCAGGATTCCCCAGGGCCCGTGTCAGCTCGTCATCCTCTCTATTGGGTGTGAACACACCATTGCGAACATCTCTTATTGCATCTTCAAACTTCTTCGTGACTATTATGATTTTCTCCTTCCATTTTCCTTGTGCAACAATATTTCCTGTCACTGGGTCCAACCCTGCCCCATGCGCGAACAACGAGAATTTTGACCTCTCAGGCCAGTCAAGTGTCTGTGGACGGACCCCTGATAGAAGCAGTTTTTCTTCAAAGGCTAACCACTTAGGAATGGCGCTCTTGTATCCACCTGTCCCCAATTTATGGTGGTGTTCCTTCCGCTTAGCATTCAACTTATTTGTCTCCGATCGGGCCACAGCCGTAGTTGATTCCCTATACGCATTAAACGCCTCCCATTCAGGTTCTATCTTTTTTCCGTAGTGCTCCACTGAAATCAGGATCTTCTTTTGTTTCTTCATATTGATTTCATAACTTTTTCTTCCAGTTCTGAAATTGTTCTGCCATCTTCTTAAGAGTCCACTTCTTGAGGTTGTCGCGCTTGACTTTAGAGAGATTTGGCGAGAGGTTGAAATGTGTCAAGAGCGTGTTATAGACCAAATCCTTTTGAACTTGGTGTACATAACATGGGTCCTCCTCATCTGCAGCCGCCGGCTTATTCCATTCACGTATGCTGATCGGGATCATGTCCCTAACAATAACTCCAGCTTTTGTTGCGGTTCTGTCTTGGTTCGAGCGGTTCACTGGAATCAGCAATTTCCTCAATCGGTAACTTTGGATCCTCGCTCGTCATTTTTTTTGCCTTGCCTCGAGGAGCACATGCTGGTTTTTTGACAGATTTGCTCGATCCGGAGGGCTAAAAGAAAAATGAGTCGTTAATAAGTGCAATACAAATCAATTAATGCATCTAGTGATCAACAACATATCGCCCTATTATATACACATATACACCTCTCTGCCGGAGTTTGTTACGACCACATCTTGTGACTCCATTCCATCACCATAGTCGTTCAAAAATTGTGTGAACTCATCATCCACATCTTCTCCATCTCGGGCCTCGTTATAAATGATCTGTTCCATTTGGTCTTCTCTCTCCTCGTCTCGTTGAAGTAGGTCTTCTCTCTCCTCGTCTCGCAAGTGCTCCATAGCTCAAATATACCTGCAATCAATAAAATTTGCAATCAAGTTTACATTTATTCATCTAAAAAACATACAAGTACAATTCTAAAAAACATACAAGTATGCAATCCTATAAAATTACATTGTCACCTTGCTATAAAATTACAACAATCTATTCAAAGAATATAAATTACATTGCCAAATGCTCCTGTTTTTAAAATTGCATCTATAAATTGCGTCTTCAATTTGCATCTAAAATGGATAGTCTGCATAACTACATGCTCCAGGCTACACAGCAGCAACACTAAACCTCTTCTATGAGATCCGTTGAAGATAGGAATACAGACAAAAAAAAAACATGTCCATCCGGTGCCACCTTTATGCTCAGATCCAACTACTAATGATGAATATCAATGATGAGCCTGATGACTTTTATGCCATATAAATACAGCAGTGCAAAGTTCTGAAGTTCTTGGAAATTCAGAAAGATTTTCCTTGAGATGGAATGCAAACTCTGTAATTAAGCCTGACATGAATTCAACATCTGATTTATCTTTGTAGGGAGAAAAATGTTGGCATCTGAATGAAACTAACTAAACAAAAAATAGCATGACAAACACATGTTGTGTTTAATGATGATGTCAAATAAAAAAAATGAAGAACCTCAATATTGCAACAGTGAACCACTTGGTCAAATTCCAAAAAGACACATGTAGCTGAGAAAACAAGTCAGCAATTGGTAATAAAAAGCTAGGTCAATGACCTCAATACAGGATCCCGAGACTTGAGAGATAGTCCTGCAAGATTTAAGAAAGAAGTCCATTAAAATTTGTGATAATTCGAAAGAGACTTATTACAACAATAGAAACCATCAAAGGTAAAGTAAATATGTCATTTGCCAATAAAAGGAGAACTTGTGCAGATATAGCCGCTGAGGATCAAGACAGTGTCCTCTGCCACAGAAACAATTTGAATACCTAGCCACCTGATATACCCCCAATAAGGATAGCTAACATTAGCAACTAAAACGAGGACAAAAGATAGGTTTTCCGTAGCTAATTCATGGCCTAATCCACTTAATCATCAGACCATACAAGCATTAGTGTGAAATCCTAACACTAATAGCATCAATAGTACTGCACATGGGCATCCATACAAGCAAGCTCTCCACTGGTGACGCATTCAACATGATAAAAAGAAAAAAAATACAAGGAATACATGGGAGAGGAAGATGAGGAGGGGGAGAGGGACCTCACTGGGCAGTCGTGGTGGGAAGCAGCGGCCAGGGATTCGGGTGGCGGCGGCAGCTGGAGAAGGTAGTTGCGGGGCAGCAGGAGCTCCGACCGTCACCTTGTCTGCAACGGCGGGGAGCGGCGACGGCGGGCAGCACGGCCTCGGACCGGGGAGCGGCGACGGCGGGCAGCATAGCCTCGGACCGGGGAGCGGCGACGGCGGGCAGCACGGCCTCGGCCTCGGGCCTCGACGGCAGGCAGCACGACCTCGGGAGTGAGGCGGAGGAGGTCAGGCGGCGCAGACCGGGGAGCGGCACGCGAGTGGCGGTGCGGAGAGGAACGGTGGTGGCGGCGGCGGCGGTTTCGCGGGAGCAGGGCTTCGCCTTCGATTTGGGGAAGACTGCAAAAATTTTGCCGCGACCAGACATAACGCCGCGAGACTGACCTTTAGTCCCGGTTCCAGCTACGAACCGGGACTAAAGACCCTCTAGTCCCGGTTGGTAACACCAACCGGGACTAAAGGTCTGTCTGGGCCACGAAAAAATGCGCGAGAAGCCCAGCGGCCCTTTAGTCTCGGGTCGTGTTACCAGTCGGAAGAATAGTTGTTTTTTTCCTAGTTTCTTTTTCTTTTACTTTTGAATGGTTTTTGTTTCTGTCGTCGTGGCGAACAGACAGATGCCTACGGGTAGGCTAATTTGTGGGGCCGATGGACGCTAGAGGATTCGGGGAGGGATAGCGCGCTGAGGAGCACACACGGAAGAACACATGAACACGGGGATTTACCCTGCTTCGGGGCTCTCGTGAGGAGATAACACCCCTACTGCAGCATCTAGCCTACTTTGTTTATTTTGCCTCTGTATATGCGCGGTACAAAGCGCTCCATGAGCTGGGCAGGGATGCCTCTAAGAGGACTTGGGGAGGAAAGAGCTCGGGGGCAAATGAGCAAGCCGTGGCTCGGCCGGCCTGGCCGTGTCTTGAGCTCTCCCCCCTGGTGCTCTTTATATAGAGGGAGCCCAGGGGACAAGGGTGGCCCGCATGACACAGCACACACACTATTCACGATGTGACTACTGGGGTCTTGTCAGCACTATTCACTATGTCATGCAGTTGTACTCTCGTCACATCAGGGGATGGGCTTGGCATGTCTTGTCTGTCCTTTGTCCTGTAGCGCTTGGCATGGCATCTTCCCCGCATAACCCGGCATGGATATGCCGGATAAATTGGCGACTCCTCTCCTGGGCAACCCGGCATGGATATGCCGGATTCCACCTCACAACCCGGCGTGGGTATGCCGGATAATCTTCTTCTCCCGAGACCCGGCTTGGCTATGCCGGATTACCCTTCATAAACCGTTCTTCCTGCACATAAGAATAACACAATGCATACCGACATAGATATGTCGGGTAAAGTATGGTTAAGTCGGTTAGAGTATGTCGGGCTGCACCAATATCATATCCCGGTCCCTTCCGACCCGGGCATATGTCGGTCAGCAAGTATGTCGGTTCCGTCTTGGACGTAGCTTTTACCATATCTTTACCCTACCCGGGGGTAGCCCCCCGACAGTTTCGGTTTTCTTTTATATACTTTAGTTTACTTTCTTTTTGAATTGTTTTGTCTCTAGTTTCTATTTCCGTTTTATTTTATATTATCTGATTTTGCCTATTTAAATGACTTTTTTCATTTTCCATTTTTAAGTGCAAAAAATGACTTTTTTTTGTGATCAAAGTACCAAAAATATGATGCAAAATGGCACCCAATTAATTTTCATGGAAACTAGTCCACATATGATGGATAATCCCCAAGTATTAGGATTTTTCATGATTTCTAACTAATTTCTCCTAGTTAAATGAGTTTATGTTGATTTTTTGAAAGTAATTCAAATTTGAACTACAACTGTTTGATAGTTTGCTCTGAATTTTTTTGAAAAATCATTTTAAGGTACACAACTAGTGTTTATATCACAGAAACATTGATAATTCTAGAAAATATTACCTCTTTCAATGAATAGTCATCGCTACCGCTTTGATCATTTTTACGAAAAAATGAAACAAAGTGATAAGCACCTCAAAAAATGAAATCCTTTGGCATGGGCTCATTATATGTGTACTAGTTGCTATGAAAAATGATAAACTTGATTTTTGACAAAATTTACAAAAAAAAATTCACAAAAAGGTCTATCATGTATGAACATCTATAAGTTTCAAGCCAAATGACCAAGTTATGGTCATTTCAACGACATAGTTTGTGATAAAGATCTCATATTCCACAAATAGGTGCATCTTGGTATAAGAAACAATCATGCCAAAGGAAATCTTGAAATTATTTTCATAAATATCATTTTCCACATAGTCCATATTTGTAGTCTCGGTTGGTAACACCAACCGGGACTAAAGAAGCACATGGATCATGTGTTTCTTTAAAGCACTTGTGAGCCGTTGGATCAAGATGTATTTCTTTTGAGTGCTTCTGAGCTGTTGGATCAGCACTATCAGGACCACTTCGTGAGTCACATGACCCTATATATAGCCCCCCTCTCGGACATGTTCGGCACTCAGTGTCTCCACATTCTAGTTCATTTCATTATACAAAGCATTCGGATTCCCTGCATACGTCCAACGGGGCATTTGATATGCAGGCACTCACGAGCCACCGTTAGGCTGTATGCAGGGGAAACCGTGTGTTTTGTTCCATGCATCTACAATATACATCATTTCATCGACCGAATACAAAGCATTCGGATTCCCTGCATACGCCTCACGGTGCATTTGATATGCGGGCACTCACGAGCCACCGTGGGGCTGTATACAGGTGATACCGTGTGTTTTGTTCTATCTACAAAATACTTCAGTTCATCGACCGAATAAAAATCAGTGTTTAGAGTTTTCTTCTGAGTTTTCAGAACATCCCTATCTAGTGTTCACCTGTTACATAAAAAAGTTGAATATATTATTACACATCACCAAGAACATCCCTATCTAGTGTTCACCTGTTCTTCTGATTGCACCGTAACCATGGACAATCTTCTTCATTTAACTTGATACTTGGGTCAGTGTTCACTTTGAAGGTCGGAATGTCATGAAATTTATCGTATTCTTCTGACATGTTTGTCTTGTCCTCCACTCCCATGATGACTCTTTTACCTGAAAGAACTATGTGGCGCTTTGTCTCATCGTGTGATGTACTCGCTTGCTTATCTTTTCTTTTTTTCGGTAGGGTAGACATATCCTTCAAATAGAAAACCTGAGCCACTTCACTAGCTAGGACGAATGGTTCGTTCTCGTACTCAAGATTCTTGAGATCCACTGTAGTCATTCCGTACTGTGGGTCTACCTCTACCCCGCCTCGTAGGTTGAACCATTTGCACTTGAACAAAGGGACCTTAAAAGTAGGTCCATAGTCAAGTTCCCATATCTACTCTATGTAACCATAATATGTGACCTTTTTCCCATTCCAGGTTGTTGCATCAAAGCGGACACCACTGTTTGGTTGGTTCTCTTTTTATCTTGGTTGGCTGTGTAAAATGTATTTCCATTTATCTCGTACCCTTGAAAAGTCAATATAGTCGAAGCTGGTAACTTGGCTAACAAGTATAGTTGTTCTCCAACATTGATGTCATTAAAGAGACGTCTTTTTAACCAACTGCTGAAATTCTTCATGTGTTCTCCATCAATACAATCTTCAGATTGCTCCGGGTATTTGGAGCGTAAAACATTATTGTGTTCCTCAATATACGGAGCCACCAAGCTGGAATTATGTAGAACTGTGTCGTGTGCTCGAGTGAAAGAATTTCCGTCTTCACATATTGTTGCTTTCTTTCCTAGGGTGCCTTTTCCATGTAGTCTGCCCTCATAGCGCGATTCAGGAACACCGATAGGTTTCAGATCAGGAATAAAGTCTACACAAAACTCAATGACCTCCTCTGTTCCATAGCCATTGGCGATGCTTCCTTCTGGCCTAGCACGGTTATGAACGTATTTCTTTAAAATTCCCATGAACCTCTCAAAGGGGAACATATTGTGTAGAAATACAGGACCGAGAACAGAAATCTCTTCGACTAGGTGAACTACGAGGTGTGTCATAATATTGAAGAAGGTTGGTGGGAACACCAACTCGAAGCTGAGACATTGGACCACATCCTTCTCTAAACTTTTTAGAGTTAGTGGATTGATGACCTTCTGAGAAATTGCATTGAGAAATGAATATAACTTCACAATGGGTTCTCGAACATTTTCCGGTAGAAGCCCCCTCAATGCAACCGGAATTAATTGTGTCATAATCACATGGCAGTCATGAGACTTTAAGTTTTGAAAATTTTCCTCTGCCATGTTTATTATTCCCTTTATATTCGACGAGAAGCCAGATGGAACCTTCATACTGCGAAGACATTCAAAAAATATTTTCTTCTCTTCTTTCGTAAGAGCGTAGCTTGCGGGACCTGGATGATTCTCTGAATGAGTGTCGTCTCGATGCATCTCTTCGCTCATATGTTGATGGGTCTGCCTTCCTTTCAGTGTACCTTTTTTTGACTTCTCTTTTTTTGACTTCCCATCTTTTGACTTCCCATACACGCCCAAGAAGTTTAGCAGGTTGCAGCCAATGTTCTTTGTCACGTGCATTACATCGATTGCAGAGTGAATCTCTAGAATTATCCAATAGGGCAGCTCCCAAAATATAGATTTCTTCTTCCACATGGGTACGTGGTTGTTTGCGTCATTCGGAACAGTGAGTCCGCCAGGACCCTTTCCAAAGATTACTTTTAAATCCTTGACCATATCATGTATAACAGAACTAGAAGGGCGGGTAGGCCTCGGCCGATGATCTGCCTCACATTTGTAATGTTTGCCTTTCTTCCTTAAGAGATGCTTGGGTCCAAGAAACCGAGATGGCCCAGGTACACATTCTTGTTACCGAAATGTATACTATCAGTCTCAGCTAAACAGTGCGTGCATGCATTGTATCCCTTGTTTGACTGTACTGAAATGTTACCAAGAGCTGGCCAATCATTGATGGTTACAAAAAGCAAAGCTCGTAGATCAAATTCCTCCTATTTGTGCTCATCCCACACACGTACACCTTCTTCACGCCACAACTGCAAAAGTTCTTCAACTAATGGCCTGAGGTACACATCAATGTCGTTGCCAGGTTGTTTCGGGCCTTGAATGAGCACTGGCATCATAATGTACTTCCACTTCATGCACAACCAAGGAGGAAGGTTATAGATACACAGAGTCACGGGCCAAGTGCTATGACTGGAGCTCTGCTCTCCAAAAGGATTAAAACCATCTGTACTTAGACCAAATCTTAAGTTCCTTGCGTCATCTGAAAATGTCGGGAACTCTCTATCAATTTTTCTCCACTGGGACCCATCAGCGGGGTGTCTCAACATCAAGTCTTTTTTACGGTTTTCTTTGTGCCATCGCAACAACTTGGCATGCTCTCGGTTGCTGAACAAACGTTTCAACCATGGTATTATATGAGCATACCACATCACCTTCGCAGGAATCCTCTTCCTGGGGCACGGCGCGGCCTCAACATCACCAGGGTCATCTCGCCCGATCTTATAACGCAATGCACCACATACAGGACATGCATTCAAATTTTCGTGCTCACCGCGGTAGAGGATGCAGTCGTTAATGCATGCATGTATCTTCTGCACCTCTAATCCTAGAGGGCATACCACCTTCTTTGCTTCGTACGTACTAGAGGGCAATTCGTTATCCTTTGGAAGCATCTTCTTAACTATTTTCAACAAATTTTCAAATCCCTTGTCAGAAGTATCATTCTCTGTATTCCATTGCAGCAATTCAAGTGTGGTACCCAGCTTTTTCTGGTCATTTTCGTAAGTTGGGTACAACAATTTGGCGTGATCAGTTAACATGCGCTCCAACTTCAACCTTTCGTTTTCACTTCCACAGTCCATTTGTGCATCACGAATGGCCCGACGAAGATCATCGTCGGGCTCATCAATAATGGGATCTTCTTTAGCTTCGTCTTCTCCCATTGTAGTATCACTGAACCAACGATAGTTGTCATTATCCTCCTCTTCTTCATTTTATTCAATTATAACCCCTGTTTCTCCGTGCTTGGTCCAACAATAATAACCAGGCATAAAACCATTCAGCAACAGGTGGGAGTGAATGACTTTTGAGGTAGAGTGATCACTCATATTCTTGCAGACACTACATGGACAACGAATAAAACCATTCTTCGGCTTGTTTGCCTCAGCCACATGGAGAAAATTATGCATGCCATCAATGAACTCGGGACAGCATTGGTCACCGTACATCCATTGCCGGTTCATCTGTATTACATAAAAGTATATCGAACCCCATTATTACACTACAGTAATGAATAAAATGCAAGACCAAATTAATTAATACAAGTTCATCCCATTAAAATCAAAGTAGAGTAGTGACAGCTTATAATACATAGTTCTCATAAAACATACATTAATTGAAACAAATATAAAAACTATTTAAAGAATTTAAATCCAACAACAAATGCGATCAAAATCGCAACTAAGGTAAATACTGAACCAACAGTATAATGATACCAAGCCTCTTGATTAATGGCATATTTTCTAATCCTTTTAATTTTCAAGCGCATTGCATCCATCTTGATCTCGTTACCATCGACGATGTCGGCAAGTTTGAGCTCTAATTTCATCTTATCTTCTAAGCATTGGAGATAAAGATCTTCACTTCTTTTCAATTTTTCTTTCAAAATCATTGTTTTCTTTTTCAAAAAACTCGACAATAGGGTCGGTTGGAATTTCCGGTTCAACTACCTCCTAGATAAAAAATATATTTATGTCAAGTTGGTAGCCATAATTGTTAGAAACACGAAATGAAACAAATAGTTTTGAAAATATACCACATCCGAATCATAGACCGGACGAGTACCGACGGGGACGGATATCAGAACCATGACACTATACATATAATACAAGTTAGAAAATTATACAAGTAATAACTATGCATCTAAACCATAAAGCTAAGTTTTTAGAAATAAAATAAAATAAAAACACGAGGCTCACCGAGGTGGTGCCTGTGACGGGACGGCGTGGGCGATCGACGGCGGTAAGGACGGGGACGACACTAAAACACATAAATCATAATTTAGTTTGAACCCAAATTGCACATATGAAACAAATGAAATCCTAACTTAGGCATTTCATCAAACACCTAGCTTGCACTGCAAATTTGAAATGAGCTAAATGAGCTAAAGAAGCAACGCCGGAAAGAGGATGAAGCTGCTAACCGTGGGGTGTTTTCAATCTTCCCAAATTGTGTAAAATATTGTGAATTAATTGGGCTTGGGGAGAGGAAATGGAGAAGAAATGGAGATGAAAATTTTGAGCTCGGGCTCGGGCTGAGAAAATGGAGAGGAGCCGGGGGTGGAAGAAGCTGATATAGGTCGAACCGGGACTAAAGGGTGCTGGCTCTGGGCCCCGCGTCTGCGGCCGCATGCGGTGGACGTTTAGTTCCGGTTCCTAACACGAACCGGGACTAAAGGTCCCTCCCATATCCCACCCGGTGGCTTGCACCCCTTTAGTCCCGGTTCGTTTCTAATTGCGGACTAAAGGGGTGAACCAAAGCCACGTTTTCTAGTAGTGAATCCTCTGTTTGCACTTGCAAACCTGTGGAATTACTATATTTTTCCTATTCCTGTGTTTTTTAACCCATGTAATCCAAAGAGGCCCTTAAAAGGGAAGGAGATCTCACCACCAAATGCAAAATAGACGTCCTAAAAATGTGAGAGAGAGGCCACCGGATGGACAAAATAATGCGGGATGGTCCATGCATTATTTTTTTTTTTTTTTGAAAGCTAAAACTTGTATTCATACGGATAGGAAAACATTACACAGCCTAATACAAGCAACGAAAAAACAGAGAGGATACAGAGAGCAACACTGCTGCAACACTCCATCTTCAACCTCGAGGACACCGAGCGCGCAAGACCTCCACCGTCGAAGACGACGCAGGAACCAGCCGCCGGCACCACACACCAAGGGAACGGAAGAACTCCTAGCCCGAAGGCGATGACGAGCCGCAACAACCACCAGCTCCGACGAGCTGGATCTGAAACCGAAGATGGTCCATCGGCCGGGGGGACCCCCCAAGCTCCCGCCGCCCCAGACCTGGGGCCAGCGCCACACCACCTCACCGGAGGTGGCCAGATCTTCAACCTGCAAACCACGAACCCCCACAGCAGCAGCCTCCAAACCCCTCCGCAGACCTCCTGTACACCAACCGCGATCCACCCACCGACACCGGAGAGAACGCCGGCAGGGCAAGGCAGCAGCCATCCGCCACCGTCGAAGACGACGCCGGGAACGAGGGGAAGCTGCGGCCAGACAAAACGACGACGGTGGCCTCCCCGCCTCGGCCACGTCGCCCACGATCCGCCCAAACCAGGCCCTATCTACACCGCCGGAACGCAGATCCGGGGATTCCCCATCCTCCCGCCGCCGGAGCGGCCGACGGAGGGTGAGAAATCCCACAGATACGCCGGCGAACGCTGGCCGAACCAAAGTCGCCTTCGATTCGCCTATGGAACTGTAGAGAGAGAGGAGGGGGAGAGGGTTCCAGAAATATGCGGTAGCAACTAGATAAAGTAGGTCGTTACTGCCGCGGGAAACTCGGTCCATGCATTATTGGTCAAGAACGTGCATGACTTATTTTGAATGTTGTAAGAACAAACGTGCATGACTGTAGGCGTGGTCCGAGCCGATCGATTGTACCTTGCTCTGCATGCAGGCCTGCACATAAGACACTTGTCGCTGCCAGTGCATGAAGCGAATGGTAGGCAGGCTGTAGGTTTGGCATCCTCACGTAAGCACCTAGGGTTTTGCTGCATGCACGAAGAAAGGCATGATGCGTTAGGGATGCCAAGCCCAGTTCTACTACTGTTTTTTTCCCTCGAGATAAGCTGAGAGTCTCGAGAGATCATCGAATCCATCATGCGATGGACCACCGCTGCGCGCGTGCACGCGATATAACCGTTTTGCGTGCGTGTATACTCAGATATATGGATCTGGACGTAAAGGAAATTACATGCATGTGAGAACCAACGTCATACCTGAAGAAATATAGCCGCAAGGACGACCATGCATCCGACGTACTCTAGCTAGACTCATAGGTAACTGGAAAATATAGCGCGCGCCAGCCGGCTAGGGCTAGTAGCTGCTACGGTAGTAGTACTTGCGGAACTGCTATCAACTCACAGCCTAGTCTGGTCCCAATGCATATGCCAACTTATGCCAACTTCTTTCCCATCCCATCGATTCACCATCACCTCACACTGGGACATGGATCCCCTAAAGTTTTTAGAAATAAAGGGCCCCCAGCAGGGAGATCCCAGTTCCATTAACATAATGAAACCAGGAGAGGTCTTACAGTAGTTTTAGCGCTCGAAAAGTTCGAAAGAAACTAAAACGAACATAATGGATCCACTAACGGATGACACCCCTGTACGACGGGTGTATCTAGGAAAAGGCCGGCCTTCGCGAAGGGAAAAGCGGGAGCGCGCGCGCTGCCGTTGCGACACGTGGCGCAAGCAGACAGAACCGGGAGCGAAGAGCGGGCGCAACGCGGACCCGATATCTTTTTCACTTTTTCTCTTTCCTCGCGAAGCGGGCGCGCTACGCGGACCCGTTAAGGAATTTTCCCTTTTTCCCTTTGTCACAAACAGATTTAATTTTTCCCTTTGTTATTTTCGGGCAGGGAGGGTAGTTAAGGGAGGGAGGTAGCAACTTTCAATCAAAATATGATAAAACTTTCAATACAAAATAAATAAATTTAAACATAAATAATGTATAAATAATAAAATAAATAATAAAAATTTTGTGGGAAGTGTGCTACGGCTCGGCTTCGCCTCGGCAATGACGGCTCGGTTTCGCCTCGTTAACTTTTAATAATATCTTGAAAGGGGGGCATTGGTCGTTGCGCGCATTTGTCGTAGCGCGCATTTGTCGTAGCGTGTGCTACGGCTCGGCTTCGCCTCGGCATCTACAGCTCGGCTTCGCCTCGGCATCTACGGCTCGGCTTCGCCTCGGCAATGACGGTATTTCTGGTTGTACGTTAGTAGGTGTTTTGTTGTACGTTCTGTGCTTTATTTGTTGTACATCTACAGGTATTTTTGGTTGTACATCTAAGGCCTCGAGGTTGTACATAGTGTTATCTACTGGTAGTACAGCCAAATTTTCATAGTTGATTGGTATTTGCCTACTGGTTTCTACTTTCACACCTTACAGGTTGTTCAGAATGTTTAAGAGTGACAGTTCGATCAATCCTGAACATTAACTTACACTCTGGACGAGATAATAAATTCTTTCATCCTACACAAACTTCAACTGCTTCTCCATAATTTCTGTTAAGTCAACTTTGTTCTCCCTGTTCTTTATTAGTCTAGCTGCAACAATCTTCCGGTACTGAATAATACTTTCCAATCTGTATTCCACCACTTCTCTTGAATCATAGTATTCCTGAAGGGGATCGTGTGCAGAAAACAAAAAATTTCCTAGCAACGATATCCTTAAAACATGCCAAGATCTATTCTATGCAGATATAGTAGTACGAACGGAGATCGGAATACATACCCTTGTAGACCGAAAGCGGGATTACGTTCCCGCACGAACGTTGACGATGAAGACCGACGAAGCCGACCTCAAGGTCGTGAAGAGGAAGAAGACCTCCCAGTACCGCTAGCGCAGCACCTCGCAGGGCGTTACACACGTACGGTGGAGACGACGGCCTCGGAAGCTCCAGTCCAGGACGAGCAGCGGAAGACTTGGACCGGAACACCAGCAGCGCGGCAGCGGGTTATGCTGGAAGAGATCCCCCTCTCAACTCGGCGCAACTCCAACAAAGGGAATCACGAAATCGAGAGAGAATTGGGAATTAATTGGATGAATTAAAAGGCCAGGGTTGCCCCTCTATATAAAGGCTCCCGGGAGGGAGCCAACTTGCTAACCAGGCAATGTGGGACTAAACCCCACATGCCTGGTTCGGCCAAGCAAGGCAGCCGGCCACCTGGTGGGCCCCTTTTGGCCCACCTAGGACGGCCATGCCCCCCCCCCCCCACCGAATTCCCTTAGGGATTTTTCCCCCCATGGGCCTTCTTTCCACCAGAAGGCCCATTTAAGAAAATCAGCCTTAATAAATTCGAAAATAAATATATAAAATCATATTTGGACATTAATTACACTAATTAATATCAAACATATTATATATAATTTATTCTAGCTCCGAAAACTATTTCGTCGCTGCCCGATCTCCATCGGACCTCTCCCGGGACGTTCCCGGTGATCTCTTTCCTTTCCGGTTGTCTTGTCGAAACCCCTTAAGTGTGTTACCCTAGCGGTTTGATATAATAACAGGTATGATCGAGACTCCTCTCTGATCAACGACTAACTCGTAGGCCTGGACCCCATGAATTAATCCCTGTGATATAACGAATGACTTTCATCTATCAAACCTGAACGTAAAGTCTTAAACCTTTTGCCACAGCGATACTTAGCGTGTCCGAGCGTCGTTCATAAATATCTCCATATCTAGCTGACCTCGTTAACGACAACGCTATCTTCTACTCGTCTATGATTTCATGTCTCCGTGACCCAGTCACATGCTTGCAAGCTCATTAGACATAATCTCACCGAGTGGGTCCTAGAGTATCTGTCGTGCTATGCGGACTGGCAAAACCCGCTCTTGACCCCTCGTCTCAACTACTCCTTTCCGATACCCAAAAGTATCACCGTTATTGTCATACTAATTAAGATACGACGTTTGGTGCAATCAAAGTATCTTCCAGGAATAACAATAAGAGTTGGTCTCACGGTCAAAGGCGTAATGACTACGTCCTACAAATATGGGTATGTCCATCACATCGTTCTCCAACGATATGACTTCCATTGCCGACCGGCGCCATGCCCTATGATCGGGAAACCTCGATCATCGATCGCACAACGAAACTAGTCTTAGTAGAGGCTACTAGGGACCTGGTTGTTTACGCATCACACCCGTATTAATGTTTCCGCTTAATACGGTTATAGCATGACACAAAAACGTATTATGAACAAACGAGATATGATAAAGAAACACTCTTTATTAATTGCCTCTAGGGCATATCTCCTTCAGTCTCCCACTTGCACTAGAGTACAAATTAATCTAGATTACAACTTGGTAAAAGCCGGACACCCATAGCATCTTGGTGTTTCACGTGCTTGTCAAGCGGAAGAGGCTTCGTCAGAGGATCTGCCACATTCAGATCCGTATGCACTTTGCAAATCTTCACATCGCCTCCTTGTACGTACTGTCGTATCACATGGAAGCGTCGGAGTATGTGTTTGGCGGTGGAGTGAGACCTTGGCTCCTTCGCGTTAGCAATGGCACCCGTATTGTCGCAGAAGAGGACCACGGGGTCTTGCACGCTCGGGAACACTCCAAGTTCAATGATGAACTTTCTCAGCCACACAGCTTCATTCGCAGCTTCGCAAGCAGCAATGTACTCCGACTCCATTGTAGATTGTGCGACGATGGGTTGCTTCCCACTTCTCCAGCACACGGCGCCCCCATTCACCTTGAACACATAACCTGTCTGTGACTTAGAGTCATCGGGGTCTGAGCAGAAACTTGCATCCACGTAACCTGTTACGCCAAGTTCTTCATCGCAGTCACCATAGACAAGGAACATTTCCTTTGTCTTATTGAGATACTTAAGAATGCTCTTAACAGCAATCCAATGCGCCATTCCAGGATTACTCTGGAAACGGCTTGTCAAACTTAGAGCTAATGCCACATCAGGTCTAGTACTTAACATTGCATACATAATCGATCCTATGGCTGAAGCATAAGGATGTTTAGTCATATCGGCCTTATCCTGTTCCGTTACCGGACACTGTGCCTTTCGCAATGTTTTATTCTTTATAACCGGCAGAGAACCCTTCTTTGCCTTCTCCATACCGAAACGCTTCAGTATTTTATCAAGATAAGTACTCTGACTCAACGCTAATAGACGTCTTGATCTATCACGATAGATTTTAATGCCTAAGACGTATGCAGCTTCTCCTAAGTCCTTCATGGAAAACATACTGTTTAAATAACCCTTCACGCTATTCAGAAGTTCCACATCATTCCCAATTAGCAATATGTCATCTACATATAGTGCTAAGAACACAACCGAGCTCCCACTCATTTTCTTGTAAATGCAGGTCTCTTCCAAATTTTGGACAAATCCAAAACCTTTGATCACCTTATCAAAGCGAAGATTCCAGCTCCGAGATGCTTGCTTCAATCCATAAATGGAGCGTTGAAGCTTGCATACCTTGCCAGCATTTTCTGGATCGACAAAACCTTCCGGTTGTACCATGTACAACTCTTCCTCAATGTTTCCATTTAGGAAGGCTGTTTTGACATCCATCTGCCATATTTCATAATCGTAATAGGCAGCAACTGCTAACAAAATCCGAATAGACTTCAGCATCGCTACCGGTGAAAAAGTTTCATCGTAGTCAATCCCATGAACTTGTCGGAAACCTTTTGCGACAAGCCGAGCTTTATAGACGGTCACATTACCATCAGCATCAGTCTTCTTCTTAAAGATCCATTTATTCTCGACGGCCTTACGCCCTTCGGGAATATCCATCAAAGTCCACACTTTGTTATCATACATGGATCCTATTTCGGATTTCATGGCTTCTAGCCATTTCTCGGACTCTAGACTCGCCATTGCCTCCTTGTAGTTCGTAGGTTCGTCTTGTTCAATTAACATGACGGTGCAAACCATGTTGCCATACCATTCTGGTGCGATACTAGATCTACCAGACCTACGAGGTAGAACACTTTCCTCGACAGTTTCTCCCACTCCATCTGTGGAGGACGTTTCCGGAACAGCTTCCGTTGCGCCACTCGGAATCTCGAGTTCAGGATCAACGATCTCATCGAGGTCTACCTTCCTCCCACTTACTCCTTTCGCGAGAAACTCCTTCTCTAGAAAGGTACCGGTCTTCGCGACAAACGTTTTGCACTCAGCTTGGTTGTAGAAGGTGTATCCTACGGTTTCCCGCGGATATCCTACAAAGACGACTTTCTCCGACTTCGGTTCGAGTTTGTCGGGCTGTAGTTTCTTAACATACGCCTCACAACCCCAAACCTTCAGAAACGATAACTTAGGCTTCTTGCCATACCATAATTCATACGGTGTCGTTTCAACGGATTTGGACGGAGCCCTATTTAAAATGAATGCGGCTGTTTCTAACGCATAACCCTAGAAGGATACGGGCAAATCGGTAAGAGACATCATAGATCGGACACTATCCAGTAGAGTACGATTACGTCGCTCGGACACGCCGTTACGTTGCGGTGTTCCAGCAGGCGTAAGTTGGGGTACGATGCCACAACTCTTCAGATGTGTGCCAAACTCAAAACTCAAATACTCGCCACCACGATCGGATCGGAGGTGCTTGATTTTCTTGTTAAGCTGATTTTCAACTTCACTTTGAAATTCTTTGAACTTTTCGAAAGTTTCAGACTTGTGTTTCATCAAGTAGATATAACCGTATCTACTCAAGTCATCAGTGAAGGTGACGAAGTAACGATAACCATTGCATGTCGATACGCTCATTGGTCCACACACATCTGTATGTATGATCCCCAATAAATCCGACGCCCGTTCAACGAAACCTTTGAACGGTGTCCTGGTCATTTTGCCCATAAGGCATGGTTCGCATGTATCGAGGGATCCAAAATCCAACGAGTCCAAAAGTCCATCGGAGTGGAGTTTCTTCATGCGCTTTATACCAATATGACCGAGACGGCAATGCCACATATACATGGCGGTATCATCACTACACTTAATCCGTTTGGATTCTATGTTATGGATGTGAGTACTACGATCGAGATTCAACAAGAATAAACCATTATTCTCGGGAGCATCAACATAAAAGATATCATTCATATAAACAGCACAACTGCTTGATACTGATTTAAATGAATAACCGTCTTGTAACAGGCAAGACCCACTTATAATGTTTACACTCAACGATGGTACAAAATAACACTTATTTAAAACCAAAACTAATCCCGATGGTAGATGTAGAGGGAGCGTGCCGACAGCCACCACGTCGACTCTCGATCCGTTGCCGACGCGCATCGTCACCTCATCCTTAGCCAGCCGCCGTTTATTCCGTAACTCCTCCTGAGAGTTACATATATGAGCAACAGAACCAGTATCAAATACCCAAGTGTTGCTACGGGCGGATGTAAGGTACACATCTATAACATGTATATCAAATATACCTTGCTCCTTTTCGACTATCTTGCCAGCTTTCCTATCCTCCAGGTACTTGGGGCAATTGCGCTTCCAGTGACCTTTTCCCTTGCAGTAGAAGCACTCCACGCCAGCTCTGGGACCAGATTTGTTAGTCTTGGGCTTGGCAACCAGTTTGCCCTCCCTCCTGGACTTCCAACTCTTCTTTCCCTTGCCGCCGGATTTCTTAAAATCGACGGTCTTGTTGACCATCAACAGCGTGTGCTCCTTCTTGATCTCCACCTCAGCAGTATTGAGCATCACGAACACTTCACCCAGGGACTTAGCCATGCCCTGCATGTTGTAGTTCATGACGAAGCCTTTATAGCTAGGGGGCAACGATTGCAGCACCCTATCAATCGCCAGCTCATCGGGAATCTTGCATTCCAGAGCATTCAGGCGTTGAACGTAGCCAGACATCTTGACCACGTGCTCGCTCACACTGCTATGCTCCTCCATCTTGGCCGAGAAGAAAAGCTCGGAAGCTTCATATCTCTCAGCCTTAGCCTGCGGCGCAAAGACAGCCTTGAGATCAGAAATTATCTCGAAGGCACTCATCTTCTCAAAGCGCTTCTGCAGGTCGGCTTCCATGGCATAGAGCATGCCACTCTGGACAAAGGCGGAGTCCTCCGATTTGGTCTGGAAGACCTTCTTCTCATCCTCAGAGGCATCATCTGCGGGAGGGTCACCTATGGCAGCCTCAATGACGTAGGCCACCCTATGGGGAGTGAGGAGGATCCTCAGGTTGCGGAACCAGGCCATGAAGTTTGACCCATTGGTCTTAAGCTTTTCTTTCTCAAGGAACAGACCTAGGTTAAACGAGGGGCGAGACATCTACAATGGAATTTGCAACAACATAAGACTTTGTTCATAATAATTTTGAGTTATAGTATTTTTAGAAAATAACTAACATAACTCCCACTCAAACGAACATCCCTCCTGGTCGTTTAAGCGATTACACGACCCCCATCCATTGCACCACCCCTCATCGTCAGAGCCGGCAGCACAACTTCAAGGGTAGACAATTGTCCATCACAACAACTCTGTGACTCATGCTCGACCTTTCGGCCTCCGTGTTCCGAGGCCATATCTGCATATGCTAGGCTCGCCACTATAACCTCCACGTAACGCTTGTGCAACATGGCTTACACCCACTGTAAGCGAACGACGATATGTCTGACACCCGATCGTCACGGCCTGCCTCATAACGTAGAACTTTCTTGGTGGTGCTCGTTGGAGGAAGAACACTAGTGGTATTTTTGAAGGGATCATCTTATATATGACTACCGCCGTGTAACTAATATATACTAATATATATAATCACACAATATAAGATGCACACAAAACATCAAATGTAATGCGATGTGATATAGTCCATTGCGCCATGGTCTTCTTGGCGCCCGCAGTTCATAAACAATTTAATAAACCTACCTTGACCATATCACATAGCCCCTGCAAAATAAAGTTAGACGCTTCTACTTTATCTTTTGCATATTTTACGTGGCTTGGGGCTGTCGTAAATAGAACCGCTTCATACCTACGAACCTTATGACCACAACAACGATCCAATAATTGCATGTTTAAGCATCCCTTTCGGGCCCTCCATTGAAAATGCAAGACCAACTAAAGAGAGAGAAAC
This sequence comes from Poa annua, assembly GCA_026929855.1. Classification (NCBI taxonomy): domain Eukaryota; kingdom Viridiplantae; phylum Streptophyta; class Magnoliopsida; order Poales; family Poaceae; genus Poa; species Poa annua. Next base: position 2,749,709 of record CM049437.1, read on the forward strand.
TGACACCCGCCAGCCACAGATACGGTACAAGCCGTATGTCAGTAGTGGAACCAGTCTCGCGTAAGCGTACGCGTAAAGTCGGTCCGGGCCGCTTCATCAACTCGATGCCGCTGGAATCACAAGTGCACGCTAGAGGGTAGCAAATAACAGGAACGGTGCCCCCGTGCAGAACACGGGTTCTAACAGCGTACAGCTATATCTACGATAGATCGGCTCTGATACCACTGAAGGGGATCGTGTGCAGAAAACAAAAAAATTCCTAGCAACGATATCCTTAAAACATGCCAAGATCTATTCTATGCAGATATAGTAGTACGAACGGAGATCGGAATACATACCCTTGTAGACCGAAAGCGGGATTACGTTCCCGCACGAACGTTGACGATGAAGACCGACGAAGCCGACCTCAAGGTCGTGAAGAGGAAGAAGACCTCCCAGTACCGCTAGCGCAGCACCTCGCAGGGCGTTACACACGTACGGTGGAGACGACGGCCTCCGAAGCTCCAGTCCAGGACGAGCAGCGGAAGACTTGGACCGGAACACCAGCAGCGCGGCAGCGGGCTATGGTGGAAGAGATCCCCCTCTCAACTCGGCGCAACTCCAACAAAGGGAATCACGAAATCGAGAGAGAATTGGGAATTAATTGGATGAATTAAAAGGCCAGGGGTGCCCCTCTATATAAAGGCTCCCGGGAGGGAGCCAACTTGCTAACCAGGCAATGTGGGACTAAACCCCACATGCCTGGTTCGGCCAAGCAAGGCAGCCGGCCACCTGGTGGGCCCCTTTTGGCCCACCTAGGCCGGCCATGCCCCCCCCCCCCACCGAATTCCCTTAGGGATTTTTCCCCCCATGGGCCTTCTTTCCACCAGAAGGCCCATTTAAGAAAATCAGCCTTAATAAATTCGAAAATAAATATATAAAATCATATTTGGACATTAATTACACTAATTAATATCAAACATATTATATATAATTTATTCTAGCTCCGAAAACTATTTCGTCGCTGCCCGATCTCCATCGGACCTCTCCCGGGACGTTCCCGGTGATCTCTTTCCTTTCCGGTTGTCTTGTCGAAACCCCTTAAGTGTGTTACCCTAGCGGTTCGATATAATAACAGGTATGATCGAGACTCCTCTCTGATCAACGACTAACTCGTAGGCCTGGACCCCATGAATTAATCCCTGTGATATAACGAATGACTTTCATCTATCAAACCTGAACGTAAAGTCTTAAACCTTTTGCCACAGCGATACTTAGCGTGTCCGAGCGTCGTTCATAGATATCTCCATATCTAGCTGACCTCGTTAACGACAACGCTATCTTCTACTCGTCTATGATTTCATGTCTCCGTGACCCAGTCACATGCTTGCAAGCTCATTAGACATAATCTCACCGAGTGGGTCCTAGAGTATCTGTCCTGCTATGCGGACTGGCAAATCCCGCTCTTGACCCCTCGTCTCAACTACTCCTTTCCGATACCCAAAAGTATCACCGTTATTGTCATACTAATTAAGATACGACGTTTGGTGCAATCAAAGTATCTTACAGGAATAACAATAAGAGTTGGTCTCACGGTCAAAGGCGTAATGGCTACGTCCTACAAATATGGGTATGTCCATCACATCGTTCTCCAACGATATGACTTCCATTGCCGACCGGCGCCATGCCCTATGATCGGGAAACCTCGATCATCGATCGCACAACGAAACTAGTCTTAGTAGAGGCTACTAGGGACCTGGTTGTTTACGCATCACACCCGTATTAATGTTTCCGCTTAATACGGTTATAGCATGACACAAAAACGTATTATGAACAAACGAGATATGATAAAGAAACACTCTTTATTAATTGCCTCTAGGGCATATCTCTTTCAATTCCATGAACTGCATGCAGAAGAAGCCACAATCAAATCTGTGTTTTTGTAAGTTTTCAAAATATTTATTAACATTCACCATCAACTCTATTGTTGTAAATCAAACTTATGGCGGTGTAAACTTACATTGTTTTTGTCTTTGGGTGATCAGGAGTGAAGTGCTTGAAATTTCCAAAGTCTTTTTCAGATATTTCAGAGTCTTTGACAAGCGTTGAGAAATTCCTGAACTGTTTGATCGAAAACATTGTCTTGTTATCCATAGTTAGATATTCTATATCAGTTATTTTGTTTCTAGGTTGTTGTCTTCTTACCAGATTCATTGCTTGAGTTTCCAGGATGCTTGCTTTATAATCTGACTTCATGGAATCAAAAATGTTGAACTGTTGGCGCAGAAGGTTGAAGCAACAAACAATCCAGTGATTGTTTTTCACTACTGGGAAGAACAGCTGTATTACAACATTAAAAAAACAGAATTATAGTTAAAAATCAGCAACTGGAGAAAGTAAACAAAATTGGGTAAAGGTTTTCAAAACTTACGAGGTCGTCGTCTAGAACGCTGAACTTTTTATTTATTCTCTTGAAGGCTCTCATACAACTGTTGGACTTGAATTCTTTTGGATCAACAATTAGATTCATCTGTTTTATTTTACCGAATTTTGTAAATTTAATAAAATTCGATAGAGAGGCCCAAGTGTGTAGTAATCTTTAAAGTTCTTACCGCCAGGTAGCATGAGAATGCATATTTTTTTACTAGAAGCTTGTTTTTCTTAGCCAGCTGTCCTTCTCTTTTATTGAAATCCTCTGCCCATATATCCATGACCTCGGAGCTCAGTTCCTCGCGTGGCCTAAGAGAGTCTTTGAAATTCTTGTATGAGCAGTGTGCTTCACCAATCTCAATAAAAGGTTGCCTGCAAAAGTTAGGCCAAAAAAATGTATTTAGTATGTGCTTGTAATTGTTTGATTAATTTTTCTTCTTCTAAATAAGCTTGTCCGACTTACATGTCTTTGTTTACGGCCTTGGTATTCTTAAATTTTCGACCATTTGCTACGTATTCGCAGTACAAGTTCTGCTCTTCCATAGTGGCCTCAATATTCCTTTCGTTATGAATAAGCAGGTCCATGTCTTCTCTTTTCTTCAATTTTGTCTTCTCCATTGTCTTTTTGCCTTTTTCAAATTGTTGATTGCTGGCATCTAGTTTCGTAAAATATTACTGCACCTGTTGAGAAATATGTAAGCTGTAATTTTTAAACACACAATATGTATATTTCACACACTTAAAGGATCATTGCAGGAATTATTTACTGGATGTTATCACAGAATATATGTTATCATGATTGTACAGGTCAGGGCGCGCGGAACGTACAGACACCTATAAGTAAATGTACAGGAAAGAAGAAATTAGTGTACGAACATGGAGTCGGTGCTAACACCAGGTTAGTAGACTGATGTACAGAATAGACGACACTTCATGTACGAACACGCATCAACACGTCGTACAGGAAAACAAGCACGGCCGTACGAAATTTTAATTCTTCGATATGTATGGCCACCGATAAGAGGATGAACAGGAAAATATTATGGGTGAACGAAGAAAGAGGGGGATGCTAACCCCAGGTTAGGAAACTTTTGCTTCGCGTCTATGTTAATTCGGGGTTGTACAGCACAGGGCGGGTGGAACGTACGGCCACCGCTTAGCCTATGTACAGGAGATAATAAATTGGTGTACGAAGAAGGAGAAGGTGCTAACACCAGGTCCGGAAAGAGTTGTACAGAAAAGGCTTACCATCCTGTATAGACTCGCATGAGGGGGCTGTACAGGAGGACGGAAATCGACGTACGAGCATTATAAACGGAGATATGTTATTCGGGGTTGTACAGGACAGGGCGGGTGGAACGTACGGCCACCGCTTAGCCAATGTACAGGAGTTAATAAAATGGAGTACGAAGAAGGAGAAGGTGCAAACACCAGGTCAGGAAAGAGATGTACAGGAAAGACTTAACTTCCTGTACAGACTAGCATTAGGTCAGGGCGCGCGGAATATATGTTATCATGGTTGTACAGGTCAGGGCGCGCGGAACGTACAGACACCTATAAGTAAATGTACAGGAAAGAAGAAATTAGTGTACGAACATGGAGTAGGTGCTAACACCAGGTCTGAAAATAGTTGTACAGGAAAGACTTACAATCCTGTACAGACTCGCATGAGGGGGCTGTACAGGAGAACGATCACGGTCGTACAAACTTTAGCCTTGCGACTATGTTATTCGGGGTTGTACAGGACAGGGCGCGTGGAACGTACGGCCACCGCTTAGGCCATGTACAGGAGAGAAAAAAATTGTGTACGAAGAAGGAGAAGGTGCAAACACCAGGTCAGGAAAGAGATGTACAGGAAAGACTTAACTTCCTGTACAGACTCGCATGAGGGGCTGTACAGGAGAACGAAAATCAACGTACGCGCATTAGAAACGGAGATATGTTATTCGGGGTTGTACAGCACAGGGCGGGTGGAACGTACGGCCACCGCTTAGCCCATGTACAGGACAGAATAAAATGGTGTACGAAGAAGGAGTAGGTGCTAACACCAGGTCGGAAAATAGTTGTACAGGAAAGACTTACAATCCTGTACAGACTCGCATGATGTGACTGTACAGGAGAACGGAAATCGACGTACGAGCATTAGTTTTCGATTGATAGTTCAGCTGTTATTGAAAGTTTTATCATATTTTGATTGAAATTTGCTACCTCCCTCCCTTAACTACCCCTGAAATCTCCCTGCCCGAAAATGACAAAGGGAAAAAGGGAAAATAGACGACGAAGAACAAGGAGGAAGAGAGTACAAAGAACACACAGAAGAATGTACAAACAATGTATACAGGGAAGTACGAAAACAAAAAATCTCTCAAACCTACTGACAAGGGATCTACTTTTGAAGATCTAGACGCAAGCACTTCAAAAATGAAAACGGTTTGTAAATACGATTTACGGTTCTCAAGATATCTCGAAAATTGTATTCGGATATGAAAAATTAAAGAGAAAAAGGGAAAAGGACCACCCGCGCCCGCTAACGGGTCCGACAAACCCGCTACCCGCTAAAGATGCGGACCCGCAGTTCCCAAACTAGCGCACGAACAGGAAACTGACACTTGTCACGCGCAGAGATAAAGAGGGGAGCACAAACGAACGAAATTGCGACACTTGGCAGCAGCAGAGGGCGCAAGAAACGACCTTCGCGAAGGCAAGCCTTTTTCTAACGATTTCCCTGTACGACACCCCTGACGTGGGGTCACTATCTGTGGGCCCTGGACCCACACGTTAGTAGCTGCATGACACGTCAGGAGAGCCGCGTCCCTCACAGTAGCTAGCCCCGGCCGGGTGAATTTTTCTTACACCAATATAATTTTCACGTCGAGCAGCAGAGCCAAATGGATGGGGAAAAAGAACATTTTAAACCCTGAACTCATAGAGGTAGGGCAGATCGAACCCTGAACTCCAAATCCCGGTCGTTCGAACCCTAAACTTAGCAATCTCAGTCTAAAATGAACCCTACAGTTGTTTGGCACACCGGAATACAGAAAATCCCGGCCGGGAATATCCATTGTCTCACTGACTGAATGGGCCCATATGTCATATTCATCTCTCTCCCCAACTCATCTCCTATCTCTAAAATCCATGGAAGCAAATAGTCTCCGGCGAGCGCAGGAGAAGGAGCGGGCGCGGGAGATGGAGGCGTCTAGCTCCGCGCGATGCCTCGTCCATGTGGAGGAGGATGCGATCACATCAATCATGGGTCGCGGCGGAAGATTAATCAAGCAAAGGCTCCAATGACATGCTGCATGCTGCCGGATACAGGGCGCGCGTGCCGGAGGTGCTCCGGACATCGTCGACTCGGGTCCTGCTGCGCTAGGGCACTAGGTGCCAGGCGCCGTGTTGTGACAGGGGTTGTGCCCGCGAGTCTTTGTTCCGCGCCCGCTGAGTGGAGCAGCTGCGCTTCGGGCCAGCCGTCGTGCCCACTCGCCAACTGCACCGTCCGCGCTCGAGCTGCCGGGAAGTGTCACTCGCGCGGCTAGCCGAGTTCAAGAAGGAGCAGGGAATCTAGGTGCTCGCCGGCGTCGTGCGCGTGGCTCAGCGTGTTCCAGCAGCGAATCGACGCGGGAAAGAAGCCCCCGGCGCCCACGGAGGTGGGGCGGCCGCCTCCGCCAGAGAGCGTGCGTCGGGTCATTGTGTACCTGATGAGCCTCCGTGACATCCGGCAGACATACGAGATCCGCGAGCTCCCGCAGGAGTTTGTCGACGGGTGACACCTGGGCGGCGCCGAGATCCGGCGAGCTCGTCCGGTCGCTCGAGGCGTGCAAGGAGGCGCGAAAGAAGGTTGTTGGAGAAGATGGAGACCACGCCGGCAGCGCCCCGCCGGAGTTTTCCCCTTCCAATCTGCAGCTCCAGGTCTCTGTTTCGTGGTTTCGTGTTTCGGCGGCGCTCCCTTCCGAAAGGCACCGGGAGACTATTTTTATAGACGTTTTTAGTTCAAGACGAAGCCACGGGGACAAAGATCGACGACATCGGAGGCTCGAGGCTCCAGAAGGTCGGCCCCACGCGACCAAGGAATCTGGCCGCGTGGGCCACCCCTTTTGGCCCTCGGGTTTACTTCGCTCCTACGCTTTGTTCCTTTCAAAAACTGATGTTCGCGAAGTTTCAGGTCATTTGGACGTCGTTTGGGTCCCTCAAACATCAAAACATAGAAAAAAAGGTTTTCTGACAGTGCAGTGTTAATTCTAGAAAAATAGGAAAACTGTGAAATATTCCCCAAAACATTATAAAACAATGATATAACCCTTATATGATGCAAATATGGTTGAAATATGAGTAATACAATGCAAAGTTCATATATGCATTTTACATGCATCAACAACGCGCACCGCACCCGCTGTGGACGACTCCTTTCGTCAGGCCCGCGAAGTTAAGACGATGGACAGCGAGGCGCGATGGCGGATGTCTTGCGTGCACCGTCGCTCGGAGGCGGCGCAGTTGCACCTGATGCGGCTACAAGGCAGGGCGGAGCGGCGCTGGCTCGCTCAGGTGGCGAACCAATCGC